>OX387717.1:32729692-33979692 GCA_947577245.1 Andrena bucephala | reverse complement strand
GAACTCGAGCAATCTTCCTTAATTTGCCTCACTTTCGTCACAGACCATTTGAAAATGTCCCTTTAAAGTAACATGGATCCCCGTGAAATTACAGATGACCACGTGTCGAGCCTGCGAGAATCGCTGCCAGAAGATCAGTCACGGCGGCGTGATACACCACATCTCGGACGCGCAACGATTCCGCGGCGTGACCATCGTGAAAGGCGCCCTAGACTTTCAGATTCGCAACGGGAACCCGAACATAATGAACGAGCTGAGCGACGCGTTTAGCCTGGTCGAGGAGATCACCGAGTACGTGAAGATCACCCACTCGTTCCCGATCACGTCGCTGGGTTTCTTTAAGAAGCTGAAGGTGATCAAGGGGGAGAGATTGGACCAGAACAACGCCAGCCTGACGGTGGTCGATAACCCGAACCTGTCGGGCCTGTTCCCGCCAGAGCGGAACATTAAGATCGAAAGGGGCAGGCTGTTCTTCCACTACAACCCGAAGCTGTGCTTCTCGAAGATCGTGGAGCTTAGCAAGATGGTGAACATCACCAACTTCACCGACATGGAGGTGCAGCCGGAGTCGAACGGCGAGAAAGTGGCGTGCAACATAGTCGGCATAAACATCACGGTGAAGCATGTGGGGCCGGATTACGCGGACCTAGTGTGGGAGTACAGTGACAAGCCGCCCGAGGGCCAACAGCTGCTCAGCTACCTGTTGCACTACGTAGAGACGGAGAACAGGAACATCAGCTACGAGATGAACGCCTGCGGCGGCAACAACACCTGGCAGGTGATCGACGTTGACATACCGAAGAGGAACACGACCGTGTCCAAGCATATAGCTAATCTGAAGCCGTACACCATGTACGGTGTCTACGTGAAGACCTTCATGGCCAAGAGCATGAACTTCTTGTCGAACCGGGTGGGTCAGTCGGAGATCATCTTCTTCAGGACAAAGAGCACCGTGCCATCGCCACCGGTCAACGTGATGTCGTCCACCCTTAGCGACACGGAGATCTTGGTGAAATGGGAACACCCGGTGCATCCTAACGGACCTATAGGCTACTACATGCTCACCAGCACGATGCTGTACGACGAGGAGGGCCTGATCTCCATGCGGGACTACTGCAACGATACGTTGCAGTACGAGCCGGAGGTCGAGGACACGTCGCCCCACGTGACCGTCCGGACACCGGTGATCAACGTTGGCTCGTGCTGTTCCAAGAACGCGGCCACCAGTGTCGTCACGTCGAAGAAGTTCGAGATCTTCTGTCACGAGAACACCAGCATCAGCTACGTGTCGCCCGGCTGGAAGGACTACTGCGTCGACAACAGCTACAACTCCATGGACAAGAAGTTCTACGAGCTGGCCAACCACTTGTCCACCACCCAGCCAGAGAGGCAGCCGTCCAAGAACGATATCAAGAGGTCGTTCCAGGGTTACACGGACGAAACGACCGTGATCTACAACGTCACTGGCCAGAACAACTCGTACTCGATGAGGAACCTGCGCCACTATTCGCGGTACATCATAACCGTGGCCGCCTGCGGCATAAAGATGGGCGAGGCGCACATGTGCTCGTCGATACAGTACACGAACAGCAGGACGAAGAAACGGGACCACGCGGACGACGTGCGCGGTGTCAGAGCCCGCGTCACCAACAATACCATAGTGGAGGTGACCTGGGACATGGTGAAGGATCCCAATGCCCTCACTGTCTCTTACACCATCGAGTACACGAATCTGGACGTGACGAACGCGAAGAAGATCACGGAATGCATACCGTGCACCAGCCGCAGGGAAAGGGCCAGCAGCTACTTGGTCAGGAACCTGAGCCCTGGCAAGTACAGTCTGCGGGTGCGATCGACGTCGCTGGCCGGCGACGGTTGCTTCTCGAAGGCCATCTACTTCACGATAAACGTGAGGAACGGCATCCCCGTCACGCTGATATCCTGCCTGATCCTTCTAATTCTGTCCACGACCATTGTCGTGATATTCTTCTTCCTGAGGAAGCAGCACAAGAAGAAGCGGCAGGAGCGGCTGATCGCCAGCGTGAACCCCGACTACATGGAGACCAAGTACGTGATCGACGACTGGGAGGTGCCCAGGGAGAGCGTCGAGATCCTGGAGGAGCTTGGACTGGGCAACTTCGGCATGGTGTATCGCGGATACTTTGATAAAACGATACCGGTGGCGATCAAGACCATCTCGAGCACCGCCAACCAGCGGGAGAAGAACGAGTTCCTCAACGAGGCCTCGGTGATGAAGAACTTCTCCACCTACCACATCATCAAGCTCCTCGGAGTGGTGTCCATCGACAGCCCCCCGTTCGTCGTCATGGAACTGATGGAGAACGGGGACCTGAAGACGTATCTGCGCGGCATCCGTGACACCCACCTCGTGCCAAACGCCTGCAGGATGCTGAGAATGGCGGCGGAGATCGCGGACGGTATGGCCTATCTCGAGTCGAAGAAGTTCGTTCACCGTGACTTGGCAGCGAGGAACTGCATGGTCGCCAAGGACCTCGTCTGCAAGATCGGCGACTTCGGTATGGCGAGGGACGTCTACGAGACTGACTACTACAAAATCGGCAGGAAGGGACTGCTCCCTATTAGGTGGATGGCACCCGAGAACCTGTCCGACGGCGTGTTCACGTCCGACTCGGACGTCTGGTCGTACGGCGTGGTACTCTACGAGATTCTAACCCTCGCCGAAATGCCCTACCAAGGCTTCTCCAACGAGGAGGTGCTCAGCCACGTGCTGCACAAAGGGACGCTGACGATACCGCGCGGCTGCCCCGAGAACATGCAGAAGATCATGGAGAAGTGCTTTAAATGGCGACCAAACGATCGCCCGACGTTCATGGAGATCGTGACAGAGCTGGAGCCTTTCCTCAGCCAGGACTTCTGCGAGAAATCGTTCTACCACACGACGGAGGGCATCGACAGCCGTAACTCGGGCGTGAAGAAGCCCTACCACCACGCCGCCCCTATCCGCTTCCACTGGGGCAACGAGACGGCCAGGTGGGTGAAGGAGTTCGAGGACAACGTGACGCTCCTCGACCAGACGAAGGCGGGCACCAGCAGGGGCCGTATCTTCAAGAACGGCTTCCAGCATTTCGGTAACGTAGCCAACATGGAGGACGTACCCTTCGATCGATGAGACTAGAGTCACGCTCTGTAGCTTAATTTTACCCTGGTGTACGATTCACCGAGACCTCCA
Organism: Andrena bucephala; assembly: GCA_947577245.1. Classification (NCBI taxonomy): domain Eukaryota; kingdom Metazoa; phylum Arthropoda; class Insecta; order Hymenoptera; family Andrenidae; genus Andrena; species Andrena bucephala. The sequence continues at coordinate 33,976,481 of OX387717.1, read as the reverse complement.
CGAGTCACGAAACCTTTTTTCTAGATACAATGTACAAACGATACTCAGGACAATATTTGCGATAGGCCCAGCGGGCACCACAGATCACGAGGACGGCCTCGTCCTCGCCTCTCGGTGCTCGTTGACGAATAGGACCTTGATGGCGTCGAGCGACTAAAGAGATTTTTTTTACCGTTTACCTTCGCCCACGCCGTGTACGGGCGTCCAGTCTCCACGAGGACACCGCACACAAACCGAAACCCAGAGCGCCCGAGCGTGCCCCCACCCAGGATCGGTTCGGGCGCTAGAACATTTTCCTAAAGCGCAACCAAAAGCTCTTAGTTCCTCAGGCCATGCAAGTCTACGAACTGTTTCATTCCTCGAAAGGGTTACTTTTGTATCGTCGTCCTTTCACGCGCGGATATACAATACACACCGTTTTGTTCCGTTTTTCTTAGAGTCACGGTGGCTTTTATTAACCGGACCAGCCTCGTATCGCGCAAAGAACTGATTAATTTTACGAAGCCCGCGTTTTCGTGGAGCCCGTTCGTGTTACGTTTCGCGTACAATGAATTCTTTGTTATTTCATATTCGTTAGATAGCTCGGAGCTCCTTCTTCACTTGTATAGTTTCCATTTGTGTTTGGTGCTGATACGCGTTAAATCGTATTTTATAGGAACGACGAGTTTTGTCGAATCGTTTAGTTAAGCCACGGGGAAAAGTAGCGTTGGGAATGAGGTGGAGTGTCGATTCGCAGAGTTTGCGAAGAGAGGCTTCTTTTTCTTTCCGACTCGCAAAGATGCGCTTGGAGGGATGGTTTCCAAAGGGTGAAGAGCACAAAAGTAACAATGAGTTCACTGTATGAGACGGTTTTCGCAGAGACCAGAGGAAACGTGTTCGAGTCCGTAGGTACTTTGCTCGTCGATCGCGCTCCTCTCGATGCTTTCGAGGGAACGATCGATCGAATTTGCATTGTCGTGCTCCATTGCCAAGTTTCTCAACTCGCCACATCACGGTTTATATATACATATCTACGAACAACATCGTCGGAACTTTCTTGGGGGACCTACAGTCGCGGCAAAATCAGCTGGTCGTTCGCGTGACCAGCTGGCTTTCTTTCGATCTGTCGGGGTGCCGCGAAAATTGCCCTGTTCCCCCCCACTTTTGTAATTGGTCCAGGTTTGCTTAACTTTTATACGACCGATGAACTTCAACGTGTTGGTTTTGAATTACCGTTCCCGTTCGAATTACCGTACTTCCGATGCCGAGGACATGGGAACTGAGAACAGTAGAGCCTTAGAATCGGGTGTCTCTGTTTGAGGGAATTAGCCGAAATCGTACAACTAATTTCTTTCTTACGTCGAAGATTAATGTTCTACAAAATTTCAGGGAATTCTGAATCATTTTTCTATGCTACTTAGATGCCACCCGGTGTAACGGTTTTTGGAGCAGCCTGTATACGGAAGAGAACTGAATTCTTAGTGCTGTGCTTCTCGAAATTCAGCTTAGGAGCAGTTGGTTTTACAATTTCGGCGTATTTTATCGACGAAGGATCACCTCCATAGTCAGCTGTACACAACAATAACGAATCGATCGCAATATATCGGGCAGGACTCGACAGTTCCGAGCTCTCGGAAAAGCCAGACAACTTGCGCGTTCAACCATACGAGAATCCACATACCAGAGTTCCTTATTACGCGTATACCGCTCGCACGAGGTGCGCGACCCCCGCGCCGTCCTCCTAAAGCCGCGCTCCCACGCGGGCAATGTGCAACGCGAAAGATCCTTAAAGTTACGACCCCTACGAATCCAACGCAAGATCAAAACACGTACCGTTCCACTTTGTGAAAGAAACCTAAAGCCACGCTCCCGCATAAAAGCAATTCCTTTGCAGCCACGTCGAGTTTGCTTCGCAACGCGTGCCGTACATGTGGGAGCGCGGCTTAACACCTCTATAATGACACGATATTTACGAATAGCAACAGTGCTGTATGAGACACGTGGGATCGCGGCTTAAAGGTTCCAGCTGGAGCGGAGGAGCAGAGAGACGCCTAACGATCGCGTAGACGGGTCGCGCAGCTCCCTCGTGTGGGCGGTGTATCCTGTACGTAAACTTGCAATAAGCATGCCAACAATCTTCGCAATAATAAGTATAAAAGTAAGCTAAGGGGTAAGCAAAGAGGGAATGTAAGAGACAAAAAAAGAGTATCTCTATTTTATTGTAACGATATTCGGATAAGTATTTTTCTGCGGCGGCCGTATTATTTATTCATGATCGATCGAAGGGGGATTGGGAGCATACAGGGACGCAGGCGGTGTTACAGTTCAAGAGAGGAACATAGAGTAGGAGCGTTTTATCGACTCGTTCGAGGGTCCAGGGGCCTGGATTAACCTCCTCCTTTGAGCTCTGGCGATAAAACCCTCCATCGTTTTCGAGGCGTCGTTCGATTCATCGCTCCCTCGCGAGCCAAGGGGGAAGGATGGTATCGAACACGGTCAGGGTCAGTGCCACGACGAAATTTCTAGAGCTCGCTTCCTCGTGAATCTGCAATCACACGCTGTACCGATATCTTCGGAAGCTTTCGATTATCTGGATCGATTGTCCGGGTGAAACGAAAGTGCTGTACATATATACAGATATTTTTAATCCTTGACGTAGGTTTTCTATGTTTATACCGCTCGTAAATTATTAATTTCTCGTATCTTTCGACGTACACTTGCTGTATCTTTTACTAGGGTCACTAAGAAGTTCCTTTACTTTTAGAAATATATCTGAGATATATCACTCGGTTCCGTAGAATACTTTATTTATATACTTTTCACGCCGATGGCGGTAGTAAGCTATCGGGCGATCGTTTTAGAGGATAATAGTCCACGTAATCGAAAGTCTGATTTTATGGAAATCGTTTTTCTAGATCGTGTGATTCTACCTAAACTGACACGGTGGTTAAGGATGCGCTTGAAAGTGTAATAATTAAATTTAATCGCGTATAATTAACGACTAGAGGTATTACGAGATATTACGATGGTTTGGAGAGCGAGAGAGAGTCGTTTTCGTTGCGAGGATGTGTTCGACTCTGCGGTCTAATTACGCGGGAAGGGGGACGTGATCAGGCATTAAACGTTTATTTCTCGGAAAGATTATCGAGCACCGGCAAACAATCGTAATTTCAGAGAATTTCAATTACCGAATCATCCCTGATCCGTTCAACTTAACTCTCAACTATTCCGTCTTTATCTTCTGGTCCTCTACTTACGATTCAGCAGCCGGCTGGTTTACTGGAATTTGCGGAACAGTTCAACAATAACCGCTAAAAATTTCCGTGCATTCTAGTGCAGATCCAATCGAGGAGAATTAGTTCTGTGAACTTAATCTGATCTTTCTCTGTGCTTATTATTGCAAGGCTTTATGTTTGATAGATTATATTCATCAATGAATACTTTTTCCTGTATCAGACACGTCGAAGGGTCTGCGATTTCCAGTAAACGAAGCTGCGTGCAAAGGAATCACTTGAGATGTTCATAGTTCACCATCGCACATGTTGTATATATATATATTCTGTAAATAATGGTGTACGTAATAACGATGGGTACCCAGATAGAACGTTACCGAGGGAACGTTGGCCTAGTATTGCGCGAATATCGATGAAAATTTCGATAACTATATGGACGATAGACCAATAATAAATATAAATGTTTGACTGCACGTTTTCGGCTGTAAGGTACACAGGATATCTTAAAGCACATGGCACAAAGTTATAGGATACGACACGTCGTGAAAAAATAAATCGAAAATGTGGAATACAGTTTTCTCGTGGGATCCCTCGTTTCCGAGATAATCGGTCGCGAAGTTGTTTGAAGTATGCGCGCGATCTACTGCGCACGCCAAGTAGATACGCGCGCGCAGCCCGCACGAATTCGAATTCGATTTCCTCGAGAACCGCGGCTCGTACGAGAAATATTCACTCCGCAGTTTCTACTCGTTTCTTCGAGAAGAATCGCTTCGCGTCGTTGATTTTTCGATATCCTCTGCACCCGTCGCGTTATTCGTTACCATTTATCTACTTAATCGGAGGAGAACGATTAGCGAACCAATCCTCGTTTAGTGTTCTATATCGACCAATACCTACGATATTAAATCAAAGAGAAAAGGTGGAAGGAAGCTTGAATTTTCGCGACACGCGCACAGAGAGAGCAGACTGGAAAGTAGGATATTCTTGAAATCAAAATACTCTAATGGGCATTAAAACGTATAATTCCGCGAGCTTCGAGAGAAAGAACATACGAATATTTTTTACTGTTGCAATAATAGAATGTAAATCGTGTAAATAATGAGGATTCAGATCCGAGGGCGGCTCCAACCGGGGATAAATAAATACGAGGAGGAATCACGATATTAGGTAATGATTGATATGATTAAACAAAGCGGGGCCTGATTTCGGGCCAGTCGAATGCACTGCTCGCGTTAAACGCACGTTCTATCTGGGTGATCGATTTTTAGTATTTATTGTTGCCGATTAGTGCCTGAAGGCAGAGGAGAGATCGTTTCGCGCGCGTTTCTCGCGGGAAACATGCTGCGCGTTATGTTTCCCAGGGGAAACGCACCTCGGGGGAGTGTTTTTAATTTAAATATATAAATATATATATATATGATTAAACACTACGTCAGTGCCGTAACTAGAAGGCATTTCCTTGTTCGCTAAGTCACAGAAACCTACTTACGTTTCATTTTATAAAACTCCTCATTAATTTCGAACGAATCTGTAGTCTCGTAGTCTCTGTACACGCATACACAGGTGTACCCTCTACTTATTCGTCGGCGCTAAATAAGTGGTCCAATCACGATTATACGTTTCTAAATACCACGGCGCGTGTGTAGCAACCGTCTCGTGCATGTACATACAGATTTCGGTCAGGGTTAACAGGGCGAACGACCAAGCTTAAGTAACCGCTAGAATCTCACCCTGTTTCGTTCCGTAGAGTGGTAAAAGTGCGCCGTTAGAAATAGCGTAATTTATTGAAAGTCACAGAAATCGTAGCCTGGATCGCTACGACACTATGTACAGCACCTTAGTTGCCTAAGCCTAAGCGATTTAACCGGTTAGCTAGCTGATAAAAGAGTCCTATCGAATGCAGCCGCGCTGAAAAGAAAACACCCTCCAATATCAGCTGCTTGATCACGAGTAACATTTATATTTTATAGCATGGAACAAGAGAAATGTCGATGCGCACGATTATTGGTGGGTCAGATCGCTTTAGTTTCGTCGAGAGGAAGTCTGGAAAAATGGCTACCGAAAGGTGTTCGCTACCCTCGTCGAAGATCACACGTCCCTGTACGTTTACCCCCTCCTCTGCCTCGTTACTTTCTCCTTCATCGATTTTCTTTCACGGTCGTTCCTTCGGAGCCGCTGGTGGTTACGCGTGCTTTGTGAGAGGGAAATTTAACTCGTCACGGGCTACTAATTCCCGTCGGTGATCTTGGTCTAGTTACGGTACTATATTAGAGTGCGCACAAGCGGCAGAATTTCAATGGACTGACACTGAAGACTTAGTTTTATAATGTAGGCGTATAAATGTCTCCCGTTTCGTTCTATATATTTTTATATTCTACGTTAATCCCTCGCTATATTTCGCTACTACGGTCGACCGACGTAACTTACGGCGTTCAACCCTCTAATGCTACACAGAGAAGCTCGAGGCGCGTAGTGATTATATTTTGTACGATCGTTGTTACCCCCCCCCCCTCCCCCCCCCCCGCCCCTCTCCAATGTTGATAAAAAGGGCTCGCGCCTGCGTGATTCGTTAACGATTAACATTGTGTGCTATTCCGACTTGTCATCGGATCGTGTTGCACGGTCAGAATTACGGGTATTTCACGGTTTCTCTTTAATTGTCCTCTTAATTATTTATGATAGCTAGTTGCGAATAGGATTTAAGTGCCCCCTGATCGAGCCGAATTTTCGTTGGTCAACAACGACCGAGTCACGGCGTACGTTCTATAAAATGATCACTAGATAACAGGGTGAATGTTCATTTACTCTTGTAGGTGAACCTAAGAGATCGAAGTGTACCGCGGCGACGTAACCAAAATCCATACTTTTCCCTGAGAAACGTTATTCCTTAATCAAAAAATCCTGCCATACCGTGTCTTCCAAGACAGAGACTACGAATAGCGACTTAGTTTAGTATTTATGCATGGTCGTGCATCGTCGTTTGTCCAGGAACTTGTTACCCGTGATATTTCCAGCCACGTTCTATCACTTAGCAGACGATTTAACGAACATTGAGCCGCAGAATCTGAATAATCACATTCCGAAGCCAAGCCTTTGAAAGTTTCATCGATTGCAATGATACATATTTATTTAGGACGTATTGGTACGTCGAAGAAATTTAAAGCTACGAGTGAAAAGGCGTAGTACTGCGTTGGTGGATCCAGAATTGTCGTTTCAAGATGTCACACAGCTCAAAACTTACATATCCCAGAAGACGGAGCACTACGTCGATAAATTCGCGGCTCCACTTTTAGAATCACTTGGTAGTACGTCGTAGACATTGGAGATTTTATACAAGTACCACATTATAGATGTAAACATGTGGACAGGTTGTAGGATATTGATATAAAAAAAAAAACTTGTAATTAGATTTTACGAGAAAACGCTCCACATTTGGGAGGACGTAGCGTTACGTCGTCGACCCTATAAGTGGCTATGAATCGTGTAGATTTTGCCAGGCGAACTACCCGCCGCATGGCTCGGCAGATCAAAGAATTTCAATTCTAATGATATCTATCATTTTCGAAATTATTTCATCGGTGAATGGAAAAATTGTGTGTGTCGCTCGAAAACGGCGGAGGAAAAAGGGAAGGTTGATTGGAAACGCGGCTCGAAAGCGTCGAATGACGATGTACGACTGTATCAGTAATCCGTAAATAAGCTAAGTTGACGTTTACCCTGGCGGAAAAAAAAGCGAACATGTGTGCGAGTGTAGATCGAGAGTGAAGTCTGATTGCATGTTGATCGAGTGTGCGGGAATGCCAGTCGTTAGACAAAGAATGTTGTGTTTCGTCGACTTTGTACGGTTGAAGGATGGACGCGCGCGCGTGTGAACGTGTCAACATTCTGTAAGATAACGAGTTTTAAGCGACCCTAGGACTTATCGGGATCGGCGGTGGCGGGAAAAGCCGGAGACGAGTTTCAAAATTCGTTTCTCTACTGTTAAACGTGTGTCTTCACACACCGATTCTAATATACTCGATTGGAAATTCAAGGGCCACTAGGACAGGGATAGGTTTTCGCGTCGCGAACCAAATGATATTGCTTGGAAATGCATCACTTAACAGGTACTATGATATTTCGACTTCTGTGTTACATACATTCGTATAGCTTTACAAGTGTTTTCGTTACTACGAAGTGTTTCAATTGACTGAAACTCGTCTGGCCTTCGCCTGAGCTCGCCACACTTAATTACACGGGAACTGTACATACTTACAACAATTGCATTAATTTAGTATTGCCGCTGAGTATTACAACTAGTCACATAAGCCAAAAGTTTGTTACTCTCGCAAAGTTTTCTTTTTTTTCTCAGTTTTGTAATAAAGGAGGATGAGTAAAACCCTTGAAATGCAATTCTACGTTCATCATTCCTTCCCTGTCTACTTTTAACTGATATTTATATAAAACCATAGACTAGTTATAATATTTCATACCAATTCCCTTCTAAATCGTTCAATCTAACGATCACCATCCTTTGCCTGAAGAAACAATTACCCAGTGACTGATAATTTCAAGAAGAAATAAGCCGTAATTGTCGATTGATAGAAAGGGACGATTCAAATTTGCCGCGGAAATTCGAATAGCGCGCTGTACATCGAAGGGTGCGTTCCACTTACGCGCAAATCTCCTCCACGGTCGCAATATGTAATGGAAATCACGGGTGTTGCGGGTGATCTGAGCGTAAGTGGAACGCACCCGAAGTGAACGGAGGAAGCCCAACGCTACCTTTCTACGTCAATTCTTACCTATTTCCATCTTGATTGTGTGCAAATTACTTTCCAATAGGGAAGTAGAATCTGAAGTAAAATAGTTCTGTGGCTTTAGAGCCGCCTTCACCGCGTCGGTAACATAGGAAGTGACACTTAAATGATAAAAAAAATATTTGAACTCGCCAAAAATCCTTCTCGCAAACATTATTTCTATGCAAAACAAAACTGTTTTCAAACTTCTAACCAATTTGGAGCATGGGGGTTTTCGGAAGTACAGGCAAAGGTTATTGATTTGACTAACACTTACCGACGGTGGGTATCGTCAGCAGTGACCGACTGTAGAGAACTATTACGTGATGTTTGCATGTTCTGGCACAACGTCTTACCGTCAGGAGCAGTTGAGAAAACGTTTTAAATATTTTGAATCTAGATACTAAGTAATTTCTAATGCCAAATGGGCAAAATGTAACTACAAATGGAGATAAAATAAAAAAATAATGAAAGAATTTTTAAGTAATGAATACCTTTCTTACCGTCAGCAATGAAACACACATAAATCTTTTCCTTCGCATTATACTTTTCAACAATAATTATTAATTAATGCGTAATTAATGCCTACTCCTCGCTCTCTAATCATTACGAGGAACTTATCAAAAAGTTTGTTACCCGTTTAAATGCGATCTAACCAACAGTTTCAGTGACCAGGAAGGGAAAGTCATGTAATTTGTGGTTGCGCTGACGTAAATACCTCCCAGAAGAGACGATTGTGGGGGAAATGCTAATGCGCGAAGCAAGACTGAGGTCTTTGTAAGACACGTGAGCTAGTCGGGTCCCAGTAGTTTCAACTTTCTTGTCGCGTGAGAGTGATTTGCAAACCGGAAGATTGAAAGTTGATCGATCGTAAATTGAATTAAGGAGAATCTCGATCGAAGCACTTTACTCGAAACGCTACAGTGCCCGCGGATCATGCAACAGAGCCGATTCACCGTACAGCGATTTCCTGTTTATCCTCTCGCTTCTTCATCGTTGTTTTCGATCTGAATCGCTTATTTCTCCCTGTCACGCGTGCGTCTATCGCGTAGCCGGTTAATCAGAAGTCCAGGAACTCGTGGTCATGCTCTTTGGGTCAAATAATCTCCGTTTCAAGACTTAGATACCCTGGTAAGACCTCTATTTTCTCCCTTACTTTTCGACCTTGCACCAAGTCCAGCCTTATCTGTATTGCTGGTGAATTCCTGGAGACTTGCTTGCTTCCTTCCCTCGCCGCGAACTCCGATGCTTAACTTAGGTAGCTTGTAAAAGCTCCGAGCCTTGATTGATCGAGTAGATCGTTCCCTGGATTGATAACACTAGCTATGATTACGTTTGATTGTTCGCGTTGGGTCAACTATCGGGCACAGTTATAATCAGTGCGTCACGGGCAGATTCAGCACTCTTTGATAGTGGATTTAAATGACGTCTAAACGCGCGAACGATCATTTTTATTGGCGGAGCGCGGCAGATGAAGAGATTATTGTGCAAGCTCATCTATAGTAATTCTGAAGGGAGGAAGATAGGTACGTATTTTGTATATCTAGTATCTTTTCATCGGCGTTTCTAATTGCAATAGGAAAGTAATAGAAATTCGAGTAAACCATGGGCGGCTGCACGGCAACCTTGATACTCACTTTCCTGTTGGTCGCCATCGATGGGACCTTCGCTGCAAGAGTCTGCAATGGATCCGTGACTAATGGTACCCTTCTAAAATTCTCACCTCAAGTCGCATCTGCCTTAAATTTAACCCCGGAGCCTCCCACTTGCAGGTCAATCCCGTATCGGTATACTGGTCTCGCCGATAATCTCGGAATCGATGACACACGAGATCGAGGTTTACTGGAGCAACGTGAATTTTCAGCCCAGTGAGAAGATCTTGATCATGAGACACGATCCGCTCCGGTCAGATACTCCAGTTGTAATTTCCACCACGGCACCGAATGGCCCTAGTGGGATCCAGAGGACTCGCATAAAGACGAAGTTTCTGCCCAGCTCGGAGCTTTCCTTCGTAACGCGATGCGTATGTAGGTGGCGAACGAATTTTTCTAACTCGCAGAAGGTCGTTGGAAAGCGAACTTCTGGCCCTTCGAATAGGGACAAGTGTACTCTGCGCAGTAGCGAAACGTTGAGGAGTTATTTACATTTTTTTTTTTAAAACTCTACCATGTACAGAGTGTCTCGTTTTAATCTACCAGAAGGCCCATGTCATTCGGTCATTATCATTTCTCCGCAGTCCATATAGCGCGGCAGACGCCCGAGGGTGGAATGAAGGAAGTGGACTGCGCGAGGACGCAGCCAACCTGGATGAAGGAGAGGCAACACATTCTGGGCCCCCTTCGATTCAGCCAAGTCTTTCTCCCAGGCACTCATAATTCCGCCTCTTATGCCAGGGAAAACGGCGCGGGGAGTATTTTCTCGGACTTCGCTGTGAACCAGGTGAAAGTTAACACCCCCGCGATGTTGACGAGGTTGCCAATGCGTGTCAATTTTCACGAGATTTTATTCCTAGAATGTAGACATCTTTGGGCAGCTGATACACGGCGTAAGGTATTTGGACATCAGGGCGGGACATTATCCTGACACGAACGAGACTTGGTGGACCAATCACGGGCCATTCTATCGTTCCGTGTCGCTGAAGACCGTGGTAGAACAAGTGAAGAGGTTCCTGAACAACACCGAGGAGATCGTGATAATGGATATTCGGGAATTCCCTGTTGGTAATCAATTTGGAGTTTTCCTCAGCTCGGAAACGTTCAATGTCCACGGTGGAAGTTTGAGGGCCATTTTCTTCGGGATAATCGGTGCTCCCGTTTATTAGGGTTCAGCGACGTGTCAACCCATCGCAAGCTGGTGTCCTACTTGGAGAACGAATTTCGGGAGCACCTGTTTTTGAGGGACAATCGTGGATGGCGTGTGACGCTGAACGATGTCTGGTATTCGGGGAGGAGGCTGATAATCGGCTACGAGAACACGAGGATCGTTGGGGAACACGCTAGCGTGTGGCCTTGCGTGCAGCACCAATGGGGCAACGTCAGAACTATCGCGGATTTGTATAAACATCTGGATAGAATTGAAAGCAACGACAGGTAAGAGACACGCGCGGAGCTTATCTATAGATTAGTCACTTTGCGAGAACTTTGTTCCAGTGACGACAGAGTGAGACCACGGTCGGCGATGGCACAACTAACGGCGAATTTCATGGATGTGATCTCCAGTCGATTAGGAAACCTTCGGGATATGGCATACAGTGTCAATGCCAATGTCACGAATTGGTACAGCACCCTTTGGCAATACACTGCCAACATCGTGGCCGTAGATTTCGTGAAGGGAACGGGCATAGTCGAGACCGCCATCAAGGCCAACGAGAATCGTCAGTTGCACTGTCGATATTAGTTGAACTTTCGAACAGATCTTTTTAAATCTCGCTGACTAAACTTTCCATTCGATGGTAGTGCCTCTTCATGGATGACAGGGGAAGGCTGCGCCTTCATTTCCACCCCTTCTAAGTTTGCTAAACGTCTATGTACCATTTAGTAGCACCCACCGATTAATTTGTAATAACACGTGAATAATAAAATCTTCTGAAAGACAATTTAGCCTCGCGGTTACGCAATGGCTCGCGACACCAGCGTGGGAGGATCGCTTTTGAAATTTTCTGCGCGAGCATTCGTTGAACTACTTTTTCCGCGACAATGAGACTTCCGCCGGAAGAGCGAATAATGCTTTAAGCCAAGGTAACCGATGCAATGAAAATCTATCCCGCGTGGTGCATCGCGAAGCGGAGATCTCCGCGGATAGATCAGTTCAGAATATGTTTTAACTGCTGCCAGTCGAACAGGGAAAAAATGTTTCCTCTGTCCGCGTTCTTGTACATTCCTATTTTATCGTGCGTCGTCGAGCTATCGCAGAGCTTGTTGGACGAGACCTATCCGAGCAATTCCATCAATTGCCAAAACGACAAGCCATGCACCTTCATCGAGCACTGTCCAGTTATTCTGAAACTGATGAACCAGAATCTCCTCCCTGTTCATAGGTAGGTGTCATTTGTTTCTTGCAATTACGGCAGAATGTTTGTCGGGTCATTCTTTTAATATCTATATCCAGACTTCGTCAAGCAATCTGTGGCTACGATTCTACAAAACCGAAGGTGTGCTGCGACGTGGGTAGGAATGCCGCGAGTCCAGTCTACACCCAAGAAGATGGTGCGCCTTTTACCAGGTCAAATTCGATTTTGGAGTGTGGGAAGAGCCTTGTTCGAAGCAACAGGAACACAGTAGGAACCTACCCCTTCGTTGCAAGGGTTGGCTTTAAATGTGGGTCTCTGTTAACTTTAGCATTCTCTGTATTGCGCTGCTCTAAATGATTAGTGGAGTATGGAATATAATCAGGGGCGGATTTGGCGCCCCTAGGCTAACAAGAGTCCACCACCCCTTCCATGAAATATCATAAAATATTTTAATTTAAAAGAGTCGAGAGAATTTTGAAATTAATTCGATATGACAACTCAGATGCGAATTACCACTAAGTTGCTACAAGGAAAGAAAGTGAATTCTTCTTAAAGTTGTCTCAAGCCTTTGCGTTCAAATATTTTTCAATTTCTTTCGCCGAAAATTTACCGCCGCCGAAAATTTAATATAATATAAGTAAATGTAATACTTGAAGTTTCCAATGAAATACTATCACTCTGTGCAATTCTACTCCAGGTGCAACAGGAGAAATGAAGTACCCCTGCAGCGGAGTAATCCTGAATGAACGAACGATATTGACAACTGCAAGTTGCGCTCTTGCCAAGTCCAACGACTATAAATTGTACGTATAGCACGCTCCTTTCTTCCCCAAAGTGAATTTTCACCACGGTTTGTTCTTTAATGATCGAACAGGCATTCCGTTCTCGTTGGTGAATTTAACGTTGAGACTGATCCCGATTGCAACAGGCAGAAGCTTAATATATCGTACGTTATAAAGCATCCAAATTATCAGGCTGATACTTTTGCGAACAACATAGCGATGCTACGTTTAAGCGAACCGATGCAGTATACGGGTAATTACTTCGTTTGAAGCGTCAGAATTACTTTAAGGGGAGGTTCCGGTCTAGAGCCCAAAAAAGTAGGTGATCTTTAGGAATTAATTAACGGACAACTACTATATATAATTTAATGGGACTTTTTGCATTGTATTAAGGATGTCTTAAATTATAAAAATATATTTTTTGTTTTATAATTAATCATTGCAGACGGCGCTGGGGTATCGTTAAAGTCAAGGCGTCAAAAAATTCATCCAAATCGGTGGGACCTGCATCTCCAAAAGTTATTATTCGATTCGACTGAAACTTTTTTGTTTTGAAGAACATACTTCTGGCTAGGGGGGAAACCAGGAAAAATTATAAAAATTACACTTTTTTTTAGAAAATACCGACACTTGAAGTTTGAAATCACTTTTTCCCTATATCTTTCGTCCTTTCAACGCCTTTGAAAATTATATATTTTCAATTTTTTGTAATTTTTTCTGCTTTCCCCCCTAGCCAGAAGTATATTCTTTAAAACAAAAAAGTTTCAGTCGAATTGAATAATAACTTTTCGAGATATAGGTTCCACCGATTTTAAGAACACTGTTTCGAGAAAAACGCGTTTAAAGTTTTACGTGAGCGCCGAGTGACCACGTGTTTCCCATGCATTTGCCGCTACTTAAATGCCTATAACTTCGGGAATTTTCCAAATTTTAACAAATCCTTTTAAACACGTATTCCTAAAAAGTTGAACATTCGAAAAATGAAATAAAAAAAAATCGACTTTTAGACCGGAACCTCCGCTTAACATCATTTGTCGTCCGATTTATTTTGACTTTCTGTTAAAAATATTAGTAACTGCGCAACCAGCGTGTCTTTTGCCAGTGGACAGATATCTAGGCCCAAGTATTAGTTCCATTCTTGTTGGATGGGGAAGACTGTCCACTCAAACTGGTATGAAGAAAAACAACCCCAAAGAGAACAAAGATTTCGAGTGATAATTCGTTTGTAATTTCGTTTAAGCGAAATCCTGCAAGCAGCAGACTCTGGAAATGAGGACTCGATCAAATCAAGAATGTTCGAGTTACTATACTCAAGGTATGTCCGTTGAATTGTGCGCAATTGGTGATGGAATGCCTTGCGCAGGATACAGTGGAAGCCCCCTTTTATTTGCGGACGGCGACACGTACTTTCTGGTAAGCCATACTATATTTCTCTTCATATACATTTCATTTACAAAACAACAATAAACATTTGTACACAATTCTCAGTTAGGCATCTTGTCGTATGGTTCGAACTGTGACTCGGCCACCAACTTCCCGTCGGTCTTTGTCAACGTTCAAAGACACGCACGCTGGATCCAAGGGAACTGTTAATCATCTATCGGAGGGCTAGCGCTATTTGTGCTTGAAGATGTTTAAGTACTTTCCCCGAGTCATCTCCTTCGCCTCCTCCAAGCCCAATTGATAAGCCGTATCGTGTAGTTTTTTTACTTCCGATATTAAGCCGGTCATCGATAAGTTTCCTAATTCTGAAATAAAGTTGTTCGTCTTTTACGTCGCAGGAAATACAATGCGAAAAATTCTATCGTCGAGTCTTAGCTTACGATGCAACTGATTTATGTCGTCCGGGGTGAGACCAGCGGCCCAAGCGGACGGCACGGTTTGTGGGGAATTTTGAGCGACGAATTCGTTAACACCTGGAACTTCATTAACCGCTAATATAAATGATATACTACCACTTTTATCCAAATCAAAGCATTGCGTTCCTTAAAATGTACTCACTTTGCTCCGGCCATAAATCTGGTGACGCGCGATCCAGCTTTTCCAAGCTCATCAGATTCTCTTCCATGTAAATCAAATCTACAACCAGGGAAAGTGACGAATAAATACTAACAAGCGTATACAAAGGTAACAGACGTTCTTCGAGTACTTACCTGTTTGATCTTTTGGTTCTTCTGAGGTCATTATGTTCATGGAAATCGTACTCTTTAACTTTCACTTATATTCGATAAAAACCACTACACGGGACGATGAGTAAAGAAAATAACAGCCGCGACAGCGAGTACGCAATCGTATTAATATATGTTAAACGTAAGAAGCTACTTTTTTCGTGACGGTCGAACGATATTTACAAGCCACGCAGTCTCAATTCATCGCTCTCGTTCTGCGCCGCTTGCAGTTTTTTCGTTAATTCTCTCTGTTGCTCAAGGAAATATAAATTCTTTATCCTCTGGCGTTCTTGCCGCTCAACATCGCGAACTACACCTAAATGAAGCTGTTCTCTGGAACGATCACACGAGAATGTACGAGCCTATCCAAGAACTACATGCTGCGAACTGCGCATCGTGTAACACGGACCGAACGTTGTATTTCTATTAATCTACATTCTATATATTATATTATTCCGTATATCGAATAGTATTATAGATTTAAAGCTGCGGAGCGTGAAATTTGTTTGCTGGGACCGTAATATTTGCTCGGTAACTCTAATGCTTTCGTTCCTTACTGTTTATATCGCTGGGCGAGCCAAAAGTTTTTGCGACTCGTTCGGGAGTGAGTGAATCAAGGTCGCTTCTGTTTTGGAATGCTCGACCGAAAGACTTCTGAAGATACACATACCCGTGCTCCGGGCCTTTGGTTTATATTTTGATATTCCAGTCTTACGTCTGCCCTGTGTCGGTCAATGAACGCTAAGTCCGTGTTACGCGACGGTAGGAGCAAATCCGCGGGGCGCTGTTTACTAGCGCCACCCGTACATAACCTCACTTTCAACAGGGGCATTCTTTTAATTACCTGTCGTACTCTTGCTTGTAATGAACGTACGCTATTATACCGAACGACACCACACAACACGTGCCGCACGTGACTTTCGCTGCAAGGGACATTATCCGCGGGAAATACTGTTTGTTCGAATCGTTCCTCGCTGGCTTCGATATGCGACTAATATCGATACCGTGACGTAGGCGATTGCTATTGCGATTCTCGAACGGCGCTCTCGTTTCAGTACGAATTGTCGGTTTTATGAAACGCGGAAAGTGCAAGTAGGGAGTGAAAAATCTATGCCAATTGTGGGGAAATTATGCAGACCGGAGGTCCAGATTGTGAAAAAGGTAATCTTCTGTGTCTGGTCTTTAATATTTTCGATATCGTTATGTTGCTTATCTTTATTATAGTAGCCTAAATGCGATTCAAATTTCGTATAGCTCTGCAACGTACTTTCGTCATTAGAATGGCGTCACTGTCGAGTAGGGATTGTCGTTGTTCGTTTATTTCGTATGTACTGTTAAGGAATTGATAGGACGGAGGACAATTGAGACTGAAAATACTGGGTTCAATGTACGGATACGTTATTCGAAGAATGATTCGTTACTATATAGCTATTAAATGATGTATATTTCAAACACGAATTCCACTATTTGGTGTCAATAGCGTTTAACATTTAACTGAATCCTCCCCACTTCGATCATTATTCCAACAACACAATAGAAAGTGTTCAAAGCTTTATTATTTAACGGGGAACACCACTGTGACGGCCGGAAAAGTAAGCCGTTTTTAAATTTTTTTTTCAGGAATAATTTAGTCTTCACAGAAAATTTGTATTGCCTACCTTTAGTACAATGTTTTTAGACACTATAAAAATAAATAAATAGAAAACATGCATAAATTTTAATATATTAATTAATCTTCTACCTGCAGCAGGAACAGCAGGTCCGAAATCACATTTTTTTTTTTTTTATAAACTATATGAGTGTTGTTTAAAAATGGTGGGCTTTAGAAGAAAAGTTTCGAAAATCCGCGAATAAGATGGACAGTTTTTCGTGCGTCTTTTAAAAAATTTGTTCTCAATCAAAGAATCTTCACGAACAACGAAAACTACACTCATATAGTTTATAAAAAAAAAATTAAATGTGATTTGGGACTTGCTGTTCCATAGTCACACATTCGACCAGCATGGGGGTCTAGAAGATTTATTTATTTTTTATAGTCTCTTAAGACATTGTACTAAAGGTAGGTAATACAAATTTTATATGAAAACTGTAAATTGTTCCTGAAAAAAATTCTTACAAACGGCTTACTTTTCCGGCCGATACGGTGGAAAATTAGATTAAGATAATCTTTCATTAAAAATTACAATTCTGTTTCCCTCGTCCTTTTTAAACCAAGCAAAAAGGAAATCCTTTTCAAGGTTATTTGCAGTACTAACATTTCCAAAATAATAATACATGATCTACATATAATAAGGTACTAATAAGAACTTGTTTATAATAGAAACCAGAGACAATTAGAGCCTATTGAAATCATTATAAGCAACAAGGGCCTCCTACTTTCGATTCATTAGTAACATGGTACCAAGAAGTTTTACTTTCTTGGACCTAATGACAAATCAATTAACATCCTACAAATCTTGAATATGTAAATACCAAGAATTTCGTAACATGCCGTTCCCATGAAGGCAGTACTTGACAAAATAAAGTTGCACAAAAAGTAAAAAAATAATTTTTCCCTTGTTTAATCTACGACTCTCATATTTTTTAAGTCGGTGCCTCGTCATTTGCACTGTGTAAATCTGGCGCCGACTTAAAAAATATGAGAGTCGTTGATTAAATAAGGGAAAAAATTATTTTTTACTTTCTAGTGCAGTTTTATCTTTTTGAAGTGGGTTTTTTAATTTTTAAAAAAAAAAATTGATTAGTATATCTAGAATAACTAGATGATAATAAATAAAAAAAATTAACATGGTACCACTGGCTCTTCACACTCTTTCAAATAAAAAATAATAATCGAAATCGGTGCACCTATGCAGAAGTTATGCGTGAACATACAAACATAATGAAATATGTGACGAATTGAGTAACCTCCTCGTTTTGAAGTCGGTTAAAAAAGGAACCGTGTACATTTCTGCGCTTCTTTTGTTCATCGCTGTACGGGTTTCCTTTCTGAAGTGCTGGGCTTCACGGGGATGGTAATCCTTCCGTGACCACGCAAGTATCTGAAACGTAATTGGGACCGGAAGGAATCTGATCACAGGAGAGGGTGGGAGTCGACGTTACAGAGAATATAGGGTCTGTTCTTATCTGCAGAATACAGGCGATGGTTTCTCTACCTCTCCGTATTCCACATCTCGTAGGTTGTATCATAAGTTTTGGGGGCAGCGTAGGACACGGTATGATGAATCGTCCGCGTTGCCCTTCGCTGCCCTTCGAGCAGGGCAAGGCAGATTCCCCACGTCCTTTGAACTCCAAAATTTCACTTACGTGGGACGCTTGACGACGAAATGTCTGACGTTGCAGCAAGTCGCGTGTGAAATTTTCCTTCTACAATAGGATTCAGTGTTAATTTTTCCCCTCCCCAAGACTTTCACTACAGGAATATTCACTCTGGCTTTAACTCTATCAAATTTCCCCGAAGCTGGCCAGCATCTCATTCAGTATCCTCTTAGAAACTTCGACGCTTCTGAACGCCCCTAAATTTCCACGGCATCACGAATGCAGCTATGGGAAGCAGAAGTTGAAACGTTTGCAAGTGGAATGGTCTATCACCAGCAGTGAGCGTCCGGCCATGGTCTCGCGCATTCCGCGTAGTTCTCCATGGACGATGAGGATGGGATCGTGAGAGAACGGTTTAGGATATAATTATCGAATTCCAGCGCATCTGGGCAGCTCCCGGCGTCAGTATCCTTAGTGTGAACTTTCCTGAACTTATATAATGCATGCGCAAGGAGAATGGACCACCCATGTAGAGGGGCCTCTCTCGACTCGTCCTCGAGTGCCCTCAGGAGTCGCGCGCGGACCAAGTACTCCATCGGGCGAAGTAGTCGGCTGGACAGCATACCGGGTAGAATATGACACCAGGTACCAGGGACCTGGCCTTTTTCTATCGCTCGAGAATAGCACGCACCGTGTACCGCCGGTAGAACGTGTCGCAACTCGCGGCTTCCCAGTGGGAATCCTCGATACCTCTCTTCCCTTTGAAGCTTATTATCGCTTTAGGTGAACTATGTGTTGATAGGAGAGGAGAGGACGATACCTTGCGGACGTTCCCTTGGGAATTCTAGCAATTTTATCAGGTTCATTCGTTTCTGCAGATGGCACGAAATGATAGGGTTGCCCTCATTTCAGTGGCAATTGACGAATGGCAGTTGACTAACGAAGGGGAAACTCGCAGAAATCGAAATACCTGAGCGATATCTATCTTATGATCGCAGGACGCGTAGTGTGCAGCAGCGTGTAGCGGTGTGCAGCGGCAGCCAGCACCGTAGAAAGCGCAGCGGAATGACGAGTCGTGATGCTGTTCCTTCCTGAAGAGCAGCGGAGCCCGAAGATTTCAGGTCAGTCCGTCTCGAGAGCATAATGCATCACAGTACGGGAAAGAGTTGTGTAAACGAACTTCCATGAACTTCCGAAAGTAGTCGCCTTTTTCCTCCCCTATCCTCCTTCTGCTGTTGATGTTTTCGCGAAACGCTCCGCTGCACTTTCGCATTTCGAACCCTCTCCTCGATGCAACGTAGCTGTTGCCTCTGCTCGCCCTGGCTATTTCTATTTTCCAGCTTAGACCGCCCGAGTTCGACGTTCAATCGCAAAGTAGACTAAGAGAGCTTTAAAATTTCATTGCGAGAATTCTGTAGCCGTGGCCGCTAGATTGTTCTGAGCTTCTGTAAGCCTTTAAAATTTCTAATTCGATACTTCTGCAGCATTCTTCGTTTTTCTTAACACGGGTTGTTCTATAAAGTAGCACTGCCCGAGAGAAATACAGCTCTCATATTTACCAGTGCCGATATTCTTCTCCAACTCGGCAAGCCTCAATGGTAATCCCGAAATTATTAGTCGAGGCAGTGGTTTATCAGAATGATCGCGCCAGTCACGGTTGCTCGTTGCAGGAACAATGAGGGACAATGATCCCGTTGAAAAGGGCCGTATCGTTATGACACCGGTGTGTGCACAGGGGCCAGATTCGCTTGTCTCTGTCTCTCGATAAACAAAAATAGGACTGAGAATTCTTGAAAAACCGAGGCTGTGTGTGGTCCGTCCCAGGTGTTAATCAGGAGACTTGCTACTGTCTTGCTTCTAACCGGCCCTTCAATTAGTATACACCTCCTACCTTCGCTCCACGTGGTACCGGGACTCTCGTGGTCCAGCCGAATTCACAATCTCCCCTCTGTTCCAGACGATAGAACGAAGAAAAAGAACCGTTCTCAGAATCCCGTTGACCCTCGGAAATTCGAATCGATCCTCCCTTTGGTAACCGTGCCCCTCGAACGGCCGCCAAACACGTATGATTTCGTCACACGATTCTGTCACGCCCTCTGTGGATTGCGGTTCACGCGCGAAACAATCTTCTTCGTGTAGATTGTAGACCGGAGTTTGGCATTAATTAAATAAAAAATTATTTAAATAACGGGTGAAATAAAAGTTACTTAACTTTAGATTCTTTGACGAATAAAGTTCATTTTTTCATTCGAGAATAATCTCTTTAACTTTTATTCGTTATTCGAAATTTTCATTTAAATAAAATTCTTGCCCATTTCTGGTGTAAACCACTGTGGACGATGGAAGTAGAATTAGCGAATGTAACTCTTCGTCGAGCCCACGAAGAATCCACCGTTCGTGATTTCTGCGACTGGTATCGCTAGAGAACTGATCGCGTGTTTTTTTTTTTAATTAAATATTAGAAGAGATTCAAGTATTATGGCACACTATGCAAACGTTGCCGATTCCACGGTATTAATGGCGACGATTCGCAGAGATTCCAATGTTCCCCGTCGGTTATTTTTTCCTCGGTATCGAACGGAACTGCATTCTCGCGGCCGCGTTTGCATGAATATTCGATGAGCAATTTAAGCGAACGCCATTGACAATTGCCACTCATTGAACAGGTTGCACGCAGAAATGCCGGCGCGTTGCTCATAAATATTAATTAACGGTCGTCCGCTGGTCGTTCGCGCGTGTGGCCAAAGGTACGGAGCGCAGGCGAGCGGCTCTATCCATTCGATCTTGACCTTTCCGGCAGAATTCGACTAGCAATCGATTCGAAGATAGCACACTCTCCATTCCCGTTCCTACATTTCCACCGCGGAATATTGCAAACTGAGACTTGTTCCTCCGAAGAGCTCCTTACCGAGGATCGGAACGTAATCCCCGGGACTTCTACCCCCGTACGTAACCCCTGCCGGAATCGCGGCCGCCGAAAATCGCGCCACTCGATCCCCGTGGATCGCCAAATTACGGCCGAAGAACGGGAGGCTCGATGAGCAGGCCGTTCATCCCCCTCCCGCCCCTTCCGACGGAAATCCAGCAGCCACAAAAGCCTGTCGCGAACTAATATTTGACGGGGGAGGGCGCGCCATTCCAAAGAAATTCCGAGGTGCAAAGCGAATCCAATGCAAACCGTTTGAATGAAGTTGCCTTTTTGTTATACTTTACCACCTGTCGCGTGTGTGCGCACGGGGTGTGGGTCTAGGAGAGGAACGAACGAAGAGGGTTGCGAGGGCGGGAGCGAGGCGCGGGAGGGCGAAGATGAAAGAGGAACAGAGAAGGAGGACGGAGGAGGAGGAGGAGGAGGAGGGGGGGGGGGTGGCGGTGGTGTTAGAGAAAGGGAGAGATAGAGAGAAAGAGAGAGGAAAGCGTTGCGGCAGATAGGAAAAGGCGGGAGCGGGAAGGGGGATGAAGGAGAGAATGGGTAGCGGGTTAGAGGGTGAACGGAGGAACATGTGGTTCTATTTGTAAAAACAAAGTTTGCGCGGGACAAACACGGGCAGACAGTGGCGGGCCTAGTCGGCCTCCAGGTAAAAGCGCAACAAAGACTCGATTGCGTTCCGTTTCACTCGCACCGATTCCTTTTTCCCGCGCATCGAAGGCCGTGCACTTGATCGTTGCACGCGCGACGCTACGCCCCGGCGTGTCCGTGCACGATGACTTGTTGACGATCGATGGCCCCGTGCACCGCTCGGCCGGTCCCTTCTTAATTGACCCTCGAAAGGCGGAGGAGCAACGACGACACAGGCCTCTTAAACGGGGATGCTTCTCCAAGCTTGTTGCCGGTGCCGGAAGCGGGTCAAGGGGTAGCTCGTCCACCCCTTGGAGCGTTCATTTATATTTTTGGATATGTTTAGTGGGAAGATATTGGGGGGGTGGGGGGAACGTTAGGGCTCTCTGTACGTTGAGTCTGCGGCATTGAGTTTCACTTTTTAAGAGCTCCCGAAGACCACGAGTTGCCGTGGATTGGCACATTGCTCGGAGAAGATCGGCATCTTTGCACACCCTCGGGACTTGGCGAGTCGTTGTTGCAACTCCTCTCGATGCCTCGTGGGGGACACGTGCGCCGGTGTCTTCGGCGCTGGCGTGAAAACGAGGAAAAGGAGGAGACGCCGTTAGCAGACGGCTGGGACACGGGGGCTGGGGGTGGATGGGTGTCGGAGAACGCGAACGTGGAGATGATGGTAGTGGCGGTTGACGGTGGTTGACGGTGGTGGTGTATGCCGCGACAAATATTTACCTGTCAACACAGAGAGGCTCGCACTGCCATTCCGCTCCACCCCTTCGCCGCAAACGACATGCATATCCAAGCGAACGTTTGATGGCTGGACGAGGGAGAATGGGATAAAGGGAGAAAGAGATGATGGGGGGAAAAGAGAGAGGGCGGGTGGGCGAGTGGGTGGTACGCCGGAGGGAACCAAACGAATCATAAAGCGACCGATTGAGAGACAAAGCGGAACGAGGGAGGCAATGACACGTGATAAGAACCGAGGACTTGATTTTCACACGATCCTGCGTTCCACCCTTCGGTCGAACACGCGTTCCAAGTCGGATTAAACGGCACGTAGCTTTTTCTCCGAATTAATAAAGACGCTGGACGACTGCATCTGAAAACAAAATTTGGAAGAGTTTGAGATGGGGATGTTTTGTGGAAGGTGGAGAAATCTTTTGATGATTTTCTTCATATAGAGTTGTAGGAAGTCGCCGAAGTGGGACATCATTTATTCCTACTTAAATTTATTAATTGGCGAGCAAGCTTCCCGAAGTTAATGAATTATATTTCATTTGTTTATATTTACACAGGTCAAACGAACGTCACAACTTCATTAGCATTATTTCCTTTTTTAAACGTACCATTTACTGCCCATTTAAATTTGTTCTGTTATCGGATCTTCGTAACGCGATCTCTAGCATTTGCAGATCATACATTGTTATTCGAATAAACAGCAGAATTTGGATTGAATTAGGATGGATTTAATAAACGAAACGCGGATTTAAATGAAAATTCGTAGTAAAATATTCGATCACGTTCAAAACGCAATTACATTGTCGGCTGTTTATTGGACGAAGTGCGGAGCAATGTTGTAGATTAATTTACACAAGCTGCCGAAAACGCGAGCGTGTTATTTATCGCGTTCCCGCGTAACGGTGCAATAAATTAAAAGGCTGCCCCCTCGCGCGGCTTGTTTGTTGTAATTTTCACGGAGAACGTTCGTTGTTATTTTAATATGTCAGAAGATGAAAAACCTCGCGGCACGGGGAGTTAAAAATCGAAGCGGTCTCGAAAAGTTCGCTGTTTCCCTCGTGAAACCCGCCACCGTAATAGCAAATTGTTTGCAGAAATTTCTGCCGGTGAGCAGAATTAAAATACAAGAAAACAACCACCCCGCGTTCAAAAGTTTCACCTAAAGCAAATACGATAAGTACACTTGATACCAAAACGCTGCCCCATCCCCCACTGAAATCTGCCTTTAATTAACTATAAATCAAAAGTGCTCACTTGTGCTTGCACAAAATATTTCAAATCATTCGCACACCCATATCCAAGCCACCTCATCCGTCATAAACCAATCGCCCCTCATCAACCCTCCCCGAAAATACAAGCAATAATCCATCCTCCCATTTGTCCATTTACCTAATGGATCAACCCCCTCGGGTACCAAACCCGAATCGTTAAACTTGCTCCGCCGTGGCACCAAGCATCCAGCGGGAAGTTTCTCCGAGCGCGACTTCGCCGGGCGCGCGTTGCACCCCCTCCGAGGCCACCCCCCCCCCTCCCGCCGCGCGAGGAACGGTTCCGCAGAGGCTGCGGCTGGTCTCGCGGCGTCGAGACGCAACGCCGCCTAATCGAACGGTTTTTCCAGTGAATTTGGAGTTTGTTGCGGACGTGGGTACACAGAAGTGTGGCCGGCAAAGCGGCCTACCCCGCTTGAGATTCGCCCCGGCAGGCGGGACGCGAGCCCCGCCAGAGGGAAGAGGTGCAAGAGAAAGCGATGGCCACCTACGATCATCCCCCGTCCCTCGTTCCCTCGCTCATTCACTTACTCACTCTCCTCCCAGTTTCTATTCTCTCCTCTCTGTGTGCTTTTAATTTACCGGGCGGCAGGCAAATGTTTGCGCCACTCCCCCACGATCGTACAACCTCCCTCTTCCTCTCTCTGTCCGTCTCACCCTCTCTCGCCGTGCCGTTACTCCTCCGTTTCCGACTCGCCCTCCCACGATCCTCGGCGATCGTTCTGTACACCGTGCAGCCCCTTGCGAGCCTCCCCCGCGCCACCCTCCGCCGCTCCCCCCCCCCTCCCCCCCTATCGCGGGGTACAGGGTGATCCCAGAAACTGGACCGACTCGTAGCTGATCCCCTTTGGAGAGGGAAACGTTGGCACTGTTCAGCCAGCTCTGCGCTTCTCTGCTTCAAGCATTCTCCAGCTGCAACTGCGTTCATAATTTCATATGCGATTGAAACTGTGTAAATAGTTCTTTTTTTATTTATATTAGTGGCCTGTATCATACTCGAACGTTTTTACGAGAGGAATATTGTCAGAGGGGGGTAGGACTTTTAAGGTGTTCTTCCATGTTGATGTGGAAAGGAGCCAGATCTCGACCCACTGCGTGGAGTCACCCTGTATATTGACCGAGCCTGACCATTGAGCCCCGTGGATGCCGGGGGTGGTCGAGGGTCGATGGTAATCTAGGTAATGCGGCGAGGTCACTTATCGAGGAATCGTCCTGGTAGCGCTTCGAAAAAAGCGCAAAAAGCTTACGTGCAACGCTGGCCGGGCCTCTCTGTGCCCGTGTTAGGTATCAGAGGATGCAGTCGAATCGGTGTGCTTTGGAATGAGCTTTAACTCGCAGCTTGTTCCTCTTCTCTACCGTTCGTCGGGCGACGATAGGTGTATGCATCGTGGTTCTAGCTGGCCTTTTTCGTATTGGAGAACTTGCTACTCTTCGGGGGGGGGGGGGGGGGGGGAGCTGTTGGTGGTTGCTGAAAGCGATACTGGTCGATTGAAGCCTTTGTGACAGTAACATTTTCAGCACCGGCGACGGCCGATCGATACACACATTTAATGTGTTTGAGGAGTATCGTATAAATGTAGATTCGTAGAAGTTAGGCAAAGTTTTATTGGGGCAGGGTAGTGGAGGGATAATATTGACAGGGCAGACGTGGAAACGAAATTCAGTCAACACGGGTAATGGCAGAGTAATGCAATCTTGGCAAAAAAGAGCCACTGTGTGTTGCGTCCGGGTAAGGGCCGCGGAAATCGTGAAATCGATCAAGAGTCAACATTAGACGCGCAAGGAAGCAAAGCTACAGGACTGGTTTATTAATACTGCAAACGTTGCAACGTATGTTTGTTAAAACGACGAGGAGTAAAGTGGGAGGTTGTTAATGAACTGGTAACGCTGGAGAACAAATACCATAATCAATGTCGTCTCGTGGAATCGATAGGGTCCTTAACCAATTCAACCTCTCGCGAGACATTATTTTCGAGAAATTTGATTGTGAGGTTTCCACGGCTGGAAGATCTTTTCACGATTCGTTATTCTATGCTTCCCTAATTTGTCCAGAATTCCATTGCTTTGCTGGTGCAAGTAATACCTGACATTTTCGAATCAGCAAGTTCAATTGGGCTAATGACAGTCCACGGCGAATGTCGAGGGAAATTGAAACAGAGCGGGGCTGGCTCGCGTGGTGGTTTCGAGCTGGCGTGTCGCGACTCGCGATCCACGGAACGATCGGGGAGGCAGATTTCGGTTAAGGTGCGCGTGTGCGCGTGTGCGAGCTCGCCTCACTTGCGGCTTTTAATAAATGGTATAAAAACGAGATCAAATATTTAACCGGGGAAATATTTGAGCGAGTGCCTATTATTACAGGGTAGTGGCGCGGCATAGATACCCGCGGCCGCAACCCCCCCGCCGCTCCGCGCCGTATTCCGTTTATGCCTGGCAAATATACCTAGTAGTTGTTCGTTAGATATGTGCGGAAAAAGGGTACCCGTGTGTGCCGATTCAAAGCGACACCGTCGAGCAACCGAGTGTGCCCCTCCACATTTCGCCTCCCGTTTTCAGCTTCAGCATTCTTCCCCCGCGCCACGCCAAAACGGCCTGGTGAATTATCGCTTCCACTTACGAGAGCTGAATGCTGCAATTCTTTCAAACAAATATGGCACAGTAATCGCGTAGATATTAATTACCCTGCCTGCCTTAATCCGTCGCGCAATAGAAGGCACGCAAAAAGGGCAATCGCCCGCGCGAAAAAAACCGCGTCGGCTGTTCGCCAGTCTAATATTTGAGTTTGGTAAATTGGGCGACAATGGTTCGTCCTCCGGTTCATGGGAAAGTGGAAAGATTCTCGGGGAGGGCAGGAGCCGAATAAACTGTCCCCGTGCACCGGCCTCTAATTAATGTCCAGGGACACGAGTGTTTGCGCGTTCGGGGAAAATTCGATGCAAATGATGTGTAACGTAAGGTGGGAGTCGTAATTACGCGTCACCGGCACGCGGCTTCCTTCTGATAAACGGGGCCACCTACCCTCTCGCCTCGACCCTCTCGAGCCTCGAGTCGCCACGTGACCGGAAACGGCGCGGGTGGACATCGAAAACGCGTCCAAGCACGTGCACGTAACGACCCGCGAGTTTCGAATAATTCACGAAGCTATTGGAAACGAATAGGTGAGACACCTTTACCCGCTCGAAATCAGCCCGAACCCTGTAACGTTTAGTGGAGTAGCTACACCCCTGTGTTTTAAGTTTAAACAGGGAGTGGAGAAGATAGCGGTGATTAGGGGAGACCGGGGCTGGTTGTCTCAAGGGGCAGGTTGACTAATTGTTAATAACTTTGCGCTGACATATGCCCTACTGCGGAAAGATTCACTGTAGAAACAAGTCACTTCTACTATGCCATGCATTTACAGTGGCGGACGAAAGAAAGTTTACAACTTTTAAAATCGCATAACTTTTACAAAATTAATCCAAACGAGTTGAGTTTTTTTGAGAAGCTACAAGGATTAGTTTGCTAAGTGACGTGTTTCATCGTTTTGAAAAAAATGCACTTGGTTGGAACGGCAAGCAAAAATAGTAAATGTCATTTTTTAAACTTTTTTGGCGAGCCTGTAATGAAAATTAAAAAAAAAACGTTTGTAGATTGAAGTAAGTTGTATTTGTATACATCCCGAAAATTTCATGAAAATCGGTTAACGTTACTTTGAGCTATAAACGCTTAAGGATGTATTGGACGTACAATATCAGACAAAAGTATATGAAATTTGAAATACTTGAATAGCTACGTCTTACGCATAGTAAATCTAGATGTAAGGAATTCGAACGACAGTTGGAGTCTTATTTTTAATGCTAGGGAGGTATTTTCACTTTACGAATGCTTTCTCAAGCATTATTTGCTAAACTTTTGGCAGTGAAAATGCCCAGAATTCACAATTTTCTCATGTTATAATTTATTTCTTTAAAACGGTGTAGTGAAAACAATTGAAACTCGGCAGATATTTTCATCTACCCATATACTGCATGCACAAAAAAATTGAAAATATTGGCACTATTTCTTCAACATTTTTTCAGATGGTTTATCCGTCAAGATCGTCTCTTTCCATAAGAGTACGTGTAAAATCAGTGAAAATTAAAATCGTTATAACTCAGTAACCGTTTAGTGAATTCGTTAAAATTTTTTGGAGCAAGGATTAAATCAGGAAGATTAAAAAGTACAATCTCACAAATTTTCATCAACTTGGCACTATTTTGAAAATAGGTCAGTAGGAAATAGTAGGAAAATTGAAGAATAAGGTCGAAAATCGCTGATTTTCGGGAATGTCGCGATTTTCGACCTTATTCTGCGACCTTTAAGCGTTTATAGCTCAGAGGAACGTTAACCGATTTTCCTGAAATTTTCAGCATGTATACAACTTACTTCAATCTACAAACGGGTATTTGAATTTTTATTACAGGCTCACAAAAAAAGTTTGAAAAATGTACATTTACTATTTTCGTTTGCTTTTCCGACCAAGTGCATTTTTTTTCAAAACGACGAGACACGGCACTTAGCAAACTAATCCTAGTAGCTTCTCAAAAAAACTCAAGTCGTTTGAACCAATTTTAAAAAAGTTATGCGATTTTAAAAGTCGTAAACTTTCTTTCGTCCGCCACTGTATGTCCGACCCCGCGATCGCACGTTTTTTTTA
The DNA here is from genome assembly GCA_947577245.1 of Andrena bucephala. Lineage (NCBI taxonomy): Eukaryota > Metazoa > Arthropoda > Insecta > Hymenoptera > Andrenidae > Andrena > Andrena bucephala. The sequence continues at coordinate 33,948,043 of OX387717.1, read as the reverse complement.
ACAGTTATCAGCGTTTGTCGAAAAATTGACTACGTAAGTAAATATTTCTTCTTAAAGATTTTATTTTTTTCACGCTCTATATAGTTACAAAAAAATAAATATTAAGGGACTATTTTAAAGTTTGTTTATTAGACGATCTATTGACATAGTATTTTTGTTTATACATAAATACTTGAAGGTTATAGGTATAGATTATTGAAGTCAAAGTGTTCGGTCGGGGCTGGTTGACTACTTAATAAGGTTTAAATTGTTATTTTCTTATTCATAAAGCGATTTTTATTTTTTGATTAAATTTCACTATGTTACAAATACATTATAATTAATGTTTAAGTTGAAAAAAATTTCAGTTTATTATTAAAACATGAAAGAAAGAAATTATTATTGAAATAATTTTATAATGAAACAACTTGTGACATTGTGTTATTTTCTTCACACTGAGATAAGTTACTAATAACATTTTCTTAACTGATTGCACCTATAGTCAACCTACCCCGATCATGGGACTGGTTGACCAGCATGGAAGGTGTTAGAAAACCATTACAATACCTTAATTGTTGTCACATTGAGTCAATATTAATAATTTAATTAGATAGTAAAATGTATGCCCTATCAAATATACTAACCGATTTAATGATATTTCGCCCACATAATTTATTAAAAATAAAAAAACTGAAAAACTGGCCTACCAGCCCCGGTCTCCCCTACTATCTCTTCCATTCAACAAGCATCGATGCACCATCATGATAATCGGACGCGATCTCGTACCACCACGTTGATACCGAGTGCAATTAACGAGGCAAGAGCTAGCGCGGTATATCATCCGCTCGCGCAGCCCCGTAAAGCCTTTATTGGGACATAATTTCGCCCAGCACACAAGGCGACAGTTATTATAGGGTGGCGACCGTTTCGGTCGAGGATCTTTAAGTCGGTGTCTCCGTTATCCTTGGGCCCAGGCCCCCGTCCTTCCTCGTCTTACTGTTGCCGGGCAAACACCGCCTGGTCGCCTCGTCGCTAATAAACCCCGACTTTCCGGGACGTGATTTACACACTAGCGAAGAGAGCACACGTTCACGGCGCAAATAACGCGGCTCGTGCTTTTATGGCCGCCTCCTCTATCGGATCCACCGAAACGATGAAGCTCGCGATGCTGCCTGGGGAAGAGACCTAAGTAGGCTGGTGTATTCAAATTGTCAAAGTGAATTTTACAGCGAGGAGCACCGTGACCACCACTTTCTCCTCCATCCTCTGCGAGCAAATCATCCCCCTCGATTCACTCGCCTTGGTTGATCGGTGTTCGATCCGCATCCAACGAGCCAAGAACCAATATCCCTTTCGTTAATGCCACGAACGAGTTAGCTGCGTCTTCTCGCAATTTCTACGATTAAATATGGATCGCGGGTGGAATTTGGCTCGCGAGCCTCGAACGGTGGAGAAACAAAACGGAAAGGGGACGAGGGAAGGGAACGATTAATTTCGGTTTAATTAATCGTAACGGGCGAGCGATGCGCGGATATCCAAGACGCTGCAATTAACTTTGAATTTCCCCACTTACCGCGCGATTTCCCCTCGCGACGAACGTGGAGAACATCCCCCCCCCCCCCCCAGCGGAGGCTCGGCGCGAGGGGCTCCGTCAGAGGGAAAAAAAGTCGTGGTGGAAACGGGGAAACGACGGAAGATCTGGTCTTTGAACTTCGTCTAGCGGAAGGTGGATGATTGTACGGTGTCTTTGAAGCCGGTTAAACTCGCTCTGGGAAGGGTGAGGCCGAGGGAGGACGGGGGGGGGGGTGGTAAGCGGGTAGTAGAAAGGGCCGCGAGTGAACGAACAGTAAAGCCACCCTTTGAGACGAACTGCCAGGAGATGAATTCGAACGCCGCCTGGGAGAGGGTTTCGAGGGGGTGGGCGGGGGGTGGTGGAGGTGGGGGCACAAACACGGAGATGGTAAAAGTTTATTAATTAGCTGGAATTAAGCGTGGCAAGCCTGTGTTCCGGGGAACCTGCAGTTCCTCCGTCTCGAAGGAAGCAAACGAACGAAGGAGATACAGGAAGATGCAAACTTTTATTTTTATACTATCGCTACAATCGCTACTATGGCTGCTAACACGCTGAGACTTGCGATCGGTCGATTCACCATCTCGATGTAACGTTACATTATCCACGGAAAGGTTTAGGGACAGTGGTGGCTAAGTTTTCATTAGCGTTGATTCCATCTCGTTGGCGCGCTGTAGGGGAGAGGTGGGATGAAAGGGACATTGCAATTATCTGAAAGATAAATGATCTTCCTACGACAAAAGTATTTTCATTTTGTAGCAAGCCTAATACATGCCCAAACACGCCTAACTGCAGGTCGCTGCCATTTCAAAGACGGCGGTGATACGCGGCTGAATTATTTCGCGCTTCAAAGTAAAATTTTTTATGATTTCTCGAAACGTTTCGCCAAGTGCTGTTACCAATGACTGATTTCTTTATTATAACATCTGGACTGATATTTATTCAAGAACAATAAGATATATGTCAGATAATCTTTTGTTCAATATTATAACTGTAGAGATTAGGTTTTCAATTGTGTTGTAATATTTATGAATGGGACACAAGACAAATTTATGAAAGGAACACCCCTTTCCAAAGTGTTCCCTTCAAAATCTTACTATGGTAAACTGAACATTGTTAATAAAAGAATATTTACCACGCATCAAGACGTTTTTGATTAATTTTCGTGCCAATTAAGCTCTTTTAATTAACATAGTTTGAATTAATCTAAGGAATATGTGTTTGGTTATTAATGAAAGTATCATCGTTTGTTTTCTAATGTGAGTATTATTCTTTGTTACTTAAGTATGTAAGCTTAATGTTAAGTTTGTTACAAATATTTTTGCAATACCGTGGTATTTATGTAACTTGAGAAAAACGTCGACTTGTAGACTTGTCGACATCAATACTGCGATTTCGGTATCAGCAGAAATAATAGTTAAAGGAATAATATTAATATTACCTTGTTTTATTACACTGTCCCATTCAAAAACACCCATGTCCATTTCAATACAGCCAATTTATGAAAGGGACAAAACACAATCTTTTAGAAAGCGAAAATTAAGACACGTAAATATATAGAGAAGCTTAATATGACCGTGTACTGTTATAACCGGATAACTGGCCTTTCTAATGGTACCAATTAGAACTCGAATGGTTATTTAGTTTTTTTTACTATGTGGTCCTAAACAAAAATGTCCCTTTCATCCCGCCTCTCCCCTAGGTGTTTTATCACTATTTTTTATTTCCAAGTATGTACATCCACCCAAGAGGGTGAAAGTTGTACAACTATCTAAGAACTAGGGATGAGAATTCAGTAGCAAGCGAAGAATCAAGAATTCCTACAAGGCTGGAGAATCAGCGAAAGAGTTCCAACAGTTTGCCAAGATATTGGCCGAGGTTCTGTGTTCCTTTCCTCTCGACTCAACCCCCCCCCCCTCCCCTCCCAATCAACCCCTTGTCCCCCAAGTGCCGGTGTAATTTGTCCAGCAAAGGTGGGCGAGCTATGAGAATCGTTTGGTCACACGGCGCCCCGCTTATTCATATTTAATTCGCTCGACTCGTCAGTTGTACGTCAAAGGGGGGTAGTAAGTTGCGAGAATCGGTGGGGTTCAACCGGCGGCCAACCGTGGGCCATTATAGCCGTGTTTCCGCAGGGCTGCTCCCTCATTGTCTGCTCATCATCGTCGATAATTCACGTAAACCGTGCGCCCCAGCCCTTTTTTTTTTCGTCCTCGCGTTGCCCCACGTTGACATTTTAACGAGCTCGACACGCAAAGTCGGGCATCATTTCCTTAATCGAATTACTTAATGATGCCCTAATCCCGCGCTAGTATTCGTGCAACTGCTTAACGGCGTTTCGGGGGAAAGCTGCAGCGAGATGATTTACATTTGTCAAAGTAATTACAGGCTGATATTCTCGAGGTATTTTACAATTTTTGTGCCCGGGTCCTATAAGGATCGAAGCACAGTGGTAAGTTTAAATAAATGTTCCCCTAATTCTTCCAATGTTGATTATACTCTGTACTCGAAACAGAAGCGGCAAATTAATTTCTCGATCTTCCATAAATCGATCGGATCCAGCCTTAACTGGAAATCCAAACGTTAAGCGACTATTAGGGTCCTTGAGATTTCCTTCACTCTGGAAAATCTCTACAGATGGCGCCAGCGAAGTCTCTTCATGGTCGCAGACTGATAGCATGATCAATACAAGATTTAAAGTTTAGCAAGTGCAAGCGGTCTCAGCAGATGCATCCGTTCGTTTCCCTAAGAAAGGTAGAGCTATATGTACATCGAGTCTATTTCCCTTACAGTCGAGAATATTTCCCTGAAGCCCTCAACTTCTACTCTCCGCAAATCATCCTAATCCGTTTCTATCGTTCTCCAACAACATATTTTCGTCCACAACTGATCGGTTATTAAACACAAGCTCACATATTCCACGTGCTTAAGCCCCATGGACCACTCCACGCTGGTGCCGCGGCACAGCCATCGTCATCTTTCATTTTTCCGCGAAGGACCGGCCATCGTCATCGTCCCCCCCCCCTCCCCCTCTCCCCCCCCCCCCACCCTCACCCCCTGGTGTTTACGGAATAAATCCGAACGTATCCCCTGAAAATTAACGCGCCGCCACCCGCCAGCTAATCCATTAACCCGTAAAGGATTAATACGCGGTTGCCAAACACGGGGACCTAGATCGAGCTGGAAAGTTACGGTGCGCCTATGTTTGGCAGCGGTCGGGAGGCTGCGTTCCAGGACAGTTAAGGTCGGGTTAAATTCATAAAACGTGTACAAGCGCGCGTACAGTGGACTTTCAGGGAGGGAGGGGGGAGGCGGGGGAGGCGGGGGAGGCGGTGGAGGCGCGGGAGGGTGGAAGGGGGTCGTGTTTCTTTTGGAACGGGCCACGGAAGGGGTGAATAACGGGGGCTATAGTCTCGTCTTTTCCAAACAAGAATTTGCACTCTCTTCGTTACCATGGCCAGGCGTCTCTGCAAACTGCGCGAACGGTACGGGTAAAGTAACGTGGAGTAACGCAACGTATATACACGGGGTGGGTGTATACACCCTCCCACAGCACCGGAGACTCTCGACCAACCCTGGAAGAGGCCGGGGAGCGCGATAGGGACGGAAAGAGATAGAGAGGGAGAGAGACAGAGAGAGAGAGAGAGAGAGAGAGAGAGAGAGAGAGAGAGAGAGAGAGAGAGAGAGAGAGAGAGCGAGAGGGGAGGAGGACGGGGGGGATAGAGAGGGACGGAGAGAGAGATTTGCAGGCCCGTGGGTTTGTTTGACTTTACTTGCAGCTGTGTAATTGAATATTATACCAGGCTGCCTCGTTGGAAGGGTTGAAAACTCTTACGAAAAGGGAAGGGCTCGGCCGAGAATCCGAATGGTGGACGAGAGATAGCCCCAGAAAGCTGGAGCCGCGAGGAGGACCAGGGGGTGGGAGGGATGCTTGATGGAGTGGCTCCATAAGAGGAACCAGAAAATTAACTGAAAATCTCACGAAATCGCAAAGGACCTTTGGCGGTGGTGGGCCGCTAGGAGGGGGAGAGAGGGAGGAAGGGTGGGGGGTGTTTACCCTTTATTATACTCGCGCATCCTCCCCTTCCAACAGACCGCGCTCACCCCCTCGCCCCACATCCGGATGAGTACCGAGCTTCTTTGAGTCCCTCGAGCATTTCCCTCTTCGGGAAAATCTTACTGAAAATTTCTGGCCCTCCTCGGGATTCCAACGACGATTTTTCGATACGCGTCCTCTTCCTTGGCAAACGGGCTGCGTTCATTCGATTCACTCTTGCTTCCTGCCGGTCCTCGATATTGGTCTGGCTTTTGTCTTTGATCGCGCGATTCCTCGCCTCCGTTCCTGTCACCTGGTCCCCGCGGGGAGTCCTGTCGTGTTTGTTGCGTGGGTCACGGACGCGCCCTGCGTTTATAGTCGCGCACCATGGGTGTCCCTTTTCCTCCGGGAAGGTGTCATTCAACTAGCGAAAGGTCGTTTTCGGACGGGACGCTCGTAAAGTATCTACAATTTGCTGCTTTCTCATACAGTACGATGACGAGGAGAAAATCGTGTTCCGAAAATCATGCACGTACCTATGCGTGTGTGCTGTAAGTCGCGAGACATCGTAGCGTGTCGTCTAAAAGGACCCCAAGAAACAAAACAGGGGCGAGTTAGAGGAAACATGGGCAGGTTGAGGGTAGCAGTCAGAGAGGCAGGGAGGCAGGGAGGCAGAGAGAGAGAGAGAGAGAGAGAGAGAGAGAGAGAGAGAGAGAGAGAGAGATGGAACATGCCGCAGGATGGTTGGTATACAGTAGAGCGCGTATAGTCCGCTGGTCGATGGTGCGGCCCGTAACGCCCAGCTACTGCGCAACCAATGCGCGAGTCCACCATGTTTAATGCTGCGAATTCGCTCACCCTCCGAGGTGTACCTCGCCCTCGTCTCTTCAACCCTCTGGCCGGGCATGCCGGTACCGACCCTAACCTCCGTCTGGTCGTCCTCCTATCCCCTCTGCCCTGCCCTTTCGCCCTTCCCTCGCCCTCGTCGTCGGCGTTCCTTTGCTCGCCTGCACCCTCCGATTGCGGCCTTCCCTTTCGCCCCATTCGTCCCTTCTCCGTTCATTCTCTTCCCTGACTCCTCTTCACGGGGATCCACTCGCGCGCCGCATAACGGACAACAGATTCCCATGTACAAGCGGCTGGAAACCGCATCGGCCATCCGCCACCCCTATTTTCTCTCCTGTCCCCCCCGTCCCCCCCCCCCCCCCCACCGTCGCTCCTTGCGCCTGGTCACTTTCTCCCTCTTTCCTCTGCTTCATTCCCTGTCCATCTTCATCTTCCTCCCTCCTCCCTTCCGTTTATCTCTTGCTGCCTGCTCGGTCGTGATCGCGAACAGGCGAACGGGGGCTGTTTTAAACGTGTGCTTGACGAGCCTCGATCCTGACGCCCTTCCATTTAAACCGTTCTCGTCCGAGTTCGACGAGTGGAGTTTGGTCACACTTTGATCGGGCTGCGGGTAATTGTCACCGGGCTACATTCGTGCATCTGAACATCACAACTGCTTCCCTGGCTTCTCAAGGATCTCAAGACACCGGTACTTTCACATCTCCAACGGTACCTAGAGACCTCAAAGCCAAGCCAACCCCCCCCCCCCGCCCCTCCCCCTCCTCTCCGTCGGCAAAGAGCATCCCGCGGAACGTGTGGCTCGTAATTAGAAAAACTCGCGGTGCTCGGTGCGCCGGCAGCGTAGCCGGCGCTTATAACGCTGCATAATGATTACCGATGTATTTAGGGACGGCTAGGTCGGGCTATTGACAGAAGGTACGTTGATGGTACCGCGTTTGTCGGTTCCCCGCGAGGAGGGTGGCAAGGAGGCGGCGAGGGGGGGGTGCTGGTGGCAGCATAGAGAGATAGGGTCGTAGGTACGGGCCGACGGGGGTGGGGGCTAGTACGGAGAAGCACTAGTAACGAGTATTTGCAGGCCGGCTCGATGCATAGTTAATGATTTGTCAACCGAACCCACCCCCTCCCGACGCCCCGCTGGACCCTGCCGAACCTGACTAGGCCATACATTATAACCAGCCAGATAACGGGTGACCCGTGAACGCACACGACCCCTGGCCACGTCTCTACGCCATCGGAAGTTCACGGTGCACGGCGTCACTTCCGCTTCCAGCCGCGACGTCATCAAACTTTAGCGTTCGTCGTTTCCTTCTGCGATCCCGTTTAAGGGAATGGCCCCGGGCTTGTAATTCGCGTTTTCTCGGCTCTATGGCGACCCGAGGCAAGTCTCGTTTATGTTCACTGTTTAGATTCTGTAGTGGAACGGTTGGCAGGAAGATTGATATGTTTGGAAATGCGCGGACTTGTGCTTCTTTGGATTTGGATTCTTGGGGTGCTAAGGGGTCCTCTGGAGTTTCACGCCCCTGCAGTAGAAAATTGGCAGACGCTTTCAAGTGTAGGCTGTGCCCTTTCCGGAGGCTGTAATTAGGTTTATTAGAAGTGTAAGGGTGTAAACTGGTATAGATGTTTGGATTATCTGCAATGGAGGGGGAAAACAGGGCTGCTGGATATCGTCGAGTGGCTCTTCCAGTTAGGGGTTTGGAGGAAATGATCGAGGAACCGGGAATTAAAGGGCGAAGAAGGAAATTACGGAGTTATTAATACCAGCGTAACGAGCTCGAAAATTGACGAGAAATAACGGCGAGATGATGGAAACTCATTTAATGCCCTGTTAAATTTATATTGAAACGAGCGTTTCGGTAAAGTGCAATACACAGGCGTATGTACTTTTTAAAAATAAACTTCATCGCCCATCGTTTTGGAATTTTTGATGCGATAAAGTGCAATATAAACAGCGAGTTTAATTATTTCCGTAATATGGATTTTAATTTTCGGACTGCACTGCTTACGTGCCTTGAAATATTTACATTCGCGGTTGTATGTTCATTTCGAATTCACATTAATTTGTAATTTCCGCTGGAGCTCGATAACGGCTCTTTCTTCTCATTTAAATACCAAAGAATTTTATGCAAAAAAGAAACACGACAACAATCCTGTGCGCCTGAATTATTCAAATTCGGATTATAAATTTCTCATTTCAAGGATCAGACATTAGATACGAATTTTCGAGGGTCCGTACATTCTCGGTCGCTTGCTAGCCCTGAAGGACGGCGCGCGATAATATTCCACATGTGACCATAAAATGAGTATGGCTAAGGGTAAACTGAACGGCCCTAACAACCGGTTAATGGCCGACCACATTATTGGAAAGGACTTGCGGTTTCTTCCAAGGACCGCGACCACCCTGTGGTATATTAGGAAGGGATTGTGGTTTACGACCATGCTTCGTTCACACGGAACACCATAAAACGTTTTTACGACGCAGCTCCGTGTACTTTCTTCGCAACGAGAACTTTTCTCCCCTCCTTCGTAGCAGAAACTTGAGAATTCCTTCATTTCACATTCGCCGAATTAATCTTTCACCATCCGTTACTTCGATAAAAAAATAAAAATTCTCATGCAAAAGTTTCAGCCATCCGTCGTGACACTGAAAAAAGAGCCCCGACAGGGTGTCCATCTCGAAGAATGCAGGCGGCAATCTTGGATGGCGCGATTCCGTTAAGCTGCATCAACAGCTGGAACGTTGGTATGCGTCATTAATTAAATGGAAGAGTCGATGGAGTGGTGCGCAGTGGTTAGAGGCTGTAGACAATCTCCAAATATTTGCTAGGCCAAATATCTTACCTAAACACCCGAGTGACACGGTAGTTTCTAACCATCACTCTCATCTCCTCGTATAAATGCTTTCTGAAACGTCAAAATCACGCAAGATAACGCGCCTCGAATCGTTACTAATTTCCAAATCGGCGAGCAGACTGCCGCCGAGTAAATCACACCAGCTATATACTTAGTACCTATATAGAATAAAGTAACTCCCGAAATTTCCACTGAAAACTACCCCCGTTTGGCGTCTCCTCAAGGTGGAGGCAAACAGAAAAGAGTGAGAAAGGAGCGTAGTACACAAACGTTTACCCACTGCTTTGTCGGGGCTCCGATAAGTGTAAAATACGTTTCGCCAATAAACATAATTTATCGTAATCGATTAGCCGTCGGGGGCCCTCGTGTCGGCGATAGGAGCCCCGTCGCGACGGTGGTATGTTCCATGGTGTTACATAATTGTTTGCCTCGCAGCATGGGGCGGGCACGCCCCACCTGGCACTTGGTCCCCCCATTCATTGCCACGGCCCGTAAGACCCGTGGTCCCATAACTTCGCCCGTAATTTGTCACGATTAGCAGGAGATTACCAGTGTCGCTGACAGCCTTTTGGCTACCGTTTGCCAGCCTGCTCCTCCCTCTAGGCGCGAAATCTTGCCGATCTTCCGGCAAGTCCGCTCGATTAAAAAGGACGCCCATTCACGGGGCTTCGAAGCGAAGGTCGAAGCGTGAAGCGCGAGCCCGGAAGTTGCGATTTCGGGGCGCATTCGGCAGGTAGCGATCCCTGCTGCCTTAATATCCGCGGCATTCTTCTCTGTATTCTCCTCCGCAGGGGCTTCCCCTCCTCTTCCGTACCCTCCCCTACTGTTTACTTGTTGATTCTGATATCGAGACCGGAAAGGCTACCGGGCGGGGAACGTTTGTCTTCAAATATTGTGATTGGGCTGCTGCTACTTCGGCCTGGATCGCTTCCCCGCGTGCTTTAACTCCGGGGCCATCAACGAGGCTTCCGTTCTCAGATACAGATCTAGATCTGTCCTCACAGTTTGCCGCCGCTGACTAGGAAGAAATCGAGAAAGCGTAGAATTCTTTCTTAACTTGGAATTCTAAATTGAGCTGCAATCACAGCTTCATAAATATACACACCGTTCACCCCCGAATCAATAATATTATTCCACTCCCCAAAAAGTGAGCAGCGAGAGAGAGGCCGCGATCTCGGCGCTTTCATTGAGATATTCCAGCGGGGGGAGGAGGAGGAGGAGGGGGGGGGGGAGTCGATCGGGGCTAATCTCGATGCTGGTGGTAACCAGAATTTTCACATTCCCCGGTGGCACGGGGGAAAAGAAGGCGTCGCGACGCGCCGCGTCGTTTGCCCAGCACACACCGCGATTTGATTCACTCGTCGAGGTCCCCTTGGCTCCTCTTCTCGCCCGTGCGTGTGCCTTCTTACGTGTGCACCTACACCTCCGGGAGGGGCGGGCGGGCGGGAGGGTGGGGGGGGGGGGGCGCGCGAAAGAGCCGACGAAGTCAGCGGGGGCGAGAAAGAAGGGAACGCGGCAGGGGCGGAGGAATGGCGAGAGGGCTGAAGGAGAGAGTGAAAAAGGGGCCGTGCGTGTGCTGCCGGCGAGAGTGTGTGCGCGCACACGTGCTATCTTTGCTTGTGTGCGCGATGTCAATATTATACGACAAACACACTTAAATAGGCTTAAAATACTAACATCCAGCTCGTTCCACGCCGCTCTATGAACCCCGTTCCGCGACGTGTGCGACTTTATGAGAGTGTGCTTTAGTCGTATAGTTATGCCGCGCGAACGGGGACTCGTTCGAATCGCGGCTACGCGGAAACCGGACGATTCTCCTCCGGCGATCGGCATTTAGGGGCTGGATTCAGCCGCTTAGAGCTGGGGTAGCAGCGCGAGCTCGCTTGAACCGGACGTTCCGAGGGAAAGATAGCCGCGGGATGCCACGTGGTACAGATGTACCTATTGTGATTTGTACTTGCGAAGTATCTTAAGGAATGTCGAAGATTGGGCAGCAGGAATCGCGGTTGGAAGGAGTCAGGCAAAAGGGAAGAATTTGGCGGGCAAAGCGTGCGAATCCGTGGGGCGAGCGCCGGATGCGCGCGGGACGCAACATTGAACTTGCAAAGAGCTAACGAGATCAATGTTGAGGTCCCGAACTGGTGGCTGGCTGTTTGCTGATTGGCTTAAATCAACGGTAAGCCGACCCAATCCAATCCGTGCTCGGAGGCAGGCGGTCCCTTTCCTTCCCTTTCGGCGGAGGTCGAGAACTTTAGGGGTTGAGGGCTACGTACCCTGCTCGATACACGCGAACCTTACGAGCTGTCTTCTTAAGGACGAAGATATCCTCCGCGATAGGATTAGGAAACAAAGGTTCGCCTGAGTTCCCGCTGCGTCGATCGAGAGCTTGCTGACCGTCCATTTCCCACCCTTCGGTTTAGGGTCGTAGCGTGTATCGCACTCGATACGATTCTTTGAATTGAATGTGCGTTAGGACTTTACACAAGATAAGAAATTATGACGTAAGGTGAATGTCCCAATTTCTGCTCATTTGAGAGGTTACTCGTCATAAAGAAGGTGTAAAAAATTTGTTTGCCATCAAAAGTTGCAGAGTAATCGATTAATTCTTTAATAATAAATCAACTAATTCGAAAACTATTTAAGAAAGATATTTCAAGATGTTTAACTATTAGTAATTTGTAATTAAATACAATGCTCCAAATGTCCGTATTTCTGCTCACGAAAAACAGCGATGTACGTATTTCTACTCACCACTTGTACCAATTTCTGCTCACATAATATGTTGCCTTTTCACGTTAAATTAAGTTACATCCTTTATGGAGAAGTTTTATAACAGAACAGTAAAGCATAAAATAATGATAAACAAAAAATAAAATGCCTTCGAATAGAAATAAAGGTTACAGCGTACATTGAATTGTGAGGTTATGTTACTAAAATTTTGGTGAGTAGAAATGCGGACATGACGGTGATTCACTTGACCCTAAACCTGCTCACCTGTTTTCTACTTAAAGAAATTAAAAATAGTAAAAAGATCTAAATCCAGAGCACAATACGGTATCTGTTTATGTTATTAAATGACAACTTCTACTGCATAAACTATTTTCTGCCCAATTATCGAATACCAATAGCAACGCTGTTCCTTAGCACAATCAGCTAGAACACGATCGAAAAATCATGAGTCCCTCGTTTTAAAAGTTTTTCGTTGCTTATGCTGCACTTTGATTAGCCCCAACCTTGTGCAACACTCGAGTAAATGTTCAAATAATTTAGAATTATTTTGTTGCAACAATAGTTCAAACGTCAAGCTTATAATAATAAGAAAAATACGAAATGAGCAGAAATGGGGACATGAGCAGAACTGGGGACAGTTACCTTACAGCTGAAAAGCACAGAAACCGGAAACAGGGGCCAAGCTAACTTGACAAGCTCGCACTTACAAGGGAACACCGCGAACCCGGACTAACCGATTGGAACGCAACTTTGTGGGTTTTTAGAGTGACTCAAAACAAGAACAACGGTGTGTTTCATTTGGGCCCTATCGCCCTTTAAGGGGGTGAAAACTAACCTCAAAATCAAATTGGCACTTCCACTTTTTCACTTATAACTCTTAAACTACAACAGTCAGAAAGAAATGTTTCAAGCAAAAGTTTAACGGTGCAATAAGCGCTACAAACTTGCGTTAACAAAATTTTGAAAAGAGTTTAAAAAAAAAATACCTAAACCGAAAAAAACTTTTTTCACAATTTTGTTAACGCAAGTTTGCCGCGCTTATTGCACCATTAAACTTTTGTTTGAAACGTTTTTCTCTGTCTGTTGTACTTTGAGAGTTGTACGCGAAAAAGTGGAAGTGCCAATTTGACTTTGAGGTTAGTTTATACCCCCTTAAAGGGCGATAGAGCCCAAATGAAACACACCGTTGTTCTTGTTTTGAGTCACTCTAAAAACCCACAAAGTTGCGTTCCAATCGGTGAGTCCGGGTTCGCGGTGTTCCCGTGTTAGAGGAGGATGGTCACGAGGAATATTTTTTAAGTCGTTAGTTAGAGGATGCAATTATATAAAGCAAGCGAGCGTAATCGACGAAGAAATGAATACACGATGCATTGTTCGTTGCCTGACAAAGGGAGGCTGTCAGTCCATCTTGGAGCGGAACTCGTAGGAGACGGTGAATAGGGAAAGGGCTCGAATCCAGAGCAGCAAACGTCCGGTGAAATTCAAGAGGCACGGGACGGGCAGCGAGGAACCGTGATGGTTAAAGACCGGACAAAAGTCAAAACGTCCAGGGCCCCTGGCATTGTGCCCCGTTGAATCGCCGTGAAATTCATGTTGTGCCTTTTTCGTGAATTCCTTTCACGTTTAGTTGAAAGGATCTGCACTGGCTCCTCGCTCTTGCCTGGCCCTCGGTTCGCCCTTTTCCCAGCTTCCGCTTAAACGAGGATCGAATTGGGAAAGTAGCAAGTTTCGATGAAGGGGCGGAGTGTTGCGTCCGCTGGGCACCGAATCGATGATCGATTGCGAGGAGAGACCAACCTGTCGAAACTCTACGTGCATCGGCTAGAATATTGTAAATAAATTTAGAAGTTGAACGAAGAAGATATTAATTTATTTTATCAGAATAAACCTAATGTATCCAGAATTTTATGCTCACCTACATTTACCCTAGTTTGATTCCTCTTGGCAGCTGGTTTTCAGCGATTCCTGGCTGGTTTCTTTCCTCCCAAAAGAGTGGGAATTATTTTCAACCCCTTTCTTTTTACACCCCGCGACACAGGGAATATAAATATGAATTTGAGGGAGTAAGCTTGCCTCGGCGACCGAAGTCAGGCTATAGAGTCTTTCCCTGCCAATTTGTCGGGGTTGTCTGTTCCTCAGGCACCGATGAATGCTGCGACGCCGCCCCACACGCCCCCAGGAAACGGCATTCAGGGCGCACAACATCCCTGCCGACCTTTGATTACGTATATAATGTCCCCCGTTTATTGTCAGGGCGTGGAACACGAAGGGACGCGTTCGAGGCCCGATGATGTATGACACCTTCGTCGAGCTAGGCTGCACAGGAAGCTCAGAAATGCAAGCGTTCAGGAAAACCTCGATTAGACGTTTCAAGGGAAGCTGACTTCTCACAGAAAAACTGCGAAAGAACTGCACAACAGCAAATAAAAATAGTCGTATCCGTTTGAAATACAGAATACATAGCTGTGAATAGAAAACAGATCGCAGCCCGCGTTTAAGATACACAGGATTTTTTCCCCCTCGCAGGAGATTTGCACTCGCGTGCGCGCGTATTTGGTAAATAGGCTGTAACAGAGGAACGAAGAGTTCGCAAATATGTATCAAGTTTTTTTCGCCACTGTTTCATCGCGTTAGGATCGACTGCGTAACGGAGGACAAAAATGTACGCCAAATATTTATCCACGTTTCCGAGCACTTTTACACGCACTTCAGACTCGGAAATAGGGCTGCAATTAAAACGAAAAAAAAAAACACACGCACACACACACACGTGTGCGAACAGCGAGGCGGAGATAGCTCCTTGGACCAGCAAGTGTACACAAACCGTTTCCCATCGTTTCGATGGATTGTGAAAAAAATGTCCGGGATTTTTATTAATGGCTCGTGTTTAAACATAAACAAACGACAGCAAACACGCGGGACAACAAAGGATTTCGAGCGCGAGCAAGATTATGCCCTGTCAGCGCGAAACTTTCGCGTTACAGCTTTTTTCCCCCCAGTTTGCCAACATTTTTTTCCAAACCCCCACTCGCGGATGGAATAACGCCACTCATATTACGTATTTGCCTATGCATTGTAAACTTTAATCAAATTGCCCGGTGATTCCGTGGCAATCAATCCGCCTATTAATGGACTCTTCGCTGCGAACACGTACCCCTCGAAGCGCGTAGTCAGCGTCGAAACCCACCCCCTTGATTATCCAAGTGCAATTTAAAATTGCAATCTCCAGCGAACGATATACATCGGGCAACCGCTCTTTCTCATGAAACTGCGAGGCATTCGAAAGCTAAGAAACTAAAAGTCAGCCCCTAGTAGTGTGAAAGGTCTCGCGGTGCCGCGGAAGAAGAGTAAGACGGCTCAGGTTGGTGGATTGACGCGTGTCAGTCGGTGGAAAAGGCGGGCTGCGTCGTCGCTGCGTGGCGCAAGCTCTAAAACAACATTTTAAGCGGGCAAACATGCATAGAATATGATAACAAAAGGCGTGACCGTAGCGGAACACATGTCCAAACATTAGGCACAATGTCCCTACCAGTCGGGATTGTGTGAAGCCCCCTCTGTCCCGTCGGCGTTGGCCGGGCAGCGCGCGGCCCGCAACGGTAAAATGTTTGCAATACGTTACACGGCCATTCAGACGGCGAAACGCCCCGGTAAACTCTGCCTAAATGCCGTGCGATGGCCAAGGAATGGCCCTGAAGAATGACCGGCGACCGTTCGTCGCTGGACACGGTGTATACGTGTCTTTTCTACCGCGGACAATGAGCAACGTCGCGCATCCATTCCCGCTCCCTTCGGCCGAGTCTTACAGTCCTCGCTGCCGCTCAACCCTCGAGCACCCAGCCCCCGTGGAATGTTGGCGCTGGCGATTAAGCGTCCTCGAGAACTGGAGGCCCTCGCGTGTTCGGGTCGGCCCGCGGTGCCCGAGCAACCTCGTGTTTACCTGAGATTCTCTCGCGAATCGTTTCGTCGCGTCGCACGTTTTCATAGGGAGATTAAATGGCCCCGCTTGGTCACTGGAGGGATGGATTTTAGGCGTGATTTCTGAAGGTGTTAGGGGGGGGAGGAGGGTGGCTCCTCGCGATATTTGATGGTAAAGAAGGAGCGAAGATGTTGCGGAGGAAGGAACCGTTTAATTCGGGGTGTACGGGCAGGGGAAGAGCTCCCGCTGCTTTCAGCCCGCAGGGAAAACGGCCCGAATACGAGGCGACGGCTTTGAGCGCGGATTTTTCGAGTTATTAACTCGTGTTCCGTGGGCAAACAGAGGCGAGCCGTAGGTGAAACGCGGAATGCAACCGTCTACTCCCCCGAACAAAGTGTTAAATCTTGGTGTTCGACTTTGAGCCCGGTTTCTCCCCCCTGGTGCCGGGCTTTTTCCACGAACCTGTTCCGTCGTCCTTTTCACTCGCGTCCGAGAGTATCATCCTCTATGTACCCCGCGCAAACTCGTTTCCCTGTCTTAACCGGCGGATGATCTAACAGCCGGCGATTCGCTCGTGGGAGGGAATCGATAAGCAGCCCTCTCTGTCCAACGATTTTCGCGCGGGAGCCTCAAGTTTTTTTTCAAGATTACGCCACGGTGAAATGTATTTCCTTCGTGCTCCAAAGGATTAATGGTCGATCGATACTTGTCTGATTTAGCAAAGGGGACTTGGTTCGACTTAATTCTTTCATATCTCGCGTAGCCATCTGTATTTACGCGGACAGCTTCGACGGGATCAGGATTCAGGATGGTTTTGCCGCTCGTATTGTTATCAATATTAGGTATTTTTAGAAGAGTCATAAGCTGGGAATAATTGAAATTATTTCTCGCCGAACACTCGACGGAAGTGTACACTCGATAAACGAACGCGAGGATCCGTGAGCAGGGAGCGCTGCTGATTAAACAGCGCATTATTTATTTTTACCGTGCCCGTTTTAATGTAGGTTAATATTAATGGAACGGTATATTATTCATCCGAGGCCCCTCTTTTAATGAAGTACGGGTGGAAACGAGTACAAACAAGTTCATTATTTTTCTAATTAACCTGCCGCGGTGGAAATGAAGCCGGGAAATATCTTCGATATGTCATTTCGTTCTATTAAAGGGAATTGAAACCGATAAAATCTATACGTTGGCAAACATTCCTGCGCGCGGCTTGCAATTAGATACCCCTTTATATTACACCGACGATTACCCATCAGCGATTAGAAACGGCACGTAAAATAAATGTCGCGGGCGCAAACTGCAGCCGAAAGTTTAGCAAACCTCTCATCCTCGACATCCGCCATATATCGGTGTCGTTCCCCAGCAAATTCAAACAGCATTCGATCGCACTTACATACCTACATACAAGTGGAAACACCGATATGCCGGATAGGCGGAGAAAAACGAGCCGGTAGATAGAATAAAGGAGAGGAGTTTCCTTCTTTTTCTCGTTACTCGGTGTTCCCTTCCTGCTCCTTCGTTACCGCGAGACGCCGTTGCTCTCTCGTCCTCTGGTGGATGTTATGTGGGTCGCTCCATCTCATCTCGCTCTCGTGGCCCCCGTGCCCCACGCCGTCCGTCGCCTTCCTTTTCCTCGTCTCTTCCGTTCCGTTTCGTTCCTGGCTCCGGCTTGCGAGCCCAACTTGCGTCAATATTTGACTCAAACACGTTAAAACAATACCCAGGGCCCGGGAGTAGAGAGTCGTTTCAACGTGCTTCCCAGAATTTTATCTCGCGTCAGAAAACGCCTAACGACTTCCCGCCGCGGAGAATTTCGGCCTCGCGGAGGGAGTTTGCGAAGACCCGGTCGGGAAAGGGGGACGCCGATGAGAGAGCCTTTCCCTCCTGCGCTCCTTTCCTTCTTCTTTCAATTTCTTTTTCCTTATGCCCCCCCCCCCCCCCCCCCCCTCTAGCCCTGCGTCACTCTGTGGCTATCTCTTTAATTTCATATTTATCTTCTCGTTTTATTCCGACCAAGTGGCACGCGCTGGCCCCCACCGGCGCCGATCCTCGCGGCCCCCTTAGAAGCGATTAGCAGCGAGTTTCTTGATGGTTGATAGCCGACTGTATTATCTGTAAATTCTTGGGATTGTGGATCAGCTTTGCGACCTATAAACTTGACACTTCGAGTGCTCTTGACCACCTACGCGCCTTGCCCACTGTCCATTCCTCTCGCTGCAGGTTTCTATCATCCACCTGTCTTCATCCGCGACGTCTCGATCACCAGATCGGACCTTCTATTTCCTTCACCGAGAAGAACGGACCCTGCCGAATAATCCTGCGCCTGCGATGTCGAGGGAAAACAGAATCCCGGCACGGTTGTTCCTCCGGCTCTATAACCGTCCAGCCTCTCGGTATCGTGGATCGAAGGGACCCGGAGGAAAGCAGATCGAAGGAAATCCTACGTGCGTAAACCGCTTTGGCTCTCATAAAATCTCATAACCCGGGGCGACTGCCGCGCGGTCCGTGCTCTCCCTATTGGAAAAAGAAGAGGGACGATATAGAAGGGGGGGGGGGGGCAGGAAGCCTCCGGGAAGGAAGAGGAGAAGAATCGCTGGTGGCTTGATTCACGATGGGGCGACACCGACGGATAGGGTCCAACCAGCCTGGCGTACTTTCGCCCGTACGATGAATTTTCAATAGAAAAAGCGATAGGGATGGCCGAGGGAGGGGTGGAGCATTTGTTTGTCTTTCGGATCACGCGTTTAACCGGGGACTTATTATGCTGCCACATGTATGTATGGACGTATGCACGTACCGTGTTGTCGCACCCCTGCTCCTTCCGCGAGACTTGTTCGCGTTTCGCGTCTCGGTAACGCTTCCAAACACCCGCTCCTCTGGACGGACGATCGAATCGACCTGGGGTATCATTTCCACCAAAACTTTCACCCAGTTTCTTTAAGTATCGAATAACACCTGGTCCAAGGATCTACCCCCTATTTTGACCATCGATTCGCGAGCAATCGCGACGAGATTCGACTATACAGTAAGTGATCCCTGACGTCCACGTGCTTGGGGACTGGCTCGGAATGGCGCGCCTCGAACGAGGACGATCCGAGGAGAAGTAGAGAAGCAAGCGACGCGACGGCAAGGAGCTATAAAAGAAACGAACGGAGCCGGGATAGGAAGGAGAGACGAAATAACACGGCTCCTCTCGGCTCGTCCTTCAAAAGACTCGGAATATTGTCCTGCAATGCAAACAGTCCCAGACACATTCTGCGTTCCACTTTGCCTGGAGGCGCAGCGCGAAGACTTCGCCTCGCTTCGCTTCACCACAGTCGGCCGTGTTTGCCCGCAGGCAAATGTGTTTCCTTAGGCTGTCCGAAATATTTGGACGAGGCAGCGCGCGGCCGCGCGCGAGTCCCCGTCGATTCCACCGCTATCGGGAGCGGAGCTTTCAATAAAACGGTGAAAAGGGGAGCCATGCGGGCGGCGTCCTTCCCTGCACCCTCGCCGCAGATTCCCTTCGAGTGCCTGTCGAGCTTGTTACCGAAATCACTGCACGTCTCGGGCCTGCCATCGAAATTATTCTGGGAACTCGAGGTGTAGATAGTTGCCGCGCAAACTTCAGATGCGGTATTTGGGAATTAGGACATACAGTGAGGAGCGAAAGTGAATAATCAAAATTTCCTTTGAAACGGAATAACTTCTTTTAAAATGGGGCCAACCGACTTGAGTTTTTTTGGGAAGGTAGAAGGATTAGTTTAGGTGCGATTGGTCGGAGTAGGGAAGAAAGTAGTGAAGGCCGCGTTTTCGACTTTCTTATCTGAGCTTGTAATGAAAATTTAAAAATCCCGTTTGTAGATTTAAGTAAGTTGTAGGCATGCTGAAAATTTCGCCGAAATCGATTAACGTTGCTCTGGGATACAAACGCTTAAGGGGTTAGGCCAGCTTGGACGGAGCAAAATTGCAGTCATTTTCGGCATTTTTTTTAGGAAGATAATGAAATAAACAGAAAATTCAATATGAAGTCTGTTATTGTACAACTCTCGCCGGAAAAAATCGTGTCTTTTTCCTACGAAATGCCGACGGTAGACGCAAGATCTTGAGAAGCGACATTTTCCACGGTTTCAATATCACGTCTATACCGTTTGACTTAGAACAAAAAATCAAAAAGTTTTATTTTCTACATGCCTAAAACTAGAGAAGTACATATGGAAATCCATAAAAATTCATTTTTTTTAAATGGTGAACATGCGAAGACAAAGTGCATTTTTTTATAAAAGTCTCATTGCAAAGAATATGATATCGCAAAACCCATATGTTTTTGGTTTTTTGTTCTAACAAGGAGAAGTTCCCAGGTGTCCGCCTCCGATTGCTTTGAATTTTGGATAAGTTTTAGAGGCCCGAAAAATAAGAAATACGTGTTTTTTTCTAGCGGCCCATTTTCATATTTAGGGGGTGAAATCACCCCCCAAAATTCATACGGGATACAAAAATTGTGTTGAGTAAAACTTGATATAAATTTAATTTGCGTCATAACTTGCTGTATGGACGATGTTCTTGTCATCCGTCACTGTTATTAAGGGGTAACTATGAGGGGTGGTTTCACCCCTTGAACATGTAAATGGGCCAAAATAGCATTTCCTATTTTTCGGCCCTCTAAAACATATCCGCAAACCAAAGCAATCAGGAACGAACACCTGAAAATCGTATAACTTTGGGGGTAGGTTTCACCCCCTAAACATGCAAACGGGCCAAAATAAAAAGTCACATATTTCTTATATTTCGATCCTCTAAAACATATCCAAAATTCAAAGCAATCAGAGGCGGGCACCAACTATTCTTATGAACTTTTGAGGGTGGTTTCAACCCCTAAACATTCAAGTAGGCCAAAACAAAAAGATACGTATTTCTTATTTTTCGGTCCTCTAAAAAATATCCAAAAACCAAAGCAATTGGAGATGAATACCTGAAAATCTTATAATTGTGGGAGTTGGTTTCACCCCCTAAATATGAAAACGGGCCGCTATAAAAAAACACGTATATCTTATTCTTCGGTGCTCTGAAACATATCCAAAATTCAAAGCAATCGGAGGCGAACTTTTCATCATGGGAAAACGGGATTTTTAAATTTTCATTACAGGCTCAGATAAAAAAGTTGAAAACGCGATCTTCGCTATTTTCTTCGCTACTCCGACCAATCGCATTTTTCTCAAAGTGACGAAACACGTCTCGTAGTAAACTAATTCTTCTAGCTTCTAAAAAAAAACTCAAGTCGGTTGGACCCATTTTAAAAAAGTTATTCTGTTTTAAAGGTTGTATATTCACTTTTGCTCCTCACTATATTTGAAGACTAAGCTCCATCCAGGTTCTACTTTCATAGATGGAGTGCCTGAAATCAGGGTTTCGTTGATTCCTAACCTCACTTAGCTATTAGAATTCGTGAATGGAAGCTCCTATAGATAGAGATCTGTATCTTACGTATAACGATTCCTCAACATTTCTTATTTCTCCGAAACTGGTCCCTAATCGAGGGTCCTCAAGTCGCGTAAGGAAACAGATAGTTCACTGCTTTGAGATCCTCATAGTGCCCAGTCCTTGCCTTCAAATTGTCCATTCGATTAAATGCAGCCCCATCTTTGCTATCTATTCATCCAGCGATCCCCAAAAAGTAAGAAACCCACTGGAACCTCGTCTACCACCGCCAATCCCAACCAGCCGACTGCCTCTAGAATCGCCGATCTCGAGGCTACTGCATCCCGAGTTGCTAATCTCGAGTTAATTACTTCCCAAATTGGCAGCCGGCAAACTGACCCGCGTGTAACTGGCCGCGGGGCACACGTATGCCTAGGCCACGTGAGGAGAGCGATCCGGTAGGAAGACGCCCCGCAGCTCTTGGACGCAGCAACTTATATCGAGGCATCCGCCGATTGGGCCGTCCTCTCTGTATTCCGATCAAAGCCCCCCAGGGCGACGGAGTAGACTGGCTGCAGGTCGCATCGGGAATGCTCGCGTCCCCGGCTACAGGCGCACACGCGTCCCTCGCTCCCATATACCTGCGGGGGACTAGATCAAGCTTGTGTCAGGGCATTGTCGTAGGGACACATGTAGGCTCTAAGTAGGTTGTGTGCGTCGAGTTCGCAAACATGTCTGTAGCGTTGTCAGGCGGGCAGGAAATTACGTTCGCTTTTAGCCGCTCTCTATATTACACCGCCCCCTGGTCTGCGCACCCGTTCACTCGCCCGCACACACGCGCGCGTCATCATGCACGGGCACGACTGTCCTTATATTTCGTCATGTAGACGGCCACGGGCTCCTGTGCGGGCGTGAGCGTGTGCTGCACCAGATGCATGTGCGTGCGGAGCTCGATGGATCTCGGAGGACGAGGCAGCTTTGTACGTACTACCTACCTGGGCCAGAGATACGTGTGTACACAGGCGTTTGTGTACCCGCGCGGTATGGTACATACCTAGGGCTAACAATAATGCGACTAGTTGCAAATGGGACGGATACCCATACCTGCCGACGTGACAACGTGTAAGATGGCACCGGGGATCCTGCATCGCTTCTAAACCATCCCTGCACACTGTCGTTGCGGATCGTCTCCTCGGTGATCTCAGCGAGTTCTATGCTTTCAGGGTTACGGGTGAGATCGGGAAGTTGGTAGAGAGATAGAGGGTATCTTGCTGCGACTGATTTTATGATCTGGCAGTATCGACTGACCAGAGGCTGTAGAGTATCGAAGTTACTAGATAGTTACGAAGACAGTTTACCTTCTTTCTGTTAAACTGCACTTCGTAATATCTGTTTACGCGGACGGCAAATAAAGTTAAAATATTTATCGTATAAATTTGTTGGCAGGGGCAAACATCCCAGTTACTTGCGGCGTAATGAATCACTGGTGTATAAACATTGCGACACAGTTATTGAGACACTCGCGAGAGATTTATATTAGGTCTGGTCTATCAGTGCTCTTTGATCGCGATGTACTTCCAATGATCTACTATCGAGTATCTGGGGACTGAATTCGCTGATTATTAGCTCATTTCACGCGACGGAAAGCCAGGATGTTTGAGCATCCAGGATAAAGGGAAAAACAGAGAGCTCCTTGCCGAAAGTTGAATCGCTCATTGGCCGTAGCACGGGGCTCCTGTCCAAATACTGAGTCACTGTGACAACAGAGGATCACCGCTGCCATCCTTCTCTGCGTGATCACGGTGAACGGGGTCGAAAGCTCAGCTGATTGCTCCGTATCACTCGGGGGATGAACGCTTGTTTATTAATACCTCGAAGATATAACGGGCCCCTCGCTCCCACGAGCCTTTCCACCCAGCACCCTCGCCATTTACTTGGAACTTTCAAACACGCTCTCGTCATCTAAAATCTGGGCGATCCTAAATATTCAAATTCGAAAAGGAAGGTGGTCCACTGGACAAATAACACTCTCATCAAAGAAATTCAATTGCACATCTTCGCCGAAGTTCCGGGAAGAATCCTGAAGCTTCCCAACTACGTCGCCTCCGATGGGTTAATTATTTATACACTTATAAAGAAGTTATTCCGAGCCTTGGCGAATCAGGCTGCAGCCTCCGAAGAGATGAAAAGTTACGGAAATCTCGCGCAACAGCCAGTTTATTTACAGACCCGAGCGGATTAAGAGAGTTCCACAAATATCCTCTAGGATTTTTGAGATTGAGTGCGTCGCGTCCATCGGCCAAATGACGGCTGCTCGCTGCGTCCCCGTAATCGTTGCATTATAAAAATTATTTCATAAGAAATATTCGAATCCACCCCCGTTCCCTTGAACACCGAAAGCTTTCCTCTGGGAGGCTCGCAGACTCCCGCCCCCCCCCCCCCCCACTGTTATCTTTGCGCAGCCACTCAGACCGCGGGGGAGTAAAAATTAAGACGCATCCTTCGAGGCTAAGGAAAACAACGTCGAGTGTTTGCATCGATCGTGGAACAACCGTTGCCCGAGAACCCCGCTTTTGCATGGCATTAGTACCTATATTATTGTAAGCTGACGCGCATAATTCTCGGGGTAGCAGGGCTCCCCCCGACGAATTTTCGCGCACACCCCTCTCCCTGGGCGGGTCTCGAATTAATTTAATACCGTTACCCTCCCTTTATCGGGTATTTACACGATCCGGTAATTATAAAACTGCGCCGTGCAACCTGTTAATCGCTCGGCGCTGCGAATCGAATATAAATACACTTGCAGTCGCGTGCAATACAATTTATACTGCCGTTTAAAACATTGCACGGCGATATAACGCTTGGATATTCGTTATCGTGTCAGCCGGACGAAAGACGTTCCCTCGTAAGGGTAGTTTCTTCTCGTAGCTATATTGTTTCTGGAGTACCGGCGGGCATTCTTCCACCGTCTCCCGCCAATATCTGAAAGTGGACAGTGGTTGCACCCTAGATGCCCACCCTAAAGTTCCCAAACGGTTCCGTGGAAGGCTCGTCGTTTTCCACCAGCAAACGTCGAAATTATCGATCACCCCAACCCCACACCACCACCACCCCCCCCCCCTCCCCCGCCCTGCCGAGCGAGGCTGCGGCCGCGTGACCGCGAAACTTGCCAACGAAACAAGTCGTTTCACAAAGAGTACACAGGCAGGCAAAGTGTCCCGGGGATGGCCGACTAATATCGGGAAAAGCGATTGGCGCTAGGAACGAGCTGCCGGATCGATAGCTTTGAAAAGGCCGGATTGAATGCCCCATCACTAACTGGCCCATCGACGTCTCGCGGCCGTGCCGGCACGTTTTTCCCCGGCGGATGTAAATGTAGGCAATATCGCAATGTTGGCGCCAATGGTCGACGCTCGAGTGACTGGTGCTGATTGATGTTGCCGTGTTTGGTCAGAGGGTTGTTTCTCCGCTCCGCAGCAGCCCCCAGCGGACCCAATAAGCACCTCACGCATACACGCGTGCCCTGTCTCTACACGCTTCTGCCACCCACCTCCGGGTCCGTCCCCTTGATCCACCTACGCCTAACCTAGCCGAAGGAAGTGGAGCCATTGTTTACACGAGCTGCAGCCCGTCTGTCGCGATACCTCCTCCACCCCTGCCCCCCCCCGTCGTCTCCCCAGGGAGAGGCTGCCTTTAAACCCACCCCCTACCCTTGCTCGAAGAACGACGTCAATTTATTGTACTCCAATTCTGCCCGCCTTTAAATCGATCCTTGTTCCTTGTGCCCCTGCCTCCGGCTCCGAGAGCTCCTCCCGTATATGTATATGTATGTATGCATGTACCTCGATCATTTCTGCCCTTCGTCGCGTTCCATCGATTCGTAAGGATTCGAGTATTGGGCGTTGGATAGTCGAGTGACTTTGCCGAGGTTGATGTTAATCCGTGGATCTAGGAGGCTTCCAGTTGACGCTGAGGATAGTGGGTGTTCTTTGTAGGGGGATGCACCGTGAGTGTTTATAGATTTGGGCTTGGATTTCTCGAGAAGCTGTAGCTTCGACCGAGAGTATGTTACGTGTTTGTTCTACATAGTTCTTGGTACCACTGTGCGAAAATGTTTGAACAGAGCCTGAAATGTGCTCGGTACTTCTACCTAGTTGCTCTCGGCGTAACGTGATCGTTGCTGCGTGCAAAAATTATAGGGCACGTCGAACAAGTTACCGCGGGGAATTCCCGTCGTCGCTGTTCCGCGACCGTTTTACCGTCACTGTTCAAGCACTGGATGCAGGTGGAAAGCATATTGTTTGTTTGAAGGACACTCGAGCCTTCCTCCCCGAATTTGCGAGAACGGATTCGCAAGTCCCCGCAATACTTTAACCTCGACGAACAACAGCGCTGAAAAATATGAGTCGAGCATCGCATTTCCCGGTCTACTCAATCGCTGCCGCGCTCCCACTTGACCAACCCTATGTGCACACCAATGCACACTATGTGCAACCAACCCCTTTTCTTGGTACTCTTTTCCCTCCTACCTGTGCCATCGGAATCGTTGCTGGATCGCGCAGAGATAATACGACGAGAGGATCAAGACAGGTTTCTGCTCTCTAATCGTCGGCTGCGATTAAACGCGCGAGCTATTGTTCCATTTCTGTGGATCTACTTTGTCTTTGGTTCCTCTAGAGTCTAGAATCTAGAATTTACGATGTGAACTAGAAACTTCACCCATTTGTGATCTTTTAAAGTCATAAATTGAAAAGAATCGTTTTGAAAGCACTCAAGTTTTCCAGCAAGCAACCTCAGCGTACCCCAAAGTTACACCCCACTCCACCACCCCCGTTGAAACGTGAAATGCTCACCGACAAAAATATACGGGGTACGAATCGGGAAATCGAGTCGAAATGGCGTGCAGACGGGGATTGCAGCGTTAAAACCGAATCGGGGCGCGTTCGTTCCTCCCTCTACCGGCCATGCGTCCTGCAAAATGCATTAATTATACGAATGCGGACGTGTCCGCGGCGCAGGAATATTTTAATCTACTTAAAAAGCCATCCGTTTGAAAGTAATTATCGCGATGAAATTAAAATGTCAACGCGGCAGCGGCGGCCGCCGCGTATTCATGTTTGTGTTTTGTGATCGGCCGCGTACTGTTTACCTGCAAATCTAACTAATCTAAATGGTAATGCGACAGAATTACGACAACCACCCACTCTCGCTCCTTCTCTCTCTTACCCCCTTGTTTTTCCGCTCGCCCAGCCAGGCTTTCGTCCAGCGTTCCTCTCCGACCCGTCCGCAACGTCATCGTTGTCCCATTACCAGCGCCCTGTTAATGAATTTCAACCGACGACACTGGCAATTTCGCCATTTTAAAACGCTCGCTGCGCGCCTCGTCGATCGCACTGTGATTTCACTGGCGCGTCGAGCTTTTCGGCACTTCGATCCGGCGAGGTCGATAGCCGATCGGTTTGGAATTGATTTAAGATTTATCGGTGCGAAGGGGTGAATGCCTCGTAAATCGCGCGCATCGAACAAATAATTGAGCATTTCATTCGGGGTACAAGGACGAAGGTTTTCTTTGCTCGCATCAGATGTCGAGAAGAAATAAGAATACATGTAACCAAAGGGGTGCTAAAGGGGTCATTGAATCTCGAAGGGGGTTGAAAATTGTAGACTCCACGATACTTTGGTGTTTTAATCTAATTCTGTTTTGCATCTTGGATGCTGGCGAGCAGGGACTAAATAAAGTTACTTTACAGGTGCAACATGGTTCGTCCTGCTACGTGCACCCTCGACGCCTGCACCTTGAAAGAATGCGACGTGCACCAAGAACCGCAGCCAATTTCAATATTTGAGGGGACTCGGTCGACAGGAGCTCCGCAGAATTTGCAGGTAAAAGGGCGGCAATGCCCGTGCTGATTTAACGAGCCCTTTAAGGCACCCTTGGACAGGACTTTGTTTACGATAGAGACAAACTCTTCTAGACCCACAGGCTAATCTTGCGCGTTCACGTGCACGGGCACTTGGGTATCCAGAGCCGCGGGATAAACGTGAATTTCAATGAACACGCGTGTAGATTCCTAGGGAACACTTTGTATTCATTTTAAACGATGTTAATTCTCAATTCATCTTCACCTTGAACTGTTAGCTTTCCGAAACATACGTTTAGTGTACTGTCCTGCAGTAGTATCGGTCAATAATTATGAAGTCATATTCGTTGGTCGAATTGTATGATTAATTCCCAGTAGAAAAACTGTACCCAACGAAGGTACACGTCGAAAAGCAGTACCTAAGACTCTTTGTAAACCACAGTTGGAAGCTCTATCGTAGCCAGATTCCCAAGAAAATTCTATAAACCTCGCTGAACCCGGGGAAGTAAGGGAGACCGGGGCTGGTAGGCCACTTTTTCAGTTTTTGATTTTTAATAAATTATGTGGGCAAAATATCATTAAACCGGTTAGTATATTTGATAGGGCATACATTTGGCTATCTGATTAAATTATTAATGTTGACTCAATGTGACAACAATTAAGGTATTTTAATGTTTTTCTAACACCTTCCATGCTGGTCAACCAGCCCCATGATCGGGTTTGGTTGACTTACAGTATCACAGGTCACAAAAGTTGTTTCATTATAAAATTATTTCATTATTAATTCCTTTCTTTCATATTTTAATAACAAGCTGAAAATTTTTTCAACTTAAACATTAATTATAATGTATTTATAACATAGTGAAATTTAAACGAAAAATAAAAATCGCTTTATGAATAACAAAATAACAATTTAAACCTTATTAACGTTATCAGCCAATCAGCCCCAACCGATCATTATGACTTCAACAGTCTATATAACCTTAAATTATTTATGTATAAACAAAAATACTATGTCAATAGATCGTCTAACAATCAAACTTTAAAATAGTCCCTTAACATTTATTCTATTGTAACTATACAGAGCGTAAAAAAATAAAATGTTTAAGAAAAAATATTTACTTACGTAGTCAATTTTCCGACAAACGCTGATAACTGTTAAAAAACGTGCGATCGCGGGGTCGGACATAAATGCATGGCATAGTAGATGTGACTTCTCTCTACAGTGAATATTTCCGCAGTAGAGCATATGTCGGTGCAAAGTTATTAACAATTAGTCAACCTACCCCTTGAGACAACCAGCCCCGGTCTCCCCTAACATACCTAATGTTAAGTCTGCAAACAGTAAAACCATCGCAAAGCTATCTGTACCCATAGACAACCACGAAGATCTCGCGTGCACTTAATTTCTAAGGGTGTTCACCCCGTTGCTCGTCTCGAAAGTGGTACCAGCCCATTCTTTCGCGAGAACTGCTCTTTCCATTTCCTCGAAGCTGTCTCGTCAGACATTAACGCGGTTGTTTCTCCGCGTGGCGCGGGAGGATGACGGCGGAGGTGCCGCGGGTTCTTGGAATGGGGCGAAAGCGCGAGCGTACGGGGGTGGAGCTGCGGGTCCAGCGATCGACCGCGTGAAATCGACCACCTCGTGCACCCGCCATCCCACGGTGCAGCATCCACCATCCAGCATCCAGCGTCCAGCGTCCACGGCCCCCCCCCCCCTCACCGCCGCCACCCCTCGGCGTCCGCCATCCACCCTCGTGCTCGTTGTATTATCGTACGACCGCACGGGCTAGCCCCTACATCGTCAACATGTCCGGGACAAGCAGCGCGCGCGTTCGTTTTCATGCACACGCGTGCAGGCGCGTGCACACGTACGCGGAGAGGGATCTGTGCGCGTCGAGACGGCCATAAGCGAGGACGTGGTGCGTCGGTGTGTGACGTGATTAAACCGCCCTCCACGGGAACCCCACCCCTGCCATCCCTTTGCGCCCCGGACAACTGCCGGCGGCCAACATGGCCGCCGCTAATTAGCGCCTAATTATTATTTATTGCATCGGACGCGACCTGCACCCGCTACGTCCCACTCTCGCGCACTCACCCCCTGCCCATTTTCATGACCTCCGGCGAGAAGCCAATCCGGCTACGTTACCATCCGCATATGCCTGAAATCAATCTGCCCTGTCGCAGTGGCTTCGACGGCTGCTTTTCCGGCGAGATCCAAAGGTGACGAGGTATGCTCGTGGAGCGCGTCCAAGACACGGGGTAGCATTGGCTTCCCCTTCGGGGGTAGCTGAGAATCCGTAATCTTGGTAGCTCGGGAGGGTTGATACATTGTAACTTTTCAGTGGACAGTGTACTCTGAGGAACTTGTTTCCTCCATCGTAAGATCCCTCTACTTTCATTCCCTCCCCCTCCTTTTATTTTTCTTTTGAGAGGCTTCGTGCCCAGGACCTTAAGGATCTAAGCATCCAGGCTGGACAGGCGTTTCAGCCTCGCGGACTAGGGCAACACTTTGCACGCCATTTAGAAGCGTCCCGAATGCCTCGTTAAGCCTCTTCCACCCCGAGCCGAGCGAACAATCTGTCGGGGAGTCGTTGACACATTAAATCGTAAGGAACACAGGCGCTGGGGCACGCAACAGTCGGCGTGATCGATCGCCGGAGTTTGTTTGAGGGCCGGATCCATCGGTGCTCCCCGATCAGAATCGTGGGCGTATTAACGAGAGGAAAACGGGACGATTTCCTTGGTCGCGGGGGTGAAGCTCGGGCGGAGGCCGCGATATCCCGTGGATAGTCAGCGAGGGAAGAAGAAAAAGTAGAAGAAGACGAAGAAAGGGGGAGGGGAGGGGGGGGGGGGGCGACGAGGAGAGGGAGTCGAGAATTGAGTTGCGGCTGGATCGGTTGAGTTAAGTCGGGTCAGGTCGAGTCGAGCAGAGGTACCAACAGGGCGGTCGCAAATATTGGTATTTGGCAAAGACTATCCTTGATCCGTGTCTCTCTTTCTCTTTCTCCGCGCTTCCTTGTTATCTCGCCCTCTCTCGCCCCCACCACCACTCGTGCATTCTCTCACTTCCAACCGCCTCTCTCACTCTCTCTCTCTTTCCCTCGCTGTCTCTTCCTTCACACGCCGCCTCTCTTCGAACATCCCCTCTGTCGATAAGGGGGTGAGGCATTGTCCAGTCCTCGTCATCTAGCCAGCTCAATTGGCTCCACAGATTTTCTTCTCCCAGGACCTTCGAATCGGCTACGATAATTGGGGGTGGCTCCAAACGACGAGCCCCGCGAAGATGCACATTTCGATGGACGTCTGCTTACGTATCCATCATGTACTTAGTCCATCCACTTGGTAACTTAACACATCACTATCTCAGAAACCTTAAACTTCTATCTTTCCTCGCACCCTGAGGAAATTGGGCCCAGTTATGCAGAAAGCTGCCAACTCTTAAAATGACAAAAAATTAGTTAAACACAGTACGGATTTGATAATTTTGTGATCTTTACATTGCATAAAAATTATCGATCCGTGGAACAACTCTTACATTATACAATTATTAAAACTGTAAAAAAAAACACTAGGTACAGAATAAAGTAAAATAATAGTAATTATACTACTCGCTATTAAAGGACCCATTAAAAAACATTTTGAAACAATAATGAGAAATAAAATATACCCAATAGAAATAAAGCTGCTTTTCTTTAAAAATTAAAATCATCAAACTATATTTATTCAGTCTGAGATCATCGAGGGCTGGTAGATTTCTGCATAACTAGGCCCAATTTATCCCTCCCTCGTCCCTGCCACAACTTAAGCTTTCGTTCATAACCCGACGATCAGCAAACTCATTGGACCCACTGGGGGAAAGGAGAAGGCAGCTAGGTGGGCGATAGACGATCGGAAATCGTGCGTTTATGTCCGCGATCGCGGCCTGTGCAAATGACGCGTTATTCCCAGCGTCAAAGGAAGCCCGGGAGCAGGTTGCAATACTCGTGGTCGGCATTGTGCTGCAAGTGCGCTCGAGAATAATAAATGGGAGTGGCCCTGGAGAGGCTATACCCGGCGACATCGACGAGGGCGATATTTTTGCAGGCGATCGCGCGACAATCGGCTCGCTGCATCCGAGCCGGCCCGAATTTAACGCGTCACAGAAAAGCTCAACGGCTGGCTTTCCAGCTCGCTCTAATATTTACTCCACGGAACCGTAAAAATGTCAAACTAAACGTTACATGTTAAAAATCTGTCGCTCGGCGAACGGCTGAACGCTAACGCCGATGCTCGGATCGCGAATCTGCGGCCTGCAGGTATCGTCGTGCGCAAATAAACCGTTTTTCCCTGGATTTTTTTTTTTTTTTTTGAGAAATACGATGACGTTGGATTGATTTAGGACATCCAATGAAATCGAATGCGATCGGATGGAATCTAATGAAATTCAGGGAAAAGGGAAATAAATTGCTTGAAAGCTGTCGAAGGGTTTCTGGATTCCCTGTTTATGGAGAATTTCGGTGGATGAAATTCTGTTGTGTGGGGGTGAGGGAGAATTCGGAGGTACGTAGAGTATGGGAGAGGTTCCTATCCTAGGGATCTTTCCTTCGTTTTTGCGTGTTACTTCATTGTCCTTGGACAGAGTTTCAGGAAGTGGTTATCTTGCGCGATTAATATGAGATATTTAAAGGAGATTTCTCACGGCCGCTCGATTGCTCGACCGCAACCGTGGGTCGCCATGGCCGCTGATGTTTGCCAAGGCAGGGACGCTATCGCGTTCTCACACCGGAAAATCTACCAGATAGTCTTCTTCAGTCTCGATCTTAACGTTCCTCGTGAATACTGACGCGCCCTTCCTCGGACTTAAGCGTTCTTCACACGACAATTGTTGCTCGAGCAACCCAACTGAATAACTCCGTAACAAATTATACGTACAGTGACTTAAGAATAAACCAAGCCGTCTAGTATCCAATCCTTCCAATCGAACAAACTTTAACAGCAGATTCTTCTCTGATTCTTCTTAATGTTTCAGTATAAAATCTTCAGCTATCGAACCCCTTCGAAATTTGTGGACTTTAGGCCTACTTCAACTTGTGTCTTCTATCCTGTACCTATATAGTGCATGAAATATCTCGCTACCTTTTTCTCTGTCAAAGAGTAGATTTCCCTGTGAATGTAGCTTAATGGTTGGTGGAAGGAGCGGGGTTTGGTGTGGCAGGACAGCGATACACCCAGGGTACACAGAGAAAGCACCACGGTGCAAAGCAAACGCCCGACTACTAAGGCTAATCTGAAAAATGATAACGCCCGTGATAACGGCCGCCCAGATGTCAGACGCTGCGCTCGCCACAAGAAACGCGTTGTTACCGTGTTTCGCTTCGCGACGAAATTCCAAGTGGCCAGGAAACCGTCGCTCGCGTACCTGTTTCCCTCGGCCAGGCAAAAATCCCGTCGTTCCTCGCACGTCCGTAGAATTCCCCCCCCGCCATCGGCAATGGAAGTTAGTGGAGGCAGATAAAAGGGGCCAGGTGAAGAGGTGGCCGATGGTGAAGGCCGATAATCGGCCCGCTGAAATTATTCTATACGCGTGACTGGGGGGGGGGGGGCGAGGGGGCTAAGTATGCGTTAAGGGTTGCCCAACAAAGAGACTAGCCTCGCGCCGTCTCGTGTCGAACTAATTAGGCGGTTTATTGTTGCGGAGGCTGGTCGTTCTATTGGCGTCAAGCGTGATATATTACTGCACCTTTATGCTCGCCCACTCCAGTTTTAATCGAGCCTCGTTAACGTCCCCGGAGGAAATGCTCGATAACAGATTTCCGAAAGATGGTCATTCGGAGGGTGAAATCCGAATAGCTACATCGTTTAATCAGCAGTGCTGGGAAGTATTTGATATCCCTTAGAAAATTTAGGGAACTTAGTATTAGCATTTGGCTCCTAGAAACTTGCCTTCTAAAATTCACGAGACATGAAGATTTTAAGTTCCTCGTTCTATGACTGAAGTAAAGAAGAAACGGTAGTGGTAGATTGCGTTCTAATAGCCCGTTGAATAATTGAAAAGCCGCGATAAGGCGTCGTTCGCGTACCCCTGTTTTTAGACAACGAAAACCGTGGTTTCGTGAGAACTGGTGGAACAGGAAACGATTCCTCTGGGTCTCGTGCGGCGACACGTGTCGATGGGCGCGATGGGTGTCTGTTGCAATGAAAAATCGTTTGTATCTCGCAGGAATCGAAAGGTGGAACACCTGCAGCACGCGTCCCATCGAGTGTCGCCGCCACGGTTTCGTCGAGGAACAAAGATTCCTAGTGGAGGGGTCGAGGAGAGACCTCGTAAATGATGGCTGATTATCCAGACAATAAAGTTCACGGCTCGTTTGAGTGTCGTGGAGACATTCTTTGGTGGGTCTTCTTCCCTTTCTGCTTCGATGGGTTCACGGTGCACTCGCTAATTCGTATATTTCCACGTTTCTTTCTGCCCAGACAATGGGGCCAGACGTTATTCAAATGCGGCTCGGTTTCTCGGGTTCTTTAGTTTAGAATTTCTCGCCGGTGTCTGGCACAATTCGATCGTGGCTCATTGTCAGCTCGTCGCCTCTTTAATATTCCAAGCGGCATATTCGTAATCGGGGGTCAGCGTCGAGGAGGTCTCCAACTTCGGGATATTCGGGATATTTGAGAAATTCTGCTGAAACATTCCAGCCATCCAGAGATTCCTAAATCATTTCCAGACATATATGAATCAGCAGTCCCCACCACCAAACGGTTTTTCGTCACTAGCAGCTCCGTCCACACAATGTCCCCATTTTCCAGAAGTCCACTAAAACGTGCTTCCATGAAAGCAGGGGCTACCCCAGCTCGGTCGCTTCACTCTCGTCAATATCCCCGATTGGCTGCATAACGTGTGATCAGCGTGCAGCTAGATTATCGATAATTGCCGGATTGCTCGCGACAGAACATATGTTGGTCATCCGCAACTTTTCAGGCACACTTCGCCGCCCATCCTCTATTTCGAGCTTCGACCCTCGCCAGTGGAAGAGCCAGCCTACGTTGTCGATCTATCAGGCAGTACGCAATTTAGGGACAAAAGGGCAGCCTTGCTGGCAATGCCAGCGATACATTCACTCGTTGTTGTTAGCCACCCTTGCGTTGCCACTTAACAATGCGAAATTCAATTAGATTTCCATAAGGGACAGTTTTCTTTTGTTTATAACAAACGACTTCACTTAGGTAGCGTGTTAATCAACCAGCATCACACCTTCAAGCATCCACTGCGGAATCATAATTCTATTCGACGTAGAGTTGCACGTGGGAACTGGATCGCCCAGGTACACCGCAATCGTTGCATCGATAACAGGTGTTTCGTACCTCGAACCAGCCCGGGCGATTAGTTGAGCCGATTCGAGACGATTTTCACGGCGTATCCGGCCCAGTCCGGTCTTGCACAACTCTCGAGCCAAGCCTTCGCCGCGATGAAAGCGTAGAAGGCTGCGCCTTTGAAAGCTCCAGGGAACGTAATGGCCGTGCCTAATCGACGAACGGTCAGCGAAAGCTTGCGAGGATTCCCAAGGCACGCGGGTGCACCTATTTGGATCATCCGGGCAGAGATTACGCGCCGGAGGATCGGCTGCGTTTGAAGCAGTCTCGCCTAACAGGATCCTGGATCCTCAGGGCGGAAGGTGGATTTCATGGGAAATGTTTTCCACGCATCTACGTCGCCGCGAATGGTCGTCCATCGTTGCGCTTTAGGGAACCACCTTTTTTCTTCGTCTCAGTGGTATTTTGCAGGTGGAGGGCAGTAGAGTAATGAATAAAAAGGACGTGTGGGAAACCAAGAAGAAGAGCAGTCGAATAAAAGACTCAGTGTATCAGAATAACAACGGAAAAGGGACACAGTTATATTAAAAAGCAAATTCTCGAGAAATACATGCACGTATAAAACACAAGTAAACAATTCGAAAGTCAAACGCGTGGGTTCACGTGATCGTCTGGATGGATCTAGATCTTCTTGACTTTGGAGACAGGCTCGTCAGCGAGGTTCCTTCTGTTAGGTGTCCAGGGTTTCGGCATTTTTGGCTGCACCGCCGGTCGACTCCGCTTCTGCTTTTTATTCCGCGCGGACTTCGATCGTCCCTTCTTTCTCGTCGATCTGGCCGGGGTCTTCTTTCTCCTACTTCGGGAATTTCTCGAGGCGGCCTCGCGACTCGCGGTGCTGGCTTTCGCGCCATCAGGATCGAATCTGCAATTAGTCAGCTGTTAATCGATCGACTGAATTGATGATCCCTCCTTAGGCATCGTCAGCTATTTATATCTCGATCCCTCTGCTTGAAAATTCTACAACAGACTCAAGAAGGATACGGTCGTCACCTATATTTGTTGTTCTTCTTGGTGAGGATCCCAAAGTCGATCCCGCGACGAAGAGCCACGGCCACCTGCCTGCGAAGACCTTTCCCAGCCGCGATGTCGTGGCTGCTGCTGATCTGCTCGACGATCTCCTTCTCGGAGAACCCTTCCTGCCACTGCTCTGTCCTCAGCAGGTCGTAGACGAGCACCGATTTCCGCACCATCTCGCTGCTGGCTGTTCCTGCTTCATTAACGGGTCGACCAGCCGGAAAATTCGCCGAGACGGAGCATAACGCACGCCAAGATGACACGATCTCCCATGCGGCTGGAACTTAGCCACGCTCGTGGTTTATTTAAATATCGGAATACACACGACTGCGTTCACGTGGTGAAGCGGATGTATTTGTTTCTCGATCGCCTCCTCTCGCCGTCAACTATAATAAAATAAATCGACAGAAAGAAATTGAGGACTTTGCAGTGAGAATGGCGTAGCTCCATTTTTGACAGTTTTTTAGTTATGACTTGTAATATACGCAAAAGAAAGGATTCTACATCGTTTGGTGCACGTTTGATGGAAATCCGATTACAAATGAGCGATTTATTGCAAATTTTAAACCTGTTTTGTGCAATATTTTTGTTTTGGGCAGCTCCAGACTTGAAACATTCGCCAAAAATAGAAATGAAAACATATCAACTCAATAACTATTACTTATTCTGTGAAAATATATATTTTTCAATTAGTGATCTGTTTATAATGTTAAGTCAAAGCAATAATTTTATAAGCAGTTTTCCTAATTTACTCAAAGTTGGTAAATATGGAGCTGCAAGGTCCTCAATTCTAGAGACACTATAATAAGAGTCTAGACACGAGAAGGCCACTTTTTGATTGGTCCGCCATTTTTTATCGAAATCCTGCGAGAGAGAAAGAGATATACATCATTTCACTCTTAACCACTCTTAAAAACTCTTACGTTTATGGCGGTATTTTACTATCTATTAATCTGAAAATGTGCATTTGGGTTTTTGATTGGCCCGTCATTTTTCATCTTTTCCCGCTGATTTTTAAATTTGACAATTATAACAAGATAATGAAGATATAAAGTAAAAAATCAAATTTTGTATTCTATTTGATATATGTTATTTTATTATACTTTAAAATACATTTTAAAATAAATTTTAAAATACCGCCATAAACGTAAGAGTTGTTAAGAGTGGTTAAGTATGAAATGGTGTATATCCTTTTCTCTCTCGTGGGATTTCGATCAAACATGGCGGACAGTGGCTCGTGTCCAGACTCTTATTATAGTGTCTCTACTCAATTCCGTGTTTAATCGCAACATCTGTTTACTGCTCTCACAACTAGTTCATCGACGGTGAGCCAGTGAACAAAAGGAGAGTC
This sequence comes from Andrena bucephala, assembly GCA_947577245.1. Lineage (NCBI taxonomy): Eukaryota > Metazoa > Arthropoda > Insecta > Hymenoptera > Andrenidae > Andrena > Andrena bucephala. The sequence continues at coordinate 33,911,134 of OX387717.1, read as the reverse complement.
CTCTGTTACTTAGAAAAAGTTTCTAGATTCTGCTTGATAATGAGGAGACTTGTCTAGGTTGCAAGCTGCGGCAAGAAAAACGGCAAATTACTTTACCGTTCTCGCGTGGAGAAACGTCCGGTCCAGCGGATACTTGCTAAGTAAATATCGTGCGCGGTTAGATATCGGGCTGAGCGAGGAAGGACCGGCTCTAAGCGTTGGCAATCGAATGATTAAAGGCGGCTTCGCCTGGTTGCGTCGGATAGGGCGAAATTCCCGACGGAAATCAGAGTCGCTGGCCATCCAGCCGTGTTCCCTCTTTCTAAGCACCGACTACCTCGACTACCTCGTCTCAACTCACCCCTCTTGCGCCCTGTCGCTCCTCCTGCGGGTCTTCGTCCTCGCCGTGCCCTCCTTCGGGAACTATCCTCAAAGCCGCCCAGTCACCCGCTCCTTCGAAACCCCCTAGCAAACATCGAGCTGCTTCGAGGATTGCCACGGAATTCTAGAAACACGTCGAAGACAGCGTTCAGGGTTCAGGGTTGTGTTCTACCACCGAACGCTCGGGTGCACCCCTAATGGCCTCTGCAGTTTTAAAAATCGAAGAGCAAATGGCACTGGTCCCATTTCTTTTCCAACCTCGAAGACTTGCCTTCAAGTTACCACCACCTTGAAGAGGCGAATGTATTCCACAAATATGCCCCATTGTTAATCACCGGTGGAAGTAGAAGCTCCCTGATCTTTCGCCGAGGGTTTGTGCTCCTAGTGGTGGTCCTTGCGCGATAAACCGAGGCGGAATAGGAGCCGGCCTTCCCTTTTCTTCGGTGTGTGGGACGATGGACCCCGTGGGGCAACGGTTTCCCGGCTTCCTCCGTGCTTTTTCCAATTGTGCCCGCCCCGTGGCGGTGCTCGAAGTCAGGGCAAGTGGATTATTGACGGCACGAAACAATGGCGTAGCTTTGTTCCGCGCACTTGGTACGTAATATGCTCGATGCAGCATAGGGCCTGTCCGTCCGTCAGTTTTGTGCATCGAGTGGCCCCGGGTAAGCCGAACGAGTGCTCTCCCGAATGCCGAGTCAAGTGGCCAACCGGTACATCTGGCTGTCTGATCGGTGTTTATTAAAAATCATACGAAATCGTATACACCGCAGGCCCCTGTCGCGTACCATTCGCCTCGACTAAATCCTGCAAAACGTTTCGTATCTTCTCCCTTTTATCCTATGGTGGACGAAGGATGAAACAGATGCCGTAATTTCATAGAGAGCAGTTACATTTCACACTTGCACCTTCTTTTAAGGATTGGCCAGTTCGTCTCGCGCGTTTTATGACGAGGTCAGTCTTGCTGGCAGAAAAGATCTGATAGTTTGGTGGAGCAGAGGGCTCGTCTCGTTCCCCGGAGGACAGGAGAGGAAGGTTCACGGGGGCAATCTTATTGGCCCTTCCTCAAAGAAGCAGCCAGTTGCTCCCTCGAGATGGCACGGGAGGGGGGTATGATAGTCGAGTTGAATTAATTCCACGACTATCCATCGCCCCGGTCCTTCGTTACGGCAGTCACGACGACAGCTTGAAATGTAATCGCTGGTACTCGCTTATTTCCACTCTCGTGTATTTAGCTGCCTGCTTCTAGCTGATTTGTCGACCGCGTTTCCATTTCCTTTCGCTCGTCCTTAAGTGTAGTTTGGCGGATTCTTTGAATTCCTTGAGTGCTAATTTCTGGGTAGTTGAAGATACTTTGGAATCGGGGGAAGAAACTGTTTGAATGAACTGTTTGGGGAACAAGGTTTTACCCGCCGCAGATGTTTCAATAAACCACTGGAGATCGGTGACCCTTGCTGACGCGCAGAGCGACGTGGAAACAAGGAAACCGAGGTCATAGGCACAGGAAGCTGCAGAGATCCCTGACCGATCCGGGTCGACTCCCGTGCCTCTGGGAATAGCAAGGTTTTGCTATGGTGAATTTTGCTATGGAGGCCGTGATCCAACGTGCAAACATCCCTGCGGGGAAGAGCTTCGATTTGGTACCCGCCAGCGGTAACTACCGTGCAACCCTAGAGATTCAAAAGTGGTGCTCACCGCCGACCTGAAATTCCCTGTTATTCCGTGACTTAGTGCTCTCCTTTTTTTCATAACGCGATCGCCACTTGTGGCATGGCTGCGCATCTACGTGCCCCTCCATGTCATTCTCAAGTAACATCGAACAGTATTTCTCTTAATTAATCTTCACCCTTGGACACTGATCACTTTACACTTTCTGTGTTTGTCGGCCGAACCTCGAAGAATAAAGTCAGCGAGGACTGCAGTCAGTTATTAAATCGACGAAGGACTCGGAATTCTAATAGTTCTTCCAATATATTAGTTTCTAATCTGACAACAAAGGGAGCTAGAAACTAGCTTGCACAGTCGAGCATGCAAGAGTTATTCCATCTGTTTAAAAGCTGAAAAATTCCCTCAATTCATCGTTTCTCGGTCGAGCAACGAGGGAGGCTTATCCGAAACAAAAATGTCGCTCATAGAGCGACACGCAGGCGAATTTCGAATTACCGTTTGAGCACCGCGTGGAAGCTTCTCGAGGGGGTTGGAAGAGCTCCGGGGTGGGGGTTTGACAGTGGCTGGTGGCTTCCAGGGATTCAATATAATCGCGCAATAAAATTCACTTACAAGCTATAGCCGTCCCTCTTCACCGTTGGCTGGAGCCTGCCTCTTGCTCTTCCCCTGCTGCCACCCCCTCGATTCGTTTCTCACTCGTCCGTAAAGCGGGGCCTTTATCCCGCTCGAAGCGTTCGGGGGAGCACCGCGGAGTATTATCGTTCAGCTTTCGACCGACGCTCCCTCGACGTCTCTTTTCTTTCTCTTCGTCCCCTCTACGCCGTCGGGAAAGTTCGCCTCATTTTCTTGCGCGCCCCTTCATCGCCCTTTCAGCCCGATCCTCCGCGAATCCGTCTCTTCAGCTTTCTGCCTCGCGCGCTACTCCCCGCGCCTCACCGTGCTCGCGATACCGCGGCAAATGTGTCAGGCTTGCATCGAAATTCAGCGGGGCACAGCGATCAATCGAGGGACCTCTCATTAAATCATGCACGCGCAATCTCAGCAGGTCGGCGGGGACAATGGGCGTATCGAGATGAATGTAAAATAACAGCACCGTTGTTTCCACGCGCCCCTTTGTAATAAGTACACAAAACCGGGCACGCGTCCAGAAATTACACCTTTCCTCTCTCGCAGCAAAAACTGGAATACAAAATTTGTTTGGCCCGCAGTCGTTGCTCTCCTCGCAGCATATTTGTTAGCTACAGGGTTCCCTTTGGCCACGCGGTTGGGAGACCTCGCGACAGCTTGGTCCGTCTGTTCAAAGTTCAAACGCAAGTCAGCACCCAGCGTTCATTTCGAGCGAGCGGATCGCACGTAGAGTCGAATACATATTCAGGATTTGCGCGCGGGGGTCAGGCGGAGATCGACTCCGAGTTGAGATGCGAGATGGATGGGGTTGGTTGGAAAGAACGACGGTAAAAACAGGCCCGACAGCTGAGTGTACATAGGAGCCAGCCTTCTTTCTTTTCCATCTTTCTGCCTTTCTTTTTCCCTCTTTCGTGCGTCGTTTCGAATTCTACCCCATCGTGCTCTCCTCTCCTCTCGCAACCGTGAACGGGCGCTGCAGCTCGGGACCTATGCAAACACGGCCTATTCATTGGGCAACGTGCTCGCGTATCGCCCGGCACCGAGCCGCGGCGAGCGGAACGGAGCGGAAAACCACGCGGCTCTCCTATGATTTAATGAATGCTGAACGCCCCGCGCGATCCATCCACACCCGTTCCCTATCCTCCTGCGATTATCCTGCGCAACAGCTCACCCTTTGTCCCACTCCTTCTCCGATCTCCTCTGGCGATGCTTGCCGCTGCTCTCGTCTGACTATGTCGGCGTTCTTTCACTTTGAAGGGGAACCGCGAGCTTCTCCCACTGGCATCAGTAAATACAGGAAAAATTGTAGACTAAAGGACAAGAAGTTTGCATCACCGAACGAACTTGGCGTGTTAGTACCTCCTTCGTGATTGTTCTCTCTCTGAATCAGATCACTTTCAAGCCCCTGTGCCACAGAAATTGTAATTGCACGAGCGTCACCGAACCGCTCCGCTGTTTCGTAGCAGATCGCGTTATTTAAACTCGCAGCAGCGATATCATTTAACTTCTGTTTTTTATATACGGCGCTATTTACGCCCACCGCAGTTTTTCATTACTGTAACGAGTTAAATGATTCACACACGCAGCAATGAATTCATTTGCACGCGGCCCAGTGTACGAAACAATAAAGTTGATTAAACAAGCTGCGATTCCGGCTATTAAAGCGGAATTTAGGGAACTTTAGTGAATTACACGCTGGCGATACGGTTTACATTTTCACCGTTCCGACGGATGAATTCGTCGGACTTTATAACGCCGAGTATAGTCGTCCACGGGCTCGGCTATTTATCAGCTCGCGCAGTTGCGAAGAACCTTAGTTTCCAAGCGGTACATTGTGCAGCAGAATTTTCTCGCGCGAGTTGGCAATAATCGGGGTGGAGGATCCATCGTCGATCAAAGGCTTGGAGCCGAACTGTGCGGGTTAGAAAGTTTCGCGCCCATCCGTCGATCCATTATTCCCCATCACGTAGATCGAACGATCCCCTGGGAAATTCCCTTGCTCGCGACACCGCGCGAAATTCATGGCGGGGCGATTCGAAAAGGTGGCTCGCATAAAATTCAGGAACGGCCGCGCGATGGATTTATGGTGGCTGGCAGGATCCTCCGCGAGGAGCAGCCTGGGCTAGTCCTGCGAGTAGACGAGCTAAAATGGAAATCCTAGCAGCCGGTTGGCTGTGGCTGGCTCCGCCTTTCATCCTTGCCGTCTCGGTTCTATATGTGCGTTATACATCCTGCCGTTTAAGTATTATACAGATACGTGTACGCTCACGGTGAATCGCGCTACCTTATAATGGGAACCCTCCATTGTACAGACAGATCTATATTGGCTGGTCACCAGATTCGCGAGGAGGGAACTCTTAACTGTTTTTCTGGTCACTTATATATTTTTATTTTATTTATATTTATTTATTTATTTATTTATTTATTTATTTATTTATTATTTATTATTTTAAAGGGTCAAAATCATTTATTACATAGTTGAGACGGAACATAAGTATGTTAGAAAGTCGGTTAGAAATACAGAAAAAGCAATGACAGAAAGTAAAATACATTAAATAAAGCAGAGTGAGGAGAAAGCAAAAGCATTGCAGCCTGGAAATCGCTAGGTTAACCGTGCGTTTAAAAGAGCATAACGAATTATTAAAAATGTCGAGTGTGTCGCAAAAACGGTTCGCGGTTACACAGAGACGGTTGAAACAGTTATTGTGGCCGTAGAGAGTGCGATGCTGTGCGAGTGCAAAAAGAGATTTTGTGTTTCATGTGCAATAACAGTGGACCGTTTCAGTTGCTCTCATTGAGCTTTGGAGGGGTAGGTACAAGGAAGTTGAATTACGAAGTATATAACGAGTCGCCAAGTTCAGTTTGTGGAGCAATTATTTCTGGAAGTAGTGAAAGGGTTATTGAGAAGTATCCTTTGGAAGGGTTTACGTGAGACACTCTGTACAGCTGTTATGGGTCCGCGTGGATCTGTATGCGATTCTAACGCGGGGATTACGTGGCTGAGGATCGAAGCAAGTCGCCGCATTTATCTGCGGGGCTTAATTCGAGTGTCGAGAGTATCTTGCGCTTTGAAGTGTATCTTTGCCGGCTCGCAGCTTTAAACGCACCGGGAGCCACTGTATGTGCTCGCCCCCTGGTCTTGAATCGAAAGAGGGGTTGATTAAAACGGAGGATTTCGACGGTCCTCCTCTTATCCTGCTTCCTCGCTTTTCAACGCGCCCCCCCCCCCCCACCCCACCCCACCCCATCCCCGTGACCCTCGATATCGATCAAAGTTACGCGATGCACCTTTGTTAATTGCGTGAAAATATTTACCATGAAATGAAGTGGTAATCAGCGGGCATACAATTATCGGGGATGACAGGAGTGTACCTGTTTGGCGAAATGGATACGCGATGACACGCAGTTTGACTGAGTCAAACACGCTTTATTGATTCGCCCAAGTGATATCTGCTTCTTGGCACCGATCAGGAGGCTTCTCTAACGGGTGTGCGATTACGAGCCGGAAATATTGACACAGTTCGATGCTCGACGAGTTAATTACTGTTTGCTTAGTTATTGTCGGCATACTGCCACTTATTCGCTTGCCCGGTGGCTGGCATTTAAGATCAGCCTTGTAAATCTCGCGCCTCGCGCGCCTAACGAGGGTAATTCGTTGGGTAACGAGGGTGATATCCGTCGCTGGAGAAGTAAGCGAAAGTTGCGGGAGAGGATTTTCCGCGGGGGGGGGCGGGGGGAGGGGGAGGGGCGCGCGTAGGAAGGTCGGATACTCCCCTGGACGCTCACACCCCTCCAGCCGGGGGTTTTCCATTTCGTGGAAGCCACTGTTTGGCTTTCGTTTGTCCGTCGTTTTTTCTCGACGCGTGTCCGTGTTCCGCGACGCCGGAATGATGCGTCTATGATCGTCGCGGCGCTGAATGAAGCGACACAATATTTGAACCGGGGCCACCCCCTCGGCCACCACCACCACCACCGACGCTCCTCCATTGCTGGACAAATATACCTCGGGTCAACATTCGCAATACCGAATACAGCTACGCTCCGTCTGACTGTGTTCGCTGCTGGCGAACAGAGAGACGGGGTTGGAGGGGGTGGAAAAGAGAGCTCGTCGACCGCGGTGAACGTATACTCGGGACGTTATTCTTGCCCGACCGGCGACACCTTTCCCGCGACAGATACATCCGTGATTTAGGGGTTGGATGTCGAAGTGGAAGCTTCGATATTATTTTCCACCCTTTCAGAGTTGCTGCATCAGCTTTCTCAGAGACACGGATTGCTAAGAAAGCGTAGCTTTCTTGGGTATAGGGACTTGTATTTGAATGATCAGGCAAAGGTAACATCAACCCCTTGAATAGCTGTCTTTCGATTTGCCCCGTAAAAATTTCATATTTGACGCCGCTTCCTGATTAGTCAATTAGATTACCCCGCCACGATAAATGTCGACTAGTCCGAGCAAACAAGCTTTTTGTCGTATTACCAGACAAGTGTCGTATAAACGAATCGATACGGTAATGACACTCGGATCTATTTGACTAACAACGCGAACCGTCGGCAGAACGTTGACTCAACTCCGCCGTGTTGAGAGAGGCTTAAGCACACCATCGCTATATTGATTTATTTGTAATAAAAGTATATATAGAGTGGTGGTAACCATTAGAATTTAACAAGCAGTTTGGACGTGAATGGTTGTTTGACGAAACAATCGTTCGAGAGGCTAGTTAAACGGAGCTACAAGTAATTTGGTTGGAGATGCTGGACAATTAAAATTCATTCATTACCGTATCTTCGATTTACATAAGATAACAATAATTATTTGATTTTCTTCTTCAACGCTGTGCTTCTGGAACGTACAGAGTGGCACTTATATCCGAATATCTCGATGCAACCAACAAGGTGTTACCCAGCTCTCCGTTTGCTTTTTCCACGAGACTGTGGGTACCTACAATAACTTCCGAACAGAAGCGGGATCGCCGGAGGCATCGAGGAAGCGACATTAAAGAAAATTAAACGTAAGAGCCGTTCCGTCGACCGACCCAGAAATTAAGTTCCTTCGCCTTTGGCGGCCCCAGTCCGCGGGGATCTAATTATCAGTTTGGGAACTTTCGAAATTAATAAAACTCCCTTGCCCCTCCCTTCGTCGCCGCGCCCTTGCTTGGGTCCCTCTTGTTATATTACTCTTGGAAGTCTCGAAGAAGCCCCGATCCCCTCGGGGCTGGACGGGGGTCGGGGAAGGTCGAAGGGGGTGGAGCCGTGGTGGCGAAGCCTCGAGAGGGTGGCGGGTAGTTCTGTTCGCAGCGGAACGGGGAGGGTGGTGCTTTTCGAATTTACCAGTCTAATGCGACTGAACCTCTACCCTCGAGACTCTCTGGAAAAGTTCCTGGGCTACGCTTGCATCAGACTTCTGGAGTCTTGTCCTATCGTTCGCCACCCCTCGCCCTCCATACGATCCACCGCTTAGTTTCCCTCTTCTCCTCCTCGATTTCTCTGCCCCCCCCCCTCCTGTCCCGATGGATCGTCAGCGACGGTTTTCTAATAAATCCGCGGCCACTTTAACTTTCACGCTACTGTCGCCCCCCTGTCACCCTGTAAGGGATGTTTCCCAAGTGATAGTTGCCGATGAATCTCGACAAAGAAGCAATTAAAAGTGCGCGACGCTCACCGACACCGTGCTGTCCCGAATAAAAGAAATAAATCTCCAGGTTCGTGTCGCAGAGGTCGTGGACACTCGAGGCTCGACCGGATGCACCGTGTCCCGAAAACGCTCGGCACGATCGAGAGACGAAAGTAACGTTTCTGTAGCGATGACATCGAGGGCCCTCGACCGGCCACGCGGGGGTTTCCTTTTTCACGCGCCAACACGCGCGTCCTCGAGCGGCCCTGCCAGTAATTCGTTGTGTCACGCCAAGCTGCGGTTTTACATCAGAACTCGAGTGGTCCATTGATACACTTCTCGTCCCTTCGTCTGTTTGGGCAGCGAGCGCAGTGGCCACGGGGGATGAAAAGCGATGGTCGAGTTCTCCTTCCCCTCTAGAAACCTAGACGTTCGCTCGTTTCCCCGTGTTCGAGAGATTGTAGGATAAATATTCCCCGCACCGTCGCGTATACGCGTGAATTCTTAAGATCCAGCTTCCATTTTAGCGACGAATAGGCATCCCTTCTGTCGTCCAGTCTTCGAAATACGGGTGGAGGGTTGACGCTTTCCTATTTACCTAAAGCTCCCCCACACCTCAAGCACGATGAAACCAAAGAGCGCAGCAGCAAACGATCGTTCGCCGGAATCGGGCGAAAATAAGCGTTTGATAAACAGGGGCCAGCGATTATCGTGCGCCTGCTCGTCCCGACGCCCCCTCCGCTAGATCGGAGTAACAGAGGGGGAGGTGTGGGCCGAAGAAACCGGGCGACAGATCGTTATTCAAATCCCCGAGCAAATTGCAGGCGAACCGAGCAATATGTAGCGTTTAACCGGCATTATTCGTGACCCTTGATCGCAACGGGGTTACCGATGCCAAGGATCGTCGCTGGAGGGATGGTGCTCGCCTATAATCGCCCCCGTACGAGCGTGCACAATGCAAGATCTACGGGGCTGGGGGTGCGCATTTAACCCAGCCCTCCCTCCTTGGCCACCCTCGCCGCTACCATTTCCAGGAGGGGCGCTAAGCCTCCCTGTCGCTCAGGATTACCAGCTCTGATTTGCTCGTCGAATGTATCGCGGCGAGTCTCTCCCGGTTCTGCGTCCGGGACGCCGGCAACCCCCCCTGGGGGCCACTTGGACAGAGCTCCAAGATCGAGGCTGCGCAACTCACCTACCCCCTCCCCCCCCACCAGAACCTCCCCAAACGGCGGGACAATCGGCCAGATTGTTTTGAGGAAGGGCGACGCCGCTTTCATGGGGCTTTTTTTTTTGGGATACGTTCTGCTTTCGCGGCACGAGGCCCCCGGGGCTGGCTAACCGCATTTTATTAGGGCCACCCCCTCGGCCGCTTCTACGATATTGCCGTGGATGAGCGAATTATGATGCGTGGACTGGATATCGTGGGATTGTCAGCAAAGTGAAATGTGTTTTGAGGTTCTTAGGTGTCGAATATTATCGAGCAGTTCCATTTTCCAAGGGTCGAAATACGAGGGTTGACGTTTTCCTATTTACCTTTCCAATCAGAGCGAAGGGGGAAGCCGGTGTTGCGCGGTGATTATCAGTTTCACTTTTTCTGTCCGGTGAAAATATAATTAGTTGAGCTGCGGATCACCAACCCCCGTCTTCGGATCGGTCACCCCATCGAATGATCTTCCTGTCGTTTGGGCCACCCTCGGCCGCAGGAATCGTCGAACTTCTCGGTTAATTGTACGTAATTAAACGATCGACGCCTCGCCCGCCGACCAGGAGGGCTTAACTGGGTTAAAGGGTGGCGCTCGCGTTGAAAAAGTCGACGGCATTAGCGGAACCGTCGAGCCGGGGATGATTTCCTCGGCGCGACTTCGTGAGTGGGCTCCTAACTCTTTCCGTTCCTTTGTTTTCGAGGAGCCAGCGATAATTCCGCCATGAATTTTAATTCCACGCCGCTCGAAGCGTTCATGAATTTTAATTCGCCTCTTTTCGCTCGCTCCTCGAACCCCCAGGCCACCGGCGTCGCCTTCGGACCTTCGTTCTCCTCCGTCTCTCTTCCTTCCGTCGTCCGCTTCAATCGTCCACGGAAAACACGGTAGACGAAGGGGAAAACTGGTGAAGAGAGGATGAAAAGGAGATGGAAGAAACAGGAGGGGTTGGTAAGCAATTGTACTCGTTCCTATTAATATTTGATCTGCGATTTTCTACAAATTTCCACTGCATTCTGGAATAATAAATTTATACAACAGCTCAGAAATTGTACCAGTAGCGCGATTCCAACTTCGCGCGTTCCCACGATAGAACAGTGGAGCCTATAAAATCCCATCAGCGTCCCCGTCCACGGAGAGGCTGGTCGAATAAAATAATAAAGTTGTAGCCGCGTAAAAGCATCGCCTCCGTTTCTTCCTGTTCTCGGTCTTTTTGTTTCTACGCTGGGACACCGTGGTACGATTTTACGCCGGGACAAGGTGGCTCGCTTGGCGAGCTGCTTCTCTACTTGTTAGCACTTAATTAACTACCACCGGCCCGACCAGTCGCCGTCGACCAGACGAGAAATTCCTTCTTTCTCCGATCCATCGGCCATCGGCGAGGGAATATTACCTCTCTGTCGCCGTTCCTGCCCGTTCTCTTCTCGTTGAAGACACCGACGCTTCCATAAGAGCGGCGTACACACGGCGCGCATTAATAAAGCGTGCCTCTCTCGCTTTTCCAGGAATCCTCGTGGAATATTAATGAAATATTAATGTCGCCACCTCCTTTCGTAACCGTGCACGCGAAAACACGATGACCCAATGGGCAAAGATCGACGGACACGCTCCTAAGGCGCCGAGTCTCTCTACCAGCGCATCATTTCTTATTCCGCCTCAGCTGTCTTCGATTCGACGAGGCTTCAGCCGTGCACACGCTTGGCGCGATCATTTCAATTTTCATTTAAGAACATTCCAAGGTTTCTGTTTCTGACCTATTGCCTGATCGAGGGACTTTTATTCCTTTCTGAGAAATAGTCCAGATGTAATTGGTAATTCTCTCTCCCGCTCGGCGAATTCCCCTGCAATGCTTCTCGGAAACTAATATATTCATAGAATCAAGAGTGTTCATACAGAGGCTTTGTTCATTGGAAACCGAGGCGATGCATATTTATGCATTGGAGATCGAATAGCGATGTTTTCGCGCCGTGGCCGGGACAAAATACTGGCAATTTTAACGCGGCACCGTGAATTAGTCACCACTCGAGAGAAGAAAACTAGAATCGACTGTCCGTCTCGCGAGCGTCGGCTAAACGATCTTCGCCCGTCACAGCGTAAATAATAAAATCATTCACGCCGGAACAGCACCTGCTAATTGGTCAGGCAGCCGAAAATTTGAATTACAGTTACTCGCGAAGCTGTTCCCTCGTCCTGTCCTCGCCAATGACAAATCGAAGGCAATCGACTAGGCCTTGCTCGCCGTCACAGTTAATTTCATTCAGTAGGATACGCGCAATCGTCCTCGAAAAACAGTCTACCTCTACAGAAACCCAGCTACCAAGCATCGCTCACTTGGTTAAGTCGATTGCAGCTACATTATTCCTCTATTACTCCATCGGTGTCACACAATTACCGGATCAATCCTGTCACGAAGCTCGTAAATACCGTCGCAGATTATCACGAAACATCATGCGTCTTTATTTGCCGAGTAATCGTGACGTTCCTCCATCCACGAACTTTGCCCAGCGAAACGATCAAAGGCTTCCCGCCTGGGCACGCTCGTTTCCACAGAGAACAGAGGATTTCGCGTCCTTGGAGACGTTCTTCTCCGTTAATGCATCAATAGCAGTTACATAAGCGGAGGACGCGAGATTTCGCCCGTGGGCTGTGAGCGTTGAGTAACGCGCGACTGGCACGATCGCTGCCGGCGTCCGCGAAAGAAGGGAAACAGAAGGACGAACGGCCGGTTCCTGAAAACCGAGCTTCTACCCGATGATCCCCATCTTGGTCGCCGGGCGAGGAGCCGAAAATCGAGGGGCCCGCCGCGAAAACCACGGCGGATTTATTACCGAGCAAATAATTGTACACCGATTATCTGGGAATCGCGCGGCCTGCCCGTATCGAAATGTGTGCTCTGTCAGCAGAGGCGCATCGCTCTATACACAGTTGTCCGCGGAAATATCGTGCGCGGAGCAATTTCACCTGGACCCGGTGAAAGTTTCAACGGCGAGGCTGCTCGATGGAGATGACGCTGTGGAATACCGTTTGGCGCTCCTCGAATTTGTATGCGGAGGATCGGTGGCGCCATTTCGTCAGCGAGACAGCTAACGATTGTCCGTTATGCGACGCAGCAAATGGCTGTCGCAGAAAACTGCCGGACCAGTGGCGTGATAAAAAGTTCTTATGGATCTTGAGTTCTTTGGCTCTGAAGCTGGCAATTTCCACCCCCTGTAGATTTCTACCGAGCTTGAACTGTGTGAAATAAGGTTAAAGGGGTAACCTGTATGTAGTGTAACGGACCGTTTTTCAACACCGTCTTCGGGAATTTATTTGACAAAAGTTATACGTTTCTACTCTCTGACGTTTTGCCTGCATATTAAGGTGTGTTTGATGTAATACTCAGAATTTTCTTGAGCTTTTTTATCGCATATGTATATAGATATAGCCGGTGGTGCAAGATTCTTCAAAAAAATTCTTTTCCGTCGGACGATTGTGTGGGGACTGTTATAGTCATTCAAAATGGAAAAACTAAGATTTGTTTTCTTTATTATGGTTGTCGCTATTATGTCGAGGCAGTTACTGTTGGATTAGGTAAATGTACCAATACCCGGACGCTTAAGAGGCTTAAGGAATAGCGGAAAAGTTTGTCTTCTAATTTAATTTGTAAAACCATCATGAAATAAAATAATGTTTTTGAAATGTGGAAGATAACACAATATTATACTATCAGAAACTGAAAAACAAAGTTCATGTATTATAATAGACGTATTTATTAATGAAAATACAAAAACATGCAGATGTCCCAGTAACCGGGCAACCTAAAAATGCATGTCTGAATTACGTACAATCACAAAATTCATGTACCAGTAAATAAACTTAGGCTTGTTTAAAAAAATATTAATATTCTTGCGAATTTAACTATCTTAAACTAAATTTAAATTTATTTAATATTATAATAATGTATTATTATAATGTATAAATAAGAAATGCTGTCAATATTTTCTTAGTAAATGACAGAACGCTTAAGAAATTTCTCGAAATCTGCTACGCGTACGAAGTGTGATACAAAATAATTATTTCTATCTAACGATTTTTAATTTTCTATAATAATGATTTTAATTAGTATTGCTAAATACTTATGCATTATGGTACTATTTTTTGTTTTTAATTATATTAAAAATTAAGCTTACAAATAAATAAAATTCGCATTGCTGTTCAGGTACTGGGATATGGCCGGGCACTGGTACATTTACCTATTATTATTAAAAGGCAGAAGTGATTCAACATTCAGGGAAACGTGAATATAGTAAAAGATAATAATGCGTCTGTAAAGCGTATTTTTCTTACAAGACCCCGAAACATGAAAAACAGTCTGTTGTCAAAGAAGAGCTCACTTCTGTGCGGTATCGCGTTCTAGAAAGACATTCTTTCCTAGCCGTAAAATAAAAATTAAAATTAAAATATAAACAGTTCATCTTATTTAATAAGCCATTTCCAATAGTTACACTAGACTACCCCCTTAACTTTAGAATTTAGAGTTCAGTTGTCACGTCGAGACCGCTCTTTCAATCTCAACGATTCCTCCGCCCTGCGTCCAGTAGCCTGAGGAAAACGGTGCCTCCATCTCACGTAAAAATACCCTCCAGCATTTCAATCCTCAGCTCTATGCGAGCCTCCACCGATTTCGGCCCACCGAAAACACGAAGCCCCCTGTGATCACCAAGAACGACTACAAACAGGCGTCCATTAATGCCGCACCGGCGATCGTCCCAAGATTTCTGTCCAAACAGTGGAACGACCATGGTTTCCGAAACGCGTCCCGTGCTTTCGCCGGGCGTTTAGATAATTCATTATCGCGCGGATATCACCGTTCTTGCTGCTAGGGCCACCGGAAACGCGTTCTCCAGAGGGGGTTGGGTGTCACGCGTAACCCGATTTTAGCAAATGCCCGCGAAACGCTTTGTATTAGCCCTGCACATATAGACACGCTCATTCCGCGCGACAGAAGTTTGATGGCAAAATATTTGTCGTTCAAACACCGGCCAGGTCCTGGAAGGTCCCCCCACGTTGCTCCTCGCGTAACGCGCGCGCGATCCCGACGAATCTCTTCATCGAGCCGCGTGGAATTAAGCGGCTCGTACTCGCGACCTGCCCCAACGTCCAAGCTGTTGCTCCCATTCTGTCTGGCATGGCTGCTTCGCGAGCCAACATTCTCAGAGATACATGTGTGGCTAGGCGTGGACTTGGGGGTTGAAAGACAGGGTTGGTGTAGGTTTTTCGAGACGCCGAAGTTAGTTGAGAGTAAGCCACGCGATTAGAAGTGTCTAGCGTGACTAGCAGGGGGTCGTCTTTAAATTACATAAGGATTTGGGAGGGGGGTCGCGAATTTCTTATGTTTCCTTACAAGGGGTAGGGAGTCAGGTAGCGTCATACGTAATATTTCTTAACCTAATTTTTAATGAATAAAAATTCTATTATATTAATGTTCCAGAAAAGTAATTTTAGTACCTGTAAATTTCGCGAAACCGAATTAAATGAATTATATAACCCTTTAGAAGAATTTTACTAACTGAAAAAATGGGGGGTGGGGGTTGGAATAAAAGGAGGCGACAAAATTACCCTTATGTAATTTAAGGACGGCCCTAGTTGTGTTGCGACTTGTTTGGGAACTGGATTGCTTTACAATAAAATCGCGGCAGTTTAGAAGGGATCTTGAATTATTGCATCGTAGAAGGTGCGCGGTTCTCCTGTAATTGCATTCCGAATGTATCAGAAGTTTACCAGCGCACAGATTACAGCAGCGACACAGCGCACGCACACAGGCCGATCGTTACCACGGAACTGTAGCCTTAGTTGCAGCAACGTTTGCACACTCGTCGGCTCGCAGTTTGTTGGGTGCATGCGACTTGTTAAATTGTCACGAACACGTCAGAACGTTAAACACCGTTGTAACAGTTACAGAACCCCCCCATCTGGCCGGGCAAACAGCGCCGTTGTTCCGTCGGCGTTTATTGCGAATGCACGCCTGTTCCCGTCAAAGCAACCGTTTCGACAATGTTCCCCAAATCGTCGTTAAGACGCGACACGTTAAATATTACAGCGTGACAGTAATTACTGCTCCAATAGACCGATCGCCGAGATTCCCAACCCCCCTGTTCTCGCACCGGGGCGGCCAACCCTCGACGATCATTCTTCAATCGATTGTGACGTCGGGCAAACTCTCGATCACGAGCTAAAACACATGTGGGGTTTTTAGAAAGTGTGATGACTCAACATATATAATAGTGAAACAGTTTATTAATATGGATATATAGAGAAGAGTCGTGCAGTACCGACCAGCTTACAGTACCGACCAAAGCTAGTTCTCGTTTCTTTGACCAGATATTAGCACTTTATTTGAATTAATCAATAAAAATCACAATTCTTTATAACATATTTCGGGGTCATATTGTTTACTCCATTGCTCTCGATGTTCTGAGGCATTAAACGTATACGTTGATATTCAGTGGGTTGAAAGTTTATTTTTTAAAGCTGATCTTTTGTTTCTCGTGTAAGTAAATGATTTTGTTCTATTATGTATAGGGGAATTGTGCTCAAGATGACATACTTTTTATTCTGAGGCAAATATCTTAAAAATTAAAAGTGGTATCAAAATAAAACCAAAGAGCAGTCTTTATCTGTTTATTAATGGAACATAAAACACCAGTCTCATGACTCCAGCGATAATAACAAAAATAAGAGAAATAAAAAATTACATGCCTGTGCATCTGTGTAAGTTGACATACTTCTGTATAAGATGACATACTCTAAAGCGGGCCTGCTCAGTCTAGCCCAGTGAAATTAAACGGGAATCTGCCCAATCTACGGAATAATTCCCATCAAGCTAAATTTTGGTATGAGCCTTTATTTGGTCGTTTTAAAAAATATGTCAAAAGTCCCCATCGATCCGACTGCCGCTAAAACTTTTACAGAGGGTTGAAAAAAAAACAGTTTTTTGCGAATATCTCGTTATCTAGCAGTTTTGCGACAAAAATAGTTATTATACGATTTATAGCGTAGGAAATTCTCTACAAAAAAAGTCCTATCAGTTTTTTTCTTAGGTGTAACCATTTTCATGCCATTTGAAGTGGACGTTCATTATGTCATCTTACCTAAAAGTGAACGAAAATGTGTATTGCTTTCTAGTGACAAAAACTTCATGATTTCTTACTCAGCTGTACAGTATTCATGACGCAAATTAACGCTACTTTACACAAAATTCATCTAATAAATTGAATTCCTTACCTGACGGGTATTTTCGTAACAATACATAAACCAGAATAATTATTTTTTCGGTCACAGAATCAGACAACTCTACAGCACGTCTAAACGTGCATCCGCCGGTGATCATACTATGTTGTACTATTGGAGAAATCTACTAGCCGATGAATAAAAATCAATATCACGCTTCCTGCGCGAATATTTGAAAATACAGTAATGTCATCTTACCTCACTATGCCAACTTAAGCATAATTCCCCTACTATCTCTAGTCTATTAAATTTAATAAAACGTCCTAGTTTTGCAATATTCTTTTGTACATAATATACCATGACCTAAAATGTTTTCCTGTGTTTGTCGTACAGTACCGACCATGCAACTGTCGTGCTGTACCGACCAACAGACTCTGTCAACCAGTAGAGATCAAAATTTTCTTATCTGTAAGTTCATTCTGTTAGAAACTCAGATTAATTTATAAAATGTTCATTTAGCCTTCTTTCTACCCTTTCCCGCAGAAAAATAAAGTAAATAAGGATAGTATGATAACCTAACAAACAGGAAGCTAGGATTTAATGAAGAAGTTCTCCAGTGTGTTATTTGCAAGCAGAGTTGGGCATTAACTAAATAAAAAATTATGTAAATAAGGATCAAATAAAAGTTACTTTAACTTTAAATTATTCGACGAATAAAGTTAATTTTTTTATTCGATGAGAATTTATTCGACGAACAAAGCTAATTTTTTTTATTCGTTATTGGAAATTTTATTTAAATAAAAATTTTGACCATCCCTGTTTCCAAGGAATCATTTGACAAAGATTCACAAATCAGGAGAATATTAATTATTTTATTTGCGAGTTTGTTCAAATAAAATTTGAAAAAATCTTGTATTGTACTAATTAAAACGTCTTTTTATTAACATTGTTAATCATTTAGACCTAAAAATCTACTAATTTAATAGTTGGTCGGTACTGGACGACAATTTTTCATTTCCTAGAAATCACAACTTTTTCACTTTTGCGAATTATCAATTCTTATTGTTAAATTTCACAAAAATAATTTCCCTCCTCTTACTAAGTTCCATCTATACTATAAACATGTTTTTGAATTTCTGATTTTTATCGACTCTACCCCAAGATATAACAAAAAAACTTAGAGCGGTCGGTACTGCAAGACCCTCCCCTATGAATATACGTAAACGTAGAACTGAAACGTAGCCGATTAACAAATCTTCCCGCAATACGCACAACACGAAGTGCTCTCCACCAAGTCTCCACCAGCTCTAATCCTTTTGCATCCCCGCGCCAGTCTCCACGGAAAAGCCACCCAGTGCGTTAGGCACTTGTCTTCGGGGAACGCTGATGCCACGCATCCCATCAATACCTTCGCACTATGCCTATCGCTAAACTGACCCGGCAATCTCCGAGACAGCGCAACAAACGAAAATGCGCCAACAGTCCTGGCACCCATCCGCTAGCCTACACGGAAATGTCCATCCACACACATGTACCTTCGAAGATACAAGGAACAAGGATCGTTCCCCATGCGACCGCGGCTCCCAGAAATCGATTCTCACCTCGCCGCGGTGCCTCGCCGGGGAAATAGATCGTCTAACCCGGCGCGAAGGTTCGCGTATTTGCCGTGCGAATTATTTCCACGAGTTAGCGTCGGCCAATGGGGACGACGGCGAGGGCGATCGACGACGCCTCGCGACTCGGTTCCTCGACCACGCTAAACGCTCGTAATGAGTGATTATCTTGGTTAGCCTGGTTAACACGTGGTGCCAAGGTAGCGGCGAGTGTGCACCGTTTATTTGCTCTGCGCGACACGTGCCCGGCCGCGGACACCTCGCGCTTGCGTAATTCCGTGTAGTCGAGCGATCTAACGGTTCCTGGATCTTCATCGGGGCCGTTGGATCGATCCTTTCCTCGCCGAGGCTGCTACGAGTGGACTGCCCGGGTTCGAAGGAGGCAGACGCCGGCTGAGGATGGACCTGCGAGTGCCACGGGTGCACCCGGGGCCGCGGGCGCGAGAACCCCGCTGGAACACGCGCGATTCGTCGCATGCAGCCTCGTGTTCACATATGGCCGCGGAAGGTCGAGTGTGACGTGGTCTCCACTCCCGGCTGTGCAAATATTGATCGAGGTGTCGCCGTGACGAAAAATTCCACCGAACGGGAATACAATGTCCCCAGCGTCGTGGAAGATGGCGCGGGACAGGAGGCTGTGGCCCGAGGTCTCTACTCGCTCCCCCGAGCGGTGGCGAGTTAGCGGAATGTGGCAAGAACTGGGCACTAGAAAAATTCACCGGATTTGATACTTGAGGGGTGGTATTAGGGATGCGTTAATTTTCTAGATGGATTCAGCTGGAATTGCGAAGTAAATGCTGGGTCGAGCGGAACACAGGAGTGGGTGTAGAATTTGGCAACACAACTGGCGGCCATAATGAACTCTTAAGTTTGCAAGTCAACCATGTCGAAGTTGTAACCCGCGGCAACGTCGACTATCGATCGTGTACATTACGATTTGCCGCTAAGCAAAGGGCAAACTGCTGGTTCGACGTAATTCAACGTGAACCGTGGAATATTGGAGCAGCAACTTTCTATCGATAGTCCCCGGCGAGGCGTATCAAGTTAATAGTTTGGCCGTGCGCTGTAAATCGAAGCCTCCACGAAATGGGCCAAACGAAGCCCGCGTTTTCTTTAGCAAGTACTCTGTCAGATCTATTGACTCGAAAATCTTACTTAGAGAACTGAAAAGCATCGATGCTCTCTGGCACAGGTATACCCAAACTCGAGCTTTCAAGGAAGAGATCAGCAGAAGTCAATTACATGGAAGCTCTTACCCTACATGAAATTCACACAAAGGTGGGTCAATCGATCGATCTCCACTGGGCATGGAAATATCGATAAACAGATAATTGGATTGGGGGGTAATATTCCATGATAGCCTGTAACGCGATACACTCCGAGCAAAGCGAAAGGGGGCGAGACTTGCACGCCATTTCAATTACTAGGGGAAATTAGAAGCCATTCCATTCTCATTACCCGAAAACCAAAGCAAACCATCGAAAAGGTTACCTCGAAACACCATCCCCCCTCGTAAGCCAAGACCAGCCCGCTCGGCCACATTCATTTTATCGCGGCATCTCGGGTATTAAACAATCAAATTAACCAGCAAATCCGCTTTCCAGGAGCCGGCAAGCCGGAGAACAGGTGGCGAGCGCGCTGCATGGGGTAAAGCGCACGTCAAACCACCCCCGTGGTAAACCCCGTGCGCAACACCAGACACCATGGGGCCACAGCTGGGCGCCGTGTATAACTGCTTAGATCCCCACAAACCCCCCTGGCTGCGCACCACTTCACGCTCCTTCTTCGTCTGGCTCGAAAGAGGACACGCGCCCCGTCGCTGCGGCTCGAGGATTCAGGGGTGAGTTCATTTGTTCCGATAGTGCTTGGCGGTCTCGAGATCTCCGCGCGGTTATTGGTCACGGGGATAGGTCCGACTCCGTGATTTCTAATTAATTTTTCATTCCCCGTGCGCCCTGGCTCCCCATAGATACTGTGGTCTTTGCCGCGCGGGGGTGGATTAGCGGTGGATCGTTTCTAATGATGTATCAAGACATTAACGCCTGGTGCCCGATTAGGGGATGGTAAGGTGTGTAATACGTTTATTGTTAGTGACTCGATGTCGGATCAAGGGGGAACACCACAGTGACGGCCGAAAAAATAAGCCTTTTAAGGATTTTTTTCAGGAAGAATTTACGAAAACGAAAACAGCACTCGTATAGTTTATAAAAAAAAAGTTAAATTTGATTTCAGAATTGCACATCCATAGTTTATAGTTTATAAATTTATGCATGTTTTTCTATTCATTCTTTTTGTAGTCTCTTAAGATATTGTAGGGTAGGGTGGGCCTAAAAGTCCCGTTTTTCGTATAAACCTATGTAAAATTTAGTACTAACAATCTAGAGATATCTGGTGTTATTTTGTATAAACTATAAATTATGCTTTACGTTCACCAAGTTAGTTTGTTGATACTGTTATTTTCTGTTGAGTTATACCACAAAATGTTTGTCAATGCAAAATGGACTTCTTGCCCCACGCACGGGGTAAAAAGTCCATTGTCTAGGGGAGAAAGTCTCTAATGTCTTTTTGTGTAATATTAAACTAAATAAGTAACAAAACTCTTTTCAAATCAACAAATATTCTTTTTGGTATACAATATTGAAAGGAAAGCATGACTTCTTTAACAAAAAATATAAATATAAGCAGAGGCACACTTTGAACAAAAAACTAAAAAAAATCGCTCAACTAAAACAGAAACACTATTTAAAGACTTTGGCATCATTTCTTTATAGTTTGGTCATCTCATTATGAAAGCAAATGATAAAATATATATTTTCAGTCTGGGGGACTTTTTGCCCCAATAGTACCTCTGTAGTTTCTGCGATATATACGTCAGAAAATATTATCATTCAGCAATAAACAATATTATGCACACATTACTAAAGGAACATACAATCTTAACGTACTTGGCTGATACGCTTTTAAACTGTGGTTTACTTTGTATAAAACAACAAAGACGACGTATTTCTTTTAGTTTTCGATACATAAAATAATGAAGCCGTCGTGTAATTCGCACGAATGTCCAGGATCGACTGGCGATTCTGTGGTCACCTCCGTTTCTTCTTGCCTTTTACTTAGTATACTGCGAAACTCAATACATTATTTAGGAATAAAGATTTTGAATTCGGGACTTTTTCCCGCCGGACTTTTAGCCCCACCCTACCTTACTAATGGTAAGTAATACAAATTTTATATGGAATGTAAATTATTGCTGAAAAAATTCTTAAAAATGGCTTATTTTTCCGGCCGTTACAGTGATGTTACCCCTTAAAATTTTGCATTTTCTTCGGTTATGAAAATTAACTAGTGGCAGTAGTATTATCAGTATTCTGTACTGACAAAGGGGATCCCTTCAACGGATAGGTTTTCGTGTCACTTAAAAGGTCATGCCTACTTAGTTGGCAGGCGAAACAGAAACGTGATATTCGGGAATTTTTTGTGGAAAACCTGATGTATATTTTTTGCAACTATTTGCTTATTTTAAAAGTACATATATTCAGCAACTCTCGGTGATTTTGTTATAGAAAAATATTAAAAAATGAACGAGTAGCAGCCACTCTCCCTGAAGCTACTTTTTTTAGCGGTGAGCACGATTTCTCCGATCTGGATCATCTGAAATCGAAAAGTGAAGAAGATTCTGTTAGTATATGAGTTTATCTGATACTTGAACGAAGGAGTTTTGTTTTTGACGAAAAATTTTTAATTTACGAGAAACCAACAATTCACACATCGAAAAATAATGATTTTGCATTAAACAGCCGCCTTTTTATCTGAAATCATTATTTTGAAAAATCCTTCGTTCACGCACCAGATAAACTCATATATTAATAGAATCCTCTTCCCTTTCTGATTTCAGATGGCTCCGGCTCGGAGAAATCGTGCTCACCGCGCAGCGCCTTTATAAAAACAGCTTCCGCCAGAGTGGCTGTTATTCGTTCATTCTTTAATATTATCCTATAACAAAATTACTGAGGATTTCTGAATATATGTACTTATAAAATAAGGAAATAATTGTAAGAAACATACATCACATTTTTCACAAAAAATTCCCGAAAATCACGTTCTTTTTCGCCTGCCAATTAGGCATGACCTCTTAAGAAGGATTGTTCGTTTGATATCGCTATTTTCACTTCGGCTAAACATATTAAAACCATCCACAACAACACTAGCAAATGCACTTTTCGTCGCCGATAATCATCCCCTAACCACGAGACAGTAGAATCCTGCCAAACAGTTGCATAGCGTGCGCAACACCTGTCAGGCCTTGGAGCGATAATTTGCCAAGAATATCAAAACTATAGCAACAATTAGCTACCAAAACACCCTCTATTTATGCACCTCGTCTCGCAGCGTGAAACGACAACGTGTCGCGCACAGACACGCGAATAACTCCGGCATTTATCGTTGTATACATTGCATATATTTACTCGGGCCTCCAGCCAGCTTTCGCGTAGCCGTTCCTGTTGATTCAAAATATCGTAGCCATTTATCCCGCAATCGTCGGCGAACGATTAGAAATAATGAAGACCCGGCATTGTGCCCCCGCCTCCTCGGCTGATTTACCCGACATTTGCCCGGGCAAATATTCTTTTAATATTTAAAGATCCTCCCGTATAACCATTTCGTGCAAATACACCGACGTAATGTAAATATGTACAAAATATACATTCGCCGGTGTGTATAAATACGAGGGGCTCTACACACTCTCGGGTAGGAAAAGTGGGCGACGGGCAATGGGCCACGGATTCCTCTTACCTATTTCACGGACACCTCGTCCAGATATTCATTTCCCCGAATAAAAACGCAATACCTTCACATTGAGTTACCCAGGGGGTTGGAAAGATTCTCTCCTCTCCCAGCCCCATCGACTGTCCTCGAGGACACTCAGCATCGGCATCGATGGTAAAATTCAGAGGAAACTGGAAGACAAGTGAACTAACTATCAAGGAATCAGAGATACCTGGTATCAGATATAACCAGTAGTTTCATCCAAGGGGAAATAATGAATGGGGGGTTGCAGATCGTTGGTTGAGGCGGCGTTAAGCGACAGAAGCCATCAGGATCCGCCGTTGATTGTGGGCTCGCAAATTTGAAGCGAAACCGTTGCGATAACGAATCCCCGACAGGGAGGAGGGGGGGGGGGGTGGGGGGTAGCGCGTGTTAAGCGCATTAGCGCGACATCGTCGATAAATCAGACAATTAGCGGCCATAAGCGCATCGTAAATCGGAATTATCAGAATCGGCTAATGCATTTTGATGCTGCTTGTTTGCTTGGTAACGCGTTGCGGCCGTCCAGCATATATGTTTACCAGTCTTACGATCTCTGGAACGTCACCTGTTTGTTCTGTCAACTAGGAGAGCCTGGCTGCTCGGCGTGCCCGGGGCGTTTATAATCAAGTCCAAGTAAAACGCGTGCCTCGACCGTTTATTTCTCGGGGCGGGGCACTCGCTGGCCGATTCGGGCGCAAACGCGTGCTCGAAAGGACGGGCGCGATGCTCTATTTGCGTGGATAATTTGGACTGGATCGCGATCGTGGAGAAAGCAGTATCGTTAGTGGTGGACGATCGCTGGGGAGTTGGTTGATCTGAAAATATACCACGATCCACGTCGATGCGAGGCTTTTCGTACGCAGCTAGAAAGTAAAGGTACGTCACTGTACAAGAAAGTGGGGGGGGGGGGGGGGTTAATTAGCTAGTCTGCTAGAACGGGGGCTGCAGACCGTCGGTGGAAGACTGTACTCCCCATATTCTCTTTCACAATGAAACTTGCTTCCCGGCGAACGTTCTTCCTCGATCTGCCGAGTGCCCTCGAGGAAACGGTGATCCAACGCTGGATCCCCGAGGCGTTTCTAGAAACCGGGGCAACAGAGTCGATCGCCGACCCTCCGAGCGACGCGCGACGAGCAGACGTGCATGGGAAATTATGAGAGTAACGGCGCTCGTGGGGGATGCGTCCGTCGCTCCGGGGAATTGGCTAGCACAGAGACCGTCGGTGGACTTAGAAGTATCATCGAGAGGTAGTTTACATCGGCCGGTATCGTGCCTCGCGATTAACTTCTCCGCTGCTCAAAGGCGATTGCTTTTTAAATAAGTACCCCCACGATTGCTCGTGGGAACTTCTCTGCCCCGTACCCAATTACGCGTCTGATCAACGTCGAGTGGACTCCTCTCGAGAAATCTGGCTAGCACGTGACAGATTTCAATTTCTCGCACCCCCAAGAGGAGTTCATCTTAAACCACTCTGCCATTCGTAATTATTCAAACGACACCGTGTTCCAAGTTTTATTAAATCTTGAAAACCTCGATGTTGGGACACCCGCGAAACTTCATATCAGTGGCGCACCCAGGGGAGAGAATGGGGCCCTGGCACCCCCAAAGAAGGATCTTTGAAAAGAAGAAAAGAAAACTGGATATTATATTTTAAATAAATTTTTATAATCACCTAAGGAATTTTATTAAATTTGTATTAGAAATATTTTCATCCTTTCGACTCAGCTTCCCCAAGATTAAATCCCGAGTGCGCCACTGGTCCACGTACGTGTGCGTTAAAAATTTCTAGGAATCGACTACCTGTAACCATTCGAGACGGGAAAAGTTCTGCGTCGATTGGAAACTTCCAAGGGGACAGACACCCGCCATTGCTGAAACGGCGAGTTAACCCATCTTCCAGGGTTTAAACGACTCAGCCAAACGATCCACTGGTTTGGTCTCACCGTCGGCAATCCCCCTGCGAATTCACGTGGTCCACGTGTGCCCATGAGCCGCGCACGATTCGAACGCCGCTTGCTCCGCCGTCGAGCTGGAGGAAAGGAGACGGACGGGGGTGCAGGTTACCCCATGGACCAACGGGGTAGTTCAGGAGGAGCCGCTCCGAATGTTTTGACAGGGGGGCGGGCGCACGTGGCGCGTAGCTGTTTGTAAAACATCGCCGGCTCCTTTATCGCGGCGATATTAACCGGCAGCCCTGCCACGCGACCTGCCATTGTCCGCATTGTTGCGGCTCGAGAGAGCATCGATACGCCATTGTTCCCGGGGCGAGACACGACGCCGTGATTTTCTTTCCCCGCTCGCGATAATCTAATTGAAATTAATTCCTCTCCGCCCACGCTGGGAAGAGGAGCCGAGATTCTGTCGGCTGGCGGATCTTGGTACAGCTTGCAAGAATGATACAGCGGCGTGTAGATTGAGAAAGAATTTTTCGGATACTCGATGCTTTTAATCGAGGAATCCAAACATTGTGTGTGCTGAGTCTGGGGTAGAGTGGGACTGAAAGTCCCGTTTTTCATATAATCCTATGTAAAATTTAGTAATTACAATCTAGATATATACGGTGTTATTTTGTATAAACTACAACTATTATGCTGTAATCTTACAAAGTTGTTAGTTAATAGTGTTATTTCTTGTTGAGTTATATCACAAAATGTGTATTAATTAATATCTTCTAACCAGCTTTACGTAACATAGAACAAATTAAGTGAAAAACTCTTTTGAAATCAGCAAATATTTATTAAACCAATTTTTTTG
Organism: Andrena bucephala; assembly: GCA_947577245.1. Taxonomy (NCBI): domain Eukaryota; kingdom Metazoa; phylum Arthropoda; class Insecta; order Hymenoptera; family Andrenidae; genus Andrena; species Andrena bucephala. Next base: position 33,885,287 of record OX387717.1, on the reverse strand, counting down.
GTATAAAATATTGAAAGGAAATACTATGGCAAACTTTTTTTTAACAAAAAAATGAAAATACAGGACACAGATTCAGCTTGAGCAAAGAATTGCACAAAAATCTTGGCTGAACATAAATATATAACACTCTTCTAAGCACTTCGGCCTTATTTCTAAAACTCAAGTTATTTTAATATAAAAAAAAAACAGGAAAAAATGTTAGATAATTTATGACTTTACTAATTGGTTTGCTTCAACAAAGACAACCACTCTTTTTAGAATTTTAACTAGAGCTCTTACTTTTGACCCGTCGGGTACCCGGGTAGCCGGAAATTACCCGAAACAACTTCAAGCCATTGAATGTGGTATTGTTCAATCATATTTGGCTAACATCAAACTATACCACAGACAATACTACATTCAATGGCTTGAAGTTGTTTCGGGTAATTTCCGGCTACCCGGGTACCCGACGGGTCAAAAGTAAGAGCTCTAATTTTAACATGACTTCTTTAACGAAAAATAAAAATATAAGTAAGTAGTTTGGATGACAATACAATATTTAAAAAAAAAATAATCCTGAGCGGGGGAAAAAATTACCCAGTCATCAATAAATATAACCCATAACCACAAATCCAAACGACTCGAAATCAGCCACTCGCGTTTTTTACGAAAACGACAAAAAGCCGCTGCGTTCTGGTCGCTAGTCGCATCGCGATTTGAAATTAAATTAAATAATTATATAATATAAAAAAAGCGTTTAAAATTCACAAACACTAAAAACTAGAAAATAAAAAAATATATATAAAAAATTTGTTATGTTAAACGATTTTATTAAAAATGCACTAAAAATTAAAAAATAATTCTTTTCTTGTATTGCAATTTCGTTGGTGTTGTTTTCACTTTAAATAAAATCGTGGAGCAGGGTGTCTCGCAACAAATTCATTTCGACGCTTGATGCTGTATTAAATTAATTCATATTCTGTTATGAAGAATACTGCTCCACGATTTTATTTAAAGTGAAAAAACACCATCGAAATTGCAGTACAAGAAAAGAATTATTTTTTAGTATTTAGTGCAATTTTTAATAAAATCGTTTAACATAAAATTTTTTTTTATACATTTTTTTCTCACTTCTCGATGTAGGTACATAATGACAAATGAAAGCCCCAAAACGACTGGCACCTCTGCGGTGCCACGAACATAGTTATTGTTTACGAATGAAGATTTTGCATTCGAGACTTTTTACCCGCCGGACTTTTAGCCCCACTCTACCATACTCGCTCTCGGGGTTGAAGAAAGATTTCAACTAAAAGATTACGACCGCTGCAGCGCATCGCGGGGTGAAATTCTCGAAATACAGTCCTTCCTCTGTGTTTACAGTTTCCTTCGAAAACAACAGCCAGCATCGAGACCCAAGCAAAAAATCCAATCCCGCGAGCAGAGGAATCTGTTATCGAGTCTTTGTATTTACAGATTAGAAGCTATATTTTCCACGCTCGCAGGGGGGCCGTTTACTCGGCCAGCTTCCTGTGTCGGGATAATATTAACACAGTCGATTTACCGATCGCTGAAAAATCGCGCTCAACGCCGCTCCTTAATGCAGGGCGGCGCGGCGCGCGTATCCCGTTCGGCGCAAACAAAAATTCCGTCCGGTTATTGGAGTTTCGCAAATCGCGGATCCACCTGCTCCCGGGGCTGCCGATACTATTTGCCCTGCCTATTGACGAATCTTTGCTCGTGCACGCGCGAAAACATCTTATTTCTCCTTCGGAAAAAGCAACACGGTGGACGAGCGGCACGATACTAAAACGAGACAGGGCAAACAGAGGCGATATTATCGGGCGTCCACCGATCCGATCTGGAGGACGATAGTGTTGCTTGCCCCGATGGAAACAGATGAAGGCAAACAGTCGGCTTTTTTGCGTCTACCGTTCGCCGGCGTGGAAAGTTCCCTGCCACTTTCCAGAGAAGAAGTTGGAAGTTGGAGCGCGGCTTGCTTCAGACACTCCACTATATTCATGAGCCGGCGATCAGCATTCTGGTGGATTCAATAGCGGGTTAGGGGGGGGAGAAGGTTCGCACTGTTCACAGATACGGAGGATTAATGAGTTGTTCGAATGAAATAGAATAGATAAACGTTTAATCAAACGTGGGTCGTTAAACATTGTCGAGGCTGCCTCGTGCCACGCCGTTCTAGGGTAATTAATACGTAGCTCGATCAAACGATGTACTATCGGGCGGAGTGGGAAGGGGAACGACGGGGGATGGAGGAGTAAGAGGGGGGGGGGGGGAAAGAGAGAGAGAAGGGGAGACTTATCGTTGACCAGGCGGAAGTTCGTTAATAATTCGGCCCCGCGCGCTTTCCTCGCAGCGAAGTCTTTTTGAAGCGGGGCCCAGACTCGTCGAAGCTCGGCTGGTCTTGGCGAAGAGGGCTGGAGGGCGGGAGGGGGAGGGCTGGTTGCAGCGCATGCCACGGGGGTTGAAGTCTGTTTGCTCATGAAATATGCAGGCATGCGCCCTCCATAACTGCTCGAAAGCACTGAAACTTGCGTGCAGCCAGGCCGGGCCGCGGGATTTTCTGCCCCCTTCTCGAACGTTTACAAAAGCGGCGCGTTTAGGTGGATGGAACACGCGTTCTTATCGAAGGGAATCGACTTATAGGCGGCTGAAGATAGAAGCACACGCAGTGTCGCGAAATTTCAGGGAAGCCTGCAGCAAAACACAATGGAAGAAGAGAGAGCTCGATACGCGCCCTCTGCAGGGTAGATTTAGTTGACTTTCCTGTAGCGTTTGGTGGCTTTAAGGGGGAACACCACTGTGACGGCCGGAAATGTAAGCCATTTTTACGAATTTTATTCAGGACTAATTTACAGTTTTCATAGAAAATTGTTATTACCTACTTTTAGTACGCTGCCTTAAGAGATTATACAAAAAAAATAAATAAAAAAACATCCACAAATTTTAATATATTAATTAATCTTCTAGACCCCCCACGCGAGCTGGTCGAATGTGTAACTATGGAACAGCTGGTCCGAAATCAAATTTCAGATTTTATTTGGATAAACAATATGAGTGTAGTTTCCGTCGTGCCTACGGACTTTTTTATTGAAAACAAACTTTTCGAAATATGCTTGAAAAACTGTCCATCTTATTCGCGGATTTTTTTACTTTTCTTCTAAAGCGCACAATTTTTACAAAAATAATTTGTTTAAAAAATCGGTACGCACAACGGAAACTACACTCATATAGTTTATAAAAAAAATCTGAAATTTGATTTCGCACCTGCTGTTCCATAGTTACACATTCGACCAGCTCGCGTGAGGGGGTCTAGAAGATTAATTAATATATCAAAATTTATGCATGTTTTTCTATTTTTTTTTTGTATAGTCTCTTAAGACAGCGTACTAAAGGTAAGTAATACAAATTTTCGACGAAAACTGTAAATTATTTCTGAAAAAAATTCTTAAAAATGGCTTACTTTTCCGGCCGTTACAGTGGTGTTCCCCCTTAAAGGGGGGTTCAGCCTTGTGGGACCGAAAAAGTAGATGACATTTGCGATTTTTTTATAAAAAAACTGCTGAACTGATTTATTTGAAATTTGCCAAGTTGTTTTACTGTACTTTTAAGTATTATTACAATTTTTTTTGAGGCTATACAAAAAAAATGTGCGTGTGTAGAGCGTCGATTGCAGAACGTTGAAAAAAAAGCGGCTCGTGCTGGCGTTGAAGGAAAGTGTCCTATGGTTTATTTAAAACACAAGAAGGAAAAGGGATTCTTAATCTGCATGAGCATGGCTATCTCTGGAACTAGAACAATTCAGAAAAATTAAAAATGGTTAAAATGGCAGCCTTTTGAAAAAAGTTCGAATTTCGTCCAAAAATCGCAAGGAATAATTTAAATAAAAAAAGAACGGTAACAGATAGAGCCATAATCCTAGTTCCATAGATATAATGACGTTTGCCGGACATGTATGTACAAGATCGATGCAATAGCTTCATTGGACTTCGAGATTTCTTCAACGCCATGTCGAAAAATGTTGTTTAGTGAAAAACGAGTTTAAAGTTTCATGTTAACTTGGTATAAAAGTACAACTACTTACAATATTTAGAATCCTCTAGGCCTATATACTAGACCTTTCACTCAGTGCTGGATTTACCCTTAGGCTAACAAGGCTGAAGCCTAGGACCCCGTTCAGCTGGGGACCCCTAATTCTAAATATTTTCTTCGAAAAATTAGCATTTTTTTATATTTTCTTTATTAACTTGTATCTTTAATGTTTATTTATGTTAATGTTATGTTTAGTTTTGATATTCAATGTTAATTTTGAAATTAAATTCTCATTTAGATTATACGAGTATTATGATAAAAAAAATCATATCAGCGTCATTTTATTTTTTACATTTAACCGAGGGCCCACCAAATATTCAGCCTGGGGCCCCCTGAAAGGTAAATCCGGCTCTGCTTCTACTTCATACAAGGTCCAAATATTTTGAGAAATGCAAAAAAGAAAAATCTATTTTTTCGGTCCCACAAGGCAAAACCCCCCCTTAAGGAAATCAGGGGAATAGTAGTGAGCAAAAAAAGTTGAGACTATGCAACCTCGCCTCGCCCAAGGAGAATTCGTTTAATCTTCAAAGGAGTGGTCTCGCAAAGGATTAGACGACGTTCCCGTCGGAAACTACGTACGTATTCAAAAGGGTGTCCTGCTTTGAAATCGCAATGTCCTGCGGAGGTGGTTAAGTGCGAGGCGAGTGCAGAGGGTGGGCAGCTCGCGCGAGGCTGACTTTTTCAGTCCCAGTGTCAACCCTCCCGGTTGTTTCACCCTGCGACTCGCCTGACTCTCCTTGTACACATTGTCGATCCCGTAACACGACCCTCTCGAGCATTTCGACACGCCCGACTCGAACAGTCCTGCGCGATCTTTCTCCGCGTGCCCGCCGCTCGTCCTCCTTAATATTCATCGCTCCACAAACCTGGAAAGTCTCGCGAGCACTTGCATTATCAGAACCAATAATGGCACTTCGCAGAGTCAAAATTTACCTTCGGATCCGCCACCATCCAGGCTCATAAATCCTTGACCCATTTCCATTTTCTATTCTTCGCTGTCCCAGTTGCGAGCGCTTCTGCACCCTCGAGCCTGCTGCCAGATCGTCCACCGTGATACGTTCGATTAAGACGCGAATCAGAGCTGGCAGGGCCGGAAGTGCGTAATGGCCTGCAACCTGTCGAGGTATAATAGCGTGCAGCTAGGCACGGTGGCCGAATAAAACGGCTTTTTATACGCGATCCCTATCGCTGACTCGATTTCGACGCGGGTTAATTGCGATAACCCGTGGTTAGACGGCCCTGGGGCGCGAGGGGGGGGGGGGGGGGGTGGCGACATATGCTCTCCGCGGGGTTAAATAATCATCCGTAGCTCGGAGTACGCGCCTCGACGTGACGAGCTTTCGTGCGGCTCGTCGACTCGTAAAAACGCTTGACACGCTACGCCCACGTAACTCCGTCACGATACAAAACTGTTTCGCCATATGCCTCACTCGTGCCGCCAGCGATCGAGGTAAAACGCAACGGTGATACAAGTTTCTTATTGTGTACAATTAAGTCTGGGTCGTCGAAATTAAATCTGTGTTTCAATCACCAAATGATTAGTTAAGTATTGCCATCTTCCGTGGATACTGAAAGGAGAGATCGGAGATTGAAAGATAAAATGTCTGACAAGGGCAGATCCCGAACACGAAAATTTATAAAAAAATTCTGAAACTTTGTGAATATGTAGGGTATTTCCTCCTGATTACAAGGTTATTTTTATTTGCTGACCAAGCTCACTCGAAGGGGGTGAAATCAACCCCTGAAAATTCGGCTATTTTCCGATTTTGTGTTATAATTCGCGAAATGTAAGAGATAGAAAAAATGTTTCAAGCCAAAAGTTACTTCTTTTAATTAGATCTATCATTTGGTGAAACAATTATTTTACAGTTCACGAGTTATAACACAAAATCGGAAAATAACCGGATATTTAGCGGTGAATTACGGCCCCTTAAAGTGAATTTGGGCAGCAAACAAAAATTGCGTTGAAATCAGGAGGAGATTCCCTACATATTCACAAAGTATGAGCATAAAGTTTCAGAATTTTCCGAATTTCCGGGTTCGGGATGTTCCCTTCTGAGTGTTTAGGCTATTTAAAATATTCAGAACAGAACGGAGAGGAATTGAACCGCGCACCGTTTCACCGAGATCTTTTGTCGGCATCGGGAATGCGCTCGTCTCGCGCGCCGCCATTAGGTACTCCGATGCGGGACAAATCGTTAATTTTGAAGTGTGTTCCGCGATTTGCGCCAGCCGGCCGTTCACTCGCCAAAAGACTCGGTCAAAACAGTACGAGCTGCTCCGTGGTAACTGTAGCAACGGCTTTTTAAAAGATACAGTGCATTTGCTAGGCAAATCACGACGATTCAGCGCTGGTAATAGCGTCGCAAGTCTAAAGTAGGAATCTTCCCTCTTACTATCGTATTTTCCTAATTCTGATCCCAGGCATTGATCTTCGTCTCAAAATGAAATCCACGTAGAAACAGGAAACTCCCCGCGTCTGAAACCTTTTTCTCTAAACATCCTATATAATTTTATTGAAACGTTGAATCGATAAATTTCCTGTGCTCCCGTTCGACATTCTGATCGAAGAATTTCCTCTTCGAGTTGCCCAAGTCGCGGATGGAAGGCTAAGAGATCCGCGAGATTCGAGGGCCAGGTAATTACTTGTAATTACACGGGCTCACGATCGATTCCTCGGGCGGGTAATGAATTTTTTACGACGCACCGCCGAAGATGATCCATCCGATCCTTCATCCTTGGAAGATGAGGCCCGTGTCCGATCGACTAAGGCATCAGGCCGAATTGAAACGACTCACGTTCAACCCTCGACACGCCATTCTGACAGAAGAATGCCTATCGCGATCCATAGTTGTGTTCCTCTGCTCTTAAATAAGAAAAAAACAAAATAGATCTATATCTCTGGCTCGATCCACGATCACAAAATCACCGCATATAGATCGTGATCCATCAAGAACAGCTAAAGAAGCAGTCTCCCATCAGCTTCAAACGTTCTCAAAAATCTGTAAATCCCTTTTCGCAAGCTTGGAGTCCCTCCATCTCGCGCACAGAAGAATCGACTAATCGCGAGGCTAATGGACATCGATATCCGGAAAAAAACGATGTCCGTGAAAAGAAGCGTGGCGCCGGAGGGCTCTAATCAGATTCCGCGAACCTGGTAACACCGACAGACTGCTTAATTAATTGTATCAACTGCTGCCGGGCCAACGAGGTGGACATGATTTGACTAACGAGGCAAATTCTTAAATTAACGAAGGAGCCGTCCCTCCCTCCGAACTTCAACCTCGCCCCTTCGGCTGGCTGCTATCAGACGTTCCTCTGCGTCCACCATCACTGGTCGATCGCTTCTTTTCCTTCGATTATTTCGCAGGAATTCATTCACCCGGACTGATTCGCTTCTTAATTTCCCATTATCCCGTGGAACCCGTCCGGAGCTGAGCTCACAGTAATCTTTGAGATTGTTCGTTCGATTGGTATTATCGTTTTTAATCATCCTCGCGTCGAATTCTCTTCGGTGCTCGAGGAACGTAGCGGCTCAGTCTCCTTCAACATTCATACTCCAACTTGTTCTATTACACAATCGAGGCTTTCACTCTCTAGACGCGATTCCGAAGGAACTTCCGTCCCGTAAATTGAGAGTGATAAAAGTCGCGAGATCGGATAGCCGCGGGCATTATTCTGGTTACAACGATTCTATTCTTATGAAAGCCGCGCGGAACACAACGATCTATACGCCGGCAACAGAGACGAGGAAAAAAGACCGAAGCGTACACTTTATCGGGTATGCAAACAGAGCTGTTTCTCAGCGGCAAAATTATGGCGGACGGCGGGTGTAGCGGTTCTTGCACGGGCCAGAGAGCCTTAAACAGAGTTGTAAATTAATGGCGGCAGAGGAGGAACGAGGCACCACGGTGCCCGCTATTAATCACGAGCAACTTAATTACAGTCACGCGCTGATGCGTCATTGTTCCACCTAAGAGTTCTAACATCTCTCGCGCCTATATCCCGATGAAAAATAAAAAAGACGGCACGTGAAATTGCGAGTTTTATACTCAATACTCCGCGGATTATATTCCGTCGGATTACAGGAGGGACTATAGGAACTCCACTGTCCACTACTTTTGCAATCTTCCACAGACATCCGTGTAACAACTAGTCCCTAGTTTTCTTAATACGTCTTTCGGTGCCATTTCAGGGCCAATAATTGCATTCTTCATATCGCGTTCTTCGTGGTTTAATAAAATTTTATTGATAAATTCCTGGCCTTGGCGACTTTCTCCGACAAGATAAATGTCCTGGCCACCTTCCCTTCGAAACTGCAGCCAGAGGAACGATCTACCTTTTAATTTTCATTCGTAATAAAAATTTATGCGAATAAAAAATTACTTCATTTTATTCGCAATTCTTATTCGAGATCAGTCGAATTAAAATTTATTCGAATAATGCCCAACTCTAGTCGTAACGAACATTTGTGCCCCCTCTGTCTCTTTCCATTTTTTTTTTTTTCCACCACGAATGCCTGGCACGAATGCTCCTTCCCGACGTGTATCTTATCGTCGGCGGAACGTAGTCCGCCGTTATCAGCCAATGTATTTATGGGGTGGGATATGAACCTGGAGATTGGATAGATATCGCCGGTAAAGGCTGGTACATTTAGTAACGAGTGCACATGCTCGGGTGAGCCTGTGTGGGTGTGCGTGTTTGTACGTGGAATCCAGGGACAGGCGGAATTTTATTACCAGTTTCGCCGCGGCACGGTTAACTTTTACACAGCCGCTTTAACGCCGACTGATTACCGGAGGCGAAAGTCTCCTTCGATGAGACTTGGGATTCTGTGGCTTCGAAGCAGCAGCCGCAGTTCATTCACAGTATATTTCTCTAAATTATAGAAAATATAAATAATGCACAGATACCACACTATTCATTTCTCTTCCTCGCTTCCTAATTCTAGTTTTAGTTTCAGTTTTTTTTTTTTGTTGTAATTACGGTTAGGCTTCTCACAGTATTGTACTGCAGCCTCGGCATTTACTTCGATTTGCTTTAATATATTACTGCTTAGTTCTTTTCTTTGTATATTTACTGAGTAATAAAAACGAATAATAATAATAATAATAATAATAATATAAAGAATGCACAAAGCAGGAAAAATAGAAAATCAAGTATACTTGATATACTATCAAATAGTATACTTGAAACAAATAATTGTTGCATTTGGGATCCAATTGGGGGAACACAAATATTATTATAAGAGGTATCTACAAGCTCGATTTTACGTTTGCAATGGATATTGACGACATTCTTATTTTTTTACCTTCCCTACCAGCAACGTTTATATTCCTTTCCACGGCAGTCTGTCGAGCGACAATGCCGCTCCACGCCAGCTCGAAATGTGGAACGAAACGCGACGCGACGCGACACGTTGGATCTATTTAAACAATCGCTGGCGATGCCTTCGGGATCGAATTCGACGGAATCGCGTGTCGACGACGAGCTGGCCAGGTTTGCACAAGTGTTCGCTGCCTCGTTAATTGGCCCCTCCCCCGCCCCCCCCCCGTCTTCGAGTGCACGCTAATAAATTTGATTTCGTCAGTGTTCGACGGGCACCGATGCCTTTCAATCTGCCACGACGGTGATCTGAATCGGAAGGGCACTGTCACCTCTGTAGAGGATTTTAGTCCCCGGCTGACTCTTCACGGTCTAATTCTACTTCTTTCATTTGCATAGCTACTTTCCGCTCCGAAAGGACAGTTATATTAATATATACGATGCCCCATGTTTCTCTACACACATTTCTTGCCCATCGCACGAGTCCCCGTATGCGTGAAATGTTTTTCAGAAATTCAGAGAACCTGACCGATCTCGCGCGACTGTTTGCACGCCGATAGATCGCGGTATCGTGTAGCCGTGGTACAATCGTTTGTCGCACTCTCGAAGTACAATCACGTGAAAGAAAAATGTCTTTATTTAAAGGATGACCTTCCGTCTCCAACAAACAACCACGATTAGATAGAGGCCTCTGCATAATCATTCTTTGCTCAAACAGATACTACGCTCTCCCGTGCATAGGTACGCTTTACATATCTGTTCCGAGGATAAAATCTAGGGTGGCCCGAGGATACGCGAGCCTAATTGCGGGCTAAAGGTTCTGACGCGATAACGTGCTCGATTGTGAGTGCAGTGACTCGATAAATTTACTCACCGCTGAACTTCGATCCCTTCGATCGGTGAAGCCCGACTTTTTTTTTTTTTTTAAATTCCGTCGATTGTTCGAGTCGTTGACGTTTCCATTTTCATCAAACCCGGCGGGGCTCGAGGCACTCTTCTGGCCGAATCGTTTGCACCGTGGCTGATCGATCGAACAAGAGGAAGATGCACGATCGACGCCCCGGCGTCGTCGCCGGCGCGCTGGTGTTCGCGCGCGCCCCAGCTTCGATTGGCCAAAATATTTAACCTACGATTAACCGCTCCTCTTGTACACAAAATGATTCAAGAATCAAATACCAAGAGTCAACCGTGGGGTAGACTGAGTACATATTGTACCCGAACGCTATCGCCTGCCGTCCTACGTGGATACGGATACGCCGCTCTCTGTGTATCCTCGTGCGTATAACGACGTTATAATGGTAGAAACACACACACAGACGCACACGAGGGACGGCAGAGTGTGAGGAAGAAGGTGGAGGCAGAGGGAGGGCTAGGTGGTAAGTGAACGTGCAGAAAATCACGGAAGTAGGTACGTAGAACCGGAGAGCCGAGACTTCGACGAAGAATCTGGCAGAGGAGACTGTTGGAATAAAATCGAAAATGGGGCGGGGGGGGGGGGGGGTGTAAAAATGGTACTCTTCTTCGATAACAGAAACACAACTTATTCAAACACAAAGCTCAAGCACACCGCACAGATCGATACGTCCCCTTGCATCATATGTGTGTTCCCGCACAATCGAATCCCTACTTGTCTATTTACATCTGTTTACGATCAATATTAACTCAGCAGCTGCTTGATATTACAACGACGTCATTGCCCGCCGGAATTCCAAGCGAAAGAGACCTCCGACCGTGAAGAGGACGCTGTGCGAAAACAGCAGCCGCGAGGCTGAGGAGCCGATCGGGGATGCTGGGAACAAAATGGAAGGTACAGAGAAGCATCGGAAAAGCCGGGGGGGAGAAACGGGGTAACGCTGAAGACACAAGGGAAACAGGCGGATTAAAACACGCGACCAGAAGCGTGAAACAGGGTGAAACAGGCGGAGGGACGTCGGGAAAGCGAGGAGCGTGGAAAAAGGAGAATCAGACACGAAGCCAATGAACTGCGTTTCCCTTTCTCGCCTGTGTGCGCCACCGCGGTTCCGCGTGTGGTGCACGTACACTCCCACGTACACGAGTCGCTCGTACGTGCACGTGTGCACGTACACGGGCGGTTGGAGGAAGAGAAGCAGAAGAGAGGGAGGAAAAGAGTGAGAGAGAGAGAGAGAGGGAGAGAGAGCGAGAGAGAGAGGGAGAGAGAGAGAGAGAGAGAGTGACGGGCAGAGATGCTGCTGACATTGCTTGAACATATTTGAGTTGCTCCGCTCATGACCAAATATTTATTTATTTGCTCGGTAATACACATTTGTATTAACCGCGTAGCACGATTCAAGGTATGTTCATTCAGATTTCTCTGGCAACTTTTGCGCGGCCCGCTGCACGACCAATTAGCGACGCCCCTCCACTCTGTACCCAAAAACCAGCCCTCCTGCGCCGCTGCTATTAATTAATCCTTGCGGGGACGATGTCCAGTGCATTTTCTCGGTGCCCCGGGCTGGTTTCAACCCTTACCTAAGACGCTTTGGAGCGTTTAAATATTGTTTAGGGATAGTTAGTTTATTGTAGATAGCTTGTGTCTATATTACGCGGCGATGGACCCCTTAATTTTCATTAAAATCTACGCGAGAACCACCCCCGAATCGTTTCGCAAAAACGCAGGTCGTTGGGAAAGCGGCGCAGCCAATTATCCACGCGTGTGTTATTTCGTTCCACGAAAAGGCGACGGAGGAAGATGAAAAGAGGTGGCCAGATATACGGTTAGATAGGTGGATTACCCAACCGCGGCGTCGGGAATCGAACACGCACGGTTTGTTTACTTGTCGTTAGCATGAACATACTTTTCGGTGTAACGTGCGGGGGCGACGTCGATCGATAAGCGTTTCCGTTAAATTTGCCACGGATTACCGAGAAATTGAAACGTTCGAAAATTCCTGGACACCTTGATCTGCCCCTTTCCAACCCCGTCTGTCCACTCTAAAACGAATAGAAAGTAAATAGAAGACCAGGCAACGAAAAGATCGATGGAAGAAAAATGCAAACACGACTTCTCTCGACCACCGTTCTGTTTCATAAATACCAAAGGAAGCTCCAGCATCCCCCGTCGGCCGAATGTTATCGTTCCCGCGGCGCTGGAAACGATCGCGACCATCGCAGACCGCCATTATCACAATGTAATGTAGGTCGGGCGCAAACAGACCGGTTTTTTCCATCGATTAATCGGTGAAAACTATTGCCGCGGTATCTCCACGATTACCGGTCCTCGATCGCCGTAAGGTGGCGCGCAGTTTTATCTGAAGGGGGTCGAGGACCCATTATCAGCCGTCGTCGGAAACGGCGAGCAAATACGGCAGCGTATCGGCGTATTTTTAATTGCATCCTCGCTAGGATCCGCGCAGATCCGCGGCGCGACGCATCCGACGACCTCGAGTCTCGGCGAAAGAAATGCCCTTGGGCGACGGGAGCCCTTTCGCGCCAGCGAGGACGGAGGAAACGGCAAAAAATGAGGATGAGGAAGCGTGCAAGCGCGTTGTTCTCGATGGTCGATCGCCGCGTGCAAATCCGCCGCCCCCCCCCCCCCCCTGCACACAAAGGGAAGCGCTGCGATATGTACAAACCAACGGAAGCGTGTTGATCCCAGGAAGCGAGGCGAGAATTTCCGGGGAAACATTCGGAAATCGCCGAACCCGTCTCTCCGCCGTTCCGGAAACTTGATTTCGCCTGGCAACCGCCTCCCACCCCCGATGCCATCGCGCAGTCGGCGACGGAGGCGTCGAAATTCTTGCAGCCGCCGCGTCCTCCAATCCCCAGCCCCTGTGTCGCGTCGAATTTACGTCCGCGAGTCAATTTTCCGCTCCTCGGCAAATACTTGATGCCTGTTTATAAACGATCGGCAGTGAGGGATGGCGGGCGCCCGGGGGTTGCGGGGTGAGGCGCGAGGAAGAGACACACGCGAAAAGAGCGTCCTGTGTTGCCCTTTCGAAGATTTTTCTCGAGTCTGGTGCACGGGGAGCGGGGAATCTTTTAGAGAATCCTGCTCGTGTTAATTTCTCGACGAGTGGTGGGTGAATTGGAGCTCGCCGCGGGGGTGGGCATGGAATAGAGATTTAAGAGGACGAAGGAGAGCGTAAAGGGAATAATAAAGGGGTGAGGGAGGCGTTTTTTAACGAGGTGTTTAAAATGTGGACGAACGGTTTGCCGGCGAGTGTTTCTATATACCGTGCAGCCTCGACAAACGTCGTTGCATTATTTCCTGCACTTTACTCGTCCCCCGTAAGTCGTTCGACGGCGACTTTCCACCCTCTATTGACGCCGGATTGTGTAAGTAAGGGTTGCTCGATTCGCGGCGATCTCCTGACTCCCGAGCATATTTAAAGAGGCCTCGGTTTTATTTGTTGGCTTTAAAAACATCCCCGTAGAAAGGCGTATTATTTCAACCCCCTCACCTCCCCCGTTCGTGCACCCTGCGCCGTGGCTCTCCGCAGACGCCAGGTATTAGGAAAATATCGGGAGGCGATTGGTGTTTAGCCAACGATTGGACGACCGACGGGCTTACGCGACGGTGCAATTAATTATCGCGGGGGAAAGATGGGTCTGCGACTGGAGCAAATATTAATACAATCACTCCGCGATAAGCTTATTATTCGATTACGTACCTCGCTATTCGTTAAACACTCGCGTTTAGTAATTGTTTAATGCTAAAATTCATGTTGCCTCTGTAAACACTAGGCGGATCTATGTAGACGCTCGGGAAACTGGAAAATATACATCGCGCTCGCAAACAACAAATAACCAGCTCGCAGATATATTAAGTGAATTATTCGATCGTATCAGGCAGTATAATTATTTGAAACGTCCCGCGCCTTGTCAATCCATTGCGAGGTACTCCTACGTGGCGGTTACATATAAAACAGTGTCGACCTTCCACGGAACTCCACTCAGCCACCCCTTCGATACTCCCCAGCGCCAAGTCCGATCGATCCGCCAGACATATTCGTCGCGTTAACTATCATTCCCTTCGACCAGCCACCCCTGGGGGCCAATCGCCTTCCACTTTCCTCCATCGCGACTTTAAAATGGCGGTGTCGCGCTCGCTTGATTACAGCCGGCTAGGCGAGCAAGGCTGCAGGGGGAGGGGGGGCGAAGGAGGACGATAACGATGTCCAGGAAAACGATAGAGGGATGGCGGTGGCCGTAAGGGGTGACGGTGACTCCGGGGGTGGGAGGGCCCTGGAGCGGACGGGGTTACGCGAAGAATGTACAAGCGAGGGAGAGAAGGGGCGAGAAAGGGAACCACCCACGGAGAGTCCGACAAAGGCCTCGCCACTTGTCCGATCTCTTGGATCTACGCAAATAGACGCCCACGAAGTCGACGTTCTAACGTTCCCCGTTGCTCGTCCACCTTCTCCGCGTCCGCCGAAGCGTATTCCATCCTCGTCTCCATGTCCCCGTGGCCGACACACCTGCCTTGGCCTCCTTCCAGGCCGCGTTTCGCGGTATTTCGCGTCGCCAGGTCTCCCCGCGTCTTCGCCTCCCTGCTCCCACTCTATCCCCCTGCGGTCCGGGGCTCCGAGCTCTACCGTCTCGCGGCCAGGGCTAAAAATCAGAATGCACCCGCGAAGTCAGCAGGGGAGCCGAGGCATCGGCGCATTGATTGGTCTGTTTGCAAAGTACACACGGGCCAATACACGAAGTCGAGAACGGAACACGCCGTTGGAACGCAGCGTGCTAATATTGGCGCGGAAATTACGTAAAACAAAGGAAGCGTGCCGGAACTCCGTGTCTCTCGACAAATCGGCCGATCGATCTTGCCGCGCCAGGCTCGCGCGAATATAGGACAACCGAGCGAGTTAAACTCACGGATTCACCCTCGCACAGCGCGTCCGGCAATTCCGCTATAATATGTGGAAGCTACTCGGGACACTCGAAGTGCATCTGAGAAATGGGTCCGCCGGAGTCTCCCAGAGTAAACCTAATCGATCTCTCTTCTACACCGTAGCAAGCGGGGCCCCGGCTTCTTCTCAAAGAAGCCGAAAGTACCCTTCATTTCCATTCGTCCGCGAGGGCCACGAAAGCTGGCCCGCCGAGAACCGGGAGGGACGGGGAGAAGAGAAAACAGAGAGGGCACGCGGGCACGAAGGCGAAAAAACCACGGGCACTTCGGGGAAAAGGATGACGGGGAAAGCCGTGGACGGAAGTCGGGGGGCCCCACTCGGCGGAGCTTCTCTATCGGGGCCCTTTCGACGAAATCCTGAGCGTGCCGCTGTTTGCCGAGCAATGACGGTCAAACATTGGATCGTGCCCGCTTCGCCGTCCCCGGCTAAGGCACCTCAGGTACCTGAGGTACGCATCCGTGCCTGGGGCGTTTACCATTTACCTGAACAACCATCGCGTCTCTCGCCGGGAAGACGACGTGGCCCTTTGTGGACCTCTACGCTTCGGTCCCGAGACGTTATCAGTAGACTGTGTGAACTTAACTCACGATCAGACCTAACCTGCCGCACTCCGAACCCCGTGCATGGACGTGGAAACAGTGGAGTGGGTGTCGGACCTAGCGACATAACTTCAGACCCACTTCGTACTTCTCTCGAATCCAACAGACACGTTAAACACCGCAGCCAATCCCGCCTGTCCCTTTGTGTTTTCAAATTGGGGGATGAGAATTTTAACTGCCAACGGTGTCCCAATTTTCCTGTAGATCCCCTCTCTCGTATGATTTTCTTTTAGCGTTGTTGCAATTCTTTCGGCCCCCTAGTCGCGGTGGTTTCTAAGGGCGCAGTGTTCTAGCGGAACCCTAGCCGTGCGCGGGAAACAATGAGCGCATTATTTCTGGCATAGACGGGGACCAAGATGACGGGATGGCGAAGGAGACGGGCGCCAGGTACATGTCGATTTATCGCTGTGCAAACACGCGCTATCGTCACGCGAACTCGGCCTGGTATCGCTGTGCCGACTATTTCGCTAGAAATTCTGGGCTGAAATCGCGTCTTCGCCGTTCGCCTTGTTATCGTCGAAGTGAAGCGAGGGAACGCGACTCGTCCATTCCTCGCGAGCTTGTCGGAGAAAATGCTGAAGATAGCGTGCGAAGGTGCACCAAGGCTGTTAGAATCTCTACTGACACCATCTTCCAGCGACACAGTACCTGAATTCTCAGGCACGAATTGAAAAGAAAGGAGAAATAAGCGAGGTGTGACTTATTCAAGGCTGTACTACTTGACAGCAGGCTTGACAAATTAAGCGTGAAGAGACAGACTGTTGAAGTGTAGTAAATGCCAATTACTAAGGCACTACACAGTGTTCCATGAAACTTCATCGTTTTCTAGGTCACCGACTCCCTTCTTTTTCTCTCATTTCTTCGTCACTTTGTATGACGCAGTCCGCGATTTCTTATCGTCCGTCGTTGGTATCTCTTCTCGGAAACATCGACGAACTCTGCATTCGAAAAATTCATGGAATCAAGGGACTCCGAAAAATTCATGGATTCTTGGATCCTTCATTTCAATAGCAATCGCTTCTTAATTGAATCGCTTCACTTAGGAAAAAGATGGTGGACCCTCAAGTTCAATGATCTCTTGTAATTTTATAGTTGTAGGGGAGAGCGGGGACAAACGTAACACTTTTTACATTTTGCTAAGCTGCCAATTACCTCTTACAGATATAAAAACGAAAATTATGCCTTAAGATAGTGTGTTTCTTGGTCTATCATTTGACCACAACTTTAGCCTTCCACGATAAGCAGTCAAAGAGTTATGGCAATTTTCCGCAGTGACTGTCAGTGTTACTTTTGTCCTGCACGGGTAGGACGAAAGTAAAATACCATGGGGACGAAAGTAATACTAATTATTTTGAATACAATTAAGTAAAAACACTTCTTCCAAAGCAAACTAGGATTTTTATTTTCAGAAACGATAGAAACAAACATTTAAATAAACATATTTTAAGTAGGTAACGATTAAAAAGCATAACCAGCTTCAAACATTTCTTTCATACTGTGTATTTGATTTAATATGGAATCTCGTGTAATGGCCCCAAAAGTAACTAATATTTATGATTTTTTAAAAAAAAACTATTGTTAATATTGGATTCAACTTCTCCCCGTAATGAGGTGTTACTTTTGTCCCCAGCCATGTTTTTCAGCATAGAACTGTTATAACGTACAAACTATACAAGATTTATTGAAATCAAATACAGGAACTAATAAAGACATTATCTAAGAACGCTCTAACAAATAATTGGATCAATGTCTATAGTTTAACTACGAATATTGACAAAAAAACCAACAGAGGAGACACTTATCTGAATGATCGAAATAACGAAATCAGCTCGCCCACAGTATACGAATCGTCGTATTGCTCAGCGTCACTCCGTGGAATAAAAGAAACATTAAACACGCGTAACTATGTAAAGCAAACGTTTTGGAAACTTTTGTGGAAGGCGGGAGAAGGCGTGTTACTTTCATGACGCCGTTACGTTTGTCCCCGCTCTCCCCTACACAGAAACAAGTCTATTATTCTACCTCAACTCACGTGCCGTCCATCTTCATGAGTTGAACTATCATTTTTAGCACCTATCAGTATGTTGACACTGTTAATCCAGCGTACGAAGCCTGCTATGCCTCGAGAAGTCGCGAGTGTTAGAAGAATTAAGAGCAACGCGCGTCGAGACGCTACTAAACCTGAAATTTATTGCTCGTCTTTTGAATATCGTCTGCAATGATAAGACTCGTTCCCCGAAGAGCCTTGCTTCTTTTTACAAACGAAAAACACGCAGCTCTGTAGGCCGCACTGACTACACCTCGCGCAGGGACAGAAAGTTAGTCAGCGGCGAAATGTGAATCGAGAACTTGCGTTAAAAACACAAGCCACTCAAGATTGGCAATTTAATGAAACTCTGCGGGAATCCTGCTGGGCCACAGCTCCGTCATCATCCATTTCGCAATATTTAGACGTTCCCTGCGGAATATAAAGGGTGGGTGGACAGATGCAGAGATTCAAAGCGCGCGTTCGCATATTTCTAGCCGAAGAATGCATAATGCTAAGCTGTCAACAGAGCCTTACCATAGCCAAAGCTCGGTTCATCCTACGAAATACAGTGGCAAACATGTAGCAGAAGGGTCTAGGCTAGAAGCATCCTGATTCCTGCCACGCGACTCTTAATCCACGCTTTGTTTAATTCCTTGGGCATACTTCTATCTTTGGGGAGGTTTTTCCAAGCACGGGCACCAACAGGAATGAAATAAATGCAGGTCAAGGAACGGCTGACCTAGGTCACTTCCCTCTCCAACAATTTTCCAAAGTTTCTTTAGTCAAAGAAGATTTCCAACGCACCCCCAAATGAAGATCCCATATCGACACTCTGAATCTAGGATTCCACCCCTTTAGCAGGCATATCGCGACGTTCGTTAAACAAAGGTATTATTCATCAGCCGAAATACGTTTGCAAACACAACGGACAGCACCGGACGGTTCCGGTTATTCTCGTTTAATGGCCGCGCAGCCTGACTGGACCGGAAGCCACGCCGACACGTCGATAATCGACGATGGAGCGGTTTGAACCGCGAGGTACTCCTGCACACTTTCGCGGCTAATTACCCTTCCTGTTAATCCTCTTTGCAATTTTTTCATCAATCTTTTCTCACTTGGGCACGATAGCATAAGTGTTAAGTTACCCTTTATGAAAACAACGCTATTGTCTGTCATCTTCCTACAATTCAACCCGCTGACCACAGATCTCCTGCTTCAGCTAATACGAGTCTAATAATTTGAGGAAAGAAGATTCGTTTGTCCGGATCGAGGGGGCCATTTAGCGTTCCGTCGCGATCGATCACCGGCTGCGCGCATATCGATCAGCATCGGCCACGAGACAGCCCCAGAAAAACGGGGGAGGGTGTAAGTGGCGCGGCCCGAAGGGTGCAGGCCGCAACGCGTATAGTTAGCATTTCATGGGGTGTTTTATTGACGGGTGTCGCGCCGCAGGGGTTGCTCTCCGGCGCTCGGTGTTAAACGGTGCGATCTTAAGCCGGATCCCCATTGAACACCCTCGCCGCAGTTGCCCCGAATCTGTCGCAGGGCAGCGAACATTTCTCTGACGCGGCAAACAGGTCTATTAATCGCGGCCTTCCGTTCATTGTCCACGGTTATTGCTCTTTTAACCGTGTACGCTGCGGGAATGTTCCTCCAACATCCTCACGGAAATACGCGTCGCGTATCAACCCTTTCACTCTGACAAAACCAAGTTGAATTACACTGGGACCTAAGTAGTTGTGCGATCTGACTACTTAGTCCATGAATTAAAATTCGAATAAAAGAAATATATGAAAATAAATTTTTATGTTAAACGATTTGATTAAAAATGCACTGAAAACTAAAAAATAATTCTTTTCTTGTAGGGTAACGGCACCAGTAATTGAGCATGTATCAGTAGTTGACTACTTTTCAGAAAAACATGAAAAATAAGGTTTTTAGAAGTGACGATCTTTTGAACAAAGTGCAGTTCTCCAATTGCACTTGTTCAAAAGATCGTTACTTCTAAAAACCATATTTTTCATGTTTTTCTGAAAAGTAGTCAACTACTGATACATAGTCAACTACTGGTGCCTTTACGAATACGAATCAATTTAATACAGCATCACGCGTCGAAATGAATTTGTTGTGAGATACCCTGCCCCACGATTTTATTTAAAGTGAAAGATCACCATCGAAATTGCAGTACAAGAAAATAATTATTTTTTAGTTTTTAGTGCATTTTTAATAAAATCGTTTAATATAAATTTTGTTTTATATATTTTTTATTTTCTATTTTTTTAAATTTAATTTCAAATCGCGATGCGACTAGCGACCAGAACGCAGCGGCTTCTTGTCGTTTTCGTAACGAACGTGAATGGCTGATTTCTAGTCGTTTGGATTTGTGGTTATGGGTTATATTTATTGATGACCGGGTAATTTTTTCACCCGCTCGGGGTTAATTTTTTTTTTTAAATATTGTATTGTCATCCAAACTATGCACGCCTGCAAAGTTTCAAGATAATTAGATAGTTGGAAGTGGGTTAAATTTGAGTTGCCAGATTTGAACCATACAAACAAACAAACATACAAACAAACAGAGGATCGAAGCTGAATAAAATCGTTTAAAAACGTAAGTTTCGACTGTCTGAATCGATGCTTGAGAGGTGGCAGCGCTCGCGCCCCGTCGGCGCACGCGGTGCCCGCGATGTAACAAAGCTACCGAAAGACTGTTGCTTTCAGATTCGCTGGACGGTCCGGCGAAATCGGCCGTGCAGAGGCAGCAAGACGAAGTTGGGCGCAGTTGCCGGCGGGGTGCATACGGCGCACGGAGTTGATCGCGGATGAGTCGAGGAAAGAAGGGGTGCAAGGTACGTGTAAAGGGGGATCAGAGGGGATTGGCCGGGGAATTAGCAGGAATATAGCAGCATTTAGTAGAGCGAGCGGCACGGAATCCACCGAATCACTGCGAACCACCCCTGCTGTTTGTCGAACGCGCATACACATACGGGACATTTTTCCGCGCGAGCAATGATCTCGTTATTTGTTTCCAGTCCCAAAGGGTGCAAATGTCTCTCTCCCTCCGCCCCCCCCCCCCCGTCCTCTGTCGTTCTCTCTTCGATATTCCCGACACCGAGGAGGATCGAATTGTCCGGGGCTGCGAAGTTCATTTCGCCCCGCTGCCATTGTGCCGCAGCGTTTGCGGCCGTTTCGGATGTTTCGGATGTTTCGCACCCCCTAGCCGTTCCGTCACGGTGAAAAGTAGAGTTGATTCTATCGGCTTTTCTTATACATATTTCCTTGTTGCTTTGGAGTATCGTTTTATGACGGACGATCAACGCGATCAATGCTGCAATAGATCCTGTTAACAGAGGCATGGATCTTCCACCCTCGAGGAGGGTGCTGATTAACAAGGCGGGAATTATTCTCATCCTGTACGTGATCTCTGAATGCTACGAAGCTATCGTGCATTCTTCCACGAACCGTGCCAATCGATCGCGTTTGGCTGTTGCTTATCGTGGCCATCGGCGTAATGATTGCTGACCATGGTCATCCCTTAGTTATCCCCGTACAAATCCGTCCGCCAATCGACGAGGCACGTCCTGTCACTCCCGTCGCTGCATCGCCATTTCCAGACGAGCGTTCGGCACACGTATCCCTCATTTTCTGCACGCGTTCTACGATTCCTTTTATTGGCCAGTCTGCACTAATTTTCGTGACTAACAGTTGCGAGCTAGCTTCCAAGTTAGTACGGTAAAATATAGAAAAGAAATTACGTGAAATCCGGAACATTGCACCGACTGTTACTGCGCAAGGGTTGAATCGGTCGCGATGGTGGTCCGTCGAGGAGTGGCGGGAAGATTTTTTGGTTCACGTGGAACGGGGGCTTCGGAAAAGCGCATCAGAACGCATTGGGATCGCGCAAACAACTCGGCCGCGACGTGACGGCCAGTGCGGAGTGTGGATTTACGAGACAATGATCGAGAGATGACCGTGGTCCACTACAATTACGGAAATGGTTGCTCGAGGCAATCAGGGTAACTGGCGAATCCCGATCGATCGTCCTTTGCCCCAAGGAACTGCGCAAACAGGCCCCCTCCTCGATGCCCCCCCCCCCCCCCCAAGATCTCGCTAACCCCCGAGGATTCTCGAGGATATCCAGGCCGCGGTACAGCGACGTTTTCTTTCTCACATTCAGCTTCCCTTTATCGTTTAAATTTAATTTGCATCGATACAGGGTGAATATATCTATTCGCCAGGGGTTAATCACCGAACTGCAAAGGCAGGAGTTCAGTGTTGCTTAGCACGAACAGGAAATAATCTAGTACAAGCAATTTCCCTCGGAGAATTTTTATCTTTCGACCAGCGATAGAGGGTGAACCGCGTTATCAGACTCCAGCCACGTCCATTCGAGTGTCTCCCTGTTACCAGGCGGAATCTATTATCGGAGAGGTGACCGCCTTGTCAGGGATGCTTGATGGATGAGCGGTGATTAATTATATAATGTCCATGCTCCCCTGTAACAGGTCCTCCGTCGGCTTCTCCCGATAGCAAACAGAGGAGACGTTCTCCTCTTTCGTTCTTCGGTTTTCTTCACCCGAGACCAACGTCCAACAGCCACGAGCCAACCGTTGCACTCCGAATCGACGTATTAATTTTCTAAAGTGGACACGAGCTATAACGGGCATCGATCCTCCAAGGGAATCCTTCTTAATATTGTTAATGGGCACTGTGGAGGGGTTTTTGTTAATTTTGTTCGTGCGTTCTCCGTTGTCATTTTCTTATTGTTAGTAAGAAAATTTTAAAGAAAATCCTGAGTCGAAATTGAAACGTTCCAGTTGAAAATCGAGGAACCTCAAGGTCCCATTAATTTCAAAGATCGCCGACTTGAAGGGCCATTTTATACCCAGAGTCTAGAGTCTTCTTTTGGAAAAATTCGATATTTGCCACTTCTCCCCCCCCCCCCAATAGTAATTAAAGTCGCATCCAGCAATTATCTCTCGCGACATTAACCGACCCATCGACGAATTCGCGAGCCGCGCGAGAACACTCGATTTTACTCCGTTTGGTAATTTATGCGCGCAAAATAAACAGCCCGCCCCTCCTACTCACTGCGAAATTTTGGCCAGTTAAAATAATTCTGACGCGGCAAGTGTCGGCCGATTATTTGGAGCGCGAACGATGGGGCGACGGGGGAATCGAAATCAACGGGCACGATCGTTAAAAACATCGTTGTTTACATTTAATAACGACGCGCCACGTTCACCCTGGCTTTTAATCGCGCTCGTTATCGGTAATTATTCCTAATCAATAGCGAGCGTCCCGTTTTAATTCATCGCTCAGCGATCGGACGCGTTCTGGTTTCAACGATTCCCAACGATCCCCTAATTTCTCTCTTCTGGATAATCATACAGAACACTGTGCAGAAGTGATTTGAAACCGTGGAATAACATTTTTTTTTCACACAGGGCTGTCGTTACGGAGGAATTGGAAAGCGAAGATCTGTGTTATTTGCAAAACGAAGCCCCAGATGATTATTTCCCTCCACACTTTTATTCGTCCGTGGAGGAAGAACCGTGTAACAAAAATCTTGCAACTGCTGAAACGGTTTTAAGTCTGTCACAGCGGTTGCGCTATTACAGTCCGATCAAATATCACAAATCGGTTCGGCCTCTTTGCCATCGCCGCTGTACAACGAGCGGAGAACGCGAGCAGCTTTGCAGCCTCGGGAAAAAAAAAAAGCGACCATTTCGCGTGTTTCGGTCCAATATTTGCTCGAGCCGAACGGTTACAAGCCTGACTCGAGATCAGAGCGGGAAAAGCGGCCGATTTGCAAAACCAGCCGCAGCGGATCCGCTTATCAGCGACAAAATCACGCGGCGTTCTCTTTGAGAGCTGCCAAACGATCATCGCGACGCCTGTTTAGATTTACCAATAACAAACAGCCGAATCGTTCCGAGCGGGGCAGGGCTGCCTTTCGTTACATGCCGCGTTACAATGCAAAAGCAAACGGTGAACGCTCGGCTGGCCAGCCCTTTGATCGCTTTTCGAGCCAGCTGGTTTCGGTCTGTAACAAAAGGATCCCGTTTAAAACAATCGCCGATTGCAGCACTTAATCGCATTAAGGATAATAGCGTGCAATTAAGCGTTTAGGGGCGGCCGCCCACGAGAACGAACATGTGCGGTCGCCTTTGATCCGTCACACCTGATTTCGCCCCTCGACAAATTTTTACCCATCTGGGGGAGGGGGGTCGGTGGGTCTGTTGCTTGACCTGTCGAGGGAAACTGGGAGGGGTGGAAGAAAAAAGTGGATTAAAAGCGATCCGTCGTCGGCTGGCTCGTGGAATTATGCACCGACCGAGCAGACGCGCTCGGATTGGCCGCGATGAATGCACTAGTTTTGACAGATCTGTTTGCTCACCCTATTATCTGGAGGGGGAGGGGGGGGGGATGGTGGCGATGGTTCGTCGAAGGACAGGCTTCTCCACGGTTTTATGGAAATTTTTAGTCATCTCGACTGATCGCAGACTTGGTTACATAATAGTTAGATGGGGAGAGCGTCGTAAGCTAAACGCCGGTTAGGAAGCATAGGTTCTGCGCGCTCGGAGCGATTGTTCGTAGGTCACAGAGCGTAGCATTTAGCTGCATTCATCTATAATGAAGTACAAAGGGTAAGCCCGACAATAACTGTATCGTAGGGGCGTGACCGTGGGGTGGTTGAGCCCGAGAAGCCTGCAGGGGGTTCACGCGCATCAGAGCTTTATTAGGCTTGTCTTCTGTAGCGGAACTAATTCCCGCTTCTATTAAACGTGTCATTATTTAGCAAACGTACCGCCGGGTCCTGATGTAAGAACTCAATCTCGAAGCAGGTTCGCATGGCAGCTGACTAGCCTCTACTTCAAATGTATTCAGCCGTGGAAATTAATCGAGTCGATATCAGACGTCCCGGGGCAGTAATTAATACAATGCACGCGGTAATTCCCAACTCCGCGGCGAAGCAGTAACGCGGATCGTTGGAGAAAAGTAATCCGCGAAGCTCGTGCATTTACGCGATGCAAACGAGCCGGCGCCGTTTTAATTCGCACGCGCAATTTAAAAATACCGCGACTCGTCGCCGTGCATGACGATCGCGCGAGCTCCCGGGCACTCGAATTTCAAGAACAAACACGCGGGCTTTCGCGGGGGGGAGGAGGGGGGAGGGGGCGGGGGAACCGTGAAATCAGGCCGTGAAACCGTACGGAAAAATGAAGCATCAGCGACGAGTTCCGCAGAGTAAACGACCTCGATTCTGCGCGTCAAATTCTCCCCTCGTCGGGAGTGTTGGAAATTACCACCGCGTTGGGTCATAATTTCACTTTTCGCCCGTTTCGAAATGTCCGTTTGAAACGAAACAAATTAATCTGGGGGGTTGTCTTCCTGTAACTTCGTCGGGAGACAACAAAGTGGTCGAACAACGGAGATTAAGGGGGAATATAGAAGAATTAAATTTCCTATTTTATCGATACCCATCGTTCGCTCTCTGTTTGCCGCAGCTTCGACTGCGAAAATACTGTGGTTTCGATGCCGAAGGTTCTCTGCATCGTTGATCCGTGGTTTCGAGAAATCCCCCTCGCAGGGAGGGAAAACATCCCCCGGAACAGTCGGTTCGCGGCGGCTGCTTCTGCCCTGGAATTCATTTCGACGAGAGGCCCGGGGAACGCGTAACCCCTGTCTCACGGGGTGTTTTAATATTTCATAGGCTGGTGACTCCCGTCTGTCTTTGCGACGTGGATTTCAAGCGGTTTGCGTGCTCCTTCCTCCCGGTGCCGCCGTGGCTGCGCGGGAAAATGGAGGAACCCAGGTTCGCGGCAGCCCATTCTCGTCTCGGCTCCAATTCTCGGCTCATTCATGAATTCTGATTGATCAGCCGGCCTGTCTAGGTTGGAGGGTGTGTTTGCCGAATGTTCGAAGCATTGGAATATTCGTGGAATAAAATCGATGCCTCTGAACACCGAGCGGAATCCCTGAAATTGCCTCGTCGCAGATTTCGATCGTCCGGTCTCGTTCGTTCTCCCAGCGAACCCAAGTCGAAATGATTACAATCAGCAGGTTACCCTTAATCCTCCACCCCCGATAAGGACATTCATCAGTTGTTCCCTGGCCACCATAGATCGCCGAACAGCTCGTTGAACCTGGAAGATCGCTGGATTCCCATCGATGCTCGTACCCACACTGACTTTCCTCCCGGTTCTGCACCCAGCCGACCGCTGCATCGCCTTCATTCGAAGCCCGCGTCCCCCAATAGCCCGTGCGGCTTTCGAATGGCGAGCTTCTGGAGGATTACCAAGCAGCCGGCTGGCTCGCCTCGGTTCTTTGAAAGCTGCTCGTGTCATCTCGCGGATCGATTTCGATCGCCGGAGTTGCCCGGTTGCCCGGTAGCCCAGTGAACGGCTGCGGAGCCGCGGCTGCTCCTCGAGGGGTTGGCCGGCGATCCGTGGCCCGTCTCCTTCGTTTTCCCCGTGATTTTCAGCGGCCACGGGGAGGTGGGGGGGAGGGGAGAGGGGGGGGGGTGCGGAGAGGAAGTCGACTGCCCGGCGGCGGCGGTCGAGCGAGGAAAGCGTTGCCATCGCTACGCCTGGGTATCAGCTTGCCTTCTGGTTGGCCCACGAGACTTCGCGGGGTGGCAGAGCACGCTTGGACGAGGTATTGACGCGCCTTCGTCGGACTGAGAGCGACGAGCGCGGCGAGGGTGGAGGCGCGCGGCGGGAGCCAGACGGGGAGGGAAAAGGGCGCGCTGCACGCGGGTGAAACGAGGAGAGGAGGCACCGGGTCCCGGTGCCTGGAACGAGAGGCACAGAGAGGCAGAGAGCGGCGCTGCGCGGCGGAGGGGCGGGGAGGGTAGGTCGGAGAGAGAGGGTGAATGTTGTAGGCGGCGGAGGAAGAGCGACGGAGGAGGCAGCGCGGGGCAGGGTGACGGGAGAGGTCGAGGGAGAGGAGCAGAGAGTGGGAGAGACAGACGGGAGGGAGCCAGAACGCAGGCTCGTTCAACATGGCCGACGCGTCCGTACCCCCACGCTGATAAACGTGCTCATATTCACTGATAGCCGCTCCCACACGCGTCAGCAGTCGCGTCTTTCCCTCCTCTTCGCCTCGTTTTACACGCTGCGCCGTCTCTGTCTCCCTCCGACGCCTCTTCCTCGCCCGTCTCTCCGTCCTCCTCCACTCGTGTCTGTCTCTCGGAGTCTGCTTGTCTGAATCTCCTGAACCTTTCCGTCGGTTCTTCTCTTCCCCCCTCCTCCCCCCCCCACCCCCCGCCCGTTGTCCCCACCCCAGCCGCTTTTCTGTGCCATATTCCTCTTCTGTCCATTTGAATCTTCTTGCGAGCCTGCCTCCTCCTCTTCTCCGCCGCTTTTGTCCTCCGCGCCTTTTTTCTTCCGCCACGATTTCTGGTGTCTCGGTTCTTCCGAATTCTCATGCCGATCCCCATTTTCCGCTGCCCCGTCCAATCTTCCTCGGGACCTCTCCGCCTCCGTTTATATTCTTCTCCCACGTTCTTCCGTCGATCGCCCGACGTTCCCTCCTTTAAAAACCCATCTCGTCATTCCCCCATTTACCTCCGCGCTCACCTGGCGCAACACGTTTTCCGGGAAGGCGACGCGTTTATTTCGATCCTCGAGAGACATTCGACGACGAATCCTCGAGTACACTCGTACGAGCTTCGTCATGGTGGCGTATGGGGAAATTACGGGGAGGGGCGGGGGGGGGGCAGGGTGGTGAGAACGGGGAGGGGGACTTACAACGCGCGAGATTACAGGCGTTACGTAACGCCCGATAACCAAATAGAGGAATCGATTCCTCTCCGAGGCTGGTATTTTCCTTGGGAAAGAGTGGAGCGCTCGGTCTTGCAACGAAAAAACCATTTGCCAAGGGAGAAGCTGTTTCTATAACGGCCTCCAGCAGCGTGACGTTTTATTTCCAGAAAATCAGCTGACACTTTACCAGTTTCCCACGAACTGCTCTAGCCTTTGCACACTTTCAATCGGCGATACTCCAACAGAGAGATGCGGCGAAGGACTCCGCGTTTCGCTGAAGGGAGCCTCGCTCTGCTTATTGTTCAATCAAGTTTTACCCCAAGTTCCAGCGGCACCCTCCAGACACCGGATTCCAATTTCCAGCGGAAAATTTACCGGTGTCTGAGACGCCGTCGGATTCGTAACGTGCCGCCGATTTTATTAGCGAGACGGTCCCATTAAGACCTG
Source organism: Andrena bucephala (assembly GCA_947577245.1). Classification (NCBI taxonomy): domain Eukaryota; kingdom Metazoa; phylum Arthropoda; class Insecta; order Hymenoptera; family Andrenidae; genus Andrena; species Andrena bucephala. Next base: position 33,857,161 of record OX387717.1, on the reverse strand, counting down.
GATTACATTCTAATTAACAAGGAGTTTGTCGTGCGGCCGACCCGTAATCCGTTTACGAAAATTTCAATTCCTCGGCCGCACCTAAGTAAACCGGGCCGAGCTCGGGCTCCGCTTGAGCCTCCGCGAATTCGTTGGACACGTGCACCAGTGCAAACCGCCGACAGACTTTGCCTTTCGTCCAGCCCAGATATATCGAGAATCGCGGCTTCGAACCATGTACTTAATCCTGCCGGGCCGGAAGAAATTATACGCGTCGCCCAGTTAAAGAGAAACCGCGAAGGAGGGTGGTCTGTCTCGGGCAGACTTTTCCACTGATTCCTACACGACTTTCGTTTCCACGTCTAGAGATTTTGCGACGCTGCGCACAAGATATGCTCCCCATTTCAAGGATATCGAGGTAGGCTTATTCTGATAACGCTCATTCAGTCGAGGGAAAGATACTAGGCGAACGTAGGCTGATAAGTTGATATAGTAAAGTGAATAAATGCAGGCGACAACTGTTTATGAAAGTGGTGTAAGTCAAAGAAACAAAAAATATTGGGGTTTCTCTTATTTTATGTCATATTGATTTGTATTTCAATATTATGACAGAATTGTGACAAAATATCCGGTCCCTGTAAGTAATTTGTGAGGAAGGAAATAATTACATATTTTTGTATTATGAGGCAAGGAAAAAAAAGAAGAAGGAAAACGCGAAATGTAATTAATCATTATTATTATTATTATTATTTATTACACGGGACAAGCCCAATATGGTACACGTAGAATATAAAAGATAATCATGTTGAAAATATGAGAAAAATTAGGAGAAATGGTGATAAAGAATTACATTACCAAAAATTATAAAGTTGTTAGGGCCAAAGTATTTGAAAGTAATTACTTCTGTTCGAAGAAACATTTGAATTTATAAGTCATGAAAATGGAAAAACTACGTTTGAACGCTTTTGCAGTTTGGGAGACATTCAAAAGTTTAAAAACACATTTTCGTACAAGCTACTCATAAAATTTTACAATGACAGATTAAGTTTGACACCAGAAGAACATATAAGTTGTGAAACATTTTCTTCAATAATAGAATAATAATTTTTTAATTTAAAAAATACATGACTTTCATAATCACCGGCACAACTGTACGTTTCTGTCTCGTCGTGGTCGAGTAGAATATCCCTGCCACGCACAGACCAGCGGTTTCTTCGACAAAATTGCACAAACACTCGCTAAATCGACATACAGATTTTTCAATTGTATCGAAAGCGTCGAACGAGGGCTGAACTCCACCCCCGCGTTAACGAGCAAATTTTCTTCTATGATAATTTTTTAGGCAAATGAATTACCAACAAAAAAACCCGAGCCACGTGCTGTCTTTTTTTCACGTGGGATTTATACAGGCAAATGTTATTCCATTCTGTTTCACGCGTGACATAATACCCGCGGCGCCCCTTTTAATTAACGTTACTACAATTAACCGACGCTCTCGCGGATGGGACAAATATTTGAGGCTAGGTTACTTATCTCTATCCGCCACTGGCCTCTTCGCCGCAAATTTCCCCGGTATTTGTCCGAAATACATTTCTTTTGTTTGTTTCCCTTAAGTGGATGCAAATGGGGCGTTAACAGCGCGCGATTACAAAGGACAAACATCAAGCAGCATTATACTATCAAGATTTATTCCCCAGATTCTGCCGTTCGGAAAACACACGGCAAAGTTTCTCGGCTCCCCATTGAAAGTTTAACGACGAAACGATTTCTGCGCTCACGGTAAGAAAAGTTTGCCAACAGTAACATTAACAACAGAAGCTAAACAACGGGGCTTCGTTCTCTCAGTAAATGATTAAGCTTCCATTTTGACGATCCCATCGTACTCAGAATGTGTCGCGTATTTCTAATTACCGACATCGCTGACAAAAGCGATAACGCCGCGGAATTGCGCGAAAGCAGCGCTCCATAGGCAAAGCTATCCGGCATCGTTAATTTCCGCACAAAGTTAAACAATTCGTCCCGTTAACCTCTCTCGTTAATGCGTCGGCCGCTCGGGCCGCGGTATTTCTTTCCCCCCCCCCCCCCCCCCGCTCTCGCGTGTTTACCCTCCTTTCGAATTACCGTCGCTCTTCTCCTCGACTTAATCGCGGAATATTTAATCGACCCCGATCGATCGGGATGGGCAAAAGGGTACGACGTTCGACCCACCCCTCCTGACTATCGTTCCGTCGGATCGCGTTGCTGTAATTGTTGATGGCTTATAATTAATTCAAGCGACCAGAGCGACACGAGCTGCTCGTTCCACGTTGGTTAACGTCAAACTCCTGTTAACGCACGTTACCTCGGCCCCGTCGTTTGCTCGTTAGATTATTCCCGCGGAAGGCGGCGGGGGTATTTACCCCCTTATTGTCAGATTTCGTCGTGAACGTTCGTACGCGACGATGTCGTTTGCCTGTGCACCGGAATACATTGATCCGCGGATAGGGTGGATGAAATATCGACTCCGAAGGGGGTTGAGGATAATGAGTAGAGAAACCAAGCGGAGTTTCAACAATTTAAAATTCTAGCGACGATGGAGACCTGTTTGATCGGGAATTCTCGAATTGTTTTGGTGACTCGAAGTTTTTATTTTAATTGCTGTTATGTGCTTGTGATTGTTCGTAGCGTGGAAGGGGTTGAAGATAATAGGCTCCTTCGTTTTAAATGATTCTGATGCGAGGCGGTAATGCAGGAGCGAATAAGCTGGCGCATTCGCGGATCCAGTTATAAAATTAAATGGAAAATTATACGTGGGCTCAGTGCCGGACGCGATGCGTGAAATTTATCAAAATTGTTTGCAGTTTTTATCTTGTTTGCCGTGCAGCGAATTATATCGTATTTCCGTAAAAGCCATTATACTCCATTAAAATGAAATTCGCTAATCGATCGTACCTTCGCGCAAACTTTTTGTTATTACGCGTTGGAACGTGGCTCTCGAACGGAACAATATTTTCATTTTTAATGCATCCGCTACCTCCCCGTCCGGGGGAGGAATCATTCCCCATCGGAATTGTTTGGATGGAAAAATCTGTCAGTTTTAACTGACTACAGTTCACCCAGCGAAACGGCGAGTCTTTCTCCAAAAAAATAAATAGAAATAGTGTGAAATTAATTACACTACTTTGTTGGAGCTATTAGCGAAAGAAACTGCTTCGATTTAACTACGACTTTGCATAGTAAGTTTAAATAACAAAAGGCTGGAGGAGATTACGCTTCGCGATGTGTGTCTGCAGTAGTCGACATTCGATAGGAATTCTCGCGGAAAATACGTCGTGGAAATTACGTCGATACTGGGATTCCACGGAAAAAGGCGACGCGCATTTGCGCAGCGTTCGTTCACGCGAGAGTCCAGCTCGCGAGAAAAATCGAGATCGGCATGCTGCACTAGTGTCGGCGTTAAACAGATATCCCTTATCTGATATTATTCAATCGTCCGTTGGGCGGCAGGCTTGCCACGATATCTCCGATGCTTCACGCTTCACAAACGAGGAAAAGTTTCCTACGTTCATTATTCCTCGTTTCTTCGCTATTTAAAGAAATTAACACACGACGCCAGCAACGTTTCTTAACCCTCCACCAAGCTGCGTTCAGCGTGCTCCACAAATTACAGGTAATTGAAAAAGGTGGCGCGATACTTAACGGATGGTTGGCAGAGAAAGTATGCATGGAATTTCCTCGACGCCGGGCGCAGTAGTAGATGGTCGCGTCGTCGCGTCCCTGGTCAGACATCTTGTCACTGATTCCCCGCGAACCTTGACTCCTCGCCTTTGCTGGCGACGCGAAATTCACGCTTGCGCAACCATAAATTAACGAAGCTGCAAATTAGCCTGACTAACACCGCGTGCACATGTACTATGTACGGCCGTGCAAATATCTGCATACAGGCGGCGCAATGCAGCCACGCACTCGCGCCACCCGCGGTGCACAACGGGTATAGAGATGCCGAAGGGATGAAACCGCTGTAACGTGCAAGTAATCGAGCTGCGATGTCGCGGAAAATCAATAACGAAATCATTCTGATCATCGAGGACATCCAGGATATTAAGGATGAATCCGACGTACAATATTAGACAAAAGTGTATGAAATTTTACATATTTGAATATCTACGTCTTACGCATAGTAAATGTAGATGTAAAGAACTCGAACGACAGTTGGAATCTTAATTTTACTCCTAGAAAGGTATTCTTTACTTTACAAATGCATTTTCAAGCATTATTTGCTAAACTTTTGGCAGCGAAAATGCCCTGAATTCACCATTTTTCTCAAGTTATAATTTATTTCTTTAAAACGGTGTAGGGTAAAAGACCCAATTACTGCCACCTACCCGACTACTGTCACCCTCAGCTGTTTTATGTAAAATAACGAATAAATCTTGTGAAATGATGCATAACAAATATTTAGCATACAATTGAAACTGTTATTTATGCGATACAAAAAACAGCACTTAATTTTTTCGTCGATAATTTGGATAAAACGATCAAAAATTTTAAGCCGATATTAGGAGAGTGAAAACGATGACTTCCTTACTAGCGAAAGAGAAAACAAGGCGTTAAAGCAAATGCTGAAATTGTAATATTTAAGCTTTTAACATAACAAAATATAATGTTTTAAATAATATAAGCATCGTAGAAAGTAATAAAGATCCGAATTCAACGATTCATTAAATCGTTTTACTTATTAATTGGGTGACAGTGATTAGTGGATGCGTTTCAAACATTTTGGTATTACTGTCATAGCAGTAGTTGCTCATGTGCATGACACGACGTAACCTTAAAATGACATAAACAGTATTAGGTTAGCTGGCAGTAATTGGGGTGTCAGTAATTCAGTCAAATACATTTGATGGGTGTCAGTAAAGGACCCCGAAATATATTTTTGAAATTGATGAATTTATACATAAAAATCGAAGTTTTAAGATCCACGAAATTTTGTTCATCAATTAAACATATTTAACAATAATAAATATCAAGAATAACATATACTTTTAGTCTATAAGTATAAAACTATAAGATAATGTCAGCGTCAACGCTTAAAGTGTCAGTAATTGAGTCCTTTACCCTAGTGAAAATAATTTAAACAGGGCAGATATTTTCATCTATCCATGTACTACATGTAAAAAAAAAAATGAAAACATTGGTACCATTTCTTCGATATGTTTTCAACTGTTTTATCTGTCAAGATCGTCTCTTTCCACAAGAGTACGTGTAAAATCAGTGAAAATGAAAATCGTTATAACTCAGCAACCATTTAGTGAATTCGTTTGAAATTTTTGCAGCACATCAGCAAGATCAAAGTTACAACAATATCACAAATTCTCATCATCTTGGTACCATTTTAAAGATAGGTCCGATACATCCTGAAGCATCGTGGCGTTCCGGTACCATTTTGAAGATCATCGGGCAACTATACCCCCCACACGTTGCGTCTCGTTTAATATCCTCGAATTACCAGTGCCGCTTATCGCCGTGTCCCGAAGAGCGCGTCGATGATAAAACCAGCCGATGAAGCGTTAAATTCCATAGCGAGGGGGTTCCTGCCCTTCGTATCCTCCTTCGCGGCGGCCCTCTCCGCGGCGTTTCCACGTCGAGAGAGAGGTTACAAGAGAGGAGAAGGTCCGTACACGCACGCACACGACCGCTCGCCTCTCCTCTCCGTCGATATCGGCTTCCCCTCCTCTCACGAGCTCCTCACGACGGCCCTCCAGCCCCCACCACGCGATAACGGCATCGTTCGCCCGCCACCACCCCCGCTTCCCCTCCGCCAGAACCCCCCCCCCCCCTCCCCACCGCGCCACGCTTTTCCCTCGTTCGCGCTCCACGTTCCCACCTCTCTTTTCCGCTTTTGCCACCCCCTCCACCCTCTTTCACTTCACCTCTTCGTTGGACCTTCCAAACCTCTTCCTCCCTTCGCGTTACTTCTTTCGGTCTTCGCCGCGCCCCTCCTCCCCTCGCCCGACTTTCTCTGTCTTACCTTTCCCCCCCCCGTCCATTTTTCCACCCCTTTTCCCCCCGTTCTCAGGGATCCCCGCGCCCACCCCTCGTCCCGCTCGACGTTTCCTCACCCCGCCCCGCTTTTCCCTCAGACTTCGCCGTACACTCTTACCGCTTCTTTTTTCGTCTTACCGGGCCTCCCCCCAGCCGCGTCTCTCCGTCGCTCGCCGCTGCTATCGTCCCTCTCCGACAACCCTTCGCCAACCCCCTCCCCCGCGCTGCCCCGTGTCCCGATGAGAGGGTATATCGAACGAGCCCGCGTATGTGCACAGGGGTGTTGGTTGTGCGCGGGCGTCTGCGCGCGCCGCCGCCGCTCGCCTGTGTACAATCAAACATTGTTCATGATTTAGTCAAATATTGGCGAGATACACAGGTTTGTAGTGCCTCTCAATGTATATCTGGCTGTGTATCATGCCGAATAATCCGCGGGAGATTGCGCCTCGATTGTCCACCCGTTAACTAAGACTCGTCGAGCTGGCCCGGGACCACGGGCGCCCGGCGTCTTTCGTTCACGCTTCCTTGCTTCGATCATCGTTTCGGCTGGAGTAACTTTTATCGACGATCGCTTCGCGGAGTGATAACCAGGCTAATGTTGCCACTTCCCTGCTGGCGTGCTGGCGTCAGTTCGATGCGGTTCCGTCGCAGATCGGGACGCGACGCAGTGGTACGACAGTAGATTTGGCGCAACAGCTGCGAGGTGTTATAGTAGCGGGATTGTTGTATGGTGGGGAGTATTATAGTTGCAGTTTAGCTCGGTGACGTTCGGTTTAGGGGTCAATTTGAGAGCAATAGAAGCTAGATAGGTGTAATAAGAAGTTTTAATGGGTGACGTAAAAGGGGCAGATAAGATAATAAAACCACCACGGCCGTAAATTCGGCTGGCCGTATCTGCTAAAGGAGAAAATCAATATGCCAGGGAACACGCGTTGGCTGTAGACTTGTCAGCCGACTATTCTGCTGAAAAATCTTTGTGTTTCACTATAATAACGAATCAATATAAATAAAATTTCAATATAATAATGAAGATAGACAAAATACGTTTGTTGATGAAACAGTTGCAAAGAAATGGTTAATGTTAATTTCATTTGAAATGTTCGCGTGAATATTTGAAGGGTCTTCACACCAGCTTATACTATAATTCTTATGATCGAGAGTGGATCGAGACACGATGATCGGCAAATCGGGAAATGAAGAAAAAGTAGTGATTCTATTTAGGCTTCCCTTTACCAGACACGCCAGATGATTCCAATGACTGATTTAAAGCCACGATTTCCGGGTTAATCCCTTATTACACGTCGAACGAATCGATTGTATCGCCGGCATTGTCTGTCGAAATGACGCGGTCCCCTGGAATCCGTCGAATTTTTACGAGCGATCGTCGAATCGACAAGTGAATCCGTAATTAATAAGCGCCGTATCGATTGCCTACACGGATCAGGAGATTACGATTCATCGAGATGGTCCAATAACGAGTGCCTCGAGTGTGACTCCGCTACAGATGGATGTCAAACATTCGCGACGCGAATTTCCTAATGCCGTTATCTCGAGGAAACGCCGCGTTTTCCCTCCTTTTAAACTCCCAACCTGGGATGTTTGCGTAAAAAGAACTAACATGTCGCAAGCATCCGATGAAATAGCCAGATGACGCGCAACAATCATGGAATTTCGAATGCAGCCTCAGTTCAGAGCGACACTCCAAGTCGAGCTCTTCAAAAGAATTCTTGAAATGCAGTTTTCTAGGAAACTTCAGAAGACATCTTAAGAATACGTCGACTGTGTACCCGGTCCCTCTTTATTTACAGTATCCTCCCCCGAAGCAACTTTGACACGTCCCCAGTCCCAGAAAAAAGTCCTCCGGCTTAGGCTTCTCCGAAAAAGGCGCGCAGAGATGAAACTCGCGAATGCCTACGCGAAATGTTCGTACACACGTGGTGCCGCATTATCTTATTTTCGACCCGTCCACTTACGTATCCCAGTGGAATGCTACACACGTGGTTCTCACTTTTATCGAATCTGGAATCGGTTGATTAGAATGCTTGGAGGGGCCAGGGTTTCTTCTTAGAGCCAACGCTGCCAAAGAGTGAGTTACCTTTTCAGTGAGAAATGAGGGTACTCACTGAACCGCCTGTCGACGATTCTAAAGTAGCCGGGTTCTGTACTCAGCAGACCTAAGTTGAAGCTTAAACAACCTTGTCCCCTCAAGAATCAATCACAGGATTCCACTGAAGACACACTGCTCTGTCTTTTAATTACCGACAGAGGGATGAAAGGAGGATGAGATCGTGGCAGGATGTGTAGGAGTGCGTCGAGAAGCCAAGAAACAGAGTACTTTCGTAGAAATACGTGGATTTATTGAAACATTTACATCCTCGTTCACTCGCGTCGTCTCTCCCCTGTCCGTATTTAACGCTGGGGAGCCATCCCCCGCCCTTGCACGGCGCTCGTCGCGCGCATCGACCGATCGCTTCGAGAACGACGAAGAACCCTTGCCACCTTCGTCTTGAAACGGCAGAATGGGAAAGAACGGCGCGACGTCGGCGACGGTAGAAGCGCGAGAGGGCGATGCAAGGGTGAGCTTTTCGGGGTGGCCGAAGACCGCCGTTCGGTCGCGAAGAAGCGTGGAAGTGTCGGGGCACGCAAGGAACAATGAAAGCGTGAAAGATATCGGGCGACCGGATATCATGACTTCGAGATTTTCCAAATTCCGCCCGGCGCGCGTCCACCTACTTCGCCCGCCCACCCCCGTCGATCTCGATCCGAAGATATCGAACGCTCGCACGTTTCACGGGGGACGGGGGTGGCCGAGGCTCTGGGTCGTCGGCGTGGCCGTTCGCGAAATGGACAGAGCGACGGTGAGAAATGAGGGAACGGACGTGCGTATGAACAACGTAGAAACTCGGACCCGACGAATTCGCACAATGATCGGTGATCTTACGCGGTGCGCGCATCTCCCTGGTTTCGTTTCACTCTTTCACTCTATCACTCATTCTCTCTCTCTCTCTCTCTCTCTCTCTCTCTCTTATTCTCGTTCTCTATTTACAGGGCGTCCCTTCGGGAGGGGCGTGTTTCAAAGGCACCCCTTCGAGCGGGGGGTGGTTGGAACGACTTTTCTGGGGTGCCCGGAGGGCTCCAGCTGCTCAGGGGATGCTTTTGAAACGCGCGGTACAATGCTCCCTCTCTCTCTCTCTCTCTCTCTCTTGCACTCGATCAATCACTCTCTCTCTCTCTCTCTCCCTCTATATATATAATATGTATATACCTAACATAATGTATCGTTAAAGACTCCATTTATTTATATATTTATATTTATATTTATATATATATATAGCTCTCTGTAACATATATGTATAATATTGTACATCGTACGCGTTACGTTTGTGCGGCTATCTACACGTATCATACAAAAAAAACACTGGACGTGTCCTGCGCGACGCTTTCAACAAAAATTCTTACACGATTCTTACGGGTGCGTGTGCGTGTGTCTCTCAATGTGTTCCTCCCGAGTGTTTGTACACAAGTGCGCGTACAGGCGAGCGCGCACCTGTACGCGGGGAATGGCGGGCCCGTTTGCAGGCCCGCGTTCATTTAATTTAGACTTATCTCTCACGTGTTATCACATTTTTCGCTCCCCGCCGACGGCGTCGCGGCTCCGAGCCGAGCCGTCCAACGGGGCCTGCTCTCTTCTTCGTGTTTCCGATCTCCCGACGGGCTTCGAGGCACCGAGTGGCCTCGGAGGTCTTCTCCACGCGCTGCGGGCGTAATAATCGAAGGGATCTGCGATCTCGAACGGTGGAGACTGTGTTGCGTTGGCGTTGGACGTTATCAGTGGTTCTGGTCGTGATCGCTGGGCGATTTCGATTGATCGAGGAAGTGGAAGTGCGAGGGAATTGGAGGTGACGAAGTAGAATTACAGATCGGTGGTCGTTCGAAGTTGTTGGAACTGGTTTCACTCTAAACGAAGATCACTGTGGATCACTCGACTGTAGAGTAACATGCTGCAATTTCTATTCAATGATCAGAGTAGGAGAAATTGAGGAAATTTCACTCAACGTTCGTTAAGGTCCCCCAGCGAAATGAATCGAAGTATAAACGCAAATATGCACCTCGAAGCTCTCTCGCGCTGGCAACTGTATACACGGTCCAGGAAACGGCAAGTTAGAAAACGGGAAAATGCGCGAGATGTTGTCTGAGAGTTACCGCGAATCGCTGAGGATTCTGTTTTTATAGCCATAAATTCGCTTCCCTCCTCTTCCTTGCAGAATGATTTTCTCTCCGACGTTCGTTTCGTTCCATTTCGTTTTGAAAGGAGCCTGACTTTCACGACGTTAACGTTTCACGATGCCGCGCGTATTACCATATGGAGATGATTCGAAATTATGAGGAACGAATTGCGCGGAAGGTAAGCCCCGTGAAAAGAGAGTGGAAACTGTGCAAAAATTCAGAAGTATTGAATAAATATCTGAACACTTCGAACGGATACATTTCTACGAGAAGAAGGGAAGAAGAGACTTAGCGTCTTGCTCGAAATTCGCTGAACGATTTCAGCTTATCAGCATAGATCGCTACACTCGATAATGCCTAATTATCGAATGAACGGGCGTCTCGATGAACACGCTTAACAATAATACCTGTCGATAAGTGGCAACCAACAGAGGAGATCAAGGAATCGAGATCAACGACCGGTGAAAGAGGCATGCGTCATCGAAGGAATACAGATAATCCTAAAAAGACTTTTGCTATCGCTTTCTAGTATCAATCTGTGGCTTCGATAAACACTCGTCTATCGATTGTCGACGGTGCTCTTTGCCTCCGATGGAACACAATCGTGAGTCAGAAATTGTTGTGGCAATCGGCCGGGGGTGTTGTCGCGGGCTGAGAAATCGCGGAGTAGACCTCCCGAAGAGCATTTGAATCTCGATTAAGCAACTGCAACCGATTTGAAGAACGCTGGCTACGGTAACATTTCTGCTCCTTCGCTTCTGGAAGGTGTACTGCGACTTTTACTTGGAAGAATTGTGACATCTACCTTGTCCCAATTTTGGAGCGATTCCTTCCAGCGCCTCTAACATCGACGATCTTCAAGGTCGCCAGGGAAACATAGATCGAAGAGAATCAACTTTCTCGATCAGGGTCAGTGTTCTCTAAGGAGCATCGCCAAACACTCCACTTCCAACAACACGTACACGTAGTCCCGCCATAATTATTCTCGTAATACTGGCCATCGACTGGCGTGCTTTCACGGACTTCGAGTTTTAACTGTTAAAGGTGCCTCGCAACTTTTACTGTTACTTCGAAAAAGATGCTTCTTAGCTCCTTCAATTCAGATTAAAGAGAATCTAGCCTCGACGGCCATTGAGAATACGTTCAGCTGTTCGGCTTGCAACAGCACGTCAACACAGTCTCCTGGTAATGAAAGTATCGTTGAATATCGATGGGAAAAGGGGAGGTAGACCCGTATCCGTGCTTCGAAGCCCCGAGAAGCTTACCGACACCTTCCCTCTCAACTTCCTCCCGGCGATGAAGGAAATTGCACTCGTATATTGCGGAAGAAACGAAAGGAAACGCAAAAGACTGGCCTCCGAGGTGAATCGCGCGCGGAAAAAAAAAACGAAATGAGAACCGCCTCGTGCATCGTTGTCGCGTATCACAGAAAACCGACGCGTTTCGAGGGAACAACCGTCGCGACGGGCCGCGAAACCGGAAGTCACCGCGGAGAACGTCACCTCGAGCAGGGCAGAGGGCCCAAGGCTCTCCTCGCCTCCCTTTCTAAATAAGTACCACATACTGCAATCGCATCTACGCGTAGCCGTGAGTCACCCTCTTCGAGTGGCGCTTGGTTGGCGTCTCGACGCATTTTTCCCGCGTGAATCGAGCCGATAGAAGAGCTTGACGCGCGCATCGCGTCTATTACACTTTTCAAACCAATACGCTGCTCGAAACAGTTAAGGAACGACGTATCTTGTCAATCAAAGAGAACGAATGAAATTTCAAGAATGAAAAAATGAGGCTACTATCGAGTACTCGAATTGAGTAGTCAGCTGGAGGTTTGAAAGTGGTATTCTACTACTTCGAGCAGGGTATAAAAGAGATGCAAGGCTCACGGCTACCCCGAGGAGCAGTTGGGTGTTGCTATCGTAGAAACTACCTATTGCCAAAAGAAAATTCACAAGCTGCCCGACTCGTGGCCATTGCTCCGAGTCAGCCTGGTTCCGCGACCTGGCGTCGCGACGCCCCGAACACCCGTACCCTCCACCAATACCGAGAGCCCCCCCGACAAAGTAACCCGACGCTCGCGACCTCGTCCAGACGCGTCGCGCGGCGTCGTCCCCGTACCTCGGAGTCCAGCTTCGCCCCAGTTCGGTCACACCATGTCCTCCTCCATGTCGTCGTCCTCTTCGTCGTCGTCGTAGTCGTCTTCGTGGACGACGGGCCAGCAGGCGTCCGGTTCGTTGTCCTCGCAGCGTCGTCGGCGTCGCTGTTGGCCGGAGGGTGGTCGCGGCGGCGGCGGTGGCGGCGGTGCCGATGGCATAGCCGCCGTTGGCTGCACGGATGTCGACGACGAGGAGGACAAGGAGGACGTGGAGGAGATGGACGACGAGGGTGGATGATGGTGGATCGCGACGGGGGCGAGGTTGGCCGTTGTCGAGGGGATGCTCGTGGCTGCGTTGGCGGCGTATGCCGCGGCAGCAGCGACTCAGGCCAAGGCGTAGGGGTGTGTGGCGTGATGTCACAATCCCGGAGCAGCGCTGGTGACGGATGGCGGCGGTGGCACGCTACTGCTTGCCACGCTGCTCGCGTGATGGTAGAGCGGGCTCTGATAGTACTCCTGGTGATGATGGTTGGTCATGTTGTGCATGGGCCCGCCGGTGTTGGAGCCCGGGTGCATGCCGTTGTGATGGTGGTGGCTCGGCGGCGCCGAGTGCGCGTGAGGATGATGAGAGGAGCCGAAGTTCGCGTAGCTCTGGTGCAGCTGCTCGTACATCTTCATCTCGGGCGGCTTGGAGTCCTGGGCGCCTGGCGACGTGCCCGCCGTCGCGCCCGGCAGTAACCGCGTGATGCTGAACGGATGGCTGGCGGCTGTGTACGGTGGCTCCTGCTTCAGGCTGCCGGTCATCCCGTGGTGAAGAGCCGCGGGGTCGGAGATCAGGTGAGGGTGAAGGCTCCTGCTGACCATGGCGGTGAGCTCGTCGTGCGCCGCGCCCAGGTCGGGACCCAGGAGGCCCCCGATGTCCGTCGTGTCGCTCTTGAGGGCGGCGTGGTGCTGGTGCAGGCTGGCGTGATGATGATGATGGGAGGACACCAGGGAATGAAGGTCCTTGTCGTCCTGCTGCTGAGACCCGTGGTGCAACGACGACGGGGTCTTCTTCCCTCCGTGAGCCAGGTCATGAGACGTCGGGCTATTGTGCCCTGCGGCGACCGCGGCAGCCGCGACGGCCGCTGCGGCGGCTCCTGTATGATGCTGCTGATGCTGTTGGTGTTTATTGTTCTGCCTGGTCATCTCCTTTTTCTCGTCTTTGAACCTCTTCTGCCGGCGGAGATAGCAACCGTTCTCGAACATGTTTCCGCTATCCGGATGGAGAGTCCAGAAGGAGCCCTTGCCAGGCTTATCCGGCGTGCGGGGAACCTTGACGAAACAGTCGTTGAAGCTGAGGGAATGCCTGATAGAGTTCTGCCAGCGTTGCTGGTTCTGCCGATAGAACGGGAACAGGTCCATGATGAACTGGTAGATCTCGGACAGCGTGAGCATCTTGGTGGGCGCGTTCTGGATGGCCATGGTGATCAGGCTGATGTAGGAGTAGGGTGGCTTCGCGTGCGTGTAACTCCGGCGATAGGACTTGTCGGTTCGAGCGCGCTGGAGGGCGGAATTCGGCGAGTCCGGCTCGGTCAAGGATAAAGGATCCCTGCTGACCCCGGCGCCGCCGACGGGCGTCAGGGGACCGTAGCCGACGGTGCTCATACAGGCACCGCCGCCACCCATGGCACCGCTCGCGTATCCCGGCATGCCACCGCCGCCCATCGAGGCCATCCCCATGGCCGAGCTCATGGAGCTCATGTTGAAGCCGCTGGCGCCCTGGGGGCTGCAGCTCGACCCGACTCCAACGCCCATCGACATCCCCATCGACACGCAGCCCATCGAGTTTATCGAGCTGTACGTCGGCGCCATGCTGCCCATCGTGGACATCGCGGCGCTGGTCATCGCGCCGCCGAGGCCACCAGCGTCCCCGTACAGCTTCGGCGACTGGAGCATGGTCATAGAGCTAACCGCTGCCGGGGTGGCGGGCTGCTGGCTCCTCGTCAAACGGGAATCATGAAAACCGCGGTACCACGGCTGCTCGTAGTGCGACGGACCCTTTATCTTCTCCCCCGTGGTAGGGAATCCTTGGCACAACTCCGTCCCTACTCACAAGATTCGAGCACTAGAGGGGGACAGAGACCTTCGCACACCCTCGCTCTCACTCCGTACCTGCCACGTCCCGAGAGTGCACAACGAAAACTTCACCACTTTACGGTCCAAAGCAACACGTTGCTCCCCGGACGGCACAGATCCCGCACTGAAAATCCAAATCTTTTGCGTCACAAGCCTTCCTCGGCGGGAGGGCCACGATGATCACTCGCCGTCGCTGGCCAAGCGGGCTCGCTCGCTCGGCAGACAGCCACACTCGGTCCGATCAACGATTGATCGTTTGTTCCAACAATACCGGCGCGGTCTACGAAGACAGAACTGACGGCGGCGACGTGTAGCAAGGTATACGCGGCGGTGTTCGCGCGGCCAGCACGGGCTGAGCACACAACAGCAGAGCCAGGTCCGGTTGTTTGAGCGGGGCCTGTTTGAGCCGCCTCACCTCCACTCTCCCTCATTCACCCAGTCTGTCTCTCTGTGTGCCGTGTGCTGATGGAGGCCGGTTAGCGAGTGTTCTCCGCTACTCTTCAGCCTGCCGATCTTGTTCAAACACATCCCACTCCGCGGCGCCGGTGCCGCGCCTGTTTTCACCCCGGCGGCCAATCCGCGCCTTGCTCACCCCTCCAGCTGCTGCCAGCGGCCAATGGGGCAGCGTCCAAGGGGTCGTTGCGTGTCCCCTTCGTATCGCGTGAATCGGTGGCGCGATAATGCTAGCGTACGCTCGGCCGTCCGCTTCGGCAACGGAGGACGCAGCGCGCAGCTGCGGGCCGCCGCGTTGCCCGCTTGCGCAATCCCGCGGGACGCCGACGCGACGCCGACGACAACGACGCCTTGACGACCACGTCCCGACGGCTCCGTCGCCTCGCTCGCTCCTACCATGTCATGTCAACCGTCCGTCCGCCACGCGTTTGACACGTATCGCGCGCGTCACGCGTCGCGCGGCCAACAAGCTCTGCTTCGCTTCTTCCGCTTCGTCTTCATCTTCATCTTCGTCTTCCACCCTCCGCCTTTCACTTTCGCCCCGTGCCCGTTTCTCTCGCAACCTCCCCTTGTGCTTCGTCTTCTTCCTCTTCGTCCTATTCAACTTCTTCCGCCTCCTCCCTTCTGGGATCCAAATAATCGCGAACAGACGACTTCCACGGCCTTCGTTCGGTTCGAGTTCAGATGGCTGCCCGTATCGACGCCTCGCGGTTGTTCATCGCGGCCGATCGTCCCCCGTGGTATCAACAACGGCCACGCCGATTTTCGAGGATCGAGGAGGATGGTCCTGGTGCAATCACGCCGACGGAGAGCTTCAGGTTCGTTTTGTTGATTGTGGGAAGGCTTTGCGACCGATGATTCAGGTTTCAGGGGGTTGGAGTGGATTGTGGGGGGAGGTTGTTTTCTGGGTCGGCTTTCTTTGGTCGCGCTGGATGTCAGATGAAGTGCTGCTTGTAGTTCTTGAGGAGACAGGGAGGTCTGACTTTACTCCAATCGTGCGGAGGCTTCTAACACCGAATGAAGTAACGTGTGCAATTGCAGGGCACATTTTTTAACAGAAATTTTACTGATATTAATCATTTATCGTGCCACTGAACTCGAGTGTTAACTAGTGCTCTGTACATCAGCGAATTTTGTGTCTTTTGAAACTGAGAATAGTCCAATTTCACTAGAAACACATGGAAGGGTCTCAACTGAGAGCTAAAGCTGACAGCGTGATCTTTAATTCAATTATTACTATTCAAATGAATCGTTCAGATGTAGAACGCGATAATACCTAGGTAAATTTAACAAATTTTGATTAATAAAGTCAATCCAAATACGAGATTCCACCCCACTGTCTATTTCATGACTAGACGATTTGAACAGGCCAGTTAATATTTCATTATGACAAACAAATAGTTGCAAATCATTCGTAACGTTTAACCGTAATAATTCTGAATGGACTCGCGCAAATTCGCTAATATTTACAGTGAATTTGAGGCCCGCAGTTCTCCGCTTGCTACTCAAATCATTTTCCGAAGTGCTAGACCACGATTTTCATAAAAATAGCAGCAGAAGATTCTTCGTTCCTCTTCGCGCACGAACGCTCGATACGCGCTAGCAATTTTTCTAAACACATTATCGCGCAGCTCCTTGAATCCTCGATAACTTCCCTTTCGAGCCACGCTGTGCGATTAAACTTGCCCGATTAATTCGCACTTTTCGTTCGATTTCGAGCTTCACGGTGGATTAATCGTTTATCGCGTGGAATAATTAACCGTCGATGGCCCCATGAATATTAAACGCGCGTAATCAAAAGAGATCGGATTTTCGGCAGAGGGATAATTCGGTTAACTCGACTCGATTTCGTCACGCGATTCCCGTCGCTCCGAACCTCGTCAGCCCATCAATTTCTCGCGGCTCCTTCTCGAGGCTCCTTCGTCTGGCGAAGTCGAGCCAGAAACTTATAAGAAATTGAAGAGTCCGAAGCCAAAAAGCTGATTGATTGTATACCGCCCAGCTCCGTCGCTTCTCAGTTTCCTATTCGACGAATTCCTCTCTTCTTCCACAACACTCCGCTTTGCCAGCTCGCAGAGCGGAGAACCGAAAATGTTATCAGTTTCCTTTTATCGTGGGTGCACGCGGCCGAACCTGAGCAACATAAATCCAACGTATTTACATTTTCCTTCGCGTATCTTTCACGTTCCAAATATTCTTTATCAACGAGGATACCAGCGATAGTCTGCTCTCTTATTAGGTCTGCTTAAATACGAACCTTGTAATCCTTTTCATACCGAAATGAGGATCAAGGTGCCACCGAATGACACAGAAATGACAACGCTTCTGTTTCAAAGTATCGCAGAACGGTTGCGAGCTTTTATCGCTGATGAATTCTTCGGGCAAGCAGAATTTCGAAGGGGATACTGGAGAATAAGGGGAACGAAGGAAGAAGGGTGTGAAGTACGTGTCTGGCGAGCCACTACGCCTGTGAAATTAGTGATTCGCGGCTACCCTGCCTAGTTATTTTCCAACGATGTGCAAAGTGCGGTCTAATGTGGCAAATTGCTTGCTCGAACCTCCGGTGACTTTGAATTACCAAGGGAACGAAAGAGGAGAGGACGCGGACGCGAAGAAACGCGGGGGAAAAGGAACCGTCGCGGAAGGCTCGATGTGTCTCAATTTGTTTAAACATTTAACACGATCCGCGGGTCGTTAAATCGCTGCGGTGACCTATTTCATTGCGACGCAACAGGAACTTTCTCCGTTTTCTTCCAATTTCCACAAACGCTGGTCGTCGGAGCGACGGCACGTGAAAGACGAGGGTTGTAAAAAGGGAAAAACAGATTCGGTGTATCGGTGGACTTGCAGTGAGAATTTCCTCGTTAATTCTTAAAGCTCCACCTAGGAATTTTCAGTTGAATAAAAGAAACACAAGGAATGTATGAAAAAATTAATTTCAGTGGCTGTTTTCTGATTAAAATTTTTAATTCTCGGCTTTACTGGCTTTACAGGATAAATTAAGTAATAGAAATGTTGGGTGCCGTGTTTCCAGCGACGACACAGTTTCACTGGACAAACCCCCGCGGACGCGGTTCGCGATAAACAACCGAGCGCGAGCGTGTATTAATAATTTTATGGGGATGCAACGGGATGGGCTGTTGTTTAACGATGAATTAAATATCGCGTCTAGTTCCTGATTAATCGTTCAATAGTTTCGCATGAATTATCAGCGAACGTTTGCGGACGAGTGCTCGCGAGGTATTTGCTTAAAATTGTGGGATGATCCTCTCGTTAAACAGATAATGAAATGAAGCAGCGAAAGAAATTTATTAGTGATACCGACGTATCGAACAATCCCAGTCTTGTACATCAAATAACCCTTTAAATCCCCCTGCGTGGAAAGAGGAATTCTGTGAAATATATTCGAGTTCCAAGTGCGTCAAACGTTACTCCGATTCAGAACTACCCTTGTTTAGATTTCCACGAGAAAAAAAACGTTGCTCTCGTTGAAACCGAACTGCTCGATTAAAGAACGCAAATTGCACGCTTCCATTTCGAATTCTCTTTTCAATTCCCAGCCCAGCCCATCCACCCCCGTGGAAAAGACACCAATTTCGTTCGGGCCAACCCCCCCCGCGCGGGGCTCCACACGTTCCATCCTCATTACAGCAACGCAAATACACAAAACAGGCTGGCGCGAAATTGCGGAGCCAAATGTTTCGACTTTCTCGCGAGCCAGTGGGGTGGGGAAAAAAAGTGTCGGAGGGGGTTGGGCGCGCAACGGTGGGCGAAGCAATTAAAATCACGGTCCCCTGAAAAATCGCTCGCCCGAGCCAGACTTTTCCTTTCGCCGGAGATTATCATTATCGCACGTCCGCTCGCAAAGTGCATTTTTAACTTCATTAAGCCGCTCGCGGCCGCGGGTAATACGCTCGGCAAACACGCTCGCGAAACGCTTCTGCTGTTGGATCAAGTGTCGAGTAATCTCGGTAACCTGGCCACACGTCGAAAATTGGCGGAGCCGATTCGCGGATCGCTCGGCGTCCTTTAATTAAACCCAGCTTCGAAATTATTTTAAAAGTCCGAACGGCCGGGGCGAAAGCCACGTTCGTCCGGCGGTGTTTGTCGGCGGTTAACATTTAAGGGTGGACCGGCAGCGTTATTTCAGCAAACTGCCTCCCTTTGCTTTTTTGGTAAATCGCGATTACTTTCTCGAATTGGGGAAAATGCTGTTCCTTTTCCATGAATATTTTCCTGTTTTCGCGATTTCAAACGCCTGTCTTTTGCACTCCCTCCACGCACAGAGCATTCATTTTTGTTCTACTAGACACCTCAAGACGGAGATCAAATATTCAGGTAAAACACTGAACATCCAGCTGAAAATCGTGTTTGCCGTCGGCCAATAGTTGCGAGACAGTGTTCCCTTGCCGCGTGTAACGCGTGGAAATTCTCATTTACTATGGAAAAATTGCTCCCCGTCGAATCGATGCACACTGTCGTTATCGTAAAATACCTCTTATCGGTTGCATTGGCGCCGAATTCTACGGGGCCTCTGGCAACGTGGTCGGACACTTTATCGATTGGATGCCCGTCGCCCATTATGTTTTACTCACTCACCAGCGATTAAAAGCCCTTCTCGGTCTGATAAATGCCGAGGAGGTTCGCCTCTCTTTGGTTTGGTAATACCCCTCGTGTTTTTTTTTTTTTCAATTAAAAACGGGTATAGTAATAGAAAGAAGACTGTGAAATTCATGGTGCCCAAGGAGTGTGTTCTCTCTTCCACGAAAATCTGAAACTGTGAACGGCAGTTTCGCGTGTCGGTTCCATCAGCGACCAGCAGATCTCGGTTTACAGTCGCTTCAGCGTCGCTTATTATCCGCGGCGACCATAAGAGTGGACTCCAACCCCGATGAGGCCATCGTTTGTTTTGGTTCTTGCGGTTACTCGGTCCTAAATACCGCAGGATTATCTCTACGGGGCACGTCGTCCCACCGCCATTGTTTCTTTCCTCATTGCCTGCCCCTAAACACAAGCTACGGGATTTCCTTTCGCTTTTTATTGCCATTCATCCCCCCTGTCCTCCAACAACCATCGCAGACACTCAACATCCCCTTTTATCGCGGAGGGACCTGGAGCTAAGTGCGTTGCATCTTTTTCGAGGGATGGTCACGGTTGGTTTCGATCTCCCGATCGGTAGCATAAGGAGAAACGTGTAACGACACAAGGGTAGGAAGAGAAGAATTCAGAAACAAAATGTCCACCTCGAACAGAGCCGCGTGACAAAGTGCAGCGGGCTGCTATCCATGGAAAAGCTAAACAGAGCCTGGAAGAATGGCGGGAAGGATGGGGGAAACGGTGGGGTCGGAAAAGGGGTGAAATATCGCGAGTGGGAGGTCGCGAGGGGGCCGACGAATCGAAAGCACACAGCTCTCTCTTTCTCTGCCGATGATTCAAGCGTTTAGAGTCGGCTAATACTTTACTCGAGAGATTCGTAAACACACACATAGAGGCGTTCACGAACGGGCGGCGTTACAACGTTAGATCCGAGCACCCACCTGTACGTCGGGTCTTTATCGAGCCACCAATTGTTTGCGGAATGAAAATATTGTCCTTGTAAACAAGTGGCTACATTGTGCCAAGCGCGGCGGCGCTCTTGCGCTCGCGCGCTCGCGCCAACCTCCCGAAGCTCGCGGCGTTCTTCGTTACAACAAATCATTCTCCCTCTCCTCCATCTGCCCCGGCCGCCCGGTTGGTAGCACAAGTGCGCAATCGAGCACGGTGTTTGTTTCGATTAGTAACGATCCTTAATCTACGATTAAATAACGATTTGCTATTTGACCTAGATTACGCGTATCGCGGTCGCGATCGATTCTCACCTGCTTTGGCCGAATCTCCGCGGCTCCTCTTCTTAAGCGAGCGCCTTTGCCACCCCCCCCCCCTGCACCCCCTCGTTTTTTTTTCCAGCGGCTAATTACTCTCCACTTGAGGAGGAAACTTAACGACGCGGAGCGGAGATCAATGGCGATCGTTCTCGACTTTCCCAGCGAGCCACGGCGGGCGAAGGGGTGCACGAGTGTCGTGGATTCGTGGATTCGTGAATCGGGTGATTTATGCGGTGGCACGGTGGACGTTGACGTGGCGATCGGCTGTGTTCACGCGCGTTTCCTTCGCGATTGCGACGGTTTCGCCAGTCCGCTCGCGTAGCCCAGCTATTCAGCTATTCAGGCCAGTGTTTTTCGGACGTGCCCGGACCGCGGATGCACCTGATTTCGCGGCCACTCACGGAAACATTGACTTCGCCGCGGGGGCGCCGGTTTGTTGTTCGCAAAGCCTTGAAACAACAAACCCCCTGGCACCGAGGGACCAAGCCTCGCGCCGTAATCGTGTGACAGGTATTCTAGGCCAGCCCCGCGTCTCAGCCCCCCCTTTGGACAGATCCATGTATTTTCCTAAGGCGGCCTGACACTCGGCGCGGATTTTGGGTGACGAGGTGACGAAGGGGATGTTGAAATTCGCCTAGGACACGTTGGACAGCTTGAATCTTTTTTTTTCGAACAGGGGAACTTGTGAGTTTGATAATTTTATTGGTGGACGCGGGGAATTAGGGAACTGTAAATGTTTCATGGAGAATTTCAAGAAGGGGGGATTGCTTGTCTCCAGAATTAATATTCTTTGTGCTTTCAATGTGAGAGAAAATTAGGGTAGAAACTCCTGGTCTTTAGCGATGTCGAAAGAGAAGCACGGTCAGTTTTTCGAACGTTGGTTGTCCCGTTCTACGGCCCCGCGCGCCCACCAGTTATCAATGGCGTTAATAGGAAAAACAGGAGTGGACCACCCACGTGGGCCAGGTAGCTATCCTTTAGACCCTGCGGAGCTCCGCGTCCTTACTTCCACCCGCCTGTCTACCCTCGTGTCACCTCCATCGTCTCCTTATAAAAATGACAGCACAGTTTTATCGAGTCGCAGCCTCTCGACTCGCGCCTCTTTCACTGCTTTAAACGTATTCAAACACCGATGAAAGAATACTGGTTTTTAGGCGCGTGGAGATGTTAGAGCGACCAGGGGAATTTGTTGCAGGAGGAGCATTTATTGAGGAGACAGCAGCAGTTTCTCTATTCTGAATCGGTATCGCGTAATGTAAAGTTATTACCTATTACAACACGAAGAAAGAGCTTCGTGCTTCGAGTCCCAACCTACTTCCTCGAGCCACCCGTTCCGCACCGTTGCGAAAATAAAGGGGATACCTGAAGAACAGAGGACAACAGCCCGCAAAATGAATCTTATTTATCACTGCGCCCGGTTGACCGGCAAATCCAACAATGAAGCGACCCTCAAAATCAGGGCATTCGAAAGCAAAGAGTTTAACAGTCGTGTCAGGCATGGTGTCTAAGTCCGTGAAAATCTCGCCCCTTTGACTTCGTAAATCGCTGTCACAACATTTGCGCGAGAGAAGAGCAAGCTAGGTGCGCGTGAACCGCATTAAGCACCGGCATAATCGGGGCAAAACCAATTTTCCCGCCACGGGGAAACCCCAGATCCGTGAACTCTTCCACGTTTGCCAGCCAGCTGACTTCTCTGATCTTCTTCGACGCTCTCGTTTCGAAGCTTATTCTCAAGCTCCCTTTCTACGCAGAGATTTAACGGCACATTGCCTAGCTAGCGCCTTGAAATCGAGCAAAAGATGTAGCGGCAGTTAGGTACTAATCATTTCAATTTCCATAAAACCGTTTCAATTGCATTTCCGCAGTACACTTCGCGTTCTGTTGAGTCGCGCAGCAGTTTCGTAACTTGACCCATCGCTCTTTCCCTCTCTCCGCTCCCCGAGGAAATTACACGGGGTGAAGAGGGAGGCAGGGTTGGGGGGTGGCATAAGTGGATGCAGGGCCGAAATTGAGTCGCTTAAAAAACGATACACCGCGTGTGCTTTATCGTGGTGGACGCGGAGCAGACGGAGCCCCCGAAGGAGTCACGTGCTGTGCGTGCCTCGCCGACCTTTTCCCAGATTTGCAGCCCCCGAATCCGAGTGCCCGTCGACCTATCTCCTGGACGCGGAGAGCCCTGCCACCCCCTCAATTCGGCCGAGGCAAAAATAATAGACTCGTCGCACGTTCTGGAGGACCTCTGGTCCCGGCAGCTTAAATCTCGCGGATTTGCTCGCGGGAAACTTGGGAAACTTGGGAAACTCCTCGCCCAGCAGACTGAGAATTACCGATCGAGGGTGAATCTCTCGATTCCAAGGCGTTTAAAAATATATACTACCGTGCAAATTGCTTCTGGTTTAGTTATAATTAGAATACGTATAATACTTTGCTCCCGGAATTATTATCTCCGCGATTCACGATGATTTTATACGTCTGGGCGTTTGTTTTAACAAACTCTTGCAACGTTTCTGTAAGCACGATTTTATCTACCGACCTTATCTCCTCTGTTGTCGAATCGTTTCGAAACACACCAGAATATCGCGTCGGTTTTCCGCTTCTTCTCCTATGCATTAGCATAAATTAAGGTTCCTCTGGAGAAGCTCGGAAGCCTCGGGTACCCCAGGTCCCCTGGGAATGCGGAACAGCTGCCGAAATAAACAGTGGAAAGCACGAGCAAAGCCACTCGAATCGGTGGCTTGCATCGCTTTGTTTGTCGCCGCGGCAAATCGGCAAATATTTGCAAGTAATAATCGAGGCGCTCGCAGGATCAATAAAGTACAATCGCCAGCGACGACGTGTCGCTGCTTCCAAGCCGTTTGTACAAACTTTTTAGCTGGCAAACTGTGCGTTTGATAACGCGTGCGTACACAAGGCTTGCGCAATTTGTTGCCTCCTCTTTTCTGGTAGGCGTCCGATAAATAATATCGAGTAAATAATTACCAGCCTCTGAAGTGACTTTAACCGGAAGATACTTAATCGAATTAGAAGAAACAAACGCTCAAACAAAGAAATAAATTTTCTTTGCTAAAATCAAAATGTCTCCCGTGGCAGAGAACAATGCCGAGCGCTCACTCACCCCTCTGTGGATCGATGCCACCGATGGATCCTCGCGAAACCACGCACTACTCGAAAACGTTACCCCCTGAATCATCACGGACTGGTAGTGAGAAAAACAAACGTGAAACGTGGCTCGTTGCCCGACGCGTCCCGGGCCCTCGGGTACAAAGGAGGGCCGTAAATCGTAAGTGACTCAAAAGACCAAAGGTCCACCGGTAACGTGGCCTGCTGCGAGATTCGGCCGCGTCCTTCACGATCTTATTTATTTGCCCGAGCTCGATGGCCGATTAGTCAGTGAAAAATTCGAAACGGGAGATCCTCGCGTCAACAAGCAGTGCTATCTTGTTTAGTGTCGAAGTACCATGCGCCAGGCGATTGTCATTAGTCACGGAACGGGAACTTTCCTCCCCTGGCTTCGTCATCGTTTCCCCGAGGAGAAAGCTGGGTGACATAGAGTCGTCGGTTCTGTTTTCTTCCTTCATCTCAGACATCGATTATGTTGAAATCAGTGGAGTACAATAATGTTGGTGGGCTGCACGTCGAATAATCTGTATTTATTTATTTATTTAACGGGGAGTACGCTTTAGTTACAACGCAGCATATAGATAAGTAAGTAAACCTATATAATGGAAGAGAAGAATGAAGAAGAAAAATATACAGAGCCGTTTCGCGGTATTTTAACAAGAGAAGTGGAACATAGAATAAGATATATCTATACATAAAATGAGATGTACAGGTGTGGTATGTCTTCGTACTAAATAGTAACAAAAATAAAAATAATAGTAACGCTATGATATGCTACGCACTAGCTTAAGGGGTCCAGTGTGAAGTCGTGAAAAATTTTCATTTTTTAGGATTTATTTTTTAGTAAACGGAATGTCCAACGTAAATAATGTTTTGTCTACTTATTAATACACCTGTTGGCAGTATAAAAAAAATCTAGTTTAAATTTTCAACAGTTTTATTTTAAATATACATCGCACTAATGTGAGCGCCTTGAAAATACGATGTAGTGATGGTGCAGGTGAGCGGAAAAACGACGCATTTGAAACAAAAGATTCAATGTGTGTTGTAATCATTATGAATGTGGTTATCGCCGAAACCAGGATTATTTTCACTGATAAAGAATTAACAAAATGACGGAGGTTTGAAGTTTAAGTGCCTAAATACAGTGAATTTTTCAATAATTTTGCTTTGTAGAAAGTATGAAATGGTTAATCGAAAAAGGTGTAAAAATTACAGACTAATTGGTCAAATAGTTTTTTTTGCAATCACCTGCACCAGTTGAACAAATGTTGTTTCGAGATAATCGCGTTTAAAGTTTCAAAACAAATTAAAAAAATTCTTTTAACTTTTTTTTGTGTAACACAAGAGTAGCTTAATAAACACCAAAAAGATTTATTGCATTATATGTTGTATCTACGAAGAAAAAAATCTTTAAAAATAGCTTCACTTTTCAAACCGTCACAGTGGACTGACTCCTTAAGGGGAGAGGACCCTTCAAAGTTTAAATTGACCGAAAAACCGAGAAAAAAAATCCTTAAATCGCTTTTAAAACATTTCAAAACTTATTTAAGGTACTGCTCTATTTACTTGTCATAATGTTGAATAAAGTACCCTTAAAGTTCCGAAATGATTAGCGCATTGTTATCTCTGCAGAAAATTCCTAAAAAATTGATAAAAAATAAGCCATTTATAGGGACTTCTCCGTTTAATAATAAATTGTGTCTTGAGTCGTTAGACGACCCATTAAAAGGATGTATTAGAAATTTACCCTTTGCATCCTGAACTGCTACAAACCTACCCCGTTTCTTTCAACTTCGTTGCTTCTATAGAGCGTCCTCTTGGATGAAAATGGTGACGGTTGGAGCGATCGCAAAGTAAATGTAATAAGCAAGGAGCAGGAATGTAATTAACTTGACCGGGCAATGGGAACTTTTTGTTGCAGAGGCGAGCAGTAGAAGATACCCCAGCCAGCCAGAAAGGACGTATCTCTGCACGCGTATGAAAGCAGCACGCGAGGAATCGATTGTACAAACAGGACCGGTGTGCACCCTCAGCCCCTGTGTCTGCGCGGATCTTTCGTTAAATTTCCGTTTCATCGTGTCCGTGCAAACGTTCCGAGAGGCAAAAGTTTTTAAGCAGGCCATCAGGCCGAACGAAAAAAAAACCCGTAACCGACGTTCAGTGGCTGTGGACACGTTTCCATTTAATTGGCGAGGAGTGGCTTCGAGCGAAGTAGAAGGTGACTTCAATTACTACTTTCCCTTCTCTATTTTCCGCAGTCCGCAGCGTTGTGATCATCGTGGAAGTAAGACACTTGGGAAGAGAGCCGCGCAGATTCCCGTTTACTACCATTTCTCTTTCCTCTTGTTGTTTGTGGTGCCATCATCGCCCATTAGACTCGCAATTTTAACCGCCCCGCCGAGGAATCGGTCCCAAAAATTAAATACCTCGCCCTCCTGAACAAACAGCGAAAAGAATCCGAGGAACGGCGATCGACGGTCTGAGACGTCCCCTGCCGCCCCTGGGAATGATAAAAGGCGCCGAATCCCGCGGTTATCGCGAGGCAACCTCTATCGTTCCCAGCGGCCGTGCTTCGTTTTATAACGCGGCAACGCGTAGGAAATCGCGTCGGCGGCGCTGGATCGATGAACACGTTGAAAGAGATGGCAGGTGGTGGATGAAGCGCGGCCGATCAAACGCCTCGAATTGGCAGCGATTTCTCGACCGTCCGCCGCCACCCCGCTACCTGCGCTCGAGTCAATTTTAATAATATCACCCCCTGGTTCGTGCGCCTCCGTGCACGATGACTCGCACGATTTTCCGACGGGCCTTTCAATTATCCGCACTCCCACGGGCTGCCCCCGCGAATTATCGATCCCCTGGACAACGCTACGCTGCAACCTCGTCGGCCACCGGAAGTGGGACGGACGAGGAGTTACATACGTTGAAACCCCGCCGCGATCGCGATCGTACCAGGGATTCCAGCTTTCAATTGGAATATAATAATACCTCTGAAAACTACCCTTTTCGCCCTTCGCGATTATCTACAAGAAGCTTGAACTTTAACTCCTAACGCCCAGGCGTTACGAAGACACTGCTCTACCTCGGTAACAATTAAAACACTTAAGGATGAACTTAAGTAACATAAAAAAATAAGCGAAGATCTTTGAAAATTGGAGGAATTAATTTCTCTGCAATAGTAAAACCCCTGCGAAGTTTTAGAAAAATGTATTCGGTACGTTTTCATATTATTTAACTTTTAATTTAACATGTATTCTTATAGGCAAACGCAATATTGAGAAATATAACTACAAAGTTAAGAGTGAACTAATAGGTCAAAGTTTTTAAAATCTTGTATCCAGAAATAGCAATCACGCAGCTAAATTGTCACAAGAATTCCGTGCGATTGATTAATATCTTGGAAATTTATTAACTTTCGGCCAAGATCGTCACTGAAATTCGTCCTTAAGGCTCCAACAGTTGCCACGCGTCTAATCCACCGTCGCCCTGCGAGGGGTTAATACGAGCCCAGTGCGCAGCAATCGGGACGTCGCCGCGGCAATAAAGCTAACGACGACCGAGCAACAATTTCTCAGATGATCCTCGAGCCTCCTGATTACCATCCTCCCTCTACCTACCATCTTCATCCGCCCCCTTTGTCCACGCGTGCATTATCGATCAAGACCTCGGCGGGGTTGTTTGCCCGGCCCGACTATTACCGTAAACTCCCGTCCCGAATTACGTGGATCGCGACACATGGCCGTCTCCGATTCTCCACGTTAGTCGCACCGGCCGGTATTACAGGTAATCGCGGTATTACGAGAATCGGGACACGGGCGGAAGATAGGTTTCGCAAGGGGCGCGCAATAAAACCGCGGTAAGTACCTGGCGCGGCAGGTAAAAGGAGGGGCGTGAGTGGCGGGGGTGGGGGTGGGGGGGGGGGGGAGGCGGTGGTCCCGGCTTAATACTTTTCCCGCGGGGGTGGCGTCGGGAGGGGGACGGGGGACGGAAAAGCGAGGACGTGCGAACGGGGACTTGGAATCCCGTCGTAAAACGATAATCGATTTACGATGGCGGCGCTTTGCACCGCTCAGCGGCCGGGCCTCAAAGAACGCCACGGGGCAACGGGGGTAAAGGAAAGGCGCAAAACGGCAGATTCCCTCGGATTCCGACAATAAACCGGCCCTCGCTGTGACGCAACCGCGTCCAGCGGCCACAATAAACACCCCCAGACCGTTTTTACGGCTATGTCCAGCTGGAACTTATCCGGGAGATTTCGGGCACTGCTTGGGAACCGGGCCCCCTCGCTACTCCGCAATACTTATTCATATAACGCTGTAGTCACTGCTGTTTTGTTCTGCAGGCAATTATTTAGGGGCGTTCAGGGATAATTTTTAGATATTTGTTTGGAGGAAATTTTGCTCTCAACTTGGTGGATTTTTGAAGGCGTTGAAACAAAAGGGTTTGGGATTTTGTAAATTTAAAGCGATGGAATGGTTGTATCTCTGCGAGAAATCGTCGCAGAAAATATTTAAAAAAACGCATTTTAACGCCTGAAGTTTCTAAGTCACTGAATCAAGGACTCGATTTTGTTTTCATCCATTACGATACTGTTTTATCAAGATAAAGCGCAGGAAACAAAGTTTCAGAAATTCTTGCCTAGTTTGAACGTATGGACGGGCCAAAAATATTTTCTTCCGGTAAATCCAACGGGGAGCTCTTATAGAGCAAACATTTCTCTTTAATTTCGTTTTCCTGGTTTTGCTGTGTGATTTTTATTGACCGAGTTATCCGCGATCAAAGCAAAAAAGGTAGTTTTCACTTTGGACACCTATAACTTGCGAGCTCATGATCGTAGACAATTTGTCACGAGTGTTTTGGGAAGCTAAGAAAATTCTCCTTCAGAACCTTTAGTTGCCACTTTAAGATTTTTTTTAATCGTATTAAATCCACTTTAAAATGATCCAAAAAATTGACGAGAATTTTTTTTGTTGGAGTATAATAATTTGGTATAATATAATAATACTATTAACGTGCAGCACTTGCCGTTTCTTACTCGAATATTCTTTGGGAAGAGACGCTGGTTTCGCAAGATTACCATTTTCTGCTAACTTCACCGACAGGGACTTCTTCCTTAAAGAGTATCTGGTGTTTGCGAAATGGATGTTGATCGGTACATCTTCTTCCCCTTTGTCGGAGTTCTCCCAGCCACTCGAGTTCCCGTAGCTACGGCTCTGCATGAAACAGCCTGTATTCCCCGCTCCTTGCTTCCATCCAGGATCGAGACAATGTTTTCCTATCATCGCCGCCGCCAACGCTACCCGTGTATCGGGCCTTTTACTGTTCCAGACGATCTTCGTGGGAGGCTGCGCAGCGAAGACAAACATCCATACACAAGAATAACATCTTTCGCGTTCCGCTAATCACAACACTTGGAGCGCCCTGTACACAGGCGAGAGGCGACGGTAGGAAAATATTGGTCCTGGTGGTTGGAATCGCTGGAGAAAACCGGAGACCGTGTCCAGGGGTTTAATGAAGTGGCTCGGCCAGAAAATTACAGTCCCTTTGATTAAATTTGTCAATCTCGAGCTTCCCTTTAATCTCACCCGGCAAACTTCTTACCGCGAAATTTCAATAGGCATCGAGGGAAATTAGAAAATTACGAAAACAGGGTGGTAGACAAATAACTAGCAGTCGAGTTTTATCCATATGTTCCATTTTATTAAAATCTCATGAGTATACACAAATTATTCCTTAAAACGAGCCGTGTACAAAGTATGTCGCTATCCGCTACAATTTCCTCATTCACCATTATGCACGTCTCACGCATGAATTTCACGAGAAACGTCGGCAACTACTGTATATGCGTTTACGCAATGTTTGCTCTCCCTTAAGGCTACGCCCCAAACTTAAGCCATACGTGGTAAAATGTTCGCGGTACGAAGGACACTTTTTCAGGGTGAGGTTCCTACCGATTACTGGGTTTCGTTCACGCGACAGAGAAGATACGGCGAGAAACCTGAGCGTTGGGCACGATTTTAATGGCACTTCGAGATTATACAGCTGATAAGATATGCATGGTGCGTTAGAACGTGTCTAGGCGTCGATCGGATACGGATTAATATTAATTCGACCTCGAGTTACGTTGAATCGAGTGATTGTAAGTACCGCGTTAAGTATACATGAGCTATCATTACCCTAAAACATTTATTTTATTAGTTTATTATCCCATTAATAATACAGTCCTCTGTAATCCACAGCGGAAACTTTTAATTAACATTCCCTGTAAATTTGCATTCGCATTTCTCTTTACATTATCGTACGTTATTAAGTATCGCAGAAGGATATAGAAATGAAACGTGATAAGCAGTTAATTGGCGCTGTTTACGGTCACCGTTAAGTATCATTTTTGGCGAACTGTTTCGTTCCCTCTATTTACAATGATCCATATATCGTCGATATATTCATGAGAATTGTTCATCCTTCTCTTATGAAACGGATCGATCGCGTTAAGCGTTCGATAATAAGTTACTTGATCGCGCGCTTCTTCCCTCGATGTAGTTTATGAAAACCGCCGCGAAATTAACGTGGGATTGTTAGAATTCTGACAGGACGACGATGACGAAATCGCTTCACCCGCTCGGCGTGGCAGCCGTCGATTGCCGCAAATCGAACGAAAAATCTCTCCCTGATTGTTGATATTTGGACAAAAAGCTGGTTGTTTAATTATGAGAATTCGAATGATGTCGAGCGTGGATTCTCGCGATTCGGATGGAACGTCGCTCGTTAATTCTTGCAAACGGGAACGTCAATTAGCGCGATGTGTACAGTAAATCTCCCGTGGAAAAACATCCCGTTAACGCGTTAATATTCCCTTCGACGTGATTCATTTTTCATTGATCCCCGTGCAAATATTAATCGCTAAATATTACCGTGCGCGAATTAATTGCGATCACTTTGTCAATCAACGCTCCGCACGACGGAAGTAAACGATTATATTCGCTTCTGATTACGTACTTTCCGTATCATTTATTATTATTATTATTAAATACGCGCTGAGTTATTGCGGATCCATTAATCGGACGGTGCTGGCTCGTCCTGAAACGCCTCGAAGACGCTGCTGGCACGAGTTATCGCCGGTATATTCTGATTAAACTCGAAAAACTTCCTATGAAAATAGAAGATGCTGCCATCGTAGCGAATCTAAGCGACCTTGCGTAGTCTTCGAAGCCTTAATCAAAGTGGACCACGTCCCCCTTTCGTTTTAAGACTCGCCTAAGGATATTCAATAACGGATGTGTAGAATATTTACAACGTCGTGTCTGATGGTCGCGCTGCTCAAAATAATTAGGGGATCGTGTCGTTAATTAAAACGCCTCAGAAATGGAGGAATTTAGAAAAGGGTCCATCAACAGTAATTTCTTCAAAGCCCACTCGAGGAATGAAGTGATTAAAAAGGATCCACTAATTATTTATCGCAGCAAGGATAAACGAACCTGCTCGTCGTTACGAGCAAAACTCTTCTACTCTCGTGTACATATAGGATATAAAAAATAGAAAGTAAATCTCACGAAATATTCTCGAACGCTTGGGGACAAAAGTAATGTCACTTTTACGTTTTCTTTTTATTAAAATACTGTCTTCACGAGTGTGTGTTTAATACTAAGGACAAACACGTTCCACGGCCTTAAATTATAATGTGCACAATATACAATCTTCTTCTTGTTAGTGGAGAGTAATTAGATAACGTGGAGCTGATGTTCGGTCTATAACTATTCATTTCTGTCTACGCAAGAATCGACGTTTACCCCTATTACATTAACAGAAATTATACTGCAAAAGCGACGGTCTTTTTGCAGCGACAGCAATGCTTGTCTCGGCATTCGCGCGCTAGTACTCGAAACAGGAGCGACAATTCTACTCGCGGCAAAAAGATCTATCGCCTCTGTTAAAAAAGAAACGTATTCCCTATGTACAACTTGTGTCAGTTTTACCTATTTTGTTCATAAAAAAATATATCTTCCCGCTATTAAGAACTACGGATCCTTATAGGGGGAATTTTTCGAAGAATCTCGAGGAGCCTGCGCGAAAAGCGGTAACACGATTTCGAAGTCGATGCACGTTGCGAACGATGAGGTCTGAAGGAGTAAATTGTACTCTCTTGGAATTCCGTCGCGGTAAATTACACATTCTCCCTTAATATTCCGAGAAGAGGTATCGTGAAAGTGATTGATAGAACTATAGATATATCCTAAGGAATTAAGACTAAGCAGCTGCAACACGATGAAGTCATACTGCGAATTGTACGTGACAATTGATGTTCCGAGCGCACTTCATTCCTTTACTGTCACAAGGGGCCATTCCTAAATTACGTAAGGGTAATTTCGAGGATTTCTTACCCCATCCCTCTCCCGGTATAAGAATTCGTGAGATTTTAATATTCTAGTGCGATGAAACGTTGTTTTTTGGGCTACTCGTATTGGAAATTAAAAAAATATTAGGTAACACGCTACCTGACCCCCTCTCCCCACTTTCTAAGAAAACGTAAGAAATTCGCGACCCCCCTAAAAAGAAAGCCTTACGTAATTTAAGGACGACCCCTAAGAGCTGAGAACTCCACGGTAGTCTCAGAATCCTTATCAGTACTTGGCGTCGTCAGCTTCTTCCAACGAGGCAATTGAACTTCTCGAAACTAGCTTCTTCCTCGCAGAATGGTACCTAGCTCGCGGCGGAATCGAGAGGGGGTGAGTCTTCGTTAAAAAAACGAATGGAAATTGTCAAATAAGATGAAACGTCCCCTTTGGATCGCGCCGCGAATCGTGGAACGCCCTGCACTAAAAGTGGCCCGTGACGGTGCAATAAATTGCCGCAGGATCAATTAACTATAAAGCTGCCCGCTAACCCGAGACTGCAGATAAACATAAAAGCGTTTGAAAGAGGAAATTTTGCAACGCGTATACCCTGTAGAACGTTGGTTCAGGCGAGACGAAGGCAACGTCAACCCAATTCCATCAAGTTCGCCACTGGGTCAGGCACTGAGGTCGCTAATTTTAAATAAGCTAGAAGAACACGCGAACTAATCGATTAACCACTTGCCGGCTTTTTCCAACGCTGCGGTAGTGGGAAATATAAATGTGCGCGCGTAACCAAATCCGTGGATTCGAGAATATCTATTCTGTAGACCAGTCATGAGCAACCCGCGACCCGCAATTGTTTCAATCGTAAATCCACGTCAGAAATAACAAATTCACCCCATAAATTAAAATTCTTTGATTAGTATATTTAAGTATTTATTATTTCAGCCCGCGTGGAGTAGTAGGCTTCCACTTTTGGCCCAAAGGTTGCTCGTCACTGCTGCAGACCCACTGACGCTTATCAATTAAAAGGAATTGCTTCTAGTTACCTTGCATTGCTACGTACGTAAGAAGAAAGCTCCCGTGGTTGCACAGGAGAAACCGTTACGCTCAAAGCAACCCCTAATCGCAACACGAGAATTCACTCAACGAACCTGGACAGGCACGGCCGCGTAGCAAGAATCTTGAGGAACTATTTCTTCCAAAAAATAGGGACGAATTGACGATCACAGGTAAGGTTGCAATCGAGCTCAAAGCATAGTTCAAAATGATAGAACTGCCATTAGTCCTGTAATCCTGTTGATTATTTAATATTTAAGGGTTGAAAACGCGAGCGCTCCTTGACGTGAAGTTTCACCACTACTTCTCTCCTTAACCCTCAAGCAGTGCTGGATTAACCAACAAGCAAAATAAGCACGCGATTTTCTGAATTCTAAAATCCAACTTTTGCTTAAAAACACTTTTAGTCAAATTATCGGAAATGCCCAAGAAATCGTACATCGCGTTGAAGTGATCACCCTGTATAAAAGGGCCTCAAAATCTTTCAAGTGCTTAAGGCCCCTAAGGTCTTAATCCGGCACTGCCTTCAATTCATACCATGATTTTCTCAAACGATTCAATTCAATTGAATCATACCCTCCTCGCGCTCTCACTTCCGCGCGATATGTAACTATGAAGACCTTCAACAATGATTCTTTTTCACCCAAAAAAAAAAAAAAAAAAATCAATCAAAAAAGCAAAACGGTTCTTCGTTAAGAAAACGCCCCGCCGTATTCTTCCACGAAAAAGAGACACCTAAGTCCAGAGAGTCCGCTACTGTTCTCCATCAACAGTAGCCCGTTAAGTTAATTTCCTCAGAGAGCAAGAAAACTAATCCATCGACACAATAATGCTGCCCCAGCTGGCCACAGGAACGCCAGCAAAATTACCATTCTCCATCCTCGCGAAAGAAATCAGAGGCTCGTCTACCAATGCTCTCGGCAGCCGCGTTTGGAACTGGCGAGTGCCTAGGCTAAAGGTCGGTGACGGGTCCGGAGAGTTTCATACAGTTCTCTATGAATCGGTCGAGGACCGACTCCCTGAAAACTTCCCGGTTGTCCCCGTCCACGTCACCGTCGTCCTCTTCGTCCTCCTGCTGCTTGCCCGCCTCGTCCTGCTCGCCCTCCGACGAGGAGGATCCGCCCCGTTTCGCCCTCGCCAGGCTAGGACCGTCCACCCCTGGATCCCCGTCCGTGGCACCGATCATCTTATTACGCTGAACGCCCAGCCGCTTCTCCATTCTAACAAATCACGGGTTTTTGTTTTTGTTTGTTTGAACGTCACATGCGTGCCGTAACGCCGTCCCAGCCCGACTGGCACGGCCCACACATATCTCTGTAAGGCCGGGTACAGACTTGAGCACGAACGCGAACGAGGCAAGCCGAGGCAGAATGAGTATGCAAGTATTGCACGTCGGTGAACTTCACAAACGTGCAATACTTGCATACTCATTCTGCCTCGGCTTGCCTCGTTCGCGTTCGTGCTCAAGTCTGTACCCGGCCTAATACTGTCTTTAGAAGCGGCAAAAGCAACGGTACCAGCTGAAAGCCATGCTGCCAGCTAGAAGAACAGAAAGAACAGCCCGTGTCTCGGTTTCCCCTGACCCAACAGCGGACTTGTTGCGGGTGGTTGGAGGGATGATGGGGGTTGGAGATTGCCGTGGAGGGTGTACGAGGTTCGTTCGAACGAGAGCTTGCCCGATAGATCGCCGAGAACGTGGTAAAGACGCGCGACTCGAACCCGTTCCCCTTATTCTGCTATTCCTCTGCGACCATCGAGATCGGATCTCTGAGCTCGCCGTGGCACGCTCGTGGCGAGTTGGTTTGCGTTTCTACGCGGCTCTAGGGGATTCCACGAGTGCGTTCGACGGTGGAGATTTTAGAAGGGTGAAAATACCAGTCTGGAGCGTTAAATTAATGTAATTCTTGATCGTTTGCCGAATTGCCGGGTGCACATGATTATTTGTGGCCGATTTCCATCATCGAGTCGAGTCTGTGTGTTTACATCGACGCTCTGTTTAAAACAAACGAGGATTTCTTTACAACATTAAGCTACACCGAGGTACAATGATCGTTCTTTTGCTTTCAAATCGTCTTCATCCTCGACGATCTGCAAGAGATATATTTCTAAAAAGAAATGGTTAAAAGTAGATTCTCCGTCGCGTTGGTTAAAACACAAGACAGATTCATAGAGTTAGAAACACTCAGCGCATGGTGGAACTTTTGAACTGGCGTTTATCGATTAAAATATTTACTAAAAAAAAAATGAACAATGCTAGTCAGTCGTGTCGATGGTTTTGTTCTTACGTCTACGAGAAGCGTATCTTCTACATAAAAATAGTAGAAACGTCCTAAGTTTATTAAAAAAGACTATTCTTTAGAAATACTGTGTAAAATGCGTTATAAAATAGTCGCGTTGATTATCAGTCCTCCTACAGCTCTCAGTGTCATTCGATCCTATCCTAAAAATGTACACGACACAGGTTCCATCGCGAAGCAACCGCGATTGAGAAATATTGCTAAAACAACAAATAAAATCGGCGCGAGAGGAATGTGCGCGAAAAGTCGAGCCAGTTGAAAAGTCCAACGACTCGGAACTCGAGAAGTATAAACTCTAAGTTAAACGAAAAACTTAATACAAAGGGAGAAACACGGAAACTGAACGCATGCTACACAAGCTGCGAAGCCATGCCAACAATAAACGAGGATACAGTCCACTCTACTCAATTACGCACACACGCGCGCGTATCATACTACAGTCGCAACAGAATCAATGTCATGTCGTTCAGCATATAGTTTAACGACCCCTCGCCGGGCACATTTGCCGTATAGAGCGAGGCTTGAAGTCTCGAACGACTGTTTGATTCTGTTGCGACCAGAGAAACATGTAATTACAACTACGGAATGGAAAGGCAAGCTGTAAGTGCCAAAGAATTGTCAATAAATATGCTCGGGGTTACTCAGCAGAGATTGGAGATTCGTTAATATTGGACAAAGCTAGTCCCCTCTGATAATAAATTCATCTTTCGGCGCGTACAGCTTCTCCCGTCTCCGCCCTGAGACTATTAAAATGTACACAGACTGTAAGTAGAAGAAGAGTCGAGGAGAATTGATCAGAAAATCCCAAGCCAGAGTAGATTAATTTACATGGACTCTCGAAGGGAGATTCCCTCAAAAGCGCAAACTCTTCTGCTACTTTTCGCGCGAATAGAAGCGACTGAGGGGCAGAGGAGCAGCTTCAACGGACGGTCCAAGGGTTGGTTGACACTGGCGGCCCGGTCACGAGTCGTTCGAGCGTCCTTCCGTTTGAAGGAAAGATTCGAGACGTTGATTAAGGCGCGCGTGGTTAGCCAAGCCGGCAGGGTGAAGCAAGCCCCCGTTGGGACCGAGCGTGCGAGGAGCCGAAACGACAAGAAGAAGAGGGTCGCGAAAGTGTACACGAGGATTAAACAACGATAGACCTACGTGCTATTCGACATGTACATAGTAGTAGCCTCTAGCAAGCCCTTGAAGCCCCCATTGCGATACGGCGACGAGTGGTTTGCGTATTGTACGGGGCCCCGCGCGTACGTGGCCTAAATGTAGGCGGTGGTGTAGGTGGCGCGTGAAGGTGCTGTCAGGACTCTGGAGGTGAGGATTCCCGTCGAGCAGAGATCTTTCGGCACGAAGGAGCCACCACCGACTACGGCCACTTCCGGGATCTCGGTGATGGCTCGGCTCGCACCATCGTTACCGAGTCGATCCTCGTCCACGCTCACCGTTCTCAGGCCCTTTCTCGCCGTGGCGTCTGGCGCGCCGTCGGACACCGGCTTGTCCGCCTCGCTGAACGATCGTTTCGTCACCACGTTACCCTTCTTCTTCCTGGACCGCCTGGAGCCAGCCTTCTGGCCGCGCTGGGCATCGTCCTCTTTCCTATTCGCCTCGTACCTCAAGCCCTTGGCTCTCCTCTCCGAGACGCTAGACGATATCGTCTCAGTTTCAACGGCCACGCTGCCCTGAGTAGAGTCCACCTTGTCCTCGCCCTGCCCGCTAACTCTCTCCTCCTCGCCACCCGTCATCTCCGCCTTGGTGGCCATCTGCTCGACGTCCCCGGCGTATCCAGCGTCCACGGTCTCGTCCTCCCGCTCCTCCTTGTTGCTCTCCCTCTCGAACGGGTTGTCCGAGGAGGTCAGGCTGGAGGTCTCCTCCAGGGTGGCGTCCTCGCGCTCCAGATCGCTGGTGGCTACCAGGGCCGGCTGCGTGCTGGACACCGGGCCGCGGTTGTCGTCCGTGCTCCACGAGTCCGCGGTGGACGCGGTGCTACAGTCGGCGGTTCTGTAGAGGCTGGACTTCTCGGCGGCGAAGTGGTGCGCCAGCTCGGCGGTTCGGGCGCGCAGTGCCGAGCTGAAGCTCTGCGGGGCCGAGGGGGGTGGCGGGGAGGCTGGGATCAGGCTACACGTGTCTGAGAGAGCGGTACGCACGGGGGTGCTGGTTACGTAGGCCGTTTCGAAAGCGACGGGCGTGACGGACCTTGCGTTTACGCACTTTGCCACGTGATTCTCGGCCAGGGTCTTCGATGCCCGCGCCTCCTGGAGCTCCCGTCGCAGGGCCAGCGCCTCCTCCTCGAAGGCTGCGATCTCGCGGCCCTCGTTGCTAAGTGCCAATACAAGTCCACCGTTTATAGTTTATACAATGCCAGCCTAGCCAGCCGCCGTTTATCGGGGGCAGGAGACCGCGCGTGTTCTCCCGCTTGTGGTTGCGTGTGCGTTAGGACGGTTTCGGGGGGTTAGAGGGATGATTCTCAGGGACACCGACAGACAGAACGAAGAGATCTCCGAGTCGGAGGCTCTCGAGCTTGGTTAAACCTTGAACAGGCGGGGAGGTGGGGTATTGCAGAGAAGTGTAGACGGTACGAAAGCTTTTCACGGAGTCCTTGCCGCGATCCAGTAGCCCGTGGATCGGCCGATGCGGAGCACGCAGGCGAATCAAAGCTTCGTACCACCTGTGCGAGTTGGTTAAATGGTGAACTGGGACGGGGGAGTAAAAAAGTAGACGGTACGGAGGTCTTTGGAGAGCCTTTGTTTTGATATAGCGTGATATAGATGATGTATTAATTAATAGCTGGTGTATCGATTGATGATGAACTTGCAGGCCAGGTATGTGTGTCTGTGAAGCATATTTCTGAGAGGGTGCAAGTTAGAAAGTGAGGCCAACAGAAAAGTAGACCGCAGGAACATTTTCTGCCGAGTCTTCGTTTTTCTCGAGGATAGTAGAGGTTCTGAATTAAATGATTTTGAAGATACAAGCGTGTTACAGCTTCTTAGAGCCTTTGTGAGTGAGATGAAGTTAGAAGATCGAGAGGTGGATGAGAAAAAAGGAGGAGTTAGAGAATGCGGTAATTAAATTTGAATTTCTTTGTGAGGAGGATGAATCGAGTTGTGTCGCGTTGCCTAAAATTATGGAGACTGTGCAAAGCGGGTGTTAAAGTAGGAGAACAGAGGGGAAGAAGTAGAAGAGTCGTTAGAAAGAATTACTGCGAGACATGGCTAATTAATGATATTAACATATTTGTACAATCTCCGTTGTTGCTTGAAAAATTCGATAAAAATTTCGTGATAAAAGAACATATTAATGTCTTAGTGCAGAAATATTGTATGTCCACTTTGTGTGAAATTTGAGTTTTTACATGCAACAAATAGTGCTTCACTGTTTCTTTATGCTGTATAAAAATCACATTTATATCAATTTCATAAATTTGTCAAAAATAATATTTTTCTTCGTTGCGTGTCCCTGAATCTTATGTAGATACCATTGCATGTGTAAACCTGCTTTTCTCGTAAACACTAAAATTGGACATACAATATTTGATACACTATAAAAATACGTAACCCTTATATAAAATACAAGAATTTTACGTTGCAATTGAAACCGAAAGAAAATAAATATTTTAAAAGAAGTCTACTTAAACCCCACACGTGTACCGTGAAAATCGACAATGTTTCAAAATAATTCTACTGTGCTCAGTGCTAAAACGTGTACGGTACCGAATCGCGCGTGAGACAACAACCAAACCGTGTACCTAATCGATCGAAGAAAAGAATTGCCCCGAGCACGAAAGTTTATCTTACGATATCAACTATTGACCAGCCAAAAACCAAACTGTAAATGGGTACTCACTTTGCGCTCAGCTTCAGCATCGCCACCTCCTCCTCCAGCTTGGCAATGCGCCTGTCGCTTGTTTCCTTCTCCTCCAACAAGTTCGAGACTTGATCCTAAAACAGAGGCATTCATCTTTGAATACACAGCTTGATTCCTCGCGCGATTCATTGCGATTCATCGTCTCTGCTCAAATCTTCAGCAGCTACGATATAGAATCATTCTCCTCGATGCAAGCCAGAGTCTGAGAGTTCTCTCGCCTCAAGAAAACGTGGATAAAGATAGCAGATAAGGGAGACAATAATACCCAGGCGCAGATAAGATGCCGCGACTTGTTTCGAAAGAAATCAAACAATTTACATAGCAACGTGCAATTTCTTTCCACCAGATAACGAAAGGGTACAATATCAGTGATCTTTCATCGCGAGACTTCGTAGAGTACTGCATTATCATTTAAAAAAAAAAACAGTTAAGATTTCCAAGCCTCTAACAAAATAGAACTTATTACTCTTTGATACAATATATCATATGAAACCTGGGGTGCCTCTGCGCCACGCGCAGTACAATTCTAAACAGCAATGGCACACCCAGAGAGAGGCCAAAGGGCTCTGGCACTCCCAAAGAAAAAGGAAAAAGGAAATTAATGTAACCACTGATGAAGCTGGATTTTCTTCTCTAAATAAATTTTTGTATAATCACTGAATATTATTGAATTTGTATTAAAAATCTTTATTATCCCCCCAAGGTTAAATCCTGACTGCGCCACTGCTAAACAGTAAATGTAAACAGTGAATGTTCACTCATTCACCCTCAACTTTAGAATCCTATGAGCGGTGTTCACCGCGACTCCAACTAAAGAGCGCGCGACAGACACGAATTTCTCTCGTCGCGACGAAGAGTATCGAGTAGCATCCCCGTCGGGCGCCGTCGGCGACGAGGGGCACAATTTACATGCACGAAAGTGGAAGGTCCCGGAGGTTCAATTACGAGATTGGCAACGCGTCGGAGGCAAGCATGGCGCGGACGGCCATCGCTTCCACTGATGAGGCTAATGGATGGTTGAAACCCGAGAAGACCCGGCGAAAGAGGGAAAGGAGGAAGGAGGGTAGGAGGCCAAGGGAGAGGCCGTGACAGCCGCTAAGTGCCTCATCCTTCACCCCGCCTCGTCCCTCGCCAGCCCGATTCTACCTCCCCGTTCGCCGGAGCACTCTTTCGCCCCCGTAGGTGCCGCCCTTACGTGAAACCTAATCATTTCTGCCCAACGTCAAGGATATTTCGTATTACGTCTACATTAGGTTCTCCGGTGTCAGGCCGGCTCTATCAAGCGTCGAGTCGTGCCTGTGACCTTCCCCGTTTCGAGTAGTCCGGCGCCCCCTCCCCAATCATGGGACGAAGGCGGTTTCGGTGGTCGATTTGGGGAATTGACCGAGTAATTGACCTGTTTAGCCGGCAGATCCTTTTCGCTCCGCGGTA
The DNA here is from genome assembly GCA_947577245.1 of Andrena bucephala. Lineage (NCBI taxonomy): Eukaryota > Metazoa > Arthropoda > Insecta > Hymenoptera > Andrenidae > Andrena > Andrena bucephala. Next base: position 33,816,306 of record OX387717.1, on the reverse strand, counting down.
GAAGTGTTCCTTGAAGGGTAGCGATGAACGAAGTTCAAATTTCAGTCAGATATTGCTGTTAAGTGGAGGATCAGCGTGCAACGAAGTCCAGAAACCTGGAGGCTGATCGATGGAAATTCGCGTGCAGGCGATAATCGAGGGAGAGAAATTGTAAAAAAAAAAAGAGAAGACGAGAGAGGGGACCCGAAGATCACCTGGCCGTCCTAATCAAACAAAACGTACGAATGCTACGCAAACAATATGTCCATGACCGCGGAGTGGAAACGCCGAAAACGTCTGCGCACCGTTGTACCCCAAGTCGAGAGAGGCTTCCTAGCTCTATACACGCTTTGTTTTCCATTCCCACGTTTTCTATCTTCCGAGTCGAACATTATATTCTTCCACAAAACCTCCTGCTTCGTGAGTGAAACGAACTATACGAATCAGTTTGCTTGCAATATATCGAATCGCGTGAAGCTGAAATGACTGTGCAAAATGGGCGAAATTACGGGATGATAAGTAATCGTGAGTCAATGGGTCGGACAAACAGTATGAATCACTCGCCCGAATTTGGCGACACTTTCATTGGCGATGCTTCGAATCTGTTTTTTTTTTTCAGGGTGAATCAGCGCAATGGCTGATCCCGTGGATGGAAATAACGATTATTAAAGAAAATTAATACGCACGTTTAAGGCGTCCACTTCTAGCGACTTCTGGTTCAACTTTTCATCCACCATGGACTTGACCTTTGTAACCAATCCTTCCTCGCACATTTTGTTAGCTTCCCGGATTTCTCGAATCAGGTCTGAAACGGTTAAAAGAACTTATAATCCTTTGGAGGACCTACCACTTAAGGACAGATCCGTGGAGTTGCGACAGAAATACAGATCTAAAGCCGAGTCTTAGATTATAACAAAAAATCAATATAACGAGTTTTGTAAATATTTACCTGATAACATTCCTGGTTGATAATCTGAAGAGGCGCTGTATTTACACTGTGCCAACTTTGCCTTCATGCTATTCAATTCGGACTTCGTCTCGTTCAGCTCTTTAAACAATTGGCTATTGCTCTTTTTCAGTTCCGTCATCTGCAAGCAATACACGCTCCCATGATACATTCGTTTACTATTTAAATACAACATCCGAGCGCAGAACAGAAACGAACCTGCTCGATCAGGGACAGGACAAGTTTATTGCTACGCCCGATCGTTGTGATGGAACTTCCACTGTCACCACTGTCAGACTCTTCACTCTGCGCGTGAGCCGGTGCCTCCGCAGAACCGAGGCCAGGATCCGAGTACCTCCGATGCTCCGAATTCAGTTCGTCCCCGTTGACTTCGATGTTCCTGTTCGCTGTAGGCGGCAGACTCGTGTAGTCGCCGTTTTGATAGTTAACGGGTATAGGGCACTCCAGCCCGTTCTCCTGTAGACTGGTATACCCGTTCGCTACAGAGTTCGCGCCCAGATTCATTGGATGATTCTGGTTGCAATGTCGCCTGGGTCTACCGTGCACAGGCCTGACTCCGGAGAATGGTACCGGCTGGTACAATCTGTACATGGTCGGCAACGAAACAGGCTCCATGGCGTACGTCATAGGCATCTGTGCGTAGCCGCACATGCTCGGGTCGGACGCTGCTGTGAAGAGGCGCTGTCCGTTGCTCTGAATGTTTTGTTGCACGTTTGACTGCCACATTACATGCTGATAATCCATGTCAGGCGCCACGTTGCTGTTTTGATTGCTTTGCACGGTGTTCGCCCATGGGGCAACCACGCTGCTCCTTTTACTGGATCGCTTCTTGCTCTTTTTAGGGTGACTAGAGGCATCCTCGCGACACCCCGACCTCGATGCGTCGAACCTAACAAAGATTCTTTGACGTTGAACAGAGTAGCGATCACATAGGATCCGCGGAAACCACCCTCGCCTTACCTTTTATCCATCCTCGCGGACGATCTGCGCGGTGTCAGAGGTTAGTCGGGAATCGACTCCCCAGTAATAATAAATACGGACGGTAAACAGTTGGCCCGCTAGATCATTAAGTATCCGTCGTTATCAATTCGCGGCTGATTGGTTGTACGGAACTCCTACCATCTCCGCAGCGCGCAGTGTGTGTTCGATGACACCTCGCTTCCTACTTTACGATCTTTAAAAGCATAATGAGTCAACTCGCCCGAGTGTACTCGTACGATTACTGCCACATTGGAGAATCGTCGCACTCGGTATACACGTTCCATTCATAAGGGGTACTATGAACTTTATCCGCGAACATATTTCACTCGATATTAAGTGATCATCTCGCATCCTTTTCGAGTTTAATTCCTCGCGCTACTACGTAGTCGTGAATTCTGGCAATGAAATTAAAAAAAATGTCCACGGGGAACGAAGCGATCTACACAAGTCCCGCGAGGGACCATTGACCACTAAGGTTTATGCGCACGGTTTCCCTATATTTTCCTCTGTTATCGTAGATGTGTACAAATGATTCTTAACGAATGTTACAAGCAGATCTGTGGAAAGGATAATTTCTCGATTTCCGAATTCCACTTTCTTTTCGTAGTAAGCCTCTTCGCTCGCAAGCTTTCATTCAAATATCACTTGTGTCATTAAAAGGAGGCTCGCGCATGCGCCTTGTCGTTACTTCCAAGCCCCCAAGTGACGTGGCCTCAATGACGGCACGAGTCGTGCTGGTACGGTGAAATCGTATTGTTTGTAATTCCTTTTGCAATGGAAATGCTGTAGCCATGAGAGTTTTATAGTGATTGTTAGTTCCAATCGTTTCGGTCGCGCAATCGGGAGCTCGCGATAATCGAGCGTCAGCTCGCTTAGGTATGTTTTAACCTAGAACACCCAGTCATGCCTTAACACTTGTCACATATTTGAAAACTGTACGCGGAACGTGAATTAAGTATCGCCCAGATGCACTGGCTACATAGGGTTTCGTGATTCCAGCAACATGACCACGTACGAGGATTTCATTCAGCAGAATGAGGACCGCGACGGTGTACGTTTCACTTGGAACGTCTGGCCCTCCTCTCGGGTGGACGCTACGAGGCTGGTTGTGCCGTTAGGGACCCTCTATCAGCCGATTAAAGAAAGGCCGGACCTGCCGCCGATACAGTACGATCCAGTCCTTTGCACGAGGTCCACTTGCAGGGCAATTTTGAACCCCTTGTGCCAGGTGGACTACCGTGCTAAACTATGGGTGTGCAATCTCTGCTTCCAGAGGAATCCCGTAAGCAGAAAGGGATCATTCCCGTAGCAGAGTTAAATACGATTCTGCCGCTTTCTAGAAACGTGTAATTCATTGCTTAATATTTTTAGTTCCCTCCGCAATATGCTGCTATTTCTGAGCAGCATCAGCCAGCTGAACTCATTCCGATGTATTCAACAATCGAGTACACTATAATGGTAAGGATCTGCAATCTGAAATGATTCTTTGTAGATATGTTGCATATTTATTAATTACTCGCATTTAGAGAGCGCAGTGTTTGCCTCCGATATTCTTATTGGTCGTGGATACGTGCATGGACGACGAGGAACTGGGTTCTCTTAAAGATTCGTTACAAATGTCGCTGTCCTTACTTCCGCCCAATGCTTTCATTGGCCTTATTACGTTTGGAAGAATGGTTCAGGTTCACGAACTTGGTTGCGAAGGATGCAGCAAGAGTTACGTTTTCCGTGGTACCAAGGACTTGCAGCCAAAGCAAGTTCAAGACATGCTAGGTACGTTTTACATTTACTTAAGAGGAGGTTCCAGTCTGAAGGTCGATTTTTTTTTCATTTCTCGAATGTTCAACGTTTTAGGACTACGTGTTTAAAAGGATATGTTGAAATTCGTAAAATTCCCGAAGTTATAGGCATTTGAGTAGCGGCAACTCGGCGCTCACGTAAAACTTTAAACGCGTTTTTCTCGAAACAGTGTTCTCAAAACGGTGGGACCTGTATCTCCAAAATTATTATCCTATTCGATTGGAACTATTTTATTTTGAAGAATATACTTCTGGCTAGGGGGAAACCAGAAAAAATTACAAAAAAAATTGAAAATTGAAAATCTTTAAAGGCGTTGAAAGAACGAAAAATATAGGGAAAAAGTGATTTCAAACTTCAAGTGTCGTTATTTTCTAAAAGAATGTAATTTTATAATTTTTTCTGCCCCCCCTCCTATCCAGAAGTATATTCTTCAAAATAAAAAAAAAGTTTCAGTCGAATCGGATAATAACTTATGGAGATACAGGCCCCACCGATTTGGATGAATATTTTGACGCCTCGAGTTTAACGACTCCCCAGTGCCGTCTGCAATGATTAATTATAAAACAAAAAATATATTTCTATAATTTAAGACATTCTTAATACAATGCAAAAGGTCACATTAAATTATATATAGTAGTTTTCCTTTAATTAATTCCTAAAGATCAGCTATTTTTTTGGTCTCTAGACCGGAACCTCCCCTCAAGGGGTTATATCCGTTTCAACCCTCGGAAAATGTGTACATTTTGTGGAATTTTTTACAAGTCAACGGCTTGATGAAGATTTCCCGTTTTTTTGCTATCTTTACATAGTATTATGAACTACTTAAAAAAAAAGTTTCAGTTAAAAAACTATTGTTTTTCGGAAGTTATGGATACATATCCGAAAGTCTCTCGATTTTAGACGGCTAAACGGTGGCCCTGAAAAAAGCTGTATGTCGTGTCTGAAATCAAAAACAGTACAATTTTCTTATAAAATATGTTAATAGCTATCGTCCAACGGAGCCGATTTTGAAAAATTTGAAAAATAAAGAAATGGTGAGATATCAAAGATAAAGTTAGATTTTTCTAAGAGAAAAGTCCACCTTTTTTCTTTATAAATAATAAACAGAGAATCAGAATACAAAAAAGCCCTCGTAGGACGATGTGGAATCTTATTACGATTCTGCATGCAAAATTGGACGTGAATTGGTTGAACGTAGCGCGAGTTTTTAGAGCCACCGTAATGAAAAATATAATTCCGCTGCGATCGATCGAGTCGCCGCCCCGTGCTACCTGGGTGGTTCCACTCAAATGCCTATAACTTTGTCAGTCTTCCGAATGTTTACATCGAACTTGATTTATAATATTCCTAAAACATCAATCTATGAAAATATGTAAAAAGAAAAAATCCGATTTTTGACACTTTCAAACGGTTATACCCCCTTAATGAAATGGCAGAGACTATACAACAGGTCTGTTACAGGCATCGGCCGACCGATACCAGGGCAGAATCCAAATCAACAGAGAGGACCGGGTGGTCAGCCACTGCCGCCGGCGAATCGCTTTTTGCAGCCTGTACATAAATGTGATATGAGTTTAACGGACATTCTGGGAGAGTTGCAACGCGATCCGTGGCCCGTGGGCCCAGGGAAACGCCCGTTGAGATCCACTGGCGTTGCATTGGCTGTTGCTACTGGTCTTTTAGAAGCCAGTTACGCTAATACAGGAGCTAGGCAAGTATCTAGCGTTCCTTCTCGAGAATTTCTCGAGAAATTTTATAATTGTCTATTTCTTATTTCTCGAGAAATACAGTTTTTCTCGAGAAACTTAAGTCTAGGAAATCGCGAATGTATAAACACAACTACAATTTATAATAAATCTTATTAGTAACATTAAAACTTGTATGAATTACAATAGAAAATCTCAGTAGAGAAGATTCGACACTATTGACTGGTGAAGGTGCTCTTAAATTCCTATTTAACAGTTTAGAAAAATGGTATGCCTACTGAAATAAGTAATGAGTTTCTTGTAGCTATTAAAGAAGAAATATCGAAAAAAAGACACAAAACTATCGTATCCTTTATACAATTTTTGCATAGGTAATCCAGAATCTCTTAAAAAAATTCAAAAGATGCGTTTTTTTTTCATTTAATATCCATATTTATCACAAAAAGAAGAAAAGAAATAGATTAAAAATTATTTTAAAACAAGAAAGTAATGTTTTGCTTTGCACAAATTTTGTATTAAATAAATAAATTTATAAATTATATTTAATATTTGTTTTTTCATTTATACAAGTTTTGTGCAAATTAGACAGGAAATGAACAATCAGTTAAAGTTTTCTTGTGTTTGTGATAAACATTGTCAACATTATTCCAAAAATATAAATTTTGTAATATATTTTTCAATTTCTCGAGAATTCTCAAGAAGTATGATCTGATTTCTGATTTCTTGAGGATGAAAGAATATCGGGAAATCAGGAACACTACACGTTTCGTGTTTCTAATGAGTGCTCGGACATATTTTGGAAGCGTCTAACGTAAACGAATATATGTTTCCAGGATAATGCTGTTCGTCGGTGGGCCCTGCTCTCAAGGCCCCGGTCAGGTTGTAACGGACGATTTGAGGCAGCCCATCAGATCGCACCACGATATCCACAAAGACAATGCCAAGCATATGAAGAAGGCGACCAAACACTACGAGGGCCTCGCGGCACGGGCAGCGACCAATGGGCACATAATAGATATCTACACTTGCGCTCTCGATCAAACCGGCCTGCTGGAAATGAGGCAGTGCTGCAACTCAACTGGCGGTCACATGGTCATGGGAGACTCCTTCAACTCCTCTTTATTTAAACAAACGTTCCAACGCGTGTTCGCTAAGGATAGCAAGGGCGACTTGAAGATGGCGTTTAACGCGACGCTGGACATCAAGACGTCGCGAGAAATCAAAGTCTCCGGAGCGATCGGGCCTTGCGTTTCCCTGGGAGTGAAAGGAGCCAGCGTCGGGGAGCAAGAGGTCGGATTCGGCGGCACATGCCAGTGGAAATTCTGCTCGCTAACCCCGTCCACCACGACCGCGCTGTTCTTCGAAGTGGTGAACCAACACACCGCGCCGATCCCGCAGGGTGGAAGGGGCTGTATTCAATTTATCACACAGTATCAGCACAGCAGCGGCCAGCGAAGGATCCGAGTTACCACGATCGCTAGAAAGTAAATGAACGGTACATCGAAGGTTGCGGATATTATTGCAGAGCTCAGTACATTTCTATTCGCAGTTGGGCAGACGCGACGACATCGACTCATCATATAAGCGCCGGTTTCGACCAGGAAGCGGCTGCCGTCCTCATGTCACGCCTAGCCGTCTTCAGGGCGGAGAGCGACGACAGTCCAGACGTATTGAGATGGGTTGACCGAATGCTTATTAGACTAGTCGGTGTCTCACTAAATCCTCTGACCGGTATCTATCGACGGAGCGATCCTCACTACTTGAAACGTTTCCTTTACAGTGCCAGAAGTTTGGAGAGTACTCTAAAGACGACCCGAACAGCTTCAGGCTCGCGGAAAACTTCTCTTTGTATCCTCAGTTTATGTATCACTTACGTAGGTCTCAATTCTTACAAGTGTTCAACAATTCCCCGGATGAAACCAGCTTTTACAGGTAGGCTGCTTCAACGACGTATGCGTCAACGGGCCGAGGCAGCCAATTGATCGAAACTGCTCGTCTTAATGTTACAGACACATGCTCATGCGGGAAGATTTAACGAACTCGTTGATAATGGTGCAACCGATCTTGTACAGTTACGGTTTCAGCGGCCCTCCGGAGCCAGTTCTGCTAGACACTTCGTCCATTCAACCCGACCGAATCTTGTTAATGGACACTTTCTTCCAAATACTTATATTCCACGGAGAAGTAATTACATTACTGTTCTTGTTAATGCAATGCGATTAAATACTTGGTCACGACATAGCGGTTGATCGGTTTGCAGACAATTGCTCAGTGGCGTCAGTTGAAATACCAGGATCTGCCCGAGTATGAGAATTTCCGGCAATTATTGGCGGCGCCCGTCGACGACGCAGCTGAAATATTGGCAGGAAGATTCCCCGCGCCTAGGTATATCGATACCGAACAGGGTGGTTCGCAAGCGAGGTTTTTACTGAGCAAAGTGAATCCCAGTCAGACTCATAATAATATGTACGCCTACGGAGCGGTAAGTAAATTTCTCATCGACGAAATACGTATGATATATATCTAGCATCAGACTACTTTGTCTGGTGGTGATTTTTTGACGACACAGCCGTCAAATACATAGATCAATCATATGTAACTAATATTTTTTTATGTCACCGTGATCCTGCAACCAGGGGATGCCGATACCCAGTGGGGTGTGTTTCTCCATTCATTTGATAATTGTATCTTCTTTCGTATTCGTTTCGATTTGCTTTGGTAATGGAACTACGGGGGCAAGAATCTAAATAATTTCTATCTACCACAACATTGCACCAATGTATTTATTTATTTATCGCAACATTTTCTAACAAACAATGGTGTCGAAGGATCTAACAGGCATTCACCTAGAACTTTACAGGAATATTGAGTATTGGGACATTTCACTCTATCTTACGGTTAATAGAATTCTCGTGCTAATATTAAACAAGCATAGTACTCACTACACACCTTAACATTTCTGTACGATATTCTATTCTCACAATTCACTGGTGGTTGGCGTCAAGGCATTTTCTCCACTCGGAACAAACATTTATAAACTGTAAATAATTTCTTTTATTCCACTGGTTCGGGGATGAGGTTTAGCAGCTTCCTTTTCGTTTCACGTTCAAACAGTCGTCGATCGTAGACGGTAATCAGTATTTGTTTTAATATAGGAAAGCGGAGCCCCTGTTTTGACCGACGACGTGAGTCTACAAGTATTTATGGAGCATTTGAAGAAACTGGCCGTGTCGTCTACGGCTTAAAATTGCAGCAACAGAGGGACAACGTTACCCTATGATATTTTGTATTGCAAAATTTATAAGTACCGAGGGCTTGATGATGAGGCACACAGTTGCAGTTTAAGTAATAAGGACAACATAGGCATAGTAAAAGTTTATATATACAGAAGTTATTAGACGGTTACAGCGGAGATACATAATTGTACGTCGTAATTCCTGAACAACTATTTCCTTTTTCGAAGCCGAGATATAACTTGTATACAAATAAAGTACATAGTATTAATGTAATGGATGTTTTAGATGTCCTGTATTGTTCATTTTGTTTTTTACAAATATGTCATCAATAGTACTTATAACTTATTTTTCAGTGGAACTTCTTGTACCATAAATAAATCTGGTCTGTATTCTTTTTTTCTCGGAAGTTCATTTGACTATCTGTTTAGACATTTGTAAACGGTATGTTGCCCAAACCTGTAATAGTTATGGAATTTATACACCATAAATCGTAAGAATGAGAAAAGAGAGTATAAATTTTATATTAATTGAAATTTGTATATCTGTTTTCATTGGAATTGCAAATCTATCCGCGCGTCAGTGAACACTGCGCGCCGTTAAATTCTCTTTCTACGTAGAATAAATAAGTTTGTATATTTCACATTCTCTATTATTAATCGTTATAAATTTTAATACATCTTTCAAATGCATCGGCAAATTGTACATTATTTTATAAGAAACAAAGAAGTAAATTAACTAAGAAATCGTATAGACATCTTTTGCTCCACATCTGTCCGATCTAATGCTTTACAAAACTCTTCGAACGATATTACTCCGTCGCCATTCTCGTCAGCCTCTACTATGGTTCGTTCCGCGATGCTAGTTAACTGTTCTTCGCTAAAATGAATATGCACCGGTCATTCAATTTTGTAACCATTATTCCGTCTCGCTGAATCGAAGCGAAACAACTGTTTTACCTTATATTCGCCCCGACCATCATATGCAAAATAGCTAAGAGCTCATCTTTAGATATTAAATCGTCGTTATCCAAATCGTACATTTTGAAAGCAACTAAAACCAACAATGAGTTTACAACGATCGCCTTCGGTATCCATCAGGTTCGCAGGTTCATCGTTATACTTACATCTCAGTTTCTCTTGCCTGGAGTTTAATCTATTCGGGCAATTTTTCTTAATAGGTCTAAAATGTGCTAGCACCTGCATGAATTGCAGAAAATTTACTCTGTCGTTACCGCTCTCCTCGAAGAAAGCATTGACGATTCTATCGCCGAGAGGATTTATCGCCAATTCTGGAATCCTGAGGAAATCCTCTCGACTAAGCGTGCCACAGTCTCCACGGTCGAGACTCGTGAAGCGACTATACAAACGTTCGATTTGATTCGGAGTAACTGTAATCATATTAAAGAATAGCTCATACAAAGCATCGCTACAGCAAACTATAAAATAAATGATTAGTAGTAACAAAATCATTTCTACGTTAGTAATTAAGGTCTATATTGAAATTATTATTGCGTTTCTAAAGCAAGCGAGATTTCAAGGTAACACGGCTGGTTAGTGGATAAATCTTACATCCAGTGGCTTCCTGGATCTGCGCTATTTCCTCTTCGCGCAAAAGAAGACTGGATCTGTTACCCATGTTTCGTTTTCGGAAAATCGAAGCGTTTCGCAAAATCTCAATTCTGCATACGATAGTTTTCACGCAACATGCGAGTTTCAATTCATATTTACTACTGTGGATCAAAGTACACACAATAACACAATCCGAATAAGATTGCCTGACAGCTGACACTGCTGACAGGTTTCTGCAACAGTCAAAGGTCAAAGGTAACTGATAAGGGTGATAAAGTGGAAATCTTAGGGCTTGTACACAGTGTATCGCGATATTTAGGTGCAAGACCGTTTAACCAATGAAAATGCAACAATGTAATATTCATAATATCCCCATTTCACTGTCCCTATAATTGGCTTTCTGCATCAACTAATTCCACTTTGAAATTCCACTACATAGGTGCTTTGAAATGCTATACAGCTATGTTTCAATGTAACTTTGCATGCTCTGTTCATCGACCAAATTAGAGTCGTATGTAATACCATCGACGAAGTATAGGATAGACCTATCACCTTATGGGACTTCGTGTCACCACCCAAACTGTATTACCGACCCATAACTCGAGGCACAGACGAGGTATAGAATAGACCTATCAACCAATGTATTTTTCTGTCATCGGTTTGGGGGGTCCTAGGACCCCCTTACCATTTTAGTGTCGCATGCAACGTTACCGGTTAAGTCTTGAAACAGATTGCACAGACGAGGTATATACCTCGTCTGTGCAGATTGTAACGCTACGCGTGATAGGAATTCAAATGAAATCTTATCGAAAACATTTAAAATCTATAACGACCTGAATGTTACGACTAATTTCAAGAAACATGTTGTATAATTCCGTTTATTAATAAATTTTTATACAAGCATAATTTGCACGTATTTCTATAAATTTCGATCAGAAATATTATATAAATACAACGCGTAATAAACATTTGTACAGTCTCTTAGTTAGGCTTATATTTTCTGTCACTTCGAGGAGCGAATTTTCTGTCCTCGAAATGACAGAAAATATAACCTATATACTATACCCGATTTCCTAAAGATACTGTTGCGGCGTAATAATAATGTTTTGGAAGGATGATAAAATGTTCACAAATGTAGCGTTAAAGAACGAAATAGCCAATAAACATTTATTGTCATATAGCATATACATAGGTTATATTTTCTGTCACTTTGAGGCGCCAACCATATAATATTCACGCGCATCCAGCCTGCGCATTTTCAGTAGCGGATTTCAGGAGCGGATTTTCTGTCCTTGAAGTGACAGAAAATATAACCTATATGCTATACCCGATTTCCTATAGATACTGTTGCGGCGTAATAATAATAATGTTTTGGAAGGATGATAAAATGTTCACAAATGTAGCGTAAAAGAACAAAATAGCCAATAAACATTTATTGTCATATAGCATATACATAGGTTATACAGTATTGTCTCCCTATGGGCTCGGTTTGGTGCACACGATGGGGGCTTGTTGCTATCCCCACCACTTCTGTCTCACTTTTGTCCGGCGAAGGCGAGAGCGAGATGGAACGAGAGCGAGCGACAGGCGCTGAAAGCGAGCGAGGACAGTACGAGACAGACGACGCGTTGATATTTTGTCTCGCTTCGTCTTTCGGACGCCTGACACTCCGTCCTTTGTGTGCGCGACGGGCGTGCGCGATAGTCGCAAGCGCTTACGGTGAGCACGGCAACCGTTTCGCAAAATCTTGACGCAGGCCCGGCATAAGTCTTTTTTGCGCCCTAGGCGTAATTGTCAAATTGCGCCCTTTAGTATATTACATTTATTTGAGATTATTTGTGACTTTACTTTGCAAAATTAGGCAACTGCTAGGGCGTAAAGTTGACAAGAGGCGCAAAATGGCCTTTTCATTGTTGGCATTGTTGAAAATAAATTTTTAAATGAAATACTACAAATTATACTACAACGGTTTTAAACTACGAGTAAAAGTTAAGAGTAAGGTCATGAAGAAGCTCAATTAAATGTATTATAATAAATGGCGGAATTTGGCAAGTTCACCTACGGCCCAAAAAAGACTCGTGCCGTGCCTGGCTATCTGACCGTCGCGCGCATGCATCGAGCAGTCACGATTCCATCTGAGCGCTCGCACCCGTCGCGCACGCCCGCCGCGCACGCAAAGCGTTCCATCTCGCTCCCCCCTTCGACCAGAAAGAAGCGAAAAACGAACACTCGGAATTAGGGCTCTTGTCTCCATGAGGGTTCATCGCCGGTCCCAACCAGCGAGCCCTCAGGCAGACAATCCTGTATTTTCTGTCACTTTGAGGCGTCAACCATATAATAATCACGCGCATCCAGCCTGTGCATTTTCCCTAGCCTGGGCGGCAGAGTTGGGCAAAATGTAATCTAATTACAAATTGCAAATTACGATTAAACTGTAATTGTGTAATTGATTACACATTATTTTCTGTAATTGTTAATTTGGGAAGCTTGACCATTTGGTTTTGTCAACTATCTAAATGAACGATTACAGAAGATAATGTGTAATCAATTACACAGTTACAGTTTAATCGTAATTTGCAATTTGTAATTAGATTACATTTTGCCCAACTCTGCAGGAGACTGCCTTCGTCGGCCGCCGATCGTCTCGTTCTTTTGTCGATGTCGACGGGCTCGACGTTCGGTTTCGGCCACGTCCGGATATTTTTATGAACATTGGTGGCAAATTTCAAGTAAACTACGTTCCATTTTTATTTGTAACTTTATTCGAACAGTTATTCGAAGCTCGAATAATTTCGGCGAGGGCCTTTATCCGAAGGCGCGGCTCGGGGGTCATAAACGCTAGACTAATAGCATAAGGACAAAGTCAGCAATAGGCCATTCAGTAATGAGTATGGCAATTTCTATCATATAAGTATCACTAATGGATTACTAGTGCTTTTCTGATGAAAATGGCACCAAACATGATATAATTCGGATTATTTTTAATGGCTGTAATGGAAAGTACTTTGAGTAATGTAATTGAGGAAATTAATGGAGAGTACTTGAATTCTACGTGAACTGACACAGAACTGATATGTGTGCCCAGTAAGCGTAACGTAAGCGATACCTATGCTCGTGTACTTACATCGTAGATGGATTGGACTGCGTTTAAATGTATTCTACATGAAATAAAGGTTAAATTGGGAAGATAATTAAATTCTTTATACGTTTTACATGAAATTATATTGTAATATTTGTCGTATTTTCTATACATAATAGACAAATCAGGTTAATGAAAATATTTTTCTTCTTCTTGCAGATAAATCTTGGGAACATTCCTCCGAGGCCAGGAACTTTAAATGAGACAAACGATGGAAAGCTGTCAGCCTCAACAATGAACATGAAGAAGATAGTGATTTTATACAAAAAGTAAAATGAAATTATACAATATTGTAACACTGTAAAAAAGGCCTTTCATACAAATAAAGTGGAAAAAAATTGGGAAAGAACTGTATTATTATTTACAAATACCTTTTACAAATTCCTATCCAAATTCCAAACCTATGATTTCCATGGTAAAAGGCCTTTAGAAGGCGCAGCTCTTGTTCGCTACTTCAAGGCAACGCCTTCAATGGTGAAATTACAAGATACCTCCTTTCGCTTCATGTTCTCCTGATACATCGCTCCAAAATCTGGCCAAAATTTTCTGAACGCTCCAAAATTGAGATTGTAACAGGAGAACATGATGTGGAAAGAGGTGGCACTAAGTTAGCGTCTTCGGAAAGAGAATCTAACGCGGAGAACTATTCGACATAGAGGCGCAGCGTCTTCGAAAGGCTTCGACGATGAAATTCAGGGCGTACCTCCTTTCGCTTCATGTTCTCCTGATACATTTGCTAAAATCTGGCCAAAATTTTCTGAACGCTCCAAAATTGAGATTGTAACAGGAGAACATGATGTGGAAAGAGGTGGCACTAAGTTAGCGTCTTCGGAAAGAGAATCTAAGGCGGAGAACTATTCGACGTAGAGGAGCAGCGTCTTCGAAAGGCTTCGACGATGAAATTCAGGGCGTACCTCCTTTTGCTTCATGTTCTCCTGATACATCGCTCTAAAATTTGGCCAAAATTTTCTGAACGCTCCAAAATTGAGATTGTAACAGGAGAACATGATGTGGAAAGAGGTGGCACTAAGTTAGCGTCTTCGGAAAGAGAATCTAAGGCGGAGAACTAAAATTGGCAATCAAAGGGTACTTTCATTGTACGCTTTGGACGCGGTTTCACGTCCCGAGTACTTTTATAAGGGGTGAAAAATTCCCTACTATACAGGGTGATAGAGAAATCGGCAACGATCGCGGAAAATCGGCGATCAAAGGGTACTTTCATTGTACTCTTTGGACGCGGTTTCACGTCCCGAGTACTTTCCTAAGGGGTGAAAAATACCCTACTATACAGGGTGACTCAGAAATCGGCAACAATCGAGGAAAATCGGCAAACAAAGGGTACTTTCATTGTACTCTTTGCACGCGGTTTCACATCCCATGTACTTTCCTAAGGGGTGAAAAATACCCTACTATACAGGGTGACTGAAAAATCGGCAACGATCGAGGAAAATCGGCAATCAAAGGGTACATTCATTGTACTCTTTGGACGCGGTTTCACGTCCCGAGTACTTTCCTAAGGGGTGAAAAATACCCTACTATACAGGGTGACTGAAAAATCGGCAACGATCGAGGAAAATCGGCAATCAAAGGGTACATTCATTGTACTCTTTGGACGCGGTTTCGCGTCCCGGGTACCTTCCTAAGGGGTGAAAAATACCCTACTGTACAGGGTGACCGAGAAATCGGTAATGATCGAGGAAAATCGGCGATCAAAGGGTACTTTTATTATACTATTTGGATGCGCTATCACGTACCGAGTACTTTCCTAAGGGGTGAAAAATACCCTACTATACAGGGTGACTGAGAAATCGGTAACAATCGAGGAAAATCGGAGAGGGGCAGAGTTTTCGAAAGGCCTTCGACGATGAAATTCAGGCGATACCTCCTTTCGCTTCATGTTCTCCTGATACATCGCTCCAAATCTGGCCAAAATTTTCTGAACGCTCCAAAATTGAGATTGTAACAGGAGAACATGATGTCGAAAGAGGTGGCACTATGTTAGCATCTTCGGAGAGAGAATCCAAGGCGGAGAACTATTCGACGTAGAGGCGCAGCGTCTTCGAAAGGCCTTCGACGATGAAATTCAGAGCATACCTCCTTTCGCATCATGTTCTCCTGATACATTTGCTGAAATCTGGCCAAAATTTTCTGAACGCTCCAAAATTGATCGTCTAACAGGAGAACATGATGTCGAAAGAGGTGGCACTAAGTTAGCGTCTTCGGAAAGAGAATCTAAGGCGGAGAACTATTCGACGTAGAGGCGCAGCGTCTTCGAAAGGCTTCGACGATGAAATTCAGGGCGTACCTCCTTTCGCTTCATGTTCTCCTGATACATTTGCTAAAATCTGGCCAAAATTTTCTGAACGCTCCAAAATTGAGATTGTAACAGGAGAACATGATGTCGGAAGAGGTGGCACTATGTTAGCGTCTTCGGAGAGAGAATCCAAGGCGGAGAACTATTCGACGTAGAGGCGCAGCGTCTTCGAAAGGCCTTCGACGATGAAATTCAGAGCATACCTCCTTTCGCATCATGTTCTCCTGATACATTTGCTGAAATCTGGCCAAAATTTTCTGAACGCTCCAAAATTGATCGTCTAACAGGAGAACATGATGTCGAAAGAGGTGGCACTAAGTTAGCGTCTTCGGAAAGAGAATCTAAGGCGGAGAACTATTCGACATAGAGGCGCAGCGTCTTCGAAAGGCTTCGACGATGAAATTCAGGGCGTACCTCCTTTCGCTTCATGTTCTCCTGATACATTTGCTAAAATCTGGCCAAAATTTTCTGAACGCTCCAAAATTGAGATTGTAACAGGAGAACATGATGTCGGAAGAGGTGGCACTATGTTAGCGTCTTCGGAGAGAGAATCCAAGGCGGAGAACTATTCGACGTAGAGGCGCAGCGTCTTCGAAAGGCCTTCGACGATGAAATTCAGAGCATACCTCCTTTCGCATCATGTTCTCCTGATACATTTGCTGAAATCTGGCCAAAATTTTCTGAACGCTCCAAAATTGATCTTCTAACAGGAGAACATGATGTCGAAAGAGGTGGCACAAAGTTAGCGTCTTCGTAGAGAGAATCTAAGGCGGAGAACTAATCAACGCAGAGGCAGACTTTACTTGTGATTGTCAAATTTGGCATTTAATTAGGAAATGGAAGTTATAGGTTGTTGTTCTAAATTGAAAGATGCGGTTTTTCTCTAAATGTGGTTTATTAAAATACTTTGAATAATGTACAGTGATACTTCGTACAGGAGTGCTTATAATAATTCCATTGACTAATTACTTCAGTTTAACTTCCACTTAAAAACCATATAGGTATTGTAAATGCTGTACTCGTCCAGTGCGTTTTCGTTAGACCAGTTGACACGAACCGACGCTTCCAAAGGAAAGAATTGCTTACCTATGACAGACGAAAGCTCCGAATTAATTAACCAGTCCTCAATATAATTGCTAATTGAACACTAAATACACTCGATAGTTCTTACTACTTTAAAGCAAACTTATTCAATATTATATTTATTTGCAAAATACACAGCATTTTATTCTTATCCCGGGTACTGTTCCGTTTCACGCATAAGAGATAAATAAATATCGGTACGAAATATCGATACAATTAGTGATCCTCTATTTAGAGAGTGATCGGAACAACGTATATCGTCGCTGATTGGTTGCTGCGATTTGGAGCAAAAGCGGAAGTAGACAGAGAAAGAAACTGTAAAAAAGAAAGAGACAGAAATACTGATAGAAAGAGACAGAAAAACTGATAAAAAGAGACAGAAAAACTGATAGAAAGAGACTGAAATACTGATAGAAAGAGATAGAGTGAACGGTTAGGTTATGTTTATTTCCGGTTTTGCTCCAAATCTTGAAAAATGGCTGCGGTTATACCGATCACTCCCTGGAGGATCACTAGATACAATTGACATGTAGCGCCATTCCTATTCTCGTGCGAATGGAAATTTTGATTTCCTAACCACGCATAATTACATTTCTCGATTTCATAAAAATACCGTTACGACGTAACAATAATATTTTGAAAGGATGTTAAGTCATAAAAAGTTCTCAAATGTAACGTAAAAAAACGAAGTAGCTAATAAACATTTATTGTCATGTAGATTGTTCGAAGTGACAGAAAATATAACCTAAATAAGAGACTGTACAATATTTTTTACGCGGTTGTATTTATATAATATTTCTGACCGAAATCTATGGAAATAAGTGCAAATTATGCTTCTATCAAAATGTATTAGTAAACGGAGTTATGCAACATGTTTCTTGAAATTAGTCATAACGTTCAGGCCATTTTAGATTTTAAATGTTTCCGATAAGATTTAATTTAAATTCCTACCCCTCGTAGCATTGTAATCTTCTTTTAGACTGAATCGATAACGTTGGGTGTGACACGAAAATGGTAAGGAGGCTCGTGAGCCGCCCGAGCATGTGACACAAAATTACATTGCTTGATAGGACTGATAGGTCTATCCTACATCTGGCCTGTGGTCACAGACTCGGTATAGGATAGACTTATCATCACAGGTAAGGTTTATTTGACTTATTTAATCGTTTATTTATCGACTTATCGAGAGTTCCTACTACATTTAAAAAATGACCAAACTCTGTCCACCATAAAAGTGCGTCTCCACCAGCGTTCGCAAAATGTTCAAAACACTGCATGACACGAGGTTCTGTCAAATATTATTGCTGTCCACTGCATTCCACTTTAGAGCGGACTCGTTTCGCGCAGGAATACTCTGTTGATTGGTAGTAAACCGCCAGGGAAAGTGCTACGACCAATCGCGCGTGTCAGATCCGTGGGAGCTGCGCAGATCGGTCACAAATCGGTGGGGGCGTTGGTCCGCTCTTATATGGAATGCAGTGTAGGTGTTCCCCCTCTACTACGCGTACCGATTTCCCTTGTTTCCCTGGCAACGTGAAACGGAGTTACCTAATCCGGTTAGTTAAACCGTTAGGCATTATAGGTTAGTTGTAACAGAACAGTCGAGCTGAAAAGACTCTAATTCTTTACACCAAACTATCCATGCTTTTTTTGTTTAGATATTTCTTGTTTTTTTAAGTACTAAGGTATTATAAGACGTTTATTTTTCATACTTTATTTTAAACCTATTTTATTAGTGTTAAAATAATTAACCGTGACGCAAGCGGTTGTTTATCATCGGAACAATACAATCGTGCACACCGCGCGTGGGTAGAAAAATGGAGCTGCAGCAGCCGGGCCGGTCAAGCTCACCAATAAGCAAAAATCCTTCGGGAAAGGTAACTTAATTTTCCTACATTAATTGTTTTAATCATCCCGAGAATATATGCGGAGGGAATTTTGGTATTTAGATAAATCTTACATACACATATCGTGATTTCAATCTATCATAGTTTCTCACCATTGTACACTTGGTTTTTACAGCACGTTCGGTCTGGCCAGAGAAAGATTATCATAAACGTGTACAAAGCACTTATCCAGAAGAAGCCGTCTATGAAATATCGCGATATCATGTCGACGCTATCCGAACAAACTGGGATTGGCATATCCACGGTGAAAAAGACTGTTGCCGAATACGTGAGTACCGGCAAGGTCTCTTCGCCAAACAAAAAACGTAGAAAATTGAGTATCATGCAGAAGCTGTCTGAACAAGAGAAGACTGGAATTCGGCACAAGGTCCACGAATTCTGGTCCCGGCGAGAAGTGCCGAATTTAAATAAAGTCCTCTTGGCGGTGAATGCAGACCCAGAGCTCGGCACATATGTAAGGAGCACCTTCTACAGAATACTTCACAATTTAAGCTTCAAATTTACAGCGATACATCGGAACAGCGCCCTTATAGAGCAAGAGTACATTGTGCTCTGGCGGCATAACTATTTAATTAAGCTGGCGCAGTACAGAGCGGAAGGTCGCCATATTTATTACTTGGGCGAGACCTGGGTGGACAGCTCCAGCTCCACAGGTACACCCGAGTCCACCGGCACAGGAAATCAGCTCGTCGTTCTCCATATTGGGTCGGTGGAGGGGTTCGTACACGGTGGACTCCTATGCTTCAAATCGGAAAAGAACTCGAAGGATTTCAACGACAAAATGAACGGGGATACCTTCTTCGAATGGTTTCAAGGTATTCTGCCATCGTTGAAAGAAGGCGCAGTTATCGTCATGGACAACGCTCCTTACCATTCCGTGAAGACGGAGCGTTGTCCGACGATGGCCTGGACAAAACCAAGAATCGTAGACTGGCTTATCTCCAAAGGGTATCCCATACCTCCGCTTTCCATAAAAGTAAAGTTAATCGATATGGTGAAGAAAATCAAGCCGGAATATGATAAGTACGTAATAGACGAGTATGCGAAAAGGAACGGGAGGCTGGTTTTGCGCCTGGCCCCGTACCACTCTGAATTGAACCCTATAGAGATGGTATGGGCCATGGTAAAGAATTATGTCAAGACGAAGAACACGACCCACAAGTTAGCAGATGTGAAAACACTGATAAGCGACGGCATCGATCGTGTGTCCGTCGAAATTTGGCAGACTTTTATCCGGCACACGACGAGCAAAGAGCAGAAACTCTTCGAGCTGGGTCAAATTATAGACGAAGTCAGCGATGCAAATATGACCCAGGGAGGCTCGGACGAATCTGAAACGGATTCCAGCGAGGAATGGGACCAAGATATTTAATTAAATTTATGTATATGCGGGTGATGGCGTGGGTGTAAGTATAACACAGCTCCGCGCTTTAACAGAACCAGGGCCGTCTTAACAAATTTGAGCGGCCTGGGCTAAACAATCTTGGCGCCCTACCCCCAAGGGTGCAATTTCTTCGTAATCAGTGCAAGGCAGTACATCACAACCCGGGGTCTCCACCAAAGCAAACACGAAGAACACTACCCGCGAGCGCTCCCACCCGCTCTAGATAGAAATTTTTGTCTCCAAAATTAAAGAGAAAAAAGAATTTCAACATATTTGATTCTTAAGCGCCCTTGGATCACGGGCGCCCCTGGTCTATAGCCCATTGGTAAAGGCGGCCCTGAACAGAACCAGAATTTATCAAACTCGTTTCACTGTCGACTTGTCTTTCCTTGAATGTTACCAGGAAATCCAAACTAATCGCGTGGTCTCTATGCCTCGGTCGCTCGTGAGCGAATCAGTCTCTTAGCACGGGGTTCTCTGACCACCCTGATAAATCCTGGATAAATACCGGAGCAAGGAAGGGAGACGCTTTCCCTGGTCAAAACCGAAAGAACGTGGAAGCCTGGAAAACAGATGTTTCATTGCTTTATAACATCCGGACGGTCCGGTTCGAGGGTTACGGAAGTATGTATCGCTACATATAAGTCCACATATGTATAGTTCATGTTTTATTTTATTATTGTGTTACGTGCTTAACGAATGGTCATTCACAGTTCCAGGGGAAGTTAGAGAAGAGCTCCAAACACAGTTCCCAGGCGTTGACCGTGCATTCTCATGGACTAGGTTGCAACACTTCGGCCCGGGTGGTCGCTGAGCGGCACTGCGTTGCCACGTGCAGTGTTGCCGAAGTGAGTACGGGCGTCGTGCGCAGCGCTGGGAGGGCGGGAGAAAAAGTTCTCTGTAGAGTTACTTACCTGGCGATTAAAGCGCGAAGGTGGCCGTGGGGTTTTAGTGAGTAAAAGTCTCACACTACCCCGGCACCTTCGGGGGAGGGCTTAGCCCTCCCTTGGAGAGTGTCGGGGTGTCTTTTGAAGATTTCCCCACGTTAAGGAAAAAAAAAAAAAAATGTGTGCAATCCTTGACGATGAATACGGTCCTCGAAATTCTAGACACCCAGGGATTTTCAAGGCTGCATTGCAACTGGTCAATGTTTTTGGTGGTTTCTCACGCAGTTGAGATTGCGTGATGTCTGGGCTTCGTCAATCATGGTGCATCACATTTCATGCTAACTTGTAGTTCGTTCGAAACAACTGCAAACCGATTTTTATAAAACACAATCGCTAGCCGTGTGTATACGGAATTAATTATGTTGCCAAGTATTTGAACCCCGTGCGTGATACGAGGTTATTCTTACGGTGGACAGAGTTTAGATAAACCTTAGAATCAATTTAGTCAGTTACACGTATTCCACGCTCCTATTCTAACCTCGTTCCTGTACTACTTCCATTGAATTGTGTAATTTTTCACAGAACTGCGACTCTTTTCTACTTAAAAACTATATAAGTATTTAGGCTCTTCAAAGAAAAGAACCGTACACACTGTTCTTCGAAGAAGTTAATAAACCCGCACAAATAAAACCACCCCTGTGTTTGTAGTATTGGATGATAGGATTGCGCTCACATTTCACGCTCCAATCTCCGCATGCGATACTTCTTATCTTATCGTATCGTAATTATATTCTATTCTGCACCGATAACATTGCATGCGAAATCCAAATGTTAGAGATTCAAAAGTACTAGTTACCGGTAAAACAGGTCACAGTCTTATCCCAGCAATCTCTATCCTCTCTCACACAGCTCCACTGTGCCACCTCCACCACTATCATGTGCTCTTATCAACAGTGCAGAATTTCCTGGTCAAACGCACCAAATTGCCGAAGTGGGTAAAGTAGATCGCAGGGATATTCAGAATATTTCTGTCCTTGTTGCGCACATCAACTTTCTCCAAAAGCCACAGAGCCGTGTGACAAAAATTTATATTACTTAGATCAGCGCTGTCCAAGGTCGCTTACGCGTAAGCTCGGGGTTCTCCCACTCTCATACGCGTTGTCAGGGATACCGCGCGACGCTAAACAGGCGACAGACCAGTCGCTATATAGCCTGGCTAGCCCGTCATGGTAGCGTTCGTAGCGTCGCGCGGTCTCCTTGACAACGGAAGGCACGCTGCGGGAAAGAAAGGTTGGAAGGGGAAACAGGCGCGTGAGGGGCCCCTGCGCTGGGCAGCGCTGACTTAGATGTTTGGTAGTTTATTTCATGCGGAAATAAGGCCACAAAAGAAAAAAATCAGAGAATGATACTTTACGCTTCATTACTTTCGTGAATTTCTCATTTCAATGTGCTGCCGTCAGTAGTGATAGGATCTGAAGCGCTTCGAATCTACATATATGATGAAAACTCCAAAGCACTTCGAATATAATTCGAAGCTCAAAACTCTTGAAAGTTTGAGTTTTGATAGGTCTTGGAAGTCTTGAAAATGAATATCTGGTTGCCAAAAATTAGCCAGGTTGATCGGCCAGAGGGTCTCGCCAGAGTCACAGTTTATGACTGTATCGTCCTGCGAGTCGGCGGTGGACGTAGATACGGGTCCAAAACCCACCAAGACTCTGAAGCAAGAGTTCCAAGCCTTTCAAGACCTATCAAGACTCAAGAGTTTTAAGCTTCGAATCATGGTCGAAGTGCTTCGAAGTACTCGCCTGATATTCAAGACAGATTCGAAGCGGTACGACGCAGTTCGAAGCGCTTCGAATCCCATCACTAGGGACGAATTCTACTTACGCCCAAATCGCCCGTGATTTTCATTAAGCTAAGTTTTCCTGTACGCGACTAAACGCAACGTCAAGAATTTCAAAGTCGATTTTCTCGAAAATGAAGCGCAATAACAAAAAAATGTATTCCTTTTTCTCGACTTATTTACTTGTTATAAATAAAAAAGAAAGAGTAACTTTTTTTCATATCGGGCTTCATTTTCGAGAAAATCGACTTTGAAATTCTTGATGTTGCGTTTAGTCGCGTACAGGAAAACCTAGCTTAATGAAAATCACGGGCGATTTGGGTGTAAGTGGAAATCGCCCTAACCGTAGTGTCGCATGAACATGCAACAATTGGCAACTTCAAGCGGAACCGTTCAAACGTGTTTAGACACGCTTCAAGACGCAGATAACAGTGGAGACCTGCGGGACAGTGTTGTTACAGCAATTGTTTCTAGAAATTGTAATGACAGACGTAACAAAATAAGTTGTAATAATATAGAATAACATGAATGGTAGAGCGTATGATACATAATGTTAAGGACCGCGTTCTATGTGTCTCGGAGTATTGAAGAAAGAAGAATTTAGAATGGCTTCGCAGTGAAGTTTCAATACATATGATGTTTCGTGGATAAGCTGTACACAATGAGTCCAAATAAAAGGAGGCCGAGAACAAGGAGAGTCATGGATGAAAGTGCCAGCTTTAAACACCGGCGCAGTTCGTTGCAAGTCAATTTAAGCTGCGTCTCTAAATTAACAGATTCTGGCAATGGGTCGCTTAGACAACTGGATGAGGATAATAACGACGATACAGCTCCGAATATAACCGAGACTGATACATCCTTAAAAAGCAGTAATCAGGTACATAATGACAACGGACACAGATCGTATAATGGTATTCTTTTGAAAGATATGAGCATAGTTTTAAGGAAAATAAACAGCGACGATGAGATTCTGAATGAAAGCTGCGATAAATTAAAGGAAGCTATTATGACCAAAACTAAGCAAATGTTTGACGTACGAAACGAGCTATCCGTTAAGACACATAAAATTTTAGGCGTTGATCATACTGAAGAAGAAGAGAAAGCGGAATACTCGAATCAGAGTATCGGTAGTACACCGAAAGATCAATGTGAAAGCGAAAGCAGCAAGGCACAGAGACAGCAATGCAGATTGAGAAAGAGGCGATTGTTTAACGCATATAATTCAACATGTAATTCTAGTAATCTGCGCCTGTCGCAATCGAACAATGAAATTCAAAGTAGCAGCATCATACTGGCTGGAAGCAACAAGAAACCCGGTACTTTGAATCAGTCTTCGAATACATCGGGCGAACCGATTGACCACCGTCAAGTAGAAAATCGTAGGACCAATCATTCTATTATTTCAAATACCTCGGAAGGTGAAAATGAATTCACAGCGGTGCCGATTAGTTGCTCCACGATGATATATGATCAAGTATTAGATGCAGAAACTGAAAGTGGCCTTCAAATTGCAAATAATTCGTCTTCGTCTTTCGATAAGCATACAAAGAAAAGTATAGTCTCCATGGAAATGACAGATGTCCATGGAAGGTTTATGCAATGCGATAATCAGAGCTTGAGGACGATCGCAGAAAGCAGCGCGAATACAGTGCGGACTTCTTTGAATGTAAATATGTCCGTCGAGGAATCGAGCGAAGATATCAGACGTAGGCGAGAAAAGGACATAGATCCGTCAGTTTCTAACGAGGCGCTGGAGAGCATAAATACAGTTCATACTTCGTTACAAATGAATACATCTTTGGATACCTCGCGTAGATTATCTTTGCGAAGATCTAATAGCAAAAGCAGGATGTCGATATCGAACGATACCATGAATGAAAAGAAAGGCAGAAGAGAAAGTATCGTCTCTGAAGATGATACGAGTTTAACTGATCGATTGAAAAATGTCTTGATTCGGTCCAATGAACGCGTAGAAAGCAATGAAGTATGTACCGAAAGGGATCAAACTAACGTTGCGAGCACTGGTCAAAGAATTGTAGATAGAACTTCTAGTGGTCAAAGTTACATCGAGGCTACTCCGTATCCAATGAGCCGTTCTGTTTTCTTGAGATCGCAGTTGAAACAGAATGCCAATAATAATCTGCAGAATGATGATAAGTCGTCAAATGCTATGGATGCAAATTTTTCCCAAACGAGATCTCATACCCCGTAAGTATATCATTTTTAATTTGTAAAAGGAAGTATTCGCAATGATTATAAATACTTTGTTCGCATTCTTTTAGAGAACGGAAGGGGTGCCCGACTTCTAATAATGATCAGGAGAGAAGTGTAAATGGTACAATCATTTTAGATAATTCGCCTCTTTGTAGAACACCCGGTGCTAAATCACAGGTATCCGTGATCATAGACGAATCGCCCGATGAGAGTAAATTGGAGAACGATCGGAATGCAGGGAATTTGATAGATCCGTCTTCTAAAAGAAAGTGTAAAAAGAAGCTATTGACTCTTCGCGAATGCTCGCAATTGCTAACATTCTCCCCGGTAGAACAAGAACGTGCACCTCCTAAATGCACAATATTCACAAAGGGACACAGAAAAGGGAAGAAGCAAGCTACAAAGACTAAATTTAATGCAGCCGGCAGTGCGAGCAACGCGAAACACATTGAAGAACAAAATAGCAAGCAGTCGTTATTAGAGGATGACGCGGATTCGTTCTCTAATAAAAAGAAACAGAAAGCTAAGAAGCCCAAGAAAGTAGTCAGTAAAAAGATTATCGTTAAGAAAATTGTTAATGAAGACATTTTAAAGAGGCTGGAAGAAGACAGAGAAAATGATAACAGATCACAAGTGGTGATCTCTGTGTCAAATAGAAATTCAGCGAACGATTTTCAATCCTTGAAAAGGCTATCTACCACACAGTTATCCAGAAGGAAAGCGCAGAGACTGAATATCGTAGCAACAGGCCTGTCCAATGAGTAAGGAGAATTGTTTAAAACCCTAACTTTTGAAGAGAAACTACTATGTCGTGATTATTTAATATGCACTCTCGTATCTTCTTTCGCAGTGATAAGAATATTGTTAAAAGCGTCGTAAAAGCTCTGGGCCTCGCGAGAATTGAGTCGAACGTCTCGAAGAGAACGACTCATGTCGTGACTAGCGGCGTGCGTACAGTAAATTTACTACACGGAATTATACGAGGCTGCTGGCTCGTCAGCCTCGAATGGGTTTTGCAATCTTTGGAGAACAACGCCTGGTTGGATCCAGAGAAATATGAAATGACACATTTCTCGAAGGCGGCATTGGTACGCGAAGCAGATCATATTCAAAAATATATATTACACGCGAAAGGTGATGGGTATAAAGCGTTGCTAATTTACGATTTGTAATCTCCAGGAGAACCGTAAAGATAAACAATTGTTCGGGAGAGCCTATGTCCCTGAATTGTTTACTGCTTGCGGCTATATATATGTTGGGAAATGCACAACGCCTCCCTGTACTATACTCAAAGATCTTATAAAAACCGCTGGTGGTTTTATTACCGAAAGTCCGGAAACAGCGAAGATAATTATTGGCGCGGAAGGGGTAAAAGAGTCTTGGGTGTTAGATTGCATCACGACGGGCGAACTACAAGCGTGTAATCAATATCGACGACGTTAAATTGTCGCCTAACACTTGTAAATAACAGTACTTTTCATTAGTACTGAACAGGAATCGCGTGTAAAATACTTTTTGCAAATTTATATATACTTAATCACTATATCATAGATATACTTTAATTATATCTAATACGAATCTACTCCTGATGTATACATATCTATGCAATTATATTTATATTAGACGGAATATTACTGTGCAAAAGAAGTCTTTTTCTTTCTACAAACTAACAGTTGAAATTCGTCTAACAAGGGAATATTCCTCGTTACAACACAATTTTTGTTTGCTGCCCAAATTCACCCGAAGGGGTTGAAATTAACCCCTGAAAATTCGGCTATTTTCCGATTTTGTGTTATAACTCGCGAACTGTAAAAGATAGAAGAAAAGTTTCAAGACAAAAGTTACTTCTTTTAATTAGATCTATCATTTGGTAAAATAATAATTTTACAGATCACGAGTTATAACACAAAATCGGAAAATAACCGGATTTTCAGGGGTCAATTACACCCCCTTAAAGTGAATTTAGGCAGCAAACAAAAATTGCGTTGTAATCAGGAGGAAATCCCCTTCATATTTACAAAGTTTCAAAAACTTTTGAATTTCCGGGTTCGAGATCTTCCCTTGTAAGTTATAGATCAAGTACTCCAACTGTATTTCGCTGAAATAATATACGATATTATCGTAATTACGGGCAATATTTGGATAGAAAATCTATTTCAATGATTCATTGATTATTCCAAAGTTCATCAAGCTTCATATACATATATTCACCATACAGACGCATTGTAAATCCCTGTTTCGTTAAAGCTTGACTCACGCCTAAATCGTGATTTGATTTGACATTGAACAAAGGAATTCGCGCAAGTGTCACGTTGATAGAAAGCTACGCTAAAAAAAAAGTTAGATATACCTTGGTTGAAGATCGCGTTATCTCGTCGTAATCATATCGTTCAGGTTAGGCTACGTCACACTCACCAATACTTGCAGCTGCTTGTAACCAACGGCACTCGCGTACGATGTGTCAAATTGACATACATTTTGCTAATATGCGTCTTTGTACTTATCTAACCGTAAACTAATATAAAGCATCTCAACGAACATGAACTACGATTACACTCAGTAAGTAGTAAATTACGAATTCACGTAGAAATCGAAATCCTGCTGCTGTTTTCTTTATCGCTGCGCGAATGCATACTCAATAGCCTATTAAACTCGCTTATCTTTCGCAATGTCGTTAAATTCGATTGTTCGAATTTTTTAATGCATTGTTTACCGCGCGGTGGCAGTTACACTTTACACTGGTATACATGATCGATAGTACCTGTAAAGGTAATATCTGAAGTTTGTCAAACTAATTTTGTACCTGTGTAATACAACAGTGTTGATCTATTTACATATTGTCTGTCCGTTCTTTTCCCCAACCATCCGTGCGCAGTTGTGCACACAAAGCTATTATAGCAGTGCGAGAGGCTCAGAGCGTCCGCTCTTCCGAGCTCCCTTTAAACGACATACCTGGGAAATGTTTAACGTCGTCGTTCCTTCAATTCCAGAGCGACTCCACGCGACAGTCCATCCACAGACACATGTATTCCAATACCAAGGTACAACACAACTATAATAACTGACGCTTACGCAGGCATCCCCGAAAATTTGTTGCTAAATTTTCTTGGATTTTTGGTAAATACTACATTCCTGCGCATAGCGCTCACCTTTCTATACCTTTAAAAGCAGCAATGTATAATTTCCATGTGCATTTGTCTGACATTGAAATATATTTTTCCAGTTCCTAGTTACTTTGTTCGGTCTACTGCGCAAGAAGGCATGGAATTACGGGCGTCTTGCGTTGTTGAACAAAACAGATGATAGGTGGATGGAGTTGTTTTACGGGGACAATGAAGCTACAGATACAGACGCAATATGCCTGGAAGCTTCCGTTAATTCGCAACTTTCCCAAGTCGACAGAGGCTTCCTGTCGTGGATCGTTACTGCATTTAAAGTCACGTAAGTGTAACAATCCTATTGATTATAAAGGGCACCGCCACCGATGCTGTATGAAATGAATTGCGACGATGCTTCTAGCGACGAGGAATTGTTCAAACGAGCTGGGCCCGATGGTTTACTGTACATATCATTCGAGCGCCATTTGATCCTCTTAACGGGCTTGATGGTCATCGCGTCGCTGTGCGTAGCCTTGCCGATCAATTTTCATGGGAATATGCAAGGGGACGACGCAACGTTCGGTCACACAACATTGTCGAACTTAGATCCGATGTCTACGTGGATCTGGGTGCACACTGTATTAATTCTGTCTTATTTACCCATCGGTGGTTACATCATGAGACATTTCTTCAAAAAGGTTCCACAGTTTATGGATTGTATTAGTCGTAATGTTAATGCAAGCATGTTAAGTAGCGAGAGTTTTGCATTACATAGGTGCGAGATGCTAAGCATGGCGGAGAGCTGGCAGCTAGGACGTTATTAATCACAGAAATACCAAAGCACCAGTGCAACGTGCAGCTTCTAACTGATTATTTTAAGTGCGTAAATTCATGCGTCTTGCAATGCACTTGATTTACCTTGCTCCCCTTATAGTGCAATTATTTCCAGAGAAGCATTTCCTACTCTAACAGTGGAAGATGTCACATTGGCTTACGACATTAAACGGCTCTCAGCATTAGATGTAGAAAGGGATTGCGTTGAACAAGCGCGTTTATATTGTGAGAACTACGCGAGGAAAAGGGAGCCTTTGCAAATGTATCCATATCCATGCGGCCAGGTGCTAGCTTGTTGTTGCAAGAACGTAGGTGGTCATTGTTCAGAGATTTAAGTATCCGAACAGAGCGGGGGTTTAATATATTTAATTTGCCCCGCAGAAAACCGATGCCTATGAATTTTATATGAACGAAGAAGTACGATTGACCGCGCTAGTCGAGGAGGAGAAAAAGGTTGCGCTGACCATGCCTCTGGGAGTTGCCTTTGTGACTTTAGGTGAGTCACTGTTATCACTAGTTCTTCCCTTTCAATAAAACGGCAACAATTACGACGCTAATATTGATAACAGGTACACCTGGCGCGGCGAAAGCTATGCGAAAGCAGTTGCGTTCTTCGCCTAGCATAAAATGGGTGGTGGATTACGCGCCGACGCCGTCTGACATCTTTTGGGAGAACCTAAGCATACCAAGACCATGCTGGTACTTGAACGCTGTTTTAATCAACTTTGCTCTAGGCATCGTACTGTTCTTTCTCACCACGCCAGCTGTAAGTCGTTCGCCCGTCAGCCGTGTCTCGTAAGGAAGCAGGCTAGCACTAGGGCTGGGACTATTCGAATAATTTAATATTCGAATATTTTACAAGTATTCGAATGCTACGAATAAATGTCGAATATTTGAATATCCGAATTTTATTATTCGTATACTGATGTATTCGAATAGTATGGTGTGAAGTGGGTCAAAATTAGCTTACAAGATTTCACCCTGACAAATGAACCTAAAGAACTTGATTTATAATTCACACCATTCTATTCGAATAGTATTCGAATACTTAAATATTCGAATGGTATTCGAATACTTAAATATTCGAATAGTATTCGAATACTTGGATATTCGAATTATATTCGCCAAATAATTGAGCAACTAAAGTATTCGAATATTCGAATATTCGAATACCGAAAAATTCGACAAATAGTCCCAGCCCTATCTAGCACCCATATCTCAACCACGTAAACGTTCTTTATATTCCGAGATGTATGATTTTAGGTGATAGTATCCTCTTTGAACAAACTACCAATCACTGGAGACATCATGGACCTCAGCCCAGTGCTCTCGTCCTTCCTTCCAACCGTATTGCTAGTTAGCGTGGCCGCCTTGATGCCAGTGTTGGTAGCAAGGAGCGAGTCGTTAGTCAGACACTGGACCAGAAGCAGCCTGAACCGAGCAGTGATGACGAAAACGTTGCTGCTTTTGTTGCTGATGGTCCTTATATTACCCAGTTTAGGCCTAACCAGCGCGCAGGCGTTCTTAGAGTGGACCGTGAACCCGGCCAACGACACGGGGAGATGGGACTGTGTGTTTTTACCCGATCAGGTACGGCTGCGCTGCTGAAATAACAGATTCATGTTAAGGGGAGGTTCCGGTCTAGAGCTCAAAAAAATAGGCGATACATATTTAGGAATTAATTGAAGGAAAACTATTATATATAATTTAATGGGACTTTTTGCATTGTATTAAGGATGTCTTAGATTATAGATATATATATTTTGTTTTATAATTAATCATTGCAGACGAGACTTAGGAGTCGTTAAAGTCGAGGCGTCAAAAAATTCATCCAAATCCTGGTGGGACCTGTATCTCCAAAAGTTATTATCCGATTCGACTGAAACTTTTTTTATTTTGAAGAATATACTTCTGGCTAGGGGAAAACCAGCAAAAAATTACAAAAATTACATTTTTTTTCAGAAAATAACCACACTTGAAGTTTGAAATCACTTTTTCCCTATATTTTTCGTCCTTTCAACGCCTTTGAAAATTTGTTCTGCCCCCCCAGCCAGAAGTATATTCTTCAAGATAAAAAAGTTTCAGTCGAATCGGATAGTAACTTTTGGAGATACAAGTCCCACCGTTTTCAGAACACTGTCCCGAGAAAAACGCGTTTAAAGTTTTACGTGAGCGCCGAGTTGCCGCTACTCAAATGCCTATAACTTCGGGAATTTTACGAATTTCAACAAATCCTTTTAAACACGTATTCTTAAAAGGTTGAACATTCGAAAAATGAAATAAATAAAAAATCGACTTAGACCGGAACCTCCCCTTAATATCCCGAAACATGTAACTCGTACAGAAGCGCACGATCTGTTACACAAAAAGTATATTGCGTTTTTATAGGGTGCTCTGTTTGTAAATTATGTAATTACCGCGGCTTTGCTTGGAAGCGGATTGGAGTTAGTCAGATTCCCCGAATTAGCGTTGTACACGTTCAGGCTGTGCATAGCTCGCAGTAGAGCGGAGAGGGTACACGTTAGGAAAGCAGTATTATGGGAGTTCCCCTTGGGCGCTCATTACGCCTGGTTACTCTTAGTTTTTACGATGACGACGGTGTACAGCTTAGCCTGCCCGTTGATCACGCCGTTCGGCCTGCTGTATCTCGTAGTGAAGCATTTGGTACGTTTGAATCCCGTCGACGATGTGTGTACGCAAGCTTACTCATAAGAAATAAATATTACGTATTACTTTTACGCAGGTGGACAGGCACAATCTGTGCTTCGCTTATGGGCCAAGTGTCGGGGGCGGTCAGTTAGCTGGTGCTGCTGCAAGTGCGACTGGGGCAGCTCCCATTCTGGCCCAAGCGGCACTACTGGCTTTAGGTTTGGTAAGGAGAGGCTTGTCGCCATTGGCTGCTGTGCAACTCAGCGGCCTTGCTGCGAGCATCTTAGGCCTTGTTACCGGCGTTACGTTACCCACGTCGAAATCCAAGGTACCGTTAACGAATATCTCTGTGAACGCATGCAAACGCCCGGGTCAACTGAAGCATCGTCTTTTACAGGCGCAGGCGATAAAACGAGATCTGTCG
Organism: Andrena bucephala; assembly: GCA_947577245.1. Lineage (NCBI taxonomy): Eukaryota > Metazoa > Arthropoda > Insecta > Hymenoptera > Andrenidae > Andrena > Andrena bucephala. The sequence continues at coordinate 33,784,293 of OX387717.1, read as the reverse complement.
GCTGGGCAAAATTTCGTCGCGCCTGTCTTGCGGCAGAAGCAGATCTCGTTGGAGGAAACCATATCCACGCGATCGAACTCCGATCTCAATCTGCCGAGTTTGGTGAGCACCAGCACTTCTTTGGTACTGGAGAGCCCGAAACTTTATCAGAATTATGGCAAAGAGTCGGAAGCATAATAGGGAAAGTCGTTGAGCGACTTCGAACACGCGTGAGGTGGTGGATGAAATTAATTAGGTGTAAGCACAGTGATACATACTCCGAATGCTATGACTGATCGTTGATACTCCATGTACCGCGATATCGTATAAGTACGATAGAAAATAGTCATTCTGCAAATCGAACGAAATTCCTTCGTATTTGCGCGCAAGATTTTATAAGGATGGAAGTTGCAAAAACAGTCACGAATAGCACAACTTTCTATCCGCGAACACATGAAACCGCCGAGATTCAATTACTTATCGCGCGAAGGTAGTTCGATAATGTCCCATTTGTACTATTAATAGCGAAAGTGAAGGGTAACTATTAAAGTGAAAGTATTATCCGAATATTAATATTAATAATAACAATGAAGCTGAGAATAATAATAGCTGACATACTTATTTATCATCTTTCATCGGTGTACAATTCCGCGAAAGCTATCAGTTCTGCTCAGTGGCGGATTTAAGGAAAAAGGGCCCAGGTGGCAAACGTTCCGGGACACTCCGTATACATAACAGAATTACAAATCAATTTGCGCGCGCGTGGTATGAAAATTATACGAGACAAAAAAATATATAGTGTCTGGATAAAATCATAATTTTTTTTTTTGGAAATCGGCCGCCCGTTAAATCCGCCACTGGTTCTGCTCCCGGGATTTTTTAAATATCGTATAACAGCGACTAGATGAAATTTTACCACGCCACAACTGTTTCATCGATAAAATGGAACAGCTCGGGCGAGCCTTACAGAGGACCAACAAGCATTTAGCTGTAACAGAGTTGTTAAACGACTTTTCCATGGCTTCTCGCGAACAGATGCATAATCTTTGCATAATACGTAGCAATAATTACTTCGCGAGGTGTGTGCGAGCTTTTTACGAATAATTACAGATACTAACTATATAAGAACGTTACATGTATTCATGTGCACTTCTTTGAAAGAGCTTTCTTTTTTAATACATTTACAGCGAATGATAATTGTACTTAATTGTATGCTAAAAATCGGGAAGTAACATAAACAGTAAGTTCCGCTTATATTACAGAAGATTCCTTTCGTTTACATTAAAACCTTTGTCTCGCATTTCTACTAACGGCACAATTATTCGTATGTACAATTTGAAATACATGGGGAGAAACGCTATTAACAAATGTTTATTATTTTCTTCGTTCGCGAGATTCGCGGTTAAGCAAATGTTTTAAGAAAGCAATTCCTCTATTGTGCATTGCCAAGTGTCAGTTCAACGAGTCCTACGAATAATGTTCAACCGAGCTTGTAAAACAAAGGTAACTTCGCGACATCGTTGTGGAATATACCGTGATGATCGCGTTCAATCGACGTGCCGGTACCAAACGCTAAGTCTCTCCTTTTAAAAAGCAACGTATTTCATTTAATATCATTCCTCCGAAATATACAAGGCAGTGCGAAAATAAGTTACTACGGTTTAAAAGCGTAATTGCCTTAACAACTGGGAAATACTATATTCGACCGATGCGAATTGCCTCTGTAATGCACGGCCGTCTAAAACGAAAGGCGGAAGTATATAAAAGAAGTATTCAACTGATGTGTAAATATCTTGTATAAAATTAATATTGGGCCCTAGAGTGTTCATCCGTACAAGTGTTCGAATTAAACCTGAGAAGGCACTGAATTAGTTTGCCACACTTTCAAATCAGGTAACCTGCTATGTATTTATCAAAAAATTAAACGAACTATCGGGTGTACATTACGCTCCACTTTGCGAACAAGTAGAAACATTCCATGTCAATCCAATTAGGTAAATGTCGATCGGGCGGAGAAACTCTAAGAATTGTAAAACTGTTTAAATCATTGTCGTAAAATCAGGCTCCTCCCGCTTCAAAAATAATATATAAATACCAATAAACGCGTGTAATAAAAGCTTTAAAAGCACGCTCGGACTTTCGAAGTGCGTTAGAAAAAGAAGCCGCGCGAAATATGCCGTTAGGTTAAAAAGTAAACCTTTCAGAATCTTCCATCCTCCGCAGCGGTATTGAGATTTATTAAAAGTCGTTACTCGCAGCTGAATGCTGGCCTATTTGACATGGAATGGTGTCTGACGAACAAAACGAATATCATTACAAACGCTATTACCTCGCATTGTTATGCAGAGTCATGTACCATTATCGTCGTGCGATTTATAGTTTGTCGTTTGAGAAGATCGAGAGCTATGCACAGAGCCGAGCCGGCGAAGGTATTTATCGTTCATTCGAACAAGCTACCGCCGATTATGGCCTCCAGTTGACTAGACGTAAGATTATTTAATTTTTCTACCTGATCCTCCTCGTTTTTCAATCTTAGGGACAATCGGTGCATCGTTTTTCTCTTCGTATCTTTCAAGTTACATTCGTACGGCATATAATCAGCATGCTGTATTATTTCTTCGTCATCCTCTTTCTGAGATTCTTCGCTTTCTTCGCTGCTCGGATGAACCTACGAGGCATATCGCCGTTTAAGAAACCTATTCCCTTAAGCTCCACATGGTGTATGAAAATAAACGATCGTGTAACCGTAACTACTGTCTAAGAAAACACTACTTCCTCCACAACGCACTTATTAGAAAGCATAATTACACTACGTGAATTTTAAAACAAAAAAGAAAGGAACTCACGTTTACAGCCAAATTACGTACGCTACTGAAGTGCCACAAATAATATGAATGCCCATAATAACAGCCTGTATCTACAATACGATCTGGCAGTCTTTTACGTTTAAAAATGGATAAACACAATTTACTCACCGACGTATAACTAACGATAACTAGACTGTTAATCGCAAGCTAGGAATTTCTCGGTTACTATTATCGACGATACTATAAATTAAACGAGGCCCAAAGAAATAATAGCAAAAGTATACACTCACTTGAACGCATAAACTTAAACAGAACATGATTGTTTCTTACTACTTCTCACTACTGCCAATGTCAGGGAGAGGATGCTGGGAACAATGAAAAATAATTAAAAAAAAAAAAAGGTTAATTGTCATCAATTTCTCTTTTTTCTTTCTTTCGGAAACATACTAAGTAACTGTGAATGTTACAACAACATCGTAGCACTTTTTTTTTGCATAAAACCGTAGTAATAATCGCATACGTATTTCTTTAAGTTCTTGCAGTAAACCGTCATGATATTCTTCATATATTGGACGTGCAAGGTAGACGTGGCGTATCGTTAAGTAAAATTAGAACCGATAAATGGTGGAACACAGTAAGGTCGACGGTACGTAATGTTTAAAAACTCGCGTTTATATAATCTATATATAAACATGGGAACCGTTACGTCGTCCAATTGAAATTCGTTAACTCCCTAAATAGAGCTTCGAATATGTGAAGAAAAATAGCATACGTGGTGTCTCTCGAATCCCAAAGCATTGAGAAATAAACAGGACCGCGTTGACGAATTTAGAAATGCAATTATTTCTTTACACACCTTTGACGCCTCGATGGAAAGGTTCGCTCAGACATTCTCTACTATTCTCAAAAAGTTACATTTGTTCTATGGAAAAATCTCTCTCATGCTCACCACCACCAACGCAACTCATTGCCAACTTGCCTTCTACATTAACACGTAATGTAAATCAGATGAACAAAATAAAAGGGAAAACAAAAGGAAGCCATCAATGCTCGATATGTAAAACGATTTCGCGGAAGATGGGGGGTGGGAAACCTTAAATGTTTTGAGCACTAGGGCAGCCCTGTGTTCGCTTATTCTTCTCTCATAATTTTCACCGACGGATACGTTTTACTATAGAGTCTCATCTCACCTCTACTATGGAAACTCTTGGCGATGGTTCACGTGGTATCGCTTTCTCCATCATCGCCAGAGGGCTACTGGAATCTGTCGAAGAGTACTCTTTGTCCGTTTCGGTGTCGTTATCCGAATAATCCTTCTCGTCTTCCGCGTTCTCGTGCAGCTTACATACGAGAACGCCCCTTCCGCCGTATTCGAATAGATTCCCGTCCAGATGTACTGTTGGAAACGACAGCGAGGCAATTAGTGGTACGGGAGAAGCGGTTTTTATATTTCTAGATTAACGCCAGCTTGGCAAATGATTAGTCGATACCTTGGCAAAAGGCAGAGCTGCAGAAAAAGCAATGCGCAGACGTTCTGCGGCCACAGTCGGCGCAATGATGCCAGGGGCAGCTGAATCTTGAATCCACGTCGTCGATTATCACGCAAATTTTGTGATACCTCTTGTTGCATGTTTTCTGGTCGCAAACCACCGACTCCACCGACTTGTCGATCTCTTGCCCGCAGCTCCAGCACAACCAGCCGTTCCTCGGCCTGTTATAGGAGAAAGAATGTCATTTACACGGATTCACAGTTAGACAATAAATCAGGCGATAGTTATACAAGATTACTTGCCGTCTTTGGCGCTTTATTTTGTCAAATTTCTCTAACTTCTTCTGGTTAAACGAGGGCGTCGATGCTTGAAGCTTTTGTACTTTCAAACCTATAAATCCGCTACAATTTGCCGCGCCGCAGAGACAGGCCTTTCGGGTCTCCCCGTCGCAAGCTAAATTATAATTAAAAGTTAATTCTTCACCGGACTCGATATCGCGCAACGCAAACAGACCTATACGCCTATCCCCATTTACCGTCCATTTCTGTGTCTCGCAGTTGGGTGAACACGAATGATCTATATCGGAGAAAAGAGAGGGGTATATTAATTCGGGACGCACAAGTTCACCGCTTCACGGTTACTCCGTTTGTTAGAAAGATACTCACTCATAAATCGACTTAAATTACCCTTCGGTTCGGCGTCGATCATTCTATTATTATCTATGGTTAAAAAATAGAAATTCTCATTCTTTAACTCTTTTTTCCTATGGAGCCTTCGTTTATATTCATCCTCGTCTATAACCTCGCCCACGTATTCGATGACAAACTGTCCCGCTTTAATGGGCTCTAAGCTTCTAAGGCCCCAGCCACGGCCGACGGTGTGAAACGGCTCCATGGCTGGATATTCTCTCCTCACGAACGCCTGATTATTACACTTAGGACCAGCCGGGCAAATATCAGGGCTACACTCGAACAACAGTATCCGGTTCAGGCAGTCTGTACCCGGTGCACATGGATTCTCCCATTCCGCGTCACAGTCACACGCCGCGATACTTTCGACCTCCACTGGCTTCACGTTGCCAACCGGCTTATTCATCTATAAATACAACATTATTGCAAATTATCAGCCGATGCGCGATCACACATCGATGCACCGTCGCGGAACATTGAACGTATATTCGAAAACAAAGGAAAGAAAAGAAAAGAAAGATTTTACTTTCAACTTAACATAAGGCGCAGGTTTCAATCCACGCGGTCCACAGTTCTGAGCAGCGGCCCTCTCAAGCTTCAAACGTTGATGAATATCATTGGCTTCCTCCAGTGCCTTTCGGTACGCGCTGTCTCTATTCTTCTTACCAATCGGCGGTTTAATATTCGCGTCGCCGTCTTGATAAAGAAAAGCGCGACCTCTAAAAAGAGATATATAATTAATCTCCATGCTACGACGAATAATGTACTTTTCGTGTAATTCTGGCGAAGCCGGGAACTCACCTGTGCACCCAATAGTAATTATTCGAGCCCAGAAACATTACGCAAAATTTTCCAGGGCTGTGAGGTATAGACTGGATGTTCTCGGGGATTTCGTTGGGATAACAAATGCGGGATGGCCACCAGCGATAAACCCCTAATTTCACCCATACCACCTCCCCGTATAACGGAAGCCTGCCAGTCTCGCAGTCTTCGCAAATGAACGCACCATCCGGCGCATCGATCCCTGCAATCATTGCGCGCAATGTGACCGTTTCTGCTACCATTCCTGCTATGGTTACTAATAAGGGGGGAGCCCTATTTAGGACGATAGGAATAAGGTGATTATTGGGAAATTTTTTTCTAAGAAACTGTTAAGCGAATCTTTTCCAAATTTTCAGGGTATTTTACTTCACGTTCAAACAATAAAAATTGATTTTTACGTTACAAAGTGTTCGGTATAAATGGAGATTTATGAACACGTTCGTTAGAACTTGCGCGCCGGGGTTGCAAATCGGCGATTGTAATGGTGGCCCCATTTCTTCCCTGAAATAAAAAAACCAAGGATTTTCTTATTTCTAGTATAATTACATTGTCGATGAACCTAACAAACGAAAAAAAAAGTTAAAAGTTGGCAAATTGGTGGAACTTGAAAGAAAAACTTACGATTCTGCCCAAAGATATTTCGTACTATTTATGGAAAAAGAGTTGTTCAATTTTGATTTATCAATGTCTTAAGTTCATCGACAATGTAATTATACTAGAAATAAGAAAATCCTTGGTTTTTTTATTTCAGGGAAGAAATGGGACCACCATTGCAATCGCAAATTTGCAACTCCGGCGCGCGAGTCCCAACGAACATGTTCATATATCTCCATTTCTACCGAACACTTTGTAACGTAAAAATTAATCTTTATTGCTTGAATGTGAACTAAAATACCCTGAAAGTTTTTTAAAAGATCCGCTTAACAGTTTCTTAGAAAAAAATTCCCAAGAATCACCTTATTCCTAGCCATCCTAAATAGGGCTCTCCCTTAACGCGTTCAAAATAGTTACCTAGGCACGTGATGTGAAAGGAAGTCGGGCACGTATCGCAGCAAATAAGACTTCCACCTCTCGTGCATAAGAAGCACCATGCTGCGTTTACTGGAGGGTGAGGTGCTTGGTAATGCTTCGGGCAAACTATTTGATTGCCGGTTAGAATTATCGAACCAGCTGGCAAGCAGAAGGTCGACGTGTGGTAAGACGATGGACAGCGAACGCATCGTGCTATTTTCTCGTTCGGAGCCCTCGAATGGCTGTCCTGGGGATTGTCCGAACTACACGTATGACACACGTGATACGGGCAAGTTAGGCGACCTCCCTGCCAACGAGACTGACAAAACAGAAGGCAACATTTGTTACTGTAAACAACGTTGTACGCAGCAGAATTAGAAATAAAGAAAAAGGTTTATTATTACTTGTGGCCATGATTTCAAGCATGCCGAATGATAATGTTTCCCACAGGCCATTACGCTGCATCTTATCCTATCTCCTTCCCTTTCGTTGCATATAAAGCAAGCAGGCGCCACGCCCGACAAGCAATCGATGCACTTGAATAACTCATCCTCTTGTTCCTCGCTTCTCCCTGGAATCGAAAGGTACAGTTACTCGATTAAATGCCTCAAGGTATTATCCATGTACACCAGAGTTTGAAACTTCATCTCAGTACCACTATTTTCGTCATCGTCGACATTCCGTTTCGTTTCCTTCACATCATAAAATATCTTGTCATCCGATGTACCCTCGTCGATGGAATGTTCCGGGCTGGACTCGCCAGGCTTCACGCAGGACAAGTGAAAATATGAATAACAAGGACCTTTGCATCTCGTCAACTTCCCGGTCTTCTCGCAGATTTGGCAAACTTTCTCTTGCTTCGTTCCTTTGAAGATATTGTAAGGCTTCTCAACCCTCACCCTCGACTTCTTATTATACTTTGTACTTGAATCCATGTCTATCGGCGAATCTTCGTCGTGATCCGACGAGCTTTCTTTTATATGATTACTACTACTGTCTGATGTAACGTACGCTCGATACTTTTTACGAAACGCGGAATTCATACTGTCCCAAGTCTTTCTCAAATACTTTCTGATTTCACGCTCGGACGAGTCAGGGTTCTCGTCCTCCAGCATATCTCTGTTCCGTTCGTAGTAAACTTCGAAAACACCATCCACATCCTCCTCCGCCCTGAAATCAACTTTCTGCGTGATGGGAACCTCCTCGTTGGAATCCTTTTGGCTCTGAGGGGACAACGGAGGAGTGTCAGAATTGATTCTCGAATGACTTCTACCATTCTCGACATACTTCAGCACTTTAGCTTTCGCTCCGTCCGTTTTGTACTGTGCTTTGTCTAACTCGTCCACCTGCCAAGTCATTAATATCAGAAAAACGTTAGATAAGATTGTTATTTTATGTTTAAAGTTAGATATGCACGCTTACACTGTCCGGCCTAACACGTTTAACATCAGGTCCACCCGAATCGATGGACAGTTTCCTTTTGCTAATATCCTTCTCGTCGAATGTACTCGGTTTTGGCGATCCGCTTTTTCTATTCTTTTCTTTCGGCTTGAAAATCTCAGCCCTGACTTCGTTGCTCATCGGCTGAACTTCCATGGCTTCTTCTATCGCGCTCTCCCATTTCGATTTCATCAGAGCCTTCACAATAAAGGCAGCGGCGTACTTTGGTTCTCTCTTCTTAACTTCCGCTGTTATCGATTTCGACAACTTCTTGAAATCGGCGAGGTTCGTAAATGGAATCATGAGATTCGATGAAACCCAGCTGTGACGCCCCTTATCCCCGAAGTACTGAACGTGTATCATCAGTATCTGTGTTTTGGCAGTGGCTGGTAAAAGAGAGAGTAAAATAGATCGTTTTTACGACGGTAGGGGTATGTAACCTTGCAGTATCGCACCTCGATGCATTCGAGAGGGCTTACCTCTTAATCTATGATACGTCATTAAAACTGGATCGAGCGTTATGACGCACGGCCAGAAAGGGAAATTACCGACTCTAGCCCATGCTAATTGACCTAATATCCAATCGCACTGTACAGACGAAGTGGCCTCCTCCAATGTATTTAAACTAACAGAAGAGTCGCTCGTGTCTTCTACATCGTTGGTCAGATTATTCTCCTCCGCGCTCTCGATGCTGCTGTCAGGCGAATTTCGATACCTTCGAGCCTTCGGCATTTTCGGATTCTGCAAGGACACACGCATCGACGTTCAAAACATTCCGTTACATAATCGAAGGTGTCCACCGATCGTCAAAGATATTATACGCATGACGACAAAAAAAAATTAATGAAATGCGCATCGCGCGGACGAATAATGAACAATAGAATGTTAAAGATCGTTGCGTGCAACACTGTAGATTGTTAGGAACCACTTGGATCGCTAATCAGAAAGATTGTAATTGATGGAAAGGGGCACATGCCTTTGGAGAACTGGCAACCTCATTCTTTGGAGACTTGGGTTTTATTGTTCTGCCGTAACGACTTCTACCAGGCGAGGTCCTATTAAAATTCGAATTGGCATTCTCGGAATTGGTCGTGGCTGTGTCCAAATCACCGCTTACTTCGTCGACCCTTAATTCAGTAGTTGTGCCCACCTTGCTGTCCACTCTGTTTGAGCTCATAGCTTGTCGACTAATTTACCATGTTCGTGTATTCAGGCCGATAGGGATTCGATATTATGAAAGCTCATGGGCCCCTCCAACGATAGCCGTGATATAAACTTCAGAACTTGCGTGTGAGGAGCTCACGCGTCGAAAACAATTTCCATTATCGCTGAAAATAGCTGCGATGGCCGATTTTCAAGGGTTACTGTATTTCTTTAGAGAACGCCACGCACCTTTGCTCAGCACACTGATATCGGCACGTATTTCGTCCGTGCTCTCACGTGAACAAATTCTACGCTGCATAAACAATCCTCTTTATTGATATTGTGTGATTGTAACTGAAGCCGACGGGCCTCCGAGCAGAACAGGACGCGTTTCCCGCGATTTTGGGTAATCCTCATAACCATGCTTGGTCCGACTTTCCACTATGCCGCAACACCGTTTGGTGATTTTTCGTTTTATCGGTTATTTCCGAAAATCCTTTATGCCGCGGCAGTAAATTTTGCTACTGTCAAGTAAATAACGTTTGGCAAAGTGGGCGATACGCGCATTGAATTTCAGGTGAAAATACTTAGTGTACAAATTTGCCACTGTATCTAGTTGGGCAATCATACAAACAGAATATGTATGAGACACGCGCATGCATATGTCCATTCAAACGTTACCCAACGGTGCTGAATTCCATTCAATCCCGTTTCGTACAGGTTTCATTGTAAAAGATTTTAATCACGTTTTGAAATGTACATTAACATGGAAGTCAGTTTTTTTCTCTGTAAATACATTCCTTCATCCTCCTAGCAGGAAATGGTACTTCAAACTTCTTTGCCACTCTCAATTATACAATTGCACACACATGGGAAAAGGGGATGCAATGAAACATGTACTCGATGATATTTCTGTTCAGGCCATTTAATAATTAAAATCATTTTAAGGAGTTTGAGGAAGTAAATTTCTTTGTCATTGCTGATCTCGAATAGGGCTGGGACTATTTGCTGAATTTTTCGGTATTCGAATATTCGAATACTTCAGTTGCTCAATTATTTGGCGAATATAATTCGAATATCCAAGTATTCGAATACTATTCGAATATCCAACTATTCGAATACTATTCGAATATCCAACTATTCGAATACTATTCGAATATCCAACTATTCGAATACTATTCGAATATCCAACTATTCGAATACTATTCGAATATCCAACTATTCGAATACTATTCGAATATCCAAGTATTCGAATACTATTCGAATATCCAAGTATTCGAATACTGATGTATTCGAATAGTATGGTGTGAATTATAAATCAAGTTCTTTAGGTTCATTTTTTTTACAAGCTTTTATTTAGTTTCAGTTGTGAGTTCGTTAGTTTGTCAGGGTGAAATCTTGTAAGCTAATAATTTGATTTATATGTCACACCATACTATTCGAATATTTCAGTATTCAAATACTTAAATATTCGAATAGTATTCGAATACTTAAATATTCGAATAGCATTCGAATAGCATTCGAACACTTAAATATTCGAATAGTATTCGAATACTTAAATATTCGGATAATAACAATCGAATACTCAAATATTCGAAGTTTATTCGTAGCATTCGAATGCTTGTAAAATATTTGAATATTAAATTATTCGAGTAGTCTCAGCCCTAGTCTCGAGCATTAAAAGATACATAGTTGCAAGTTTCCTCCTTGCTTCTAAACAATTAATGCTTGCAGAACCTAGCGATATAATGCTCTTTAGGATTTATATCACCGAGTTCGCGCAATGCGCTCTCCCGCGCTATGTTTCTCAATTCCTTTACAAAGTTCTGTAAATCCTCCTCTCGCGGCTCTACCAGGTACTTTTGCAACTCTACCAATACGATTGCCCCAGTCTTGAGCAACGGAGCAAGATTAGGCAGTTGTTTTACCATGTTTTGGGCTACCCACAAAAAGTCGAATCTACCGACATACTCCGCTTTGTGTTTGAATGTCTCCAGGGACGCTGTGGGATGAAAGACTACCTAAAAGTACCACATAGGTTGCAGAGGAAATGGCTTGTTGCGTCCAATAAATTTGACATTGCATGATACCTTGTGATCTTCGATATTTATCCAGGGCATATCATTTCTTTTATGTTTGCTTCTTTCTCTTTTCCACGAATCCTGTTCCATTTCGCTATCCGGCATTTGAGTTACTAGGGTACCGTTTAATATAGAAGGGTCTCTATGGGCCGCGATGAGTTCTTCGCACAGTGGCTCTTTTGTTTTGATTTCATGTATCACGCGCATCACTTCTCGTTCAGCTATGTCAGTTGCTCTGTACTTGCTGAATTATTATCTTCGTTAGTATAACAGATGATACCAGGAATCGCAAAAGTTCTGGAACTTTTCAATAGGTTCCATTTAAAACCTGGACCGTGGAACTTTTTTAAAAATGTTCTCACATTATAAGTTCTTGAAAATAAAGGTTCTACTTGGAATGGAACTTATAAAATATCAAAATAAAAAATTTTCTACGACAGGAACAGATTTTTTGTTCACCAATGTTAACAAAGTTCCGAATCGATGTCACAAATACTGAATACTATTCAATGGATAGTACTACAAGATTATTAAATAATTCTTAAAGTTAAATTGATATTCTGAATGTGTTATTTATTTGTAATACTTACCTACGTAGATATTTTAGAATTATAGAATTTCTATGTATTTCTGTTCATGTAAGTTATAAAAAAAATGTTATTTAGGTATTATTCTAGATAAGTTCTCTTTTCTTTTCAATATTTCTTATGAAACCATTAATTACTTATGTTATGATTTTCATATCTTTTATTAAATAAACATATGAAGAATATGATATTATATTGTTAAATAAAAACTAGTACATAATAGTTTAGTACTTTTCTTTATCTTATGAAAACTTTTTTAATAAATGTTCCAATGTAACTTGTTTCCATGGAACTTTTCTGCAAAAATATCTGTACCATGAGAACACTTTTTAAAGAAGTTCCTGAAGGTAACATTTTTTTCAATAAAAATTCCACAGGAACAGATATTTTCTTAAACGAAACATATAAGTTCTAACAGAATTTTTTTAAAAACGGGGGTTCGTGAACTTTTTCGATCCCTGGTTGATACAGCGCACAATGGATAAATTTCAAGCCTTACTTATGCTTATCCTTCGCTTCCTCTAAGGCCCAAGCGAAGTAAGGCCCGTTCGCAATGTCTCCTAGATAAGCATAGTGTATAAATCCAGGCCCGTGTTGGATTATATTACTCAACAATGTTGGATTGCTCCTAACAGGCTCGCCTTCCAACCAAGTGAAAGCAACTCCATTGTTTCTCCAGAATCTAGCTTCGGAATAAACAAGTTACGCTTGTGAATACATATCCATAAATGAGCAGCGCTCCGCAATCGATAAACGTACCTGTACTCTTGCACAGTCAGATTCGAGACACCTCTGGACTTCAAAATCATATGATAATCCCAGTCAAAAACACCATCTCGATAATCGTACCTTGTTTTCAACGATCTTCTAACTCTCTGATCCCAATAGTTGACGATGGGAACGCTCTCGCGCGTGGCACGCTCCCAAAATCTTATGAGAAACATTACCATTAAGTGCGAAACATAAAGGAAACCCATGACTTTCTATCAGACTCACTTAAAAATCGCCTCTAGTCGATCTTTATCCTTGTGCTTGAGTCTGTCTAAACTCAACCAAGAGCAACTAATCGTGTTCGTTGGGATGTCTGTCAATCGGCTGCACTGTTGCACCAAGTATTTAGCTGTCGCAGGCCTTACAAGTGTATTCCCAAATATTTCCAGATAATATCGTGTCGCTTCTTGTAATCCTTGTGTATTAAATTTTTCGATTGAAAAGAGAGAATGCTTTTTAACAGAGACAATCGCAGCGCGCACCTCAGGATTTTGCATACGTACCCAGGTCTTTCTCTAAACAAGTACTTAATAAGAGAATGGACCTAGCAACTTGCTCCGATGTTAATTCGATCACGTGATACGTAATAGTGCGATCTTGGTGCAAATAAGATGATGCTAATGTCTTCAAGATATGTCTCCCGTCGCCAGCACCTACAATTAATATCTCGAGACATTTACCTAGGCAATTAGTTCCGCTTTTATTAACTTCATGTTGTATGTCTAATCCAGGACTGTATCCCCACCACATGCTGTTACACTATTACTCTCCCTCTCTCCCTCTGAGAGACTTTACAAGAGTAGATTACTTGTATTAAAATACTTTACAGATAATCGAATAATGAAACGCTACGTGTATCACTATTATCGTTGCTAAGTAAAGATTTCGGAATTCGCTGTCACCATAGTAACATACATATACCGTGCAAGTATACCAGTATACGTACAAAAGTAGTTTCATTTGCCATGTCGCGTTTCGGTGACGCGTCGGGTCTTCAGAATCTTCCCGCGAAAGTAAACACATCTGCATAGCAAATCTGTATACGTATCTTACATGCAAGTGATAGTAATAACATATATGTACACATATACACACATATGTACATATATATAGCGTGACAATGCAAAGATAAGAAAAACATTTCAACAGATAGAGGAATAAGAAGTATTATATTAAAATAAAACGTCGATAGATTCGTATAATAAAATTATAAACATGTCCAGCGACAGTCGTGTCATAGACTTATAAAACCATTTATTTTACTCCTATAATATAGATTCTGTGACACAGATAAAAATAACTCCCTCTCGAACCTCGCTTCAGCAAGGGTTCCTTTATAAACACGTCCCGCTTAACTCGACGCGCGCACTAGCTCATTTGTCCCGTTTCTTTTGAGCCCGTTTGTTACTGCACCGTTGTAAAATATCCGTAATAGGTCCTTTGTGTTGAAATATAGCGATAAGCTGCGTGCGCGCTTCATTCATCCCTTCACTAATTAAACTACTGCGTTGCATGTTTCCCTTAATCAATTCATTTACACGTTCAAGTCCATCGTCCTGTTTATTCCTGACGTTCTGCTGCGACTCGAGCATCGTCAATGTTGTTTTCAACTTTTCGTGTACCTGCACAAGTATAAGATTATTAATTCCAAATTTCATTGCCTCCCTTCCGATATCCCGAATTGATTCGCACCAGGGCTGGGACTATTCGTCGAATTTTTCGGTATTCAGGTGTTCAGTTATTTGGCGAATATAATTCGAAAACTATTCGATTATTTCAGTATTCGAATAGTATGGTGTGAATTATAAATCGAGTTCTATAGGTTCATTTTTTGCAAGCTTTTATTTAGTTTCAGTTGTGAGTTCGTTAGTTTGTCAGGGTGAAATCTTGTAAGTTAATTTTGACCCACTTCAACATATCCGATCGACATGAAACTTAACACACATACATAGTTCCGATGACAATACAATATTTCCACTAAAAAGCATGAAATACTTTATAGTTGAATTTTTTTTTAAAAACAAACTTTTATTAAAATGTACTAAAAAGGAACCAATAATTTGTATACCGGCCCAGATGACTGAATGAGAAAAATTCCCTCATATGACTAGAAATAAACGCGTGATTCATAATTCAATATCAGTATTCGAATAGTATTCGAATACTTAAATATTCGAATAATAGCATTCTAATACTCAAATATTCGAATAATAACATTCGAATACTCAAATATTCGAAGTTTATTCGTAGAATTCGAATACTTGTAAAATATTCGAATATTCAATTATTCGAATAGTCCCAGCCTTAATTCACACCACGTACTTGTTTCTCGAGATCAGCAATGTCCTCCATTTGCGCGGTGAGGTGATACACTTTCCAGCCGTTCAACTTCTGCAGCACGTGCTTCTGCTGCGCTATTTCCGCAACAGTGGGTCGCCTTTCTTCGCGAGGGCGAACCTCGCTCGGTCTTCTGTAATGGTGAAGCCTGCTGCCCCATCTGTTCTTCCAGGACGGCCCTGTAAAATGGAGAATTATTTTCTGCCGCGTGCATATAAAACAGCTCGCTTCCCACCCTCCCTCCTTTCTCACGAACCTAATAAACTAGGCGTAGGTCGCGTTCGTATCGCAACAGTCGACTGTTGCGTAGGAGATTTAATAATATCACGTTGCACGCTCGAGGTCTGCTTCTTATCGGGCGATTTCTCTTTCGCCTCTTCCTTAAGCTCCTTCTTCATTCTCTCCTCCGTAACGAATTGCATCTCCTCTTCCGTGCACCTTGATTCCGTTAACTCCACTCCGATCAGCTGCTGTTTCCTCGGCTTTTTCCTCGGAGACATGTCCACGGTTGGATTGATAGTGATCCTGGATTGTTCCGGCTCTTCGTCAAGTCCCGGCGACGATGTCGCCGACACCGTAGTGGATCCCGAACTTTGACAACCGCCGCCGTCCGGGTCCCCTCTCGGCGAGCAGGGCGGGCTGGACGTCGCGACGGGGGGTAAAGACGCCAGGACAGGAACTAGATTCTTCGCCGCGCCTGAAAGTACCAGGCGTGATAGGTCATTTTTTTTTACCGACCAGCTTCGACGAAAACAAAAACAGTCGAGAGAATAGGAATAATTAGACTTTGTACTTTTAACGGGTGAATTGTCGTGATCCCTCTTTCTAAGTATACTTGGTCTCGGGGACGAGTTTAGCTTAGTGTGCGGCTCGTCGTATCCTGGTTCAACAAGCAATCTTACTGGAGTTTGTCGATACTGAGAATACGTTCCTACGCAAGAGCGTTAAAGTAAGTTCGTTTTAACAGGACCGCGATAGAAGTGGCGAGAGGACGAGTTACCTGTAGGCTCGAAAGAATAGTAGGTTGCCGTGTGCGGTGGATGCAAATATTGCCCTTGGACCGACTGAGTAGGCGTCGTGTTCGAGTTATTGTTTGCACTGGTGGCTGAAGAGACTCTCAGGCCGGATTGCTGAGAGGGCTTGATCTGCACGGTGGGTCCGATAGTTTGAGCCGGCACCGTCTTAACCGGTGCCGATGTGGCTCTCGCGGGCGCTAAAGGTAAAGGGTGCAACGACATCCCGGTGATCCTAGCGACTGTAGTCGGCGCTGGCTGCGGTATCCTCGTACTAGTACTCGCTGTTGTAGCAATTACGCGCGACACTGTATTCAGATTCGACAAAGAGGTTACTGTTTGAACAACGCGCGGCGCTGCTTGCGGCTGCGACTGCTGTTGCTGTTGCTGTTGTATCTACGAATAATTTCATTTAACGTTTCACGCTCCGGGGAACTATATCCTGCGTCAGTTTTATACCTACTTGCTGGGACGGAATGACAATCCGACTAACAGTGCCCGTCGACGGGCCGGCCACTGTATTAATCGACAATTGTCGTCCCGCTGTTGGTTGAACCGTTACAGAAGCTGTACCGCTTATTCTGTTCGCTGTGCCAACCACAGGGGTTGACACGGCTATACGGTTCACAGTGCCTGCGGTGCTTAAGGGCCTGTTCGACTGGGTGGGCTAGAATTTTAAAACAGAACGATTCTAATCATTATATCCGTAACGTTTGGTAGCGTCGATCCATTGGATAAAAGAGCATGACGTTTTACTTGAATAGTCTGAGTGGATGATCTTCCAGGCTGCGTGGTTTGAGATATATTCGTCACTTGGGGAGCGGTTGGTCTGCTCTGCGAGACCGGCAGTCTTGTAATACTATTATTCGTTTGAAGAACCGGCGCTATTAATCTGGACGGAGTGCCAGGAACCCCAGTGACCATTGTGGCCTGTACAGATCTTCCTGAGCCTGTCGGCGTTATTAGACGAGGCTGTTGGCTGGCGTACACTGTGGTCGGCGGCCTTGAAACCCGACCAACAGGAGGCGTAGGGTGCCTTTGGGGTTGCGCGTACACGACTGATGTTTTAGGTTGCCATTGGGGATTTGAAATAGTCGTACTTATTCTAAAAGATGCAACAGGTATATGGATATCTATGCTACATCCACCTTTACGGTACACGTGTTCACCGATAATGTAGGTCTGTTTTGTGTTAAGTGTTAAGAATAAATTTTCTATTTGTCTCTTACATGATAAAATCTGTAAAATTATATAACTGAATGCTGCACGTGTGGGAAACAGTTGTACAACTTTCTGTACGTATCAGATAGGGATTGCAATACCGGTAAATCGCGAGAAATACCATAAAATTTTTACCGATAATTCGCCAAATTTTTACCGGTAATTCGATAAATTATTTATAGCAATGTAGCGCATATATGCGTTCATTAATTCCGTCGATATCTACTACGTTATCAGTGAAAAAAAACTTTAATTAATAACAGAGACGAAAACCGAAGTATCTCACGAAGAACCAACTTCGTTCCAAAGGAAAACTAAAAATCTGAATCGAGCCATCAGAAAATAGACGTATTTCCAAGTAGAAAAAGTAAAAAGAAAATATCTACAAATGGCGTATGATTTCTTAATGACTACCCGAGCAACAAGTGTAGAATCTAAGAGCGCTTTATCAGGAGACCAAAGTTTGGACAAATTATGTTTTGCGTGCTTATTTGTTAAAAAGAATTGTTAAATAAAAAATATTTAATTATGTATATAACTTAAGATTCTTTTCATTGTTTTCGTGGTGAAGATCCATATTAATAAGTAATGTCAATAGTTATACAAATATATCTATTTTATGTTACACCATTTTATTTTATATTTTAATATTCAGAACAGTTTTATTTGCATATATTTTTTATAATGCTCGATTAGAGTTCAAAAAAATTCTTTTTTGTAATGTGTACTTTTGTATTTTCAATACCTTAAAAAATTACTGGTAAACCGGCTTTGAATGAAAATTTTACCCAATTACCGGTAATTGAAAAAGTCGGTAAATTTGCAATCCCTAGTGTCAGACGAATATACATACCCAGGCCTTGTAGTGGGCACTGTCTGCCCTGTATTTGCTCTAACGATAGGAGTAGCCACCGTCGATCTCGGAGCAGAGATATTAGCAACCGCAGCCGGCCCTCTAGGTACGTGATACGTAGCTGGTATACTCGTCACCTGTTGGGTCTGCTGCAACAGTTGCTGAGCCTGCGGCTGATTCTGCCGTTCCACAGTACTTAACACACCGGGAGATATTATCCTCACTGTAGAGCCAACAGGGCAAAGCTACAAAGAGACAAACCAGCTATGCTTAGTAATCACAACGGTTTATGCACAAGCGTCGATCTCAATTAAATTCCAGCAAACATTATATACATATACATAAGATTTATTTTCAGCCTCTACGGCCTTGAAAAGGAACTTGGTTTTACAATTTTTCATTCGTCCATCCATCCACTCTGACATTCCCTCTATCTTATAAACTAAAAATTTAACTCATCTTTCCTTTTTCTTTTTTCTTTTTAAACTTCCTTTCTATCTCTCTCAGCCACTCTATTATCCTTCCATTTACTGTCCCCTCTCTGTTTCCGAGCAGTCTTCAATCTCAGGTGCTTCAAGTCCCCGGTCCTCTCTCGCGTAGTCCGCATCTTCTCCCTTCTTCCAATACCTTGTTATTCACCTCGAGATCACCACACCTCGCTCTGGCTATCAATCTCTGGCTACTCCCTTCCCATCTTTTACTTAAATACTCAGGCATTCTTATACACCTAATCAACTTATAATATCGATTCTACCTAGACTCTTTAATACTATTAAATTGCACTTGCAGCAAATATTATATACAAAGATAAATAATAATTTCTCTTACCGTTGTAGTTATCTTATTAGTTTCTGACGTGGACGTGGCACCAGACGGTACCACCGGCTTCATTAAGGGTAACTTCGGATTCGTGTCCATTGATATAGATTTCCCTATGAGATTAGCAGCTGTCCCAACCGATCCTACTATAGTCTGCGTCGATTGAATACTCTGTATATTACTCTGCACGACGCTCTGCACATTTTGCATATTCTGAAGGGTAGTCAGATTCTGCGCTATGCTCTGCACAGTCGCCTCCGGCAGACGTTTATCACCGCCACTGTCTACAGAACTTAAGGTTGTATTCATGTCTGCTCCTCTGAAAATTGCTTTTTTCAACAAACAACGCCGCAGCAGTTCGCACGCATCGAAAAGGTCGCTCCGGACAAAAGTCTATCATTTCTCTAACGCTCGCTCCCATGTTATTGGAGTACATTCGCATGGAGATCCCTCATCGTGCGAACCTTGTATAAATCGAATAGTGCTACGTGTAAGGTAAAGGCGCCACCGTTTACGATAAACTGTTTTTCAAATGTTTTCCAGCGATGGAAAGGCTGGAAAGCTCTCCAACAAGTTTAGAGGTTACTCGAATTTATCGCAGCCTCGCTGCAATTGCAACGATAACGGCGAAGACGATGGCAACGTTACAAGGATTGTGACAGAAACGGGTACAAGAGGATCTCGCACGGAAAGAAGCGCAGTGGCATTTTGTCTTTTAAACTGACAGCAATCGGTACTTCTGGCGCATAACGCGGTAAAAGTATGCATACCTTGGTAGAAATGCGACACTTCAAAACCATAACCGAGTCAATTGAATGTACACATTGGGGCATTCCTGAAATACTTTTCTTTCATTGATGTTTCTTGGAAAAAAACATTCTACAGCTACAAGAGCACCTTCCCCATTATTGCAGAAAGTTTATAGCGCCCACTGTAAGCACAGCACGACGCAGGTGTATCGTAATCAGACAAATAAATGCTCTAACTATTTGCTATATATCACTTCGCAGGAACATTTCGTTCGGATTCTAGGGCACACTGGCGTGGATCGAAATTGGTAATGCTCGCCAATCAAATATGGACGACACGCACGGAGAATGTAAACATTTCGATGCTTCCTAATAAATAGAAAGAGCTTTTATCTTTACTTTAAACGCTGGCTAATTATGCGTACTATAAATTGGTAGATTTTATACGAACAGCGATAAATCTGTCCTCAGAGAACTCGCAATCTCCGCCAATTAAGTCTAGGGACTTTGAGGTAGCGTGATAGTTAAATGTAATTTTAATGGCAGAACGATTATCAGTTATCACGCGGTAGTTTCTTCATTATTTATCGTATTATTCGAAGACGAATCGAAGCTTTTCATATCGGTGCTACATATTTACAAAAGATTTTCGACTATGGCCGAGTAATATTCCGTTCGTTGGGTCGATGAATATCACTCGAAGCTCGTCCGCAGCTCAATAAATATAGCATATTTAGAAGAAGTGCGTCTGGATTTATCGTTACCGATTTACATAATCCGATATTTATGCTAATGTAACGTTCTATATGAATTAATTATCGTTTAGAAGAATCGTATATATGTATATCACGCGAGAGAAATGTATTAGCGCCAGAGTGCACACACACGCGTACAGCCTGTGTGATACACACGACGATCTCCCATTAGGCTGAGTTTCTGCGAATGCGATCATACAGATTTCCTTGGGATATTCCAATGCACCGAGATTCCGGGCGATTTCGAGCGGAGGCAAAGGGAATAGTTGAGTCGCAGGAATTTAGGACTCTTTGTTGCGTGAGTCTGACGCGTTGAGAAAGATCCCTTCCCCTTCTTAAGGGCCTCGCTCGACCCGAAGGAGAAGTAGGGAGTCGCGCCAATCCGGACCCCTTATCCCAGTTCCCCTACCAGGCAACTTCTTCAATTCCATTTTCAAACCTATCTTTCAGCTGCACTTTACTTTGTGATTCCGTTGCCAGTTAAGTTCGCGCTGTTCGCCTCCTGCCGAACCCTCCCGTCGGAGCAGTAGCCTCGCCGCCGCGATTCACGTTCCGCCAAGTTCGACCGGCGCCGATCCAAGGATAGAAAATCGATCTGTTCGGTGGCCCTGGATGGGTTTGAATTCAGTCCACGTATCTTATTTCTATCCGTGACTAGATCCACACTCATCCAAGGAGCCGGGCACCACGAAGTCGATCTCGGAGGGTGAATTACATTCCTGGACTCGGAAGCAAGCGGATTCAAACGTGTTTCGCACCCAACGTAAGGCTGTAAAGAATATTGAGAAGAAACGGAGGAAGAAAAATTACGAGACTCATGTTTGTTGTATAGATAGATGCTCCTCGATGTTATTGTGATATTTAGGGAGGCGAAACTTTCGCGTCGTTTCGCGTCGAAATAGTAGATTAGTTCTGACGATGGTCCGACCGAGAGTTATTTTCCAATGGAAATATTTAATAGAGGAAGCTCTAATTGAATTTCGTCCGAATTTACGTTCTTCTACGCCGCTTCGAACCGTACCACGAAAGATTCTCGAGTTCCAAGCCAATGACCGTGAGATTCCTTTCAGTTTCTTTGTGTGTGAACACCTGCCGTGTTTCCCCTCCAACGATCTCCCCCTTTTTCGTTGGTAGCAATAATCCCGCCCTTAACCTCTCCCATATCCCTCTTGTCCTTCCTGAATAACGGTAAAAACTTGCCCGTACCCCCTAAAGGTTACCGCCTTTCCCTTCGAGCAGGGAACTGAAGAATAAACTTAGCCTGCTCATCGAAATACACGTACATTTTTACGAGACTCCAGATTCTATATGCACATTTTATTTCACCTTTAATATTTCTTTGTTCCCGTAACCAAAAGTAGCGCTGTAATCAGTAACAGAATACGCATAACACAGGATCGCAAAGGAAGCGATCAGATTTCATTTCTCCTGTTAATAAATGCTTCCTCTCGCGCGAAAAGAAATTAATATAAGAATAAATATGAGGTGTTCCTTTGTTTTTCGATTCGAGGCAGGGCACGCGTGCCTATTTTATAACTCTTAGGTCGCTTGGAAGTAAACAATATAAATATACATGTATGTATTTACATTTATATTTACATTATATTATTATAAAAGTGATGCTTTAGCCTAAAAGATTTTAAAAACGTTGCGTGATGTAAACAAAAGTCTTTGAGTCCGCGACGAATTTTTCGGGAAAGAATCGAAGTTTCTTTTTTATATGCTAATTGTATATTATATAAATAAAGGCAGATCGATAATATATTGTATAATACGAATGTTCTTCTTTCATTTAATATTTGAGACATGTGTATCAGGCGCTTTGGGATTCTAAGCTTAATTTCGCTATACAACTATGCTCGTCCTGGGTTTCTGCTTCGTAAGGTATGTCCGGGTCCGAGCGTATTTCTTCCATCGCACGTTTGATCTGGACCCTCAATTGGCCGGCGACTTTTCGCACCGCCGTGTAGTTTTGCTTTATTTGCTTTATGCACGGCAGTAGGTTTTTCCACGGGGCAACGCACGTGTGAGCGAGGTATAGCTCTTTCCATAATTGGATGCTGATCGGCGCGACACTGGGCCAAATCACCCTCGGATTGGGCTCGTACAATGGATTCAACCATTTCTCCAGCACGCTCGGTTGATTTATGTACGACCACAAGCTACTCGTTCGCTCGGATAATCGCAGCTCGACTCTCTCCGACTCTGAATCGCCTGGAAATAACGTATCACAGCATTTCAAGTACAGGAACGAAGCTGAAAAAAAGCTGCGAACTCTTGTACGCATGTACACATCGACGTGCGTTACGAAATAGTTTCCAGTGGAACCTATAAAAAATAGAAATTAAAACAAAATTATGCGATTGGTGGCTCAAAAACGGGGATTTTTTCGAGAAAAATTCGTTCTTGTTTGTGCGCTACTAAAAACCGGTGACTTTTTAATTTTTTTTATCAAAATCTCGAATTTTTACGGACCATATCAGAGATTTGCGCCGAAATGGCACATGTTTTAGACATCCTGTAATTTTTTCCAAGTCGGTCTGAACCTCCATTCGTTCATCAATCAGGAAAAAATGAAGAGAAAAAAATATTCGAGAGAAACGCGTTTAAAGTTTCTGGGCAAAGGCGACTCTATAGGTTGCCGCTTGACGTTTTCAGCTGCCAAATCTACAATTCTGCGTATTTTACTATAAACCAAGCGGCATTTTATTCAGAAAAAAATAGTACTTTCGGAAAATGCAATAAAAAAATCGATTTTTCGACTGCCTAGTCCCCTTAAACGAATTTAGCTAAACGAATGAAACAATTACAGATTCTAAGTGGTGGAACAGTTGTAATATTAACCTCGTCCAACTCTTTTAGAAAAACGTTTCTTTCCCTTAAAAAACCTTTATCTTTGTATTTTTCCAGTAGAATCCGAGGCAATCTATGAAACGTGATATTTTTTGCGACTAAAGGCAAACCGTGCAACTTTTCGCAGCGAAGTACCGAAACGTTCTACCTTTCGTCGCAAAAGAGCATGACATGCTATTCTTCATGGCGATGAATGAGAACATACTACTTTTCCAGAACAAAGTCGAAAGATTCTGTTCTTCGTGGTCAGAATGAGCAGAGTGCTAGTCTTCGTAAGAAAAATAAAATATGCTACTTTTCGTAACGCACGTCGAAATATATGTATATGTACCTAGGAATGTTCCATAATTAGAACAATACGCGTGATTGTACAATTCGAACAGCAATTCTGCCGTATATTCGAAGCTGAATTGGAATTGATATTGAAGCTGGTAGAGGCAGTCTAGAAATAGGAGAAAAGTTGGGGCGTGCGTTGAATTTTGCGAGGTTGCTGGATGATATGGTCCGTGACGCGTGCGGCTGAAGAACTGGTGTCCTGCTTGTATCCACTCGCGCTCGATCAAAGCCTGAAGACCGCGCACCGTTCTGCAGTCGGGATTTAAGATCGCCTGGGCTAAGCTGGTTACCACTAAAGTGGAATCTCTGCCGGCGCTTCCTGTTCGAGGCAGAGTACACACCATTACTACGAGCGTTACAATTAATTGCTTTACGGATTACATACCATGAACTAACACAGCTGCGACTTCTTGATGGAGGCACTGAGCAGTTACGCAAGCAGCGTTCAAAGCACTTTGTATAGCGGACAACCATCCCCCGTTATCGAGTCTTGATAGCCATTGCGAGGTGGAGCATGTTACGTCGTTACAGGCCTCTATCAATTTAAAAAAACTATCCGCCAAGTCGTGTGGCCGGGGAACTGCTTTGTGCACCTTCCGCCACTGTGGGTAAGCGGCGTCCATCTCTGTACCACCGCCCTTGGCTCTAGAGCTTTGAGCTTGATTAATGGACCTTGTGTCTACTATGTAACTATCGGGAAAGCTTACATTAGCGATACAGTGTAAACCAGGAATAATCTTACGTTGTACAACATATTTTGGATCTCTACAGGAACGTTAATCTACGATGCTTAAAATATCGTAATTACCCACGTCTTCCCGGGCCTAACACTGCGTTTAATAATCTCTCGTCCTCTTTACACCTTTTGCCAGTAGCGCCACACATTGGTTGGCTGCTTCTTAACAAAATGCTCTGCAATATATTTATTAACACCTGATTAACCGCCCTACGATATACACGCATTTTATCCGCTGCTTTGTTACTTTTTATAAATATCATTTCATACCCCCCCTTCGTGCCTGTAACACAGAACAGGAAATCTTCCGCCGTCTCTAAAACTAGCGGAAGATATTATAGTTTTATCATCTATGTGACGAGGTACTATTACAGCAGAAGGATAAGAATTGCAAACTTTGTAGTCTTTATTTAAATAACTGATTCGCCATTCGTCCGCGTGGGCGGTTAATAATCTGGACCATTCTGAGATGGGAGTAAACGCCATCCAGCCGTCTTCTATGTGCGTCATACTGCTATTAGTTGGCTGTGGTTTATTGAAAAAGGGATACTGTAAGGTTTGCTCTGCGAGAAAGAGAAAGGATAACAGTTTCTGTTACAGATAGCGATGCATTTTACAGGAGAGATAGAATTATGTATGGTACCTTGCGACATTAACTGCTCTATAGATAACATGACACTCATTAAGTCATCCGTGGAATTGATATCTAATTGGAGGATACGGAAATCTTTGCACTTTAATATGATGCTACCACCCGGGCTTTGCGTGTTTAATTTTCTCTCTATGAGATCAATGTTCCGGTGTAGCAGCTAAAAATTACACAGATAAATAAATATTTTATTTCGCGATTAACGAACAGACGCTGTACATAACAGTATTGAAAGCTTGTACCCAGAGATCTTGTCCATCCTTCTGTCGCGAGGACCAAAGAAGATGGTGACTGCTGACACACAGTGTCCCATCTATGCACTTACTATGCCCATCACTTCGATCTATTAATACAACGTTCTGAAGATTTGCGATTAATATGAAGTCGCCAAGTTCCATTATATGTTCCGTTCGAAACACTTTGGATATTAACCGTTGACAATTCTAAACAATCGTAAATGTTTTGACAGCTCTACATAACCCAACTTTCTTAGCTTATAAAATCATCGTAGAGTTTCCGTTTAATAAATTAAAATCGCGAGAAGAGGTTTGTACAGGATTCTGCGAACTCTTTGAATTCTCTGTTAATTTTCGGATAACGTATCCATCCTTCGGAAGTAATTGAACATAAATTTAAAAAGTCAATGTCGACGAACACATTTCCTATTTACTCCCGTTTCCTCGATACTATATGCTATACATTACAACAAGCTTCAATTGGCTCTGACTATACCACGAAATAGTCCTACCCTCTACTCCTACAGAGGGAAGCACCAGTTACCGCGTTTGTGGGGTTTTGTGTTTGAATGTGGTATGCCTGTATGATTGTTTTGCGCGCGACTTTTTGTAATTTATAGAATGAATGAAGTGTGTTATTAATGTTTTATAATTAATTATTCTTTTGTCGTAAATATTTATTAGTTGCTAAGTTTTTGTTATGTTATCTGTATGATTCATAATATATTCTGTTCTCCAACACGTAATGACATCCCCCACACGAAGTTGCGCGGCCGCCTGGGAATTTCTACGTGGTTCGGTGCCCGTGGAGCCCTGAAGGGGTTCGCGCGAAACGTGTTAAGTTAAATGAACTAATTGTCTCGTAACAAATAATTCAAAACTCAATAAACTTAATAAACTGAAACTAAATTAAATTGTCAAACGATTCAGAACTATTTAAAAACAAAACGAGGTTATTTTTAAACGATTTTATTCAGCTTCGATCCTCTGTTTATTTGTATGTATGGTTTAAATTTGGCAACTCAAATTTAATCCACTTCCAACTATCCAATTGTCTTGAAACTTTGCAGGCGTGCGTAGTTTGGATGACAATACAATATTTCAAAAAAAATATTAACCCCGAGCGGGTGAAAAAATTACTCATTCATCAATAAATATAACCCATAACCTCAAATCCAAACGACTTGAAATCAGCCACTCGCGTTCTTTACGAAAACGACAAAAAGCCGCTGCGTTCGGGGCGCTAGTCGCATCGCGATTTGAAATTAAATAAAAGATATTTCTAAAGAAATCTGAGCTTCGAAATGTAAATCCATAAACACTAAAAACTAAAAAATAAAAAATATATAAAAAAAATTTTATGTTAAACGATTTTATTAAAAATGTACTAAAAACTAAAAAATAATTATTTTCTTGTACTGCAATTTCGATGGTGTTTTTCACTTTAAATAAAATCGTGGAGCAGAGTATCGCACAACAAATGCATTTCGATGCTTGATGCTGTATTAAATTGATTCATATTCTATTATGAAAAATCCTTTTCCACGATTTTATTTAAAGTGAAAAACGCCATCGAAATTGCAGTACAAGAAAAGAATTATATTTTAGTTTTTAGTGTATTTTTAATAAAAATCGTTTAACATACAATTTTTTTTTATAATTTTTTTTATGGAGATCCAAACTCGATTTATTATAACACGTCAGGATTGTAACAAGGTCGATGACGAATTGCGGGGCGAAGAAACAAGCTTCTTCGTATGTTCCTCTTTTTATTAATACAATGTTTTCGAGCGCCAAAGGCTGGAACAGACACGTCCAGTAATTTATTTATTTATTTATTTATTTATTTATATACGGGTGGGTACCGTTTTTGTAAATTTAGTCGAGTAGCGAGTAATTTAATAATTTACCATTGTTTTACTAAGCAACTAGACTAAATTTTAGTGTCCACACACGAAAAATTACTAAATTATTTGCTACTCGACTAAATTACTGGACGTGTCTGAACCGGCCTTAAGGAAGGAGGCGAAGACAAATATCTAATGTTGTAATGTTCAGCCTTAACTCTTTTCTAATAAATTTACTTTATTTACTTCAAACTTCGCGCGTTAAGAGTTTGCGCTAAACGCCGCCAAAGCGAGGATCGCAACAGCGTTCGCATAACCTGTACAGAACAAAGTAACATTACAGTTACTTAACAATCCTGCATTATTTACTGCATTCACGGTAATATTCATTATTAATTTATATTTATATTGTATTTATATATATGTGTATTTATATATAACAATACACTACTCTTAATAGCGGAGGGACCAAAGTACTCTTACTATAGATGTCGTATATATACTCCCCTATCGAGTAGTGTACGCGTGATTCCATACACAGTGTATTACACACTATTCCATCCTACTACGCAGCCAATTTATTTCGATCCCACATTTCATAAATAAATTTCATAGTAATTTACAAACTGCACGCTACCCCGACAAAAGAGAAACTGGCTGCAGAAATAAACGGGGTATTTAAGAGTCGTATTTTTATTGATTATTTAGGAACGCGTCCCCTCTGTCAGGCTGCATCTGCCACTAATCTCACCCACGCGTGCCCACGCGTTTCGTTAGCAGCTCACGCTTGTGCGGCGCGCTGATAATGCACACGTATGCGCCCACACAGGCATGAAATCGCGGCGTCACCTAGAAACATCTCTTAACGGTCCACTGTTTTCATCGGACGCTAGATTCGATAGAAACGTCAAGCTCGGCACGGAATCACGCGCATTTCGTTACGCGTCCTTGTCATTGGCGACCAAGTACACGGTGCTCGGTTACCTGGTGTGGCGTTACTTGGACAAAAGGAAGGAAAAAAGACCGACAAGCTCATGGTCGTGCCCGAGAGGCTGATCAAGCAGGATGGACACTGGAGTCTCGTAACAAAATGCTCGTCGAGACGCGTCAGTCTGCACGTATAAGACAGAGAAGGAAACAGCGGTGAGCGGCGAAAAAGAAGGAAGAGAAAGAAAGAAACTGCGAACCGCACGTACTATACGCTGCTATACGCGGCGCAGTGGACGGGGACGGAGAGGAATAGGACGAGCGAAAGTGGTTTTTCGAGCGAGGATGAGAGCGGCAATTTCGCGGACGGTGAGTCGATTTATTAGCATCGCGATCTGATTCAATTAACGGCGGATCCAGTTGCAGGGGTCGGTTCTACCGTAGAAACGATTTATCGGTCTGCCGTCGATTTAATAGCTGAATAGCCGTATCGATTTTCGCCCCGTTGAACGGGAAATTTCATTTCACTTCGCGAGAAGCTTCCGCGTTCGACTTTCTGTTTATACCGTTACGTAGATCACTCGCGGCTTTCTATTGGGCCCGAAGGTCGCCGTTCGGGAAAGTTGCCAAATCTTTTAGGTTATGTTTATTATGTCATTAATCAGTGTATAGTGCGTGAGCTTCGCGATGACTAATTTCACCGGAGTGGTCGAACAACATTTTATCTTCGAAGTATGCAAAGGGAAATTAGTTTGTTCGGTAGAAGGCGTGCTGTCCATGCTTTTCCATTGTCTCGCACGAGCTTGTATATCGTTATGTACATTTCTTTGGTAGTGAAAGCTCGACGAGTGGTTCCAGTGTAACGTCTATCTACAGAGCGAAAAGTATGTATGGTTCAGTACGCGAAGAGGTTTCAGAAAGCTGGCTACACACGTCTGACTTAAGCAGTACGATGATCCCTAATGTTAGTTCGCCGATGAACGACGAAGAGCATTTTTGCAAGTTCATATTGTACAAAGAAATCAAAGATTCAAGGTACGTAACGGGTTAAAGTGCGAGTCGGCTCCGTCGTCACTGATTCTTCTCCATTCTTTCAGGGTGCGAATATGGGATATCATCATATTGGTACCAAACCTCTTGTTTCTTCTGTTCATTGCAGTGAGATTTAACAGAGCACGGCTTAAATTACGAGCAACGAGTAGTCCCATATTTTTAGCATTTTACGGACTTGTAATTTGTAACGTAGTGATTTCAGTGATACGATGCGTCGTTTCGATGTCCGTAAATGCGGCAGCCACTGTCGGCGGTAAAGCGGACAAAGTGCTGTGGGTTACAGTTAGATTCTTCCTGTTATCCACAGAGATGAGCGTGGTCATATTCGGCTTGGCTTTCGGTGAGTTTATCTTCGTTATTTGGAAGTGATGATTGAGTGTTCGAAATACATGGTTTACTGTTTCTCTCTTAGGACACTTGGACAGTCGCTCGAGCATTCGCAGGGTTTTACTTGCCACGTCGTTCATAGCGCTGGCTTTTACGATAACTCAAGGAACTTTGGAGCTAATTTTACCGGACGATACATTCCATATTCCCAGCAGAAATTTCTACGTATTCGGTCATGGGGGTATGATGTTTTGGCTTTGTAGCAGTCTTGTTTTCACGATGGTAAGCTTTGTGAACCATTGAAACATTATAACGCCTACTGTCGCGATCATCTCAATTGTATTGCAGATATATCTTTTTATACTGATACTGCCGTGGACCCGGTTAAGAGACCGCTTAACTCTTCCAAGTATGTCGACGCGAATATTTGGTTCGACAGTATTTTCTATCGGCCTGTATTTCATGTTTTATGTTTCATTGCAGCAAGGAAAAGTTTTTACATTTACGCTGGTACATTAGCCATGCTAGACTTAGTACAATCAATCGGTGCAGGCTTTTTAAACTATACACAGAATCCCGTAGGATTATGTATCGTCGATTTTACTGCAGCTGTCTATTTGACTCTTTTTACGCCCTTGGTTTATCATACATTCCTGTCGGAATTTTTCGGGTGAGTTATCGCGTGTGGCTTAGGGCTGGGACTATTCGAATAATTTAATATTCGAATATTTTACAAGTATTCGAATGCTACGAGTAAACTTCGAATATTTGAGTATTCAAATGTTATTATTCGAATATTTAAGTATTCGAATATTACTCGAATATTTTCGAGTGAGTTCGTGATTTATAATTCACACGATACTATTCGAATACATCAGTATTCGAATACTTAAATATTCGAATAGTATTCGAATACTTGGATATTCGAATAGTATTCGAATACTTGGATATTCGAATTATATTCGCCAAATAATTGAGCAACAGAAGTATTCGAATACCGAAAAATTCGACAAATAGTCCCAGCTCTAGTCTGAATATGTTTAATATATAAATTTATACACAGCGGGTGTCTAACGAGTTTTATTTTCCAGGGTTTCGCAACCTTCGATAATGTTCTCATACAAGGCCCAAGTAGACGACGCAATGGACGAAGATACAGTATCGTTACCGCACCAGCAGAGTTTCTCTTCGTTAAAAACAGACAGCGATTATATTTATCAGGTCCATACACCGTCTTTTCACGTACCCTTATACGATTCACAGACATTAAAATCATCATCTTCGAAACACAAAGTCTCCTTACACTCCCTGCCGTCCCCGCAAGACTCGAAAAGTGGTAGCGGGCACATTTACGAGCACCCAACTGCTTTATATCGCTCCACGTCCGGCATCAAAAGCTTCGCCAGGCGTCTAAGCGCGGACAAAACACCCTCCGACTTCAGAAATTACCCCTTAACGAAATCCGACAATTTCATCGACTCGAAAAAGAGCACGCCGGACCTGAGATTCCCTAACTCCGCTTGGAAAAGCAGCTCTGTATCGCAGTTCAAGTACGGCGGACCTAGTAGCGTCTCCAACCTACTCTATCCGCCGACTACCGCCAGCAACTTTCTTTACAAGCCCCGAACAAACGACAGCAATACGAATCTGTTCTCGCTGACGCGGAAGAGTAGCTTGAAACACGAGAGGAAGAAGTCTGAGGGAAACGTGCCGTCCCAATCGTTCGAGATCTCGCCGCTCGAGAATACTTTGCAATCGATTTTGGACAGCGGCAATCACGATACCGAGGTGGAAGATAGCGCGCTTGTTCGCGTGCCTTTAATCAAAGATCCTAACGCGGCGCGCGTCTCCCAAAGCGGCGCTGATAAGAAAGAGACTAGCCCCTTGAAACGACACGCCGCCGGTAGAGCCTCCGAGATCGACGCGCAGTACGCTCTGCCCGATTTAACAGACGCTTCCAACGCCACGCAACAATTGCTTTCTAAGCCCGCCGTCCTTGCAACCGAAGATACGTTGAAGAAACGGAAAAGGGACTCGAAGAAGAAAGAGTCCGGCGGCCTGAGCGAGTATTTGCTGTCCCTGGCGACCTCCAGCACTTACAGATCTCAGAAAGACAGCAAAACACGTCCTAGTCCCTCTTCCCATGACACACAGACTGAGTCGTTGTAAATAGTTTATTGGAGTCGTTTACGTAAAATCTAAGTCATTACACCGTAGCTGTATATAGAGGGTATGATTTTAAAGTTTTAATCCATTTTAATAATCGAAGGGAACCGAGGTGTCCTGGGATATCGAAGTCACACGTGTCTGTTAACAAACTAGATGTACTATAGTGTAAAATAGAGAAGCGCACAAACGCTTTGTTATCTGTATATACAGCATGTCTAGATTTAATTAAACTCATTAATGTAGCCCGATGCACTTGGTTTTATTTATTGACACTAACTTGGCAGTGGATAACGCTAATACATTAATGTTTTCTGTTGCAAATCGGTACGTCCATTTCACGGCCACCATCCTCTGCTGTCTTTTCTTTTTTTTCTCTCTCTTTCGTTTCTTTCATTTGCAAGGGACCAATCGCACCGTACATGATTAGCAAAAGTGTTTCTGCACCCTGCTTAAAGGTGCTTCTGTATGTGTGCCAATCGTAGTGCTCGGAGTTTCCACGTATAGTGCCTTTGGACACGATTCTTCTTATCGAGAAGCATAGAAACGTTTTGGAGATCGTACGTTCTCTCGTAGAATCTAAATGCTCGCCGTAGATCAGCGTTCAGCGGCGCTATATTCGTGTCGGCTTCACGATTCCCAATTCGTTCGTTGAAGAGTGCAAACACGAGATATTCTTTTGTTCACAGAACCACAGTGTTTACGACTCGACCCAATTTGACACGAACTCCACGCCGGTGAATCCACTCTACGCGGCGTCTCTGCAAAGCCCGGATAGCATTACTGGTTACAGTATAGATAGCCAAGAGGGTCAAACCCAAGCGAACGGCTACCAGCAATGAACGCGGCGAGCCACCAGAAAAACCATCGTTCGACTCGTAAAGATAATTCAGAATCTCAATCTAGAAAATTGCCCAACGATCGGCGGGGGCCGTTTCGCTCGGCGAAAGGGCTGCGCGAGGTCCCCTCGAGAGCTCAGAGTGAAGCTATAAACGAGATCATATCTGCGTGTGATTCCGCGGGACGAATCTAGTCGCTCTTTAAAATTCTTAGGGCAATAACATCGAAGAAATAATTTCATTTCCTTGTGATAGACGACATCGATAATCATTGAGATCGCCGGATGTTAAACGCGACGTTGTAGATTGTATGGGAGGGCCGTCGGTCTCGTGTTTCACCGGGACAGCCGTGCATGTACCTCGAGAGGTACCATTGCTCTTGTACTTAACCGGCCCAGACTTACGCTCCTTTAGGACGTATTGCGCGAAGGATGCTTGGAATGACACAGCTCCACATTGATGCGTGATTATATCGATCAGCGGGCTGCTTTGCGCATCGGTTACCTTATATGTTCCAACAGGCGTAATGAGTTGAAATTCACTTCGGAATACTTGCTTATCGTTTCTCCGTCCTCTTCACCAAGGAAGAACCCTCGGATCGCCAGGGCCTTCGCCGCGGCAAGGCCGAGCACGATTCACGCCGAATCCCTCGCTATTTTCCTACTTTTGCATTAAGGAATCGTTAGAACGACGCACGGACAATAGGGGGGCCGTTTCAGATAGGCGTGCCGGCGAGGATTGAAACATAATTAGTGATTAAGGAGAAAGCTTCGACGCTGCGCTAACTATTACGAAGACTCCATCCATCGTGCGTGTATATACACCCTGTACTCTAGTATAAAGGATCGTGCTATTTATATACTAATATATACATTATATTTATCGATATTGTATGTCTGTACTTGTACCAGTTCTGGCAGAGCCAGTGGCAGGGGGTGGCTAGCCCCCTCTTCACGAGAATTCATCTGCCTTTTGATACATAACGAATCGTATAAAAAAAAAAAAACAAGCGGCTATAACGAGGCGTGACGTTTTCTGATAATTGAAACCGCCCGAGGGCGAGAAACCTGTTCTAAACGACCCTTCGAAGCATTCTAGCTAAGTTTCGACAACTTTCTTCTACACCCCCCATTCTTTTTGTACGATTTGTATATTTTCGGTAAGCGGAGCCGAGCTTGCCGGGGCGAAATTCTCATTGGGACATTTGCTTCGAGGGAACTGGGGGCTTGAACGGCGAGGGGGAGAGCGATGTTATCCAGTCGGTCCCGTTAGACAGTTATCTCTCAGGATATCAGCGGCGATAACAGCGGCAGAGATCGGTAGCAATACGTCTACATATTTTATAGTACGTCACACATCCACACGGATTTGTAAATACGAATGGGGGCGTCTGTCAATTGCGGGTTGCGGTTTTACTCACTTCGAATTACTCGTTCTTGTACTCTACAATCATTGTCCGCGCAAGGCTGCCTGGCAGCGTGATTCTTTTTCTGTCTGTAATCGTCAGGCGGCTCAGTGAAAGATGGCAATACCTTCAGGCGCGTAACACGATTATACTTAATGAGAATAAAATTACATTTCAATCGGACGACCGCTGTTTCTCACCAACCCCCAATTCCACGAGGAGCGTGGTTCTGATCGAGCGCGACAACCCTTGGCTGACTTTTAACAAGATCCACAGAATATAGAAGTGGGCACAGTGGTCTCCAGCGACCGATTCGTGTTATCCCGACTATAGCCGCGGGGAAGCATCGGCTCTTTCGCGAATCGATAAGCTAGACCCTTCAACTCCAATCCCTATTGCTACTATCTTTAGCCGGGGGCTACTACACGCTCCCTACTTAATATTCCGCTTGCCAATGAAAGGTCGAATCGGCACGTGGCTCGTGATCGGAGAAAAACGCTGTTACGTGCAGCTGCCCGGGAAAATGGATACCGGGGCACTTAAATTTTCCCTCTGATAGGGCCGTAATCGTGATCTATAAATACGGGGTGCATGTGTGCGCGTCATTCGCTCCACCTTACGCCACCTTTTCATGGACAAGGCTAAACAGGCAACGATTACTCACGGTACAACGACCATCGGTACTTTCCGCTCGACTGGATATCTCGTTGCACAATACACCCGAGTGCAGCGCTTGCGTTAAAAAGAGAGTGCACCAACTCGGCGAGGCTGTTTACGGGGGCTCCTGGCTGTCGCGCCTCGTCTCGCTGCACGCGCTGGGAACCGGCAACGGGTTTCAAGACTAACGCTGCAAGCTGGACCTGGTGCAGCGATGGAAATATTTATTGCAGCGTTTGAGTGTTCAACGTGGCTCACTTCCACCTCGTTTAGTATTAATTAGTATTCGCAAAGTACTTCTGCGAGATTGTTCACTATATATCTCGGTTAAGGATGTATCGGACGTACAATATTAGACAAAAGTATATGAAAAGTCTTATTTTTACTCCTAGAAAAGTATCTTTCACTTTACAAATGCTTTTTCAAGCATTATTTGCTAAACTCTTGGCAGCGAAAATGCCCTGAATTCACAATTTTCTCAAGTTATAATTTATTTCTTTAAAACGTTGTAGAGAAAACAATTGAAACGCGGCAGATATTTTCATTTATCCATATACTACATGTAAAAAAAAATTGAAAACATTGGTACCATTTCTTCAACAATTTTTCAGCGGTTTTATCCATCAAGATCGTCTCTTTCCATAAAAGTACGTGTAAAATCAGGGAAAATTAAAATCGTTATAACTCATCAACCGTTTAGTGAATTCGTTTAAAAATTTTGGAGCACATCATGAAGATTAAAAAGAATAATCTCACAAATTTTCATCAACTTGGTGCCATTTTGAAGATAAGTCCGATACATCCTTAAGAGGGGAAAACATTGTAAAAAATCGGAGAAATCGGTTTATTATATTTTCTGAAAGGTTCACGTTTCAAGAATGCTCTCTCCAATTTTGTAAAATTGACGGAGATATACATAGTGTTTTCCACGAAGCGGTGCCAAGCGCGCGATCAAACCGAGGGGCAATTTGAACGCATTTTTCTCAGAATGACATTTTTTAAACCGCGTTGACAGTTAATAAAAAAAACTACATATACATCCAATTGTCACGAGTAAGGCCATTTTTGTACGTAAATCCCGTCTCTATTAAATGACGTTGAGGTTTCTTTAATTAACGACCATCTTTTATTTTTTTTATCAACATTATTCCCTAAAATATGAATTTTCTTTCAGTCTATCTTCTACGATATTGACTTTTCTATAAGTTTTGTGATAGACGCAGGCTTCTAGTCTCTTACAAATATTTTGTCTTTCTGAATTCAGATTAACCGTGTGGCTAAAGCACTGCCAACGCCAGAGCAGCGATTTTGCCGCAGTGCACGTTTTGACGAAGAGTATACCGGAAGCGGATTCATGAATTTGCTTGAAAAAAAATTATTTTTTACCCTTCAATATGTCCATATTAACTGCACTAAGCAATGCATTGATTTACTTGCGTGGTTTGGTTGAAAAAAAATCCCGAAAATACCCTTACTTTTCAGATCGTTAACAGTGCTTTTCCCCCTTAAAGGGTGACGCAATAAATATTTCCACTATAGCAAGCAGGTTCGAATCGCGTTTAACTGCTCTCACGTGCCACAGAAATCATTAAATAGGTGTGTGTGTGTGTGTGTGTTGCTATATACCTCACCTCTAGCCAGAGGGATTCCAATTCTCCTTCGACTGGCTCCTCCGGCGAAAGTCGTCGATTGGAAAATGGATGAAGATATCGGGGACTCCGCTGGTCCCTCGGTATTCCCTTTACACCGTCAATCCAGACAGATAGAACGCGCATTAAACGCGACAACACAACTAGATACGATCGAATTTTTTGGCCCGCCTCCAAAACCGCATTTTCTCTATAGCTCCGATCCTTCTTCCACCACGCTGCTATAGCGATCGGTATCAAGGATTCTGAATACATCGCAGGACCGAGCGGATCATCTTTTCGCGTCTAAAATTAACCCTGCGCGAAATGCTTGTTAATCGATCGCGAGAGATTCACGTTTGGGGAACGGAATTTATGAGCATCCTCTAAGTCTGATCGATTTAATTATTTCTAATTGCTAATGCTAAACACCGCCACCCTCTCCCAGCGTCGATCGATGGGAATGAATGAGGACGCAGTGGAGTTCCGACAACTCGAGGTAAATGAAACGTAAATTGGCTGGGAAAAGTATTAAGCAGAGTTTGGAGAGCCATCGATGTTACACTGTTTCCTTGCTCGTTTCCAGAGGCGTAGCTCTAATTGAGGACCTTGCAGCAAGAGGGTTGCAGCTCCATTTTTACCAACTTCGAGTAAATTAGAAAAAAAAACTTTATAAAATTATTGCTTTGACTTAACATTAAAAAGGGAACACTAACAAGGAGAGTATTTTAGGTGTCCGCCTCCGATCATTTTGATTTTTGGATATGTTATAGAGGACCGAAAAATAAGAAATACGTGTTTTTTTATTTTTCCCCGTTTTCATATTTGGGGGGTGAAAACTGCGTTCAAAGTTAGGGTTGAAAAATCATTTTTGTGGAAAAAATGGACTTTTTGAAAATCTGGTGAGTCAGTCATATTTCGCATTCAAAGACACAAAATTCGTCCATTGACACTATTCCCCTATCTCTAATAGTTCTCGAGATATTCCACAAAAATGATTTTTCAACCCTAACTTTGAACGCAGCTTTCACCCCCCAAATATGAAAACGGGGAAAAATAAAAAAACACGTATTTCTTATTTTTCGGTCCTCTATAACATATCCAAAAATCGAAATGATCGGAGGCGGACACCTAAAATACTCTCCTTGTAAGTTGATCAGTTTTTATTTCTATTTTTGGCGAAAAATATTCTATAATAAAAATATTAATATTAAATTATTACCTAATGTGTTCATATTAATATTTTGAAATATCAAATTTTTAATATTTTAATGTAAATATTGTTTATTGTAGAATATTTTTCGCCCAAAATAGAAATAAAAACTTATCAATATTAAATATTAAAATAAATTAATATAAAATATTAATATTTCTATTTCTATTTATGTGCAAGAAATCGGTCATTTGTTATCGGATTTCCAGCAAACAATCTAGACTTTTTTAACATATATTACGCGTCATAATTCAAAAACTGTCAAAAATGCCCTTGCTGCAAGGTGCTCAATTACCAGGCGATAGCCGCCGTATTTGGAACACCCTTTTCTTTCCCAGGGGAACATTGTCTAAACTGCTTGGCACGTGCTGATTAAAATCAACCAAGACTTAATTAGACCGGCGTCATTAGGGGAAGGCGAGCTACACGATCTCGATAACACGCTCCCGCTCGGTCAAGAACTCATTTACGTAACAAACGTTCCACCAGCGAGATAACTAGGCGTCCCGCGGGCTCATCGTCGCGGAAGCTTCTCCCCGGGCCGAGGGAATGCTTCTCTCGACGTCCTGGCGTCGAAAAAACGCCCCTGCCATCGATTATTCTGTAGCATATTTTGTGACTTTCCTCAAAGTAGCCTCGTGTTGAAAGAGGAGGGAGGAGATGGTGGAAAAGTGGAAGTGCTAATTAGGAAGCGGAAGTGTTCCTTCGAGGGGCGTTTTATGTCGAGCACGGGGCCATGCTTCGTACTTTCTGTTGCCCTTTTCTACTTAAAGTGGCGCACGTTCTTTCGGAGCACGCGAGTTTCTGCAGTGGCTCGAGACTTCTCGAGATCCGATGCACGCTCTTGGGAACTTTAATGGTCCGAGTCGAGGGAGCAGTGCGGAGAGAATTGTGGTGTCTCGCGTCCAACGGGGTGGGAAGAAGCATTCTGCGGTGATTATTTTGGAAGAGCTTAAGAACAGTGCCTCGCGTCCTGTGCAAGCTAATCCGGAATTGAATTGACTGTGGTTTATGACGCTTTAACGGTTGTATTTTATTTTACACGAATTTAAATATAACTTACAAGGGAAGATCCCGAACCCGAAAATTCCAAAATTCTGTAACTTTGTGAGTAAGCGGGGAATTTCCTCCGGATTACAACACAATTTTTATTTGCTGCCCAAATTCACTCGAAGGAGGTGAAATTAACACCTGAAAATTCGGTTTTTTTCTGAGTTCGTGTTATAACTCGCGAACTGTAAGAGATAGAAAAAAAGTTTCACGACAAAAGTTACTTCTTTTAATTAGATCAATCATTTGGTAAAAAAATTATTTTACAGTTCACGAGTTATAACACAAAATCGGAAAATAACCGGATTTTCAGGGGTCAATTACACCCCCTTAAAGTGAATTTGGGCAGCAAACAAAAATTGCGTTGTAATCGGGAGGAAATTCCCCACATATTCACAAAGTTTCAGAATTTTTTGAATTCCGGGTTCGAGATGTTCCCTTGTTAGTATTTCTGGGAGGCACTGAAATGTGGAGGCTATATCGAGGGTGAGGTATAATTAGCGGCAATACAATGTAATTACCGTTATTTTCATCCCCAGTATAGGAACAATTTGAATTTTATTCGGCAAGAATAAAGTCAGCAAAGTTGGACCTTCCAAACTCACGATCTACAGAACTGCGTTGGCAGCGCAAATTGATCTGTGCTGCCTTTTGTATTTAATTCTAAATAATTACTTTAAAATATAATTTTCAACGCCGAGTGAAATTTCTCGTAGATATTTGTTGAATAATAAAAGCCTTTTGTGAAGATCTTTAATATAGGTACGCACCTTTCCCTATTATAATAGTAATTATGTGGGTGATTTAAAACCAATTTATAAGTTTTACCGCTGTTTCAGAAAGTTTTATTTTTTTATTGATTTTAATTTTCTCTTTCTACCAATTTTGCCGCTTTGTGCGTTAGAAACTTAGAATACAGTGAAAGGAAGCATTTACGCTTGTTATCTATTTATATGTAACAATTCCTGCAACCGTGATGATTATTTTAAGTGACGTATGCAAAGTGTGCGATAACCCATCGTTCGCATCGTTTGGAAAATCTGGAAACAGAGGTAGGCAGCTTATGCAGCAAAATAATACGGTAGCAGCGGGTCAGAAGGTTTAATTAAAAAATTAATGAACGCCGAGAGTGGTTGGTTTAATGAAAGTAAGGCGCAGCCACTGTTACGACGGAATAATAATTCTGCGAGTAAACGAGCTACGCTCCTCTCTCCGAATAAAGTTGGAAAGTATGAAACAGAAGCTTATAAAAGTGGAGCAGTACGTGGAATATGGGTAGCATAGAGAGTGGAATTTTTCCGTATCGCCGGCCGCGCGGACTCTTCAATTTTCGTGTAGCAATCCATTTACAAATTCACGACGCCGGGTGTATGTATTTTTAAGATAGACCGAGGAGAACCGTGTCAGGGCGCAGGACGCTCAGACCGGCGGCGTCTGATCCTATTTTTCCCCGCTGGGAAACCCTCCCGGGGTGTATTTCTTACAGCGGATAAATGGCGCCTGAAGACCTACTTCTTGGCTGTTCAAGGATAGCCATTAAAGAGGAGCAACGCGTATGCCTTTGCCCCTTTGGTACCCCTGCGTTCGATTCTACTATAGCGATCCATATTAGGACACTTTAGGGGCCTTCTCTACGGGGTAAATAAACATCCACTGGTGTTCATTACAGTACCACTAACACGCTAGGAGAAAAGGAACAGATACGAGGAAGAGTAGTAAAGAATTTATCCGTAGAAAGGAGAACTGGGAAACGTAAATGAATAAGTAAAGAAAAGTGGAAACTGAAGAATTCCAGGCAATAGCGCCCTGGCACCCCACAAAAAGGGCTTCGTGAGAAGAAAAGAAAACTGGATTTTATTCTTTAAATAAATTTGTATAATCACCTAATGAATTTTATTGAACTTGAATTAGAAATATTTCTATCCCTCCAACTCGACTGCCCCCGAGATTAAATCCTGAGTGCGCCACTGATCCCAGGAGGATATTAATAAAACGGAAAATATATAAAATATATCAAGTGAAAGTTGGCTGTAATAATAAATGAGAGTAAAATAAAAAAGGTACTGTCACCCTTGCACTATACCTCCATGTATTTTGAGACAGAGGTGCAGACCCCTTCCAACACATTTTCTAATAAACTTAGAGACTTATATATACTTTGTGTACTTTATAAACACCACCATTGCTCGTAAAAGTCGAAACCTAATTGTCGTGACAACTGAGTCAGACCTGCTGACTTGGGAGGGGAATTTTCGTCCCTTAGAGGCCATTGCGAGGCAGACAGGAGGATTCCCCTCGTCCAAGCCCGATTCCCAACACCCTCCACCCTCCTGGGTGGGGCTGCCGCGATCGCGGAACGTTGCTAGCCGACCCTCCTGCACGGTGTTAGTTCCAGCGAGCCAGCTCAGGTACCCTGATCACCGACTCCCCCCCCCCCCCCCCCCTCGAAGACATGCTTCTGGGGAACGATCACCCATGAAACAAGTCCCAAGTCCTTAGGGGAGTTCATCGTATGGCACTAACAAGGGAACACCGCGAACCCGGACTCACCGATTGGAACGCAACTTTCTGGGTTTTTAGAGTGACTCAAAACAAGAACAACGGTGTGTTTCATTTGGGCCCTATCGCCCTTTAAGGGGGTATAAACTAACCTCAAAGTCAAATTGGCACTTCCACTTTTTCGCGTATAACTCTCAAAGTACGAGAGACAGAAGTAAATGTTTCAAACAAAAGTTGAAGGGTGCAATAAGCGCTGCAACCTTGTGTTGACAAAATTTTGAAAAAAGTTTTTTTTCGGTTCAGGTATTTTTTTTTATACTATTTTCAAAATTTTGTTAACGCAAGTTTGTAGCGCTTATTGCACCATTCAACTTTTGTTTGAAACCTTTTTTTCTGTCTGTTGTAGTTTGAGAGTTATACGAGAAAAAGTGAAAGTGCCAATTTGACTTGGAGGTTAGTTATCACCCCCTTAAAGGGCGATAGGGCCCAAATGAAACACACCCTTGTTCTTGTTTCGAGTCACTCTATAAACCCACAAAGTAGCGTTCCAATCGGTGAGTCCGGGTTCGCGGTGTTCCCTTGTAAGTGTCTTATGAGCTTGGAAACCCTGGCCTTTCTGAATGATATACACAATACGCTCCACCATCTAACTTTCTCACAGTGCAGCAAAATAATAAGATAATAAAATAGTAATTAGCAATTGTTCGATCGGCAGTTTCATGTGCTCCAATCAAATATACACTTGCATTCGCGGTAACAAATGCAAGAGAACGGCTTAAGGATGTATTGGACCTATTTTCAAAATAGTGCCAAGTTGATGAAAATTTGTGAGATTGTTATTTTTAATCATTCTGACGTGCTCCAAAAATTTTAAACGAATTCACTAAACGGTTGATGAGTTATAACGATTTTAATTTTCCCTGATTTTACACGTACTTTTATGGAAAGAGATGATCTTGACGGATAAATCATCTGACAAAATGTTGAAGAAATAGTGCCAATGTTTTCAATTTTTTTGTGCATGCAGTATATGGGTAGATGAAAATATCTGCCGTGTTTCAATTATTTTCACTACACCGTTTTAAAGAAATAAATTATAACTTGAGAAAATTGTGAGTTCTGGGCATTTTCACTGCCAAAAGTTTAGCAAATAATGCTTGAGAAAGCATTCGTAAAGTGAAAATACCTTCCTAGCATTAAAAATAAGACTCCAACTGTCGTTCGAATTCCTTACATCTAGATTTACTATGCGTAAGACGTAGATATTCAAGTATTTCAAATTTCATATACTTTTGTCTGATATTGTACGTCCGATACATCCTTAAGGGTTAAGGGGCCATTAGGAGTGATCCAGAAGAAAGATTGGTGACTGAACTCAAAACCATCGATTGTTCCAATTCGTCTACCCGCCTCAAGCGTCAAGTACAGTCACAAGCAGGCACCGAGTGTCTCGTTAGACACAGCTTTAAGGACGCGTGCCCGCGTTCTCGTTGCCGAAGAAAGGATGTCGAGCACGCATAACTGGACAACCGGACGGTTCGGAATACATGCGCGCTGGCCCCGCCATCATCTCAAATTGCAATCAATAGATAGCCGACGAGACGGCGCCGAAACGTGTCTTCATCCAGCGTGGGCAACAATACAAATAGAGGGTGTCCCGAAAGTCGCTAGAGCAGGCAAGTTCAACTTCGTTGTGCATAGCTTCGCGGTTTGTTCATTCTAGATTCGATAGCTTTGGAAGAGGATGGTATTGGACTCGAGTTTTCACGGTCAACAGCTTAAGGAGAGGTTCCGGTCTAGAGCCCATAAAAATAGGTGATCTTTAGGAATTAATTAAAGGAAAACTACTACATATAATTTAATGGGACTTGTTGCATTGTATTAAGGATGTCTTAAATTATAGAAATATATTTTTTGTTTTATAATTAATCATTGCAGACGGCATTGGGGAGTCGTTAAAGTCGAGGCGTCAAAAAATTCGTCCAAATCGGTGGAACCTGTGTCTCCAAAAGTTCTTATCCGATTCGACTGAAACTTTTCTTATTTTGAAGAATATACTTCTGGCTAGTGGGGAAACCAGAAAACATTACAAAAATGACATTTTTTTAGAAAATAACCACACTTGAAGTTTGAAATCACTTTTTCCCAACATTTTTCGTCCTTTCAACGCCTTTGAAAATTATAAATTTTCAATTTTTTGTATTTTTTTCTGGTTTCCCCCCTAGCCAGAAGTATATTCTTCAAAATAAAGAAAGTTTCAGTCGAATCGGATAATAACTTTTGGAGATACAGGTCCCACCGATTTTGAGAACACTGTTTCGAGAAAAACGCGGTTAAAGTTTTACGTGAGTGCCGAGTGGCCGGTTGTTACCCATACATTTTCCACTACTCAAATGCCTATAACTTCGGGAATTTTACGAATTCCAACAAATCTTTTTAAACACGTATTCCTAAACGGTTGAACATCCGAAAAATGAAATAAAAAGAAAATCGACTTTTAGACCGGAACCTCCTCTTAAGGACACATTCAGGGTACATAATCTTTGGTACAAGTGTTTCAAGGATCTGAGCACACCGAGATGGTAGACGTTTGGGTTTGCAGGACCTCGCGGTGAACGTGAGGGCACACATGGGGGCTTGCATCCTCGAAGGTAACGCGCTTTGCACACCAATCGAGTGTACCTAAAGTTTAAAGTATAAATATCCCGAGACAGGAATCCCTATGCTATGGGAGCGCCTTGCTCGACCTTCATCGTTCTATAGATTTTAAGTTCACGTGTAGGGATCACGTGTTTGAGGGGACTAACGACGTCTGACCACGTGTCGACTCATACTACTTGCCACTAGCTTTCAAGGAGGAATGGCGTGTTCAGATTTTAGAACTTACAAGGGAAGATCCCGAGTCTGGAAATTCAAAAAGGGCTGAAACTTTGTAAATATGTGGGGGATATTCTCTTGATTACAACGTAATTTTTGTTTGCTGCCCAAATTCACTCTACGTCGGTGAAATTAACCCCTGAAAATTCGGCTATTTTGCGATTTTATTTTGTAACTCGTAATCTGTGAGAGATAGAAAAAGAGTTCCAAGACAAAAAAGTTACTTCTTTTAATCAGATCTATCAAATGGCAAAGGTTTTATCAAGGTTTAAACAATTAAACAAAAATAATAATCTTTTCTAAAATTCTTTTTATCCATTTTTTCATACAAATTTAACCTCGTCAAGCCCTTTAAAGAGAATTTGGGCACCGAACAAAAAATGCGTTGTAATCAGAAGAAAATTCCCAATATATTCACGAAGTTTCAGAACTTTTTGAATTTCCAGGCTCGGGATCTTCCCTTATTGGGTAAAATGCTGCGTTGGACTTTTTATTCGTTTGCTCGGGGTTGTCGACCGAGTGAGGTGTTTTCTGGTTTGGAGGTTTAAATGGAATCACCCGGTTGTTGGTGGACGTCGATATCGCTGGCGCCGGATGGGACCGCCAATGTCAAGATCGTAAAGTGAAAAATGTTGCGTGGGCGGACGCGACGCAGAGCTCGCGGCAGCGAACGAGATGGAAACTAAGTTGCGATTGGAGGAGCCCTGTGCCCAGTTTGAACGGGGGACGTATAAAGCTCGAGTCACGGGAGACCGTGTCTATTTAATGGGGCGGCGCTTGTAAGGCGAAAAGAAATTAGCAGGGTGTGGATGTAGGGAGGTGATTGACTTGGAAGATCAAACTTGATTGAAAGTAAACTGTGCTGTAGTGGTTGGAGGAAGGGTTCAGTCGAACTGTACTAAAAACAGTTTGACT
The DNA here is from genome assembly GCA_947577245.1 of Andrena bucephala. Taxonomy (NCBI): domain Eukaryota; kingdom Metazoa; phylum Arthropoda; class Insecta; order Hymenoptera; family Andrenidae; genus Andrena; species Andrena bucephala. The sequence goes on along the minus strand of OX387717.1, from coordinate 33,739,513 downwards.
TGAAATGAAACTTAGAATGACGGAGTGTAATGAAAACACATAATTATGTTGATTAGGATTCCAGCTGGAGATTGTGATTGGAAGCTTGGGAATTAGTTAAATTAGTATTCGAATTGCTATGTATTCTAATCTTTCATTTCTCTTCCGAAGAGAACAGAAACCTTCCTGCTTGAAGACCAGCGGTAAGTAGTATAAGACGATGAATGATCAGACATCGATCTGTCCCTTCGCATTATTCATATCCCCGGTTGAAGGAAGAATCTATAAATACCCTCGTTCCACGAGACAGAGTATCTAGTATATCACAATTTCACAAGTTAAAAAGAATTCCCTTTTTATTAAAACGATATGCTTCACGGAATTAAAATTCTTTTAAAGCTAAAAAGCTATCGCTGAAAAGCTCCACAAACGATAATCCAATCGTGAAACATTTTCGCGAAGCAAACCCTTAATATCTATCGACAAGGGGATGATTGGATTTCCAGCGGGTGTACGCGAGAAAACGGAAACAGGCGTAGATTGTTATCGAGCACCATTATCTTGTTTACAGATCGACTGTCTCTCTCCTTTTCCACCTGGTCCCTGAAAAGACAAGCAGAGAAAGTGGAGGCGACGAAAGCACAGAGGGGGAACGTATCAGCGTGTCGTGTAATGATATTTAATCTCGAAGGCTTCCAAGTTCCTCCTAGGGGGCGAGAAATCGCGCGCTTTCGTGGCTCGTAATTTTCGTCGTTAACTGCCTCGCAGTCTCTAACTATCTCGCATCGGGGCGTCCCTGTAATTACGATAAACAGTTGTTCCCTCCCACGGATGAACGAACAGCTGCAGAGAAGAATTATCATCCCTATTAAATGAAGCACGGGGACACCTTAAATTCATGTCAAATTCTTCATCGGTAGTAAAGAAACATCCAAATCGGGACACACAGTATTCAAGAGGCGATTTTCTTACAGGAGGCACTAACCCTTTATAAAACTAACGGTGGAAGGAGATTTCAGAAGTGACTCCACATGGGAAAAATCGGGAATATAGAATAAAATTTTCGCCCCTGAAATCAGGGGCGGATTTGAAAGTTTGGCGCCCTTCCGGCGAAATATCATCAAATATTTTAATTTATAAAACTCGAGACAATTTCAAAATTAATTCAATAGCACAACTCACACATGAGTTATTGCTAATTTGCAACATGAAAAAGGGGAATTGTTTTTAAAACTGTCTCAAGCCTCTGTGTTTAAACCTTTTCTAATTTTTGTCGCCTAAAATTTGTCGCTCGCCAAATTTGCCGCCCCCCAAAATTTTCCACTCCCCTAAATTTGCCGTTCCCCAAAATTTTTCACACCACAATATTCCCCCCCCCCAAATTTTGCATTCCCAAAAATTTGACACTCCCCAAAATTTACTGCACCCCAAAATTTGTCGCTCCCCAAAATTGTGCATCCCCCAAATTTGAAGGCACCCCAAAATTTGCCACCCTAGGCTGCAGCCTACTTAGCCCATTCCCAAATCCGCCCCTGCCTAAAATTCAAATTGCATTTTCTCGAAAGCGAAGCGCGACATCAAAAAGTTTCGACTTCTTTCTCCCCGTAGAACCACCCCTCGGATTTTCTCCCACGTGTAGTTGAACACCCTGCGCGACACCCTATATTTATACCTCGCAGCGACAAACCACCCCCCGTCGGTGTTTTCAACCCTCGGACGCAGAGGCGGCGGAAGCTCTGCCGCGATCGTCCTGGCAGCGTGGTAGCACGGTGTTGGGGACAAAGACGGGACGACACGAGGGGACGCAGGAACACGGAAGCGGGCGCAGCCGCGGGGATGGGAGCCTAGGAGAGCGCCGACGCCTGCAACGACGCCGACGTCGTGGCCGAGCGGCGCTGGGCAAACGTCAGTAGAGATGTCGCGTACGCGGGTACGGTGTGTCGGCGGTGCCAGTTAGCCCGTGGGGTAGCATCGGGGTGGATCCACCGGAGAGTACGGCGCGAGGGGTGCGTCAGGACGCGTGTGACGCTGGCGCGAGCGACGGTGCGTCCTCCACTTTCGCTCCGACCGCGCTTAACCCTTTCGAGGCTTAAACAATTACCTCACTTTGCGTGAAAACCGACACCCTTGTAATTACAAATTAAAATCCTCAACTACACAGGTTGCATTATACACAGTGTTAGGTAGTCTCAGAAATTCAACGCGGTCCTACAGTGATGGGTGGAAAGAATGTTTCAACAGTGAATGAATTACGCCTGTCAGAATTATACATTCCAATTGATATTTTACAGAATAAAGGGTTGCCAGAACAATTCAGTGACACCAACGAAATGGTTGAACTGATAGAAATATAATACTAGTTTTAAACTTTCTTTTCACCCCCCCCCCCCCCCGCTGTGTGCACATATGTCGGTAGTGCTCGAAGGGTTAAAGGCTCTCGCCCCTTTCCATCGGGTGCTCTACCCTTTCGACCGACAGGTCGAGCTCCACCACGTTAGTGGTTCCCGGTGGAAGCCTTTAATTAATAACGAAGTGGTAGTAAGAAAGGCGAACGCCACGAGACGTTCCAGGCGAAAGACCCGCGGAGTATGACTCGCCGCGTCCACCCCTATCCGTCGCGATCGATTTTATTCCTCGCCACGGGGATGAACGGTACCGACGCGGAACAAAGCGGCTCTCGAGTGGAGGCGATGGTTAACCTTTAGGCGCGACAGCGAGGCAAACATCGTTACCCCTCGGGGCAAACTGTTCCCCGGGGAGGGGGGGGGGGGGGAATCTGCTTTCGGCGAGGGTGGTCGAAGAACGATGCCCGAATGCCTGGCTGTTCGCAGTGCGGGCTCGCTCGCCGAAAACCATCTGCCGCGGTATGCCATCGATCGGGGATCGCTTCGTCCACGTCAGTTTGATTAAGGCCGCGCGGCGGGTAATTAGGTGTCGAGTGTGTGCCAGCTTTCGTGCTCGACAACCGTGGACGATGATGCTCGAGGCGGCTCGAGGAGCGCGGAGCAACTTTCAAGTTCCATCGGAACGTGGACTCTGTCGATTGATGGAATTCGAGGAATTCTGATATTTAAGGATATCAGTCTTTTCCCTTGTGTTCCGTGAAGAATCGTGATAGCTTTGTAAATAGGGGTAGCCTTTTATCTGTCGCTTGAGGACGCGGAGATTTTTAGAGGAATCGGGGCTAAATTGTCGCGGTATTATGCCGAATGCAGCATCTTTGGATCGCAAAGCAATTTGCTCGATAACGAAGCCGCGTTTTCGGTTCGGCGAGTTTGAAAGCCACTCCCAATGCCCCCCTTGGTCCTTTGACCGAGGGAAATAATTAAATTCTTGCAACCGCAGCACAAAGGCCGATGCTGGGGAGATAGAAGAGGTAGGAAGAGACACGTGGTGCATTCGTGAAATGGAAAAGCTCGCGTTCTGACCTAAGAAAACGTCCCAACGTTCCCGGAAGTGGCTGAGAAATCTCGACGAGATGAATCGAGAAAACGAGGAAGTACGCATTCCGAAATCACAAAGTTATCTGTGCTTGAGTGCTCCTGTTTTGTTTTCTATAATTCCTTCTCACCCTAAAGAAGCTTGATTTCTATATTTTTCTACATTCAATTGTCAATTCGTGTGGGGAACGCTGCAGGGCCAGAGTCACCACTTCGCTGATAATTCAGTTGAATATATCGAGAGAATAGTGCCATTTCTGATTAAAAATTGAATGTCTGGAACCTTTGGAAGATTTCCAACAGCTTCTTCTGCGAAACTGATAACATTTTCAGTCACGCTTTCTTCGCAGCAGATGGGCATGCCCTAAATCGAAAGAAAACCTTATTTTCCAGTAATGCATCACGAATCTGATACTCTAAAAATATTTGTATCTATATTCTGCAGTCTGCCCTACGCCTTAAAATATCAACTTTTCATTTGAAAATACATATTATCGAGTTCCTTAACATTTTCCTTATAGTTGCTATTCAAATTTGTTATTAAAGAACACGTTGTATAAAAATCGATATTCCTCACGCGTGCATCGCGACAAGAGCTTAAACGTCGCGATTTTAATCGTAATACCTCCACAGCAGCGACCAGAATCGCAAACCCTTTGCAGCGCGTTGCAAAAGGAGCCGAATTGCAAGTGTCTGGTGCTCTCGGTGTTAATATACGGATGCCTTGCCGCAGTGACCTGGTGTAGATGCGCGAATGTCACCAAGGTACGTCACATCCTCTGCATTGCGAGCTTCCTGCTCGACCAGTGCCGTTCGAAACCGTCCGTTCCACCCGAGTCTCGTTCAATAAACCGAATCGCCGATTTGCGAGGAAATTATCTGTAGATCAGAGGAAAGCAGTATTATCGAAAACCAGGGTTCTTTTGTAGATCGTGATAAACTTCTCCAAGTACCCAATTAAGAGTACGAGGCACGTGTCGCCCTGTGACGATGGTTACATTTACATTCCCGTAAGTTACAACGCAAAGAGCAATTATATTTCACGAGACAAAGAAATTATATAAACTGTTTGGAATCAGGTGGGAGTAAAGCAGGACGATTCTATATGACAAAGCACGGCGAAATGAAAAGTAATGAAATTGAGGTGCCTCGGGTGTTTCTCGGGGGAATTTTAAAACATTAATAATTAAATAAAGTCTCCACCACAATTTCATTACACATTCCCTTCGTCTTCTTTTGTCACGTAGAATGGTCCCGCGAGTCAGTGGCGCACTCAGGATTTAATCTCGGGGGGGGGGGGGGGGGGGGGGGAATAATAAAAATTCTATAAAATTCATTGGGTTATTATAAATTTTTTTTTAAAAAACAAAATCCAGTTTCCTTTTCTTTCTACCCCTTCTTTGAGGGGTACCAGGAACCCCTGGTCCCTCTTGCGTGCGCCACTACCGTGAGTTTATTCACCCCTGATCCTGAGCGCAGTGTATATTGCTCAAAGCCTCGATTCGTTGTAGGAATATTATTCCTAAGATCTTGAAGATTACGTTCCTCTTCAGGTGGCGTTCATGGGAATGCTGTACCTGGTCTACCTGGTCGAGTGTTACCACTCGCCGATCAGGATCGACCTATTGCACGCGGAGAGCCAGGACAGCGTGCTGTGCAAGATCTCGCAGCTCAAGTCCGCCCAGCCTACCATTTGGTGGAAGGCCGTCTCCTACCACTACGTGCGCAGGAAACGCCAAATTACCCGGTACAGAAACGGAGACAATTACACTACGACGCAGGTAACGCATATCGCGCGACGTGCAACGCATATCTCGTTATCCAGACGAAAGGAAATCGGGGGATGGTAAATCGTCGAATACGCCTCGCGCCAGACTGACTCTACCTAGTGCGGGGACAGATGGGCCATTCCCTTCGAGAAACTAATAACACAGCTTGCAACGCCTCTTCTCCTCCTCCGCAAACACCACATCCTGAATCCACGATCACTTTATTTACACGGTGACCATTTACATGACCCGAAAATTAAACGGGCTTGTATACCATCGAAATCCAGGTCTCGAGGTAGGCTCTCCCTCAGAGTTGAGCATTATCTAAATAAAGAATTATTTAAATAACGTGTCTAATAAAAGATACTTTAGCTTTATCCGTTGTAGAATAAAGACATCTCGGGCGATCTTTATTTGAAGTAACGAATCAAATTTTTATATTTTATTCGAACTGAAGATTTTTATTTAAATAAATTTTTGCCCATCTCGGCAGACCACTTACGCCTCGCCTCAGCTCATTTTATTCTTCCCAATCTTTTCTTATGAATTTTTAGAATTTCACATATACTAACAAGGAGAGGTTCTCAGGTGTCCGCCTCCGATTGTTTTGAACTTTGGATATGTTTTAGAGGACCGAAAAATGAGATATACGTGTTTTTTTATAGCGGCCCGTTTTCATATTTAGGGGGTGAAACCAACCCCCAAAGTTATAAGATTTTCAGGTGTTCATTTCCGATTGCTTTGGTTTTTGGATATGATTTAGAGGACCGAAAAATAAGAAATACGTGTCTTTTTATTTTGGCCTGCTTGCATGTTTAAGGGGTGAAACTGACGACAAGAACATCGTCCATATAGCAAGTTATGATGCAAATTAAATTTATATAAAGTTTCACTCCACACAATTTTTGTACCCCGTATGAACTTTGGGGGGGTAGATTCACCCCCTAAATATGAAAACGGGCCGTTATAAAAAACACGTATGTCTTATTTTTCGGTAGTCTAAAATATATCTAAAAACCAAAGCAATCGGTGGCCGGCACCAACTATTCTTATGAACTTTGGAGGGTGGTTTCAACCCCTAAACATTCAAGCAGGCCAAAATAAAAAGACACGTATTTCTTATTTTTCGGTCCTCTAAAACATATCCAAAATTCAAAGCAATCGGAGGCGGGCACCAACTATTCTTATAAACTCTGTGGGGTGGTTTCACCCCTTAAACATGCAAGCAGACCAAAATAAAAAGACACGTATTTCTTATTTTTCGATCCTCTAAAACATATCCAAAATTCAAAGCAATCGGAGGCGGACACCTGGGAACCTCTCCTTGTAAGTAGTGTAGACAGGAGGAGTAACAAATTAAAAGATCAAATTCCAACGGGCTTAAAAACCGTAGCGCGCAAACAAAAAATAAAAAAATGGTAGAATGCCTTCAAAAAAAATTTCCACACACAGCAAAATCTCAAGTATGAAATACTCCAGACATTCCACAGAACTTACGTCGGCCCCGGCTCACATTAAGAGATGCAAAGCCTAGCGTGAGTGGATGCAACGCCGTGAAACAGAAGAATTATCACTCGTACTAGTAAATCCTCTGGACGACTGACCAGAAATGCGAACCGAGACAAGGTGGAAACTCAGGAAGAGCAAAAAACCGAGGCGAGGCGTAGCGGGAGCCTGCATTTAAGACTTCCAATGCTTACACACGGCAAACACCCACGCGCTTAGCCTCCCTTTCCTCGCATCCTTCGTTTCCAACCACTGGTATCTCTAACTTTAACCTTGTCTAGCTACTGTACTTCTAAAACTATCATTTACTATCTATCTAGCCCTCGAGCTCGTGGCCATCTCTCCCTAATGGCTCGTCTTTCCTCGACCCCCCCTTCCCCCCTGATGATACCCACTTTGCAGGTCTACTACGAGAGGATAAACACCCACGCCGCGACGTCCTTCTATTACTACGACTACTGCGGCGTGAAGGATATCAGCAAGGAGCTGATCCTGGACCCGAAGGTGCCCATCACGAAGATCAACCTGAGCAAAGGGTTCGCCTTCTCGAACATGAGGTCGGCGACGGAGTTCGAGGAGGCCCGGTCGAGGTTCTTCGCCGAGCAAGTACGACGGGATTGTACGGTAGTTTAAATGCCTGCCATCGAGCGGGCGTTGTTAAGTGATCGATGAAAACGTTGATGTTCCAAGGAGTTAAGGGACGACTACATGGAGATGAGGGAGGGTCTGGACCTCGGCTACAACCCGAATCCTACGACCTTGGTGGCTGTCCTAGGTAACCCCTGGTTCACGAATCGTTACGTGTACTGGTGCTTGAGCGGCCTTCTGCTCAGCTGGCCTCTCCGGGTGATCATAGAGTACAAAACGCAGTACGCGGACTATCAGGTAATAGAATCGGAAGTAATCAGCTACTCTTCGGAGATCTACCCTTTGAGCGTCTGATACGGGCTTCGAGCAGTCCCTCTTCAATTAACTCGCTCCTGAAGGACAGCAGAGCACGAGTCCCTGCTGGGATGTATGCGCTTTGCATATTTCTTTCACATGCCAACAGGGACTCGCCCATGCCATCTGTCAAGGACAAGTAAAAATCGAACGGGGGGGGGGGGGGGGGAGGCCACTTCGAACACCCCTTTCCCTCGACCAAGCGAAGCTAACAATCTTTGTCCTTAGATCACCAAGTTGTTCGGCATAAACTACGACACGCCAAGCGGCAGCGAGCCAATACACGCCTCCATGAGCCAGCAAACGATCAGCCAGCCAGGCTCCTACATGCTAGCGCCTAGCTACAGCGAGGCGCTCTTAATGGACCCAGCTCCGGACCACAGAGACCACGAATCCCAGGAAGCAATTACGGAGATGGTGCCGAGTTACTCGGAAGCGTTGCTCTACCAGCGAGCAGACCAGGGCTACGCAGCCAACGAGGAAGCGAGCCTCGACAGCGAGGACTCTACCCGTCGATACGACCTGGCGTCCCGCGAGTGCTCCTGCCCTTGCCACGCTGCTCTCGAGTCGAGGATATTGGAGGAGGCATCGAGAAAGGACGACGACGCGGGACATCCTCTGGCAGACACCAGCGTCCAGATCGATCCACCATCCTGCACGTTCGTCAGCCAGATGGAGGCTGGGAAGTGCGGAAGCTGCGGCAGATTCCTGGTGGAGGCGCGGTTGGAGAACGAGTCCAGCGGAGCGGAGGTAGGGACGAGTTCCGCGGAGGCGCCCCGACGCGCCAGGAGGGGAGTGCACGGCGGCTTCATGCCGCGGGATATGTCTGAGCCGAACCTGAGAACGCGAGCGGAGCCGGTGGAGGTCGACACGCGGTTCCTTCGACTGAACGGGCAGAGTTTGGGGAATATTCTGGAGAACGAGCAGGAGGAGGAGCTTCACGGGGACGTGAGGGTAAGGGAGACTCCAGGAGCCCGTGGGATGTACAGGTTCTCCGTGTCCTCGCTGGAGGAGGGGAGCTCGCGGGCAGGGGGGCTCGTGGACGTGAGCAGGGGCGCGATACCGAAGAGAATGCCTGGACGGAGCAGGGTAATCGCGAATCCCATGTCCAGCGAGAACTGCGTGTTGCCAAACTCCAAGACCTACTTCTGCTTGAAGTCGATACTCAAGCAGAATAATCGGCGGTACACGCTCATCACCGCGAGGGAGCTGCAGAACATGTCGAACCGAGAGGACGAGGAGCAGGGTGGACGTGGCAAGACTAGGTCGTCGTACCACGAGGGTTGCACGCCTGGGTACGCGTCCACGAGCAGCGGGGGAAGGTTCAGTAATTTGTTCTCAAGATCGAGGGAGAGCTTGGACGGGGTACTGGGCAGAAGAAAGAAGCAACTGCTGGAGAACTTACTGACGGACAAGGGCGAGGAGGCACCCGGCTGCTCGAAACGCGAGAATAGGTAAGCGACGTTCCACCAAAAGCCAGCGACGGAACTAGGGGGGGCAGCGGGTGTTTTTGCCCCGGGCGCCGATTTGCGGGGGGGCGTCAAATGAGAAATCCAAGTCCATCTTTGTAGAGAAAAGACATAACTTTGGAGAGGCAACATCAATGGCTTTATTTAAATTTATATATTACGTTATTCCGTTAGGAATAAAGGCGATACACATTTTATGGAAAAGTAATGAAGAACCTAATAGTCAAAATATATTTATCTGCTATCAAACAGCAAACCAATTAGGGTACCTGCAATATGTTTGAAACCAGTTAATAAACACGTTTGTTATGTCTTTTTTATGTAAAGTGTGGACTCAAGCACCGAAGGTGGACAATACAAAGGGGTAAAATGTTGGGAGAGGGAGGGCGTTCCACAGAATCCTTGCTCCGGGCGCTTAGAACCTAGTTTCGTCTCTGCCAAAAGCTAAGCTAAGCCAGACACAGCCTAGCATAGCTTAGCTTAGCTTCCAGGTGGATCCCCAGCTTCATGCTTTGCAATAACTTCTGGGGCGACCTAGTCACCACTACGGATCTGAAAGAAGCTGATTTTCCTCGACAGAACCCTGATCTTCGCAAGCCCCATTCAAGAGGTGTGCCCCGGGGATCCGTTCGGCGGTAAAGACGTGATTCGGACCAGGCAGGAAGTGGACTCCACCCCCACAGAGGAGTCACCCAGCCACACGATGCTCAGCCAAATAGGGCGCTCATTAGCTTGCGACAGGAAGTCGCCTCGACGTCGCTTCCAGGAGAACCGGAAGCAGCGTTACTCCGACACCTCTCAGCCCTCCAGCTTCTCCTGCCCACCTGATCGCCAGCACCCCTATCCCTACGCGTTCTCAGCGTCCACGGACGCTGTGGACGTGGCGGACTTCGAAAAGACCCTTTCGCCGTCACGCGTCTACCAGCACGCCACATCCTTCCCACCGTACGAGGGTTCCAGCCCTAGTCACAGCAAAAAGTGCGCCGATCCACCCGCCGCCGATCGGGCTCCCTCGGAGGGCGCCAGCAGGTCGCCGGTCAGGGCGGAGCTGACGCGCTCGCTAACCGAGAGACGAGCGAAGCCGGCCAAGCACGACTCGAGCGTACGTCGCAGCTTCACGGGCAGAGTAGAGGATTACAGAGCGGAGAACGGCAAGTGGGCGAACCTGAACATGGAGACGTCGTTGTAACGAAGGCACGCTCACGGACGCAGCGCAACGTAACTTGTAAATATCCGTCCTAACCACTTTTCACGGTTCAAGACTCTGTAAATATGTACGCCGTTAAGTACGATTTACGAGCGCCGGGGCTATTGCCTCGCGGACGCGCCTTCGCTTGAGTATCGACGGTGGATCGTCGCCTAGGTCACTCTAGATCGAAAACGCACCGATCACTACACCGCCCCTAGGACGGCGAGGATCGACGCGTGCCACCGCTGTCCACGTAGCCGATTTCCAAGTCATCAAGTGCCCCTCGCAAAGGTAACCTACGCGAGGAAACTTTCTGCGCGGTATCTATCGCGCGGCGTCTGGGCGGCGCTCGAATCAATTTCTATGGAGGACTCGTTTCATCGATGGAGGTTGATTCGAGTAGATTTGCCTCGAGTTTTGCGGATAGCGGGGATATTATTCACGAGTAACGAATGCTCTTTGCTTCCTCTCGTGCTTTAGATATTCAGTAACGTTGAAAGAAGGAACAATTGAGGAAATTGCAACAAGACGGGTGCAGCTCTATGTTTACCAATTTGGAGAAAATTAGAAAACACTGTTTATAAAATTATTGGTTTGAGGTAACTTTAAGAAGAGAACACTAATTGAAAAATAAGTAGTAGTTATTGAGTTGATAAGTTTTTATTTCTATTTTTGGCGAAAAGATATTCTATAATAAAAATATTAATAATAAAATATTAAAGTATTAAATTATTAATATTTTTATAATAATATTTATATTTGTGTTATAGAATATTTTTCGCCAAAAATAGAAATGAAAACTTATCAATATCAGTCTAATTAAAAGAGATAATTTCGGCGCACTGGTTCGGTCTATTAAACAATTAAATAAAATTAAGTATTAAAATTAAGTATAAAAATTAAATATTAAAATATTAATATTAATATTTATAAAATTTATAAAATATTATAATATTATAAATATTATATTAATACTTTATATTAATTTATTTTAATATTAATATTTTAATACTTAATATTGATAAGTTTTTATTTCCATTTTTGGCGAAAAATATTCTATAATAAAAATATTAATATTAATATGAAAATATTAATAATGTAATACTTTAATATTTTAATATTAATATTTGTATTATAGAATATTTTTTAGAATATATTTATCAAATTTATAAAATAATAATATTAATATTTTTATGCGTATATGACACGTCATAACTCAAAAAATGTAGCTGCACCTCTCTTGCTGCAAGGTCCTCAATTGCTGAAGTAATTATGTAATTGCTTCGCGTAATTATGTAATTGTGAATGGTATTTTTCATAAATCGGGCCTAGGTGTAACAGAGCCTGAGTAAGGGATAAGATTTCATTCGTTACTCGAGACCGAATCGTCGAGCTTGCCACTCGAGGGAAAGTACCGCCCAATTCTGCTCCCCTGCGATACGCCTCGCTACGATTGCGAATCGCAACTTTTTCGCGTGCAATTGATTCGGCGTCAATTATGCGCACACCGTATAGCAAGTAAGCTTCACTCATCGATAATCGAGGGTTTTTGATACGAAATTCGAGGAAGAAAACGCATGGCGACTTAGAATCCGTAGAATGGAATAGTTGCAAAATGGGAGCTTGATATAGGATCCTCGCGATCGAACCGAATCGCGATTGTGTGCCAATAACGAATATCCCACATTCCTTACATACACCCAGCCCCGGCTTCTGATGTTTTTCTTGTGTGTGCGATAAAGGTTTCAGGTCTTTCCAAAAAAAAAAAAATTTTTTTTAATTAATTTCGAATGAAAAAACAGGAAATGAAAATGAAATGAGAACCTCTCTACAATATGATCTTACTTATGCCCGAGTTATGGTTATACAAACTTGGGTTGCTTAAAAATTTATCTCATATTTTTTTAGATCTTTCAGGCGCTTTTTCTTTTGCGACGCCTGTGTCCATCGCGCACTTTGCACACGCAACCAGCCGGGTCTGCATACACCACCCAAGATTCGCGCGTTCTTGCCCCTTTCGACTTGTCAATTGAACGAAACCAGAGGTGGGCTAAAATTTTATTTAAATAAAATTTTTGAATAACCAATAGAAGTTAAAAAAATTATTCGTCGTATAAAGAAGTTAACTTTATTCGGTAAATAATCTAAAGTTAAAGTAACTTTTACTTGATCCGTTATTTAAACGATTTTTTATTTAGTTAATGCCCAACTCTTATCGAAACTGACACGAGAAATCTTCCTTTCAAGTCCTAAGATTTAAATGTCAAACTTCAATGCTCCAGCGAACTATTTCTTATTCGAATCAGAATTATCCAGAAACGTTAAAAAATTTCCCAAGTCCAGCAATGCTGTACGGTTTCTTTATTGCATCGCCCATCAAAAACCCCTCCTTATCGGTTAATTTACGATCTCATGTAACGTCGTTCGTACACACAACCGCGATCGTGGGCTTTCGGGCAGTTTTATGCTTGCGTCTTTGTAGAGATCGGGATATCAAGGTAGCGTTATAAAGATCACCGGGTAAACAACGATTGCCTTCTGATCCTGGATCGCTTGGCCGATATATCGAATGATTTCGAACGGGACTATACAAACGTAAACCTTACGAGAACATCGTTCGCTCAAGTGCAATAGGCAGACAAACTTCGAACGTTTCGAACGAAGCACGGAGGGAAAAGGGTCCTTTGCCTGTAAACCATTGAAAGTTTTCTCGATTCGACGCGTATAAATTCCGAGAAATATACATGTAATATAGTATATATTTTTGTCTACGACGTTGGCTCGCGTGCAAGGTACACCCGAAGAAAAAAAAAAACAGGCTATCCGTATTCCGATCGTTTTTACCAGTTCTCTCGTCATTTTGACCGAGGAGCTTTGTATTATTGCGCGATATACAGGATGTTCGGCGACAGAGAGTAGAAAATTAAATGTGTGATTCATGCGAGAAAATAAAGCGAAAATAAAGAGTAATGAAATTTTGGTGAAGGCTTCGTTTCTTAGTTATTAATGTTTAAAAATTCGGCCGAGAAACTTGCGTCCATCGTAGATCTTCAAACGTCTCTGATTCGAATTTCTAAACATTAATATAAGAAACGAAGTCTCCACAGCAATTTTATTACTCTTCGTTTTTATCATATTTTTTCACGTAGAATCGACCATTTCAATTTTTACTATTTGGTGCCGAACAGCTTGTATATAAATATATACATAAAATACAATATACACATATATATACATACTATTATTACATAATACCGCGGGAACGAGAAGCGACGCACCGTTATGCTTTTTAGGGAAATATTTTTCATATACTCGATGGAACGTGTATCGATGCCAATTGCTGATCGTGATAATCATTGATAGATGGTAAAATACGTTTACGATCGTTACGATCGTGGTACGATTAAGATTGCATTGTTAGTAGATAGATACGAAAGCTTTTAAAGAAACTCGGAATTATCGATTGAAATATTTGTAAATAGCTATGAGAAGATCGATTTTAACCTGTAAATTTCTTCGTTCGGAGATCATTGATAAGAACTAATAATCTTGATCGTACCACGACGATTTCTGTCTACAGTAAGTGAATTAGGGGTTTCCGAATCTGTACTATGTGCATATGTGTGTACGTGTAATTCGGCAGGAAATTATTCAAGTGTGATTTATCGACCCATTCGATTTTTATCATCGAAGGAAATGATTATTTATCGGTTCAAGGTTTCGAACTCGCTACATATAAAAACGAAAGAAAACGTACTAAGCGCTTTTATCATACGTCAATTTAAATTTCCTTGATAAACTCTGCCTCTTCAAGCATTAGAATCGTACACGAATGGGTTGAAACTTGTTAAATGTGTCTATATTAATGTTCGAAAGAAGTTGTATTGTATGTACTCGGTCAGACTTTTCTTCTAGAAAATCTAGAACAAGGCTAGGTACGTAAAGAGTACTCACCCTGCCGGTAACGATGAAAGTGACGAAAATTCGCGTGCAGTCAGAAGATGCCTCACCCCGTAACAGGATCTCCCGTCGAAACCATCCACATTTCCGATTGTTTAACACACTCCTGGAACGATTCTCCGACGCGAACACACTCTCCCAGCGTACATACGCACATTGGCATTTTTAAGCCGCGTCTTCTAACTGACGAGGAGGATCCGTCAGCTACTCGACCGCGATTTTGGCGCCAAGTTCAAACGCAAGCCGTAGCTGAGCCGCCGCGTAGACGTAGACTTGTTGCAATTTGTTGACACAACGAGCGACGAAGCATGTGATACCGGGACTCGATTACTCGCGATGAACCGTTGTTAAATGTTAAGCCATCTCAGGATAACGCGCGATTACTTCCAGGGTTTACCGCGTCACACGAGTAACGAGCGACGAATTTTCTATTCCGCGTTTAAATAGGACTTTTGATAGACAGGTCGTTACGAACTCCGATCGCGAAGAGGCACTTTCGGTAATGGCGGATGTACTGCCGCGAACAATGCTGCAACCGCCTTGTAACACTGCAAACAATGGTGACAACAGCTTTGAGTTTTTGTAGTAGAAACTTTGGCAGAATCAAGCTCGAAAACGATATATTAATTTACGGCGAGCGAAATCGGGTTCTAGATATTGCGAAGGTTCGATGAGATAGACAATTGACTAGGTTAGCTTATGTTCTACGTTAAGTTCGAAAGTGTCTCTTCAAACGAGCCACTGGAGCCTTCAATGTTCGAAAATCCATCGATCCGTAGTCGCTTACAGCAAGCCTAGGCTTTAAGAAGTTACAGAAGAATTCACGAGAATCGATGATCTAAATTTCAACGAACAAATTACGTTCGTCGATAAAGGCGGGATTATGGCGAAATATGAATGTCGATCAGAACTCCACTTTCCGATGGATTTCCGATCGATCAGCATTTTCACTGGAAAATGGGGAGAATAGATAATCTGGCCGCTGCGACACGATTGCACGCCAAGAGGAATTTCGTTATTGCAGATTAATCTTGCGGTATGTTTAAAGCCTCGGGGCACATACAACGGAATCCTTGTTGCCGTGCAATATCGATAACAAAAGACAAAACCTATGCCGTCTCAGAAAAGTGCTCTTCTAAGTAAAATTGTTATTATAGGGCGAATTGTCTATTATTTAGCGATAATTGGGCGCGCGTTTATATGCGATACGTACACGCATATTTGTCCGCGTAAGGAGCCTGCAAACTGTATATTGCTGCGTATGTAACTATTATTATTAACAAACGATATACAAATCATACCTGTAAAAAAAAACAAAGAAAAACGATATGGTTATAGTACAATAAACGTTGACACGAAAGAGGAAAGTGTTTCCTTGTCGCCATCCTTTCGCGCATGTCAAGTCACGGCTGGAGAATGAAACGCCCAAGTATTTTCATTTGGATGTATTTTCTTCTAAAACGTGGGACAGTATTAATAAAAGTATACGATACACGCTCGAGTGTGATGTTTAACAGAACAGACTAAAATCTGACCGCAGGAAACAATATTATGCATGGATTCGCCAAAATCATCACTGGCTAATATACAATTCGATGGACACTGATATATCGAATGCAATCGAAATTCATTGATGCACATTTACTGTTTGCTGACATTTATACACATTCCGCTTGCCCGCTTACAAACACTCGTATGGGAAAGGGAACGATAGGAACCTTCTCTTTAATTGTGCCCACTTTCTTGCCATATTAAACAATAAAGTGTTTTTTCTTTTTTACGTAACTATAAGTATATTCTTTTTTTTTCCCTTGCGAACACTTTGCTTTACGTGAACAGAAATAAGGTATAGGACTCTTCGTTTGGTTGGACTAGCAGTATCGGCAGGCCATCGCATTGGGCTAGTTCTCAACGGTTGTACGCTTCGATAAATCGTGGCTTTTATAAAGCTAATTTTTCGTGTAACCATTCTGCGTGTAATAGACCCGGTAATAAAGCGTTTTGCTTCGCCACAGTGAATACGAATTGTCAAACTTGAGAAGATACACTCCCTGCAATAAGTAATTGATATTATATCTGAAGCACATACATGACATGACCTTTTTACGAAAGGGTTTATCCCGTTGATATACTTAAATAAATAATAATGATAAATAATAATAATAATATTGCCATTTGCTCACCTGCCCTGGGTATCTATGACTCCCTGCATAGATTTCTTCTTGCGAGTCCCTCCTATATACCTTCAAGGAGCAATAAACAAACATTACGAGAATACGAATACCATTACACTTTGTTCTGTTTCACTGGAATACGAGATCGTATCTATGTACTTACAGGTACAATCACACTTATAGGCGGTGATGATGGCTTATAATCAGACTGAACATTACCGTTCGTCACTCCACTTTCCAAATCCTCCCTCGATATATAATCCTCTTCTTCGTCGTCTTCGTCTTCGGACTCACTAATATGAACCGACACTTGATTCGTTTCTGGCTTCGACCACTCGAAGTAGACCCCGAAACCAATGTCATAACCATCCGTCGCAAACTCCCAAAATAGGCAGGAGCCGTCTTCGTGCGTCGGTACCCTAACAGTCACAGTCTCTCCATGCCCAACTTTAATAACAGCGTCGCCAGCTTCCCTCCTAATGGTCTCCTTGAATTCCTCTACGCCTTTTATCGTCCACATTTCTGCGGGGGCAATGGGCGGCCAATCTTCTAGCTGTTCATCCGAGTCGTCCTCGTTTAAAGGCGCCGTCTCGTTCGCCTCGTCCTTCTCCTCCTTCTCTACATCGTCTGGCGTCATGTCGTTTGCTTCCGGCGCTGGATCTTCCACGACTAATTGATTCTGGCGCAGCTGCTGCATGTACTGATGATAATGCTGCTCTTGCAATTGCCTTATTAAAACGCCTTGCTGCTCCGGGTTCCCGGGATATTGCTGCTCCGCGTACATTTTAAATTGATAATAAGTTTGCTGGTTCAACGCATCCTGTATTTGCCTTCTCTGTATTTCCTCCTTCAATCTCGCCTCTTCCTCTTTCTTTCTTATTTCATCCAGTTCCTTTAACCTCCTCTCTTCCTCCAGCTTCCTCTCTTCTTCCTCCTTCTTCAGCCGCAGCTTCTCTTCCACGTCCCTTCTCTGCGCCTCCACGAACGTTCTGAATAATGGGCACAGTTTGTCCAGCAGAACTATAAACCCGTCCATTGCCTGCTCCTTGGATATATCCCCCAAGTTCTGCCATGCCAAACGCCTGTCCCTTCCGATCACATCCAGCACACCTAAAGGCGGCGCGTTCTCGGCGGTGCACTTGCCGTGCGTTACTTGCTGCGTAAAGGCGACCAACTTTAATTTGTCTTCGTAGGACAGGTGGACTGCTTTCCCTTCCTTCTCTACAAGAATCACATAGTTCGTCTCATCAATGATGAAGCGAGATACTGTTCCTTTAATCCTCGATCATGCAAACTGGACAACGTCGAAAGCAAAGGACAGTGGTTGGCCAAGGAAGCTCCGGTTGGAGTTTATACTCGAGGGTCCCGAGGATTTATGAATGTACGGTACAACAATGGAATAATGCGAACGGACACAGGCGGATCGTTCGTTTAGCGAAACGCGAAGAATTGAGCAGCGAGATTATTCTAGCCAAGCTGTCAATACGACCGGACTCACCTTTGTAGAAATTGATCGCCATTTTATAGAGCTCTCGGGCCTCGAAACCCCACAGGCGGGGCTCGGCCTTTTTCTCCCTTTCCGTGTCATTCTCGCTTTTCGCAGACTCCTCCGTGGATATCGTTAATTTCTCGATGCTCCTCTCTACGGAGGAAATGTCACCATTGGCGCCCGCCATTTGTAATTACACTGACACGTCAATTAC
The DNA here is from genome assembly GCA_947577245.1 of Andrena bucephala. Classification (NCBI taxonomy): domain Eukaryota; kingdom Metazoa; phylum Arthropoda; class Insecta; order Hymenoptera; family Andrenidae; genus Andrena; species Andrena bucephala. Next base: position 33,721,382 of record OX387717.1, on the reverse strand, counting down.
TAGTCGCTACAAGCACCTTAACCTTGCCCCATCGAGATGGCCCGCTAATTCCAACATTTCCGTGTTCATCGAGAGAATGTTGCAACGGCACAAGACAGCTACGAGACTCGTGCTTCTGTCGCAGTGCACCTTTTACGGCTGGCAGTCATATACGTGTAATATTAATGGCCACAACCCGTTCTTTATTGGTCGACCGCGACATCGCGAGATACGGCGATGCATCTCACTGACGAATCGATTCTTGCTTTTTGGAATCGTAGGGCGCGAAAAATCTCCCGCTAATTTTACAGCGCTCGTCGATCAGGTATCTGTACCTTATTATTCTATCTTTCGATTTAGAAGTAATTAAAGTAGCTTCTCAGCGGCGGGTATTGATAATTTCTCTTCTCGTGCACTCAACAGTGCATAAGAATTTTCTAGCTCCTGTACTGAATACACGCGGGGTTCTAGATACGTCTTATCAGTTCCAATGCTCACGAAACAAATAACGTCCTTCGCTGAGCGGGTTCGGTCCATCCCTTCCATTGAAATTTTCTTTTCCGAGAAAGTAAAAAGCAACGACGTCAGTCGAATAATGTTTTCATTTCGTCGACTGCTGTTCTCTGTCCTCTGTCCTCTACGCAACTGTGACCCTGTTCGTTTCAAATCGTTCGGCGTAAAGTGACCTTTGCTGTCTAGGAATACACAGCATAACATAATAGAAGAGCGAATTATTTTTCATTCGTTTCATCTGCGACAGATTAAATCGCGCATAAAAGTGGCGTTGTTACCCTGTATTTTTTAACCGATGCAAAAAAGGAGGAGGTTATAGATTCGACCCGTTTGTATTTTTCTTTTTTTTATGTTTGTCCCCGCATAACTCCTCAGCATATAGGCCGATTTGGATGATCTTTTTTTTATTCCAAAGAGGGCGATGCCACGGTCGTCCCATCTTACACTGCATCAACATTGGTTAAATATTTAGCCAGTTCTGGTTAATAATAAAGACTATTGTCACCTAATTATTAAAAAATTAAAAATAAAAAAAATTAAAAAATTAAAACCGACTTCAAAAAAATAAAATTGCACTAGCTTCCCCAATCTACGACGTAGATTAAATAAGGGAAACCAATGTTGTAGTTCTACGTCAAATAAGGAAAAAAATTATTTTTTACTTTTTAGTGCAATTTTTTTTTTGAAGTCGGATTTATTTTAATTTTTTTTTTTTTAACTTCAATCTACGTAGTAGATTAAGTAAGAGAAAAAATTATTTTTTACTTTTTAGTGCAATTTTATTTTTTTGAAGTAGATTAAATAAGGGAAAAAATTATTTTTTACTTTTTAGTGCAATTTTATTTTTTTAATTTTTTTAACGTTTAAAAAAAACAACTAGGTGCTGAGGGCACCTCAGCAGGCGCCACCATAAAGCATCAAGCAATAAACGATTCTTAAACGCTCTCAATTAATACACAACTCGTAAATAAAAACTGTACTAACTCCAATCCCTTATTTAAGCAACCGGAACCATTTATTTTCACTCAACTCAACAACTCGTACCATAGATGTCGATGCATTCTTACCGTTTTGGTGTCACACCCAACGTTATCGATTCAGTCTGTAAAATAAGATTACAATGCTGCGAGTGGTGGGAATTAAAATTAAATGTTACCGAGTCGGTCACTGAACGGTTGCAATGAAAGGGAAAAAAAGGAAACGCCAACTTATGTAAAATGGATTTCTTTTATTATCGTTAAAAGTAGGAATAATGTACAGTACCCGTGCACACGATTCACGCACAAAATGTGTACACGGTACTCCGTCTTTCACCCGTCCAATATACATTTGTCTCGCGTAATTTGTAAATCGTAGCAACACAGTATCATACACTTCAAGAATGTACAGACTTGTCTAATGGAAACCAACTGTGCTTTCCGATCAGAATTTTTTAGCCATCGCCCTTCGCGCGATCGCAAAATTCGTCGTCCACGTTACTCGGAAATTACATATCTTCTTTCCTCTCCTCTGCCCGGGGGTACACACCGCCGTGCCCGTTACCTACTGATACATTTGATTTTGTTGACGGTTCAACCTTCGGTGAGAATTTCAAGAAGGAGACGCCGTAGGCTGTCGAGACCTGTTAGAAAACCACAATCCGGACCTTGGTGCACCGTCGAATTTGAATTACAAGCTCCCGTCGAACCGTGGACGAAAGTAGTGTGCGCGAAGTCAATCATTCTTACATCGACGCGTGCCTCCTCCGTTTGCTGTTTCATTTTCGGCCGATAAGAACACGACGTATACCTGCGGAGAAAATACGGCTTGTTATACTGTAGTTGCGGTAGATAAGGCGACCAAGGACAACCGTCACAAGTTGCGAGGGTGTAAAAATATTCCGTCACCTTTATCCTTAATATAACGTTAAACGTACGGAAACATACTACCGGCGAAAAGAAAGCAACGAAACGGAACCAACTGCGACAGAAAGGAATACACGAGTCTTCCTTCCAGCGAAAAGTATTGTTCTATGTATGAAGAAGAGTAACGAGTCACAGAAGACCGTTATCTGTTTTTACCTGTTCGATATATTGGCGCACTCTACGTCTTCCTCTATCCTATCCTCGCTCTCGTAAAGACGGAGCACAGGACTTTCGTGTCTCTGTCGTTTTGCCCCGTTATCCGACCTAGCTTCTGTATCGGAACTAGTGTCTTCTGCGTTATCCGAAGCTTGTCCGAAACAGAACTCGTCGTTCGAGGTGCCGTAAAGCATCCACTGTTCGTATCTGGGTGTTTGAAGCACCGTGTCGATCAAGCTGTCGCTAGATTCGACGAAAACAGTCTCTTCGCTGTTGGGATTACGAGTTCGTAACAAAAAATACATTATTATTAACGTCGCTCCGCCAATTCACTTCACTTCGTTTAATTCATTTGAATATTGCAATGTAAGAAAAATTGTGAAAGAGTGCGTAAATAGTGTCCGTCATTTCTCCCGAGGGATTCTTTGAACAATTCTCTCGTCGTTTCCGATAAAGCCACTTCTCCGCGTCGCTTTCTTTCAAAGTAAATTTCTTCAACGTTTTACTTTTATGGTAAATGTATATTTCACGAAACAATTTCTACAAGATATTCGATAGCTACTGAAACGTTTTCCCCCCGAGACAGGGAAAGGATTGATTAGTTTATGTCGCGTGAATGTCGAGAGAAATTGCGAATGGAGGGAGAAAGGGGAAGTCCGTTGTGCAACTGCGATTTCAGAGATATGCGAGGCGAATAAAACGATTCTCTTCTTGCCTTCCAGCCGATCACTGGTCATCAATTTCTGAAATTATTGGCACACAAAGCTGGATAAGTCGAAGAGGTAAAGGTGGGATTCCACTGTGGCAATTTATTGGCAACGGGCAATCACCCCCGCATGCCTCAGTGGAATCGCAGCTTAAAGGTAAACGAAAAATAGTAAACAAAAAGCATAAAAGAAAACGGCGAAAATTAGCAACGCGTTGCGGGCAAGTGAAAGTATTTGAGTTTGCTAAAAACTGGCGTCCAATTTGAATCGCTGTTTATTCGACAAGCCGATGTTAAATGTCCGGCGTCAAGACGAGAACCGTTTTGTTCTTACAAGGGTTCATCCCGAACCCGAAAATTCAAAAAATTCTGAAACTTTGTGAATTTGTAGGGAAACATATTCTAAGCGGGTGTAATTGACCCCTGAAAATCCGGTTATTTTCCAATTTTGTGTTATAACTCGTGAACTGTAAAATAATTTTTTTACCAAATGATAAATCTAATTAAAACTAGTAACTTTTGTCTGGAAACTTTTCTTCTATCTCTTGTAGTTCGCGAGTTATAATACAAAATCGGAAAATAGCCGAATTTTCAGGGGTTAATTTCATCCCCCTCGAGCGAGTTTAGGCACCAACAAAAATTGCGTTGTAATCTGGAGAAAATCCCCTACATGTTCACAAAGTTTCAGAATTTTTTGAATTTTCTGGTTCGGGATTCTTCCCTTGTTAGTATGAAAAGCTATTCGCCTTTCGATGTACTGCATATCGTGAAACATTTTATGCTTACAGACCAACGAACGATACGTACATACGCATACGTATGTATGTATTATGTGTGTGTGTATATGTATGTATGTATGAGACACATAAATACCCCTCTGATTTATTATTTATCTTTGTAATTCATATAAACATTTGCGGTTGTAGAGCTATGCTCTACAGATGAGCAACGATATACCTACGAAAGGATTTTGATATCCACCACTTTCAGCTCTGATCCTCCCATAGTAAGAAACTGATGGGGCTCGATTAGGGACTGGTATTGCCGCGCTTTATTATAGTTCGGCCGTAATAAAGAGCAGTTTTCTAAAAAGTGACGGTACACAGAAATATACATGCTTAAATTTGGGAAACAGCGCACTCCTAGTTCGTTAGTGTAACAATCCGATATTCCCCGATGTGTCACGAGAGCTGCCACCCCGTCGTTTTCAGTAATGATTTCATCGGATGGTCCATACACGGCGGATATGTACTTTTAACGTGTAATTGAATTAAGTAACGTTTTAACGACACTACTACACTAAAGTACTGATCGTGCGACATTTCCTCTAAACCGATTTCTTTGTCTTTTCTTTCTTTTTTGTTTCGAGCGAACTACGAATGGCATTAGCGCTCGAAATACGACACAATCTTCAGAAAAAAAAACTTTACTTTCATGATAAACCCTCCAATGTTCTGATGGAGTATCTTGAAACGTGATACGTGCCGACGAAACGATACGATCGTAAGTAACTTGAATGAAATTTTCCCACGCAGTTCCATATGGAACGTATGCGCTAAAACTTTTGCTTTTGTTCCAACCGAAATTTAAATGGAAATGTTTAACTTAAAGAATCGTCGGGTAATCTCATACCTCGGTCACATACTTCACCAGACAACGTGTGCTTTCGTCTGAATCCGAATTATCGGAGGGTTAAAAGCATCGATTCAACGCGTTTTGTAGAATTTCTGATAGCAACGTTAACGAACCTACGCAAAACAACGTAGAATCGTAACATCAGATAAAAGGAGACAAACAATTATTCATTAGATTCCTAGTGTTGCAATACATCGTGATAGCACTATTAGCATTATAAAACCCATGTAAAAGAAGTGAATAAATGACTGGATGGGCGAGCGGATGATGGAAACTAATTAAAATAAACAAACGGCTAAATAAAGTATGCTAAACGAATGTAAATATGTATGAGTATCATTACTTCCCACGATCGTGTTCTTCGTCGCATCGCAACGTTAGGAATTTAATTTCGATCGTTCCGTACCGAGTCGTCGTAAGCTTTCCTTTTACTTCGGCAAAGTTTCTTAACTACGCGTAAGCTGCGTGTATCAGAACGAAATTCTACGATATCGTACCTCCATCTTAGCATAATTTCGCCGGGAGTAAATGCGCGACGAATCGAAACGGAATGACCAACTTACTATTTCCTCTCGTAGCCATCGACGAAAATTTTAATCGGCTAACAACGAATGATTCGGAAAAAGAGCTGATCACAAACCTTGTTGCATAGAAACTGGTGGTATTCTTAGCCCCTCTCGCCGCCGCTTCGCCGAACCCTCTATGCAAAGCCGCTTGACTGATTTCCTCCTGAATCGAAAGATTGTAATCTGTCGAGCTGTTACTTGTGTCGGCGTCGTAGCACGCTTCCGAGCTGTGAGGGACATCATCGACGAAACTAGAATTAGTGGATTCTTCTTCCATTTGTAACGCGGATGACGACTGGCTGAGCCCCGAAAAATCGTCCATTTGATAGCCCTCGTACACAACGAGCAACGAACTAAACAATGATTGTACAGAATTTCGTACAAAATGATTGTTGGCAATCCAGCTGCTGTGTGTCTGTGTGTGTGTCATCGTTATCGTACGCAACGTTGTGGATTTTGATTTACTTAAAAAAAAAAAGACACGTACCACGAATAAAATCGATAGCTACTTTGTCCTTCGATCGCACGCCGCAACTGTTCTAACCGAGACACCACTTTCTCGATAACCAATGTTCGCAAACAAAAACCATTGTGAAAGAATCGATATAAAGCTGCTTTGAAGCCTTCTTCGTTCAACTCTCTTCCCCAATATTTATCTCGTTTCACGTAGTGATTCGTATCAGCTTGATACACCTATAAAACAAATTCTTCGTTTGCATCCTCTCGAGAATATTATTATTTCTTATATTTCTGTTGTAATGGCAAACCTGCATTCCGCATAATCTAACGCCTAAAGAGGCTGACGTGCTGGCAGCGCACTTTGCGATTTGTTTACTGCGCTTCTCTGCTGACGCGTCGTCGCCGTGCTGCCGGGTTCCCATCTTCAAGTCCAGTATACACGGGTGAGTGTATTGCGATGTTATATTCTCCAGTAGAAGAAAATACTGTCGGTTGGGTGCGCCATCCAAATGCATTCCCGCTTTCGGTGTGCCCGTTAAGGTATTATTATCACGATGAATTTTCATTCTAAAAAGTAAAGGAGGGTAAAAAGGGGGTGCCGCGGCAGTCGACAATTTCTTGACTTGTGACATACAAAGAATTATTTCAGCCTTAAGGGGAGGTTCCGGTCTAAAAATCGATTTTTTTTAATTTAATTTCAAGGGGATTAAAGGGATTTGTTGAAATTCGTAAAATTCCCGAAGTTATAGGCATTTGAGTAGCGGCAAATGTATGGGTAACAATTAGCCACTCGGCACTCACGTAAAACTTTAAACACGTTTTTCTCGAAACAGTGTTCTCAAAATCGGTGGGAGCTGTATCTCCCAAAGTTATTATCCGATTCGATTGAAACTTTTTTATTTTGAAGAATATTCTTCTGGCTAGGCGGGAAACCAGAAAAAAATACAAAAAACTGAAAATTTATCATTTTTAAAGGCGTTGAAAGGACGAAAAATATAGGGAAAAAGTGATTTCAACCTTCAAGTGTCGCTAATTTTTAAAAAAAATGTCATTTTTGTAATTTTTCTGGTTTTCCCCCTGGCCAGAAGTATATTCTTCAAAATAAAAAATGTTTCAGTCGAATCGGATAATAACTTTTGTAGATACAGGTCCCACCGATTTGTATGAATTTTTTGACGCCTCGACTTTAACGACTCTGCAGTGCCGTCTGCAATGATTAATTATAAAACAAAAAATATATTTCTATAATTGTAGACACCCTTAATACAATGCAAAAAGTCCCATTAAATTATATATAGTAGTTCTCCTTTAATTAATTCCTAAAGATCTCCTATTTTTATGGACTCTAGACCGGAAGCTCCCCCTGAAGAGTCCTATCCTACTCGACGTATCGCGCGAAAATTTACCTGAGTACATCGTCGCGTTTCCTCTTGGTCGAGCTATGTCCTTGTCTGTTATCTTGATCTCTGAAGCTAGGACTATAACGCTTATCTAGCGCACCTTCGTCGCTATTGGAAGCTTGTATAACACCTAAAACATTAGACATCATAGACACCATTATTCAATTATATTCGACGAGCATTCGCATTTACTGCCATTCGATGACATGTTTTAAAGATATGTTGTATTCAACTTTAGCTTAATATTGAATTAGGCTTCCTTCGCTTAAATACTCTTTGAATGTTTGCAGTTTGAGTTGTATTGAAATCAAGATATATCGTGTGACGTGTAGGTATGTTTCATACATATTGTATATTGCCATACAGTGTGACATGAAGGAACTATGAAAACGAGAAAAATGCGATGTGGGAAGAGAAAAGGGGGACGAGGGGTGACCAGAGGCATAGCGACAAGCAGGGTTCGAAAGAGTTATGGAACTTTTCAATAGGTTCTATTTGAAACATAGGCCGTGGAGCTTTTTTAAAAATGTTCTCACATTATAAGTTTCCATAAGAATGGATAAAGTAAAAGTTCTTGAAAATAAAAGTTCTAGTGGGAATGGAACTTATAAAATATAAAAATAAAAATTTCTCTATAACAGGAACAGATATTTTGTTCATCAATATTAAAAAAGTTCTCAATCGTTGTAGCAAATATTGATTACTGTTCGATGAATAGTAGTGCAACAATAATAAATAATTCTTACAGTTAAATTGATATTCTGAATGTGTTATTTATTTATAATATTTACCTACGTAGATAATTTCTACTCAGATGTTATAGAATTTTTATGTATTTTGGTTCAAGTTATAAAAAAATGTTATTTACTTAGGTATTATTCTTGACCGGTTCTCTTTTCTGTTTAATACTTCTTATGAAACTATTACCTACTTATGTTACGATTTTCATGCCTTTTATTAAATAAACACGAAGAATATGATATTATATTGTTAAATAAAACAAGTACTTAAAAGTTTAGTACTTTTCTTTATCTTATGGAACCATTTTTAATAAATGTTCTAATATATCTGTTTCCATGGAACTTTTATTATATAGGTTCTAAAATATCTATTCCGTGAGAACACTTTCTAAAAAAGTTCCTAAGGGTAACATTTCTTTCAATAAAAATTCCACAGGAACAGATATTTTCTTAAACGAAATATATAAGTTCTAACAGAATTTTTATCAAAATAAAAGTTCCAGAACTTTTTCGATCCCTGGCGACAAGCGCACGAACAACTTACCTTTAAACTTTGGAACAAAGATTTGTATGTCCTGTGGAATGTTTTGATAAAAGTCAAGTTCTCTGCAGTTTAATGGCTTGCAAATTGTATTCTGGTTGAGTAAAAGCAATCTTGTGTGTCCACCGACCTATAAGGAATGTAAAATTTTTGCTTCGTTATAAATAAACCTAAGTTTCAAGTGGTACGTGTTGCTTTCTTAGATATCTACGAGTGCAAGTGTAAATTGACGAGGTGTAATCCTGGAATATGCGATCCGTGGAAGAAACTGTTAGTCATACATTCTCGGTAAATTGCACGGAAAAATTTAAACCACACCCCTTATACCTAACCACAAATCCTACGTGATTACAAGTTCTCTGCGTCTGCAACTTGACATTTCCATTTCTATCCCAATTTAATTGCTTCGTCATTTAATCGGTAAGAAGCGAACGCATTTATTGCAACATCTTTCTTGGGATTTTAGTTTTTTCATGCAAAAAACAAAAATACATAACGCAACAACTGGAGATGTTGTGTGTCACGATGTATACTCGGGTACCGAGTATGTATAGTATATCGACGCGTTTCACAATTAAGTCAAGCAACCGCAACTATTTGTAAAATCAGAGATAAACGTTAAATATTGTAGCTGCAGATCCGATCAGCGCGAAGAAAATATGGTAACGACAATAAAATAACGATGACAACAAAACGTTTAGACATGCACTGTAGAAACAATGGCGCGAGGAAAAACTGAGCGCCCGTCATCTCACCTGATTCTTGAGTGGCAACAATGCGACTTCTTCATCGTTCTCCTGCAGAAAGGAGGAAGAACCGTTCGTACCGTGACACTGTGATTTAGTCTCTCCCATACCCCAGACACCCGACAGGTATACCATAACCGTTTACTACGGTAGATACAATAAAACGGGACTCGCAGCAACAGGAATTATTCACACGATATTAATATGTACTGCTTCTGTTCTATCCCTCAATACATCTCGCATTTATCTAACGCCGTGGAGCACAGCTCTTCAGTGATACATTGCTTCTTAACACTTTACCATGCGCGAGAAAAGATATCTATCAGTAAACATGAAACAAAGCTGAGCGTTATATTCGTAATGTTCTTTCACAATCAGTCTTTCGCGAACGCTTGTGCTTGGAGAGTAGCGCGATACGCGATATTGTGAGATCAGCTGTGCGCAATGGTTGGAATGGATATTTTTTTTAGAAAGGCATTCGCAAGTTAGGCGGATTTAGAGAATCGCGACATCTGGTGAGGAGAAGATGAAATAAATAACAATGGCCGGAGTCGCAAGGTTGCCAGATTGGGCGGAATTCCGCCATTTTAGCCACTTTTTAAAACCAACTGGCGCTCAAAAATTGAAATTGGCGGTTGTGGCGTCTGAATTGGGCTTCAATGATCTTTGGGCGTACTGTGCGCCCAAGGAAAAGGAAAGATGCGTTTCGTCCCGGGTCCGCCAGTGGACTCATCAGCAAGGCGTCTGGCGGAACCCTGCCTTATACGCTGGGATGTTAGGACTAGGCCGGACCCTCCTTATATATATGAAGGGAGTGGTTTCTGACCACTCGCGAGAGAGCGTCGGGAGTTGGAATGCTGGAGTGGCCCTCTAGTGGAGAGGAGCCGTCACTCGAGACCGCCACAGATCGAATTCCACTTACGCCCAAATTGCCCGTGATTTTCATTGTGGTAAGCTTTCCTATACCCGACTGAATGCAACGTCAAGAATTTCAAAGTCGATTTTCTCGAAAATTAAGCGTGATATAAAAAAAAGTTACTCTTTCTTTTCTACTTATAACAAGTAAATAAGTCGCGAAAAAGGAATACAATTTTTTGATATTGCGCTTCATTTTGGAGAAAATCGACTTTGAAATTCGTGACGATGCGTCCAGTCGCGTATAGGGAAACCTACACTAATGAAAATCACGGGCGATTTGGGCGTAAATGGAATTCGACCAATATCGACCAGGGTTGCTTTGTATTTAAATTTTTTTATAAAATACATTATCATTATTGTGTTGAAACGTTAATTTTAATTTTCACATCAGTTTTATTTAAATTCGTTTTCGTTCAAATAAAGTCTATTTATCGTATCAAAAAGAAATAAAGAAAACAGTTGCAGAAAATATTTAAACATCCTTTTCATTCAAGATGTTTGAATTTTGGCGCTTTTGGGCTACTTTTCGTACGCGATCTGGCTGCTCGACATGAAACCCATCCGGCAACCCTGCAAAAGCGGGCAATTTGAAAGTATATAGCGATAATCTTTGTCGAATAAAGGCTGCCGCGCATTTTGGCGAAGCGAAGAGAAATGTTTATAAACAATTGCGCAGCGACAATCAATTAATTATTATTAATTTCTTAAACACTCTGATTCTGTTATCTCAACCACGAGCATTACTCGGTTCTTCCGTGTGTATGCATGCACCTACATACTTACGTAGCATACATACACATGGCGCACATGGCTCCTGAGTCCATGTCAATGAATGCAGCGAAAATACTTTGTTGTATATATGCATATACTACCTACATAAGTACTTACCTATATATACACACTTCGTTAATTTGTGATAAATGGAAAATGAGTGTTTGGTAACTTAACAGAACTCTCTGGTATGCGTCAAATTAAGTGTGGTCAACCCTTGGAAATGTTTACATTGATGCGAAATGTGGTTAGGCTCGAAAGTGTCACCCCTGCACCCGTGTCCATAAGACAGTACAGTCGAAAGGTTAACTCTTACACTGCATCCGAAAGCTTGCACAAAAAATTTTTGTCGTATGCGTTATAACATCAGTTACAGGTTTTTAAGAATAATTACTCGAAAAGGATATTTTCGGGAATTCAACCGACGGGAAATGTGCATTTAGGAAATTACTTGGGTGCCATACAAAAATGGGTACAGCTACAAAACAGTGGAGAAAATGTTCTTTGGAGCATAGTAGACATGCATTCTATTACTCTACCGCACGTAAGATATTACCTTATTATGTCTTATAGAAACCTTGCTTTTTCTTCGACAAACGTAATTAAATGCTCATGCTTAAATGCTAAATTTCGATTTACCATTATCCGCCCTCGCTTTGAGCACTGAAAAGTAATGTCGGGTGTCTCTCTTAATTCCACTTCTGAGCGAAAGAAAAATATCAATGCTATTGCAATTAATGGTAAATGTCCTTAGGATCCCAAAGAATTGCGTGACAATATATTAAAAATGACGGCAACGTTATTAGCTTGCGGCATTGATCCAAAGAGGAGCATATTGTTCCAACAGTCTAGTGTACCAATGCACGCAGAACTGTGCTGGATTCTTGGATGTATAACAACTTTGGCAAGGTTAGCGCATTTACCCCAATTCAAGGAAAAGGGTGCGACGTTAAAAAATATTCCTTTAGGTTTATATGTTTATCCGGTTCTACAAGCAGCTGATATATTACTGTACAGGTAAGCATTTGTTGTGTGCTAGTCAGGGAATCTGTCTTTCGACACACGATTGTGTCGGGTATTGTGTAATAGGGTGGACCTTAGTTATTCTTGACGAAAATTATTTTGTGAGATTTTTTTGGTCTCACCCCTCAGAATTGTGACACTTGTTGGGAAAATGATCTGGAATTTTTTTTAGTCCAATTGGACCACGGGAAAACGAAGCAAATCGAATTTGAAAATTTTGAATTTTTTAAAACTTGACAAACATATATAATTTGATATATCGTTGGATTTGTATTTTTTTCTATTTAAAAATAGATACACAGCATATATGATTCTTAACAAAAAAAAACCGTGACCTTGAAAATTCGAAAGTGACCTTGAAAAAAATTTCCTACCATTATATTCGCCTCTTTATAAACTATAATTTTAGTCTGAAGAGTTTTTTCATATATCCATAAACAATGGAGATATTAAACATTTTCACAGGGGTTGAAACGGTTCCGAAAATAACTGTTTCAAACTGTTATAGGATAGATGTGCCAAGTAAATGAACACGTACCAGTGAATGGACATTTTTTATTAAAATGGATAGAATAAGTTATTAAAATAAGCAACTAATTAATTAGAGAGTTTGTTTTAATTTCTTGCTCCATATCCAAACAATTTTTGCAGCACGTGGAATCAATCGTGCTGCAAACATAATTTTATAATAGTGATGATTCATTAGCCTTGTGTTCGTTCATTGGTGCGTTTACCCTATATCGGTTCTGACTGAAACAGTTATGAAGAACCGATATTCTGAATAACTATTATGAAGGAACCGAAATTTCTTCATAATAGTTATTCAGAATATCGGTTCTTCATAACAAGAACAGATTGAAACAGTTATTTTCGGAACCAATATCAATATCTCCGTCGTTTATGAATATATGAAAAAACTCTTCAGACAAAAGTTGTAGTATATAAAAGGGCGAATATAATGGTAGGAAATTTTTTTTTTCAAGGTCCCTCTTTCGAGTTTTCAAAGTCGCGGGTGTTTTTTTGTTATGTTGTGTATATATTCTTAAACAGAAAAAAAAATTCAACGATATATCATAATATATATTTATGTCAAGTATTAAAAATTAAAAAATTTCAAATTCGATGCGCTTCGTTTTCCCGTGGTCCAATCGGCCTGAAATTTTTCCCAGATCATTTTCCCAACAAGTGTCACAATTCTGGGGGTGAGGCAAAAAAATTTGATGATAAAAGAAATAAGGTCCACCCTAGTGTCTAACGTAACGTTAGCGTATAAAGTATATGTTCTAGAGCGACTCATGTTCCTGTTGGACAAGATCAACACCAGCATATTCAATTGGCGCAAGATTTAGCTATTTCGTTCAACAAAAAATTTGGAGATACCTTTCCTGTACCGCATTCTCTACTTAATGGTAACATTTCTCTACGGTGTTTTGAATAAACGTCTATCTTACGCTCCGGATGCAGGCGCGCGGAGCATTGTTGACAGAGTACTGTGTCCTACAGACAATGCCAGTCAACGAATAAAGTCTCTACGAGACCCTTCAAAGAAAATGTCGAAGTCCGGTAAAGACCCGAGATCTAGGATAGAAGTACTCGACGAACCGAATATCATATTGGAGAAAGTGAAAAAAGCTCTAACTGATTGTACGTCAAAGGTAACTTACGAACCGGAAAGTCGACCGGGCGTTTCAAATTTAATCACCATTCATTCTATGCTTACTGAGAAAACGCCCGACCAGATATGCTTGGAAATGCAAGGATTAGACACCGGAATGTACGTACATGGAAGACTTTGCGTCTGCTCCCGTATCCGTTACATATTTCCCACTTGCACGTTCTATTTTTCTTCCTTTCGCTTGTGCAACACAGGTACAAATTAGTGCTGGCTGATGTAATTATAGAAGAATTATCTCCGATCCGAGAAGAGTTTGCGAAGCTGATCGCGGAGCCTGCGTATTTACAACAAGTCTTGAGAGATGGTACAGAGAAGGCAACAGAAATTGCCACCGACTGTTGGCACCAAGTTCGAGACAGAGTAGGCTTCGGAAGTGATTATCTACGCGTAGCTGAGAGAAATGTACAAAATGTAATGTAACGTTAATGTTTATTGACGATAAAACGTTCATTCTTATCGAAGGCGTTTGCGAGTCCTTTTGTTACATAATGCCACTTCTACTTATCAACGTATTCTCTTTTTCTCTTGTTGAAAACACTATCTCATGTCTATCACCAATTTACCCCGTAAGTGACCTTGCGCCACTCTGTCGTATGCTAATGGTAATTCTTGAAACGGATACACTTTTTTAACGATGGGGACCACCTGAATTTAATCGGGATAAAATATTATAAATTGCGCCGCAGTTACGGTTATTTAGAAACATGCGAGACTACACGTTATTGTACAATACCTCTCCGGTTTCAACGAGTTCGTGAAGAACTTTCATCCCCGTCTGCGAGGGTGCAAAGAATCCCCACTTTACGAAACTCTTATTATCGGCGGTTGGAATGTTATATTTCACTAATTCGCTTATATTTTTCACCGTCCCGCCTATCAATCCATGCCGATCGATATTTTTCAATAACGGCGAATTTAAAGTTATATATGTATAATGCGGATAGCCCCTCGATCTTATCTCGTCGGGCCCTTGATTGGCGCAATCCAAAATTATATTGTACCTACGGCACGAGTCGTAATCAACATTTATATCGGAGCGACTGTTCTACGTTTGCTTGACGAATTACGTACGGGCCCTCTGCGATTATTCTTGAATCAGCGTCGATAAGTTTATAGTCGATTACTGCATCGGCTCCCAATTTTTCAACTAGACTTACGGCGTCACTACTACAACTGGCAACAACCTAAACGTGATATTTAGGGTAATAATTAACAAACGAGTAATAACTATCGCTAATCTCGTGAGTCGCGTACGTGCATGTTCCAAGCCTTCGAAAGTTGTATCGCCAAAGTTCCCACTCCACCTGAACCACCTAATATCAATATTCTGTTATTCTTCCTGTTGGCTAGTGTACTTTTATAACACAATCCACCGGTGATCCATAAAGCCGACCACGCTGTGAGCGCGGCGTATAATATACTAGCTGCTTCTATGTACGATATATTTCTAGGGCGTAGGTCAACCTAGGGAGAGATATCATCTTGAGACGTTAAGATGGACCTTGTGTATTAGTAGCGAGGGAACGAAGTAGTGTCGTTATTTACCAAAGTGTTATCGACAACTACGTAACTGGCATGACAGCCCTGTTGTTCTACAGGCACTACGCCCCACACCTGGTCTCCTAATTTCAACCTATTGCCCACGCCGTGTCCTTTCGAGACTACCACGCCTGAAAAGTCTCTGCCTAAAGTTAACGGAAGTTCCAATTCGTCGTATTGTCCATCGGTAAGGTGTTTCGTTTTCCGCATGAAATTCAGAACAGCTGAGCCATATCCTCCTAATGACATCGTAAAGGAAATGAATATATCTTTTCGGTGGTAAATCCAGGAAAGGGGGAACCACAGGGAGTTATAATGTACTTGTCATAGCGATGTCTATTGGATTTACGCTAGATGCTTCAACCTTCACTAGAACGTCCGTTGGTTTAGCTATCAGTGGTATTCTAACGCTCAGCAGTTTCAGTTCTTCCAGACCACCGTAAGAATGTATCTGCCAGGCTTGCATTTTATCCTCGAGGCACTCCCTGTGTTTCAATGAAAATTTACTAGCAGAACGCACCGAAATACCTCCAATGGGTGATTTCAAACCGAATGCGATGCTCTTCAGCATGGTTTCGAATTAATTTCAACCGGATACCAAGAAGACATGAATCTTAGAAGTGAGGTTAGGTGCTCCAAACATGTACTCTAGTTGTCGGGCTTTTTATTTACACCGGGGTATCGAAAACTGCTTATGTTATATTATATAATAAAAAATTTCCATTTAAACGGATAATTTTTAACGCTCCGCTGTGAAAGAATATATCACGCCTGACTGCTGAACGCGAGTTGAATGTTAAATATCTTGGGCTGTCTTTTTTCCTCCACAATACTGTGTGATACTGTGCCGTACAGCATGCATACGTGTGTAATATATGTATGCATGTCATGCATTCTTATTATGAAAATATGTCGCATGTATTGTATCGCGAAGTTCGTTTCTGCTATTATTAAACGGAAAAGTTTTATGCTCCTGTTTTAATCGACTTAAAACAAAAAGAGGATATTCGTTCGATGTCATTAGCGTCCGCAGGGGGGGGGGGGGAAGGGGTAGTTGCCCCCCCGGGTTTTGAGAAAAAATCGCTTATTTTTCAAAACTAACAAAAGGAATATTTTTAAATTTCGGTTTTAAATTTTTAATTAAATTGGCACTATAAAATGGGTTAAAAAAGCAAGAGGGGTATATTGTTCTTTACCATCATCCCAAAGTTGTCTCTGGAAAAAAGTCTCCGCACGCCCCTGTTCGATGTGTATTATGTTAGTATGTATTATGCAGTATTATGTTTGGCCGCGAATTTATCCGTAACTACTAGACCGATTTTCGTGAAACTTATTGCATTTAGTTTAGCTTCAATCAACTTGGGTAATGGAGAAAGAATTATCAAAATGGGTTGAGCAGTTTTGAAGGTACACCAAAAATAAGAAAACTGTTTCATTAACCGACTTCATTATTATTACAAGCAGCTCATCTTGTAGGCCTACCCATATGTTTTTAAATAAATGTAGTTATATAACTTAAATAACTAAAAAGTAAAATATAAAAAAAATGAGAAAAATTAAAACCGACTTCAAAAAAATAAAAATGCACCAAAAAGTAAAAAATAATTTTTTCCTTATTTAATCTACGACTCTCAATATTTTTAAGTCGGCGCCGGATTTACACACTGCAAATGATGAGGCGCCGGTATAAAAGTATTGAGAGTCATAGATTAAATAAGGGAAAAATTATTGTTTACTTTTTGGTGCAGTTTAATTTTTTTGAAATCGGTTTTAATTTCTCTAAATTTGTTTTTACGTAGTGTAACTACAAAAATGTTTTACTTATCGTGAAATAAGTATAAACGTAGCGCGCCGACTGTAAATGGAATGCGCTCCTGATCATTAATATCCTTACAATTATTTAAAATGATGTTACTTCTGAACAAAGAAAATCTTTGAAAATACTTGCAGTCAAATTAATTTGATTTCTATTTCCGCTACAGAGCTAAATATATGTATTTACGATAGAAAAGTAGAATCCAAATATTCAAACACAAACTTGGCGGGCTAAAGCAGAATACACGCTGCGCGCTGCACGGATTTTTCCGCAAGTTCATCGATGCACGTGCAAAGTGCGATTGCACTTCTTTTTTAAATGGAACCATACGATTTTTTGGCATACGTTGATTTGCCGATTCATTCTGCGTTTAAAATGTATAAGGTATTGCCATCGGAAATCAATACTTTACGAGACATTTCAATTTATGTATTAATATAGCAAGGTTGTTAGTAGGAATCTTTTTCAACTGAGGGCGATACTTTTCGTCATGTTCTAATAGATGGCGCTCTCTATCCAATTCCTAAGGAGTGTGCTTTTCACACCGCGAACTTATGTTTAAATATTTAGACTTTCACTACTCTAGCATAAATATTCTAGTTGCTTCATTTAAAACATTCACTTATTTATTTTCCCACTCAATATTAACGTTACATACCTTCGGCGTATACCTACTTATCAATGGACAGTTTTACAGGGCCATTTTTCAGGGCCAATCTATTTCAGAGTAAAATAAAGACACATACGCAATAAGGGACGCTAGAAATAAGCGACGAGCGAAGCTAAACGCGTGGACTCGATCGAAGGGAACTGATAATGTTTGAACACGCGACGAACTTTCTCGTACGGTTCACTGACCTGCTGTTTACCATTATTATTACCCCCATTAGTCTCGAATGTACATGAATCGAATTAATTATAATTTTAAAAAGTAAATCGATGAAATGTGTTTAGAACCATCCTCCACAATGATGACATATTTGCCGATGTCGAAATCGTTCGTGTAGTGGACAAAAACGTGTCACACGCATATTTATATATCCATTTCGTTCAGATTACTATTCTTAATCCATAAATAGGGATGAAGCGGGGAGCAGCGAGAATTAGAAACAAGAGAAATGCAACCAGGAGATAGAATACTTGACCCAAGTAATTTTAGCCGATTCTAGTGTACAGCCAGGGTATTATAGCCGCGCGGTTTGCGTAAACGCAGTTCCAATGTTCCCAGCGAGCGCTAGAAGAGAGCGAGGCGAGGGTGGTTTCTTCGTTTCGTAAGTAAATGTGCGAGCGCGCATGTCTGATATCGATCGGTAATCACTATGGTTACACCTCGGTATAGAGGCAAGATAGCGACTGCGACGGTGACGACGACGACGGCGACGACGGCGACGACGACGGCGACGACGACGGCGACGACGGCGACAGCGACGACCACGACCACAACCACGACCGCGACTACGACCACGACGACCACGACGACGACAACAACAACGACCACGACAACGAGGACGAGGGCGACCACGGTGACAGCGATCGCCCCGTATTCGTTTCACGGTGAGTTAAACGGCAAATCGAACAATGGCACTCGATCCCTATAAACGTGCGAGGCATAAAAAGTGGAACCAAGACTTGAGAATTCTAGAAGTGGGCAGGACATAGCGACGGGAGAAAATAAGCTACGTGCCGTGCGAATCGTGCATTCCGCGTGCAAGTATCCCGGTCCCCGTGTGTCACTCCGGTTTAGTCACTGAAACGGCTAAGCGTAGGCGAGAAGCAAGGCTACCGCGAGATACGTGCCGGGGTGGAAACGAAGGGAAGGAGCGAGTGGTGTCTGTAGAAAAAGATCCGGAGGAGAGAAGCAGAGAGGAAGGTGACGAGCGATAGAAGGAGGAAAAATCGAGAGGCCGAGAGAAAGAATGGGCAAGGGTGAATGAGTGTGGGAGACGGAGCGGCGGGAGGGGGTTGGGCGGAGAGGGGCCGAGGAAGAAGGGAGGAATAGAAAACGCATACAGGGCTGTTCAGAGTAACATGGAGCGCATCGCGGGCGCAGCAAGAGAGGATATTGACATTTTCGGTCGAGGGGCGCGCATTCGTAGAAGAAGGGGAGGTGGGTAACGGGGCAGTCGCCTCTTTTGCTCGATCCTGCAGTATCCATGGCTACGTCGTCCGCGAGGATTTCGCGCGAAATACCGCAGATTTTCGACACGCAATCGTCCGGTTAGGATACTCTCGTTCGAGTGTTATGTGCGGAACCGATCCTCGTCGAGGGGTTGCCAGTTAAATCCTCATTCGCTCCGTATACGTTATAACAGGTGATCGTTGGCGAATTATTTGCATTCGGGAAGGGTGGATACCGTGATCCTGCCCCACTAAAACCACGGTAGCCCATCCCTTATTTCGTCCCGTTCCTCCCCCACCACCGTTTCTCATTCTATCCCTTACTCCCTTTCGCGATTCTCGCCACCGTTTCCTTTACGCTCTACGCTTCTCTTTCTCACTTTTTCATTCGTTTTTTTTTTTTTCTTCGCCGTATTCTATCCCCGGTATTGTCACACCGCGACGGGGCCAGGAGCTTTGGCACCTCGAGGCGACCGTGGCGAAGACATCGCCGATGGTGAGTTTCATTTTGTGGCAACGCACGGTAAAAGGAAAACCATGCAAGTGAGCGGGTGTGCAAATGCGGAGATGTGATTGTGCGTATGACGGGGAGGTTGACGAAGTGGGGGGGGGGGGGGCGGGGTGGCGGGCGGTCAGGGAGGGAGGAAAGGGAGGGTCGGCGAAGGTACCGGGAAAAGGGGAGGAACAGGAGAGGACGTGTAAGGAAGAGAGCGGAGCAACAGAGAACACCAGAAGGTACCGCAAAATGTAAAGCTCAAGGATCTCGATTGAGAGGAGCTGTTTGATTCGTGGCAAGTGTGAATAGCGAGGGGCGTTGATTCGACTACGCTCGCCACAGCCAGTGGTGCATCCTGGCTGGCGCAGTGTTTACTCCAGCGCCAGGGTGAGGTACCCCTAACTAGGTGGAGTCGGACTTTACCCGTTTCGATGGTACGACCGGTCTCAGTGTTACGTGTCGTCCATCGACCGGTCCACGATCGCGTCGAATGGCATGTAACAGAGAGTATTCGAGCTTCCTCGAGCTATTTCAACTTTAGATACGGACGATCAGATACTTGACTAGCTTCTGTGACGAAAAAAAGGCAACGGAGATCTTTCCATCCTCTGCTATTTTTCTTCCCCCCCCCCCCCCCCCCCGTGGACTGTGTGCAAAGAAACGAGAAGTACACGGAATACTCGCTTGCCATAATTATTTCCAACAACTAATATCTGTGTGTTAGTGTGCGTGTGTGAGTGAGTGTGGGCGTGTATGCGCGCGCGCGCCTGCGTCTGTGCGCAAAAGACTGACCGGCACAGAAGACGGTGGTTGAAGCAAGTGACAAGTACGTATAAACATAGTACTTGCTGCAATTTTGTATATAGAGTGACGTATTACTTGGACGAAGGGTAGGCACCGGTTCAGTAACCCTCCCGCGATGCCACCCCTATTATTATCTGTGACACACGTCCACGCAATGCCCCCCTTCGCTTCATTGACCTCGCTAATGTCTATACTACTGTGTTACGATTACCTTTGCGATTACATTATCCCGGTAAAAAGGCAGTTTATTTCTGTGTAGAATGCTTAATACGCGTAGCTAGGTGTATCCGAAATGAAGGATCCGGGGAAACTTGTCGGGCCATTTCTATTGATTGATTCTCTTACAGATGAATCTTACTCTGGTAATACATTCATTCATTCGCGTGTAAAAATAGCAGCGTCAGTGTCAGTGTCAATGTCAATGTTAATGCGCTAGTGGCCTGAGACATTTCACTATTCCTTGCGGGCGGTCGTGGAATGTAGTCGGACTTGTGACATTCGCGTGTCACTGCGGCCAGTGACATGGTGCCACACTAATGTAGGGGTATATCGATGGCTAAGTGCACAATTTTATGTCCACTTTTTGCGAAATTTCATGCACAAAATAGTTCTTGACTGTTTCTTTATGCTGTATAGAAATCACTTTTATAACCACTTTATAAGTTTGTCAAAAATAATGTTTTTCTTCATTGTTTGCCCCTGAATATTATGTACCATTGCAAGCTCTAAAATTGGGCAAACAAGCACTAACAAGGGAAGATCCCGAAACCGGGAATTCAAAAAATTCTGAAACTTTGTGAATATATAGGGGATTTCCTCCTGATTACAACGCAATTTTTCTTTGCTGCCCAAATTCACTCTAAGTGGGTGTAATTGATCCCTGAAAATCCGGTTATTTTCCGATTTTGGGTTATGACCCGTGAACTGTAAAATAATTTTTTTACCAAATGATAGATCTAATTCAAAGACTTCTGTCTTGAAACTTTTTTTCTATCTCTTACAGTTCGCGAGTTATAACACAAAATTGGAAAATAGCCGAATTTTCAGGTGTTAATAATTGCACACCTGAGTGAATTTGGACAGCAAACAAGAATTGCGTTGTAATCAAAAGGAAATCCCCTGCATATGCACACAGTTTCAGAATTTTTTGAATTTTCGGATTCGGGATCTTCCCTTGTAAGCCATCGATATGCCTGTACATAGACTTTTAATCACCGTAATAAAATAATAATAATAATAATAATAATAATAATTCTTTATTACACAGTAGACATTACTAAAGAAAACTACTTAGTTAGAAATTGTGTAGAACATGTAAACCTAGTTGTTAACCTAGCCACTTAAAACTACTTAAAAATATACCTATAGTTAAAAATCGTACCAGAACACGGAGAAATGAGAAAAAAAGCAGTGATAACCTTTATTACAATATATCACACCAACCAGGCAGAATAATTCCTGAGCGAGGGAGAGCAATGAACGGGAAAGTGTTTATGGTGTCGGCGTATACGTTTAGTCGAACTACTGGCTACAGTGCTGGACCCCAGTAAAGAATTACCGAGCTCCAATCTTCATCTGTTGCAAAGGATCCGCTTGTATATTTCCCATGAACGCCGGCATCTTCAATTTCACGTTACGATTGAGTACTTAGCTTTTCGGTTTCTCCTCCGATTAGTACAACGCTAGAGAGATAGTGAGGGGGGGGATGTAACGCGCTTAGGAAATATAACAGAGCTGTAAATTGATCTAATAGAATTATTGTATTTTCAGCGACCATGTCAGGGACTAGCTGATGACTTTTCCAACATCTGCAATGATGTGACAATAAAGATATCTTCTCCTACATCCTCTCTTATATCACGGGGCATCGTCCCTGTTACACAGTGCTTCCCAGAATAAAAGGAGAGAGCGGAGAGAAGACGAGATAATACATCGCCGGTTGGATCGATGTTGAATCATAATTAAAGCAGTGCCAAAAGGTCGACAGACAAGCCAATCGGAGAAGGGACCTGGGAGAATTCTGGATATTTGGGAAAGTATCGACGTTCGAGGGAGCGATAATGGGAGAGAAGTGAAAGCGAAAGGGGAACGCTATGAGAGATCGGCCGAGCGCATAAAAGGATCCGAGTTAGATTTCAAGGGTCAGGAGGGATAGGAGAGATTCGGATTGGACAGCATTAATCGGTGGAAAGTAAATGCCAATTAATTGGCGTGAAGGGGTGTAGAAGGGAGAAGACTCGCAGGTGGGATAAGAGAGCGAGGTGAATAGAATGGGCAATAAGCTGTCTTGCAGTTGTGCTCCTCTTATCAGAAAGGCGTATCGTTACGAAGATTCCCCATGGCAGACAGGGGCTAGGGGCGGAATGGGCGGCAGCGGAGGGCGCAGGGGTGATACTGGCCACTTGCTCAGGTGCGGAAGCTTAAGAGAAAGGAAGAGGTGCGCATACCATTCAACCATTCAACAACTCCATTCGGCTACATTATCAGTTTCTGTTTCTCTCAAAGCCTCTCTCGTACACATATTTACATACAATGCATTGCGATTTGTTTGCTCAGGTAGAGCACGGACTATCTGTCGCCGAGTATCGGTCTACGAATTTATATTCGTATTCAAGCATCTTGATAGCAATTTATAATTCAATCAAATCTACCAATGGTTATTGTTAATTCGCGCTTAATTAACCCTACACTGCATACATGGTTTCCAAGGGAACATTTCTCAAAAAGATTCAGATAACATTTCAGATTTCACTCTATTAAAAATATTCTTCTTAATAAAAATTGAGTGCAGGTTAGATCAAGCGCAGTTTAAAAAAAAAAAATTCTCAAAACATCCATGCATTTTTTGATTTGTAGATTTTGGGGATACGGGCCTGTGAGGCCCTTAATTTACCCGTGCACTGTGGGGTTAAGAATCGTTTGTAGGAGGTATTGTATTAAAGTACCTATCGCGCGGAAGTGTATCGATTTTTCTCTTTCTTGGAGAAAGATATTTCAATGATCTCATCTAGAAACTAAAATCATTATTCAATACCCACGCGTTACTATTCCACTGTAGTAACGCGGTTGATCGTATTGAGAAACACAAACTGTTCTACCTGGGTTCGCCTTTTCTTTCTTCTCCTTACTACTTACTGCTTACTACTTACTCTTCTTTTCTCTCTTTCTCTCCCTCTTCCCTTACCCCTCAATTTGCTAAATTATTTGCTGGTTGGTCCCTTCCACGCGCACGCCAGCACATCCACGCCCACATACACACACACATACACATGTACTCGTACTCACATCTATCTGCGCGTTTAGGCAAGTCACTTTCTCTTCCTTTCTCTCTAATTCTCACTTTATTTTTCGATGCAATCTATACTGTTTAATCCATTCCTGGCCTTTCTGTGTTTCTTTACTGTATCGCTGGTTGCCCAAGATCGATGCTCGTACCGATGCCTCGTCCATTTATTCCGATCACAGTGCATGTACAACTTGCCATAATTTGCAAGAACTGCTACAACCGATTGCACTATAGTATCGCGTCTTGATTATTGTACTCGCATTTGAAGGAAATAATTCTTTGCTATCATATGCATCTACTTAATTACCTACATATACTGTGATCCGCTCGGTTATTCTAAAAATTAGTATCGCCAGTTTCGTTGCTTTACTTTCTGCTTAAATCGTGTATCGCATGTATACATAAAATATGTATACATGTTTACGCGTACACGCATACAAGCATACGCGTTCGCGCGACATGCCTCCCCTCTTTCCCTTCTTCTAGCTTCCTTTAGACTTGATTCTGCGACCTACGCCGCGTTTGCATGTCGAATCTCGAAACTACGAGAAACAGATGCACGTTGCAATTCACGAAATCCTCCACCTACACGAGACAGTGTTATCTATATCGTACGCGTTTCTCACTGCGAAGGCAGATGTTGCACAGAACACGATAATGGGATTGATATGCGGTGTGTAAGTGGCATTTATTTAGAGTACAGTACGCTAGAAATTAGCTGAAAGAATTCGAATTATTTGATTGTAGAGAGTTGCAATTAAATGGGGAATCCTATTCTTTGGGCTAAGAACATAGCAAAATAGGGGATTTTTTTTTAAAGAAACCAGCGATTTGATTCGTCTGAAAATTGGACCATATTTTGATGCAGCTTTGAGGAAGCGATAGTTTTTTTTTTATGAATTTTTAATAACAAATATAGGAGTTATACATGATCGACTAACACGCCGCGCAAAATTCGTCGTCCGCTGGTGTGGATGATATTTATCTTTCTGGTAATTTAAAACAGAAAAATGAAACGGCATTTCACTGTATACATATGTAGCCATAATTTGATGAGTCAAAAAAAAATACAAAAATTTTTTGAGGAATGTGGAGTGTTTTCAAATTCAAAGGTCTGAAACTTTTACTTTTGCTACACAATTTTGCGGCAATTTTCTTATGTAATCAAAGAAGCATATAACTTATCGGTATCCTGGTTCATCGAAGTATAAAGTAATGTTTGCTGGACATACAGGCCAAATTTGAAGGTAATCGGTTCAGTGGTTACAGAAATATCGTGCACACCAGCGGACAACGGCGGCGTGATGGTCGATCATGCATAACTCCTATATTTATGTTTAAAAATTAATAATAAAAAAACTACAACTTCTTCAAAGATGCATAAAAACATTGTCCAAATTTCAGATTATTCGAATCGCTAGTTTCTTAAAAAAAAAATCTAAAGTTTCGCTATGTTTTGAGTCCAAAGAATAGGATTCCTCCCTTAAGGGGTGAAGCTGGTGTAATCGGGAGAAATCAAGGTCCTTTTGTGGGCTCCGAAACACTTGCTTAATTTTAAATAAAAAAATGTTTGTTCACTAATATAACCCGAAAGTTTTAAAAAGATTACATGTATAGTTTCCCTACAAAAAAATCCCCAAAAGAACCTAGATCTCTGCCGATTACACCAGGTTTCCCCTTAAAAGTGGTATAAACTATAAATCTCTGTCTCGTGCGTGCAATGTTTTGTTTAAAACACCGATCCACTCGATCCTCCCCTCCGGTATGTTTCGAGTAATATGCAAATACTATGTACACCTCATCCCTGTACAAAATTTCGTAAGAATTTAACAGCGTTCGATGTATTTTATCGCATACAAACGGAGAAATGCCACGAATGGAGAGAATAATCGAGAACGTTGTTTACAATTATTATTGCCGTGGCTAGCGCATCTCTCTGATGTGAATCACTTAGAAACGATTGTCTCGGGAAGCTTCTCTTTTGTTCAGGTTACTCCTCGCCCGTCCGTTTCTTTCAAGTATTCCCCCGTTTAATGAATTCCGATGCGTGAAAGAAACGTTCCTGCGTCGCGACCACCAGTTCAGTAATGAGATTTTTTAGGTTGTGGGCCGAAGTGTTTCATGTGAGCGCCAGCGGGGCAGGGACCGTGAAATGGCAGCTGGTGTCGGATGATTTAGTTCCTGTAAATATCACTTGCATCCAAGATTCGCCCGAATACGTCTTCCATATTACCGCGTACAATAGTCAGGTGGACAAAATTCTAGACGTGCGATTGGTCCAACCAGGTAAGGCCGATATTCAATTCCCTCTAGCAACGAGAGGATAGTCTCTCGAGACCGTTACTGTTAAAAGAAGGAAGGAGGAAAGAGACGTGCCAGTATGTGATCCGTTCTTTTCTTTCCTTTCGCACTGTTTAAGGAACGCGTATCGGACAAGCCTCGGACTGCTTCGTTTATTGGAAGGATACAATGACTAACGACACGTGGGGATTGAATTTCACCTCCCCGATAGATGCGAAACAATTCAGAGAGTGTTGCGTAAGTTTTAAAGCCAACCAATTTGCTTGCGTTACGTCTGTGGGAAAGTTCAGACGTTTTTCTCTTGTATCGCAATGGTCATTGTTACGTAGAATTACAAGTTTTTAACAACTGCGGTGAAAGAAGATTTGTTAAAAAGGATTAAATTGTTGAATAAATAAACTGCTGGAAAGTCGTTTATACAGATTGAAAATTAAAATTAATTTTTTCTTTTACATCGACATATTCTGCTCTTTGAAAGGAGGAAAAGTCTAAAAGGAACCAAATGTCGCAAAAGTACCGTTTCTTGAAAAAAAAATTGATAAAGTTTTGATGATCTCGTCATCCATGCCAAAACTTTCGCAATTTTTTTTTACGAAATGGTATGTTTGCGACAATATGGTTCCTTTTAGACTTCCTCTCCTTTCAGCTAGCAGAATACGTTGATGTAAAGAAAAAAAAATTAACATTGATTTTCAAGGTGTATAAATATTTTTGCATTCACCCCTGAAAGCAGTGACCATCACTTTTCTAACACCCTGTACGCTCACCTATCGCTGGCTAATGGCCCCTTTAGAGCCCCGGTGCATTTCGCGTGGAAAGTAAAAATGTCACATTTACCATTACGCGACGAGAAACGGCAGAGCTTTCCCACTGAACGATGCTTACGTTGTTTTGTGTTTTTGCATTGGCCGTTCTGTGTTGGAAAGAGCCGGGGCAGACATTCTCGATATCGAAAGTATTGTGTACCCACAGCGTGAACACGAGTCTGGGGTTAAGAAAATCGATTCGATGGGACTTGAGTCATTTACAGTCATTAGTTAATTTTCCGTACAGTCACCGTCATTCAGGATTTCAAGGAAAGCGTCCTCTTCTTACTCGTTGAAGCTCGAACCACCAAACAAGCAGAAGATCAAAACGCGGAGAACGCCCCTATCTACGCCGGCGTCGCCGAGCAGATCCAGAGAGCCTCAATGCACATGTATGAACGCGGAGCCGTTGACCAGACTTCGAAATCAAGACCCTAGATATCGGGGCTTCTGCGGTACGATATATGTATACTTATTAATTCGTATGCGCCTCGAAACCGTCTGACTATTAGCTAGCGATTTGAATTGCAAACGACGACAGTCGGAGGTCGCGCGCCGTGCCTCCTGGGAGGTCATCCTTAAATTACTCAAGGCGTATTCTTATAAGGGGAGTCAGGTAGCGTCTTACGTAATATTGTTTAACCCAATCTTCAATAAATACAAATTCTATTATTAATATACCAGAAAAGTAATTTTAATTTAAATTTGAGACAAAATGGAAGATGAAAATATTACGTAAGAAGGCATGGGGGGGGGGGGTTGGATTACAAAATCTTACGAATTCTTATACCGGGGGAGGGAGGTGGTAAGAAATCGCCAAAATTACCCTTACGTAATTTAAGGGGGGATTCTCGTCTAACAGCCTCAAAAGTAATTGATGTTTAAAATTTTTTTTTTAAAAACTGTTGGTCATATTGGGTTAAACTCTTTTGGGATATAAGGAGGCATCTTTAAACTTGCAGAAAATATTCTTTTTATGTCGATGCTTTTAGTTATTTATTAATTATTCTGGAATCTTGTCCACCTCTTCGACGATGTAACTCCTGTTGGCGGGATCTGGAGCACCTATCACAATCATCTAATTGCAAAAAAAATAGAAGTTTCTTAATGTCAGACAGTTTACGCTGGGATTGGTCCACTTTAAAGAAAAAAAAAATGAAAAATTGAAAGAGTTATAGCGTTTGAAAGAAAAAGTAAGTTTTTTCCTCAGACAAATTGTTCATATTATTCTTTATACCGACGAAAAAAAAGTATTATAAATAAAAACTAAAATTACAATTTCAGGTCCAGTCCCAGCGTAAATTGTTTAGCTTTAAGAAAAATGTCTTCTTTTTGCAATCAGATAACTGTGACGGGTGCTACACCTGACGCCAACGTCGTCGGAGAGGTTGACGCGATTCCACAATAATTAATAA
Source organism: Andrena bucephala (assembly GCA_947577245.1). Taxonomy (NCBI): domain Eukaryota; kingdom Metazoa; phylum Arthropoda; class Insecta; order Hymenoptera; family Andrenidae; genus Andrena; species Andrena bucephala. The sequence continues at coordinate 33,693,069 of OX387717.1, read as the reverse complement.
ATAACAAGAAGGATCGACATAAAAAAAATATTTTCTGCAAGTTTAAAGATGCCTCCTTATATCCCAAAACAGTTTAACCCAATATTGTCAATATTTTTTTCCAAAAAAAAAAAAAATCTCGTATTCGCGTTTCTATTCTCGGCTGCATGGTAACATTCAATTACAGGTACCTCCACGCTTCCACGTACCATGACACGGTCCGCGGACGTGGAGATGATCCCGGCCCGCGAGAAAATAACCGCGGCGACGTCCAGCGCGTCGCTTTACGATAACGTCAACAATACTAATACCACACCTGGCAAGACCCCGAAAGCCAGCGGCGACTCGGCGAAACAGAAGGAGAAGCAGACAGAGTCGTGCCAGACCACGCCGAAGACAGCAAACGTTGGTATCGAAACGGTTACTGTCGGGTCGCAGGCAAGTTGTAAAACAACATTAGTGACACATTCAAAGTTCCCCACTCGCGAGGCGGAGGCGGCAGCGGCGGCGATGGCGGCGCGGCGGATCTATAACAGTTACACATCCATCCCTGTGTGTGAATACATACTATTTTATCATAAAATAATTCCCACGCGCGTTCATACCGGCGCTAGTAATGCTAACACACCCTGCGCGCTTGTACTTACTCACCTGTGCACACAGATCTGCATAGGGCAGTGCACCGCTTTAGGTAGATAGAAGCGATGTTGTAAGCTGCTTACGTTAAATTACAGATCGATAGCCCGGAGGAGAAGGGCACCGCGGTCTCGCCGAAAAAGTCTCAGAAGCAAAGCCAAGACACGTCCACTCAGCAAAACGGCACCGAAATGCTGAAGTCGGAAGGCACTCAAGCCGGCGGTACATTGCAGAACAAGTGTCTGCGAAAGGAGCAATTGCATCACACTAAGTCGGCCGATTACACGGACTTGGAGATGCAGAACGGGAATATCTTCAATATAGTGAATAACAATCACGGCGGGCGAAAGTCGAAGAGCAAAAGCACCGACGACATGAGAATAGAGAATGCGCAGAACGGTGGTATTAGCTTAGATTCGAACACTCTGAAGAGGATGCTAAAGCCTATGTCGAGCATCGACAGCCCTGTTACGTCGCCGGAGATGACCAGGAAAAGGCACAGCCACCATAGTTACCATTATCACCCGAGCAATAATAATCAGAAGTATGTTATACAAGAGACTGAAAACGAAAACTATGCGCATCCATATCGAGCTCCGTATAATAACAAATTCCAGGCTTCTAGAAGCGTGCACGACATGGGACGCCAGTATACTGGTACATACGACAAATTTTTATTCCAATTAAGATATCCCGTGGCAATTATTACGCGCGCTGTTCGTCACACGTGTCTATTGCCATTTAAGGGGCAGGCCTAGTTGGCAGGCGAAAAAAAACGTGATTTTCAGGAATTTTTTGTGTAAAATCTGATGTATATTTTTTACAACTATTTGCTTATTTTAAAATTACATATATTCAGCTACTCTCGGTAATTTTGTTATAGGAAAATATTAAAAAGTGAACGAATAACAGCCACACTCCCGGAAAGTAATTTTTTTTTTACCGGTGAAGCACGATTTCTCCGAGGCGGATCATCTGAAATCGAAAAGTGAAGAAGATTCTGTTAGTATATGAGTTTATCTAGTTCGTGAACGAAGGATTTTTGTTTCTGATGTGAACTCTATTTTTAATTTACGAAAAACGAACAATTCAGACATCGAAAAATCATGATTTTTCGTTAAATAGCCGTTATATCGTATGAAATCATTATTTTGAAAAATCCTTCGTTCACGAACCAGATAAACTCATATAATAACAGACTCTTCTTCACTTTCTGATTTCAGATGATCCGGCTGATTATAAAAACAGAATGTCTGTTATTCCTTCATTATTTAATATTTCCTTATAACAAAATTCCTGAGGGTTGCTGAATATATGTACTTCTAAAATAAGGCAATAGTTGTAAGAAACATACATCACATTTTTCACAAAAAATTCCCGAAAATGACGTTCTTTTTCGTTTGCCAACTAGGCATGACCCCTTCAAACAACATTGCGACTCCATACAAACCACTTATCACTTGAGCTTTCGGGGCCGTTTTAGTTTAACATCGATCCAGCCATTTTATGCCACATACACTCTCGTTTCTTTCCATACAAACGCGCATACGTAGCTACTATGTATGTATTTATACGGGAATTCATTACGCTTGGAACTTTTCTTACGTTCTTACGTTTTGCGCGTCTCTTCGGGGTCAATGCTTAGCGGACACTAACGGCGAATGCATGCCGATGGCTATAAGCCTATTCCAATCGATACCTTTCTTCTCTTAAAGGGAACGGCATCTGTGAGATTTAATAACGCGGTAACTACAATCTGGGGATATATACTAGGGGTGTGCAAGTACCCTGAATTTGCGAACTGAGTTTGTATTATTCGGGCTGCTTGAAATCGATGAACTTTTTGAAAAAAAATGTGAGCTACTTGAAAAACTCAAGTGAGACTTCGAATTACTTGGATTTTCGAATTACTAAAGCCTTTACTCGAATATATTCGTTAGATTTCCAACTTTCGAGTTACACGTGAATATTCGAATTACTCGTGTTACTCGAATATTTATTTATTTAATATGGAATACTAGTAAATTTTCGAGCTAAAAATTTGTCTCCAAGTAACTCTAAGTCTCTCGGGGGCTCGAATACTCGAGAAGTTTGAGTTGATCAAGTAGCTTGCATCTTTTTTTAAACGGTTCGTCGTTTTCAACCAGCTCGGAAAATTCAAACTTCGATCATTATTCGACTGGAAATTCGAGTACTCGCGCACCCCTAATACGTACTACCTGTTACACTCGAACCAACTGCAGCTTTTTCGGAGGAACAAGTTGCGTTAAAGCGAGGGAGTGTCTACGTTTACAGTAGCTCTACTATTTGTTACTTGTAGCGGAAGTGACGTTTAAGGGGGTATTCCACTTTGAACGGTCGAGAAATGAAGCTATTTTTAAAGATTTTTTCTCAGCAAATACAACATACATACATATAATGAAATAAATCTTTTTTGTATTTATTAAGCTATTCTTATATTAATACCAAAAAAATTAAAAAGAATATTTTTAATTTGTTTACTTGTTTGTTACAGCGTCAATATGGTACCTAAACAAAAACGGTACGTTCGTGGTGCATGTGATTCCCCGGCTTAGGCTTATCTGAAATAAAAAATCCGAAAAGATTCTTAATCTGTACGCGTGTCGCTATCACCCGTAGCTCAATTAACAATTTTTCTTGAGAAATAACGAAATGAAGCCGGTTTGAAAGAAAAAGTTCTCCAAAATGGTGTTTTCTCGAATGTTCCCCGTGAAAAATTTCGGTTATTCCTCGACAAAAATTATTAATTGAGCTACGGACGATAGCGACACTCATACAAATTAAGAATCCTTTCGAATTTTTTGTTTCAGATAAGCCTCCACCGGGAAATCATCTGCACCACGAGCATACCGTTTTTGTTTAGGTGCCATATTGACGCTGTAAAGAAAAACAAGTAACACAAATTAAAAATATTCTTTTTATTTATTTTTCAAATAATATAAGATTAGCTTAATAAATACAAAAAACATTTATTTCATTACATGTTGTATTTACTGAGAAAACAATCTTTAAGAAATAGCTTAATTTTTCGACCGTTCAAAGTGGAATAACCCCCATAAAAAGGCACCTTAGTGTACTTACATTAAGCGTGCATACACACTTACACACATAAATACCTATACTGTACGTATAGGCCGTAAGGATTCGTTCGTCCAAGGCAGGACAAGTCAAGACAATAGTTCATTTAAAAATCGAAAAGCGATCGAGTGAGCGTCAATTGAAATATGTACAAGCTCATATAGCATACACACAGAGATGCTGCAAGTAGATTTACTCCGTAACGGATCAGACGGACGTCTAGATTTACCACGGGCATGCCTCGTGTCTCGGCTCGCACGTGTCAACCTCTTAATGTCATAATGTCCCGAGCGATTAAAAAAAGAAAGGTATTGCGGGTGTATAAATACATAATGGGGTGCGTAGTCAGTTAGCGAGGGTGCATGGCGCATGTCAACATCACCAAACCACACCGTCGAACCAACCTGAACGCAGTAAAGTAACGATTCTTTTCCTCCGACAGCTGAATACGATCTCATCACACCGTTTCCAATTCTTGCATGAGGCACCTGTTTGTCGTAGGCGGCAGAGACAGGACCACCTACTTAGATTCGGAACGTAACCGATGCACAGGTGATATGTCGCCGCCCTCGGATAATGTCATCTTCGATAATCAGTGCTACGCGACCACGCCGAGTTCCTCCAACGGTAACTCCGACATGGAGCAGCCGACGCATTGCAATTCCCGTCGTTGCAACGGCGGCCAGCCATATCAGCAACAGAGCATGCAGTCGGTCTCGACGCCCGGCAGCCCGACCAGCAGGCTCCTCCTCGAATACGAGATGCATTTGAGGAACACCTTGGCTAAGGGCATGGACGCCGAGAGTTACAGCCTGCGCACGTTCGAGGCACTGCTCACGCAAAGTATGGAGAATTTAGGTGAGTAACGCTACTGCAACGGCTTAGTTAACGACAACTTTTTATCGTTTGCAACCGCAGGCGCTCGCACAGCAACGTCACTTTTCAACTCTACTATCGCTTTCCTGTTGCAGAGTTTGCAGAAAACATACCACTAAACGTTCAGCGCACACCTCACGTTTCCCGCAGACGTAAGTTTCAACGACACGTTTCTCTAAATCACGAAAATATTCGGACACCCTTTAAAATACAATAGATTCTTTTCAAATTGGTCCAGTCGACTTGAGTGTTTTTGAGAAGCTGGAAGGATTAGTTTACTACTTAGGCGATGCTTTTCGCCGGTTTGAAAATATTGCAGTTGGTCGGAATAGCGATGGAATTAGTGGGGAAACAGTATTTCGATAAAGCAACTCTTTACTTTCCAACGTTAGTCTTCTCTCCACTCTTTTTCTATCTACTACCTCCACACCTCTCCCGTTATACCTTTACCATTTTCCCGTCTTTGTAATAGTTTCCCCTGTGCCGAGGATACTCATGACATGCAACCCTTTCAGGTCCTAATTCAAACAAATCGTCGACGTTGCCATTGTCGCATCGATATTGCACTGAGAGGCAAAGCAGTAAGGACAGCAGAGACGGTTACTATAGCGATCGCAACGAGATGATACGCGAAAAGAGAGAGAGAGACGCGGACCGTGATCGTGGATACCTAAGCGATTACAATTCTAGGTAATTTCTAGATGCGGGACACGCATTTTTATACGATCGAATGTATACTTTATAAAGTAAAGCTCGACAATGTTTTAAGTAACGTTGAGGGGGCATTCTCGTCTAGAAGATCAATTTTTTTCCATTTTTTATGGACGACGAACAAAAAAACTACACAGCTTTTACCGGTGATCATTATCCACGCGTATTTATTAAGATTTCAGTAAGTTGTAAAAAAAATTTCAGTCATATATAATAATAATTAATGGAGATATGAGTCAGAAATTATGGGAGATATCGTAGAGTGTGTGCAGAAAAAGTTGTCCATGGTCCGCACGATTCCGGCTGTTCCACTGAACTAATGCAAAAACCCAGAAGGATTCTTAATCAGTAAAAACGTGGCTAAAGGTTCACAAAAGGACGAGACTTTGAATAGAAATTCATTTTTAGAAAAGAAGAACTCTTTTTTCTCGATTGTACTATAGTTAGAATTATATGTTTTCTGAAGGTGTGTGAAAAAGATGGACCAGATTGGCCCACTAGAAGTTGAGATATCGTGTGCACCGTCATGAAAAACACTGTTTTGTGAAAAACCAATATCTCCATTAATTATTATCATACAATATAGCTGAAATTTCTTTACAACTTACTGAAATGTTTGTTTGAAATGTGTAGCTTTTTCGTTCGTCGTCCTTAAAGAGGATAGAGGATTTCTAAACGAGAATACCCCCAGAAACAGTAAAGCTTGCCTCAACTGCAAACCATATCACGTCATTCTCCACGAATGATTACTTTCATCGGGGCTTTTCGTAGAGAATTCTCAAATCTTTCGAGTCGATTGATCGACACCATATTTAAGTAGGGAACCTGGCTTAGGTCGCTGAAAATACGGTGAGTTTTTAAGAATTATTTTCTCAACAAATATAAAGAGAATCTTTCTAAAACTTGAAGGGTATTTTACAGTATATTCAGACAACGAGAAAACTTTTTTTATTCAATAATAATTCATTTAATATTGTTTTATTATCGATGTATTAAGAAAATAGGAAAAAAGTCTAAAATTGACAAAGTTATGGGACTAAAAAGTTACGATTTTAATGGAAAAATTTCGACGTTTTTATGCAAAAAAATGGTTTACTTTAATTTCTGCATAAATGTTTTTCATTCATTGACGATATAATAAATTCATGTCAATTAAGAAAAACTTCGGCTGTTTTATTCGGGGCAAAAATTGAATCCGCTAGGTTGTACACAATTTGACAACTGCGGCGGCGCGGCGTTACGAAGATATACCAATAAAACAATATTAAATGAATTATTATTGAATAAAAAAAAGTTTTCTTGTTGTATGAATATACAGTAAAACGCTGTTAAAGTTTTGGAAAGATCCTCTTTATATTTGTGGAGAAAATAATTCTAAAAAAATCACCGCGTTTTCAGCGCCCTAGACCAGGTTCCTCCCTTAAAACTCGGTGCGGGGGAGGGTGTCAGAGTGATTGAGCGAGTGAGTGAGTGAGAGAGATATACCAGTTAAATGACAGACATGTGAAATTTTAAGATGTGCCAGCTGCATTGGAGAATCCGCGCGTGCACAGTGGTTTCGGCATTCTGATGGATGGCAGTCGGGTAGTTCGACTCTTGGATCTGGTGCTTCCAGTTCGATAAATCAAAGTTATTCGGGGCACAGACGAGAATCTCCGTGGGACTCCCTTCCATCGTTGAGACATGAAAGCAGCCTTAACGATAGCGGATATAAGTCCAATCGAACCGATTCCTTAGAACAAAGGTGAGAAATGCAGCGCTACCTACGGTGTTAAAGAACCACTCGCCCTAAAACTTTGCACGGTTACAGTTCCTAGAGGGTAACGCTGATTTCATGAATCAACGATATAGTCGCGTGCGTTCATTAATCCTCTTTGGTATACACATAAAGGCTATCCACGCTGTTCGTAAAAATGTGACTCTCCGTTCCCTCCTTAAGACGCACGTAGTTACCTCCACTTGCACCCTAAGCTACTCACGTTCTCTCCACTCCAAGGAAATTATGCTCGTTTTCTGTTCTTCACCATCGACGTTCTTTATCCTTTGCATTGCCGTTTCTATCGAAAACCTTTCACCGACACGTCCGGAATTGTTCAACCCATTGTCTTGCTCCAGCCGCGAAATTCGGTGTGGTATTACGTGACGTGGCGTGTTCTAATGTACGTTCTTACGCAAGATAATAGGGTAGAATAACATCAGGAGTACATAATTGGTTCGTTCGATGCCGATTTTATGCGTTAGCTTATCCAAAACACAAAATCCCAGGAAAGCTTTAAGGAGGCCTACCTAGAACGGTGAGAACAACATGCTTCTTTGGGAATTGTTTCTAGAAAAACCGATAAACTTTTATTATTAGTCCATTGGAAAGAGTACATCTTAAGAATGTTTCAGTATTTTTTGTGGTAAAAAATATTGAAAGCTTTGTGAGTTATAGGCAATGCCCGAGACGTCCTTTTTTAGTACAGGGTTATCCAAAACTGAAAATTCGATTTTTTTTAGATAATATATGAAATTATCTAGGCGCCATCGGGCCCGATTTTGGAAAAATTATTTTGAGACAAAATAGCAGTTGTGCAAAATTGAAGCGTCGATATTTGGCAAAAAATCGCTCGTTTTTCGAGTGTAAAAAAGCCTGGGCAAAAAAAAAAGGAAAAGCTCCCGATAGCGCTTAGATTTTTAAATCGGTTCATTAATTTTTTAGTTATGTGTGTTTGAAACCCAGTCGGTTATCACCGACTTTGAACACATGATTTTGAGGGAAACGCGTTTAATGTTTTGGGGCTGAGCGCTCCACCGAGGAACACCTATCTACTTACGCGAATACAACTTTGTCAATTCTGGTCGGATTAACTTGACACTTCCCGAAATATTTTCAAGACGTACTTCAGTAAAATATAAAAATCGAAAAACGGATTTTTCGAAAATTTCTAGGTAGGCCTGCCCCCTTTTAAAATCACGCATTATCGGCACCTTCGTTCCAATGATACTGTATGTGTACCTATCTCTCCGACGCCGTTTATACGGACATTTGTACTCTAGATGTGAAACGTGTGAATGTACAAACGTCACGCATCCCATCCGTGTGCTTCAGCGGCCAAAGCGCACTATCGCCGTTAGTTAAACATAGAACTTTTCTCTATTTTCCAGAGGCACCTTTGACAGGCAGGACAGCGTCAGATCCGACTACATGTCCGACAGAGACGGTAGATACGGGATAGTTCAACAAGCTTCCTTGGAGAGCACAGACTCGAGACTCTGCTACTTGACATCCTCTGAGGTAAGTCGTCTCAATAGAGCTGTTGACCTTATCAAACCGATATGTCGAGATCCCATTCAAACGCTTTGTTGCTTCGGTTAGCTCGAACTTTAGCGAGTAGAAGCGAACCTAAAAGTACATTGCCAACAGTGAAGCCGGTGAGAAACGGTGATTCTTAAACTGTCGATCTATTGAAAAACACTGGAATCTGTATGAAATGTTTATAAACAACGCATGGAAAACGATTAACCGAATGCAGTATGTAATGCACGAATGATTGCATTTCGCCCTAGTTCTATTACACTTTCTTCTTCACCTCTGTGTGCGTGTGGAATGCTTTTACAACCGCTTGTGAAATACATACATATTTACGCTACCGAAATCGCATTCCAGTAGATGGAAAATATATTAAAACGCTGATAGCAACGCGTGCTTTGAATCCTTAAATCTTGCCATTACAATATAACGTTATTTTGAAATCATTTCCATTTATCGTTTATAATTTACCATTTTACCATTTCAACCAAACCGCGCGTTTCGCGTGAAACGTAGTTATTCGTAATTTGCTTGCACTAACTGGGAGAAATAATAGAGACGAAACATAATTTTCGGAGTATTATAAGTACAATGCAACGAGGAATACAACTGCTTATACTCGACGTATAAAGCCGCCTGTTTATGCGTTTTAAGGTAATACGAGGCACGTAAAAATGCGTGTCAACTGCACCATATGTACCAAGCATTCTCGTGTCACACATGTCGTGCGAGGAAACCCTATCGCCTTGGTTCCTACGAAAGTCCCAGCTAGAGGAGCGCGCGTATTTATGGTCAGACGCAATCATGTCCATCGATGTTGCAAGAAAAGCGCATATCTACCCCGGGAACGTCGATAACCTACTAACCCTGCCTGGAAACGTCGTATCCGCGACACCTTCCAGTCTATTCCTATACATCATCTCTTTCGGATCGAGTAGACAATATCCTCTCGCCTTTTCCCTCCGGAGAGATAAAAATCTGCACCTCGCAAACGGCTGTCCGAAGTGAGAGTAACTGCAATTAAATTTCTCTTCCCACTTACCCCGCGCACGTGTGTATATGATCCCCGAAAATGAAGAAATCGGTGGTTTAACAGTGCGATCCAACACGTGCCGGTAGACACACGCAGACTCGTGGGCGCCAGTAGACGGAAAGTCGAAGATAGACTTTCCCTTGTCAACAACAACAAGTGCATGCGCAAACGTATAATCCGAGGAGGATTATTCTGTATCGAGTACCTTTTCTTCTTTCTCGTCTTCGCGAGTCCCTAGGACTCCCTCCACGCTTACCCTGCGAGATGTCGCAATGTTTCTGTTAGGTGGAGCGTTCAAGGTAGGTATTCTGTGTGCCCTGTGATTATCACTCGTCCGGTGCACGATACACGAGATACACCTGCTAGCGGATAGGTGTATAAGTAATCTGCCACAGTGCCGTGCCGCGTTCGGTGGCATTACGCTTCGCTCTCCCCGAAGTGTAACACCCCCGTTTCGTACCTCGGTGCTTTCGCAATGTTTTCTTCCCCCCCCACCAAAAGTTTTGCCGTCGCCGCCGCCACCACCGCCGCCGCCGCCAACGCCACCCACCACCAGTGCTACCCCTTCCGGCACGATCCCCCCACTGTGCCGCTGCCCCTTCTATATCGTCACCCACTTTCCTATTGCAAGCCTGATTCCGCGGCCTCTTCGCAACCCCTCGCCAACCTTTCGTTTCCCTACTACCGGTCGCCCCGCTCCCCTTTCGGTCTCGCGAAGGACCGAGGTATTGATTCCCCTCGCGGTAGCAGCTCTCCTCTACCCTGTTCTCCAGCGCAGCAGTCTGGAGCAAACGCACGTTCGCGGCTGCGGACCACTAATTCGAACCTCCTGCTCGTTCGCGTAAAGAAACCGGGGCTGGATAATCGTCGAGCTTTAGGGGAAAGAATCTCGGGGGGATCGTGAAGTCGGTACAGCTCTCCCGGCGGAGGTGATAATTCCTGGTGTGCTCGCTAGCCCAGTGACGTGTTCTCCAGGATTTTGGAGAACCAGTACCGTCTGGAGTTTCGCCGAGCGGAACGTCACGCGTGTACATTACGATGGATGGGGACATTAGTGACACTATGGAGGATCGGAAGCGTGCGAGGAATACCGTTGCCATACGTTAGAGGAGAAATAGGAGGGAGCCCGTTGCTCGGCGTCGGTAAAGATAGGGATCGACGGTAACGGGGCGAAGGTTAATCAGATATACCCGGGGAGCTGATTACTCTGCAAGATAGAGAACCTCCATCGGGGCAGCCCCGCGCGGAAATGTTGCTCTGCTGAAACAATTGTGTTTCGAGTTCTTCGGCACGTGCAGGCTCACGTGGTGTTGGCGCAGAACAACTATGTATCGTAGTTCATCTTTAACGAACTTCAGACACGCGCGTAACTTAGATCTGTACGTACAGGTGATTGATTAGACACCTGGGATTTTCGCTATTTTCCCCCTCTTGCTCTCCACTCCGTGGACAAAGGATTTTCCAGGAATTAGTGTTCTGGAGATTCGATGACAAACCAGGCAGTGATGATTAATTTCTTGAGAGGAGATTGAGAAAGGTTTGCAGCTGGATCCAGGTACAAGGGGGAAAGAAGGAGGAAGGGAGGGAGGGCGGAAGGGCGGAAGGAAGGGAGCCTGACCGAGAAATGAAACTGATGATTTGTGATAAATGGGAAGGAACCAGATTTAACGCTTAAAGAGGATATAGTAATCGATCTATACGTGTATGTATACTTATGAAACACAAAAAGAGAAAGTGATATCGAGAAGAGGAACATATTTTTATACAGAGAGTTGGTTTCTACACATGTATTAGAAAATCATATTCTATATATTTACTTTTAACCGCGGACACACAAGGTTCGCTCGCCACGAGAAGGAGGAGGAGGAGGAGGGAAGCACGTGCATAGGAGAATTTCTAGGATTGTAGGTGAATTTTCAGAGTGATCGGTTCTATTTGCCAACCGGCTTGGAAATCCCGCGATTGCCACCTCGAGCAGATCGGCAAGAGTTGTCGAGGGAACGAGAGGTGTACACCTAAGTATCTATGCCGGGGGAGTAATCTCTTCTGTGTCTCTTCTGAACCGTGGATCGGCCGAGGAAATGCGTACAAAAGGAACCGCATAGTACAAGATTATGTTGCATCCGGCGGGTTATTGATTACGAGGGATAAAATTCGTTGTAGTTATATACATATAGAGGCGGAAGCTGATCGGAACGCGGTCTCCGGAGCGTAAGATACATTTTGCCTTAAGTAAAGACGAAGGAAGCTGTACAAATGATAGGAGATGTTCCACACGATGGTGTTATCTCGCAGGTTAATATATCGTACTCAGGGAAGCGTTTGTGAAATATAAAGCTTCTCGTTTTCTTGCCTCTCCCCTTGTTCATCTTCTACTTAGTCGACTGACGGTTTGCTAGATCACTAGACGGGACAGGGCAAAACTGGCGATACATCTCGTGTCCGTAGAAAATGCTCAACGCGAGTCGGCTTTGTCTTTTCTACTTTGTGTGCACGTTTATAATCAGCCTGTTACATTTACTTACAAAGGAGCTGGAGCCGTTAGCTATGAGCTTCGCGAAGCAGATCGTGCAGATCTACAAGCGGGACGAGGAATTCTACTCGTCGAGGGTGCACCACGAGGACACCAGCTTCGAGGATTGATGCGACCACGAGGGCCGACAAGTCAGATATTATTTTTTCGTGGATTATACGGCGAAGAGCGGGGCGGCGAGGTGACGCGAGGCGGAGGTCTCCCGAACCGCAAAGCATTTTCGGAACAACTTCGCGGGCGAAAGCGGCCGCGATCGATTCCACTCGGCTGTCGCCTTTCAGAAAGACAATAAAGAATATATTAAAGAAGGAAGAACGAAGCCGAGACCTTGCCACCGAATCGGCGTCGGCATGGTGATCATTTTTTCATTCCGGACATGTTGACTGCTCCGCCCGGGGGGCCATTGATTTCGCATCAGTTCCGCATCCAGGGGCTAGTCTTTCTCTGTCGGTTCGAGGAAAGGAACCAAGTAACGACGAATAATGGTAGAGCCAAGATGGGCGATCAGATGTATGAATAGCACTCTGAATCTGTTGAATCCGAGCAGCAGCTATACGGACCTGAGGACGCTGCACAAGAAGCACTGTAAAAAGTATTTCTGCCTTTGCAAGAGGCACACCGTCAGCGTGATATGTATCAATGAGACGAGGAAGCTGTACTGGTTCAATTGCAAGAACGTAAGGGAGAAAGTGAACCTCGGCCTCGGTGACGGTTATTACTACAAGTTGCTCAAGATTGTATACGGGGCCCTGAACACTTGGGCCCAGCGTTATATCGACGGTCTGAACGTACCGTGTAGAGAAATCATGTTCAAGATCAACGGCACCGCCAAGACGAACATGAAGCTTCTAAAGGAGGGTTGCTACTGTCATTACCATCCGCACATCACGGCGGATGCGTGCAACGCTGACTTTCTGAAAAAAGTCGTAAGTTTCTGGGCCGGCGAGGGCCTTAGAGGATTGCGCGAGAAGCTCCGCGGTATGACAAATTATGCTAAAAAGGTAGAGACACGAGTTCCCGCGCGAACGTTTGTACGTTGTACGTCGTACAGTTAATTTTATCGTTAACGTCACTTCTCCCTCCACCCAATCACTGCACCTCGTTTCCCGTCCGATTTGTCGTTCTCTTCAACCTCCCCTTCTTCTTCACTCGCATGCGAGCAGGGATAACGTTGGACGTTTCAACTGGCATGGATAGTAAACGTGTTAATATTCACGGGGCTCACCTAATAGTAGATAGGGACGTTTCTATATAATGTATAATATACCTGCATACTACCCTGCAAACAGTAAAGCCCCTTTGGAATTGCGCAGGGGCAACACTGCTGGATAAGTGCACTATTTTTATCCGACATCGATATTTCTTATGCATCCGATTATATTTATACACTTGCAAGGTTATCCTTGCTATAAGCAAGTTGATTAAGCCGTTGTTATTGGATCCATACATTCTTTACGCCCGCTGCGATTGCTCACATCCTCTCGCACCCTCTCGCATCCTCTCGCATCCCTCTTTCTGTCTGACGTATTAGCTCAGTACCTCGAACGTATTACGGGATAAAATGCACGCGTTCACGATGTACTCGGTAATAATTCAAGATTCTTCTGTTATAAGTACATAGGCCCCTGAATTTTCACCTGTACATACACTGTGTTTCGAATTGTGCGTGATCCGAGTATCTCACCCCACCCCACCCCCCCCCCCCCCCCACCCCAACCCCTGTTTTCGATGTCTGAAAAAACGAATGTTCGGCGATTAGAAGTGTGACGTGACCGACTAACCAAATGCATCCGTGCGCGTGGTATTACAGATGTCGGACGACGACAGAATGTCACTAACCACCGCTGTGAGCGACGACGACGACGGCGAGAGCGTGATAAACTCACCCTACCGGGGGAACCAGACTGGCACGGCTGCAGCTTCGTTCAATTGCACGGGAGCAGTTCGGAAGGCCGGGTAAGTGGAGCGTGGGGTGAGAACGAGTATGAGTGTGTGGAGAACCACGGTGACGATGGATAATGTCGATTCGTAGGTTCCTCAGCGTGAAAAAGTGGCTGTTGCGGAAGAAACATCAGATCGAGCTAGCGAGGAAAAGAGGGTGGAAGGGTTATTGGGTTTGCCTGAAAGGTACCACGTTGCTCTTCTATCCTTGCGATTCGCAAGAGAGCAGGGCCATGGAAGCGGCACCGAAACACCTGATTATAGTGGATGGCGCGATCATGCAACCGATCCCGGAACACCCGAAGAGGGATTATATATTTTGCCTGAGCACAGCGTTTGGCGATGCTTACCTGTTCCAAGTAAGTAGGATATCATTGGTATCGAAAGGAATGATACGAGGATCGGCAGGTGTTTGTGAACGAACGGCACGTCTGAATGTCCTCGAAGTCTGAAAGTCCCCAGTGTCTCCAAAGCCCTTAAAGTCAATCCTCAAACTCCTCGAAGTCTGAAAGCCTTAAAGTCCTCAAAGTCTGAAAGTGCCCAATGTCCTCAAAGCCCTCAAAGTCCTCAAAGCCTAAAAGTCCCCAATGTCATCGAAGCCCTCAAAGTCCAAAAATCCTCAAAGTCCTCAAAGTCTGAAATTCTGAAAGTCCTCAAAGCCTGAAAGTCCCCGTAGTCTGGAAGTCCTCAAAGTCTGAAAGTCCTCAAACTTCTCAAAGTCTGAAAGCCTTAAAGTCCTCAAAGTCAGAAAGTCCCCAATGTCCTCAAAGCCCCCAAAGTCTGAAATTCCGAAAGTTCTCAATGTCTGAAAGTCCTTAAATCCCCCAAAGTCTGAAAGCCTTAATGTCCTCAAAGTCTGAATATCCCCAATGTCCTCAAAGCCCTCAAGTCCGAAAATCCTCAAAGTCCTCAGAGTCTGAAATTCTAAAAGTCCTCAAAGTCTGAAAGTCCTTAAACCCCCGAAAGTCTGAAAGCCTTAATGTCCTCAAAGTCTGAAAGTCCCCAATGTCATCAAAGCCCTTAAAGTCCTCAAAGTATGAAATTCCGAAAGTCCTCAAACGCCTCAAAGTCTGAAAGCCTAAAAGTCCTCAAAGCCAGAAAGTTCCCAATGTGCTTAAAGTCCGAAAATCCTCAAAGTCCGAAATTCTGAAAGTCCTCAAAGTCTGAAAGCCCAAATGCATCGACGATTGCTCGCGAGTGTCGGAGCAGTGTTGGCCGTTATGAATAAAGAAACACGTCACGTTGTTTGCGCCAGGCACCGTGTCAGGTGGAACTGGAGAACTGGGTGAACAGCATCCATTCGGCTTGTGCCGCTGCGTTCGCGCGTCATCGCGGAAAAACTGGGACCCTTCATTTATTGCAGGAGGAGATCTTTCGGTTGGAGAAGGCGATAGACTCGGTAAGCAAACAGGCCGCGTTCATATCCTTTCCATCAATTTAATTGTTAGCCACGGGTATGTAGAACACATCACGCAGGAGGATAAAACCTCCTCCTATCGTGTGTATCGTTTGCCTAGGACCATAAACAGAAGCATATGGCTGATCTTCAGCAGTCTGTCGTTTCCGACGTGGAAATGAAGCAGCAGATCAACAATCGAATCGTCCAGTGGGAAGAGAACTTGGAGCGGCTTTACTGCGAGCAGTTTCGCCTCAAGTGCTATATGGCTAGTCTGCAGAGCGGAGAGTTACCTAATCCGAAAGTGAGTACATAAATACATATCGTGTGATGTGTTTGGGGCGAAGAACGGAGCTCCCGGTAGTTTCTGGCAGAAATGGGAAAAATATTATTTTAAATAAAAAGTTCGTACACAAATTTTTATTTAAAATAATTTTTTGCCCATCTCTGGTTTCTGGTACTTCCTATGTGAAGCGTCTTACGCGGACCAATCTACCCAACGAATTGTACACCCTCAACCCGACATAGAACCAAGTCACGCACGATACTTTAGACACGTCAGATTCAGGTTACGAAGCCGACTAACGGTGACACAGCACAAAAAAAAAAACACCGGCGAATACGTACATCTGTAGATTAGGGTGGTCATCGGCCTCGTGAGAATTTTTTTTTGTATTCTTTAATGCTCTCCGCAAGCCTGATTTTGGTTTACATCTCGCTACGATTTGCAATCCTATTTTCCATAATTAAGTGTATATTATTCTTTAACTTTAAGGCGTCATTCCACTGTGATCAGCTGAAAAATTAAGCTATTTTTAAAGATTTTTTTCTCCATAGATACAACATATAATGCAACAAATCTTTTTAAAATTTATTAAGCTACTCTTATGCTATGCAAAAAAAATGTAGAAGAATTTTTTAATTTGTTTTATAACTTTAAACGAGATTATCTCAAAAAGAGATTTTTTCATCCGGTGCAGGTGATTGCAAAAAAACTATTTGACCAATCAGTCTGCATTTTTCACATGTTATTCAGCATATCAGTGGTTGTCTCCGGGTCCTCGGAAACCTTTTCTAATTAACAATTTCATGCTTTTTACATGGCAAAATGATTGACAAATTCACCGTATTTCGACATTTAATTTTCAGACCTCCGCCTTCTTATTATTTTTTTATCAGTCAATATAATTCTGCTCCCAACGATAACCACACTCGTAACGACTACAACACACTTCGAATTTTTGGTTTTACATGCGTCGTTCCGCCGGAATCACCTGCGCCAGCGCTACATCGCATTGTCAACGCGCTCACATCAGTGCAATATATATTTAAGAAAAAATGTTAAAAATTTAAAACAGAATTTTATTTTATACTGTCAATAAGTGTATTAATAAGTAGGCAAAACATTATTTACGTTGAACATTCCGTTTACTAAAAAATAAATCATACAATCTTTTACGAATTTACAGTGGAATGACCCCTTAATTACAAGGACATCAACTGGAGAGTGGTTAATTAGAAAATAACTATGCCCCTAAAAACGATTAATCCCAGCGACCACCAAGTATTGTCCTCTTAGGCTGAAATTTTGCACAGGTGTTGCCTTGTGGAAAACGTACATTTTAGACTTGAGAAACTGGACCACCGTAATGTAGGTACACATACCTACATATCGCGCGATGGGTTATCGAAGATTAGATATTTTAATGACCACTGATATCAAAGACAGTTTCCCGTTTAATACGCGCAGTTTATGGCCGTTTAGATGCATTATATTGGAAAATCATATTGATTGCCGTGCGTCCACCGCAAATAGAATGCTGCAGGTGCAAGTTGGAAGAGCCAGTTTCCGCTAGATTAGCAGGGGAGCAACTGATAATGCCGTTGTGAGAATCACCTCTCGATTCCGATCTTTCATTTTCTCCACAGAGTTTATTGACGCACGTGTCTCGCGCTACAAAGCAGACACTGAACAAACTAGGAGTATTTACGGTGTCGTCGTTTCACGCTTTTATATGCGCTCGAAGCCCCTCGCTGCTGAACAACCTGCTAGCAGGTCGCGGCGCTACGAAGAGGAGGCCGCCGTTACTCTCGAGATCCAACAGCGGGTCCAGCCGGAGGTCCCTTCAAATATCATCCAGGGACGATGAGAAGACTGTGAAAGTGTGCGTGCCGGAGAACCAGGTAAGCCACGGGCAATTGTCGAATCTCGTAATCAACCCTCAACCCGGGGGTTGATCTATTTCCTTTGTTTATGTAATCGGCGTCGTTTGTCCTGACTTCGGCAGCTGGTATCTGTATTTTTGCGCGACGCTATGACGGTCGAGGAGTTCTTGGCGAGTGCTTGCAATAGGAAAAACCTGAACCCGATGGAACATTTCGTTCGCGTGAAAAAGCGACGCGACATGGAGGATCATAATTATTTCGTGCCGCATCGAACCGACTCGATAGAAACATATGTGAGCATTATGTTTCATTCTTTCACTATTTACAATTCAATACCAAACACGTAGCATATAAAAGAAATATATTAAATTATCCGGAGAAATTGTTATTGTGACCATTTTAACGAAGTTGTCTGGTGAATTTAACAATCGCTGAAAATAACTAAACGTAGTTATGGTATTGGTAATGTAAGCGTTGGCTAATTTAAAAGAAGTTGAACGTGTACGTATCTGTGTGTTTCAGTTGCATACGCACGAGATCGTTGAGGTTTGCGCGAAGATCTTGTATCAAGTAGAATTGCAAAGAAATACCCTGGAGCAAATGTGGGGCTTCTCGGTGGAAGCAGAGCTCATCGAGAATTCTGATAGGCAGGACGAATTGTGTTGTTACGTTAGCAGAGTTGAGGACAAAAGTGTGGCAATGCAAAACGGTAAGACACGTTTTGTAGAAGCGAATACCGATGAGAAAATCTTCGTTTCAAGCCAGTGTGCACGTACGTACTCCTATGTATCCGCGTGACTGGACGCAACTCACCCCTTCATCAAAGTACCTAATTTAGATACGAAGGTTGCGCAGTAGATATCTACACTTGGACCGCATCGGATGGCCTTCGTAACGTTTCTTTAGAATAGGTCATAGAATGTTGTGGTGACCGGCATTGAAATCCATTGATTTTTCGTACTTTACTCTTCATTAGTTAGGCAAACTCGCGTTATCATGCAGCTTCGAGGGAACACCGATCGACACTTATAATACAATAACGGTGATAATAACGATGCTAATAATATGTCGAGACAAAGGGAACGGAATTATTTCTAGAAGCGCAACCTTAAATCTTGCAACCTATTTCAATTGCAAATCTATGCCAGGAATAACAAATTCACCCCATCAATTAAAATCCTCCGACTAGTATAGGGTAGATGTACCGTTCGTGGCCATTGTACCGTTTTTGGCCATGTGCATAATTATCGCGGTTTCTCAGCTTGAAATTGCTTGTAGACACATAATTATGTGTAGAATTTCAAACCGTAAATATTTTGTTTAGTATACCATCAGAAATATAAGGTTACATTTATTGCTTCCGCGAAAAGTGGCAAGTGGCCACAAACGGTGAAAAATGGATTTCTTATATTTTTTAACTTTATTAATTCTTTAACGATTTCTCTAGTTAATGGTAACTTAGACATTAATGGTAAAGATAGTGTAAAATTTAGTAAAGCTTTTAGTTTCCTGATTTGAAGTACAATTTTAAAGATAATTACGATGAAAGTCACTGAAATCCTTAAAGTGGCGACAAATGGTGCATCTACCCTATTTAAGTGTTTAATATTACGACCCGCAATTATTTCAATTATAAATCTATGTAAAAAATCACAAATTCACCCCATAAATTAAAATCCTTCGACTAGTCTATATTTAAGTATTTAATATTACGACCCGCAATTATTTCAATTATAAATCTATGTAAAAAATCACAAATTCACCCCATAAATTAAAATCCTTCGACTAGTATTTTTAAGTGTTTAATATTGCGGTCCGCGTAGAGTATTAGGTTTCCACTTTTGGCCGACTACAGGCCAAAGGTTGCTCATCATCGATTTAGACCTGAAAGATCATAGCGACCTTTGCATTTACCTACGTGCACACGTGTCCAGTTCATATAATAATGTAAAGATAACGAATTCTATTTCTGGTTATGATAAAATGCCAATCTGTTGGTTTCACCTTGTAGGTATCATTAAAGGCGACGAGATTATGGTGATCAATGGTGCTATTGTAAGTGATTTGGATATGATGTACCTGGAAAGTGTTTTGCAAGAGGAGGTCGGTCTCTGTATGATGATGAGGTCATCCCGAACCGAGCCGCCGGATCTCACAGGCATAATGAGGGTTACCGATGATATAATCGAGAGTTTGGTTTGCCCACCACCGCCAACCGATCCACCGGTTATAAGCGAAGAAATGATTTCCGGTCTGATTGTTCCAGCTCCTGGATGGAGTAAGCTCCCTCTCTCCTTCTCATTCTCTTCCTCGCACACGCAAATTAAAATTATAAAGTCCAGCTTCCATTATACTTGAGCTACGCAGATTTCTTTCTTCTATTTTTATTTTATTTTATTTTATTTAATTACCGCAACACACATTCTGGAATTATTAATGGTTTACGTTGCTTTTGATGAACGTAGGCAAGGAAAGCATCGTTCAGGAGTGTGCGTCAGCTCCTCATATAGAGAACGGCAAGCAAACGTCCCGCACAAATTCCTTCGAAATAGAGAACTTATTAAAAACCGCCGAACAAGTGACGGGGATCTGTCGATCGCCCGGCGAAACCAGGAAGTCCAGTCCTACGGGGAGCGTTGTTAGTTCTCATTCGCAGGCTCTCACGCCAAGCCGGCAGCTGAGCGATGCCGAGAAACTGAAGAAGGTGATTCTGGAATTGATCGAGACCGAGCGGACTTACGTAAAAGTGAGTTGGACGGCGCGTAGAAAAAGCCCAAGACACCCAAATACCGATATGTTTAGGAGATCAAACTTTAATGTGTTCCTACCATTTTCAGAATTTAAACAATTTGCTAGAGAACTACTTGGAGCCCCTGAAGCGCGAGACGTTCCTATCAAACGCAGAGATAAACGCCTTGTTTGGGAACATTCAAGAAATCGTTACATTTCAGCGACAGTTTCTGCAAAATCTCGATCACGCGATCGAGATGGAAGCTGATTTCAGTAACTTCGACCACCCGAGTCAATTTAAGGTACGGGAGATAGAAGAGAAGCGAGTGCCATTTACTTCATTTTTATTGGCTACAAACGAAGCATAATACCTGCATTACTTTTTTCAAGGGTGTTTTGTTTTCCGTTGGAAGTGCTTTCTTGTACTACGTGAATCACTTCAAGCTGTACAGCTCGTTTTGCGCCAGTCATTCGAAAGCGCAGAAGGTCCTACATCCAAGTGAGTGAAATGCCATTTGATTTGTTTTTTTGCGGGAGCTTCTTTTCCTTCTCTTGTCCTCGTCGTCTACTATTTCTTCTGCTTCTTACAGACGAAGGAAATCAAGCTTTACAAGAGTTTCTGCAAGCGAGAAATCCGAGGCAACAACACTCGTCAACTTTAGAATCGTATTTGATAAAGCCTATCCAAAGAATACTCAAGTATCCTCTACTTTTGCAGCAGCTTCGAAATCTCACCGACGAGCGAAGCGAGGAGCATCAGCACTTGATCGGTAAAAGTCTGATTAAATCTAGTAATAAATAAACAAAGAATTTAAAGAGTTGAGAGCTGAAATGAACCGATTGTGTGTTCATAAAATAACACTGTTCTATGTCTTTTTACAAATCCTTCTTGTTTTTTTCCTTCTTATAAAAGAAAACCGAATTGAATCGTTTCTAATAGCTTTAAAAATTTGTATTGATAATTAATTAATCAACCGGTGGTTACCGATTGCAGAGGCCTTAA
Organism: Andrena bucephala; assembly: GCA_947577245.1. Lineage (NCBI taxonomy): Eukaryota > Metazoa > Arthropoda > Insecta > Hymenoptera > Andrenidae > Andrena > Andrena bucephala. The sequence continues at coordinate 33,671,674 of OX387717.1, read as the reverse complement.
AGGGTATGGAAAAAGTGGCCGAGCACATAAACGAGATGCAAAGGATTCACGAAGAATACGGGGCTATCTTCGACCATTTGTTCAGACAACACCAGAAATCTTGCAAACAGGTGAGCGCGTAGAACACGCTTCTCATTCGACAAAGTTTTTAAAACCAATTAATGATTAATGTTTTATAGCCAATCGACCTGAGCCCGGGTGATCTTCTTTACTACGGAGGTGTCGAGTGGCTCAACATTTCTGACTTTCTTGGCAAGATCAAGAAAGGCCTGGAGCTGCACGCGATGTGTTTCGTTTTTAAATCTGCGGTTGTCTTTTTGTGCAAGGAGAGATTAAGACAAAAGAAGAAGCTTATGGTAAGTGAACCGTCCCCCAAATCACCTCGCAAATCCGCGACAATCGGTTTTATGCATGCCAACCTGTATTAATTAGGGGGTTTCGACGAAAGCCAATTCGAGCGAGGTGGAAATAATCCGCTACCAAGTGTTGATACCTGTGACCGAAGTGCAAGTCCGAGCTAGTTCCGCCAAAGACATGGAATCTCATTTCTTGTGGGAGTTGATCCACTTAAGAAATCAATTGCAAAGAAGATCGGAGAAAGTGTATGTGCTCTCTAACAGGTAACGTCTGCTAATATTTGTACCTCCGAAAACGTCCACCTCGGATCACATTTTCACAAGCAAGCACACGTTTCACACCGAACCACATTGCCTTCTGACTTTCTCTAAATCCATAACAATAATCGTGGAATAAAAATTTCAAATATAAAAGAGTTTCTGGAATAACGAATAATTTTTTATTCGAATAAATTTTAATCTACCGTGAGTGGGGCGTACATAGTTACACAATCGTTTCTTCCCCTTAGCACGACAGAATTTCGAAACGCGTTCCTAAGGACGATCCGTCAGATAATTCGGGAATCAGTTCGAAACATGAGCATACCGTCGACGAAACAGAATCTCAGCCAGCCGCCAATGACAATATCGCCACGGATGTCGACCGGGCACGTGGAGAAGTTTGAGAAGCCGCCGGGGATGAGTCAGGGGCAGAATAGCGGCAACGGGGGTACCTTGATCCTGGCGACGCTGTCAAAGAAGACAGTTAAGCCGCAAGCGGTGTCGACTTCGCATAATGTAAAACGCAAGTACAATCAATCGAAACAAGCGATGGAGCACGAAAGTTCCGAGGACAAGGACGCGGAGGAGTCGAGCGCGGTTAACCAGCAACAGCCTGGCTTTCGGCCCAGAAGCAAAACCATAAGCGATACGTTTGGTAAGATCACTGATCGCATAGGATATCATTTAAATTTTACCGACACGTATTCCGACGATGCGACCATCCCACCATGCGACGATGCCGCGGGCAACAGTTGTACCGATTCTACCGATTAATTGATTCCATTCCACTACCTAACTGTGAGACTTAACACGTACTAGATGCATTATATATACATGCATACATAAAGGTTGCATAAGATGCGGCAATTGGCTCACTTGACACAGTAGAATCTAGCGACTGACTAGATTAAATTGTACGGCTTAATTACCGACAACAAGGCACGTAAAGGCCTGTAAGCGTATAAAAGGACTCTTTAAAAATGCAGGGGAGATTAAGGTCGAGATGGATCCGGGGACGAAATCCGAGGGAGAGGAAGACTCGCAAGCTTTTTTAGGTGAGACGAAGGCGAATTTGGGACGCACTCCGAATCATTTGACTTTGAGCACCACTTCAACCATTTCAGCAGGAAGTACGGGTAGTCAGGCGAGATTGATCCAATCCTCCCATCAGCCGGAAAATTATCAACCTATTACTGTTAAAGAGCTTGGTAAGATGAAAATTAAAAGTCACGAAACTGTTACCCAGATTCTATTGCTCGAGCGTTACGTAGAGTACAGCACATTCAAACTCGATAGATTATAATTATTCTCGGTATTTGCTATCTCCCTTGACTTTAATCTACCTTCTGGGGCCGAAAGATAGGTGATTCTTTGCGAATTTTTTGCACAAAGACTGTTCGACAAATTCATTTAAAATTTGGCAAGCTGCTTTATAGTATCTTGAATTATTCTTCTGAATTTTCGCGCGACGATAAAAAGAAAAACGTGGGAGATATACGTAGAATGCTGAGTGAGAGCTTTGAATGAAATCGGGTGGTCCTGGCGTTGATGGAAAGTCTTCTAAGGATTATCTGAAACACAAAAAGGAAAGGAGATTCTAAATCTATATGAATGTGGCTATCTATGGTGGTAGATTCATTAAGGAAAATAAAGAAATGTTAAAATGCCAGGCTTCTGAAAAAGATAAATTGAATTTTGCCTAAAAATCGAGAGAATCTTTTTTAAATAAAAAAGGAACGGTAACGGATAAGCAACAAATCTACTACCACAGGTAGCCACATTCATATAGATTAAGAATCTCTTCTCCTTTTTGTTTCAGATAATCCTTAAGGTACTTTCGATCAACGCCAGGAGCACCCGCTTTTTTCAACGCTCTCAGTCACCACTCCGTATCTGCCATGTTTCTTTTTTTACCGTCACACGAAAATTCAGAAGAACAGTTCAGGGCACTGTAAAACAACCTGTCAAACGTCAAATTAATTTGTCGAACAGTTTTTGCGCAAGAAATTCACAAAGAATCGCCGTTTTTTTCGGTCCCACAGGGTAGGGAATGGCCCTTTAACTTGGAGCGCGGTGTGTATGATTTATCGGTATACGTAGGCGAGGGAAGTGTGCACGCGAGAAACGTCCCCGTTCAATTTCATCTAGAGTCTAGACACCCTAGGCTCCAGAGCAATTCGACTAATATCCAAACAACAGCTAAATATTTCTATTGTGTTGCATGAAAGGTTCACCGATCTGGAAACCGCGGGAATTGCCCTCGTTAGGGGAGGCCACTACGTTGCCGCGCAAGGGTAAGTCGGCGAGCGAGTTTGGGGACATGAACTCGTCTCACAGCGCTTCCCGAAAGTCTCTAATAGAAATCAATAATTGTGCTCAACAATCTAACTTTAATAACCATGTTTAACTTATCGTTAGGCAGACGTTAACTGGCTAACAAAGTACCGAGTTAAGTTTAAAGATTGTGACATAAACCAACCATAACTATTCGATTATAATCTTAGAAAGATTACCGCGTGCTTGCTGCCCACGCGGAACATTCTCGTCTTCTTTTCCTTACCTTGGCGTCTTTCTGATTTTATCTCTGAAATATTACGTACGTTCAGGATGTAGCATGTAACATAGTGCCATTTGCATTTCTTCTCTGTGCAAACAGTGAACAGACGATTCAATTGCTTAACATGTTTGCTGCTGTGCCCGAATAGCAGGTCGCTATCCCATATTAGGGCATAGGGGAACCCAGGAGAAATCGTATGTTTAATCCTGCAGCATACTTATGCCACATAGGCATCGGAAAATTTATGGGTACCGCAGCGAACGTGTTATTGAAAAGAAAATTTTGCTGATAGAATGAGAGAGAGAGAGAGAGAGAGAGAGAGAGAGAGAGAGAGAGAGAGAGTGTGTGTGTGTGTATGTGTAATTTCAGTTTTGCTTTCCTTCTTATATTAATCTCAGAACGTAATTGCAGTTATCCATTACTATTAATATTCGGAATCGGAAATCTAACGTTACTCGTTTTACAACGACAGAGGGTGATAAACTTTCAGACAACGACGTCACAGCATTTCGATTTCCAGCTTACATACACGTTTCCCGTTTCATAATTGTTACCGTTTGTGTTGTAATAACATTGCTAATGCATGTACATCTCAAATTTCATTCACTTTAATTCACTTTAATTGGACGAGCTGGTACTACCGAGATGGTTTTCGAACTAAGAGAGTTCTTATTCGAAAGCAATTTAAAGCCCCTTAGAATTTAGCTATTATATATTCGATCCGCAATATTTAAATGATGGTTTCTACTGTTCTTTTTCTGCGTGGACGGCAATGCAATAAAAAGTAATAAACTCTGTATATAATGTAATAATGATATTATTGATATTGTCATTATTATTATTATTATCGTCGTCGTCGTCATTTACATACGTAATCAACGCCATTGTCATCACCAGTCATTATCATTATTATTATCATCATCACCATCATCATCATCATCATCGGCGTCGTTGTTATCGTTAATGGTATTACTATATTTTCATCATCTGGATCATTACAATCATTACGACTTATACAGTTATGAAACCTGTGGCTGCTACTTTCATTATTATTTCCATTATTTCTACTACCATTAGTATTTTTTCAGCCGACTCTAATGTTGCTATTACCACCTCTTCTTCTTCTTCTTCTTCTTCTAATACTACTACTACTACTACTACTACTAATACTCTACTACTACTACTACTAGTACCACTACTACTATTACTACCACTACCACTACTACTATTACTACTACTACTACTACTATTACTACCACCACCATCACCATCACCACCACCACTACCACTACCACCATTACTATTACTACCTCTACTATTACTACCCTTACTATCACCACCACTACCACTATCACCACCACCACCACCACTACCAACACCAACGCCAAAACCGCCACTACCAACACGGCTAGATTTCGTTTTCTTACTTCTATTCGTTACGATCACCAACACCACCAACATTACTACGGTTTTTATTATCGTCCCCGGTTCTGCAACTGGCTACTCCTATCCCGAATGTCGGCATCGTGATCGTCGCCATCATCGCCATCATTATCCTCCTCATCATCATCATCAATCGCCACTATAATTGCCACAATCAACTTCATCATTCATATTACGACACCGTAACGGTTATCGAGAGATAAATCGATACAGGTGCACGCGCATAAAGCACTGGGATGAGAAAAAGCGACGACGTACCGAGTAAATCTAGCGATCAAGTAAGGGAATTTAACTAAATATGTAAGTGGTATACATACATACGACGATTAAGGGAAGCGTATAACGGTTGCGTGTATGTACGTATGTCATGTGTGTATATGTATGCGCGCGCGGACGTTTGTGCACTCGTGTTACGTGCGCGTACGTGTTTCTACAAAAGCAGGTACGTGTGCGTTTGTATCTACATAAACACAGAATGTAGATAAATAACATATATATGTATATGTATCGTGTCGTATCGTACGAAGGACGATTTTCCACATGTCCGCCGTGTCAGCATCTCCTTTTCTTTGACTCTTAGTACGATAATCGTCGCGTGGGAGGTTTACTTTTCAACGCTAATCAGGATAGGAACTAACGACTCAGACGCTCGAAACCGAAGACTTTAAGAGAGACGAGAATCAACCCTGCTCACCGTTCGTAACACGACTAACAATAGATGCGTAAATGCACAATTAAGGGGCGGCTGTAGTGGAGACGACGTGAAAATGCTTCTGTACTTAAAGATCTATTAACGAGACGTAGAACTGGAGCAGCGAGGTAAATACGCGTGTGGAATATCGTCGGAGCATTCCTAACTAATGACAAAGGCTAACGATACTCGACTTATAATGCATTGTTAATGGATATATTCAGATATAAGTCAATGCGATAATGAATGATTAATACTTGTAAATTAGAAAAGAGAAAGTATATCTATACGTATGTATATCTATAAGTTATCCGCAGTAAACAATAACATATGTACACGTGCGCGTGTATACAGTGTATAGAACAGGTGTGGTGGAAATTGTTGTCCGGAAATGTAAGGGTCTACTGCCACGTTTGTTTTCTACTCTTCAGTTTCTGCTAAGCTTCCACTTATTCTGAACCGACTTGCCCTGGCAATGATTCCTGTCTCGCGTGAAACAGGACCACGCACCGAAACCAGCACTCGTTTTCACTCTTTCTTTCTCCAACTTTCACCAGGGAAGTACACCCTCGAATTTTCGAATAGCAATTTGGAACCAAAGATTTTGGTTACGCATATATACATATATACATATTACGTGTAATAAAACTAAAATATATGTGACTGTAGTTGCGCAAACGCCCAAATGCGCTCGTGTATATGCATCCTGTGCACGCATACAGGTGTATGTATGCTAGTGTTCGGACATAGGGCACGCATAGTCGACGTATTGGGTTATGCTAATTAAATTGCGCGCAGAGCTGCATAGAATCGATGGTGTCGAACGAGAGAAGGGACGTTTTGATGTGTGCCGTTCATTATATTTACCGAAGAACAGGGTTACTTAGAAATACTTAGTGGCGGATTTAACGGGCGAGCGATGAGAATGGTCCCCAGGCAGAGTTGGGCATCAACTAAATGGAAAATTATTTAAATAACAGATCGAATAAAAGTTACTTCAACTTTTGATTATTCGACGAATAAAGTTAAGTTTTTTATTCGACACGTGACGAATAACTTTTATAAGTTTTATTAACTTTATTCGTTATTCGAAATTTGTATTGAAATAAAAATTTTGCCCTTCTCTGCCCCGAGGGCCCTATCTTCTAAAAGAAATTACGATTTTATCCAAACATTATATTTATTTTTGTTTCCTGTAATTTTCATACCGCACGCGCGTAAATTTATCTTTAATTCTGTTATAGCGTCCCAGAACATTTGCCATTTGGGCCATTTCCCTTAAATCCGTCACTGACACACTCGCAAAAGTTCCAAGGTTGCCGTCTACAACTGGTTCACAGCCTAGCAACACACATCCGCCTGATTGTGAGTAACTTTAGCCACTGACAATGAGAACACATACCCTGCACCCAGTTGCTCTTTCTTTATCCCCTTCAAAACGAATGTTTACGTTTCGTCTGAAAGACTGTTTGCCGCACAATTTTTTAACAAACGTTTCGTACGACCACGTCCGTGAAATATGCAAAGCGACGCGTTTCCTAGCAGCACTGGCGTTTTACATTCCCCTCCAATTCGACACTATCGATTCACGCGCGAGGTCCTTAATATAACAAATTCCAAATTATCAACTGTTTAATTACATTCGATGGTCAACGTACAAAGGCAAAGAAGCGCGCGTGGAAGTGTCGAGCGCGACAATAAGGGAAACAGAGGACAAAACAGCGGTGAAATCCAAATTCGGTCTGTCGGTTGAATTAAAAGTTTAAACCTGCAGGAAGCCAGAAATGTTCGATCGGAAGTATTGCGCGACGAATGTCTCCTTCGTTTTTCATTCATAAACACGCTCAACAGTCGTGCGAACACAATAGTGATGGAAAGATCGAACTTTGTCTCGTACCTTGGTTGCGCGCACTCTCCTCGACGAATGTAATTCTTATCTTATCTTTACGAAGAAAAAAGCAGAAAGAGTCACATAACTTATTGATACGTTTATCGACAGACACAGTGATTAAGAGTAATTATAATACGAATAATGTACCGCGACATTCGTCGGGGACGTGACGTTTCATTTACATACACATTTACATACGTCTTAAGGTGGAAATCCACGATGAGACAAAAATATCGTGTCTCACATGAGACTTTAACCTCGCGCGACAATTATTTAATTATCTTTTAATTACTTTGTCATTAGTTTCGTGAAAGTAGACTCTCGCGAGACCAAGTTTCACGAGTCCTTATCTCTCGCGGTTATTTCTATTATATTATTTACATTTAGTTGTTGAGATTTTTATCTCGTGATAGAAAAGTCTCGTGCAATAATCTCATCGTGGATTCAAAGCTTCATGGAGAACGCTTGGAAATGAAGTATTTCAATTTGAAATTTCGTTTCGAAATTGAATCGGTTGACCAAGAGGAATGGGAAGAGTATGTGAGGTTTCACGAACAGATGGATCAACATTTTTATGTTAAGATACGTATTTCGTAAGAGTACAAGTGGGAACGAGGACTGGGCACTAAAGGTGGAAAGGCAGACGACGAATAGGCTGAGCAAAGTATTTTGGAAAAATCAGAACTCCGCACTCGGCTGTCCGTTTAAATTATTCGTTCTTCGTGTACGTAGCCCTGAAGCGTCAAATCTTCCAATTGCGCAACCACTGTGTGCACGTTATTGAAAAGCTCAGCATCGCGAATAATCAAGATTCGCATACACCTGTTTCCATGCCCGACAGTCCGAAGTATTAATTTAAAGCAGAAGGGAACGTAACGATAGTCACCCGCGAGGATCGTATCGTTCATTTTTTCATGCGAGAACGAAATGAAGCTTCGCTTGATAAAAATTAAGAGAGCAAAAGAGACACCTGAGGCAAATAATGAAGAATGTAGTGGAGAGGATGCGAAGTTGGGCGGGGGAAAGAGCTGAGACGAAAGGAAAGAATGAAATCGTTATCGGAAGCTCGTTATCGAAAATTCGAGAATACCATCACAGCTGCTCGACACATGAAAGAATTTTACGTTCTACGTGCATCCATGCTCGTGACGCGCTCTTCTTCTGATTCAAGAAGAACACACACACACACACACACACACGCACGCACGCACGCACGCAAAGGAAAAGAAACTATGTACGTAATAGAGCATCGGTGAAACATTTGACAGCGAATGAGAAATAAGAAGATACCTATTTACTAATTACTATAGACGTCAAACACGCAGATTTAATAATCTACGGAGAACCTTCTGTTGCTCGAATTATTGCATTGTCTACTATATACATATATAGATATATATATATATATAAATTTTATTGTATAAATTCTGTCGAGACGTGCCTCCGAGCAAGAGTCGACGTTTCTTTTTTTTCTCGGCCCGCGTAATTTATTTTTCACGGCGAGGTTCTTTGGTTGAAACTAATTCGAGCGGAAAGGATTACTTGCTGGCTATCCTGTGCAGCCGGGGAAGTAGCGAGTGTTTGGTAGAAAATCGGTAGGACGGGCATCCCTACACGGGAATACTACATGCTACATGCACGCGTAATTATGTAAATGAGTCGATCTGCTTCTGTTTTCCAACCGATTTAATTAACGGATTACACGCATCAGAGAGTCTCGTAACTAGACGTCCGATATCACCTGGAATTCGTGACTCGTGACAATCAATGAAAGGCTTAAGGCTGCACTTGCTTCTTTTTCCTTTTTCGCGAAACGAAATCGCAACGATAAAACGATAAAGAGAAACGACAAAGACAAAGAAGAGAGGAAGGAAAGTCTGTGGGGGTGCAGATTCGCCAGGTGTTTGTTAAAAAAAAAAAATCCGGCGTGCAGGGATGCTCCATTCGCACGTTGCCGCGCGGTACCTTTACATCTCGGTACACGGGCGCGATGACTGACGGGGGGGGGGGGGGGGTTGGATAGGGTGCAGCCGCGTTCCTTGCGAGAGCTGTCCAGTCACTCGGTACTCCTTTCCTCTGGCATCGCTGTTTCTGGCCTACGCCGACGACCGTTAAAAATGTTAACAGAACCGAGGAGTTGCTCAAGATTTGGCAGATAAGCGTGCGTAACGATCGGGAAATTTGGAAAGGTGGTCGAGACACTCTAGCTCGGAGACATATCTGAATAGTTGGCCTAGTATCGAGTTTCATATTTTTGTCCCGGTCGCAGTGGATCGAACGATTATCACCTATTATATGATTATTGACATTCTCCACAGATTTTATTGACATAAACTTTATCGCTACCGTTGAACGTAATATACTTGAAATTATGGTGACGGTACCTTCGCTAATAACACGGGCACCGAATATGTATTTCGAGGGGGGAAGGAAGGGTGGGAGGGACAAGGGCGAGTGGTAGATAATCAGGAGAAGGATCGGGAGAGATTCTAGAGAGAGAGAGGGAGGAGAGAGAGAATCTTTGAATGTCCCGTGAACACGAAGATATTAGATGGTCGACAAAATTATTATAGAATATAAGCGGAAATAGTTGTATATGGGTATAGAGCGGGGGGGGGGGGGTGGGGCGGGGTGGGACGGGGTGGGCTGAGATTATAAAGAAACAAAGATAGGATAATACAAAGTAAGGATGTAACCAGTCTTTCCACATTCTTTCCTTTTCATTGGCGTACGGAACCTGGTGCGGCGAGCCAGGAACGAGGATAATCCTTGTGTTTACAAGCGCAGGTTTAATGCAGACGTGTTTATGTTCTCATCTATTGTGTAATTATGCATTAGTACCGAACATTGTAATTACAATCATTCCTTGTATTTATTGTTATTGTTCCTCGGTTACACGGAGGCGTTCAAGGGTGATCCATTTGTACAATCATTGAGTCATTAAAATATGATTATCCTGATGATTATAACGGCTACTGTGTTTATTATCTTCCCCCTGTTTCTTTCTTTAACCCTGTATAAAGTCCTTGTGCGAGTACCCGCGTGCTGTGTAACTCTAATTGCCAGCGGAAGACTCGAGTTCCCGCGGAGACGTGATTCAGAATTTTCTACTGACGGTTATCGCTCGTCCAATACAATACCTATGGCCGTTGTTTTGCAACTCATCGGGATTTGATACCGATAAGCAGCAGGTGTGCACAGTTTAAGTAATCCAATAATCAAAGTGATAATTATCGAATCGCAGATTGTACTGACTGAACGAAAGATTCCTCGTTGTGTCTTCTTTATCGTGAAACAGAAATGTTCCTTCACTCTTGTGTTCTCTATTTTATCGAACGATAAGTTTAAGTTGATATCGAGGAAGAGGGATGAGCTCCTCAGTATTCAATCACTTTGCGCTCACTACCCGGCTAGTGGCTGACGGGCAACCGACGTGACGTGACGAAAGAAACAGTAAAACAGTGAAACAGTTGACGGAATATTATAGTTTATACTAAGAAGCTATCGATAGCAAAAGTTGAAAAATTATCTAAGCAGTGCCCAAGCCAAGGCTAACCGTGTAACGTGACATTTCCACGAGTAAGTGTAATGATGCCGCCTAATTTAATATACCAAGTTTGTACGGATGATAGAAAGGTGGGAAATTAGACGAGAGGGTAAGTGAAGTATCTGATATTGTGAAATGTAGGGTAAATCCGGGAGACGCGGTCGACCTAATATAAAATGGCTATTTAAACTAATATAGAAATGACTTATTTTATCAGATCAAACTTATATGTTCAGAATTTTATGCTGATTCAGAAAAACTGTTCGATATTTGCTTTAAGACAATATTTACTGTAAATCGGGTTAAAAACTGAAGTCATAAGATCTGACCACCTCTCCCGAGGTGCCGGGACAAATGATTTTCGTCGTTGGCAGAGACCACTCACATAATTATTCATGGAAAATTAACAAAGGATAAAGCAAAATTATTTATGAGTGAATATAACTACAGATTCATTGATATTTAATTTGTTTACGTTAAGCAAGTAAAGAACACATCAAAGAAAAAGTGAACTACCTATTGGCGATTAGCAAGGCAAATGAATACAAAAGTGAATAAATAAATTGATAAACAAAAATAACAATAAAATAATAATAAAAAAATAAACAAAAAAAATCATGACTCGACCATCTCTCCTTTCTACACCGAGAGATGGTCTTCTCGTTATCTTTGAGAGGAAGAGTTAATATGGCCAAATACTTTGACTGCATTGTACCTCAATATCTCTACTATCTTATTATACCAAACATTAAGGGGTTAGGACACAGTAACGGGCCAAGAAAGCAGACGATTTTTAAACGACGATAATAAGAAAAGTGAACAATCGATTAATATAAGGTTTTGTGTTTTAGTTCACTATATTATGAACTATAAGAAAAGCATATAATATTTACAAAATAACAATTGTACGCCGTGCAATTCCTCCATTTAAAATGTCCATTTTTTTTCGGATGGCCAACTGGTGGGACGGATTCCGGCAAATCGGATGAACTGTAACAAAAACCCCAAAAATGTCATAAACTATAATATATTTCCCAAGCATTGACGATCCAACATTTGAAATTTTTTAATTATAGTACAAAATATAAACAAAAAGATCACACACTTTTGTCGAAATTTGATCATTATTTTTCAAAAACATCGGCCATTTTGTCAATTTTCGCAAAAATTGAAATGTTGGATCGTCAATGCCTAGGAAATATATTATAGTTTATGACATTTTTGGGGTTTTTGTTACAGTTCATCCGATTTGCCGGAATCCGGCCCACCAGTTGGTCATCCGAAAAAAATGGACATTTTAAATGGAGACATTGCACGGCGTACAAATGCTATTTTCTAAATATTATATGCTTTTCTTATAGTTCATAATATAGTGAACTAAAACACAAAACCTTATATTAATCGATTGTTCACTTATCTTATTATCGTCGTTTAAAAATCGTCTGCTTTCTTGGCCCGTTACTGTGTCCTAACCCCTTAAACGAAAATAAACTGAGAAGTATATTTTAAATACCTCAATTTACCTTTTAAAGCCTATAAATCCAGAAAAACACAGAAGGAAACAAAATGACGCTATTCATTCAACTGTTTGGCTGCTAGAGAAGTAATTGGTCTGCGACTCGACCAACTCTCCGGCCCGACCACGTCTCCCGGATTCACCCTAAATCATAGTTGCGACTAGACTACTTTAAATACATTACGTATACCTTTTCTTGTCTTTGCGTTAAGTTTCTCCAGAAGCATAGTTAAAAGGAGTCACCGTGTTACCCATTACGCATTCAAGTACCAAATTATACACGGCCGTAGCCGAGAAGCGGCGAAATACGGTAAGTAAAGGATAAAAGATAAAAGGACCGCGCCGTGGACGACAACTGTTTCCCTGAATTTCTATGGCAAACTCGTGACAAGATGGCGAGAATCGACAGAATGCTCGACATTTTGGTGATACTGTGCTGCGTGTTAACGATAACACGCGGCGCAAGCCCGTATACTTGTGAAATGTCTGGAAACTGCAAATTCACGGACAGAGAAGAGCCCCTGCCACGGACATGCGTGTACCAAAAGCCACCCCGACTAATCAACAATACAGAAGCCGAAATGATGCTTCGAGACAAGTGCCCGCAATACTTTCAGCACACCGGTACGTCATACCCGGATTCTTGGATCTATGTAGCTGATACTACTCGGCTTCGGGCGAAATTTAGATTTTGATTTTATACATTTCTTTGGGGAAAATATTCAGCTGAATCAGCCAGGCATAATCAGCTGAGGCACATTTCGCGATCGAAGAGTTTAAGGATGTATTGGACCTATTTTCAAAATAGTGGCAAGTTGATGAACATTTTGTGAGATTGTTCTTTTTAATCTTCGAGATGTGCTCCAAAAACTTTCAACGAATTCAGTAAACGGTTACTGAGTTATAACGATTTTAATATTCACTGATTTTACACGTACTCTTATGGAAAGAGACGATGTTGACGGATAAACCATCTGAAAAAATGTTGAAGAAATAGTGCCAATGTTTTCAATTTTTTTGTATATACAGTATATGGGTAGATGAAAATATCTGCCGAGTTTCAATTGTTTTCACTACACCGTTTTAAAGAAATAAATTATAACTTGAGAAAATTGTGAATTCTGGGCATTTTCACTGCCAAAGGTTTAGCAAATAATGCTTGAGAAAGCATTTGTAAAGTGAAAAATACCTTCCCGGGATTATAAATAAGACTCCAACTGTCGTTCGAATTCCTTACATCTAGATTTACTATACGTAAGACGTAGATATTCAAGTATTTCAAATTTCATATACTTTTGTCTGGTATTGTACGTCCGATACATCCTTAACGTTCGAAGGTTTTCAGGCGACAAACACATAGACATATAAACTTTCTGCTTCAGACAATATTAACGTATCACGAACGTCACCCGTTTTACTTTCAGACACACCGGAATTATGTTGTGACGCTGACAACATTCAAGTCCTGGTCAAACAGCTGGGCATGATTGAGGGCATCTTTAGCAGATGTCGAACGTGTTTAATAAACATATACAAGTTAATATGCGATTTAAGCTGCAGTCCCGAACAAAGTAGATTTATGCGAGTTACAAAGAAAGGTGTTAATAACGAAGACAAGGAGTATGTCGAAGAAATCGAGGTAAATAGCACGAATTCGTTTGAAGGTGGCCCGAAATGTAAAACAGATTCACCGACAGGGTGTTGTAGTAAAAATTTCGCGACAGAATTCTTCTGCTTTTACCTTTTACACGGTTATTGATATTTCTTAGCCGTTTACTCGAACGATTCAATCTCATACTTGCGCCTCGTAGGTTTACATTGCGGAAGAATATATGAGCGACGCTTATGATTCTTGTAAAAATATCATCCACCCAGCGAGTGGAAATTTAGTTATGGACTTGGCTTGCGGAGTTCACGGAGCAAGTAGGTGCTCAGCTAAACTGTAAGTGTAGAACTGTGAAATATTCGAAAGTGGACTGTCTCCTCTTTCTCTACGTTATAGTAACAGTACGCGGACGGTAAAGCCGGGCATCCACCGCGAAGCAAAACTATGCTGTGCCAAAAATTTATTCTATTTTTAAAAATTTACTCTGATTTTTTTAAAAAAATTAGCTTCAATACATTCTTATGGAACCGTTCCCACCAAAAGCGACGTTAAAACAACATCGCATAGCGCAGCTGAGCTTCACGGTGGATTCCCGGCTTAAACTATGGTGAAAAAAAGCTAACCAACGAGAAATGTTAATAATGATGATTTAATCAAGCTCGTGATAATCACGCGTTTTTCTTGTTCACTATGGTGATGTTGCAGATGGTACGAGTATCAAGGTGATCCGGATGTGAATACCTTAATTAATTTCCGAATGCGTTTTCTCACTGATAAACCTTACTGGAACGCATCAGTGAAAACGTGTGACGAAAAGTACGAGGTAAATTAATGTTTAAACCTTCGCGTATCTTAACATTTTCAGTGCTCTCGTCGCGTTCCCACATCGATATTCCATACGAAAATGCGACGCGAAAAATCCATACTTTTCAAGTTACCCCCGCCACCATTCTTTAATTCGATAATTATTTTTACTCAGTTTTGTGGGTATAAAAAAAGGTGCAACTTTTGTTTATACATCTTTTCGATATCTCTCATCGTTCTCGAGCTATTCCGCGAAAAAGAAATTTCCGCATCTTTTCAGGGGGTGATTTCACTCTACTGCACAGAAAGTTGCATAATTTTCTAAGTTTCCGAATTGCCTGAATTCCGAAAATATAGGAATGCAAGGTTACATTATTAGACTAGATAGTGAAAATGTACTTGGTACATCTGTAAAAGATTGCCGACCGATCGTCGTTCGACAGGGTTATCAAGCGTGTAGCTGCGTCGATTGTCCCACGGCCTGTCCTGTCAACGCGCTGCCAGAAGACGACGGCGGATTTCTCATCCTCGGATACAGTGGTTATGGAATCTTAGCAGGGATATTAATCGCATTATTCGTAATAGTAGCTGCAGTCGTTTGCACACTTTTAAGAAGAATTTGGCGTCCAGGTATCGCGTCAAACAATAATTACATTCATTATTATACCTATACACGTAGCGATATATGTAGAATTGTGTTTGTACAGATATACATGTAAGTTTCTGTTCAACTTGATGGTAAAACGAGCTACAGAGGTGCCTCGTTAACTGACCGTCGCCACCGTTCTTGGCGCTTGGAACCTGGAACTACAGTGGGTGGCCAAATTATTATACTCAAACAAAAAGGTTTGAGATTTTGTAAGTTTAAGCGAAGGAATCAGAAAAATAGTCGCTGAAAATATTTAGAAAAACGCATTTTAACGCTTGAAGTTTCTAGTTTTTTAATCAAGGACTCAATTTTTTTCATCCATTGTATACTGTTTTATCAAGATGAACCGCAGGAAACGAAGTTTCAGACATTTTTGCCTAGTTTGAATGTATGCACGGGCCAAAAAATTTTTTTTCTCGGTAAATCCAACGAAGAGCTCTTATAGAGCTAACATTTCTCTTTAATTTCATTTTTTTGGTTTCGTTGTATGATTTTTATTGACCGAGTTATTCGCGATCGAAGCAAAAAAGGTGTTTTTCACTCTGAACATAACTTGCGAACTCATGCTCGTAAACAAATTTTGATGAGTGTTTTGGAAAGCTAAGAAAGTTTCCTTTCAGAACCTTTAGTTGCCAATTTAAGAATTTTTTTAATCGTATTAAATCCATTTCAAAATTATCCCAAAAATTTACGAAAATGTTTTCAGTATAATAATTTGGCCATCCTCTGTAAATAGATACATACATAGTTTCACGGTGTCGCTTGTCCCAACACCCAAGCATGTTTCTTTTAACACTCGCACTGAATCTATCTTGTTAATCGCTGACTCGAATTCTTGCAAATCCACCTTCCTCGATAGGCGACCAACCAGAACTATACGGCCTACTTTGACAGCTAACGAGGCACATCTACAGGGTGTCCCAGAATTACGGGACAATCCGGAGCAAAAAGACATCGAAAAGTTCTTTACCGTTTTGGAATCCGAGGCTTCGTTCTCAAGATATTAACGGTTGAATATTAATGGTGCAACTTCCGGGCCGCGCAGCTTAAAGCCGAAACGGCTGATTGTGAGCGCGGAGCAGTAGATGCAGACCCACACGCACAGTAGAGCCGACCGCGCTAACTCATTTTCACAGTCTGAACCAGCACGGCAGACTCTACTGTGTGTGGGGGTCTGTATCTACGCTTGCCTCCTGCGTGTGCGTGCCAGTGGCTCAGCGCTCAGCTGTTTCGGCTTTAAACCGCGCGGCCCGGAATTTGCGCCGTTAATATCCAACTGTTAATATCTCGAGAACGAAGCCTCGGATCCCAAAAGGGTAAAGGACTTTTCGATGTATTCTTGCATTAGGATATTGCATGTTCCGGGTAGTTCCTCAATTCTGGGACAGCCTGTGTATACATACATATACATATACATGCGTGCATAGGTACCGATATATGTATTCTATCGCACGAGTACGAATCTTTCTATAGTTATAGGTACTTTCGAAACTGAATTAGAGAATATAGGCAAGGAAGACAATAAACCAAGAGGAATTTTTCGAGGAAGCGTTCAAAAGATGCTTGAAACTGGTTTTGCTGTTTGGGGAAAAGGTGTGTGTTCTCTCTGTTGCGTGACTGTGCCGTAATCGAGTGAATTGCATTAGGTTCGATGAATGGAATTTCAATGGAGTTTCAAATATCTCAATATGTTTCATTTATATTATAACCCTAGTGGTAATTAGTGTTATTATTATGGTTACAGCATTTGCGACACACCCGACTATAACGTTGTTCACGATATCGTACGTAATAGTGGCCTTGAGCTACGGAATCTCGCGCCTTTCTATAACCAGCGATCCAATTGAAATTTGGGCAGCACCTACTAGCAGAGCCAGAATCGAAAAAGATTATTTCGATTCTCGTTTTCAACCTTTCTACAGGACCGAGCAGATTTACATAAAATCCGTGGGACTCGATAAGGTGAAAGAAATTTATCAAATTTAACTTAAGTTAACCCGGGTTAACTCTATTCGTCACGTGGCAAATAATTTTTTTAACTTTCATTCGTTATTCAACATTTTTATTTAAATAAAATTTATGCCCATCTCTGCTTCCAAAACTTGAAACTGATCCTTCTCGTTGTATCTATGTATGTATTTAGATTTCACACAATACCTCGTCCGGTGTTCTGGAATTTGGTCCCATCTTCAACAAGACATTCTTACTCGCTGTGCGCGAGCTTCAGAACCAAGTATTACAAGTAAGCGTTTCCCTTTATAGCATATCAGTTTTATATGACGTACATACATGAATATGTACGTGGTGACTGAAATTTTCAGCTTGGACAAACCGAAGGAGAAGGATTGGAGCGCATTTGTTACGCTCCCGTTCGGAATGACTTTACCGGGCCCACTACTGTAGAACTTTGTACCGTGCAAAGCATATGGGGGTATTTCCAAAACGATCTCAACAAGTTCAATGAAACTGACACATCTGGTTCTTACGAAATAAACTATTTGGATCATCTGTATAAGTGTGCGCAGTAAGTACCTGACTGCAGTAAACTGTAACGAACAATTACCATTACCACTAAAGCAGATGCAGCCGATAGTTGTACCGATAGCTTCTGTTAAGTTAAATCTAACGTTAAATTTGATCTTATCTTTTTCTTCTTTTTGTCTAAAGAAATGCGTATAACCCGGAGTGCATGGCATCGTACAAAGGGCCTGTTATACCTGCGATAGCTTACGGAGGATTTCTTCAAGAGAACGAATTTAAGTACGATTCAAAAGACTATATCAAAGCAACCGGATTGATTCTAACTTTTATGGTGAAAAACTCTCTGGACGAGAATGCACTTGCGTCGGCACACAAATGGGAACAGCGGTAAGTGCTCCTTGATTGTTGCGTTGGCAAGCAACCCGTAAGTACTCAAGTATAGTATATACCTATATCGGTTAAGGGGGGAGGCCTACCTAGGACAGTCAAAACATATTTCTCTTTTCACACTTCTTTGTCTTTTCATGCCTGAAGAAAAAGGAAAAGCTCCCGATAGCGCTTAGATTTTTCATCCTAAAATAAGCTTGCAAAGCCTCGAGTAAATCGGTTCATTAATTTTTTAGTTATGTGTATCACCGACTTTGAAAACATGATTTTGAGGAAAACGCGTTTAAAGTTTTGGGTTTGAGCGTTACGCCGAGGAACACCTACCTATTTACACGCGTATAACTTTGTAAATTTTGGTCGGATTAACTTGACACTTTCAGGGAATATTTTCAAGATGTTGTAGGTACTTGAAGAAAATATAAAAATCGATTTTTCGAAAATTTCTAGGTAGGCCTCCCCTTTTAAGGGGTTATACCTAGTCAGGCGGCCTAAAACGGGCGAATGTTTGTGATTTTTTTTTAAAAAGTGTTTGCATATATTTCTACAAAACTTTTTGCACGGATATTTGGTAATTTTTTCGTAGAAAAATATTTACGTTTATAATAAAATAACAACCCACACCGAAGAAGCCTTTTTAAAAAATTGGTTTTGCGGTGAGCACTGCCATTCGGAACCAAATTATCTAAAATCAAAAAACAAAAAAGATTTCGTTAGTATATTAATGTATCCTTTGATTAACGAAGGGAATTTCCGAAGTATTAATTTAAAACCAAATGGTGGCTATTTAAAGTTGAAATCCTGATTTTTTCGTGCAAAATTCACGCGAAAAAATCAGGATTTCAACTTTAAATAGCCACCATTTGGTTTTAAATTAATACTTCGGAAATTCCCTGCGTTAATCAGAGGATACATTAATATACTAACGAAATCTTTTTTGTTTTTTGATTTTAGATAATTTGGTTCCGAATGGCAGTGCTCACCGCCAAACCAAATTTTTAAAATGGCTTCTTGGATGTCGATGTTACTTTGTTATAAACGTAAATATTTTTCAACGAAAAAATGACCAAATGTCCTTTAAATGTTGCTCTTTTAAGTGCACGAAGTTTTGTTAAAATATATGCTTCCACTTTTTCAAAAAAAAATCACAAACATTCGCCCCTTTTCGGCCGCCTGACTAGGTATAACCCCTTAATAAGCGTAGTAGAAAGGCAAGATGAAAGGGAAGGGAAAGAGACTAATCGGTTGACGTTTCAGATTTATCGACTTTATGAAGGAATGGGACGCTGAGAAGCGACCGGATTTCATGGATGTCGCGTATACTACTGAGAAGTCGATTCAAGATGAATTGGAACGGTCCTCGAGAGCGGAAGTGTTGACGGTAGTCATCAGCTATGCATTAATGTTCGTTTACGTCACCGTTGCTCTGGGTAGAATAAAATGCTCCTTCAGAGGATGCTTTGTAAGTTTTCCAACCGTTCAAGCTAATTGTAAGTACGTCCCGTGCCCCCTCTATTTTTAACGAACATTATTTGTTACACGATGTCAGGCGAACAGTAAGATAATGCTGAGCGTTGGCGGAATTGTCATAGTAATGGCATCGGTAGCTTGTGCCCTTGGTATATTCGGCTACATCGGGGTACCCACGTCACTACTCACGATCGAGGTAAACGAAACCATTAGAAGAAAAGAAAAGAAATTAAATTAACGTAGCGACAAATCACTCGTCCTAAACAGGTGATTCCATTCTTGGTACTAGCGGTGGGAGTGGATAATATCTTTATATTCGTTCAAACGCAACAAAGAAATCCAAGACGCAGGGGAGAAACGATACCGGACCATATTGGAAGAATTATGGGCGAAGTTGGTCCATCGATATTGCTTACCAGCGCGTCCGAGTGCTTGTGCTTTTTGATCGGTTAGTGCATTATATGTACACAGGTAGGGCATACATAAAGAAAGAAAGATTACAACTTTTAAAATCGCATAATTTTTATAAAATTAATCCAAACGGGTTGGGTTTTTTTTAGAAGCTACAAGGATTAGTTTGCTAAGTGACGTGTTTCGTCGTTTTGAAAAAAATGCGCTTAGTTTGAACAGCAAACAAAAATAGTAAATGTCATTTTTTAAACTTTTTTTTGCGAACCTGTAATGAAAATTCAAAAAACCTGTTTGTACTTAGATTGGAGTAAGTTGTATACATGCCTAAAATTTCATCAAAATCGGTTAACGTTGCTCTGAGCTATAAACGCTAAAATGTCGCAGAATAAGGTCGAAAATCGCGAAATTCCCGGAAATCAGCGATTTTCGACCTTATCCTGCGACCTTTAAGCGTTTATAGCTCAGAGCAACGTTAACCGATTTTTATGAAATTTTCAGCATGTATACAACTTACTTCAATCTACAGACGGGTTTTTTGAATTTTCATTACAGGCTCACGAAAAAAAGTTTTAAAAATGACATTTACTATTTTTGTTTGCTATTCCAGACCAAGTGCATTTTTTTCATAACGACGAGACACGGCACTTAGCAAACTAATCCTAGTAGCTTCTCAAAAAAACTCAAGTCGTTTGGACCAATTTTAAAAAAGTTATGCGATTTTAAACGTCGTAAACTTTCTTTCATCCGCCACTGTATGTACATACATTTGTGTATGTAAAACCTCTGCTCCATAAGCTCGTCATAATCAGGATGTTCATTTCTCTATACACTGCCAGGTACATTGTCCACGATGCCGGCTGTAAATACTTTTGCACTTTACGCGTTCTTGTCTATTCTTATAAATTTCCTTTTACAAATAACGGCCTTTGTTAGCCTGCTGTCGCTGGACGCTCAGAGATCCAAGGTAAGAAAAGTAACGTTATACAGCTGACATGCGTTGTATGTTCGCACCGATCTATGTATCTGCCGTGAAAGCAAACACTAAGAGCTGTACAATATTTCTCAACACTATCTCGCAATGTTTCAGAACAATTTGTTGGATGTATTCTGTTGCGTGAAAACGAAGGGACAAAATCATCAAGACGACGATAACGCCGGTATTATACAAACGATATTTCAACGTTTTTACACGCCGTATATTATGAAAACTCCGGTTAGAATTATAGTGTTAATCGTGTTCTTCGTCGTCCTGATCGTACAGGCTGTAGTGGTGCCAAATATTGGTATCGGTTTAGAACAGAAGCTCTCTATGCCCGTAGATTCTTATGTCTTGAAATATTTCCAGGTAACGTATCCGTTTGTCTTGTACGAAACCTGAATTCACATTTTCGGTACATAATGCGAGTCAACGCGAAACAATGATAATTTTCAGTACATGAACGATCTGCTGTCAATGGGCCCGCCTGTCTATTTTGTGCTAACACCTGGCCTCAATTATAGCGAGCCGGAAGCTCAGAATATTATTTGTGGCAGTCAAGGTTGTAACACGGATTCTCTTTACACGCAAATCTACTCGGCGTCTAAACAACCTGGCATGTTAGTATACTATATCTCCGGGGTGTTCGCTATCTACCAGGGATGGACAAAATTTATATTTTAATAAAAATTCGAATAATGAATAAAAGTTAAAAAAATTAGTTTTGTTCGTAAGTTTGATTCCACTAGGCTCAGGAAATTTCTCATCGAATCGTTTCGTTTTAGATCGTACTTGTCGAAAGCAGCTTCCTCCTGGATAGACGATTACATGGACTGGTCGACTATTTCCGATTGCTGCAACTACTTTCCGAATAATCAATCCTTCTGTCCACATCAGAACCGTAATTATCATTCGTTTTCTCATTCTTCGTGAATAGAGCCACTGGATCAGAAGAAATCTGTAACCGTACTATCGCCTTTACGTTGTAGTGGGTACGTGCCTTCCTTGTGGTATTCAGACAATCGGGGACCGACCTAAAGCAAGCAGCTTCCGAACCTATATACCGTACTTCCTCCAAGACATTCCAGATGAAGTTTGCGCGAAATCTGGCCGTCCTTCGTATCTCGACGTACGGATACTCCGTAAATCTGCTAATATTTTCCAATCTTTTCTATCTGTATTTCTAACGTTGAACGATGTTTCTATACACTGCGTAATGTATGTATTTACGAATTTACAGGGGATGAATTACTACGTCGACAGATATGGTCTGGTCGATGTTGGCGATAGTTACTTTATGGGTTATCACACCCCGTTAAAGAAATCATCGGACTGGTACGAAGCGCTCAAGTATGCTAGACGGATAGCCGATAATATTACAGCGATGATAAATAACGAAGGCTTAACCGAAGATAAAGTAACCGTATTTCCATACAGGTTTGTTATATGAGTATATTTTGCATGTAAATATCGTATATGCATATGGCTCCAACACTTTCAATCCGCCTACTTTTGTAATAGTCTCACCACTATAACCACCAGTGGCGGACTTAAGGGAAAAGGCCCAGGTAGCAAACGTTCACAGGGGCCCATTTTTGCGGGAAAATGAAGAGGTAGTTTACTAAAATCGGACCAAGTCTAGTAGTACCTACAGATAAAAATATGGTGTTTTGATAAAATCATAATTTTTTTAAGATAGGGCCCGGGGGCCTTCTGAGCAGGGGCCCATTTTTCGGGAAAATGAAGAGGTAGTTTACTAAAATCGGGCCAAGTGTAGTAGTACAGATAAAAATATACTGTTTGGATAAAATCATAATTTTTTTAATATAGGGCCCGAGGGCCTTCTGAGCAGGGGCCCATTTTTCGGGAAAATGAAGAGGTAGTTTACTAAAATCGGGCCAAGTGTAGTAGTACAGATAAAAATATACTGTTTGGATAAAATCATAATTTTTTTAATATAGGGCCCGAGGGCCTTCTGAGCAGGAGCCCATTTTTCGGGAAAATGAAGAGGTAGTTTACTAAAATCGGGCCAAGTGTAGTAGTACAGATAAAAATATAGTGTTTTGATAAAATCATAATTTTTTTAAGATAGGGCCCGGGGTCCTTCTGAATATGGGCCCATTTTTAGGGTAAATGAAGAGGTAGTTACTAAAAATGGGCCAAGTGTAGTAGTACAGAAAACAAATATAAGGCCCTGGGGCCTTCTAGTTAAGGGCCCAGGCGGCAACAGCTCGTGGGCCACCCGTTAAGTCCGCCACTGATAACCACCATAATCAGCATACCGTATTACCTTTCATGTGCATCTCCCGCAAAATCTCTACTTGTATCTTTTCTCGAATGGAAACACCTTGAAATCTTTTCAGCGTATTCTATGTATATTACGAGCAATATCTGACGATCTGGAAAGAAGCGATTTCATCGTTAAGCCTGTCTCTCTGTGTCATCTTCGTAGTGACTGTATTTCTGACCGGACTGTCGCTATTTTCAGCGGCCATGGTACTATTGACGGTGCTCATGATAATTGTAAACATAGGTGGTCTCATGTATTGGTGGAATATAGAATTGAACGCGGTTTCCCTCGTCAATTTGGTAATGGTGCGTATGTATGCATGTAAATGCACATATGTAGTAGGATTAGTTTCAACAGTATGGATTAGTACGGATTTGTTACAGGCTGCTGGCATTTCCGTAGAGTTTTGTAGTCACATTATACATTCGTACTTGACTTCAACGGCGATTGCGAGACTCGATCGAGCCACGGAGACTCTTAACGAAATGGGCAGTTCCGTAAGTACATACATATGTATATATATATATATGTATATGTAAGACAAGTCTTACGGGAGACTTTATTTGTGGACATATTTTATATCGTGAGCCTGAGTAATAGTTTACCATATAGCCACGCAAAATTTGAAGTAAATCGGTTGAATAGTTTTTGAATAGGTAATCATGGGTAAGATATTTGAAAATCATGATTCCGAGAAAAATGCATTTGAATACCCCGCTTCTGATGTCTATATGTTCGATATTTTTGCGAATTTCGGCCCCAAATTTTCAGGAAACAATTATCACATGTGAAACACTGAAAATAAGGGAAATTTTTTTTTTATCTTTTTGACATACCTCGGAATATGCTCCGCCTTAAATGTTTAAAAAATAGTCCTCGAAAGTAAAAAGTACAATTTTTTTCTTAGCCTTTATAAATGAAAAGTGTTCGAGAAGGATTTAATCTTTCAAAATTTGAAATATAAAAAATTTTGTTTTAGTTTTTCGGACTTTTTTCGAAAAAGATGTTTTTTGTCTGGATCTACAACTTTTGTTTGACATATTTTTTTATGTAATCAATAACTTGGAAGATATTATATAAAATCGAATTTGTGAGCTGTTAAATAATTATTTAAATGTTCAAGGGCCAAGGGGCACCTTTTCCCGTTATCCGATTGGTTTCAAACTTTACACAGATTTTTTTTTATTATTTTGAACTATTCTGGGGGGTGCCGTGAAGAAAATTCTAAAGTCGAAAATAAGAGTCACCCAAGTGTGCACATGCACGTAAATATGTACAACTCATGTATTCTTTTCCGATACAGGTCTTTTCTGGAATCACTTTAACGAAAATCATTGGAATCATTATACTGGCGTTTTCCAAAACTCAAATCTTCCAAGTATTCTACTTTAGAATGTACTTGGGTATTGTGGTATTTGGCGCCGCACATGGCCTGATATTTTTGCCCGTATTGTTGAGTCTCATAGGTAAAGGAAAATCTTACGTAACCTATCATAATTATTATACATACTACATATATGGTACTACATGGTAGCAACCCGTTACACTGGATATGCATTAAACAGCAATTGATTATAGGACCTCTAGGGCGATCACGCAACTGACCACTGTGACCAAACATCTGAGTTCGTTGGACGATTATGAGGACAAACATAAGCCCTACGCGAAGCCCGTGATTGATTCCAGTTTTACGCAGTATAGTCACGCAAATGGCAAGATTTTAGTGATATCACATTCGGATAACCTTGTATTATCGGCTAGAAAACGCGGAAAATGCACGATATACCGATCTAGTCTTTCTCGTGATATTCAGAAAATCTAAGAATAAGGAGAATGCGTATAATATGTATGTACCTTCATTGTACATATTCGTGCGAAGCTGTTCCAACGGTCTCGTCACCGGACGTCTACAAAACGAATGAATGATAGTGATGGCGATCTTTTGTTGGATCGATCTAAAATCGATCTTTTTAGGGGAAATAAGATCGATCTTTCACCGATCTTTTTTAATTCCGATCTATCAAGGATCGATCCTTTTTTCTTTAGGATCGGTTAAAAAAAAATTCATTTTATACTTAGTAAGTGCCAGACAGTGATGGTTACGTAAAATACGCATCGTATAATACACGTATATACACATGTATTATATATGAATATTACTGATCGTAGTCATATTGGATGCGTTCAACAGACTCAACTGTTGAGTGATCTCATTAGATTTTACTCTGAAGTTGTACGTTATATAAACTATGACTCTATACTTATTTCCTAGTCCTTCTTCTTTTGATTACCTTATTGCCCAATTGTCCAATTAGTCAGTTACATCTTAATGTTCAATATTTGATATTTGATATTTTTATAATTGTGTATAGCTGAATAAATATCTGAAGAATCTAAGGATAAAATTTTTTCGATGGACATTATAAAAAGAGACTACTTGTGTATGAAAAATTATTATTAAAAGTACTATATTAGTACTATATAAATGTGACCAATAAGGGCGAGAATAAAGTTAATTTAAGGATGGTATTCATAAACGTGTCTTAAGATTAAGCAAATGCTTAAGCATTCGGCATCCTTTACTAGCTACTAGGGTTAGTAAAGGATGCCGAATGCTTAAGCTTTTGCTTAATCTTAAGACACGTTTATGAATACCGTCCTAAGTATCCTTTTTTGGATCGATCATTGAAGATCGATCTTTTTTTTCCACGATTGATCGATCTTATAACCGATCTTTTATAAAAGATCGATTCTTAGGATCGATCCGATCTTTGTCCAGGATCGCCATCACTAATGAATGAAGCTCCTTCCTCAAATCGTCACTACACCATGCGGTCGGTGGTGATTGGTTGAGTGAAGCATATGTATGTGTTAAGGTATGTTAGTGGAACGTCTGTTATGCACCCGCCACATGGTGCATATTGTTTTATCATCGACGAAATATAGGATAGACCTATCACGCAATGCAATTTTGTGTCACACGCTCGGGGGGCTCGCGAGCCCCCTTACCATTTTCGTGTCACACCCAACGTTATCGATTCAGTCTAAAATAAGATTGTAACGCTACGCGTGGTAGGAATTAAAAATTAAAAATAGGACATTCGAAACCCGTGATTTACAAATGATTCTCATAGAGTAACAATGTAAAGATCGTTTTACAAACGTATTCCGTACAACGACAGAGAAAAAAGGATCACAACAAGAACACATACGCCTTTTAACCTTGCTTTCCTATTCAAGTGTATTTAACGCAAAATAAATTTATTTAACATAAAAATATATATAAACAACAACATTTAATCGGTCCACGCATGACAGAGATATCGTAATATCGTCTCATGGATCAGTCGGAAACGGTAAGATTTTTTTTCTGATTCTTCTGTTATGACTGAACGATGCCAGCTTTAGAAGTCACCTCTGTTCAGACGGTTCGGCCACGAGACGCGATATATACGTCACTCGCCGTGCAATAACCGACCGATATTCCAACACTTCGTAAATACGTACGCATGTATTCTCTCGCGAGGCCTGCTTGCCGCTTGGTCTCCCCCCACCAAAGCCCATATTCGCCGAGGTACATTGACGGGGCGCGGGGGTCATTCGGTCTGTGGACATCGTTGAATTAAGACGTTTCAATAGCTGCGTACTTAAATGGTACGCCTACATTATCTATCGTCACATAATTACTTTTAATCATTATTAGTCTTCTTCTTTACTGTCTACCGTCACTTGCTGCTACCATTAATACACTTTCGTCCCGAAATTGATTAAATATCGCGAAAAAACCGTTGGACGATCGTCGCGTATTCCCTTCGTTGCCTTCGTACCGATATTTCTGCACATTTAGTGCACACATATCGTGTCTCGGTATTCAATTACATCCCTTTTCGGGCATATTTCAAGTTTATTTCTTGTTTAATTGCCTTACGAATGTTTTAATGCTTTTGTTTCAATCTCTTGTTGCATCGTTCGGTTACAGACGTTGAGGCGGGAATCCAAACCAAAGGGCAGGCAACGCCATGACACTTGGCGGTTAATTTGAACGGTGCTTGGATGGCGACTGGTCATTCCTTGGGAAAAGAAGGTGGCAATACGTGTGGTAAACTTTTTTTTATCGTTATTTTATTGAATCATTGTTGGCTGTGAGGGTGATGTGTAACTTTGCAGTCGGTTAATATCGGGATGAAATGGGAAAAGATTGAATTATGATAAATTCAATAATTCTAGTCGGATTTATTTAAACATTTCAAAATGGCGTCAGTAGATGTTTACGAAATATTGGAATGATCGAATTCTATTGCATTTTGATCGCGTTTACGTAGAATTCAATAATATTTCAATGATTTTTAAGAATCTATCTCTATGAAGCTAGTGTAATTGCATTTACGTTCGGTTTTGGATGCAAGTTTTGTTCTTTATGTACAGAAACTGCGTAGTTGATTGAGGACATGCTATTTAAGCATGAATAATTAACGAATTTTGATTCTTGCAATGAATTTTGGATATTTATAAAGATCGTGATATATTTTAAAGTATTATTCGAATAACACGAACGTGCTTACAACTTTAATGACGAAAGCCACTACTACGGTTCATTTAAATGTAATAATTATTTCTGATGTAGTATATTCTGGATAATATCGTGTTACTGAAATGTTAAGCTGCTCCTATCGAGCGAGCATTCTGTATTTTCGCATCACACCTTGTATTCTACATAACAAGGAGCGAAAGTTCCTTGGCTGGTTCCAAGAAAAACAATATTTCCTCGTGACAAACACTCGATCAAACCACATCCACCCCACCCTCCTATCCTACTTATTTTTCAGAGATTGTGACCGCGTGCAATGCGGCCAAATAGAGTCAGTGTTTATGACGTATGAAGTTTTTCGATTTGAAGAGCACAGTTGCTCATAGTAGAGTGTCGTTAACAATTTTGGGATACGCGAGGGTAGAGTCAGTGTTTTCTACGCAATTTATATTCTTTTGCGAGCATCGGGGCTCTGACTTTCGAATCGCGAGAATAGATTCAGCGGTTTGTTCGACAATTATGATCTTTGGGGCGCGTTGATAGTCTATTTCTTTATTTTTTTTACTTTTGAAAGCGAAACTCGTTGTCGGAAATTAGAGTCAGTGCGTCAGCTGAAGAGGAGATTTGTGCGCAGAATATTATTGGAAAGATGTAAGTAGAGCTTCCTTTAAAGTAGAGTTCATTCTTCAAAATTCCAGAAACAAAAAATTTAAAAAATAAAAGAAAATTAATTTCTAGAATAGAATCACCAAGAAATTCAAAACTAACGAAACTTTTTATAATTTAGACATTTTAAGAAACAAAATTTGTTAATTTTATTTTTTAATATTTAATTTTTTAATTTTTTTCTTAAAATGTCTGAATGATAAAAAATTTCGTTAGTTTTGAATTGTTTCGTGGTTCTTTATTAGAGTTCGAACAATCGTAAGTTTAGAAAGAAATTATAATCGTGTTCTGTTATTTCGTTACAGTCTAGGGGCAGCTGAGCAAGCTGATGACTTTTTCTAGCAGCTTGATGACGTCCCCTGAGCAGTTGCAGAGGTGTTGGCGCCTTCGTCACCGGGGCACAGCGAAATGTGAGTGCGCATGCATTATGGTTCCTCTGGTCACTCAGTCATGTCGTAGGACGTTTGGTCCGAATCGACACGAGTGACCGGTTGTATACTTTGGCGAGCATAATGACCGCGGGTATGGTAACCATGCCCGTGAATTGTAACATTTTATCTGTGTATGTATTTCTTAGACGAGGGCTAGGGTCTTCTTGTGCACCGCGCCTTTTTAATAGAATCAAATTATAATCATAATTTCCAAGAGAAACGTTTCCTAACGCGAATGTTTATCATTGATCATACATTGATGTAGATATTTATTAAATAATGCACCTAAAGATGCATAGCAGCTCAGAAGGTATTGATATTTGATATGAATATCAATACGGCTGAATGCTAATTTTTATGTAGCGAAGAAGTCTGATACTCGCAGACTCCACAGCTACGATCATTTTTATTTAATATGTAGTCGAAAAATCGGATGCCCTCCGATTCCGTCATTGCGACGATTATAATGACTTGAATTTCTTTTATTTTTCTGATAATACTTACGTGTTCAAAAGTAACTTGATGTCTAAATGATGATAATAGACATAAAAGTGTAATTCCTTTCTTATAAAGGTCACTCGTTTGCGTACACAAAGAATAATTAATTTCCATGTGCAAGAAGACAATTGAGGGTGGGCAAATTTCAGATTCAAAGTAGTTAGCATGAGAACATACTTTCTTATTACCTATATGAAATTTACTTTGACGATGGAATCGCCCATTTTAAATTCTTAAATTAAATTCTTCATGTTTTAGAGTCATTTTCTTAAATAATTCAATTTTATAGTCTTTTTTCTCACTAATTGAATGTCGAGTAGAGTCCTTTTTCTTGATCTAAAGTAGAGTCCTTTCTTATTTATAAAACTTTAAACTATTGACAAGTTGAAAGTCGAGTAATTTTGCTTTATAATGTAAAATGAAAGAATACTAGCGTGCTAGACACTATACAGACTAATCATATTTTCTAGTTGAGGATTTTCAGGATATCTTTCCGTACCCATTGCCTTTTAACTCATCCACGTGCCCATGCGTTACTTCGGTGGGAGAAGGCAATGGGGCACGATGACTTTCTTTACTAAATAATTACATGTCGGCGGCTGGCATTGCGTTAGTGTATCGTGCACGCCGCATTTTCCACCTGTGTGTGTTTGTGTGGTTAGGCGGTGGAATTTGCGTCGGTGAAAGATTTTTATCAAAGACCATGTTAACGAAACTATAACATTATATTATTATTCATTGCAATAACGATACTAATGTATCATATTCCTTGTTGCACACGATGATCATTCTAGTAAATAATCTTGGAATATGAAAGTCAATCAATCTCGTACAATCAAACGAGAAAGTAAAGTAATAACGCTTGATGTATGTACCTAATACGTACAATGCACATTATCAAGTAATCCATTCTTTGAAATTGAAAATAACTAATGCTATGTAAATCATACTTATACGCAATGGTCACTGCCTTTGCCAGCCGATTTCAGTGAAAACTGGTACGTACTTATTAGAGTGTGATTGTGGCCAAGCTCGGGTGACGGAGTCGTCCCGGGACGGTCTCTCTAGTGTAGGCTTTGCACCCGGGCGGTGATGCTTGAGAATCGTGGAGTGGGTTGACTGATGATTGTGTTTGAGAGACTGTTTTGATATTTTTTAAATATAGGTTTTGTGTAGGATAGGTAACTTACCTTCTGGTACGAATGTGTGACTTAAATATAAGTAGGTAGGGCCGGGGCAGGTCGTCGTATTCTCTGATCGCATGTTCCCCCGCGCGATGACCTGCTTTCAGGAAATTTGTGAGAAAAGTCGACGGCCAGACTAGTGCGAGTGGGGTTTGCCCTCGCTTCTAGCCTCGCTATGTCGACTTTTTGACGCCAGTGGGACATTGCACATTGTCGCTGGTCGCGGTCGGCAGGACGGGCTTGGGCACGCTATTCATTTTCAGAAGGGCGGACCGCCCGAAGCAAGAAGTGGCCAAAGAGCCGAAGATAGCCCGGCCAGAGAAAAGGCCACATCATGTGGGCTACCAAGAATGGCCCTGCATCCTCGGGTGCAGGGTCATTCTTATGTATTATATTGCCATTATGCTCGCCGGTAGTTATAGTAGTAGTAGTAGTAGTTTGGTTGGCCATATGCTGACCCATCGAGACAAGGGTGGAACGAAATATAAGGGTAAAATATTTTTTTTATTATTCATGACTTCTAATAGTGGGCAAAAGTTCCCTTTTATAATGGAATTTAAGCTGCCAAAGTTTGAACGTGATCATCAAATTTTTTCAGGCTTGCGGCACTTGAAAAAATTTGTCGATCACATTCAAAGTTTGGTAGCTTAAATACCATTATAAAAGGCAACTTTTGCCCACTATTAGAAGTCATGAATAATAAAAAAATATTTTGCCCCTATATTTCGATCCACCCTAATCGATACCCCCTCCCCTGAAATTGAGCCCACCGCGTTTTCAATTAAAGTTGCGAAGAAGATTACGGGGCCAGTTAGTGTTGCGACTAAATGTTGATCACGGTTTGAATTAGCGTTGCGAATCAAGCATTCCCCGCGTCTGGTTCTAGCATAGCGTTGCGAATAAATATCGATCGTGGTTGCTTGTAGTGTTTCGAAAAAAAAATCGCGATTGTTTTTCAGATTATTCTTGTATTTTTAATTGGACTTACTAGAGTTTGATTCATTGCATTACTTTTGATTCATGGTATTCTTTTTATTAGAGTTGCGATGCGACTGATCGCGTTTTTTTAATAACTCGTCCTAGTTTAATTCTTAATATTTTTTTGAGTTAGTGTTGCGATGATGACTGATCGCGTTTGTAATTAGAGTTGCGACCCCCACCCCCCAATGCCCCAAAACTATCCTGGGACATGTCCAGAGACATGTTCCTGGGAAAAAAGAGTCCCGAGCAGCTGGATCTGCTGCACATGGGACTCTACACAGCCTTCAGGAAGGCTGCAACGAATTAAAGTTAGAGTTGCGTATTACGAGACACAGGTGCACTGAATTTTTATTAGTGTTGCGAAAAATGAAACCACCCACGTGGTGGTTCTCGGTAGCTTTTTCGTTTGCTATTCGGGATTTGTATTGAGTATAGTAGAATTTTCAGTAATGAAGCACCATCCGGGAATTTTGAATTTGTTTGAGAAATTAGTGCTGCGGGTAGTCCAAAGTCCTAGTGACTATGCTCGGGAGTTGATTTTAGTCTGTAGTGAGTTAGCGTTGCGAAAGAAAGAAACGGTCCACTCACGGTTTTTTTGCATTAATGAGTGGACAATGATCAGCTGCCCTTCTGGCTACTGATCATTTTGTCTAGCAGCCCTAAGTGGCTGCACCATCCTCCTTTTCCTACCACTACCTCCCCACCCCTGAATCGAGTGTTTGTCACTGGAAATATTGTTTTAAAAGTATATTCATATCTTGCAGATAAATGTTTTCTATTTTTTTAGAATATTTTTAAATTTGAAGTTCCAATTTTTATGGAATAGCATTCCAAAATTTTATTCTGTGACTGAAAGAATGACGATGAAAGGTGTGATTCATTATTTGTAATAGAAATTGCAGACTTCTGACACACCTCCATTCAATTGAAGTTCTAATTAGAATCTTTGAAAAGTAGTAGTAGCTATTCCTCATTAACGTTGCTGATTTTTGCATAGTAACTTCGTCAATCGTTGTATTTCCTATCAGATTGATAAGACATGTAGTTTTTATTTTTATAAATTTTCAACATTCCTTTGCATTAATCAAAATTCACCCGCGATTGTTGCTTCATTTGATGATATTAAAAGGAAATTTGCACTGAAAAAGTAGGTAAATGCAATTCATCACTTTATATTGATAGTAAATTTTCAATATTAACGCGTGCTCGTTGTTGCTACTTTCTGTATGAAAGTAATTTCGATTACTGTGCAGTAAAGTGCAATTATTCCAATTTTCAACATTTGCATAAATGTTTTTGATTACCCATTGTATATTATGATTGATTGTCGAGTCATTGATACATAAACTTTGAAGATGCCAATTAATGAGAAACTACAAGGAAATTATTAAGTTGATGTAACAGAGCACCCAATGTGCTTAATATTATGAATATCAATTGCTTCGGAATGAAATGTAATATGATTAGTAGCTTCTTTTTCATGAATTGCTAAAGTATTGCTAAAGGTTAATTGCCTACTTTGTCTGCTGATAATGAAGCAGTATTTTTTAATCTTTTCCTTCTTTCATTTTATTACCGAATCGATATTCCATATTGAGTTTTAAAATGTAGCTTCAAATGTGATATTTCAATATTTGGGCAATAGCGATTCAATGAAAGGCTATATCTGTTGAAATTACATTACTTAATCGAGATAGATTGTAAGTACTAATTCATTGAGAAAGTTTCTGTTGCAGAGTATTATGTGTGAAGAATATTGCAAAAATAGGATTTCAGGCTCATCATCCTTGAGAAACGAAACCTCAAGGAATTTTTATTAATACTTTTAAAAATGTTTCAGGTAACATCGTGGGTCCATCGAGGGAAGTAAGAAACACATGACAATTTCAGATTTTTATTAGGCAGGTCATTATTTAAATTTAAGTAGATATGTGTTAGGTAAAGTGTTTAGTGGCCACATAGAATTAAGTAGTTTTTAAGGAATAAAATAAACACTGCAGTGTTTAACTAAATATAAGTAGCAATTATTAAATACGAGCGCTCGTATCCGTAGGAATTATTAGTATTTAAGTAGCCATAGGAAATATGCACTGGCATATTTCCTATTAATCAGTAGAAAATTTGAATTATTCACTAATTGGGAAATATTCCCCCTTTTTTCTTTGTTTCATTCCCAATTAATGAATAATTATCATGGTAGAAATATACCAGAAAATTCTTCCAATTTTAAATGAAAGAAACAAAAAAATGTTTTAAATTCTGCTTTAGTTTCATCGCGGTAGGTTTTTACAGAAGGACTCCTTCTGTTGCCCGGTTGTGGAGCGATCGAGGATCGTTTTGCAACCGTGCATCAGGGGGATCTATGGAAATGAAAATAAAATTTTGCATAAAAGGAGGGTGGATGGGCCGCGGTTAGGGCGGGTCTCAACTCGCAGCGCCTCCACGTGGTGAGACCTGGGCAATCTGTATTATTTGAAGTATAATTACTAATCGTATCGCAAGTAACATTGTAATACAATTATTAATTACGTGACAAGTAATACGAGCCGATTGGCTGCGATCATCTATCTTCGTCAATCTCTATTCCATCCTGAAACACATGTTAAGTTGCCGAAATTTGAATTGCGACATGTTTAAATATCATCAAACTGTTTTTTATTTGTAACTAAAAACTGAAATTTCTCTGGGCTAGACTAAATCTTATTTCGCAACTCGGGTTTCGAACGTAACGCGATTTGCAGTTGCATCCATGCACCCCACGCCACTCATGCATCATGCAACGTTCTGCGAGGCTTTTATGCATTAGGTTTTACTGTAAATATCAATGTCGGCGGTAAAATAATACTCGGAGCAAGTAGAATCAAATTATCATTACTTCACTGGAATGATTAAACAGTGCATTAGAAACTTGCGGGAATGTCAGTAACGGCGTGAATTTTTAATACTTTTCGGCGTACGATACGCGAAAGAGTTCTACTACACGCAAAGTACTATTTAATAACCAATGTCGTCTCGCAATTTATAGCTTACACGGGCTTTGAAGAAATACCATTCTTGAGCGCCATAGTCTCTTGATCCTCGAAATGGATTTTCGGAAAGAAATCCGCGTGAGTCGTAGACAAGCTGTGCCAAAGCATAGCGTAGCAAAAGCCCTGCCTTCTATGTCAAACTCTCGCACTGAACAAATCACACGTATACAAGCACGCACACACCTTTCAGCATCTCAACACATTTCAGTGTAGTTGCTGAGCTGGACGCTGTTCATAAGCATATGCCACTACATTCAGTTCTGAAATTATGGGTCGGTAAGACAGTTTGGGTGGCGACACGAACTTCCATAAGGTGATAGGTCTATCCTATACCTCGTCTGTGGTGGCATCTGCTTATGAACAGCATCCAGCTCAGCAACTACACTGAAATGCGTTGAGATGCTGAAAGGTGTGTGCGTGCTTGTATACGTATGATTTGTTCAGTGCGAGAGTTTGACATAGAAGGCAGGGCTTTTGCTACGCTATGCTTTGGCACAGCTTGTCGACTCACGCGGATTTCTTTCCGAAAATCCATTTCGAGGATCAAGAGACTATGGCGCTCAAGAATGGTATTTCTTCAAAGCCCGTGTAAGCTATAAATTGCGAGACGACATTGGTTATTAAATAGTACTTTGCGTGTAGTAGAACTCTTTCGCGTATCGTACGCCGAAAAGTATTAAAAATTCACGCCGTTACTGACATTCCCGCAAGTTTCTAATGCACTGTTTAATCATTCCAGTGAAGTAATGATAATTTGATTCTACTTGCTCCGAGTATTATTTTACCGCCGACATTGATATTTACAGTAAAACCTAATGCATAAAAGCCTCGCAGAACGTTGCATGATGCATGAGTGGCGTGGGGTGCATGGATGCAACTGCAAATCGCGTGACGTTTGAAACCCGCGTTCCGAAATAAGATTTAGTCCAGCCCTGAGAAATTCATCGGTTCAGTGTGTTCAGTCAAGTGTGTGCACAGGGCCACCTTAACCAATGGGCTAAGTGGGCTATAGCCCAGGGGCGCCCGTGTTCCAAGGGCGCTTAAGAATCAAATATGTTGAAATGCTTTTTTCTCTTCAATTTTGGAGAGAAAAATTACTATTGTTTTTATTCGTGTTTGCCTTTGTGGAGACCCGGGTTGTGATGTAATGCCTTGCACCGATTGTGAAAAAATTGCACCCTTGGGGGCTAGGGCGCCAAAATTTTTTAGCCCAGGGCGCTCAAATTTGTTAAGACGGCCCTGTGTGTGCATATTATTTTGTGATTTCTCAATTCGTGCATCAATTTCATCGATTACTGGACCATGTGGGGGGTCGCTTAAGAAGATTCAACTACAATTCACCCAATACCTAGAAGACTTTTCGCGCAATACATTTCTCGAAGAGCTGGGAGTCGTTGGAGCGTGACAGAACGTCAACAACCTCTTCCAAATTCGTGATCTGCCAGTTGAACTTTACCTGCGACAGTGTTTGGATCTCAGTGAACGCGTGAGTCTATTATTTTGTGAAATCGCGATTCCTGGATTAATTTCATCGATTACTGGACCATGTGGGGAGTCGCTAAACAAGATTCAACTACAATTCACCCAATACCTAGAAGACTTCTCGTGCAATACTTTTCTCGAAGAGCTGGGCGTCGTTGTAGCGTGACAGAACGTCAACAACCTCTTCCAAATTCGTGATATGCCAGTTGAACTTTACCTGCGACAGTGTTTGGGTCTCAGTGAACGCGAGAGCCTATTATTTTGTGAAATCTCGATTCCTGGATTAATTTCATCGATTAGTGGACCATGTGGGGGGTCGCTTAACAAGATTCTACTACAATTCGGTACTGACCCTGCAGCTGCGGGACATTGGCCTGCAGATCGAATAGCTACTGCTGAAGGGGGATGCTTGTCTGCATGGGTAGCACAATGAGACTGTTTGCAACGAACGGTGAGTGATACTTTTTCATTCTTTCAACCTTTCTGCATGCCAACGAACAAAATGATTGCTGTAGCGAGCGCAGACACCACGAACACATACTTAGTACTCGCCAATAGTAACATTAATGGGCCTGTGCTTCCAGATGTTTAATACGCGTAGAAACATACAATAAATCAATTTTAAATTCGCAATTGATGTTTTACTATCGCGTTTCAAACATTTTAAACTACTTTTCTGTAATTTCACAATCTTTAATTTCACAATCTTTAATTTCGCAGTCGTTAATTTATCGACTTTTCGGCATGTGCCACTCAGGCGCATGCGCGAGTTTTTTTCGACTGTTCGGAAAAAAAAATTTTTTCGAAACTTTTCCATCTTCCGCGGTCTGGGCCCTGCGCGCACGCCCCCCGGCGCCGCTCGTGCGCATGCGCGAGTATTTTTCGACTTTACGGAAAAATAATTTTTTTTCGAAACTTTTCCATCTTCCGCGGTCAGGGCCCTGCGCGCACGTCCCCCCGGCGCCGCTCGTGCGCATGCGCGAGTATTTTTCGACTTTTTGGAAAAAAAAATTTTTTCGAAACTTTTCCATATTCCGCGGTCTGGGCCCTGCGCGCACGTCCCCCCGGCGCCGCTCGTGCGCATGCGCGAGTATTTTTCGACTTTTCGGAAAAAAAAATTTTTTTCGAAACTTTTCCATCTTCCGCGGTCTGGGCCCTGCGCGCACGTCCCCCCGGCGCCGCTCGTGCGCATGCGCGGGTACTTTTCGAATTTTCGGAAAAAAAAAAAATTTTCGAAACTTTTCCATCTTCCGCGGTCTGGGCTCTGCGCGCACGTCCCCCCGGCGCCGCTCGTGCGCATGCGCGGGTATTTTTCGACTTTTCGGAAAAAAAAATTTTTTTCGAAACTTTTCCATCTTCCGCGGTCTGGGCCCTGCGCGCACGTCCCCCCGGCGCCGCTCGTGCGCATGCGCGAGTATTTTTCGACTTTTTGGAAAAAAAAAATTTTTCGAAACTTTTCCATATTCCGCGGTCTGGGCCCTGCGCGCACGTCCCCCCGGCTCCGCTCGTGCGCATGCGCGAGTATTTTTCGACTTTTTGGAAAAAAAAATTTTTTCGAAACTTTTCCATATTCCGCGGTCTGGGCCCTGCGCGCACGTCCCCCCGGCGCCGCTCGTGCGCATGCGCGAGTATTTTTCGACTTTTTGGAAAAAAAAAATTTTTCGAAACTTTTCCATATTCCGCGGTCTGGGCCCTGCGCGCACGTCCCCCCGGCTCCGCTCGTGCGCATGCGCGAGTATTTTTCGACTTTTTGGAAAAAAAAATTTTTTCGAAACTTTTCCATATTCCGCGGTCTGGGCTCTGCGCGCACGTCCCCCCGGCGCCGCTCGTGCGCATGCGCGGGTATTTTTCGACTTTTCGGAAAAAAAATTTTTTTCGAAACTTTTCCATATTCCGCGGTCTGGGCCCTGCGCGCACGTCCCCCCGGCGCCGCTCGTGCGCATGCGCGGGTACTTTTCGAATTTTCGGAAAAAAAAAAAATTTTCGAAACTTTTCCATCTTCCGCGGTCTGGGCTCTGCGCGCACGTCCCCCCGGCGCCGCTCGTGCGCATGCGCGGGTATTTTTCGACTTTTTGGAAAAAAAAATTTTTTCGAAACTTTTCCATATTCCGCGGTCTGGGCCCTGCGCGCACGTCCCCCCGGCGCCGCTCGTGCGCATGCGCGAGTATTTTTCGACTTTTCGGAAAAAAAAATTTTTTTCGAAATTTTCCATCTTCCGCGGTCTGGGCCCTGCGCGCACGCCCCCCCGGCGCCGCTCGTGCGCATGCGCGAGTATTTTTCGACTTTTTGGAAAAAAAAAATTTTTCGAAACTTTTCCATATTCCGCGGTCTGGGCTCTGCGCGCACGTCCCCCCGGCGCCGCTCGTGCGCATGCGCGAGTATTTTTCGACTTTTCGGAAAAAAAATTTTTTTTCGAAATTTTCCATCTTCCGCGGTCTGGGCCCTGCGCGCACGCCCCCCCGGCGCCGCTCGTGCGCATGCGCGAGTATTTTTCGACTTTTCGGAAAAAAAAATTTTTTCGAAACTTTTCCATCTTCCGCGGTCTGGGCCCTGCGCGCACGTCCCCCCGGCGCCGCTCGTGCGCATGCGCGGGTATTTTTCGACTTTTCGGAAAAAAAAAATTTTTCGAAACTTTTCCATATTCCGCGGTCTGGGCTCTGCGCGCACGTCCCCCCGGCGCCGCTCGTGCGCATGCGCGAGTATTTTTCGACTTTTCGGAAAAAAAATTTTTTTTCGAAATTTTCCATCTTCCGCGGTCTGGGCTCTGCGCGCACGCCCCCCGGCGCCGCTCGTGCGCATGCGCGGGTATTTTTCGAATTTTCGGAAAAAAAAAAAATTTCGAAACTTTTCCATCTTCCGCGGTCTGGGCTCTGCGCGCACGTCCCCCCGGCGCCGCTCGTGCGCATGCGCGGGTATTTTTCGACTTTTTGGAAAAAAAAATTTTTTCGAAACTTTTCCATATTCCGCGGTCTGGGCCCTGCGCGCACGTCCCCCCGGCGCCGCTCGTGCGCATGCGCGAGTATTTTTCGACTTTTCGGAAAAAAAATTTTTTTTCGAAATTTTCCATCTTCCGCGGTCTGGGCCCTGCGCGCACGCCCCCCCGGCGCCGCTCGTGCGCATGCGCGAGTATTTTTCGACTTTTTGGAAAAAAAAAATTTTTCGAAACTTTTCCATATTCCGCGGTCTGGGCTCTGCGCGCACGTCCCCCCGGCGCCGCTCGTGCGCATGCGCGAGTATTTTTCGACTTTTCGGAAAAAAAAATTTTTTTCGAAATTTTCCATCTTCCGCGGTCTGGGCCCTGCGCGCACGCCCCCCCGGCGCCGCTCGTGCGCATGCGCGAGTATTTTTCGACTTTTCGGAAAAAAAATTTTTTTCGAAACTTTTCCATCTTCCGCGGTCTGGGCCCTGCGCGCACGTCCCCCCGGCGCCGCTCGTGCGCATGCGCGGGTATTTTTCGACTTTTCGGAAAAAAAAAATTTTTTCGAAACTTTTCCATCTTCCGCGGTCTGGGCTCTGCGCGCACGTCCCCCCCGGTGCCGCTCGTGCGCATGCGCGGGTATTTTTCGACTTTTCGGAAAAAAAAATTTTTTTCGAAACTTTTCCATCTTCCGCGGTCTGGGCCCTGCGCGCACGTCCCCCCGGCGCCGCTCGTGCGCATGCGCGGGTATTTTTCGACTTTTCGGAAAAAAAAAATTTTTTCGAAACTTTTCCATCGTCCGCGGTCTGGGCTCTGCGCGCACGCCCCCCGGCGCCGCTCGTGCGCATGCGCGAGTATTTTTCGACTTTTCGGAAAAAAAAATTTTTTTCGAAATTTTCATTTTCCATCTTCCGCGGTCTGGGCCCTGCGCGCACGTCCCCCCGGCGCCGCTCGTGCGCATGCGCGAGTATTTTTCGACTTTTCGGACTGGAAATATTGATTTAAAAGTATATTCATATCTTGGAGATAAATGTTTTCTATTTTTTTAGAATATTTTTAAATTTGAAGTTCCAATTTTTATGGAATAGGATTTGGAAAATTTTATTCTGTGACTGAAAGAATGGCGATGAAAGGTGTGATTCATTATTTGTAATAGAAATTGCAGACTGTTGACACACCTCCATTCAATTGAAGTTCTAATTAGAGTCTTTGAAAAGTAGCAGTAGCTATTCCTCATTAGCGTTGCTGATTTTTGCATAGTATCTTCGTCAATCGTTGTATTTCCTATCAGATTGATAAGAAATGTAGTTTTTTATTTTTATAAATTTTCAACATTCCTTTGCATTAATCACAATTCACCCGCGATTGTTGCTTCATTTGATAATAGTAAAAGGAAATTTGCATTGAAAAAGTAGGTAAATGCAATTCGGCACTTTATATTGATAGTAAATTTTCAATATTAACGCGTGCTCGTTGTTGCTACTTTCTGTATGAAAGTAATTTCGATTACTGTGCAGTAAAGTGCAATTATTCCAATTTTCAACATTTGCATAAATGTGTTTGATTACCCATTGTATATTATGATTGATTGTCGAGTCATTGATGCATAAACTTTGAAGATGCCAATTAATGAGAAACTACAAGGAAATTATTGAGTTGATGTAACAGAGCACCCAATGTGCTTAATATTATGAATAGCAATTGCTTCGGAATGAAATGTAATATGATTATTAGCTTCTTTTTCATGAATTGCTAAAGTATTGCTAAAGTTTGATTGCCTACTTTGTCTGCTGATAATGAAGCAGTATTTTTTAATCTTTTCCTTCTTTCATTTTATTACCGAATCGATATTCCATATTGAGTTTTAAACTGTAGCTTCAAATGTGATATTTCAATATTTGGGCAAAAGCAATTTAATGAAAAGACTATATCTGTTGAAATTACATTACTTAATCGAGATAGATTGTAGGTACTAATCCATTGAGAAAGTTTCTGTTGCAGAGTATTATGTGTGAAGAATATTGCAAAAATAGGATTTCAGGTTCATCATCCTTGAGAAACGAAAGCTCAAGGAATGTTTATTCACACTTTTGACAATGTTTCAGGTAACATCGTGGGTCCATCGAGGGTAGTAAGAAACACATGACAATTTCAGATTTTTATTAGGCAGGTCATTATTTAAATTTAAGTAGATATGTATATGGTTGAATTAAGTAGTTTTTATGGAATAAGATAAACACTGCAGTGTTTAACTAAATATAAGTAGCAATTATTAAATACGAGCGCTCGTATCCGTAGGAATTATTAGTATTTAAGTAGCCATAGGAAATATGCACTGGCATATTTCCTATTAATGAGTAGAAAATTTGAATTATTCACTAATTGGGAAATATTGCCCCTTTTTTCTTTGTTTCATTCCCAATTAGTGTATAATTATCATGGTAGAAATATACCAGAAAATTCTTCAAATTTTAAATGAAAGAAACAGAAATGTTTCAAATTCTGCTTTAGTTTCATCGCCGTAGCTTTTTACAGAAGGACTCCTTCTGTTGCCCGGTTGTGGAGCGATTGAGGATCGTTTTGCAACCGTGCATCAGGGGGATCTGTGGAAATGAAAATAAAATTTTGCATAAAAGGAGGGTGGATGGGCCGCGGTTAGGTCGGGTCTCCACTCGCAGCGCCTCCACGTGGTGAGACCTGGACAATCTGTATTATTTGAAGTATAATTACTAATCGTATCACAAGTAACATTGTAATACAATTATTAATTACGTGACAAGTAATACGAGCCGATTGGCTGCGATCATCTATCTTCGTCAATCTCTATTCCATCCTCAAACACAGGGTAAGTTGCCGAAATTTGAATTGCGACATGATTAAATATCATCAAATTGTTTTTTATTTGTAACTAAAAACTGAAATTTCTCAGGGCTAGACTAAATCTTATTTCGCAGCGCGGGTTATGAACGTAACGCGATTTGCAGTTGCATACATGCACCCCACGCCACTCATGCATCATGCAACGTTCTGCGAGGCTTTTATGCATTAGGTTTTACTGTAAATATCAATGTCGGCGGTAAAATAATACTCGGAGCAAGTAGAATCAAATTATCATTACTTCACTGGAATGATTAAACAGTGCATTAGAAACTTGCGGGAATGTCAGTAACGGCGTGAATTTTTAATACTTTTCGGCGTACGATACGCGAAAGAGTTCTACTACACGCAAAGTACTATTTAATAACCAATGTCGTCTCGCAATTTATAGCTTACACGGGCTTTGAAGAAATACCATTCTTGAGCGCCATAGTCTCTTGATCCTCGAAATGGATTTTCGGAAAGAAATCCGCGTGAGTCGACAAGCTGTGCCAAAGCATAGCGTAGCAAAAGCCCTGCCTTCTATGTCAAACTCTCGCACTGAACAAATCACACGTATACAAGCACGCACACACCTTTCAGCATCTCAACACATTTCAGTGTAGTTGCTGAGCTGGACGCTGTTCATAAGCAGATGCCACTACATTCAGTTCTGAAATTATGGGTCGGTAAGACAGTTTGGGTGGGGACACGAACTTCCATAAGGTGATAGGTCTATCCTATACTTCGTCTGCGGTTTTATCTAGATCTAGAATATCATTGTAGATACTTGCGCTCGCCTCCATGGTAAATAAAATCCAAAACTTAAGAAGGAAAAGCAAAAATTCCAGCCTATAACTTTTAACGCTCCAACGATTTGACTTGTCAACTTTTCTGATCCCAGCGCCTCTTCCCATCGTTCCACGTTCCACTTCAATAATGTATACTACATCGATTCAACTAATTACATCAAATACATCGATTCAACTACAAAAGATCGGTGTACGACTTTTACGGCAATACTTTCGCGCGTTTCTACGCGCCATTGAATTTAACGCATACGTATTAAGTAACTATGTATGTGTTGGGGGCGCTGCGGATTGCGGAACGCGCCACGCACCGTCACCAAACAACGGTACAAAACAGAGTTGTGGTGTTGGCCCATTCAGATTACGTTCGTTTTTTCACAACGATGAATTAACATCCTCCTAAAATGTCGAAAGCAAAAGTATCGGCGGAATGGAGGAAACGTGTAAAGTCCGAATACATGCGTTTGCGGCAAATGAAGCGTTACAAACGGGCAGATGAGGTGAAGATAGCTTGGAATCAAAACCGCAAGGTTATGTCTGGTCGGTATTTCGTTCACTCTTCGAACCCGAAACAAAACTATCCGTTTCATTCCCTTTGACCGGCCGTAGTCGTAAATCACGCGGCAACAACCATTGATAAAATTACAAGTTCGTGACTTACACGACTCGCTCGTTACAAGCACATTGATCGTTCCCCCGCAATAGTTTTCCCCCTATATCAAAATATAAAAACTAAGTAATTCCTGCGGTGCCCAAAATACTCTGCGCATACCTTCTCCTACGCTAATGTGTATTTTATGTTTAAATCACACGATTAGAACTTGTAATGAGTGAACAGAAACGATGGGCGGATGGAAAGGCAATGTGGCTTGCCATGCAAGACATTCCGCCCCATGTCTCTTGTATGAAAAAGGCAGAAGTTAGCAGTTCTGACGGCGATGTACAGATGTGCCCTGTTAAAATTATTAACGCCGTCACTCCAATACCGACGATGTATACCTGGGCGCCTATACAGCAGAACTTTATGGTCGAAGATGAAACTGTACTGCACAATATACCGTACATGGGCGATGAAATTTTAGATCAGGATGGTACATTTATCGAAGAGCTAATAAAAAACTACGATGGGAAAGTATGCGCCAAGATTGTTCAATAATTTAGCTTCGATGTTAATGC
This sequence comes from Andrena bucephala, assembly GCA_947577245.1. Taxonomy (NCBI): domain Eukaryota; kingdom Metazoa; phylum Arthropoda; class Insecta; order Hymenoptera; family Andrenidae; genus Andrena; species Andrena bucephala. Next base: position 33,627,784 of record OX387717.1, on the reverse strand, counting down.
GCCGAGCCGTTGAGAATTAAGCTGTATAAATTCCCATAGGTCCACGGAGACAGAGAATCCGGTTTCATGGACGACTCGATATTTGTGGATCTGGTAAATGCTTTAGCGCAATACGAAAAAGAAGACAAGGAAAGGGAGCAAACGAAGAAAGGAAAAGAGAAAGAGGAGGATAAAGATAGGAAGGATAACAGCGTTAAGATAGAGGTGAAAAGCGAGAAGTCATTAGAGGATGTTAAAATGGATGGGACTCCATTTCCATCGATACATATATTCAACGTAAGCATAATGACTAGATGTTTTGTATTGTCCGCAGGGCTTGAAAACTATTATAATCAGAGGCTTCCGCAGAGTTTTTCCCAGGGGAGGGCAAATTTGGGATGATGGTAAAGAAAAATATACCCCTCTTGCTCTTTTTAACCCATTTTATAGTGCCAATTTTGATTAAAAATTTAAAACCGAAATTTAAAAATATTCCCTTTTTCAGTATAGAACATAATAAAGATCAGTTTTGAAAAATAAGCAATTTTTCTCAAAAGCCAAACTGCCCCTTTTGCCCCCCCCCCCCCCCTGCGGACGCCCATGGTTTTAAGATCGATTTCGGTTCTCTAAACGGTTATGAAGAACCTTCTTAAGGGGGTAGGTTACCCTAAAAATTTTCGAAACTTGGTTTTTAGGATTTTTGCATAATCCGATAGCTACATCTTTTCCACGTATTTTTTGCGCAACCGGGTCCTGAAACTCCAAAAGTCTGCACATGAGATCGCATAACGACAAAACTGCATGTCCAACTTTAAACGCGATTTCCCACGAACTACGTTTTTCAAGACGGTGAACATAGAATCTCGAAAACCACTCCAACGATTTGGATGAAAATTTAATGAGAATTGCAGTAAACCATTTCCTACGATGTGTCGGGGGCAAAATTTCGAGATAAATTCTTAAAGAAAAATAAAAAATATTTTTCATGTAAGAAATCGGTAAAATCGTATTTTTCCACATAAAAATTGTATTATTTTTTTTCTCGAAATTCTGTTTCCGACACATTGTAGAGACTTATCTTGCAGATTATAAAACCCTTTCGTTTTGTGTTTAAAATAATTTACCTATCCGGAATAATGTTCACCATCAAACGGTGCACCGCGTACACGGCTTTACATTTTTACTCAAAACTTTTATGTACATAGAGATATTTAGACTTTTATTTTTTTGTGTTAAAGCTCATAGAATAATGACTAAAATTAGAGAAAAACGTTCTCTCTACCGTTATTCATCACTTTACAAGTTGCATTTGTAAAAAAGCCTGTTTTGGAGCTATCAAAGGTAACCTACCCCCTTAATAACTGTTATGAAGAACCGAATTTTCCAACTATTATCTGTTTCAGTTACGGTTCCTATTTCCCACATCATATCGGTTCCATAACCGTTTTTTTTTTTTCGGTTCTATACCGGGTCCGAAACGGTTCTAGAATCAATTCTTATATCGGATTTTCCCTAATTGATATCATTAATTATGGAAAAAGGAGAAACATTTATACATATCATTGATTTCTAATGAAGCGTTGGGAAATAAATAAATCAGTCACATATTTTTTACATTCACGTACACTGTATTATTCAGAATAGGAAGTTAAAAGTTTCTCCTGTTTCTATAAGGATTTCTATAAAGATACAATAATGAATGATCAATTAGGGAGAAGTCGATACAAGAATTGATTCTGGAACCGATATAGAACTGAAAAAATGTTAAAAGTTCAATGTTTCTCAGTTTCTATAAGTATCCAATAATGAATGATATCAATTAGGGAAAAGTCGATACAAGATTTGATTCTGGAACCGATATAGAACTGAAAAAATAACGGTTATGGGAACCGATATGAGGAAGGAAATAGGAACCGTAATTGAAACAGATAATAGTTGGAAATTTCGGTTCTCCGTAACAGTTATTTGGAATAAACGTTCTCCACAACCGTTTTAATCAGAACCTTTATATATCAGTTTTAAACAGTTACTTTCGGAACCGTTTCAAGCCCTGATTGTCTGTAAGATTAATGGTGCATTAACTTTTCAGGCAATATCCAGTATCTTCCCCGACAAAGGTCGACCGGAAGAATTGAAAGAAAAGTACATCGAACTAACTGAAAGATCGGACCCGAACGTTTTACCGCCAGAGTGTACGCCGAACATTGACGGTGTAAATGCTAAAAGCGTACCTAGGGAGCAAACGATGCACTCCTTTCACACGCTTTTCTGCAGAAGATGCTTCAAATACGACTGCTTCCTGCACCGTATGTATAACTACAGCAACACGTAAGCTTTAGTCTTCTCGAGCTGGACACGTTAATTCGTTTACGAGAACTGTGCCAACATCCAGGGCACAGATACTGGGTGACCTTTGGTTTAAATTCACCATCTGTTAATTCTAATAATTTACGATTCCTGATTTATCGTGGCAGCGAGGGGAACGTCGCCTCAAGGTAAACATCAACATTGCATACAAATCAACCGATCGTATTCGAATGAACGCTTCTTTTCGTTTCTCTTTTTCTTATTCTTATTTTGTTCGGCGCCAAGATATCACCAACCAGATATTCGCCCACAATCCTACTTCGTATTCTTCGTTAATCGTAGCAACTTGTAGAAGATTCTTCTCACTGAACTTATATTATTATGATGTTACATCATTAGGTCTTCAAGTCTGCCACCCTGGGCCGAATTTACAGAAACGGAAAGGACCTGATCTGAAACCGTTCTCGGAACCGTGTGGATCCGAATGTTACATGCATCTGGTAGGGGCGAGAATGTCGAACTCGATGGATCGCCATCAGGAAACTGAGCGCGCATGATAACATGCCAGTAACTTTGTTCCGCAGGAGGGGATGAAGGAGAAACTCGCTGCTCAAGCGGCTGACATAAAGGACGAGGAAAGCGATGAGAAACGCGGTGGTCCTAGAAAAGTACGGAAGCAAGCGAGTGTGGATTCCGGAAACGAGGCGAGTAGCGAGGACAGCAACGACAGCAATAAATACAGTCAAGGGGGTGGTTGCCAAGGTAAAACGGTTTATTCCTCCACACCATCCCACCCCGATTTCTTTCTCACGATAGTTTTATAAACCAGGCGGATGTACGTAAATTTATATCGCGTGGTGTTAGATTTTAAGCAGAACGTTAACAAAGAGACAAAGCCTGAAGGGTCGATGGAGGATCAGGCTCAACCGGAGAATCAAGCGCCGTTCACGCTTCTGGGTCTCGACAAACGAGTAAAAACGGAGAGTGAACTTTCGTGGACTGGTTCGGAGCAGAGCTTGTTTCGAGCCCTTCACAAAGCTTTCCCTGGCAATCCGTGTGCACTGGCGCAGATAATGTTGACGAAGACTTGCCAAGAGGTGTATCAGTTCGCGCAAAAGGAAGCCTCGGACATCCCCGCGATCGAGAACTTAAAGGACTTTACTCCGCCGCGAAAGAAGAAGAAGAAACATCGGCTCTGGTCGATGCATTGTAGAAAAATACAGCTGAAAAAGGATTCTGGTAATAGGAGAAATGTACAGGCGTTACCAAGTAACGTATAATTGAATTACTCACTTATGGCTTACTTTACAAACAATTCTTTTCTTGCTTTCGCGAAAGGTGCTAATCACGTTCACAACTTCGCGCCGTGCGACCATCCAGGGAGACAGTGCGATAACTCATGTCCATGTATACAGGCTCAGAATTTCTGCGAAAAGTTTTGTCAGTGCAGCAGCGAATGTCAGAACCGATTCCCGGGATGTAGATGCAAAGCCCAATGCAACACGAAACAGTGCCCCTGTTATCTGGCCGTAAGGGAATGCGATCCAGACCTTTGCCAGACCTGCGGCGCCGATCAGTTTCATATCACCAAAATATCCTGCAAGAACGTCAGCGTTCAACGTGGCCTTCGTACGTAACCTTCATTGTTCCACATAGCAATGATTTTCACGGTAGAAAAGCGGCAGCTTGATCCGGTTGGTAAACCGGGACAAAGAAACATAGAAAAATTCTTTTTCAGACAAACACCTTTTGATGGCACCATCGGACGTGGCCGGTTGGGGGATATTTCTTAAGGAATCCGCGGCAAAAAATGAGTTTATCTCTGAATACTGTGGCGAAATTATAAGTCAAGATGAAGCCGATAGAAGGGGCAAGGTGTACGATAAATACATGTGCAGCTTTCTCTTCAATCTTAACAATGGTAAGAAGGTTCGCAGAAACCGCTCGCGCTCTACCTTCGCGGTATCCTTCCGCTGTTAAACAGAGGAAGAACGAAATTCTCTACTAACATAGTGTACCGAACGTTTAGATTTTGTCGTGGATGCTACACGAAAGGGGAATAAAATAAGATTTGCCAATCATTCGATAAACCCGAATTGTTACGCAAAAGTGATGATGGTAAACGGTGACCACAGAATTGGTATCTTTGCCAAAAGAGCCATTCAACCTGGCGAGGAATTGTTTTTTGACTACAGGTGAAGCGTTTAATCTTTCTTTAGTACACACCGTTTACACGCGTTACGATTGCGGTTTTCGTTACAGATACGGACCCACGGAGCAACTGAAGTTCGTTGGAATCGAGCGTGAGATGGAATTTTTATAGTATGCGTGCGGACAATAATTCGTTAGGATTCATTAGTTAAGGTTGTGCCAGGCAAGAAAGCAGATGGAAATATAGTATAGAGTGTCGACGATGGGTAAAGTGGTAGAGGAGATATTGTACAAACTACATACGCAGTGAATGTTTTCATTATATTTTAATTTCTGACATGCACAGAATTTATACAACATTATATGTCTTTACCTTTTTAACGGTATCGATTAATAAAAAATATTTCAGAAAACGTGACGTTTATATCGTCATTTATGACCCCGTCGAACAACTCAACACCCGACGAACGGGTTTGCTACGCTGTACGTTAAAGGCACAATATGAATCTCCTACGTACAGCAAGGGAAACATAGAACGTAAGAACTTCTCGCAGGCCGAGACTTTGCGTGGCGAACTATAAAAAGCACGACGCTAGTCTATCGGTCGTATACATTAACGGAAATGTGGCAGAGCTTGCGACGGAGTTACCTTGAACGGATTGTAGAAAAGCTTTGCGTTAAACTTGGCTTGTAATTCGGCCACCAGTTGCAGTTCTCGCAACCGCAGAAACGGTTGCACGAGTGTTCGCTGGTATCGTCGTGTAAAATCTACTAGATTTCCGCGATAAGTTTCAAAGTGAAATTAATTGGGGAATCGTGCCGCGAGTGATTAAATATGAGAACAATAGCAGCAGCCAAAGTATCGATCGAATAAAACTGATTTGTTATTCCCTCGAAGAAAACAATACACCTTTGTAAAATAGTACTCGAGGTTCGTCCCCGTTTAATCTGTGCGTCTGGAAACTTTCCCATTGATTGTTCCGAACTGAAATGTTATACATACAGCAGGCCGATTTGTCATGAGGAAAGGAGGAGCGAAGAAGATGGAATAAAACGGTGACAGAGAAAAGTCGAAGAGTCAAAACGACGGAAGCGAAATCGAAGGCAACGAGGATGGGAGACCTGCCTGCCGCTGATATGCCAGAAGAAGGTAATTCGAATCGTCGAGTACCATTAGTTTTATATTTTTATATTTTTCAATGCCAATAGCGTGGGCACGGCAGGTAGATAGATAGATTACGAGATAGGTGCGTACAACAATTTCCAATACTATAAAATCGGGATGTAAATGTTTAACACGTTGCGATATCGTAGTGGATGATTAAAAGACATGGATGATAACGTATATACACCGTGCTGCACGCTGTTGGAGCATAAGACGCAAGTATACATATATTATCGCCCATGCAGGTAAATCGGCGGATCTAGGTGCACGCAAAAAAAAATTCATGGAGTTAAGATTTGTCTCGACCACGATTTAGTTAATCGGAAAACGATCAGTCTCGGAATAGCCGCGATTCCTACTATCTGGCGAGTGAACTTGAACTGGAATTAGGAACAATTGAAGCTGACCCTGCCGCGAGTGCTCCTCGCTCTCGTTTATTGCCGCGTAGGCGAGACTAAGTACATACGCGTGCGTTATTCGCGAAAGAAAATAAAAAGGTAACTCTGTTCTCGACGCTCCTATCAACATTGACACGTATTTAACGTTAAGGATGTATCATACCTATCTTCAAAATGGTACCAAGTTGATGAAAATATGTGAGATTGTTCTTTTTAATCTTCCTGGTGTGCTGCAAAAGTTTTAGACGAATTCACTGAATGGTTCATGAGTTATAACGATTTTAATTTCCACTGATTTTACACGTACTCTTATGGGAAGAGACGATCTTGACAGATAAAACAGCTGTAAAAGTATTGAAGAAATGGTACCAATGTTTCATTTTTTTTGTACATGTAGTGTATGGATAGATGAAAATATCTACCGAGTTTCAATTGTTTTCACTACACAGTTTTACAGAAATAAATTATAACTTGAGAAAATGGTGAATTCAGGGCATTTTCACTGCCAAAAGTTTAGCAAATAGTGCTTGAAAATGCATTTGTAAAGTGAAGAATACCTTTCTAGGAATAAAAATAAGACTCCAACTGGCGTTCGAGTTCCTTACATCTAGATTTACTATACGTTAGACGTAGATATTCAAGTATTTCAAATTTCATATACTTTTGTCTAATATTGTACGTCCGATACATCCTTAAGCACGTGTTTAACGAAGACTAGAACAGAGTTTCGAAACGTTCGTTTACACGCGAATGCGCTGAACGTTAGCCATGGAAATTATACGAATAAGAGAGACCAAATGAATTTCTGACGACGGAACAGAACGAAAATAATTCTTGCTGGCTGGCAGCCAACCTCAGAAACTAATATACGCACCGTGAGGAATCGCAAACGTGCGCGTTGCCTTCCCCATCTGTTCCACCTTCACTACTTTCCCCTGCGCTTTTAGATAACATGCATCGACACGCATCCGATTTCGGCCCTTATTCCTTTTCCTAAGTAAACAGATTGTATGTAGACTGTTGGACGAGGCGGAATGATCGATACGTTTGCCATTGTACCGAGAGAAGAATCAATCGAATGAATCCCATTTGTATTACCTACTTACGATCCGCCGCCGCGTCTACATATATATTTATATTATCTTTCCGCATGTTTCCGGTAACGAGCACCGTTCAAAAGAACCTACATATATTGCCTACGCAGACGGAAACGAAAGATAGTATACATAGATACATACATATTGTGAAATGATCTTTCTTTGGATCTCTTGTTATATTATGCATGTACTTTGGATTTAGTGGATGCGATTATTAAGGGGAGGTTGCGGTCTAAAAACCGATTTTTTTTTATTTCATTTTTCAAGTGTTCAACCTTTTAGGAATACGTGTTTAAGGGGACTAGGCAGTCGAAAAATCGATTTTTATTGCATTTTCCGAAAGTATTTCTCAATAAAATGCCGCTTGGTTTATAGTAAAATTCGCAAAATTGTAGATTTGGTAGCTAAACCTATAACGTCGCCTGTGCCCAGAAACTTTCAATGCATTTTTCTCGAATATGTTTTTCTCTTCATTTTTTCCTGATTGACGAACGAATGGAGGTTCAGACCGACTTGGAAAAAATTACAGGATGTGTAAAACATGTGCCATTTCGGCGCAAACTTCTCATATGGTCCGTAAAAATTCGAGATTTTCATAAAAAAATTTAGAAGTCACCGGATTTTAGTGGCGCACAAAAAATGAAGGAAAATGCAATAAAAACTCGATTTTTCAACTGCCTAGTCCCCTTAAAAGGATTTGTTGAAATTCGTAAAATTCCCGAAATTATAGGCATTTGAGTAGCGGCAAATGCATGAGTAACAACCGGCCACTCGGCACTCACGCAAAACTTTAAACGCGTTTTTCTCGAAACAGTGTTCTCAAATTCGGTGGGACCTGTATCTTCAAAAGTTATTATCCGATTCGACTGAAACATTTTTAATTGTGAAAAATATACTTCCGGCTAGAGGGAAACCAGATAAATTTACAAAAAATTGAAAATTGAAAATTTTTAAAGACGTTGAAAGGACGAAAAATATAAGGAAAAAGAGATTTCAAGTTTCAAGTGTCGTTATTTTCTAAAGAAAATGTCAATTTTGTAATTTTTGCTAGTTTACCACTAGCCAGAAGTATATTCTTCAAAATAAAAAAGTTTCAGTCGAATCGGATAATAACTTTTGGAGATACAGGTCCCACCGATTTGGATGAATTTTTTGACGCCTTCACTTTAATGACTCCCAAGTCTCGTCTGCAATGATTAATTATAAAACAAAAAATATATTTCTATAATCTAAGATCTCCTTAATACAATGCAACAAGTCCCATTAAATTATATATAGTAGTTTTCCTTTAATTAATTCCTAAAGATCACCTATTTTTATGGGCTCTGGACCGGAACCTCCCCTTAAACATAATTTCTTATCTGAGCGACCGATATCGTTTTAGAGAAATCGGAAGAGTTCGCGTACGTGAGGGAAGCGAGCGTGGAGGAATTGGAACACCTTCGGGACAAGTACGAGGGGAAGTTGACAGCATCCCTCTACAATGGTACCCTGCTCGTCGCAGCAATCGCTTCGGCTGTCGCCGTAGGAGTTGTTTGCGCCACCAACTACCGGGTAAATCCAATTCCTTCCGACGATACTTGATTACATGTACGTGTGCAGCAATTATACTGCTACACGCTAGCGATGCAACAAAAAGGAAACGAGCGAGAGAGAGAGAGAGAGAGAGAGAGAGGCTGGACCGGATGAATCCTGATTTGGACCCGGGTCTCCCGATTTCCGCGTCGCTCTACAACTCTGCAATTTCCCTAACGGTGCATACAGGCCGCCGCGAATTTTGGCGATACGCGGAGAAAAGTTTATAAACAATTGACGACCGAAGCGCAGCGACAAATAATTAATTAGTATTAATTTCTTCGATTCGCCGCGCTTCGCCGAAATGCGCGACGACCTTACGTTGGAGGAGCGGCTGTCAGCTGCCACACGCGATGGTGAAATGAGAGCGTGTAGTAAAGTAGCTTCTTCTTGCAGGATTTCTCCACAGTAATTGTCCCTACATCGACCTTGGCTGTGATGCTCATCTCCTCGTTGAGTTTGCTACTCGTGACGCAGTTGCCGTCGACCCTAACATCGGCGAGAACCAGATTTCTCATAGGCATTGCTTCATCTGCGATTCTCGGCGTTGGAATACTGATACTTAGAGGCTCGATACCATTATTCGTTACGATCCTCGGAACGATCGCTGTGCTGCCAAGAGACACGCGCCGCCACACGCCAATGATCCTCGCGATTGTCTTAATCAGTGTCCACTTGGGCGGGCGATTCGTGTCCTTGGACCCCTCGAACCACTATGAAATAGCTCAGGTATCGCAAGCTGTTCTCACTCATCTCCACTCTCTTTAGTCTCCCCGTCTTCTGACCAGCAAGAAGAATTCGTTTGTTAATCTATCGACCGTTACACTTACAATTAGATATGCGGAGAAATCGTCTTTCTATTCGCGGCGGTTCTAGCGGGCTCGTATTACAGCGTTTTAACGGCGAAGGCGCATAGCAGGACGTTCTCGGGGACAAAAACAGTTATCGAGTCGAGGATAAAGCTTGAATGCGAACGGGAACAGCAGGAACAATTACTACTCAGCGTTATCCCAGCCTACATCGCCGCGGAGGTGAGTCTAAGTTGGTCACCTGGATGGCAATTAATACGCATGTAGAAAACAGAAATTAATGCGTATGCACGATTAAGGTGAAAAGGAGCATTATGTTGAAAATGGCGGACGCTTGCCAAGAGGCCAGCAAGCATCAGCAAACCAGATTCCACGAGATGTACGTCCAGAGGCATAACAACGTTAGGTAAGCCGAGCAGAAGGCTGGGTAAATGGCAACGGCTAAAAGTAGTCCGTGCCACGCTATAGCAATTATTTACATACATATAATAACTTCCTCTTCGTCGAATCAATTTACTCGTGACTTATTATTAGTATTCTGTACGCGGATATCGTGAACTTTACGCCGCTCTCGGAACAACTCTCGGCTTCGGATCTGGTGAAAACGCTGAACGAACTCTTTGGGAGATTCGACCAAATTGCACAGGTAGGAGGGCACGAATGGAAAGCGATTGTTTCCCTCGTTTATTCAATGTTCCATACAAGGGGAGAATCCAAAGAGTTTGCATACCTCCAAGGACCAAGGACACCTTTGTGTGCATTTCTAGGACAATCAGTGCATGAGAATCAAGATCCTGGGCGATTGTTACTACTGCGTTTCAGGACTGCCGATCTCTCGGCCGAATCACGCGTACAATTGCGTAAACATGGGGCTGGAGATGATAGACGCGATCAGGTGAGCGAATAAAATGCGTCTCGTCTGTTCGACCAAACTCCAAAGTGGAGGAGAAATGGACACGGAGATTCTGACACGCAGTTCTTGCCACGCGTTAGGTTTGTTCGCGAAGCAACGGGATTCAGTGTGGACATGAGAATCGGCATACACACCGGCAATGTTCTGTGCGGAGTGCTCGGCCTGCGGAAATGGCAGTTTGACGTTTGGAGCGATGACGTTACTCTAGCGAATCACATGGAAAGCGGAGGTTTAGCAGGGTAAGAAATTCTTGTACTTTGTGGTTGCTGGCAGCCACAGCTAGCTCGATTAATTACAGATGTGTGTACAGTAGAGCTTTTTCGTTCCTTAGGAGAGTACACATAACTAAAGCAACCCTGCTTCAACTCGGGAACCGCTTCGAGGTAGAACCCGGAGATGGGGGATCTCGGGAAAGCTACCTTGCTCAGCACAACGTCGAAACTTTCTTGATCGTACCGCCAAAGGTGAGCTGATTGTAGATTTCTGTCGGCTAATTGGATTTCACATTGAACCGTAGTTAGCAGATCGCCGTAACGTTTATACATGTCCATATGTATGCCCCTTGTTCAAAGAACAATGTCCTCGCCACAATGAACGTTCTCATACTCGCGGCGTTTCAATCGAATCGACCTTTTCTTCTCGTAAAAACGCCGATTACATTGTGAAATTGTGAAGCGAATCCACGAAGAGTAGGAGGAATACGCAATGATTTTTCTCGTGTTTTCTTAGAAAACCAGCCAAGAGAATTGCAAGGATGCGAACTATTGCGGCGGATCCGTCCGCGGCCCTGCCTCGATACCGTCAAGGTGATCACGGCATCATTTCACTTACACACATATCATATACACGAAATATTAGGAACTTAAGGGGGGAGCCCTATTTAGGACGCTAGGAATAAGGTGATACTTGGGATTTTTTTTCTAAAAAACTGTTAAGCGACTCTTTTCCAAACTTTCAGTGCATTTTAGTTCACATTCAAACAATAAAAATTCATTTTTACGTTACACAGTGTTCGGTAGAAATGAAGATATATGAACACGTTCGTTGAGACTCGCGCCACGTAGTTGCAAATTGGCGATTGTAATGGTGGTCCCATTTCTTCCCTGAAATAAAAAAACCAAGGATTTTCTTATTTCTGGTATAATTACATTGTCGATGAAATTGAATTGAACAACTCTTTTTCCATAAATAGTACGCAATATCTTGGGGCAAAATCGTAACTTTTCCTTTCAAGTCCCACCAATTTGCCAACTTTTAACTTTTCTTTCGTTTGCTAGGTTCATCGACAATGTAATTATACTAGAAATAAGAAAATCCTTGGTTTTTTATTTCAGGGAAGAAAAGGGGCCACCATTACAATCGCCAATTTGCAACTCCGGCACGCGAGTCCTAACGAACGTGTTCATATATCTTCATTTCTACCGAACAATTTGTGACGTAAAAATGAATTTTTATTGTTTGAATATGAACTGAAATACTCGGAAAGTTTGGAAAAGATCCGCTTAACAGTTTCTTAGAAAAAAAATCCCCAAGAATCACCTTATTCCTAGCGTCCTAAATAGGGCTCCCCCCTTAATTACTTGACTCTATTAAGTTGCTGGCACGGCACTATGTCTGTGCTTCATTCAATGCTTTATCACAATCTCCTAACTGTAGTTGAACCGTAAGCTATCCAGCACAGAGTGGACTGACTCGCCGGCAGAGATTTAGATTTTCTATTTGAAACGACTCGCGTGTTACGAAACGCGAGGGCTGCAATTAGAAAGACCGAATGTTTAACAAAGGTTGATAAAGAGCTAGCGACACAAGCATACATATAATACTTTAGACGCGTACTTTTTCGAATTCTGTACAGATCAAGGCCAAGCAGCAGAATGACAAAGTACGTTGAGTGTTGGGGCGCGGATAAGCCTTTCGCCAATATCGCTGAAGCTACGCTGGCGAAAAATATTGGTCTGACGGTACGTGGACAAATTCATATTTCTTCATTCTTTGCTCTTCGTCAATTGGCGTTGCTTTTTCCAGAGCATTGCGATGATCGAGACGAATCTTTTGGCAAACAGTAATTTCAGTTGTTTCATCGACGTAAAGTGAGTGGCGGCTTCATCTTGAAATTCAGTAGGTAAAAGCTTTCTACTGCTGTACTCCTAATCGCCTGTGAATTCACGCGGCAGACAATGGTGTAACGGAAACGAGGGTATGTCACCGTTTACCTACCGGTTCAACGACCAAAATCAAGAGGCTCTATTCCGCCAAGTGGCCGACGAGCAGTATCCTTGGTATCCGATCGCCTCGTGCACCATCTACGCAATGATCTTCTGCGTTCAGGTCATTTATTTGCCGCGGTGAGTATCGTGTCGCGATAGTATTTACGTATCTATTTACCTATTGACTTTGTTGCAGGAGCGTCACAGTTTACGGCTGTTTTGTGACGGGCCTGTTATCTCTGTCGATTTTCGCCGCGATATCTTGGCTGGCCAGCAAGGCCAAAATCGAAGGTAAAGGCGTCCGGTGTCGGTTAGGTTTAAGCAGAGGTATCAGGATAATGGCGTATTTGGTTACGGTACTTCTGACAACCGTCTCGTCCATGCTTAGCCTGATCGATATCGATCAGACAAATGGGTACGATGTCGTCCCAGTACGTATTGAGCCTGTGTTTGATTCCTCTGTCGTTCCGTTCCTTTAATCAATTGAAAAGTAGTAGAATCGGGACTCGAGAGCTGGTGTATCAAGTGCGAGTGTTTCATCTATGCATGTATGTAGCTGCAACGCACGTCAAAGAATACATATGTATGTATCGTAACGTTTCAGTTGTACCTGTACTCCGCGGTGATGTCCCTAATCGTTGGTTGGGCCCATTTTCGCGTCGATTTCTTGCTGAAATTCTTTGTAATGTTCCTTTCTGTAACAACGATCCTTGTAACGTTCTCGCAAGCACCGGCCGTGCGGCTATACTACGCGACGAAACACGACGAGTAAGTACGACGCTGTGCAGTTTCTCTCCTTTCTTCGCATTTTATTTAAATACCGCTGATACTGCGACCGTGTCGCAAGAGAAGAGAAAGAAGGCTAGAATAATGGAACAGCTCGCGACACGATATTTCCCAGATATTACCGCATCCACTATTTTCTTCACGTCGGATACTTACTCGCACTCGTTTGCCTCGTGCTTTACATTCTGGACAGACAAGTGGAGTACACATCGAGGACCGACTTTCTGTGGCAAAGTAAACTGAAGATAGAACAGGACGAAGTAGAAACTATGAGGGGTATCAACAAGATTCTGCTGGAGAATATACTACCGGCTCACGTGGCCGAGCATTTCTTGACGAACAACAGAGCCACTCAGGTGAGAGGAAGCTGGAGAGGATAAAGAAAAATTTCTCGTCGCTCTTTCGTGTCTGTTCGTAGGAGCTTTACCACGAAAGATACAGCAGTATCGCTGTGATGTTCGCGTCGATCCCAAATTACAAAGAGTTCTACGATGAAACTGATATAAACAAACAGGGGCTGGAGTGTCTGAGGCTTTTGAACGAGATTATTTGCGACTTTGACAAGCTACTGCTGAAACCAAAGTTTTCTGGAATCGAGAAGATTAAAACCATCGGTAGCACTTATATGCTTGCCTCTGGTCTAAGTCCGGGGAAAGAAGACGCCGATGGAAAGGTAACATTGCCAGCCATTCTATTCCCCGAGGAAACAAAGCCATTTATGTACAATGTATTTTCTGTTCGTTAACATTTGCAGGATCCGATGAAACGACAAGATCACAACGTAATCGTCCTCGTTGAATTTGCTCTCGCTTTGATGACGATTCTGGATCAAATCAACAAAGAATCTTTTCAAAGATTCAAACTTCGGATAGGTCAGTTTCTCGAGAAGAGAGCGCGTTTATTTTCTTAGCTTCTTATTTATTTGTCCGTTCCCTTGTATACATATATGTGGAGAGTGGATACTTTTGAATGAATGAGTGCGTATAGGAGGAGTTCCCCTAGTGCCGGACGCTTAAGTTTTTTTCTCAAGAAGAAAGAAATAATATTAAATCAATCTCATTAGCTGTGCACACGCGATTCGAACGTGGCGAAACCTAATTGTTATTTTTTCTATTCCCTCTACAGTTTACGCGGAATAACGGCTCGGTAGCGTTTCAAAAATCACTGATATAGCTAATGTCCGGTATTAGGTGCCGTCCGATGTTAAGGGAACTCCCCGTATGTGTAGACGATGTACTGATACAGAGAAAACTTTAAGGTTTGAATCACGGGCCCGTGATAGCAGGCGTGGTTGGAGCGCAGAAGCCTCAATACGATATCTGGGGTAACACCGTAAACGTGGCGTCAAGAATGGACAGTTGCGGAGAGATGGGGAAGGTTCAGGTGACCGAGGACACCGCCAAGATCTTAATCGCTGCTGGCTACGAGCTGACGAGTCGAGGGCCTACTTACGTCAAAGGGAAAGGAAACTTGATCACGTATTTCGTGAAAACACCATTCGATGGCAAACAGGAGAGTTATTAATCCGACTGCGGGGATTCCCGCGCCGCTAACGGAGCATCGGCAACGGTAGAAAACTAACGATAAGTGAAAGTATGTATAGGAACGATCTTCTTTTTCCACTCTAATAAACGCGAGATAAAGTAGATTAGGTGTAATATACAACACAATCTGGGCAAAGTTACTCAAACACTGGCTTAAACCAATGGAATAAAAACGTTTCATTTTCTTGCTATAGATTTCTTTACCTTAGGATTGCTATATGTACATGATATAATATATTTCTATATAGCTGCATAGTTTTGAATTCGATTTCGCCGAAAGAGCGAGCGAGATTGATTAATATCTCTTGAATGTACATATATGCGTACATGCAAATGTTACGCGTAACAGTGACCTTGATTTTGCAAGCACCAATCGGGTTGCAAGCTTTCAGCCGCGATCCCCCTTTTCACGAATCGCTCTCTGTGCCTGAGCATTCTCTGCTCCGCGTGAATCCAAGTTGAGTTTGGTTCTGCCCACAATCTCTCAGCAAGCGCTGCAGATCTCGGCCAGATCTTGGCGTCGGTCGTCACACTATCGGCTTGTTCCGTCCAGAGCGCCGCTTCTCCTCCTATTACACAGGAGCGTATGTATGTGCAACGTGTTACGTGTTTAGCGATGGTCAGGCGATAGTATCGACGCAGTGATTTCTAACAATGCTTCGTCGGAAGGCGAAATATATTTTGTTGCGAAGAGTAAGAATTTCCATATAGCTCACCTAATACCAGATGCTTCTTGGTTTCGAGGCCTTGCGACTTGATTATCCGCAAAGGAGAATTGTCGTAAACCTTTTGCCAGCCTTTGTAAGGAGCACACCAGTTGGTACCTTCGCCTATCCAGGCTGAAAATCTGAAAGGAACGAGAAGAAAATGGAAGGGATTTGGAAGATATGCAGCGATTCGGTGATTTGACCCTTACCCGCAGTCTAAATAAAGGGCGTCGTAATTCGAGAAGATGACCTTGAAATTATTCCGTAACAATCGACCAACTGCAGGATCGCCTTTGACTGTCCATATCTGCACTATGTACTTGTCCGGATTCAGATGTTTAATGTTCTCAGCGTTCGTTAAACCACTTGTCCATAGAATGACCGGTATCTCTTTCCCGCCGTTAGCAAGGAACAATTTCTCCAAAGCCGTTGCTTGAAAGTGATCCCAAAGCATGTAGAAACTCGACTCTGATAGGTCCCAGCCTTTAACCGTCTGCATCCAGCTTGTAATATCGGCCGAAGAATTCCAGCAGTTTATATTCACTTCGTCGCCGCCCATGTGAAATAGGTCTGGCTGAAAATCATCCAGCATATCTTTGTATATCCCTTCGAGAAGCTGGTATACTCTATCGCTGGTCGGATTCAGTTGGCCGCAGGGTGGCTCCACGCAATAGTTTCTCCATGGCTCGGCTTTGAAGCAAACAACGGCATCGTCTCCGACCTGGAAAGGAATAATACGGTGTATGTATACTATATGTACATATTTCCATACTCGTGTCTGTGTATAAATACGTAACAACTGTTTCTCAAATTGCAGACTGGTGACTGGGAGCGCGCGGGATCACGTGATAGGAAGAAACAAGAAAACAAACAGCACCGGCTCTATATTTAGTATTTAGTATTTACCCACTGCCATCCCTCTCCCACGTGTGCAGGCGCATCGAATTCCGGTAATACTCGAACCCCGTGGACAAGACCGTGTGCAACGATCTCTTTGACGTCATCCTCGGCGTAAATCTTCTCGGGCGCGTAACTGCCGAGTCTCGAGAAATCTGGCGAGGTTTTGCTGACGTAAGGAAAGCTATGGGAATCGACGATGTGCCAATGCAAAGTGTTCAGCTTCGACATAGCCATTCCATCGATTGTTCGCATGATCGTTGCCTTGTCGATGAAATTTCGGCTGGTGTCCAGCAGCACTCCGCGATAAGGGTAAACTGGCCCATCGGTGATCGAGACCTGATTCGGGATCTGAATCTGATTGCGCAGATCGTCGAAAACGATCAGTTGGCCTAGCGTTTCCAGAGCGTGCCGTGCACCGAAATACGTGCGCGCCGTTATCTCTGCCTCCAGCATCTACGCGTTATACATATGTACATATATAGAAGAGAGCAAAAGACAGTGGTTGTGTTGGATGTCGCTAAATAATCGCCTTGAAAATTCGAGGGTCGTTAAGAGGTGAATGTAAAATGTAAAACTGGTTCCGGAATGCCAAATGTCAGTGGCAAATTCGCGTACGTAAATTATATCGGTAGTTGGAAAAATACGGTCGACGACAACAGTCGGCGATTCCGTCACCGTCATCTCCAATCTCCCCCCTCTGAACGTCGCGAGGTGTTTCCGAGGTTGGTAGGCAGTCGGGCAGGGAAACGATCGACTAGACGACTAAACAATGTGCAAAGGGCGAAAGGGTATTAAACAGGCTCCGCAGAATGTAATAATCACCGTGCCAGCCTCACCCCTTTCTCCGGCTGCGTTATGGTTAAGGTGTAACTTTCATCCGTGTGCAGGGTGAGCTTAGCGTCGTCTAGATCAAGGAGTCCGGTAAATCGAACGAGCATGCCTGTACCGCCATCCTCCGCTGGTGGTAATCCGTTGCCAGACATTTTCGCGTTCTTTCTCAATTCAACCATAGTCATCTCGAGGAGGCGTCCAACGAGCGTCTCTCTTTCTATGTCTCCTGCCGAAATCTGATCTGGATCGAGTTGGACCATGCTTTTGCTTAAAGACAGATGCCCCGTTGGTTTCGGCCATAACGAGCTGGCCGCGCCGCAGAATAATTCGCATACTTCCAATGGAATTGGCGAACTCACATTCTCTGTGATTAATTCCTTCTTGCAGAGGCCACCTTCGCATTTATAGTGCCATGGCGAACTGCAGGCAGGCAAAGTTCCTTATCTTTCACAATCATTTCACCTATACATGAGGATCGTGATATTCGTGATACATATACATAATGTCAGTGGCGGATTTAACGGCCGGCCGATGAACAGTTGCCGCCTGGGCCCATGCCCGCAAGGCCCCGCCTTCCAAAAAAAATTTGATTTTACCCAAACACTATATTTTCTTTGTTTCCTATAATTTTCATACCACGTGCGCGTATTATTTGTAACTAGCTTTTCTACTCTGCTTCGCCCGAGATTTAGATCCTGATTTTGTAATAAAAAAATTTGTGTTTATATTTTTTTGTGATAATAGTCACATTCGTCTGGATTAGCTAGGCATAACAAGCTGGGACACATTTT
Organism: Andrena bucephala; assembly: GCA_947577245.1. Lineage (NCBI taxonomy): Eukaryota > Metazoa > Arthropoda > Insecta > Hymenoptera > Andrenidae > Andrena > Andrena bucephala. Next base: position 33,609,624 of record OX387717.1, on the reverse strand, counting down.
GTGACCCCAGAGTTTACGCTTCGAAAGTTATTAGGCGACAGACAAACACACAAACACTTTCTGCTTTATATATTAAGATAAGATTAAGATTCTGTTACATTTACAAGGCGTCCGAAAACGTTTTCCACCCGGGCCTTTTTTCCTTAAATCCGCCACTGCATACATAATTTTTATGTACTCACAATTCTCTCTTACATTTACGTTGTAACTCATGGTAGCGAATGTACTATGCGCAATGATTCATGTCACTTAATAATAGTAACAAAGGAAGCAAATTAGTGAAAGCATTCGCCTGTACCGGCGCACACTCTCGCGCAACCTTTTCCTTGATTCGATTCAGTGGCTACCTACACGTACGCGTACGCGTATCCCACCTGTTGCTTTCACCATTTCACTATTTCAACATTCTAGAATTAATAGACCCTGTGTTTCGAGTGACAATGAAATTCGTATGAAACAGTTAACAATGATCGCCGCTTACAATTAGTTGACACGGTCGTCGCACCCTTCTAAATATCTACGGTTTGTTAAGATCGTCGAAACAAAATTGGCGAAAGCAACGTAAGTATTGTATATGTATGTATTCGTGGTGTAGGTTTAGTTGAATTTAACCACCAGAGGCGAATAAATGTTCTGATAATACGTACTGATAAAGTAGTACTACACTTACCGGTATTGTAGGTCCTTGGCATCTGCTTGAACGTTAACTTGCCCGAGAAACCCGAAAATTAATAATGAAGCAATCATACTTGCCAACTATCGCGTAGGATCGGACTCGTACCGCGAATGGTTCAAACACCTGCGCGAACGACTTTCTTACAACGAGTATGGTTGTATGAATATCCTTCCCTCGACGTAATGATCAAACGCTTCGATTGGAAGGGAAGTCAGGGAGTGGGGTATCAGCATCCTTCTACATACAATCTTCTGCGTGCCTATCGTAAATATTTTATTTGCTAATTGTTCAGTTGATCTATATACATGATTTACTGGGCCCCTTCACATTAATAATATAATCAGTGGCGTATTTAATGTAAACAGTGCCTAGGGCAAGCGTAGAATTTGCGCTCCCCTCTCTCAATTCCATCTTTTCTGTTCTACTTCTTTGTTAAAAGTGTTCACCACACAAAACATTTTATTTAGAATTTAGATAATCCTTTTAAAGAAAGTGGAGCTGAACGGCGAAAGAGACGAAAGTTGGAGGCAAATGAAGCCGAAAAGTACAGCAAGTTTTTTTCGAAGCTTCTCTAAAGAGGGATGCGAAGCACGCGAATAACAAGCGTAAACTACTAACATTAACCATCCAAATAGATTCAATCAAGAAACACTATTTCTTTGGGTTTCTTTGCGCCCCCCGGCATTGGCGCCCAGAGCACAAACTCTACTTGCCCCACCCTAGATACGCCTCTGAATATAATATCCGTATAATTATTTAAAATAATATGTATCGTTCCTGAACAGAGAAAATCGTTGAAAATATTTCTAGTTAAGTTAATTTAACTACCTAACTGAGAGTTCGAGAAAAATCGTAGAGAATTTTCACAATTACATCGGTGCGAATTTTTTCAATTGGAGTGCCACTTTTGATCACGTTTCAGTAGATGGCGCGCGATGTCAAATCCCTGTGGAATTTAGATTCTGTTTTACCACGCAAACTTTTATGTTCAAATATTTAGATTTCTGCTTTTCTATCGTAAATATATGTATTAAGCCCCGTAGCGAAATAATAATTAAATCAATCGAATTGAACTACAAATATCTTCAAATAGTTGACTATAAGTCATAACTTAGTATTATTACTTATAATCATTATATCGTAATATAATCATGTAAGCAGCAGGTTGCAGCAATGACTTTTGCATCCATCTTGTTTTGAATTGTTAACTGTTAAACAGAGTATATAGCTATTGCGATAATAATAGCACAGGTATATTTAGGACAGAGATGAAGGAAGGAAACACTGCCCTATATAGAATAAAATGTTGCCCTTCTCTTTCAATGCACTTTCTTTAATAAACATGTATGATACAGAATTAGAATGAGGTAAAAAATGAATAGAATACAGGTTTGTTCATTCGTCGCCACGTATTGCTCTGTATTTAGCTAATTCATGGGGAAATACTCTGGTCAGTTCAACGAGCATATTTGCCTTGAATTTCCTGTACGCGTCGATCTTTCCTTTCACTTGCTCGTTTTTGGTTAATGCTTTCTCTATACAGTCCTTTGTATACAGCTGTGGGTTTCTGCCTTGATCTATGTAACTAAGATCACAAACAATTAGATGCCGTTGTGCTTATAAAATCTTGTGTTAAAAGTTCTATAAGAATTAACTTCTCTTCGCTTACTCGAAAACCTCCAAAGGTACATGGACATCCTGAACTTGGGATTTCAGCTTATCTATTTCTTGCAAACCGCTTACTAAACCTTGACTGAAAAATACAATATTACGTGTGTTTGGTGCAACAGTGGTAATAGAACTTGTCGACTCCCTAAATGTTAGTTTTAACTAAAATGGCCGACATTTCGTAATTATCAATTATAAATTTTCATTCGCGAACGATAAATTGAGAGAGGCGCGTAATAGCTGCGAATAATAGGAGAGCGAGGTGGGATCGCTTTTCGTTGACGAAATACTGTGCACTCTTGGGATGCAATAGAAAATATCGTGCAGGACATTCGTTATATACTATGTACGATACTTACATTTTCTGATTCAATACATTCTGCCCTTGAGGCTGAAAGTCACTCACTATAATACGTATTTGTCTAACATTCTCGATGAAAAGTTCCAACTGTGTTTCTAAATTTTCTAGTGCGGACGCCATGTTTTATGTATCATGATGTGTAGCGTAGCGGCGTGGATGGCACCGAGCGGCGAGCACGCGAGCACCGTTAGAACACTTGGCAACACTTGGCACAAATGCATACTAGTGTTTGCCGATGCGTAACGCATGCGTGTTGGAAACGAAAATAACATAATCAGACAAGTACCTATCGTTATTTATTGCCTAGTCGCTGTCGTTACTCGTTAGTCTTTGATCATGAGTGTCCGCAGGGGGGGCAAAAGGGTCAGTTGCCCCTTTGGTTTTTGAGAAAAAATCGCTTATTTTTCAAAACTGATCTTTATTAAGTTTATATTAAAAAAGGAAATATTTTTAAATTTCGGTTTTACATTTTTAATTATGGGTTAAAAAAGCAAGAGGGGTATATTTTTCTTTACTATCGTCCCAACGTTGCCCCTCCTGGAAAAAAGTCTTCGGACGCCCCTGTCTTTGGTTTGTATTTCTTTGTACATATTTCTGTGCCCCAGCCATCTGTATCTACTAAGTAGATAGTTGAAATAGAAGATGAAATGTCAAACTCCTTCAGATAAGTACTTGCAGTGCCGTCTTAACAAATTTGAACGTCCTGGGCTAAAAAATTTTGGCGTCCTAGCCCCCAAGAGTGCAATTTCTTCGCAATCGGTGCAAGGCAGTACATCACAACCCCGGGTCTCCACCAAAAACAAAAACAATGCCCGCGAACTCCCCCGCCCGCTCCAGATAGAAATTTTTGTCTCCAAAATTGAAGAGGAAAAAGCATTTCAACAATTTTGATTCTTAAGCGCCCTTGAATCACGGGCGCCCCTAGTCTATAGCCCATTTAACCCATTGGTAAAGGCGGCCCTGCGTACTTATATAGGGCGAATTCCACTTGCGCCCAAATCGCTCGCGATTTTCATTAAGCTAGGTTTTCCTGTACGCGACTAAACGCAACGTCAAGAATTTCAAAGTCGATTTTCTCGAAAATGAAGCCCGATATGAAAAAAAGTTACTCTTTCTTTTTTATTTATAACAAGTAAATAAGTCGAGAAAAAGAAATAAAATTTTTTGTTATTGCGCTTCATTTTCGAGAAAATCGACTTTGAAATTCTTGACGATGCGTCCAGTCGCGTACGGGAAAACATACCTTAATGAAAATCATGGGCGATTTGGGCGTAAGTGGAATTCGCCCATAGAAAGAATTTACGTTCCATTGAAAACTCGATTCCAATGATTTATTGAAAGCTTTCATTCGAAAGCTATTGAAAGCGATCGAAACTGTAACACGCCCGAAAGAAGGGTCACAACTACTTATTAATATCTTATTTCGATTCGTACTCCACTAGCCCTTGCCCCCGTCTTACGTCACGCACATGCACACACCTATCAAGACGGAATGAGAAACGCCAAACGCATCCGACGTGATTGCGTTGATCAACATTGAACTACATATATAGATGCACACGTTTTATCGCAGTTTTACTTCCCCGATAACATGGCACTGAAACACGTAGTTATAGGCAAGTTTACTCTGGCTTAGGAAACTCCGAATGCTAAATAGTTTAGGGAAAACACTATCGACTGTTCTTAGGTTATATGACAAACGAGGTTATGTAATTGTCTCAGGTGGTGGTACAGGCTTTATCGGAACACAGTTAATAAATTCATTGTCCCGTCAAGGTGTTTCGTGCACATGTATCTCTCGAATGCCTGGACCCAATCGAATGACATGGGTAAGCGAAACTGCGTGTATATTCTTCTATAGCGAAGTCATTGAGAACATGAAACTGTGGCGTGACGTGATGTGATGTCCGCAGCATGATTTGGAATGTTATGGTTTACCCGAGAACACAACTGTGGTGATTAACGTCACCGGTCAGAATGTACTTAATCCGAGTCAACGATGGTCGGAGGGATTTAAACAGAATGTTGTTAACAGTCGGGTAAAGACGACAGAGTCCTTAGCCAAAGCTATAGTAGCTACCAAAGCCGATGCATTTATAACGATATCCGGCGTAGCTTATTACAAGCCGGACCACATCGAATACACCGAAGAAAGTTTATGCGAAGAATATGACTTTTTATCGGGTAAACTTTTAGCTTGCGCTCAGCCTTTCTGAATAATTCCCAGACTAATTTGCTTTGAGATAATTCTTTTACGTGTTAGAGCTTTGCCACAAATGGGAAGCGGCTGCTCAACTTCCGCCGGATAGTAATATTAGGCAGGTTACGATCAGGTCGGGAGTTGTATTAGGAAAAGATGGCGGTATGATTAAACAAATCTATTTACCGTTTTTCCTCGGCTTGGGTGGTTCTATCGGCTCTGGAAGCCAGTACATGCCTTGGATACATGTAACAGATTTGATCGGCATGTTTCTGTTCGCACTCGGAAACAAGAATGTACAAGGTATATTGAACGGAGTTGCCCCGCAGGTGATTTTGCCCAGACTTCTATTTCAATACCCCTTTAAATCCCATCGAACTTGCCTAATTTCTCAATATTCTCGACAGATCGTGACGAATAAAGAGTTTACCAGAGTGTTTGCAACGACGATGCAGAGACCCGCTTTTCTTCCAATACCGAGCTTCGCTTTAAATATCCTTTTAAACAAAGAGCGTGCAAAAGTTAGTACAAAATCTCAGTGAACTTATCCTCTTCTTACCTTCGGTCGCATTGTACTAGCTCTTTTTCAGATTATGCTGGAGGGACAGAAAGTTGTACCGAAACGTGTGAAAGAATTAGGATTCGAATTCCAGTATCCTGATATAAATTCTGCGTGCGCCGAGATACTCGGTAAAAGTGTCGTCAAGTTCAAATAATTAACGATCGGATATAGATAGTATATATATCTATATAACGTTACATTAGTAGTGTGCGCGCACACGTCTATGTATGTACATTGGGACAGACTCGTAAGTTGTAACTTGCTAGCGGCCGGAAAAAGTTGAGCGTACACAGGTTTTACGTTCTATTCGACGAAGAAATACATGAATATATTTGACTGTACAACATTGATCCTGAAAAGGGCATTTTTATGCATACATATGTATTCCAATTATCCAGTTAACTTGGCTACAATTTTCTATCTGTTGGATTAATGGATCAATAAACTTTAATGGACGCGTACAAAATAATACAATTAACAGTTTTCTAGATTATCAATTAAGAGTGGTATTCTATCGCGAGTATGGGAAATGGGAAGGGATGAGAGATGATTGGATGGATTCGTAGTAGCTTTCCCGATCCAACCGACCCGTCTAGTATGATTTGCATTTAAGAAAGTAATCGATGTTCTTCCTAAGGTTCTGCAGTTCGTTCCTCGCGAAACCTTCCATACTTAAACAGATTCTTCTTCCGTCCTTGTGAAGTATAAAGAGTCCCATTCGCACGGAAACTCCAACGTATCTTACGTCGTTAAGTTTCATCACAACGCAGGACTCTTGCGTCGCTTTAAAGCACAATTTATCTATCCAAGTGGATCTTCTAATAACAGCATTATTCACATCTTTGTCCAATAACAAATCCTGCCATTCTCCGAATGCGTCCAAACTGAACATTATCTCGCCCAAGAGCAAGATAATCGAATAAAGAAAATTCTCCGTCAACCGGCGAGACATTTCAGTGAAAATAATCGCAGACACTAAATGCATGAAAGAAGGTGGGGTTAATTAAAATGGTGAATTACGGCTATAGCTTATTAAATCACGGAACCACGTTAGTGATTCTCGGCACCACGGATAAAGGGTTTTGTTGGGAATTCAATTTCTCTATCGATACGCGCGTATGTATACATATACATTCTTATCTACTACGAAGAAGTAATTGCATATGTATCTTACGACTAAGCAACGACCATGCGACCAATCCCGGTTTACGAGAGACATGAATTTTTCGTTCGTTTAAGCATAAGACTCGAGGCTTCGTGCATAGAATCATATCGTCACTCTAAAATTTGGCCCCTACGCTCGAACTTTCGCTTATAAAAATGGAAACTGAAACTGTTTCAGGACAGGAAATCAAACCAATTATGACTTTCAGTTGTTACGTGACTTTCTTTACCCGAAATAAACTATTCAGTTGATTACACGTGGCTCGTAGTATTCAGTAACTACACATACACGTTAAGCGCACTATTTAAAATGCTGGTAAGTGTCCCGCGCGCATGTCGCCTGTGTCTGTGGGCTATGAAGTTAGGCGCAGACAAAAAGATTGTAATATGGCGCGGGCCATGAGGACAGCTGTTGTATACTGACAAAAAAGTGAAAGCGGGGAGAAACAGAAAGAGGAATATCTTGTTTTCGAATGAGATATTCTTTCGTGACGGGCGGGAGAGAATTACGTAGCGATCTGTTTGCAGAGAAATGATTCGAAATGAATAATAGTTCGACGGAGTATAAGAATAAAGTGGCAACAGTCAGTTGAAACTGGTTGAAACGGTAAAACAGAGTGGTTGGCACATATGTGTGTACACACATTATAGCACAACTACATTGGTAGCGAGTGTGGGTGGTGCGTGTGTGTAATACGATGATGCATACGTATGGCGATGGAAGTGGTTGTGTAGGCATTGAAGAATCAAGAAAAAGGCAGCTCGCAAAAGTACTTCATAGAACAATTAATCCGATTGTATGACTACCAATTGATCTCATTTAAACACCTTGTCGCGAGAATCCGATGAATTAAGATACGACAGCGTGTCAGTGAGGAAAAAAGATGACCAGAGAAGTAAGTTAAAGTTGCGCTGGAAATCTTGCAGCAACGCTTATTTCGCCAAGATTTCACATTATCCTAGTCGTTGTGACGCAAATCGTAAGGCCAAAGTGTCGAAAGAAACAGCAGATCATATAATTTTTCGTTGTATATCTCAATGCGATTGCGAATACGTGCACAACACCAGACAAACAGTTCTCGAAGTTATCAAACAAGCTACAAGGACTTGCTTCTATGACGTTACTCATCGATTGTTTAGTTGTATTTACGGAGTACTGGACAATCTTCTACAACTAAAAGATGACCAAATATCGTTCGGTAGTGGAACGAGTCTCCAGTGATAATCATCGTTTCCATCACTGCTTTTACGAGGTTAGAATTCATAACGCAATTACGCGCACGTCCCTTGTTTTCCTTCGCGTCCGTTCATTATGCCCAACATTTCGAAATCATAGAAACTTACTCACTGCCAGTTCGAGCAGAGAACGAATGCTATTGAGATTTCCTCCCGCAAATTACGCACATATTTCCCTTTTTCATTCTTCGACTTTTTACATTCCTCGAAACGTTGCTCTTAGAAAGTTTAATCTCGAAATTTCATCACTGGGCAATGCGCTTTACTACCATTAAATTACAACAGTAATATTCATTTATATATTTTCTTTAAGACTTTTATTGAGCGGTTTTTAAATGTTGTTGTACAGGAATCACCATGAATGCCAGAACTCAGTTGTTCGAATTAAGCATGGAGGGCAGACAAGTGGACGAGGCGGTAGCAAGTATCTTCCACAGTGTTCTTTTACACCGAAGTCTTGGTAAATTTAAGTACAAACAAGAAGGTAGCTATTCAGTAGGTACAGTGGGATACCAAGACGTCGACTGCGACTTTATCGATTTTACTTATGTCTGTTGTTCGTCTGTGCATCTGGATCAAACGCTGAAACGTGAAATATCAGGTTTCTCCGAAGCTTTACGTTCCACAGACAGTCCAGGATCCGGCCAAATATCCTTGGAATTCTTTCAGAAGAAGAAAAATCGTTGGCCGTTTCAACCAGAATGCATACCTTGGGAAGTGTGGACAGTACGCTTGGAGCTTATAAAATTAGCGACAGAGCACGAACGACAGATATGCAGGGAGAAGGTCGGCGATTTACTGACGGATAAGATACTTTATATAACGGAAGTGATGAATCGGCACGATTACCTACCGAAAATGCCGAATCAAGCGGAATTGGACCTGATATTCGACACGTCGTATCCCGACATACAACCTTACCTGTTCAAATTATCCTTCACGACGTCTAGCCCGCCTAGTACGACGATGGGTAACACAATGAAGAAGCTGATCAAAGAGACATTATCGATTTAGTTGTATGAGTTCGCGGGCACTTTGTAGCGTATATGCTATGCATATACAATACTGATTCGTTTAGAGAAACAACCGTGGGAACTTCTCTTTGCTAATCAAAGAATTTTAGCTGCCGCATCGATTCTTGGCTTCTACTTTGGTTTCGCGCTCACGCAATGCCTTCGTAACGTAGCTTCCTTTACTCTTAGCCGCGAGTAGATCGTCCACTTTGCTAGATTTTCTACGTCTGGTTGGCGAAGAGAGTTCCGTGTGTATAGCGAAGTAGGTATGGAACAAATTCTATGGAGGATTTCGAATTAGATAGGACGAAGAATCGTATCCCATGCGAGCGTTACGAACACACCATTTACGATCTAGGCTCGTGCAGGTTCTGTGCCGACAATACTTGTCAGGAAAAACAGTTTAATACAATATAATGAAATGTTTGTGAAATTGCTATGGTACAAAGGAACAAATTGAGTGTAGCGTTACTTTTGCTTCGTTTTTTTTATGGTTACTGTTCCATACAAAGACCGTTGCATACACAGTTGTCCTGGACTATCGCTTTTTCGCGAAATAGCACACGATTGTTTCGTAATTTTTAAATTTCGATTTCAAATCGTTCGGTAAGTGACAACAGAGTAACGAGCTTCTCCGATCTTTTATTACCTTGTTCCAGCCGAAGTTTCCCCGCGGCAATAGAGGCGTGTAATTGTAAATGAATATGACAGTGTCCGGCGTTTATTTTAGAGATAGAAACGTGACGGGAAATGAATTTATCTTACTATGTAAAGATATTTCTATTGTTTCTTGCTATTTACATGCTGCCGCACACGCATGCCCGGATCACGGTACACATTTAAATAGTGCGATGCGTGCCTGCGTACGCGTCGGCACTGGTGCGCCACGTCGCGTATGTGGGTGTGTTTGCGGTTAAACTCGAGAGGGAATAATGCGTCCCGATTCCCGGCAGTGATGTGCGCTTGTACAGCAGAAGACTATACGTCGAAGCGAACAGGTCGAAGGTCACATAAAATCGACGTTACATACTTACGTAAATAGTCTAGATATTCAACCAGTTTTTAGGCGATTAACAATTGATCGATATTTACAAATTAGCAATATGTACTTGTATATTTCGTGTGATGGAAGAATGAACTGAGAACGAAGAATCTTCGTTGTTTAACCGTGTGGCAAGTGTGCTCGGAGAAAATGTCCATCAACTTTAATGATTAAGAATTTCGACTATAATCTACGAGTATATCTATAACGACGCGTGATTGTACACATTGTAGATTTTAACGATCTAAAATCTAAAGTGATTCACGTACCTAGTTACATGGGAGACTTTTCTTTTGGGAATAAAGCTGTCGCCAGAGCGTCGAGTTGCGTGTAAAATTTCTAGAGAGCAAAGTGAATCGAAGTGATACAAATAACACGCACCAAACCGTTACGAGTAGTTTCCATTGAATTCCCGAAAGTTTCATGCCTTCGTATCGAATTTTTATAATAGAGGGTAAACGCTTAGAGAATAGTAATGTTAAGCAACGATACTGCTATTTATTAACTCGAAGTACACCGTGGAAATGTGTTTTCGTTAAGAGGAAGAGGCAGGGCGTGTTTTTCCAAAGAGCAGGAGGGAATCGTGTACAATTCTAGTGTGTAATGTATAACTATATACATATGTGTACATACATAGGTACTATACGCGTATATAATTGGAAGATTATACGAAAGAATAGACTATAGGGGGTGCAAGGGGAGGGGCTAGAAGGGAGAGATGCAAAGTATAGCGAGCGGGCGTATGTACACGTACGATTACGAGATATATTTGAGATATGTTTGAAGATGTATTTTTGTTTGCGTTCATGTAAATGTACATATTATATTGTGAACGCGCGTGCATAGGGTGCAGGCGTGCGTTTGGGTAAGAAATAATGATTATTGAAAATGTGTAAATTGCCGTAATGGTACCAAGATACATATAGAGAGGAAACTGTTGCGTAGCTGTGAAAACTTGAAAACCACGAGGACAAACAATTCACTCTTAATAAATTACCGTATTTTATAATGAGAACTTTATTATTAAGTGCCTGTGCTTGTTGCCTAACCTTCCCGAAACAAACATTTCGAAAGATGGCGCAACACCAAGGGTACGATTGCAAGGGTGACGGAAGGTGAGTCGGGGAACAGGAGCCGAGTACGAGTAAGGAAGCTAACCCAGAGCAACCCATCGCGATGGTAATCGGTTGTCGCGGACGCCTGCGCGAGGGAACATTCGGCGGCTTGTCTGGTTAGGTTCACCAGCAGCGATTTCCCGTTCTCACAATCAGTCGTCGATAGAAAAGGTTGCTCGTCGTCTCGGATGCACTTCATCTCGCGTTGAACGTTAAACACCGTGCGAGTCATTACTTTTCGTCTAACGAATTATTCAATCGTTTGCTGTTGCTGTCTGTTTCTTTCTTTTTTGCCATTCAACAAATCGATATTTTTCTGAAAATATTCGAATTTCGGAGAATCGTCTACGCTCTACGCAAAGTGATCAAGATTACAATGTGCTTTTTGTTCAACTCGATAGCGATCAAAATTAATGTTTAGTACACTATTTTTCCAATTTAATATGTATATATCAGTTTCGGAGAATATTGTATCGGTGAATTGGAAGAGTTTTCAACGGTTTTTAGGATACTTCGCGAAAACCATTTTAATTCGTTTCGTTTAGATTCTTTTAGATAATTTCATTTAGATTCTTCTTCTACCCCCTACCGTTACTACGCCCCTCTTCTTCTCGTTACATCTTACCACAGTACTATTTCCGTACAATGAGAAAAAATTGACGGGATCGACACGCGGTGCTCTCCACAGGTGGCCCAAATCCAACTCTCGGACTTCTAAATGTAGTTTCCTCGGCTGGAGCGAGGAGGGACTTAATGTGTACTTACATGTGAACTTCGACGAAATTTCAATAACCGTTTAATCGGTTCAAAGAAAATCGGTAGAAGAAGTTGAAGTTAAAAGTTCTAGCTTCGGCTTGGATGCTTCGTGATTGCGGAGTATATGTTCTATTTTCGGGGAATGTTTTTACCTCGGTAACCTCGGCAAACACCAGATTTCACTATTTTTAAGATAGCTGGTACATGCGACTCGATGGAACCGCAGGGAGAGCATCGCGATACAACTTGCTCGGCTTGCACGGTTGCACGATTCTCGGTAAAAAAAACAAATTGTCGCGAATTCGAAGTTCCTCGAATTTGGCCAAGGAGGAAGCAACAGCTAAGCTGACGATTTAATAGTTACATTCGAAGAAACGATCGACAGGTCCGTCCTTCCGCCGCGCCGTTCAGTGTTGATCCCGTTTTATGGTCGAATTTCACGAACACGTTGCTTCTTCGGTTATCCGAGTCAAGCTGAATTCCATAGCCGTGCTAGTCCGTCTCTTCGTTTCATCTTACGTTCGTCCAGAGACGAAGCACTAGCACGGCAGTCGCGGCACTACAGTAATTGGTAAAAAGCATGATCGCGGTATAGGTGTACGATGTGAATTGTATTATATGTAGAAATTTATGTTTTCAGCAGTGAGTGTTTGTAGAGGTTTGATCGAAACGCGATTGGTGTGATTCGAACGAGACGCGAAGTGGAGGGGAGGAAACCTAGACAATCCGAAAGAAGGAAATACATAAATCTAAACAAAGAAAGAAATTTTCAGAAGCGGAATCGGATTGGGATAAACATAGAACGTACACCGCGCGGATGGAAAAGTGCGGGAAATAAGAATGGTGAACACAATGCTTCCGTGTAACGGGTGCTTGCAAGTTTCGTTGATTGTGAGTGATCCAAGCATCGGCGGTATGAATGGGAATGGAAACGGAAGCGGGACCGGGCACGGGAACGAGACCGGCAGAGGTAGCGGGAGCGGTAGTGGGAACGGCAACGGCGATATCAATGACAGTGACAATGACAACAACGTGACTTCGAACGTTATGGTGCAGCTAATCTTTTATATCTTTTACGGGAATATCTTCGTGGTCGGTCTGCTCGGTAACGCGCTGGTCTGCTTTGTCGTGGCGCGGAATCGTCAGATGCAGACGGTAACCAACCTGTTTATCGCAAACCTGGCGTTAAGCGACGTGCTGCTCTGCGTGCTGGCAGTTCCGTTTACACCTCTGTACACATTTCTCGGCGGCTGGATATTCGGCAGGACGCTCTGCCACTTGGTCCCATACGCGCAAGGTGTCAGCATCTATATTAGTACATTGACTTTAACGAGCATCGCGATCGACAGATTCATGGTGATCATATATCCGTTCCATCCTCGCATGAAAATCCATGTTTGCCTGGCCGTGATCGCGGGCATCTGGGTAGTGGCCCTGCTGGTCACGCTGCCGTACGGGCTTTACATGTATCTCGAGGAACCGCATAGTTATTGCGAGGAGCACTGGCCGAGCGAGCGGTTTCGGAAAATCTTTAGCACGGCCACCTCGGTACTCCAGTTCGTGCTGCCGTTCTTCGTGATCGCGTTCTGTTACACCTGCGTCTCGATCAAGCTGAAGGATCGAGCGAGATCGAAGCCTGGCGCCAGCGTAAATAGGAGGGAGAAAGCCGATAGAGAGAGAAAGAAACGGACGAACCGAATGTTGATAGCTATGGTCACTATATTCGCCATTTCCTGGCTACCCCTCAATATAGTCAACGTTGCCAACGATTTCTACTCACCAGCTAATGATTGGTCCTACTATAGACTCTGTTTTTTCATGACGCACTGCCTCGCTATGAGCAGCACATGTTACAATCCATTCGTTTACGCTTGGCTCAACGAGAACTTTCGCAAGGAGTTTAAGCAAGTACGAACTTATCGCCAAACATCCAAATATACTTCCGATGCAGCTTCTTCTCGCAGACGGAATACTTTTCACGTACTCGTTCCTTCTCTTTCGCCTTCTTTCGAACAATTAACAGCGTTTCAACCGACCGCGAAAGGGACCGACATAAAGAATTTTGTTCTGCGAAAAATCGCTATTCCCACGAAGCCTTCTTTTCCATAAGCAATCCCGAAATTCCGTAAGAAAAGAAGGGAGGTTACTCGACAATGATCGTGAAATTGGTTTCGTGGCCATTATCCAAGAGGGAAGGAACCTCGCGCGGAAAAGTTTTCTCATTTCCATCGTATTTACGTAACTTTGACTAGGCAGATGTAGCTATTCGTTGCTCTGAATAGCCGAGTGTCCTGTTGCTTTCTTTATACATACATACGCACCTACTACGTTTTTATTGTATGTCTGGCGTTCTCGGAAGTTGTATCTAAAAATTAAATGGTCGATCGGATAATCGGCACCATTGTACATGCTCGCGTGTATGTGTATATGTATTTAATTTATAGTGGCGGATTTAAGGTAGGAGAGAAGGTAGGGCGGAACGAAATATACGGGCAAAATATTTTTTTATCATTCATGACTTCTAATAGTGGGCAAATTTGCCTTTCATAATAGTTTTAAGCTGCCAAAGTTTGAAAGTGATCAACAAATTTTTTGAGGTTCCGCAAGCCTTTAAAAAATTAATATTTCAGTAAATATTTCCGTAAATATTAATATTTGAAGGGCTTGCGGCACCTCAAAAAATTTTTTGATCACGTTCAAACTCTGGCAGCTTAAATACCATTATAAAAGGCAACTTTTGCCCACTATTAGAAGTCGTGAATAATAAAAAAATATTTTGCCCCTATATTTCGTTCCACCCTACTAGAAGGGCCATCAGAGCCCCATCCTAAAAATAATTATGATTTTATCCAAATTATATTTTTTTTCTGTACTGTTACACTTTGCCTGTTTTCAGCAAACAACCTCTTTAATTTCCCGAAAAATAGGCCCCCCCGGAACGTTTGCCTCCTGGGTCTCTTTCTTTAAATCCGCCACTGATAATTTGGAGTGATTACGGAAGATGGGAAGTTGCAACTTGCAAGTACCTATGTACAACGCATGTTCATACACTTCCCTTTTTCCTTAAACGACGAATAGCTTTCCGATAACTATAATGTAGCCTCCGATAAACCGATGGTCCGGATCTAGGCTGATACCCTCCGCGAGTTTCACCTCCGGAAATTGTTTTCAAGGTACTCCCATGTTTCCCGAGAGCCACCAGCGGAAGCACTGCAACAACTACCGAGCGACTTAAGAATCATAAAGCGTGCAACGGCAACAGCACCCTCCAGGAGTCTTTGCTACCCGGTCAAGCTCAAAACAGAGCTGTGAATCCGGACGGTTGCGAGTTGATCGTTCTCGACGCGACCACCACCAATCTCTCGAGAGAGGCCGAAGAAGATGGAACTCTGTGACCGGTTGCGACTTGCGACCGACGGCCTATCGCCAGTGGTAAGTGGACATTACAGTTCTATGTACATATTCTGTAATTTGCATAATGGACTTCATTTGCATTTCCCTTTCCCCTCGTTTCTATTCACCTGTTAATTTCATACTTCTGTTCTCGGATGCAATCCCTTTCCATGTAAAATTTCATATATTATTTACCAGTGGCGCACTCAGGATTTAATCTTGGGGGAGTTGAAGGCGTAAAAATATTTTCAATGCAAACCCAATAAAATTCAATAGGTAATTATGAAAATTGATTTAAAGAATAAAATCCAGTTCTCTTTTCTTTTTACTGAGCCCCTTCTTTAGGGAGTGCCAGGCCCCCGTGGGCCCTCCTCCGAGCGCGCCACCTTGCGGCGACTAATTTTTATTTCGTTCATGGTTTTTGCCTACGATCAGGGGCGTCCGGAAACTTTTTTCCAGGGGGGGGGGGCAACTTTGGGATGATGGTAAAGAAAAATATACCTCTCTTGCTTTTTTTAACCCATTTTATAGTGCCAATTTAATTAAAAATTTAAAATCGAAATTTAAAAATATTCCCTCTTTTAGTATAAACTTAATAAAGATCAGTTTTGAAAAAAAGCGATTTTTTCTCAAAAGCCAGGGGAGGGGGGCAACCACCACCACCACCCCCCCCCCCCCCCTGCGGACGCCCATGCCTACGATATAATGCGAAAGGAAACCTGAAGCGACGATAGGGAAGAGAATAATGCATATCCGACTGTACCTATGATATATATACATACACAGTTTTCTATCGAACCATAGCTTGTTCTTATCGATCACAATAATCCCTCCTCGAAACCGGTTACGTTATCTGTTGGTCGATGGGGTTTCGCTGGGCGATATCGAGAAGCAGAGATTGCGTTGTCGCTGACAAATTGCGGATCCACTTTAGCCCTCGCATAATGCGTCACGGTAATGGATGCTTCTAGTTCTTCCATAGTGGGTACATGGACACGGGTTGAAAATGAGGATCAACATTCATCGCGTCCATTCGTCAGCAGGGTTATTTAACCCTTCCCCTCGCGCGCGGCCACGCACACACACAATCACAAACACCCCCTATCGCCTATCCCATTGTTTGCACGAAATCAAAGGGGGAAATTAATTCGAAACACGAATATAACGACATAGTCGTCCGATCGAATAGATTTCTGGACACGCGCGCTCGCTTTTAAAATTCCGTACGGCTCAGTTCAATATAAATCGATCGCGAAGGGCAGAGATAGGGTAAGAACTGGGCTAGAATGGGGAGGGCGGAAGCGGGGGCAGGGGCGCCAGCGCGATTTAATAGAAATTGAAAATGCCATTCAAATTCAAAACAAAGCGAGTCCGCCGCCTTTTAAGCGAGAATATTGCAGGGCTGTTATTCTAAGAATTTGCCCCTTGCAAATTGTACTCGCGCCGCGCATATCGTAAAGCTGAGATTCCCAAGTTCGTACCGCGTTACCTCTAACAACCTCGCTCCTATTGTTAAGGACAGAGAATTGAACGAGAAAGGGCCGTTTTGATTTTCTGAGAAAATTATTTTTTAGTTTCTTCTGGGGTGCCCCGGGTCAGTGAAATTTTTTCAGAATTTTCGTTGATCCCGCGAGTACGTAGCAGTATATTGATTTTTCGAACAGCCGAATACAAACAGAAGCACGGGCGCGAGTGTACGGCGGATACGTAACGATTGCGTAAGACGATATACAGGAAGCAAGTCGAAGATGTTATTATACTGAGTAATTTCAGCCAGGACCGAGCGTTCATATCTCGAGCACGCTCGCTGAGCATAAGTATGCATTTTCAATACACTGTCGTTGCTTCGGGCAGAGATGGGCAAACAATTATTTGAAATAAAAATTTGTGTACGAAATTTTTATTTCAAATTTTTCGCCGATCTCTGGCTTTGGGGATATTTCCGCCGAGATCGTTGAAATAGAATACACAGGGTAGACGCCCCAATTACTGTCAGTGTCCTTATTACTACCACTTTATTTATCTTACTTCATAAAAACGTGACGTATAAAGAATAGTGTTCAGACAAATTTATCATTAAATTGAGGCTGCTCTTCTTCTTCTTATTATTATTGTATATTATTCTTTATACGTTACGTTTTTATTAAGTATAATACATAAAATGGCATTAATATAATAAATATAATAATTCATTTGTCATGTTACAGGAGCAGCTATAAGATTACCGCGGAGATGGTAAGCTATCATTGGAAAGCACTGCAACAGAGTTAAACTTAATCTTGTAATTATATAAAATGGGTAACAATGGCCCGAGAAGAAATGCCTATCAAGTGTAATGACGTTGAGAATCGACCTGTAAAAATCTTAGTGAAAAGCAAAACATAGTCGATTACAAACGGTCTCGTTTCTTTTTATTCTAACCAATGGTGACCATGACCAGACGTTTCCTTATTTACAGCGTAATTATAAGTACGAGTGATTGAGATTCAAGACGTACAAACAGGCAAACTGAAACTTGTAGATATAAGATGCATACATGTATGTAAATACATTAGGGTGGACCTTATTTTTCGACTTTCAATTTTTTTTCGGGTCCCCCCAGTGGACGAAAAAATACTCTGTGCAAAATTTGAAGTCGATCGGACAACGGGAAACCGTGCCGCATCGAATTTGGGAGATGTTTTATTTTTCTAACTCGTTTTTCTCCATTGCAGTATTTCGTTAATATACATGTTTATATATCGTTGAATTTGTCTGTTTACGCTCTGTAACAATATAGAATGAAAGTATAAGATCAGTTAAAAACGAATCTCGATCTTGAAATCGTAAAAATTTACTTTCAGAAAAGACTTTTTTCGTTGGCATTATTTTTACCTTGTCAAACAGTACAACTTTGTCTAAGAATTTTTTTCATATATTTATAAATAACAGATTTCAAAATTTTAATGAAATAACTGATACTTTCATCAAGATTACACTGTTCCAACAGATCTTATAAATGTGGATCCTCTGGAATGAGAAAACGATACCAATTATAATATTGGATTAAATACAGTAAATAATTTTGCAGTAAACGATTCGGCCGAACGAGGAGTCAAACTCGTTCAAAAGTTTAATTGTAACATTCAATACCCGTTTCTTATAGATTTTTATGCTCTGAATACGAATTTGCACACCGTTTTTCGCCATCATCTTCAGTTTTTGAGAAATTCGATTTTGAAAAAAAATGTACATTTTCAACTTTGAAAATTATTTGTGTTCAAACAGTGATAATGATTCGGTTGCTTGTTCCGTCCAATTATTCTACGAAGCCTCCGGAACACAACGATATAAGTTATTATTCCCTTATTAACATTTAAATATATTTAAATGATGCTATGCATATTTGATGATGGAAAAATATATGCTGCATCGCGTGGAGTAGTCAGATTTTCTTCTAGACTCCTGGTTTTTAAAATAAATTGAAAGATATTTGCAAAAATTGGTGCATTTCGGGTGTCCCTTTCCTTTTGATCTTATTTATAATTATATGAAAAAAAATGACGTAACTTGTACTGTTTGACAAGATAAATATAATGCCAACGAAAAATGTTTTTTTCGATGGTTAATTTTTTAGATTTCAAGGTCATGATTTTTTTTTTGAGTGGTCTTATATTTTGTCTCCATATTGTTGCAGAGCGTAAAAAGATAAATTCAACCATATATAAACATGTATATTAACGATATACTACAATGGAGAAAAACGAGTTGCAAAAGTAAAACATTTTCACATTCGACGCGGCACGGTTTCCCGTTCTCCAATCGATTTCAATTTTCGCACACATTATTTTTCCAGCAATGGCACAATTCTAGTGTGTGTCCCCGCCAAAAATCTGTAAATTATTTTTCGACAAGAGTAACTAAGGTCCACCCTGAACGCGATCGACAGATTGAAAGCAACGAATTTGCGATCCACTGTTGAAGAAACGAAAGAAAATATATTTCCGACTTGGCTGCAGTTGATTATCTAATTTCCTACTTTTCCCCGTCATCCCACACACACGTACCTGTGCACCTGCACCAACATCGATGGTTTGTTATATAACTAGAGAATATGTAGATATTGTGAGAACCGGTCAGCTGATAAAAGCCTCGCTCGGATCGTCCACCATCCCCGAGGGCGAGTTCTTCTCCCCTTTCGCTCATCTCCGATTTCAATTCCGCAATAACTCCTCATTATCCTGGGAAATGATTGTGGTAATCCGAGTCTGCTTCCTAAGGAACGGTGCTTGTCGAGGAGCGGACAGGGTGAAAGGTGAAGCGTATATGTGTGTATACTATGTATCTATGTGCGCGCGTACTTTCGCGCGACATTCTCTGCGCGAGATAGAAATAGCCGAGTCTGAAAACATTTATGCATTTTTATTAACATTTTTACACTTTTTAATATTTACGTGTACGATCTGTGCCTCGCATTTATTTTATACAAAGATAGATACATATAATGAACAAACAGCAGTAAATACGGCTTTGCGTCAGGAATATTATAGTTTGGCAAATGATAATTCTTTCCTTAGTTCTGTGTTCATGTGTATATATACACACATATATATATATATAAACATACACACGTACACGGGTCTATGTTTATGTGTGCATACATCTATCGCGCACGCGCCCATATACAGTGGGGAACAAAAGTATGTGGACACTTTTAAAATCGCATAATTTTTTTAAAATTAATCCAAATGACTTGATTTTTTTTTGAGAAGCTAGAAGGATTAGGTTGCTAAGTGACGTGTTTCGTCGTTTTGAAAAAAATTTCAATTGGTCGGCATAGCAAAGAAAAAGGAAAGGTTGTTAAAATTTTTAAAAAGGTTAAAAATTAAATTTTTTTTGTGGGCCTGTAATGAAAATTCAAAAATCACATTTGTAGATTGAAGTAAGTTGTATACGCGCCTACAATTTCATCAAAATCGGTTAACGTTGCTCTGAGCTATAAACGCTTAAAAATCGCAGAATAAAGTCGAAAATCGCGAAATTCCCGAAATCAGCGATTTTCGACCTTATTCTGCGATCTTTAAGGGTTTATAGCTCGGAGCAACGTGAACCGATTTTGACGAAATTTTAGGCGTACAACTTACTTCATACTACAAACGGGATTTTTTCATTTTCATTACGGGCTCACAAAAAAAGTTGACAAAATGATCTCTCCTAATTTTTTGCTATTCCAACCAATTGCAACTTTTTTCAAAACGACGAAACACGTCGCTTAGCAAACTAATCCTTCTATATTCTCAAAAAAACTCAAGCTGTTTCGACCAATTTTGAACAAGTTATACGATTTTCAAAGTGTCCACATACTTTTGTCCCCCACTGTACATATACGTAAGGAAAAAAATATACATAGGTACATATATACATGCATTCGTACGCATGTATGTACTTACATACTCAGGCATCCAAGTTTACACGCTTCCATTTACTATGTTACAGAGATGTTCGATTTGAAAATACTCGATCCAATAGTTTTAGCGTCGGCGAGACTCTGAATTTTATCGTGTGCCCAATCGATGTTTACACGATGTCCGATACCTGATACCCGATACAATGAACTCATACCAGCCATTCTCTTTACTGAATATGTGCGTGTACACGTCTAGAAATAATATCTATTAATGTTGATAAAGAATCCTGTCGTTCGATTAACATTTTGTACGACAAGCGACAACAGATTTTCCTTCAACTTCCGCGACAGATTCAAGCTAACTTAAACGCACTGATTAGGGGATCATTTCATAGCGTTGTAGTGTTGCAGTGTCACTGTCATTAATCGCGTTCGTTGACCGACTATGAGTTTAGTACTTCATTGTATCAGAGTGCATGTTCGTGTAGCCGTGTAGCCTAACGCATGAGAAAAACATTGATTATTTTCAGTAGACGCCTCATTCTTTCGACCTTTCCTTTTCCATCAGCCTTCCATTTCATATCCATAGCTGCCACTTTGCTCCGTTCGCGAAACAAGTTGATGCCAAAGAGATTATTTTCAAAAGATGCTTAACGTTCAATCGCGATAATTGAAGTGACGAATCGCTTTGCTTAGGCAACGCCTCGAACCGCCTTCTATTCCGTTTCCATATAAACATACATACAGACATATTCCCCACCGTTCGATGACATACGCACGCACTAATCGCCGTGAAAACGTTGCGCTTTACTTGGAAGATGAATATCTCTTGTGCGTATACAGTTGGAGTAATCGACAATCTCTTTGGCAGCAACGTTACCACGGATTTCTTCGACCTCAGAGAATACAGATGTTGTCTCTCCTCACTCAACAATTATTGAAATCTTTTATTGGCGGAAATGTACAAGTGAATTTCACCTGAGCCAGAGCTTTAATCGAAGAGCATCCACGCCGTTCAAGTAATACCGAAACAATCGTTTGTCGCGCACAAATCCTAGATTCTCGTATAGACGTAGCGCCGGCCGATTAGTTATCTCCGTTTCCAACACCACCTCGTCCGCGTTATCTTCCACCATAGCTTGGATCGCTCTCCTCACCAGGTTCGATCCGATCTTCCGCTTTCGGTATTTCACATCGACGGCTAACATCGCAATGTATCCTCGTTTTATCACCTTTCTGTGGATATCCAACTTGCAGACTATGGCACCGACGCACTCGTCACCATGCATCGCCTTGACGAACAAAAAGCAAGAGTTTTCTTTAAATCCTATACGTGCAAGAGAAACAGAACCCGACGAAAGCTGGCTAAAAGTTCTTTTGGCATCTGCACACTCTCTAACGCCGTATCTCTGATCCCTGTCTTCCTTTAAATTCTACATAGGCAACAACCAGCAAAAACAATATATAAACACTATCGTATCAACGTCTATACAGAATCAGAAATTATCGCATGTATGTATGTATTTATACCAGCATCGTTTCGACATACTTGATATTTCTATAGAATAATACATACCAGAAAGCACAATTTTGGCCAATTATGAATGAAATATCTATACGTATAAATAGAGTACGGTTCGCTTAGGTCCTTTTGTATCAATTTCATAATATCAGGCATTTGTAATTCGCTTGTGTAACTAACGTACTGAATGTCATCACCTTTATTCTCTAAGGGTAACGTGTCTGTTTTATCTAAATGTATACAAGAAGAATATGATAGAAATAAGTTATACATAAGCAGTATTTATAGTAGATATACACGAAATGATATAATTAATCGTATAAAATGTTATATGGAGAGACCGCTTTCGACACTGGTTTTACGTTCTCGATATGTTTATTTCGATATGCTCTATCATCTACATTCCAGTTAAATGTCCCTCGTGAATATGCAGAAGGTATTTATCGAAAGAGACGTTTAGACGTGGATAAGCACTATAAGCAGACACCGTCCACGCGCTAAAGATTAACATGAATTTCCCATACCGTGTTGACTTAAATGACTAGTTTCCATAGTTTTAGATTGCGGGAGGTTAGCCGTACTGGCGATTCTCTCGGGTGAATCGTAGATACCGTTCAGTCGACTTATCCCATTTGCATGTAGTTCTTCGTATATTTCGGTCGCTTTTAAAGTGAGCCGTGACTTAATGTCCAGAGAGGAGATATCTGTCAGAGAATCGTGCTTCTTCTCCTCGACCTTACTTTCTTCACTCTCCGATCTATTTACATCCGCAGCCTTTTCCACCTCGACGCTCTCCATTTCACTTGATTTTCCTACCTCCGAGTGTCAGAATTTCGCTGCTTCACCGCGTCAGCTGAGATATGAACAGAGTGTTTTGGTGGCACTGTTATCACAGTTTCCTCTGCGATCCCACTAACGTGTCAGCAGAATCTTTAGATGCTGCACAGACTTTTTAATCGAATTTTCATAATTACGGCAGGCTAAGTAATGGTTCGTCGGTGATTTTACGTTAAAACGCGGATATCCGACAGAAACTTCCGAACGACAGACACGACACCATATTGAATTTCTGATTTCTGCCAAATTCTGCCAATTTCTGCAATGACTGCTGCAAGTCGAACATAAACAATGATCTTACGAGAAACAACAGTTGAGCCGACGCGGCTCAGAAATACCACAAACGCGCACAACGGGCACAACGAACACTGGCCCGAATCAAACGGTTGGCGTTTGCTTCGCGACCATCCCTTCTACAATGTTTTGTGAATATGATGAGAGGAAAAGCGGGCAGAGCCACGCCATACAGTGATGCCAGAATGAGGACGGGAGCGCTCGAGAATTTCCCCCACCTCGCATGCACACTACGCCGGAGCTGCGTGTCCGTGAGCTCGGCGCTTCGGACAACGTCGGGAAGACGAGAGAGAACACGAACGTGTGTCTTTCTCTCTCGCTCTTGAAACGCTGCGATCCAAGGTTACGTGCAAGCGACACGCGGCCTTGCGCGATCTTCTTGAGTGCCTCGAGATACACTTTTCACGTTCTGACATATGTATAATACTCATGTAATGAAAAAAAATTTGGAAAAAATTTTGTTAGGGAAATCACGTTTTAAGACCTCCTGATCACGTTTTGACTATTTAGAAAAGAGTTTTTTTTTAAATATCTCATGTATTTGTTAACACGATTACGTTTAAACGGCAAAATGGATTTCAATGAAACTTTATATTAAAATTTTATATTCGTGTCTTAAGATCCATTAGATCACGAAAAATGATAATTACCCGTTATGATTCTTCGATTTTTCAGATATACGAACTAAATTCTACATAAAAAAAAGTTAAATAAAGTTCTCCTGTAACTTGTTTAACAAAGAGAAATGTACATTCATAATTGAGGCATTTGATGGAAAAAAGGCACATACGCCAAAATGCCATTTCAAGAAAATCGATTTCAAAGTTTTCATTATAGTATAACTTAATAAAAAGTAATGCAATTAAATCAAATTTTTTTAAGGATGTAGTTACCGTGTCGTTCAAGCGTTCTGAATACAGAAGTCATGATTTAAAAATGATATGTGTCTTTATTTATAAGTTTTAAACAAGTGGTTTATGTGCCCTTCTTTCATCAAATGCCTCAATTTCTTGTGTTCATTTTAAATTTCCGTACTTTTTATTTGAGCTATTTCTATTTTTCAAACCTTAAAATGAATTTTTTTATTAAAAGACGAATATTTTGATACTGTACATTGGTGAACTTTGTTAAAATTAGAATCCACTCTTGGCCAGTACCATGCACGCTGTAGAAGCCTTCGATAAAAAATATTTTTTCAGAGTATGATCTATAATCTAAAATCGTAATCACATCAAACGTAATTATATCAAGTTGCGACAAAGAATCACGCACTATTTACAAATTAATTACGCGCAGCATGCACGTTACCGCTCGATGGAAATATACGGGAAAGTGGTGGTCTCTTCCATCGAGAGGGAAATGTAAACAATTGGTTATGCAAAGCTAACATCGCGATACATGTTGTACATTAAAATGTGTAAATTGGTATAAAGGTATTATTGTACAAGAATAGGAGAGAAAGGTAACTGGTAAATGCATCTGTGGCAGTTCGGTACTGTCACCATTACCTTGCTGTTATTTCTTTTAGCCTTTTCTTCGATTTTTCTCCTTTCTGAATTTTTCTTACTATTTTACGATTTCCTATCTATTCTTTTCGTTTCCCGTTTCGAGGGTTCGCTCGGGCCTGGTTTTCGTCAAGTACATTTGACGGTCAGATCCGCGATCTGTGGTCGCGTATGCTTTGTTTATGTTTTGTTTATGCTTTGGTTATTCGTTTTGCTGCATTAGTTGCCGAGAAAAATATTTCGCATCAATCCGCAGAGGCGATTCTTCAACTTTTCCAAGACGTTGGGAAAGATCCTGATGTTTTGGAACGTATGACGTGTGGTCGAACAAAGTGTTCTAATATTATATCGAACGTTCTGTGTTCTCGGGAAACAGAGCGTCTTAGTCTGGTTTTACAGAATTCTAAGTTTTCATTATTTATTGATGAAACATCCGACATTACCAATGAGAAATGGATGTCGTTTATTGTTCGGTATGTCGCACCCGAGACGTTGGATGTTCGAACGGAATTAGTAGAATTAATTAATCTTGACGCGCGAGAATGTACTGCCGATAAAATATTTACCTCCTTTAAGAACTCCATGTGGAAAAAGCAAATTCCGTTCGGAAACATTCTTGCTTTGTCGTGTGATAACGCTTCTGTCATGACAGGGTGTCACTCGTCATTCAAGACCAAACTTGCAGAAATTCGCGGTGAAAATTTTTTCACCATGCCGTGTCCATGTCACTCCTCTGCATTGGTAGTGCATGCAGCATGCGCTACCATTCCCGAGGTCTGCGAGGAATTATTACGGAAAGTCGCAACATTCATTTATAGCAGTCCCAAACGCTCGGCCATTTTTCGCGAATTTCAGCAATGTTTTCAATCTACTGACCGCAAAATTTTAAAATTGTGTACTACGCGATGGTTATCGCGTTACTCATCCGTAGTTACACTTTTAGAAAATTGGGACAGTGTGTTGCACTTTCTGCAAGAATTGGTCGTAAGTGAGAAGACAAAGTCTGGGGATCATCTGCTTATCATCATGCAAAATCCAGATGCGAAAGCATATCTTCTGTTTTTGAAATACGTTCTAGAGTATTTTAATGACTTTAGTTTATTCTTTCAGTCGCAACAAACAAGGATCCATTTGCTTCAAAATACTGCCAAAACTCTTTTGTACGATATTTTACGTCATTTTTTGAAACCGCAGCTTTTGAAGCACATGGATTCAGTAAAATTAATAGATTTTTCAAGAGGCGATAATCAAATCGCATTAGATAGTATTCATTTAGGTCCGGATTGTGACACTTTTCTTTGTCAATTAGTTGCAGAAGGCAAACCCGATGTTGTCCAAACTGTTCGAGAAAATTGTATTAAGTTTTGCATAACGGCTGCAAACGAAATTCGTAATCGATTGCCAATCGATGACGAATTTCTGAGCAAGTTACGTGTTTTTGAGCCTCATTTGGCATTAGTAGATACTGACAGAGACACTTCCTTCAAAAGTGTTCTCTTTATTGCTCAGAAATTGGGCGGTTTCGACGAAGACGGTTTGCAAAAAGAATGGTCAACATTGCACCTGAATTTTGCAGATGCAGTCAAGCTTTGTACATTAGCTTTTGATGATGTATGGAAAACGGTGTTGTTAACGCGAAACGATCAAGGCTCGTATAAATATCCATGTTTGCAGGAATTATTAAATTCCATTAGAAGTCTTCCAAATTCAAACGCCGATGCTGAAAGATCGTTTTCCATGCTTCCCGACATAAAGAACAAGAAACGAAACCGACTTTGTTCGACCATCGTCTATGCCATTTGCGTAACGAAATCGGCATTAAAGGCGCACGGGGAAACAGCTCAGAGCATGGAGGTAGATGACAAACATCTATCTCTCATGTCATCTGAGAATTTATATGCAACTTTTGCGAAGAAGCAAAAGAATAGTTTACGTTTACATGCCGTTGATGACCTCGCGGATTTTCCTTCTACGTCGGGTAATGCAAATTGGTGATGTCCAGAATATTATCAATTTCATCCATTTTCTATTTCATTCGATTTTTGGACATCGCGAATATGTAAATAGTTGTTCGATTTACCTCACGCAATTCTTGTTCTATCCTTGCAATAAATTCGCTTGCTTGCTGTACATATGATTCATAGAGAGAACTTCGAGATAATTGTACAAATAAATGTATATTCTTAATTATATTCATTTTATATGTAACAATTATCTCGAAATTCTGTCGCATGTATTATAGTAACTTCCTTTGCTTGCTTTCTATCCTTTGGAAATGTAAACAATTGTAGCATTATTTCAGTCTTACATCTCGTCAATATATCGAACCCAATTGATATATTTACGTGTTGCCTTTCTTTTTTATTTTTGTAATATTTTTGTACATTTTAGTGTACAACATGTATCGCGATGTTAGCTTTGCATAACCAATTGTTTACATTTCCCTCCCGATGGAAGAGACCACCACTTTCCCGTAGTTTCCATCGAGCGGTAACGTGCACGCTGCGCGTAATTAATTTGTAAATAGTGCGTGATTCTTTGTCGCAACTTGATATAATTACGTTTGATGTGATTACGATTTTAGATTTTAGATCCTACTCTGAAAAAATATTTTTTATCGAAGGCTTCTACAGCGTGAATGGTACTGGCCAAGAGTGAATTCTAATTTTAACAAAGTTCACCAATGTACAGTATCAAAATATTCGTCTTTTAATAAAAAAATTCATTTTAAGGTTTGAAAAATAGAAATAGCTCAAATAAAAAGTACGGAAATTTAAAATGAACACAAGAAATTGAGGCATTTGATGAAAGAAGGGCACATAAACCACTTGTTTAAAACTTATAAATAAAGACACATATCATTTTTAAATCATGACTTCTGTATTCAGAACGCTTGAACGACACGGTAACTACATCCTTAAAAAAATTTGATTTAATTGCATTACTTTTTATTAAGCTATACTATAATGAAAACTTTGAAATCGATTTTCTTGAAATGACATTTTGGCGTATGTGCCCTTTTTCCATCAAATGCCTCAATTATGAATGTACATTTTTCTTTGTTAAACAAGTTACAGAAGAACTTTATTTAACTTTTCTTTATGTAGAATTTAGTTCGTATATCTGAAAAATCGAAGAACCATAACGGGTAATTATCATTTTTCGTGATCTAATCGGATCTTAAGACAAGAATATAAAATTTTATTATAAAGTTTCATTGAAATCCATTTTGCCGTTTAAACGTAATCGTGATAACAAATACATGAGATATTTAAAAAAAAAGCTCTTTTCTAAATAGTCAAAACGTGATCAGGAGGTCTTAAAACGTGATTTCCCTAACAAAATTTTTCCAAATTTTTTTTCATTACAAGAGTATTATACATATGTCAGAAAGTGAAAAGTGTATCTCGAGCCTCGAGGCACTCAGGAAGATCGCGCACGGCCGCGTGTCGCTTGCACCCCACCTTGGATCACAGCGTTTCAAGAACGAGAGAGAAAGACACACATTCGTTTTCTCTCTCGTCTTCCCGACGTTGTCCGAAGCGCCGAGCTCACGGACACGCAGCTCCGGCGTAGTGTGCATGCGAGGTGGGGGAAATTCTCGAGCGCTCCCGTCCTCATTCTGGCATCACTGACGCCATAGGCTCTTACTTTGAGCATATTCACAAAACATTCTATGTAGAAAGGATGGTCGCGAAGCAGATACCAGCCGTGTGAAGTTAGTCCTCTCTCCCGCCCTGCACCGTGCAATCTGTTAAGAAATTTTTTAGCGATTGAAAATCTTAACGCGTAACGTTAAATTTTATTGTATATACTTGGGTGAGTGAATGTGCAATTATCGATAAGTCTAACTCGCCTTCCAAATAAAAATATAATTAAGCATCATTCAACAGAAAGTAATGTGTAGTGCAATTAAAAACGATAGAAAGTTGTGAGAATTCAATTTGCTCATTTAATTGTTTATTTTCGGATGTTTTGTTGCGATCCTTGCCCTAGCGGCGTTTAGCGCAAGCTCTTAAAGCGCGAAGTTTGAATTAAATAAATTAAATTTATTAGAAGAGTTAAGGATGAACATTACAACATTAAATATTTGTCTTCGCCTCCTGATGCTTATTTCTTCGCTTCGCGATTCGTCATCGACCTTGTTACAATCCTGACGTGTTATAATAAATCCAATTTTGATCTCCATAAAATATCCTCGTTCTGTTTCTAAATAGTTCTGAATCATTTGGCAATTTAATTTAGTTTCAGTTTATTAAGTTTATTGAGTTTTTAATTATTTGTTACAAGGGGCGAATTCCACTTACGTCCAAATCGCCCGTGAGTTTCATTAGGGTAGTTTTCCCTATACGCGACTGGACGCATCGTCAAAAATTTCAAAGTCGATTTTTTCGAAAATGAAGCGCGATATCAAAAAATTGTATTCCTTTTTCTCGACTTATTTTCTTATTATAAGTCGAAAAGAAAGAGTAACTTTTTTTCATATCGCGTTTCATTCTCGAGAAAATCAACTTTGAAATTTTTGACGTTGCGTTCAGTCGCGTACAGGAGAACCTAACTTAATGAAAATTACGGTCGATTTGGGCGTAAGTGGAATTCGCCCAAGATAATTAGTTCATTTAAATTAACGCGTTTCGCGAGCAGAGCCCTTCAGGGCTCCACGGGCACCGAACCACGCAGAAATTCCACAAGGCACCAGATTTCCCAGGCGGCCCCGCAACAGGATACGCATTGCGTTTGTTTTTCTTGTCAGCAGAGGTCGCACGCATCATCAGGCGGCACCGGAAGTAAAGAGAGGCCATACTAGTAAATCGTATATTCAAGTTTCTTTTGGACCTAGGCACCTAGGCACGATGGGTGAGATATCCGATTTTATACGAGTTTTGTTTTCATCGCTTTGAATCCGTACTTTCTCTTAAGAACTAGCTAATAAAGAATTATCGGTTGCTCACAACCAAGTCTATACCTACAGCTTATGTTTATATTATTTCGATGAACGTAACTTAAAGATTGAAAGATCGATTTGTCAGCGGCTTCGATGTTTCGTTGCTCGAGCATGTGATACCGTTTCGGTGTATCTACATATTTCTCACGATAATACGTACATGTTGCCGTTCCTTCAAACTTCTAATGCGTCGTCCGCGTAGATGGAGAACTACGCGTCGCATAGTCCTCCATTCCACGCAAAACCGACCGATCGGTTTATTTTCACATTTACTGGATAAGAAGGAATTTATCCATTTCAGGTATCTCACGGGATCATTGGCACAAGAGGCGAGCAACTGGTGGCAAAAGGAAGCCCATCCGCAAGAAGAGGAAGTTCGAGTTAGGACGTCCGGCTGCAAACACCAAACTTGGAACTCAGCGTATTCACACGGTATTTGTTACTTGGTGTTTTCCATTCTTGCCTCGCATCTTATTACCTCTTTCAAAGTTCTCGCAATACAAAGGACTTAAAAAGAAGTATCTTTTTCCTTCGAGCATACTACAATGTTGCTTGATCATGAAATGATGACGACCTTTACCTACTCTGAATAATGTGCTGACCAAAAATATCTCACAGCGTACTGAACGAACCTCTAAATTAAACAATCCTCGTTAAGCGTACAATGCGCCTGTAACCATATTGGATTTCTTTTTCTATTTCTGCATAAGTCAGGTACGCACACGAGGTGGCAATAAGAAATACAGAGCTCTCCGTCTGGACACAGGAAACTTTTCATGGGGTTCTGAATGTACTACGAGAAAGACACGTATTATCGATGTTGTTTACAATGCATCGAATAACGAATTAGTAAGGACAAAGACTCTAGTGAAGAATGCGATTGTCACTATCGACGCCACACCTTTCAGACAGTGGTATGAAAGCCATTACGCTTTGCCACTGGGCCGTAAAAGGGGTGCTAAATTGGTGAGTAATTATTATCCTAGTATCGTCATCGATTAACTATTATAACTGGGAAACGAATTAAATATGTACAGACGGAGGCTGAGGAAGAAGTTTTAAATAAGAAACGCTCGAAGAAAGCAGAAGCTAAGTACAATGGAAGGCAGCGATTCGCTAAAGTTGAACCTGCTCTGGAGGAACAATTTGCTACAGGACGTGTGCTTGGTAGGCAATCGTTTATCTAACAATTCGAAGTCATACATATTCTGCTAATCCTTTAAAACAGGTAGCATACTATTTCAGTTCAGCATTGCATATAGAATTATTACAACCCTGCGCCTTAAGTATTGCTGCCTTAAATTTTGTGTCACAATGATAGGTTGCAATCGAGAATTTCTACGTTCTTGTATATTTTATCTCTCCCTCCCTGCTTCGCGGATTCTATAACCGAATGACAATACATACCAAAGAGTGGAGAATACGTTAAGACTTTTCAAAGAAAAACATTCAACAGTATTTGCGACATGGTTTTCAGTCATTCTAAGTTGAAATTTGAATTTCAGCTTGTATAGCGAGTAGACCCGGGCAATGTGGTCGAGCGGACGGTTACATACTTGAAGGCAAGGAACTTGAGTTTTATATGAGAAAAATTAAAAGCAAAAAAGCTAAATAATCATGTAGCTACAGGAACAACATAATAAAGTAATCTATATGAAAAAAAAGAGACTGGCGAGAAGAGAAGTTCGTAAATGAACAAAATATCCCATGCATGTCTCGACATCCCCACGTGACAGAGTTTGAAATATGTTTACTACCTTGTCCCACGCACAGCACATACCGTCTTCCATGCAAATCGATGGGAAGGAATCGGTTCTATCGTCTGAATAATAAAACTGCGTCCGAGATCTGAGCGAAGGAAGGTATAATTAGCGAGTGAGCTGCAACAGGTTAGCGAAATAATGAAAAGGCTCTGTTAAAATCAAACGTTTATGTGCTTCCATCGAACTGTAACGTTAAACATAAAATTTCGTCGCTAGTTATGAATCTACACGGTAGTGTTCAGATAATGTACACAGGCGCGCACCAGTTAATTAAAACGCAACATGCCAAACAGTTTTTCACGGTAATATCAGCAATATACAATCGAATGTATAAAAATTTAATATCGTACAATCTTATTCCGAGTATATTCATTTATACTTACAGTATGTATAACTACATATCTCAATTGCCACATACAAATGTTTATAAAAGCACTCCTATCGTATATTATTTCAGTCTACTTGGACGCTTCACAGAGCGTATATTAACAATCTTGCGTATCGATTTATACATATGAATCTGTTTGCACGGCCCGTTAATTGGAACGATGTTCGTGACAAGACTCGTTTCTGCGGAAAATGCGATTCACAGCTATGTCGGATCTTGATTATCTTCGGTTTTCGAATAGGACAAAGACAGGGATGCCAATATTTCGCTCAATTTATTATGCGACAATGCATATATCCTGTCAACGGAGCTGTTTACTTTGGCATTATGATTCTGAAAAACATAAGGGATTCTTGGAGTATCGTATTAGGGTAGACGAAAAGAAACTTGCAGGCTTACATAATCTGAAATGCTTCTTTCACTGGATTATTGTTAACCCTTCGTGGTCATACGGGGTGTATTGCACCCCAAGAGCAATTTTCGATTTGAAATCTCGCACCTTTACGTCTTCCAAAGGGGATTTATCGCAAGAAAATAAATAATTTCTTAAAAAATCGGTTTTTTCCCACAACCATGGAAAATTTTCAACTACAAATTTTATCATATCAAAATTTACATTTCTAGAAAAAACAACTATTAGAGCATGACTGTATAAGTATTACGAATGTACAATTATCACTGAAAAGTTAAAAGATTCAAAAATATGAAAATGGTAACTCAAAAAATGACGCTGGGGTACAGTGAACCCCGTGTGACCACGAAGGGTTAATGATGAGACTTGACGAAGGTATGAAGGGACCAAAGGCACGCTCAGTGTAAGTTGAATCGCGGATATAGGTCTCCAATTTCTAGTTTTAATTTAATGCGATTATAGGGCTGGCTAAAGTAACGCTCGCTATTGATGATACATATATGTGTGTGTGTGGGTGTGTACGAGCGTGCGTGCTAGCATGCATGCTGCGGATAAAATGCACAAAGTAAAGTTTCTTTATTTACTGCGTACGTGCAGGAGTGGACAGTACTCCTTGAATAAATATTCTTTATTTCTTATCGTTTGTATTTTTACATTACAAAAAATGCCGTGTAACGAGTGCGTGCGCGTGTGCGCGCGCGCGCGGTGACCCACGCAAGCACGAACACGCGCACGCGCGCACACACACCTTTTTTTTTAATGTTTTAATTATAACACTTACATGTAAACACAGGACGCGAACAGCGGTGGAATAAAAATCTAACGTTATTATCAAAACTTATCGAGGGAATCGCATGTAAAGTTACGCGCAGATTTCAATGAAACTTCGCATTTAGACAGAGAAGTGAAAAACGTATCGGACCAGCGTTTACAGCAAATACTTTCCAGTATTCTACGTGCGTAACTACAAAATTTCATCAAACCCGCTGTTTAACATTTCGCTGGATTCCCGCGTTAGATTAGGGACTAAGTATTTATAATTCATTAAACCTGTGGCTTCGATTTCAGAGACTTACACCGATGCGTTCTAGGCCCTCCATACGTTTGCGCTCGCATGCTGCGTATTTAACATGAGTCTGGGCATCACCTGCTGCTGATTCGAATTCGCAGCAGAGCTGGTTACGACAGTGAACGAAGGTTTTTGAGCGCAGGTTCTCATATGCAGCGGCCAGTGTGCCTGTTGGCATGGATAGTCGCAATATGCCGTGTTCCAGCAACAATAGAACAATGCCTCTCGACCGCACATCGCACACCATTGTTTACGTTTAATTTGTTCGATAGATCGTAGTTTCTCTTCCTCGGCTTCTCTACGAGTCTCTTCGATAGCACGTAACCGTTCGGCCTCTAGGCTCGCCTTCATCTCTCTTAATATCCGATCTGCAATTCAGAACATCTAGAAATGCACTTTGTAACGGTACAATACGATTATTCAGCAGATTTTTCAGGTTTTTAGCAGGGGAAAATATTATACGCACATTACAGCAGTGACGAGCAACCCGCGGGCCGTATTTCGCCTTCCAGAAACTGACCTACGGCCCGCAATTCTTTCAATCGTAAATCTATCTTACAAGGGAAGATCCCGAACCCGGAAATTCGAAAAATTCTGAAACTTTGTGAATATGTAGGGAATTTCCTCCTGATTACAACGCAATTCTTGTTTGCTGCCCAAATTCACTCGAAAGGGGTGTAATTGACCGTTGAAAATCCGTTTATTTTCCGATTTTGTTATATCTCGCGAACTGTAAAATAATTTTTTTCACCAAATTAGAGATCTAATTAAAAGAAGTAACTTTTGTCTTGAAACTTTTTTCTATTACTTACAGTTCGCGAGTTGTAACACAAAATCGGATAATAGCCGAATTTTCAGTGGTTAATTTCACCCCCTTCGAGTGAATTTGGGCAGCAAACAAGAATTGCGTTGTAATCAGGAGGAAATTCTCTGCATATTCAAGAAATTTTAGAATTTTTTGAATTTTCGGGTTCGGGATTTTCCCTTGTTAGAAATAACAAATTCACCCCGTTAATTAAAATCCTTTGAACAGTATATTTAAGTATTTAATATTGCGGTAAGCGTAGAGTATTAGGTTTCCACTTTTGGCCCACTACGGGCCACAGGTTGCTCATCACCGCGCCATGGTCGAAAACGAGACGTACCAGTGTTGTGTTTCAGTTCGGCTATCTGTTGTTGATGTTGCCATCTCATGCGTTCTATTTGTAACCGTAGAAAGTGAACTGTCGCTTGATGATTCTCCGACGTAGCGTATTCGCAAATCTGATTCTCTTGAGCTACTTCTTTGTACGCCTCTTCCATTAGTTTGGCCATTTTTCTGGCCAAATCTTGCGCACCGTGATATAAACGAGCGCTAATAGGGCCAGCTTCCGGTGGGAGCATCTGATATTCGATAGAATTTTCAGTCTGTTGA
This sequence comes from Andrena bucephala, assembly GCA_947577245.1. Lineage (NCBI taxonomy): Eukaryota > Metazoa > Arthropoda > Insecta > Hymenoptera > Andrenidae > Andrena > Andrena bucephala. Next base: position 33,574,903 of record OX387717.1, on the reverse strand, counting down.
GCAGGGATATAGATCAGAGATTCGGCCGAATTCGACAATAGACTTGCCGATGAATGCGAAACAACAGCAAGTGGCGGGCAAGGACGAGCTTTATTAGGGAACGATTTTCTGGCTTTGCTTTCTTTTTTCTGATGCGGCGTGTCTCCCGGAGTCTGTTGGGTCTCTGGAACGCCGCCACCTTTTTCTTTCTCTTTCTCAGTTTTCTCGGCGCACTCGGTTTTCTCACTTTTCTCGACTTTCTCAACTGCCGACAAACTCTCGATAGGTTTCTTAATCGAGTCGGATGTGCCATTGTTTACGACAAAAAATAACGCAACAGACTGATCGGTCGGCGGTTTTTTCAACGTCGAAGCGTCCAGGATATCGGCTTGAGCTTTGCTACCGGACATGGAACTGGGCGACGATATCGCCTTGCTATCGTTGGAATTGTTTAAAGTATCCTTCGTCGATGCCGGGTTGGTCTGTATAACCGAAATGGTTGGTTCCGCCTTTAACGATTTCTGAGTTTGATTGTTCACGATGGACCTCAAAGCTTTCTCTGCATTCACTTTATCAACCATTCTAGTTTTTGGCTTATAAACCTTTCCCGCGCTTTTAGTACTCTTCGAGCTACTTCTCAGCGGGCTTGGCAAATTTTGATTGGCCGCGTCTCCTTTATTAACGTTAATTCTCAAAAGAGATGATTCGTTTTTCAGCATCACCGTCGCTTGAACGTCGCCCACCGTCGAATGCTTGCCCAGAGACGATGCCGCTTGTTTTCGCAACTTCTCCGTAGATTTCCCGTCGTCGACTACTTTCTCGGAATTATTATTCTGTTCTAGTATTGGGACTTTCGATTCGACTGGATTGTCCTTAGCTGTATCACTTTCGGCCGTACTGTTTGCGTCGGTGCTTTTGCTAGTGCCGGGTTTCGCGTCTTCTTTCTTGGTCAGTTTTGCGTTCGCTAGGTGTTTGTCGGATTTTGCGCCCCCTTTAGAAGTTCGCTCCCCTGCCGTCGATTCGTCGTTCGACTTCGGAGAAGGATCGGAACGCGCGTCCCGCGTAATCGGGACCAACTGGAGTTGGGTTTGACTGGAGTTTTCGGGCTCATCTACTTGCGGGTTCACCTGTTTATTAAGCGAATCCTCTTCTAGTTTAATTTGCTCGGTACTAGTGTCAGGATCGGTGAACGTCTTGCTTTCGTTGTCAGAATTATCCGCCCTCTCCGAATCACTTTGCGACTTGGCTTTAACGTGTAGCCGTTTCTTGACAAATTGCTTCTTCTTGGGGCCGAGGAGTTGCGAGGATGCGCAGCCATTGGAACACAGAGGGTCGTAATTTGGTAGCAATAATTTTATTTGCGTTGGATCATGCGGATTGTATTGCACTTTGGGAGGCGCGAATTTGAACTGACCAAATACGAGCTCAAGCTTTCGGCAATGCCGTGTAATCTCTCTGACGCATTCTTCCATATCCAATTTCCTTTTACGCGGCAATGGAACCGGCGGCTCTTCGGAATACAAGTACAGGTCTCGTGGCGGTACCCATGCACGATCGTGCTCGCCAAAGAAACGCACGTCTACGAAACCTTGGGAGTTTATTCGCGGCATAGCTTTGGCTGGCCAGAACGGGAAACCTTTCAGCTTGGCCCACACGAGTGGATGAGGACGGTGGCAGGGTTCGATGAACCACGACGGTTGCGGTCTCGGTAAGTTCCTCCCATGAGCGTAACAATCCGGGCAAGCTTCGATCTCTGACACTTCTTGGCGCGCCAGCTTAATTATCTGTTTCGCAGCATTCGTTAATTTAGATGTATCGGTGTACACACCACCGCCTGAATAATTCAAACGAAATTGTAGAAATTATTTAATCCTACCTCTCCTCACCTCCTATTAAATTAACTTAACGTACGATGGAATACATTACGTACACGTGTTAAACACAATACAATTGTGTTGTATCCATTTGGCGTCGGCCATGAACGCGTCAGTACTGCCGTAAAATTTAGCCCGCACGTTCGACTCCAGAAGGCTCAGATCCATCGGCTTCACCACGTAGTGTAGATAATTCGGAGCTTCGGAGAGTTCGACTGGTTTCCAGAACGGCTCGGACTGTGACAGAAAAGTCCTGAAATTTCATCGGACGGAACAACGGAGATGTGAACAGAAGTATGGAGCAGTACGTACGCCAGGGTACTCTCTCATTCTCTCGACTACATGCTTCAATAACAAACACAATTGATCAACCGACAATTGAGCCATAGCGGTAGACCGTGTCTCTGCGTTCTCTGCTCGCAAAATAGCTGCGCAATCTCCGCATATCCAATTTTGGATAGGCGCCCGTGGCATCCCTATGCACCTGCGGTGCCAGGATCGTGGACACGCGCTGCAATGCGCTTCTACGGATTCTTTATGGCATCGCCAGCAAAATTTATCGTTCGCACTTTTCTTCTTTCGTTTACTCCTGGCATTATGTTCCTCTGAAAGTGAATCTGCTTCTTGAGTACTAGAAAGTTAATTAAGTTCCTTAATGACATGTACGTGTGTGCGTGCGTGCGTGCGAGTGTGTAGTTCTGCGTGTGTGTATCGATATATAAATGAACGACGTCGAAGTCGCTATGAAATCTGTTGAAAATTATGTTAAAAGCAGATACTGTCCGCACTCACACAGTGTTTCGCTGCTTTCTTTTCAGACTAGTCCCACTCCTGATCGTTGTTTCTTTCGCACCGTCGCTTTTATCAATCTTGGAGCCATTTTCCAGTACAGAGGAAGTCGTGTCTGACTTTCCTGCGTTCTTTACGCTATCCTCGTCATTCGAGTCACATTCATCCTTGTTATCGTTTTCTAAAATAATCACCTCGTGCTCGTTTTCACTCTTCCCTTCATCGTACTTCGCAGCTCTCTCTGCGTCTTTAATACTATCTATTGTATCTGCAACTAAGATTTTACTATCGTCCCTGGCAGACGCATCGATGGAATTATCTTGATCGTTCTGAACGTTCATTAACTCCGAAGTTTCCTTTTGTGAGTCCGATATAACCAGGCTCTCCAGCTGTAGAGAATTGGCCAGCCTTTCTTGAGCCTCTACAGATGTCATTTTTACTCATTGCACGCGTTTACTCGAGTATATGTTGGCTGAAACGTAAAAATGAAGAATAGGACAATTAGCGCTCGCATAAATGGAAATAAAATTTATGTGTTACAATTGAATATCTCTCCTTTCGAATGAAACGTTTACACCATTGTTTTACAACGCACGATATTGTGCAAAACTAAGGAAGCTTGTTACATACACATTGATCGCAAATGCAACACTTAATAGACAGACTTTATATCTCAAAGCTTAGCGCAAACAATGATAATATTCTCTTATATATACATATATATATATTATTCATTTCCAGCCACATTAAAATACACTGATGATTTCTTGTTAGAAGATTAATGTGTTATGATTGTCTGTTTGCATTCACTGCTGTTCTCCATTTGATACACAGTCACGCGCGCGGGCGCGCACACGTACGCACACACGAACGCGCGCGCGCGGACACACACGCGCGCAGTTGACATAGTATATTTTTTTGCTTTCTTGCTCCGACACAATCAGATGCAGATGTACATACTATCAATTGGGAAATCAATAGAAAATTATGAAAATTGGCAATGAATACTACGATCAGAGTTTTATGACAAAGGTATTGCGGTGGGTATTGATTGAGGCGATAGTGTAGGATAGTGCACGATAATAGGAACTGTACAAAAGAACTCGGTAGAGTACATTCTACAGTCTACACTATAATGAACATGTATGTATGAGACAGTTACCATCTATGGAGCTCTTAAATAAATCCAGGCCTGTAATTGGCAAAAGTGTTTCGGACGGTTCACCAGTATTAGAATGTATTCTGCAGGTTGAACAAACCACCATCCATACAGATGTTAAACAGCATGGATAAGCAAGATATATCACTTCCCAACACGACATTGCATCAAAACCAAAACCATAAGCATTCCTTCCCCCTCTACGCGCGAGGCTCCTGTAGGCGCATATACATATGTACCTACGTGAAATTATCAGCAAATCGTATACACGTGAAGACGTATACTTAATACTATTAGCAAGGCACGTACGTATGTATGTACTTACGTGAAGATATGTATTGCTTGTATGTGCATACACACACGTGAATTTCCTAACGGGCCACATACGCGTGAAATTACTACCAGACACAATTAAATAGCGATAACCAATCGAAGCACATTTCCCCAATCACCAATTAAAACGCTTGTTTTTTTTTCCTGTCGGCCGTCAGTGTTGTTTCTAACAAAATTCCATAGTGTATGGAAATAGGAAGAGAAGATGGATGCAGATAGAACTATCTACAATCTGTAGGAAATGAAAATTGTGGCCAGCTTGCGGAACGCAGCTGGGGTTAGTCCCACGGTTGACGGAGATGCCCTGTTTCAGCAATATAGTATGTACATGTATGTAGTGAAGAAACTAATTATAAAACTGTGTTGTTGTTCAGGATGGTTGCATAATGAGTTACACTTAGTTACAGTGTTCTTAGAGTCTGAAATGTAAATAAATGGAAAAGTGTTTTTAACGAAGTTAGTTGTTGTAGTTGATAGGTGTCACCGGTAGATGGCCACCGAGATTCCTGGCCGACACGTTCGAGAAATGTTTAATACCTACTTACCTTTTTAAAATTAGCGCCAGTCGAAGAGTCGAGCGGAGTTGAGCTCCTTCGTTGCGAATCCAATTCTTTGTAAATTGTGGGAAGCGAAATTTAAACGGTTGCGCGTTGTCAGCTTTGGTCAGCTTCATTGTTCTTTTTTCCGGATCGATTGTGGTGTAGTTGGTGAATCGCGGGAGTAGCGGTAAGTTGTTACGCGCGTAAAAGAAGGCAGACGGAAACGTTTCCTTCTGTCTTACGTAGTGTAACGAAAATATTCGGACACTTTTTAAAATCACATAACTTTTTTAAAATTAATCCAAATAACTTGGTTTTTTTTGAGAAGCTAGAAGGGTTAGTTTGCTAAGTGACGAGTTTCGCCGTTTTGAAAAGAAATGCACATGCTCGAAATAGGGGAAAAAATAGTAAAGGTCGTTTTTTAAACTTTTTTTGTGAGTCTGTAATGAAAATTTAAAAAAAACCGTTTGTAGATTGAAGTAAGTTGTATATATGCCTAAAATTTCATCAAAATCGGTTAACGTTGCTCTGAGCTATAAACGCTTAAAGATCGCAGAATAAGGTCGAAAATCGCGAAATTCCTGAAATTAGCGCATTCGTTACAAGCTTACAAGAAAAAGTTCAAAAAACGACCTTGCATTTTTTTCAAAACGGCGAAACACGTCACTTAGCAAACTAATCCTGGCTTCTCAAAAAAACTCAAGTCGTTTGGATTAATTTAAAAAAAGTTATGCGATTTTAAGTCGTGACCGAATATTTTCGTCACTCACTGTACGTAAATATGTATAAATAAGAATACATTAAACGATTTCGTAAACGTTTAAGATGACCGTCGATTATACGAGAGATTTGTTGAGAAATGTTCATCGAAGCATTCCTCCACCCGAACCTGGACAAAGTTTCTCGATCCGCGGAGATTACGAATATTGGCATTATGGTTGTGATGGCTTCAACGACCAGGTCTGTATAAATATCTTCAAATAATGTAGTTAGACTACTATGATTTTAATTATTGAAAGAATTTAGCGGATGACAATTTCGGAAGATTTAACCCAGTAAACAAACTGACTGCAGTATGACAGCAGATTGGTGTCAGATTCGGCGTCAGATTCGGGTCCTACTATGTCCGCATTTAACTATGGTTTTGTGGTCAGAGCCTGACATCAGAATCTGACCGCAGATTGACATCAGATTTCGATCAAATCTTGCAGCCTATCTGCCGTCAGATCGCGCTGCGCAGGGTCTGCTCGATTTCTGACATTAAATTGTATCAGCAGACCCTGCCGCCAATCTGCTTGCAGGTTAAGGCAGCACAATCTGTCGGCTTTCTGCTGTCAGTCTGCTTTCATCATCGAATATAACAAATCCTGTATCAAATCTGTAGTCTTTCTGTCCCAAACATTTGTATTCAGGCGTTGAGCAAAATCTGCAAAAACGGACGTGGTTGACTGAGAAGTAGCTGTGTTCCTTCCCCATGAAAAGTAACACTTTGCAAATGCAATGAATACGTCAGCGTGAATAGTAGAAAGATTATCTTTACCCAAAGTTGATATTATTAACACTTTCCCCATTAACCGACTGAGAAATCACAATTCTAAGTACATATGCACATGTAGAACTGTGCGACAGTTGTGGCGAGTTGAAAGCAGGGATCGAAGAAGTTCTGGAACTCTTATTTTTAAAAAAATTCTGTTAGAACTTATATGTTTCGTTTAAGGAAATATCTGTTCCTGTGAAATTTTTATTGAAAGAAATGTTAACCTTAGGAACTTCTTTACAAAGCGTTCTCATGGAACAAACATTTTAGAACCTACGTAATAAAAGTTCCATGGAAACAGTTATATTAGAACATTTATTAATAAAGCTTCCGTAAGATAAAGAAAAGTACTAAATTAATAGGTACTAGTTTTATTTTATTTTTCGTGTTTATTTAATAAAAGGTATAACAATCATAAGTAATTAATAGTTTCATATAAGAAGTATTGAACAGAGAAGATAACTTGCCAAGAATAATACCTAAATAACATTTTTTTATAACTTACACGAACCAAAATACACAAAAATTCTATAATACCTGCGTAGAAATTATCTACGTAAGCAAATAATACAAATAAATAACACTAGAATAACAATAGGACCTATTGAAAAGTTCCAGAACTCTTTCGAACCCTGGTTGAAAGTTAGATGAGAGAAGTTTAATTGTTAAGGAGGCAATATCAGAATTATTGTTTCTCTTAATGAGCGTACAGGGATGGGGCTGTGGGTACAGAACGCTACAGACAATTTGTTCATGGATCATAATGAACAGAAACCTAGAACAGAGTGTCCCAAGTCTGAGGACTATACAAGAAGTATTAGTTGCGTTAGAGGACAAAGAAAAGTCCTTCGTTGGGTCAAGAGAATGGATAGGAAGTTTTGAAGTAAGCACTACAGAAGTTACTCTCCCTTTCTTCGGCTGTCCCAGACTCTATAACTGTTTCGTGCACTTACCTGTTGCAATTATCTGTAATCTTGCAAATTCAAACTACTAAATATCGCGTATAAAGGAGTTCACCTGTTCCCAAAAATCTACTTTGATGTTTATGGCACAGTCAAAGAAAGGGACGAATATTAAACATAAAAGTGAAGAAGCCGATTAATGATAAATCGTAGGTATGCCTGGTGCTGAATCACTTGTACAATGTTCTTAGTAAGATTGTTCATATTCCAAGTGGCAATTCATTATCGAGCCAAATACCCATTATTAAAAGGCACTTCGAGGAATTTGCCAGCCCTATTATGATGGGTGGGGACAGAGACTGTTCTAGCAAATGCATAACGGGAGTTCACGAAGGCTTAAACAATACCTACGTATTGATCGTCGATCCGCATTTTATAGGTAGAGTAAAAAGCATCCAACAATTAGAAGCTTGCCATTGGGTGAAATGGTATAACGTTGAGGACTTTGTGGACGATTCGTTTTATAATCTGTGCTTGCCACAGGAGAAATATGTATTACGATAGGAAGGACAACAGTCGCTGCATAAGCGCCAATAAAAAAATGATCGAAAATGCAAATCTGTCCATTATTTCTACATCGATTATAACACTGATGGAGATTTTCAGGAAACTGTCTTTATATGTTGTTAATAATAGTAATTATATATGTATAGTTTAACACATACATATGTACATCGTTACATTACAGTATGTTCTCCGCAATGCTTGTACAGTGTATCTTGTAAAGCTACTGAATGACTGTGCTGGTTGAATAGTGTGTTAATCGGTATTTAGTATCAAAGCAACTCCTTGCAGCACCCAGTGCGAGATGTGTTCAGACGTTGCAAGATTTGCCTCGAACACCAGGCCTATTCCCATGGCGTTACGTCGATTGGACGTCGTGTAGACAGGCGTCTTGAAAGTGTTCTACAATCGCAGTGACGTATTGTAGATTTAGAAAATATCAGAGTACATGGCGATGGCTTTGTGCAGAAATATTGTATGTCCACAGTTTGAACACGCAATGGTGCATAAGATTCAAGGACATACAATGAAGATAAATGTTATTTTTGACAAATTTATAAAGTAGATGTAAATTTGATTTTTGTACTGCATGAAGAAACAGCGAAGGATTATTTGTTGCATGTAAAAATTGAAATTTCACACAAAGTGGACATTGAATATTCGTGCACTCGTTTGATTTGATACCTGGAGCCGAAGTCTATGAGCTTCGACTGGAATGATGATAAGAATCGGTAGGGCTTGGACTAGAATTTTCGGGTGCGATCTTCTCAGGCATTGATCTTCCATGTCCCACCTAGCACCTTCTAGGTACAAACCACTTACGTAGCAACCCTAGACAAATTAAACGATATTGTAAATCTGATTACACGTTGCAGCGTAATTGCCGTGGGTGCGTGTTGATACTTTTCTCTCTCTACCTGATCTGGTCTCTCTTCCACTTGATCGGGATTGGTATATCTCGAGACTGCTGTGTAAGTGAGTGCCCGGTCGAGGGACCAACTGTTTCTGCGACAAGCCATTTGCACGAGGGCCGCTAAATAAGTTTCCGGAATGTGCAGGCCAGATAACCAGAGAACGATTGGTTCGCTTGTTGTCTAAAAGATTTTTAACATCGCCGATGATACGCGACATTTGAAATTATTAGTATTCTATAATTAGTATTCTATTTTAAAAATCGATTTTTCTTTTACATTTTCTTAAGGGGAGCTCCAAAAAATAAGTGATCTTTAGGAATTAATTAAAGGAAAACTACTATATATAATATAATGGGACTTTTGGCATCGTATTAAGGATGTCTTCAATTATAGAAATATATTTTTTATTTTATAATTAGTCATTGCAGACGGCACTGGGAAGTCGTTAAATTCGAGGCGTCAAAAAATTCATACAAATCGGTGGAACCTGTATCTCCAAAAGTTATTATCCGATTCGAGTGAAACTTTTTTATTTTGAAGAATATACTTCTGGCTAGAGAGGAAACCAGAGAAAATTACAAAAATGACATTTTTTAGAAAATAACGACTCTTGAAGTTTGAAATCACTTTTTCCCTTTATTTTTCGTCCTTTCAACGCCTTTGAAAATTATAAATTTTCAAGTTTTTGTAATTTTTTCTGGTTTCCCCCTAACCAGAAGTATATTCTTCAAAATAAAGAATGTTTCAGTCGAATCGGATAATAACTTTTGAAGATACAGGTCCCACCGATTTTGAGAACACTGTTTCGAGAAAAACGTGTTTAAAGTTTTACGTGAGTGCCGAGCTGCCGCTACTCAAATGTCTATAACTTCGGGAATTTTACGAATTTCAACAAATCCTTTTAAACACGTATTCCTAAAAGGTTGAACATTCGAAAAATGAAAAAAAAACGACTTTTAGACCGGAAGCTCTCCTTAAAGAATATTGTTTCAAAGATGTATGTGCAAAGTCCTATATCTGAAGTTTAAAAATGAAAAAAGTTGTAGGTGCTTGAACCATGGGGCGCCGCGACGGCTGATATGGAAAACATTAACCGCGTTTTTCCCAAAACCATGTTTTCTAAATGGTTGCCGTAATATCTAAAGATCTACTTGACGGATTGACTCCAGATTTTTCGTGCACCTCCGCTGCACGTGTCTTTGTCGTCCATACTAAAATTAATTCATAAAAATGTTTCTTTCTCAGTTTTTTAGTCCGTGAAAGATACGAAAAGCATGAAAAGATATTGATAGTCAAACTTCAAAGTGCTGCCATTTATTTAATAGCCGATTTTTTATTTTGTTTTGGTAGCGACTATAGTCAAACTCTTTCTAATTAAGAACCCCTCTGGTTTCTTTTATTTCAAATGAACAGAATAAGCGAAATTACGGCAACCACCGGAAGACTTTTTTTAACGAATGCGTTCAAACGCTTGCACTGCCACAAATTTGAATTATTTCTCTCTAACAAAATTTGTAAACATTACTGAAACCTGGATGAATATATAAACCAAAGTTTGTCGAAAACAACTGTACAGGTGTCCCCTAAAAAAATACCAAAAGTTGTGTAAAAAATCGCTGTTTAAACTAGAATACCCCTTAATCTAATTTACATCTAACGTTTCATCAACACACCCAATTAGTATACTGATCGATTCTTTTCACAAAATGCTCCATCCAACCAGCAAGTGTTTTCCTCGTGTCTGGTGCTAGTCTGATCCACTCTTTTGGCAGCACACCATTATACAAGGCTGTAGAAACACTCTCAAGTGTTGTGTCCATCCCAATTTCACCAACGATAGCCTGGCACGTGGAACATTTGAAAGATTCGTTTCGACTCGACCCGGATCTACCCAGAATTAAAAGAACCACAAACCTTTCTTAATTGCGTGAGCGTCCTCTTCATCGCTCCGATTAGCCGATTAAATCTCTCCAGTTCTTGAAAGAGAACGATCGTGGTTGGTGTGATGGCTACTCCGAAATGTTTCCTCACCCGTTCGAGATCGTACTCTTCTGGAACTTTGCCTAGTATCTCCTCGGCGACTTTGTCGATGAATTTATCTTTGCTTATTCCAGTGCTGTCCACTTCTAACATTCCAGTGGCGTTTCGTGAAATCAGTTGTAATTCGTAGATGCATAGAAATTTTAGCTAGTTTTAGCCTAGCACACTATCAAGGGAACATATCGAACTTTAGGGGCTCTTTTCACCCCTTCGATATGGACGATTCTTGATAAAAAAAAAAAACGTGTTAAGAGCATCCACCGGTGAAAAAATCGAAAAATTTTTGTTTGCATATTTTCATTCAGGAATGGTGTTAGCGATTGTACTTGCCAATTCGTGGTTGTAATTCCGTAAGGCTGCTCCACATTTCCCTCGTTGCTTGAGTAAAATATCCAATTTCTGCATTTGGATGGAGCCCGAATACTTCCGGGGTGTTGACCAGCGGGAGGTGCTCGATGAACTTTAGATAATCGTCGCGTTCACCTTCCGGGGGTATCACGTAATCGACGTGACTGTCGTGGTAGAAATGGAACGGCTGGAAAGAGTCGAACAAAAAGTCCCCGAAGTATTCGTCCATGTAAACTTCAGACACTCGGCGATCGTAGGCATCTATCACTCGGCCGCCGTACATTACCTGGCGATTTGAAAGGTGCTAGTTTTCGAAGGGATTCCAATTGCGTTATCGAATGAGATGCTCGTATTATTCGAATAAATTTAAATAATCTTCGAATAAAATGAAATTATTCGAGAGTAACGAATAAATTTTTAATTATTTCTTTTTGAAATTATTCGAACAAAAATTTATTCGGGTAATGAACAACTCTGGTGGGAATTTCGAATGAGAAACAAAGAATCACTACTCTACCTCTCCTATTAGGTATTTCAAGCTGTTCCAAGGTATCCTGGTGTCTTTCATTGATATAGCTTTGTCGAGATATGTGGCCAGGATAGTTGTGCAAACGTTGAAGTCCGACTCGTTGAAGTCGTAATTTATGTTCCATCCGATCTTGTCGTACCTCCTTCTTTCCTATTTATGTATATATGATATATTTTCTATGCATATGCAGGAGGAAGGCGAAAAGAATTTACGTAAATATCGCGTGCTGGTTTCCTTGCGTCCCCACATAGGTACTTACTTGAATAACCGCGTGATAGAAGGCTAAGACGAAAATCAAGTTCTTGTAGGCGGAGTGGCTGCAGGTTTCCAACACGTCTGGACCCATTTTCAAGTAAGTGTTCTCCAGGTTTAACTTTAATCCACTCGGTGGTTCCGTGACCACTACAGATGCAAACTGTTAGTTGAATGCCATTGGATTAAATCAGGTCAGTTGGCTGCGTTGGCGAACCTTTCAAGGACTGTTGCAGTATTCCGATCGGGAAGCTCGGGGTTGGATCGGTGGTAAGCCACAACCGGAAGTCCGGATGGGGAGTTCCAGCATCCTCCAAAAGTTTCTCTAATTCTCTCGTAAATCTCAAAAGCAAGTGGCAATTTTGTAGCATCAGCCATTGTCCTCTGGTCACGGCTATATCCAGTAACTCTGTGGCAGTCTGGAGAGAAACATATTGTACGCGTGTAGACGTTGGTGTAGTTGGGCAAAACCAACTGAAACTTCAGGGGTAACACCACGATGATGCGCAAAAAATGGTAGGATAACTTTGGAGGTGATTTTAAAGAAATTTATGAAGAAGAAGAAGAAGAAAACATTTTTTTTCTTCAGATTTTTGGCATTTCTCATTTGAATCATTTCGAGGTGGAATTTTTCACGTCCACGCCGTTGGACCTACAACAAGAAGACAAAAGGTTTTGTAATCTACACACTAAGTACTAAAGAAGTACCCAAGATGTCGAAAAAATATTGATTTTTGTAGGAATGGTGATCATTTTAAAACAATCCTTTCTTTTGCCAGAAAATTCAAGATGAGGAGAAAATTCAAATGTTCGCCATTCCTCCAAAAATGAATATCTTTTCGAAATCTTGTGTACTTCTCTAGTATTTAGTGTGTAGATTAAATTTTTTTTGCCTTTTTGTTCTGGATCCAATGACGTGGGCAAGAAAAATTCCACCGCGGAATGACTCGAATGGAAAATACTTTCGTTCAAAAAATCTGAAAAAAAAATATTCTTGTGTTCTACTCAGTTCATGAATTTCTTTAAAATCACCTCCAAAGTTACCCTACCATTTTTTGCCTATCACTGTGGCGTTACCCCCTAACTTACCCGAAAGCAACCGGTCTAATCGTATAATGGCCAATTATACGTACACATATACGTCGAGTCTCACCTTTTCCTGGCCTTGCCCTAGCGACAAGCATTTAAATTTCCCCCCTCCACAGCCGTGTTTGTCGGCCAGCTTCATCAATTCCGCGGACGGATCCGACCCGGGGCTTAGGATGAACACGATAGGCATCGTTGACGTGCTTTGCTCCAGGATCAACTCGAAACTGACGTGAGGTGGAGTGATGTACTCCTCGCCCATCACTTCGCTGATGTAATTTATGATAGCCCGGTACACTCGATCCACACGAAAGCACCGCATCAGCATCAATTTCTCGAAGGGCTCCAACTTGTCGGAGTAACCCAGTGGGAAGGTGTCCGATTCCGGAGCGTCGCCGTCGTACCACTGTTAACACAAAACACAGACGCTCGAAAATTGTATTTCTTCGCTCCACTCTACTGTTTATAGATTCTGGTTCGTGGTGGTGGTGTTTCGAGAGAAACATGAAAAGTTTCAGGATCGACGAACCACTTGCCAAGCGTCGGCGTACTCTTGCAGTTCCACCGGAAGTTGGCCGAAAGTTTCGGGGAAGTCGCTGTTCAATTTCAGTAGGTCCATCCATCGAGTGGAGGGCAGCCATTCGGTGGGATTAATTTTACTAGCTTTCTCGAGAGCAATGCTGCCTTTGATGAAGAAGTCCAGTTGCCTTTGGGCCAGTTTCCCCAGGGTCTGCTCTAGTCTAGTGGTGATTTGAAAGGAGAAGAGCAGCTTGTCCCTCTCGAAGATCCCAGTACAACCGTAATCGTACACGTTCTTGGTTACCATTACAATAATATTTGTCAAACGCTGCTGCAGTGTAGGGTCCGGCAGCGCTTTTCTCAGGGAATAAATGAACACCTCCACGTAGCTTATAAGGGAGTACTGATACATCGAGTTCACCATTGCCATGTCGGCTAGAACGAAGAACAGGATCGCTCCGCGTTTCGCTACCACCCGATATCCGTCTCGGAGCTTGTTCACGTCCGCGCCAGTGACTTGAGCTAGGTACAGCTTGGCCATCGCGTCGTTGGCGCTTGATTTCGTGTTGTCCAGGGTTTCGATCAGCTCGATGTTGTCTAACATGTTGCCCTGATTGGTGGAGATCTCTAGCAGCAAGCTGTCTTCGAGCTGCTGCAGCAGATTTTTGTTCTCGCTGGTCTCGGCGATCAGTGTCTCGCGTTGCGCCTCGATATCCGGCCTCTCTGTTCGCACCACCACCGACAGCAGTTGGTCCTCCAGGCCCTGTATATTATAATAACTATGTTACGATTCTGTTTGCTTTGCTCTCTTTCCACTGCGTATTAAGTGACATGGAATATTACCCTAATGGTCACCATATAATTCACTATCGTCGCTTTGGCGTACAAGGCAGGATCGAACATCGGATTCGAGATTTTGGTCGTTAGGTACATCCGGAATTTCGGATCGTAATCCACTTCTTTATCGCCGAGAATGACGTACGTTCGACCACCAACGTCTGCAACAAAGTTTCTTTGTATTACATACATATGTATGTTTGTACTCGGCATCCTGGGTCTTCTTCGACATTAGTGGGTACGTACAGGGTGATCCACTTAAGGATGTATCGGACGTACAGTATCAGACAAAAGTATATGAAATTTGAAATACTTGAATATCTACGTCTTACGCATAGTAAATCTAGATGTAAGGAATTCGAACGACAGTTGGAGCCTTATTTATAATCTTAGGAAGGTATTTTTCACTTTACAAATGCTTTCTCAAGCATTATTTGCTAAACTTTTGGCAGTGAAAATGCCCAAAATTCACAATTTTCTCAAGTTATAATTTATTTCTTTAAAACGGTGCAGTGAAAACAATTGAAACTCGGCAGATATTTTCATCTACCCATATACTGCATGTACAAAAAAATTGAAAACATTGGCACTATTTTTTCAACATTTTTTCAGATGGATTATCCGTCAAGATCGTCTCTTTCGTGAAAATTAAAATCGTTATAACTCAGTGACCGTTTAGTGAATTCGTTTAAAATTTTTGGAGCACATCAGGAAGATTAAAAAGTACAATCTCACAAATTTTCATCAACTTGGCACTCTTTGGAAAATAGGTCCAATACATCCTTAAGGGGAGGTTCCGGTCTAAAAATCGATTTTTTTTCAATTTCATTTTTCGAATGTTCAATCTTTTAGGAATACGCGTTTAAAAGGATTTGTCGAAGTTTGTAAAATTCCCGAAGTAATAGGCCTTTGAGTAGCGACAAATGCATGGGTAACAATCAGCCACTCGGCACTCACGTAAAACTTTAAACGCGTTTTTCACGAAACAGTGTTCTCAAAACGGTGGGACCTGTATCTGCCAAAGTTAATATCCGATTCGATTGAAACTTTTTTATTTTGAAGAATATTCTTCTGGCTAGGGGAGAAACCAGAAAAAATTGCAAAAAATTGAAAATTTATCATTTTTAAAGGCATTGAAAGGATGAAAAATATAGGGAAAAAGTGATTTCAAACTTCAAGAGTCGTTATTTTCTAAAAAAATGTCATTTTTGTATTTTTTTTTTTGGTTTCCCCCCTAGCCAGAAGTATATTCTTCAAAATAAGAAAAGTTTCAGTGGAATCGGATAATAACTTTTGGAGATACAGGTCCCACCGATTTGTATGAATTTTTTGACGCCTCGAATTTAACGACTCCGCAATGTCGTCTGCAATGATGAATTATAAAACAAAAAATATATTTCTATAATCTAAGACATCCTTAACACAATGCAAAAAATCCCATTAAATTATATATATTATTTTTCCTTTAACTAATTCCTAAAGATCACCTATTTTTATGAGCTCTAGACCGGAACCTCCCCTTAACTCACAAGGGAAGTCAGGCAACCTGGAAATCCCGAAGATTATGCAACTTTATGCGCAAGTAGAGTAGTTCATCCGTAACGCAGACTTATTTTTTGTTGGTGCCATAGTGCGGCACTCTTTGAAAAATTTCCTTTTTCGTAGAACATCTCGAGAACGATAAGTGGATCACCCTGTACATTAGTGTATAGTATATGATATTGTTGACCGGGCTGACCGCTTACTTTGTATATCTCTCGACAAAACGTTCTCTATGACAGGATCGACGTCCTCGATATCTTGAAACAGCACTGGCATACCGTATTTTATCGCCAGCTCTAATTGTTTCAGGAAATCCTTGTCTAAGAACGAAAGGATTTTCAGTTGTTTCTTCTGCTCCTTCTTCTTTATCCAATTGAGTGCTTGCTGTTGGGGATCGATGCAAATAGCGAATCTTGTCGCTCTGGTGGTTAGTATACCGTTTTGCACGGACAGTTCATCCGGTGGTAAACCCTCTGACGTCCAGCTTGAAAAGCAACGATATTAATTCCTTTACGACTGTCGATGACTATGCGAATCAAGCGAGCAGGCACGCCTCGTCTCACTTTAAACATAGAGCTGAAGGAGGATCTTACGTGCTGATTTCAACATCGTTGCTCAGTTGCGTCTCAATCGTAAAATTGTCGGTAAACGGGATCTGTTTGGCCAGCAAGTTGTTCCACCAATCGTTGTACAGCATCCGATTTCGATACTCATAAGTGAACGGGCCGCAGTAGGCGAGAAACCCAGCTGAAATAAGGCAGTTGCCAATAATGTTGTCGATCTGACCGTGCAGGCTGTCCAACTCTTTCTTCCAGCGCTGGTTCTCCGACGACAAGCCAGTGATTAATCTGTCGGCAGCTATCAGTCGCCTTTGCATAAGGTCCGTCTCCTCCTGCAACACTTGCCTCTCCGCCATCGCGGACTCATACTTGGCGTTCAGCTCTGTTATAGCTTTCTCGATTCTTTTCAATTCTCTCTGCTCCCTCTCCATAGCCCTTCGAGCTCGCTCCGATTCCGCCTCCAGCATTTCAACACGCTCTATCTTCGGCTTCACCTGAAACGGGAAAGCGTGTTAACAAAGTGGCATGGGTCACGACGACCAACCGCTTTGCCAATAGAAGCCGCAAGGCGTGACGCGCAAGCACCTCTCGGAAGACGGTGCAATAGTCCAAAACAGCCAGCACAAACTTGTACAGGCCGTATCCAGCTCTGCTGATGCTGTGCATTTGATCCAGCTTGGTCGTTTTCTTCATGTGCGCTCTAACCGCCTGCTGTTGCTTAAGCGTGATCCGCTCGACATTCATTTCTTGCAACGACCTCAGGAATGTAGGATCGCCCATCATTCCCTTGGCGCCTTTCCATGAAATATCCTTCACGTTTCGGAGGATGGCCACGCATTCCGAGACTATTTGCACGGCCTCGTGGGGAGTGGCGAACGATCTGAGGATTTATCCAATGCTTATTGCGGTACGTTGCACTCACGATTAGTCGTTAATGTAATAGGTAATTAATCCGGAGCTAATGAATTGTGGAGTGTTCAGGTCTGGGCTAGGTTTCTAGGAAAGGAAGGGAGGAAGAGAAGGGAAGGGTTGTGTCCTCAAGTGTTTTCTGCGGGTCCCTACGTTTTTTTATTTATTTTTTTTCAATATTATCAAGTTAGAATTATATTTTGAAATACCTATTTTTAATGTGTTTACCTTATTCAATTTACCTTACCTTGTATGGGGTAGGAGGGCAGGTTATTTGAATATTATAAAAGGGGATCGCGACTGAAAAGAGGTTGGGAAACACTGAGCTAGGTAATAAAAGGGAAAACCTTATTTCGGTGATATCCGCTTTATCCAGTTCCCCAAGAGCCGCTCTAGCTCCGTCGAGGGCAGGTTGCGCCTCGGCCAACGCCTGTCTGGCTTCCGTTTGTTCTTTAATAATAATTACTCTCTGATCTTCTATTTCTTGTCTCTTTTCCTCGCTCAACTGCTTCTTTTCCAACGCGATATCCGTGCTCTCGCCGATAGACGCCAACAGTTGTTCGCAGTTTTTCGTTTGATCCGCCACCTTTACTCTTTGCACTACCAAAATCTCATTCAGTTCGGACAGAGTCGCGGAGGCCTCGGCGATCTTGAGCAAGCCTTTGAAACACACAGAAATAGCATTAGATTAATTTTCTCCTTTCCCTTTCCTTGCCTTTCCGAGCAATTTTCCTGGCGCATACCTCCTGAAAGTCGATCGCACTGCGAGTTTATGTAATCCTTTGTCTCTTGTAAGAGACTCACGTATGAGTTTACAAAGTCTAGATAGTGTTTCGGAGTTACGTAGTTCTGTCTTCGTAATTTCGCGTGGAAATCAAGCGTGCTGTCGCAGACCGTTTTGTGGGCGTACACCATATGCTCCACCAAGGCTTCCCTATAATTTTGCGGCACATTTGGATTCTGAAATGTAGGGAAATGTAGGGAAACGATTTATCGAGTGCACAAGCTTCGCTAATGATAAATGAACTGGAAGCAGCTATAGTAGGGTGGTCCTTACATGTATGGTAAAAAATTTAATTTTTTAAAAATTTCTTCTGACCCTCTCAGAAGCTTCCAAATAGTTTAAAAGAATTTGGTCTAAAATTTTATTAAAATATATTAAGGATTAAAAGTCGCTCAACGGCAATGAAATATTACTATTTTGGTATAAACTTAAAAAAAAAATTTTTTTTTCCTTTACAGCTTGTTCTAACTCGTTGGGGGACAGGAGAATTGGATGAGTTTCGTTGTTATAGGTGCTAGGGCCAGTATCTAGTATGGTACCCGGTTTTACCTAGGCCACGGTGTAAAATCGTAAAAACGGATCATATTTTAAATCATTATTTTTTTTGTATTTTTCCTTCTATTAAACAAATTGGATATGTACTATTATTTAAAAAAGAGATTTATTCTAATGAATCCCAATTGCAATTTGATTTTTATCTAATAATGTCAAAATTATGAGATTTTATTCTTAACGTCCCGATTTTGCCCCGGTCTCCCCTACATGCGAAATATAAAGTCCTTGAGCGACTTTTATATATCAAAATATACAAATACAAAACACGGAGATATTTTTTTTTGTCAAATAGAAGGTCAGACAATATATATTTTAAAGTTGAAAAATAAGGACCACCCTAAGCTATAGCTTATTTTCTGCACGCACATCCCTGAGCGTAACGTTAGCGACAGCTACTAGGGCCTGCTCGGGCCACGGGAACATCCAGTCTATGGTGGTGCTGTTCACCAAACCGGGATAATTACGGCACCTTAGCCTTAATACATCCCCCGCAGGACTCATAGACAACGCGATTCGTAAATTGTCCATGCTGGTCTTCACAAAATACGACCACACGTTCTCTCTAAGGGGCAGAAAGGAAGGAACGAATGAAGGGCGGCGACGTATTTGTAAAGAGCGACATACTCTGGGGAAAAGGAAGAGGGAGAGAAAAAGAGAAAATGGGAAAGGGGAAAAAGAGAAAATGGACAAATGGGAAAGGGGGAAAAAAGAAAAAGAGAAAGAGTCCACTTTGATTAAAATTGCATCGTAAATACAACTAAAGAAAAGAGTGACCCAAAAATCTGGCCTTTTTTAGCCTCTTTTTGGTCCCACAATGTTGGGACTGAATTTTGTGCCAAATGATACCTTATGATGAGACATCAATCACAACAAATTTTCAAGTTGAGGTGACAATTAGTTTCTGAGAAATGGGAGGTCAAAGAAGTGAAAATTCTTTAACGCGTCAGCCCATACGCTTCGATGTACGAACTTCTATGTCACTTCGATAATTTAAACAATTATTTCTAGGAGTTTTGTTGACTGCTAACAATGAATTTGAACTTAGTTTTTCAAAATTTATGAACACAAAATAAAAATCAATAAATATAAATGTCCGTGTAGTGGGTGAAAATCTAAGTTCAACTTCGTTGTTGGCAGTCAGCAAAACCCCTGAAAATAATTGTTTAAATTATCGGACTGACATAAAAGTCCGTACATCGAAGCGTATGGGCTGACGCGTTAACGAATTTTCACTTCTTTCACATCGCATATCTCAGAAACTAATTGCCACCTCAACTTGAAAATTTCGTGTCATTGATGTCTCATCATCAATGATATTGTCTCGCATAAAATTCAGTTCCAAAATCGTGGGACCAAAAAGAGGCTATTTCTTGGGTCACTCTTTCACCTGTTGATCCCGAAACCAGCCTCCGCAGCTTTTACTCTGCAAGAGTTGACGATTTCATCCTTATCTTCGTCGGTGAACAGGGACGGTATGACGCCGGTCATTAGCATATTGTTCACCAGCTCCAAGAAACTTTCGTCGACGACATGCGAGGAGGTGAATATGAAGACGATCCTCTTATTCTCAACGCCGACTGTGTTGAACAGGGCTTTCATATCGTCGCGGAAAGAGGTCTGGTTGTAGCCGCGGCTCAACTGGATTTCGAAGGTCTGGAATGTGGCTGCGAACGCAGCCAGCTTTATCACCGATTTCTTGCCGCTGCCGCCGACGCCGATCACCAGAACGTGACCCCGATGCATCCGAAGCACACGGTGCACCCTGGTCAGATGTTGGAGCGCGTCGTTGAACAGGACCATCTGCAGTTGCGTCGTATTCTTCTCGTTGTAGTCATCGAAGATCTACGAACGTTGGGATTCAAGTGGGACCGAGCGCCGGCTAAGGAACCGCGTTAGATTCTATCCTAGAATTCGTGGGTGTATCACCTCGACGAACAAATTATAGACGGCCTCGTAGTCGAGCAAGTCTTCGTAGAACCGCGGTTCTCCGTCATTGATCGCGTTCCGGAAATCACCGAATAGCAGAGGATCTCTTAACGTGTACGCGATCACCTCGGGCTCCTCCTCCTCCTCCTCCCAGTGCCCTTCAATCTTTTCTTTCATGTGTCCAGCAACGAGCTTCTCATCCTGCAATCGCGCAAATTCATCCGAATATTCCTTCCCTTCTCACCACAAAATTACCCTCCGCTCTATCGACACATAGGTCCAGGTATCTCTACTTATCGTTAGCCCAAGACAGATGGAAGAATCACCTGCTCGCTGATCAAACGATCGCATATGACTCTGGTGCACTCGTTCCTCCAAAGTCTGGCCATTTGTTTGACCGTTGGCTGGTAATCGGGATGGCTTTGAAGAAGGCCGGCCGTAATTCTCGATAGGTCCCGCATGTTGAACACGTAGTGGAATTTGTTCGGCGTTGGTAATAGTTCTCTGGTAACCATCTGGGGAGAAACGATTAATGGATAAAGTTGTAGAGTGGGAATTAGGCGAGAATTTCTGCGACAATGGAGAGGAGAGAGAGGGAGGAGCACCTGGTAGAGGTCTAACGTTATTCCCACCAATTCCCCGGCGAGCCCTTGCACTTCTTCCGGGAATATTTCCAAGTGTCCGCCCAGTATGCTCGTGTAAATATAGCCAAGTGTTTCCGTTGACGGGATTGTCACGTTGTAAACGGAGAACATGGAGATAAATCTGGGATCCACCTCGTTTCTGCCGCCGCCAGGCTCCCCCATTGCTGCTAGGTAGCCTGTAGTAACCATGTAGTCACTTTCTTTCCTCAACTAACACCTTCCGAACGCGTGGTTAACCTGGACCTTCTTGGCCAACAGCAATGAAAACCTAACGCAGACCTGATCGATCAACTCACACAAATCCTTCATGTACTTGAGAGTAAGATCCCTGCCGCGATCGTAGAATGCGCCCCTCTCCAGCAGAAACTTGAGAAATGCGATCGGCTGTTGAGTACCGTAAGTATCTAGCATTGGCATGTTCATATCGTCGATGAAAACCAGCAACTTCTTGCCAGGCGGTGGCCCATAAATCTCTCTGGTCCTCTTTTCCACCGCCGCTTCTATATTCCTCTGCACATCGATCGAGGTTGTCCTCGACGAGAAATTGATTAGAAGCTGGTTCTGTTCAGAGGTGGGCAAAATTTTTATTTAAATAAAATTTCGAATAGCCAGTAAAAGTTAAAAAAAAAATTATTCGTCTTTCTTTAATAATTTTTTTAAGTAAAAATGTTGCTTATCCCTTGTTCTGTTCAATCAGGCGGTATACTCGCTTACGACATACTTTGTTTGCTTCGAAACTTACGTATCTTTCTCTGCTGAGATTACGCAGGAACTCTTGAATTATTGCTGTTTTCGAAGTGCCAGTTTCGCCTACCAGCAGCGCTGGCCGGTCTAGTCTGTTCATCGTTTCGACGAACCAAGTCGCTCGCAAAGTGTCGACGGTAGGAACCAGAATGTCCGAGAAATTTCTCTGCCTGTCGTGCGCGTAAGCGGGGACTATCGATTCCCATGGCACCCAAATGTTCTCTTTTATGTTCAGCTGATAATCGTACAACGTTGCGTACGTCACAGGAAGATATTCTGTCGACAAATCACCACGTTATACAGTGTTTATTCGCTAAGAGCTCGTGGCTCGGTACCGGCGGCGAGCATTTAACGTATGGTGGGCACGGTTCCGTGCGTCGCGGTTCATCTCAGCGAAGAAGTACCGTAGTACTTGTTACTGCTTAGGCAATCGATCGTGGATAGTTAAATCGAGTATTCTGTTCATATTGTTAAAGCTTACTTATAGTGGCTGGTTTCTGAACGGTGTCTTGAACGAGCATTAGTCCGGCCGTTTTCTTCACGAACTCGTCGAAGTGGCTCCTATGTTCGGTAACTAAGCAAGCACCGAACGACCAGTAACAGGCTTGAATGTACATTGCTTCGAGAACCTGATCCCTGGTGGTGATCAGCCCCAGGTGTATGCTGTCGTCATCGTCCTCGCGTTCGTCGTTGTCCTGCTGTTTCTCGGTATGGCCCGCGAGAGCCGATGCTTCGTCCAGGATCCGGAGAAGCCCGTCGAACACGTAACAAAGTTGTGTCACCTGAGAGAAAGGGAGAGAGAGTAAGCTGAAATGGAGCCCTCCACCAAGTGGATTCTTACTCTTCAAATACCATAGAAAGTCGCAAGTTGATTTATCACAATTATTGTATGTACCTAGAATATTCGTAAAATTATTACCATGTTCAATCCGGTTTGCGGTATGATCATCTTAAGTGGCGCGAGAGTTTGCAAGCCCAGCATTCCGTCTTTAATGAACAGAATTGCGCCATCCACGTACTTGTCGCGCATTCCTGTGAAGAATTCCTGATCGGATTTGGCCTTGCCACTTATCCATTTGTCCATGTAAGGGTGATGGCCAAGGTTCTTGGGGTCCACGTACACCATGCCTGCCCTAGACACCGTGGCCGGAGAGGCGTACTGCAGATCGCCTACCTTTTCGTACAAATGCAATGTAATCATTCGATAATTACGACAAGCTTGGGACAAGTTGGCTCTAGAGTTATTGGGAACCTCGAACAGCAGGCTGCAGTGATTCTGCATCCTGATCCTCTCTTGATTGGCCAAAGTTAGCAGCTTGTTGTCGTCCATCACCGAGTTCATGTTCTCGATCCATTGAGGGTCCACGTCACCGTCAAACAGAATATACCGGCGCTCGTCTTTCTCCGTGTCCAGAGGTTTGTTCACTTGGCGGAAGATGTTACTGAGAAGGCCGTCCGTCCAATCGCGAGTCGCTGGATCCAGCACTCCGTAAAGTTCCACCACCGTGCATGCCTCGAACCGGTTCACACCGTTGCCCGTTTGCCACCATTTAGGGTGCGCTAGGTTAGATTAGGATACTTACCTTTGGATTTAAGGTGTACAGTTTTGTTGGCATGCCGAGACGGATTTGGGCTCTGCACAGAGTTTCGATTACCACAGATTTCCCACCTCCTGTCGGCCCGACTACCATCGTCGAGTGTCTGGTCATCATTACTTCGTACAGTTGAATCACTTTGTCGACCTGGTGGACAAAAATTGTTGATTGTAACCAATGAGAAAGTGCTACGTACATACAAGTATTTGTCTATAATTTTCTGTGTCACCTGGTCGGGTATCACGCCGTACCCTCGTTCCTCGAGCGTTCGCTCCACGGCTTCATTAAATTCCGGATAATGAACTCTGGGACAATCCAGGTCGGGGAAGAGGTCCGCTATCAGGCCCAAGAACAGAGGCACGTCGTCGAATATAAATTTCGGTAGATTCATGTCCCTGAGGGCTCTCATCAGCACCAGGTCCTCGGGCATCTCGCCGAATTTTCTCTTCAACTCGCCAGCCATCTTCAGCACGGAGTTGAGAGCTCTCAGACCAAAGTCGTAGTGATTCTGTTTGCTCAGTTGCTCGCGCGCCAAGCTGTACAGGACGGTCATTTTCTTGGCCAAGACTTTGGCGGTCAGGAAGCCGGCGCTGAACAGCTTTATCTGGCAGATCAGCTCGTTGTCCGGAACTATACAGACCACTGGCCTAAACAGCGCTTTCACCGATTCGGGCAGTTCCGTTCGACCGGCGTACCCGGGGTTCATTGTGATAAATATACCCACTTTGGAGTCCAGCACAATGTTGTGGCCCTCGAACTTTTATAATAACAGATCGAACAGAGGATGTATTAGTATTTTAAGCTATGCCATCGTTATGTTATATAAATCGGATTAGGTTAAATATTAAATTTGGATAAGAAGGTATTTCACAACCGTCCGATATTGTATTGTAAAACTGTATTTATCCTCAGTTTCAACGCGCCTTTCTCATTTAAGGGGAGGTTCCGGTCTAAAAGTCGATTTTTTTTAATTTCATTTTTCGAATGTGCAACCTTTTAGGAATACGTGTTTAAAAGGAATTGTTGAAATTCGTAAAATTCCCCAAGTTGAGTAGCGGCAAATGCATGGCACTCACGTAAAACTTTAAACGCGTTTTTCTCGAAACAGTGTTCTCAAAACGGTGGGACCTGTATCTCCAAAAGTTATTATCCGATTCGACTCAAACTTTTTTATTTTGAAGAATATACATCTGGCTAGGGGGGGAACTAGAAAAAATTTCAAAAAATTGAAAATTTATAATTTTCAAACGCGTTGAAAGGACGAAAAATATAGGGAAAAAGTGATTTCAAACTTCAAGTGTCATTATTTTCTAAAAAAATGTAATTTTTGTAATTTTTTCTGGTTTCCCCCCTAGCCAGAAGTATATTCTTCAAAATAAAAAATGTTTCAGTCGAATTGGATAATAACTTTTGGAGATACAGGTCCCACCGATTTGGATGAATCTTTTGATGCCTCGACTTTAACGACTCCCCAGTGCCGTCAGCAATGATTAAGGGATAGGACACAGTAACGGGCCAAGAAAGCAGACGATTTTTAAACGACGATAATACGAAAAGTAAACAATCGATTATTATAAGGTTTTGTGTTTTAGTTCACTATATTATGAACTATAAGAAAAGCATATAATATTTACAAAATAACAATTGTACGCCGTACAATGTCTCCATTTAAAATGTCCTTTTTTTCCGGTGGGCCGTATCCCGGAAAATCGGATGAACTGTAACAAAAATCCCAAAAATGTCATAAACTATAATATATTTCCTAAGCATTGACGATCCAACATTTCAATTTTTGCGAAAATTTACAAAACGGTCGATGTTTGAAAAATAATGATAAAATTTCGACACAAGTGTGTGATGTTTTTGTTTATATTTTGTACTATAATTAAAACATTTAAAATGTTGGATCGTCAATGCCTAGGAAATATATTATAGTTTATGACATTTTTGGGGTTTTTGTTACTGTTCATCCGATTTGCCGGAATCCGGCCCACCAGTTGGTCATCCGAAAAAAAAATGGACATTTTAAATGGAGACATTGCACAGCGTACAAATGCTATTTTTTAAATATTATATGCTTTTCTTATAGTTCATAATATAGTGAACTAAAACACAAAACCTTATATTAATCGATTGTTTACTTTTCTTATGATCGTCGTCTAAAAATCGTCTGCTTTCTTGGCTCGTTACTGTGTCCTAACCCCTTAATTATAAAACAAAATATATATCTCTATAATTTAAGACGTCCTTAATACAATGCTAGAAGTCCCATTAAATTATATATAGTAGTTTTCCTTTAATTAATTCCTAAAGATCACCTATTTTTGGAGGTTCTGAACCGGAATATCTCCCCTTAATATACATATAGATAAACTATTTCTGTGCTACCCGGCAGCAATAACTCAATTTAAGCGAAAGTTGCAGATACGCCCTTTCGAATTAACACGGCATATTATGTACTCGTACGTAGTTATATAACAAGGTATTATATTCATATGTATACCATGAATCGGTTCGCTTTCACTTGCAGCGCGGTGCGTATAGTTTGGAGTTGCGTGGAAATGACGGAGAGCACAGAAATGTCGATGCGATTGAATTCGTCGAAGCACCCCCATGCACCGCACTGCGCCAGTCCGCTCAGAGTCTTTCCAATCGCCACGTAATCCATCCCTTCTCCGCAATTCGTCACCATGCACAGCAGCCCCATTGCTTTCGCCAAGTCTTTGGTGGTTTCGGTTTTCCCAGTTCCAGCCGGTCCTTGTGGGTATTAAATGCTGCGTAATCTTTGCTGGTCGATTGAAACCAGGTAGCTTACTCACCTGCGGGAGCACCGCCCAGATGCATCGACAGAGCTTGTGTAATAGTTAAGTATATCCTGCCGGTCAGAGGTGTGACTACGAGCCTGCCGTTAAGACCCATGTACTCGTAGCCGTATTCGAATGTACCCGTGCACTGACGCACCCAGGCATTGTCCAGGTCGTGAACCCAGTAAAACCTTTGGGAAACACGTTTACCACAAGTTTCTTATTCTCGTCCTTCTTTCGCTTCTTAAGCATCGTTTTGTAAATGATAGACAAATAAATACAGGCAGGGCTGGTGGCCGATGTTTATAAAATCGCGACACGAAGAAGGATTTCTAATCTGACAAGGGATTTTCGGTTATCAGAATAATCAGATTTTTTTTTTCAAACTGTGCAGGTTTGTAGAGGACTTCTGTAGAAGTAGGGTAGATGTACCGTTTTTAGCCATGTGCATAATTATCGCGGTTTCTTAGCTTGAAATTACTTGTAGACACATAATTATGTGTAGAATTTCAAACCGTAAATATTTTGTTTAGTATACCATCAGAAATATAAGGTTACATTTATTACTTCCGCGAAAAGTGGCAAGTGGCCACAAACGGTGAAAAATGGATTTCTTATATTTTTTAACTTTATTAATTCTTTAACGATTTCTCTAGTTAATAGTAATTTAGACATTAATAGTAAAGATAGTGTAAAATTTAGTAAAGCTTTTAGTTTCCTGATTTGAAGTACAATTTTAAAGATAATTACGATGAAAGTCACTGAAATCCTTAAAGTGGCCACAAATGGTGCATCTAACCTATCAGGCGATTTCTCGTTTGTGAACGTTTTTGGTTCTTCAGGGTGAAAACACCCCTTAAAGGTTAACGTGTGATTTCCTATTTTCCTGTATATGTATCTTAACAACTATGGCGGATACAAACAATTGTTAGAAATAATATTTAATGGTTTTTTATGCTGTAGAAAACTGTGCAATCGGATTGCATAAAACTTGTGGTGGGGAATATTTTGCAATATTATAGGTCATAAAAAGTAGTTAAGTTTTCAGTGTAATAATTTTTTTAGATTCACTATAGTTCACACATTCACCTTTAAAGGGTGTTTTTACCCTGAAGAATCGAAAATGGGCACAAACGAAAAATTGCTTTGTACCGCACTAATATTACAGTGCACGCGAGAGAGCGCGTGGAAGAAAGGGACCGTTTCGTCAATTGAGCATTAAACCGGTCCAGTGAAATGAGTTTCCAAGTTTGAAAAACAATCGCACGAGTGTGCAAGTACGGGCATGGAATAGATAGAGGTAAACCTTAGCTGACTTTCCCATTCGAATTCCATAGGATCTCTAATGCTGTCTCGAACGAAGCTCTCGATAATGTCCCGCATATGAACGTCGAGCGTCAGTACCATATCGAACTTTTTTCTGTCATTGTTTGTCAACGAATCGCTGCCCATCAGCGTGACCACTTGATTCAGCTGGTCGTTGAGTTGCTTCAAATACTGAGCACGAATCAAACGACATTTAAAGGTTCCCGTAAATGCCAGGGCCGAGACAAGTGTGGGAAACAAAGTTATATATGTAACTGCTTGCATACGTGCACGTGTATTCACACACCTCTTTCATAGCACGCTTCTCTCCTTGAGAAATCCTAACAAATACGTCCTCCACCTCGGCTGTCCACCAAATTTGATCTGCAGCGAGGACCATCATCCCTTGGAAATCGAGCATCCAATCTGTCCTTGGCCTTCTTACCTGTAACGTGACATATATATATATATATGCCATCTTTACCAACTTATTGTAAATTAGAAAAAACTGTTTATAAAATTATTGCTTTGACTTAACGTTGAAAAGAGAACACTAATTGAAAAAATATATAGGGTAACGCATACAGATGTTGACCCCTATAAAATGATTGACCCTCTTCCCCAAGAAGTAGGAAATATAATATAATGTTCTTTTTATATAATAAAATATAATTGTATTCGGAACAAAAATATCTGGGCCACCGAAATATACATATATTTGGTTATATAAAAAAAACATATTATTATATTTCCTACTTTTTGGGGAAGAGGGTCAATCATTGTATAGGGGTCAACATCTGTATGCGTTACCCTATTTTCGCGCTATAAGTAGTAGTTATTGAGTTGATTAGTTTTTATTTCTATTTTTGGCAAAAAAAATATTCTACAATAAAAATAGAAATAATATTAAAAAATAGAAATATTAATATTAATATAAAAATATTAATATTAAAATAGAATTTATTGCAAATAAATAAAAATGTAAATATTAATATTTCTATTTTTATATTAATATTAATATTTATATTTTTCATAACTCAAAAACTGTCAAATATGAAGTTACACTCCCCTTGCCGCAAGGTCCTCAATTATTATCAGATTATTATTAAATGGAGAATTTACTCGAACGTTGCCATTTAGCTAATCCTCTGAAGGAAATGCCCGCCTCACCTTTCCGTAGTTGTAGACAGCCTTCTTCGTTAAATATCGATTCGAGCGTTTCATTTCCTCCAAAGCAACCACCATCCATTCCTCGATCTTCCCCTCGGTGAGCACGGGATTTCGAAACTCCATCACCTCCTGTTCGCCCGAAATCAGTCCAGCCGCTACCACTCGATCGTTATTATTCAATTCGAACTGAAATTTCTGCAAGTTATCGAACATCTTGCCGACGTGCTCTTGAATCGCCGTCGGTACGCCGTTGCCAAGAATAGTCAGCAACTCGTCGTCGCTGAGGAAAGTGAATCGTGGAAAGATCGCTCGTTTGCTATTTAAATAGTCTGAGAGAGATTTCTGGCATCTGTCGAGCCCGTTGATCATCGCTTCGAATTCGTCCTTTCGCCCTAAATTGACACGGCAACAGTGTGATCAGATGTAAGAATATTTAAGCAAGAAAATCGGCTCTCGAGTCGCAAATCTGGTCTCATAATGTATACACATATGTACAACATTACAGAGGGATTAATAATTTATTACCTTTAACCATGCAACACTCGAGAACTTTGATCCTTTTCGACGTATCGACCATGATTTTCCTGAACGACTTGTCGATGTCGTCAAACTTCTTCGCTTCGTCCGGCAACTGCAACCTAATGTCACCGCCCACGAAAATACCCTCGAGGTACAGCCACTTGTTTTGAAGCTGCGTCCAGAGCTCCAGAACCTCTGAGATCGTGTGCATGATATCCTCCCATTTTTGCACGCCCTGAAGAAACGGGCCAATAAACTGAGAGGCGGCCATCCCGTTCACGTTCATCAAATTTTCTTCCAGGATTTGATTTAATTCGTCGATGGGGCCGAGTATGTATCCGCGATCCTCTATGCCTGCAGGTTCATCTTGTAGATAGCGACTATTTCTTTGTCGCAGTTAAAAGTGCCGTTAAAAGGCAAACGGTTTACCTTTCGTATGCTTCACCACCGTGAATTCCATGGATTTCCACACATCAGCTAAATCCTTCAAGCCTCTTTCTATAGCCAGCTCCTTTATGGCATTCGTCACAATTTCTCTCGCGATATCTTGATACTTCCCTAATTCCATCGCGAACATATTTTCTAGGGTGAACCTTCAAGATGAATATTCAAGGGGAGATTTACTATTTGCCGGATCAGCCGGATCGATATTGCTATTTACGTGGAAAGTGCGCGCTTCTTTCACCGAACGATCGCACGATCAACTCACCCCTTTATTATTTCTATCCCGTTCTCTTCCATAATATAAACAGTTCGTAGTTGTTTAATTAAAAGCGGACTAGTCTTTTGACGATTCAACGTCAAAGATCAAAGAGTCTTTTGTGTGGAAGGGATAGGAGAAAAGAGAAGATTCTGTAAAGATGCTCGACTATAGATCGTGCTGCACGGTGATTACTCGAATACAGACAGAGAAATGATGGTCGAGCGCTCATAATTTTCCAATTATTATAACAATATTATGACAGTAGAAAATAAAGTATGTGTGTACCTATCAACTACCAAATGAGCGTGTTGAATGAAGATTAAAAAATTCTAAATAAATACGTGACGTTTACAAGATTTTTTACAAAATTTAACTAAAAACCACACGCACGCGGTTAAGGTTCCCTACGCGCGGTTTAGAGATGGTAAATCTTTTTATTTAAATAAAATATCGAATAACGAATAGAAGTTAAAAAAATGATTCGTCATTCGTTCCTTAACACGAGTTAACATTATTCGACACATAACGAATAAATCATTAAACTTTTATTCGAAATTTTATTTAAATAAAAATTCTGCCCATCTCTGTCGCGGTTTCGCTACGGCTACGCAAAGAGCCGTGGATCGTTCTCAATCGTTTTCACACCTGTCCGGGTCCATGTCGAAATACTGTCCAGTCTTGTCCATCAATGTTTTCCAGTGTCTCTCCCGCATAGCTTCGTTCTTTAGTTGGATGAACAACGGCACCGAGTTCTTGAAGCTCTTCATATTGGCGTCCAGAGCCTGCCCGATACCTAAACTTCTAACAAACTTTGGAAGCCTGCGGAATTCACGGATGAAGTGATCCATGCCGTCGATCAGTTGCTGAGGATTCAAGTTCACCCAAAGTGTCTGCGCCCACTCGGCCCGGCTGATTTTCTGCTCGTTGTACAGCTCGAACAACATTTCCATGCCCTCGTACTCCTTCTTAATGTTCAGGAAGATCGAATAATCGGTGGCTGGAAGAGCGAATAGCAGTTCCGAATTGTTCAAGCTCTGCATGCGCTCTTCGTGCTTCGCGATCAGCTCGCTGTATTCCTTCGCGAGTCAACTTATTTTTAGTAAATTAAATTAAATTCGATGGTGAATTAAATCAAATCCGCACACATACTTTCATTTTCTCGAGTCCAAGTTCTAGGTTATCCCCGACACTGCCTGGGCCGTTAGCTTTAAAGTCCTCCGCAAACTCTCTCAGCTCCATAACGAACTGGTCTATCTGCTCCTGCGTCATCTCCGAGAACCTATCGCTGGTGCTTTCCAGAGTGGAAGCTCTGTAGAGAGCGCCGAGGTAAAGTGATTCCCAGTCGTGTTGCAGATCCAAAGCCATTTGCTCGTCCTCCGCGGGGAAGTCTATGCGGTGACTGCGAAAATTTGCAAATGTTTCCTGGAATAAACGGCACGTTATTCATTATCTGTCGTTAACACTGTCGTATCGTGTCGTCGATCAGCCCACCTGATAAGTCTTGAATTGAACCTCGACTCGTATTGCCGACTTCCTGATGTCAGAAATTGCCTGCATCACCGACGTGAAACGGTCTAAACCAGTGATCACCAACTCCACTTCGCTGCGAAAGTTTTCGATGATCGTCTTCAGATCATTCATCCCTTCGACAGTACTGTGTAATAGGAAGTTGCCGAGCACTTGCTTCCATTCTTTGGCGTGCTGCTCGATACCCGAGAGCAGAGGGGCAAGATTGATCCTACAGCAGAGAAATAAGAAATAGACAAATGAAAGAAGAGAAAGTAGCCATTTGGATGGGACCTTGCCTTAGGCAGTACAAGTTATGGTGAGGGTTCATTTCCTCGAGCTCCTCCAGAATGTTATCGTAGAACGTAAATTTGTCGTCGTACTGGAAAAGGGTAGGGTTCGTCGCGGCGAATTTCTCGCCGGCCGACATCTTGTCGAATGACCAGAGGTTGCTGTATTTTCGCCATCTATGGAGATAGTGCCAGCATTCCCGCGCTATTCTATGCGCCGACCTTTGAATCGCGAGCACCTCATCGTTCACTATCTGTGTACAATGGTATTCACATTCACGTATGATAAAAGTTTATTCGAATAATAATTTTTGTTCGAAGATTATTTGAATAAAAATTTATTCGAATAATGTCCAACTCTGCGTATGTAACAATCATGCGTTATTTACTTGAATGCTCATCACATCCTCGAAGAAGCTGAGCGTAACGTACTGGTCCGACTCGCTTTTCCATTGCGATCTGCATTCCACGCAGGTGCCGTTTAACCACCTTGGGAACTGTTTCAGCTCCTCCAGCAGATTCTTCCCATTTTGAATGATAATGTTGTAAATTTCAGCTGGCGATGGTCTTAGGACCGCCTCCGACGCGATTAACACAGCGTCTACTTGAAAGATCGGCGTCGAACCGATTAGATTTCTGTTGAACAACTTTAGATTCTCCATCATGCATCTAAAGAGGTTTTCAAAAGGAAGGCTGTTAAAGTTTCGTTGAAATTAATAGACCATCGGTCTTCTCACTGCGTGAAAGAATAGCTATGTACTGGATAAACGCGGAGAACAATTTTTTCTCATATTTCTCGTAGAACAGATGCATGGCTGGGCTTCTTCCGGTGGACGTTCCTTGCACCAAGCTCTCCAATTTCTTTAATATCGGGCTCATCGATTGGTAGATCTTTGTCATCGAGGTAACTAGCTCTGTCCTTCGGTTTTGCAGCTCTTGGAAGTAAATCTTTGAACGACAATCGGAAGCAATGTATCATGTACTATCGAGTGTATACTACAGGTTGATGGGTAGTACCTTTTGTTTGGTTGATGCTAAATAACGCATATCTTAAAGTGGGAGAACATTGGTAGCTACTTAATATGTATTAAACAATTCACATTCACAAAAGATGCAATGTTATGATAGAATACTTAAAGCAAATGTAAAAATTTAAAAAAAGAAAATTAAAACCGACTTTAGCAAAATAAAAATGCACTAAAAAGTAAAAAATAAGTTTCTTTCCTTAGTTAATCTATGACTCTCAATTTTTTTAAGTCGGCGCCAGATTTACACGGTGCAAATAACGAGGCGCCGACATGAAAAATTGAGAGTCATAGAGTAAATAAGGAAGAAACTTATTTATTGCTTGTTGGCGCATTTTTATTTTCTTCAAGTCGGTTTTGATTTTGTTTCTTATATTACGTAGCAAAATGTTTCAACAACATGCAAATGTTTCTCCAGTTTATGGTATATATGTAATTGTAATAAATAAGAGGAAATGGAAGAGAAAGAATGAGTGCTTTCTAGGATCTCATACGACTCGAATACTTGCTCCCTTGTCCGTTTTCAATGCTTGTTTCCCAATTTGTCTATGCACGTCTGATATAGGTACCTACCTACTTTTCATTAGCTATAAGTAATCTACATAATGCGTTCTTGTCGTAGCATCAGCCCAACCAGGTATTATTCCCGGCTTAAAAGTAGCGGTAACGGTAAACGAAGATAAACCTTGCATGGCAATAGTTGCTCGTTTTCGTACAACTCAGGCGGTAGAGAGAACAGATTATACGACTTTAGATCCGAATTAATCCTATTGTCAAGATCATTTTTCATATGGTTCACTTGGTTCACGACCGAGCTCAGATTTTTTAACAACGCTTTGCAGTCGTACGCGTAATCCGCTATATTTAGAGAGTCCCAATTGAAACGCATCACTCCAGGTTGAATGTGCTTCTCGATATCCAGCAGGATATTTTTTAATAATTGTATCTGCAGCGAATAAAATCGGTCAGTTCTGCAGTCTACCGTTCTGCAGTCTACCGCCTTTTTATCGACAAGAGAGATATTAGCAGTTATGAGAAATGCTGAAAAGCAAATTGTTTATACGAATAGTTTGAAACGTACGTCAGCTTTGCCCATTGTATCTAGCATCCTGTTATACTGGTCAATCATTCTGCTCGTCACTTCGATGTCATTTTGCAACCGATCTTTTTGAATACCGGCTTCCTTTACTATCGGGGACAATTCGAAGCCCAATTGCTCCATTAATTCAGCCTGTATGAAGAATAGATAGATAACCAGAATTTTCCTGACCGCAACGATCAGAGGTGTGTTTGTACCTATGTAGTTTAGAAGCTGTCCATTCATTAACCCTTCGCACCCCAGCTTTATTTATTACAATTTTTACCATTTTTACCTTTTTTTACCATTTTTTTCTTTTTCTTACCACTTTTACCACTTTTACCATTTTTACAATTTTTACCTTTTTTTACCACTTTTATCTTTTTCTTACCACTTTTACCATTTTTACAATTTTTACAATTTTTACCATTTTTACCATTGTTACCATTTTTACCATTTTTACAATTTTTGAATCTTTTAACTTTTGAGTGATAATTGTACATTAGTGATACTCAGATAATCCTAGTAATGTAAATTTCATTTTGATATGATGAAATTTGTAGTTGGAAAAATTGTTGTGGAAGAAGCTATTTTTTTGGTAAAATTCACCAAACTTTAAAATTTTAAAATTAAGGTCTAAAAATTTACAGAAATATTGGCAAAGGAAAAAAATTGCCTGGGGTGCGATACACCCCGCGTGCCCACGAAGGATTAATTAACAATTGGGAATAATATGGTTCTCAACGCTGTATTTTTATTACAGCAAGAAATTTCAATTCTACATATTCTACCGAATGAACACAATTTAGACTACTTAGAACTACATACTCTTCGTATAATACATGTAGGCCAATGTAGGTTGGCGCGAAAGTTGCTCGATGTTTGCGAATGCCGACGGGAGAAAGAAATACGTACCTCGTGAATGATTTCGAAAACTTGCCAGTTAAAGTTCACTTGGAAGCGGAGCTGACACTCGATCAAAATGGAACCGCTCATGAATTCCGTCCAAGTGATCTTTGTCCCATGAGGGCCGTCCTTCTCCGCGGAGGAAGGTGTCGTGGACCCTTTAGCATCCTGTTTCGCCAGGTCTGATCGCATCTGTCCCTTGACGGAAGGAACTCTCAAGGCAACCGTTCCTGAAGTACCAATTTCTGTTTCGTAAATAGAAGGACACCTGACGGTCTACTCCGTTACATGGAAGAGGAATTATTCACGATATTAGTAAGCTGTGATTTACCGATGTTTCCTTTCGAAGTCGCTTCGCCCTTATGAACCGATCCCTGAGGAGTCGACCCAGCTGATCCGAAATCTTTATTTTTCGCTTTCTTCGACACGTGAATGGTCTGAAGATTCTTCGTGACCAACGATTTCTCGATATCGGGGAACGTCAACAGACCTGCGACACAAGCGTTGGTTACTTGTCGTTTCGCTTGAAAAGCTGCAATTCCGGTACAACCTTTGCCTGGTTGCGAGCGCACCATCCTCAGAACATTCTTCTTCATGGTGTCCAACACCACGAGCTGCGCCTTGTCGGCCCACGAATGAAACTTTGTTTCCTCGAACATTTTCATCTGCTTGGCGACGTCGAGGTATTGGTTGAAAGCGATAAGCTTCAGCTCGCTGTCCTTTAATTCCGGAACGTTCTGCAAGACGAGAACTGGCCTCCTCAGCCGATGGAACAGCTGCCTAACCCAGAATATCGCGCCAGCCATAGGGGGGTGATACGTTAACAGAGGAGGATTCCGTTTCCCTGGCCGTGGGAAAAGTGCAGTTAGTCGCACTCAGGATCGTTCGACTTACCGTTCACCGTTCAAGAAACCGTGGATTAGGGTGGAGCTTATTTTTCAATCTACCATCTTGAAATTATGTATTTGAATTATGGAAATTAAATATTTGAAATTATCGCACACTATAATTTATATATACCCTAAATTGCTTGGGCTTTCCTTTAATTTGCGCAAAACGACAAAAATGTGGAAAACAACGATGTTACAATTTCTTTTCCAAAAAGTGGTCGAACTCTCCCGGACTTACAATAAATGTAAATCAAATGTAACGTTAATGTGTAAATTAAAATATGGCCATTATATGTTGAATTCTCATAATTTCTATAATCTTTAACTCACTTGAGCTACCATTAAACATACGAATGTATTATTCAAAGCTTTTATATACTTTCTCTATATCTAAAGGAACAAATCAGGATGGCAATACTTATAAAAAAATGT
This sequence comes from Andrena bucephala, assembly GCA_947577245.1. NCBI lineage: Eukaryota > Metazoa > Arthropoda > Insecta > Hymenoptera > Andrenidae > Andrena > Andrena bucephala. The sequence continues at coordinate 33,538,815 of OX387717.1, read as the reverse complement.
TTAATTTCTCTTTTAACTTTTAACCTCCACCCTAGATCGTTACCTCTGTTATATATGCCCTCCACTATACTGATTTCCTTGCTCAGTTGCTGCATAATTACGTCAAACTTCCTCAGCAATTGCTGATGAATGGTGGCTCTGGTCTTGGTGTCTTTAAATATAATGAGGACTTGAAGCGCTTCTTCCGCGCTTATCAGCACCATGAAGCACTCGTCGATGAAGAACCTCGCCTCGTTCTCGAGGAAGCGTACTTCATCGTTGAACGAGGCCATGGTAGCCTCCCAGTTGTCTCTGTTGAACATGTCGAAGATGTTGAAGTCCGCTTCCTGGATCGGCACGATCAGTCTGCCCACCCTTTTCACTATGGTATCGATTTGCGCCGGATCACTTATGATGGATTTCAGGCGGGGCCCGAAAATGTTGTAAAAATCCTGCAGCACGCTCGCGATCTGATTCAGACCTTTGGACACGGAGGCTATGTAGTCGGTCGATTTAAATAACCGGTGCTGATCGAACTCCCAACGGGTCCCTTTGCCCGACACCTCGATCTTCTCCCTGTTCTTCAGGTACGAGTGTTTCCAGCTGTTGAGCATCGTGTGAGCGTCTTCGGTTTTCTGCAGAATTTCCTCCAGGGGTCTCCTGGGTAATAAATCATTATTATCATGCTACGTACAAAGCAGTATCTTTCTCATAACCAGATAGAGATATAGAGATTGTTCTCTCTCAGTCTCTCCCCCGTGGAACACTCACTTGAACAGGTCGGCGATGGACAAGTTTCTTTTCACATTTTGACAAAGCTCCCACGATATTCTCTCTAACAAATTCATCATTTTCTCCTCGGATGAGAAATGGCTCGAGAGCACCCAAATCATTCGTATACCTTCCATCAGCGAGGGAATCGTCTGCGTGATGCGCTTGAAAGAATCCGATTCTGCCATCATCTACCAGCATAATCGCACATGAAATTGTTCGAAGTCGAAGGAATTATTCAAACGCCCTTAAACGGCAACTAATAACGCGTGAACGGAGGCGAGTGGTGTCTCTCACTTTCTTACATTGAAGTGCCTTAAAATTGTTTGGAGGAATTTGTTATTATCCCTGGCTTCCGCGTAAGATTTCCACAGATCCGAGTAAAAGTATTGGAAGTTGGAAGTGATCGGCGAGTCCGTTTTATTCAACAAGCCCAGAATTCTTTTGGCGATCGGAATCTTCAGCTGTTCCACCAACATCAGCAATCCCATCTCTCGGTCTTCCCAATAATTGCACTCTGCGAGCGGCCCTTTGCCTTGCGGTTCTTTCATTTCAAATGATTCCAGTACCTATGAATCATAGAAACTCGTAAACGCGAGAGCTTTTGTGTGATAATATAATTATCTTTGTATGATAATACCTTTTGTATGTGCACTCCCCAAGACATTATCACTTGTTCCAGCTGCTCGATCGCTTCTTTATTCTTCTCCAACATTTCGTCGGTAATGTTTGGATCATCGAACTCTGGGATGTTCGGCATCGTTAGCAGGATGTCCCCCTCGATGTGTTCCAAAGTCCTGGATCAACGATACTTATTAATTCTATAAGTGTGACTATTAAACGGACAGATCTAGGGTCACTTGTCCAGTGAGTGAACACCCCCCAGTGAGTGAACGTTGCTCATATAATACAAAAAATTAATGCCTATCGCGCTCACTTCACGTTGAAACTGCCACTGACATATAGACTGGAGACCTACAGATATCGCGCAAAAGCGTTTTTCTGTTTAATTATAACCGATACGGTATTAATTCCGTTTGTTTAACAGTTGTCCTCATGGCGTCCCACAAGTTCAAGGCAAGGCTTGTTACGTGATGTCCACAATTTGTATATTGAGGTGCATTTAATGGTCCTATGATAAATTTGCGGTTATAATTACATTGTTATATGTTCCTTTAAAGAAAAATACTGTATAAAATAACGGATTTCTAAGAATTTGTCGAGTTTTTTAGGTGTTCATGCATTGGATGGGAGATACCAGTGAATACCAATGAATGAACGGCCGTTCATTCACTGGGCATTTCTTACTTTACCAATGAATGAACAGCTTACCCGGTCTTTTTTTCTTTTGACACTTTCGCCGCCAGTGTGGGAGGTTAGGTTAACCCACCCCAGAAATTAAATTTCAACTATGCGCAATTATGATCTTATAAGACTAGTAAAGTATCAAATCAACAATATTATTGCAATTGGAGTATGAAAAATTATTTACACAAAAAATCGTTTAAATACATTGGAAACCTAACCACAGTTATTATCCCGTTCATTCACTGGGGTACCCCTGTTCATTCACTAGAAATTTATGTTCATTCACTGGTCATTTGCCCATTTTTTATTTAATCCTCTGCCAGACTTTTAATGAAAGTTATAACCATCAAACATTGCTAGAATTGTGTTCCGGGATGTCTGACTTTATTAATAAAAACAGCTCGCTTACAGCAATATCATTCAGGGGATTAAATAATAACTTTTGAATACTAATTTTAAGAGACATGCAGCTTAAGTGTTCACTCACTGGACAGGTCACCCTATGTCACTGTTATTATAATAAACAGGGGTCGAACGGAACTGTTAACTTTGATATTAAGATTTCTGTTAAGATTAATAAACGTTCTGGAGGATCATATACTCTGGAGGATCATATACTTTTCAACAGATATTTAAGGGTAAAATATAAAGGTTAGGAATATTTTTTTAATTAGTATTACTTGAGAAATTGGAAGCAGGATAAATATAGGAGGGAAAGGGTTTCAACTTCGGATCTCATCTTTTTTTAATTAGTATTATTTGAGGAATTGGAAGCAAGGTAAATATAGGGGAGAAAGCTTAAGGTTTCCACTTCAGATTTAATCCACAACATTTTCAGCAAATCTGCTTGTCACAACTTTGAATTTTTCACAGCAGAATAAATGTTCCTCTTTCACTAAAACTTCTTTTCACTCTCAAGAAGATAAAGTTTCTTATTTACTGAAGAATATATGGAATAAAGGTTTCCGTTAATACACTGCATTTTATAACAGTTTCCTTATTTCATAATTGAAAATTTTAACAGTTTCATTCCACCTCTGATAATAAAGGGACGGCAGAGAATCGGAATTCAGTTGAAGAAAACGTTGAAGGAAGCGGATGATTACCAACCATTCCACGCTGCTTATCAATTTATCCATATAAGACACGATATCGTGTTTGCTCTGATCCAGTGACCGAGCTGCCATCGTGTCTGTGTCGTGAACCGCCGACTGCTTACTCGATTTGTCGAAACTCACGCCGGATTTCCCTCTAAATTTCCCAGCTCTCCCATCGTTCGCGATTTCAACCGTGATACGGCGGCGACTGATGCTCAACCCCCTAGTCTTTTTGATGTCTTCCTTTTCATCTTCGTCTTCGTCCGTTTCTGCGTCATCTTCCTTTTGCGAAATTATAATGGAAGCTCGGCGAAATTCCGAGGGTCTTTTGAACATCGACCTCTGTTCAATTACAAAACAATTAGCTACAAGCGTTTGTAATCGACGACAGTTTGATTTCGATCAGTTATAATTCAGCGCACTCGAGTCTCGATGAGGTGCGTGAAAGCAGGTTCATCGTCGTCCGAGATTGTTTCTTTACTATGATCCATGAACGTCGGTCCCCGAAACTGACATTCCACCAATGGCTTGAACAGCTGAAAAGCACAATCGTAACGTAACGTTAATCATCAAACTGTATCTAACAAAAAAAAAGCAACGAACAATAATACAGTTGCTGTTTCGCTACCTGGACGAGCATTTTATTCAACGACAGTAAAAATTTCCCTTGGATGGACCCGACAATCAGATATTTCGTGATTTCTTCGAGACACTCTTTGTAAGAGTCGAACGGTGGTACACCGAGGTCCGTTGTCCTCATGAAGTAGAATAGCGTAAGATTTTGTATATCTGCTCTACCAGCATCCACCTCCCCGCATATCATGTGAAGTTTCGGGATTTTTTCTATGGTATCTACCATTTTCTGCAATCATTTCCTTTTCCTCTCACGCGTCACATTAAACCGATTTCAACTAACATGATCAAACGTCTGACTATACGTACTTTAGTCAGAACATATAAGTGTTTCTTCCCTGGCGGCGGCACGAATCTTAACTTGCTCTCTAACGACAGAGAAACCCAATCAGCAGTTATAATTAATAAATCTCTATAATTTGGTACATGTCCATTTTCCATTAGGCACGCTCTTTCACTTACTCGCCGTTTTTGAGTAGACCAAAGTATTGTTGTCCATTTCCACTGATTCTTCCTCACCCCCATACTCGCCCTCCTCTTCCTCCTGCATTTTCACTTCCTCTTCCTCCTCCCCTTTCTTTTCCTCCTCCTGCTCCTCCTCCTCTTCTTCCATCCATTCCTCCTCCTCCCCTTCATCCTCCCCAGATGCCTCTTCTCCGTCGAAATCGTCCGTGTCTTCATCGCCGAGAGTGCTGAGAGTCGTCGAGTCTTGTTGCATCGTCGTACTGGATGCTTCGAGTAGCTCGAGAATCGTACTGGTATCCACTTTTGGCATTTTCATCCTACTTCTCTTTACTTTTCTTCTAGTCTTCCTAACATCTGTCTCCTCGCTTGCTACCACTATCTCTGTCGTGGCGATATTTTCATTTTAAAACTATGTATGTGTTTTTATCTGTTAATATATGATTCGATACTACTACATATGGCAATTACACAGTCCAACAAAATGAAACTTTTTTTCTGTTCCGCAATATCCACTGGGTGAGTCTTGTAGAGTTTATCGCCCTGACCACTAATCCGCAAACCGTTTGTCGCCATCACGCTCAGTTTTTGAGAAATTCGATTTTGAAAAAAGCTGCAAATTTTCGACTTTGAACATATTTTTTTCAACACCTGCATGAAAATGTGTGCTTTTTTACGCCTGCCGAGCGGGAGCAAAATGACCAATTTCAGACGTATTCGCGTAAAATCTTTCTCCCAAGGGAAAAATACTTTACGCGCATGCGTATTCGCAATTTCTTACTTTCCTCCCAAGGAAACTGGACTTTGACGTTACCCTGTGGTATGAAGATGCAGTTGTTCCACTAATCGTTATCGATTTGTTGGAATATAAATACACGTATTGATTAATTTCGTCAGAATAAAAAAGCAATCGAACATGCATATTTTTTGCGAATCGCTCAGCAGGCTATCAAAAACACACGTTTCATGCAGGTGTTGAAAAAAACATTATACGTGATTCTCTCCCTTATCACGTAATGTACTATTATGCCGAAACGGTAATAGTTATTCGGTTGCTCGTTGCGTCAAATTATTCTATGAACCCTCCCGCATATAACGATATAAGTTATTACTGCATTATGAACATTTAAATATGTTTAAACAACGATCAAAGGGAAAAGGATACCCAAAATGCACCCATTTTTGAAAATATCTTTCAACTTATTTCCAAAACTAAGGATCTAGGATAAAATCTGAACATTCCACGCGATGCAGCTGATGTTTTTCCTTCGGAAAGCATCAACAAAAGTGGTAAGTCACGTTTTGTTTTCAATACAGAAGCGAAATAGTTTGGCAAAACGTGCGGTGCCAACAGTGGTTGTCAGGCGCGTTAAGCGATTGTGTTACGCTGAGCGGCAGTGGATCGCGCGCCGCCGTTGACTACCACCGTCGACGGCGCACGTTTTGCCAAACTATTTCGCTTCTGTATTGAAAACAAAAAGTGACATACCACTTTTGTTGATGATTCCCGAAGAAAAAATGTCTGCTGCATCGCGTGGAATGGTCAGATTTTCTGCTAGACCCTTAGTTTTGGAAATAAATTGAAGAATATCTTCCAAAATGGGTGCATTTCGGCTGTCATTTTCCCTTTGATCGTTGTTTAAACGCATTTAAATGATTATAATGCAATAATAACTTATATCGTTGTATTGGGGAGGGTTCATAGAATAATTTGACGCAACGAGCAACCGAATAACTATTACCGTTTCGGCACAAAAGGTGGTCAAAGTTGAAAATTTGCTTTTTTTTTTCAAAAGCCATTTTCTCAATAACTGAGGGTGATAGAGCAATTCTGCTGACGGATCCGTGTTCAGGGCGAAAAACTATACAAGAATCACGCAGCGGATATTACGGACCAAAAATCGTGTTGGACAGTGTTATCGAAACATGTGTTCGTGTTTCTCGTTTGCTTCTTCTCCATTAACTCTTAATTAGTCGCACCTTTTTGTGTTACATAATTAGTTGCATGAGGTCTATTTGACCCCACTTGTGATATTTCTTTAATTTCTCATTATTTCTGATGGAATGTTTTTATTTATTAGAAGTTGAATTATGGCGAGTAAAATTAAATAAATCATTAATGTTCCTTTATTTTTATATTAATTGTTAAGACTAATTAACATTTTTTTCGGCACGGTGACACCAACAAACTCAGCTACTCGAAATCTCAACAAAAATCCGTTACTCGTTTTGTCAGAAATCGAACTTGAATGACAGCTGGGGTCAAATTAGACCCCATGCGACTAATTAAGAGTTAAGATGAATTTGATACTTATTTCTTTATTTTCCAAGCAAACTACGCACACAGAAACTACCTACTTACTTTCCCACACCGCAATCTCCTCTTGAACAACCCTGCTGGTGTAAGTTATGTAGAAAAACATTACTTTTCTCTCAAGATCCGTTACCCCGTAGAGATTGAGTATCAAAAAGTTTAAAAGCTTGTCCTCCAAGTATCGATCGTTTGCCTATCGTTTTCAAAAGAATCAGCACCAGTATGAAAATCTATTTAACCAGCCTTTATGGTATTTATAATAATCCCGAAATCATTGCCAGTGCGTAAACCTACTTCCGTTTGGTAAATTCATAAATTTGCGATTAGGACTTACGTTTAAGATACTATGAAAGAGATCCTCGTGTCCGGTTATGCCGAGGAACGTCATCGCTCTGTCACGTATCCACATTATTCTGCGAAGACAAATTATTCCATTCATAGGCCGCCTAAGTAGGTACTAAGTCTGCATAGTAGGTAGATTACATTGACAACACAACGAAAGTGTGCTTTGTACCTATAATCCATCTGCAGAATTGATTCACTACTTTGCACAAGAATGTCATTGTCCGAGTGGTCATCCTCCTCCTTGCTGTCCACACTACCTTCAGCAACGTTGATCTCTGAATCTGCCATACTTTTGTCAAATGGACCGTTTCGATTCTAGCGTCTAAAAAAAAAAAAAAAAAACAAAGAAAAAAGAATCTTGGACTTTTCTAGGAGAATTAATTTTTCTCGGCGCTGTACGACATGTTCCTTGCTCTTCCTCATTTACATACGTTACCTTTGCAGTCAATCTATTTGCTAGTGAGAATCACTCGGCCGCCAAATGGCTCGTTTTAATCGCGTTAACGACTCAGCATTCACGGATTCTTTTCGGTGAAATTCAGCTAATTTTATCTGCGTACTTTACACACTGAATCGATTAACCACGTCCATGAATTGTGACTCTCATTGCAGTATGTATCGATGTTGTCATGGAAATTAAACAGGATTCCATGGAGAGGGAGAAAATAAGCGTGACTTCTATGTACTTGTATACTGATTCTTTTCTTCGTACCTCTATCATTTCGGATGATTTCCAAGTGCAAGTGCAGTAAAATAAATGAGAATGTTTGCAACGTCTTGCTGAATCACTGAGAGCAGATTTAATTGATTGCCGGTACTAAATAAGTTTGTCCTTACAATGGGTAGGTGTAGTGAGAAAAGCATAAAGTACTGGATTACGTTACATAAGGTACATGCTTCATAATTATATAATTATTACATATTTTCCGCTCGCACAAATGTACATATTTGGGAGTACGAGCGAACACACCCTCACGCACACGCACGCACACGCACACACCTGCGAATTCATCGCATTCAGCTCTTAGCAGAAAACCCTGTTCCCTGTCATTGGTAGGAATTAGGAATAAACTTAATAGAGCGCTTATGATTTCTAATGGAATAATAACAGGAGAGAATCATGCGCAAATTTGCCGCTCAAGATAAATTATCACATCTACATATACGTATTATTGATATTTGTTTGTACATGTAATTATTACTGTGCACGCGTGAAAACATATTTTTTAAATGAAATGGAATTCATATCTATAGGATATCGAATTAAAGGAGTTTTATTTCAAATAAAAATCGTCGACCGGTTGTTGAGGGGACTAGGCAGTCAAATCGCTCGAAAATTGAACCAAAATTATTAAAATAGAGACGAGGAGAAGGCAATAGAATAAATGTCGATTTTCGAGGTGCACAGATTGCCGTATTTTTATCTCCAAAACTAGAGCTTTTACACTTAATCCTGAGCTCCACTCCAAAAAAGAAAACCACCGAAAAAAAAAAACGGCTACACATCACACGACTGTAGCGCCGTCATAACCGCTGTATGTAATCAAAAAAAAATTTTTTTTTACAGTTTATAGTATTAATAAATATTACCCAAAAGTATTAGTCACAATATGCATTCATCTCCTTGTAATTAATTCGCAAAGAATACTTGATTTTCGAGCGATTTCACTGCCTAAATAGTCCCCTAAATGGTACTCCTCGGTGTCTGTTAATACTGTCTCCTGTTACTTGGTTACCAACTTTCTTGAGAAGGGACAGTCAGTTAGCTGAAGGCTAAAGCGCAAAACAGCACGACATCACAGATTTCGTTTTGAAACAGAGTTTCACAATTCAGCGTTTAATGTCCGCGATGGCCATTCGTGTCCTGGGCCCTCCCCGAGGTGTCCTTACTTGGGAACGTTGGCTGTTCAGACAGTTCCGAATCTGGACTCTCGCTGTCCTCTATTTTCCTGCTCTCCTCGGGCTGCGGTTCGATCAGGCCTCCGAGAACAGCCTCAACGTATTCCTTTCGGTCCCTGTCCGTGTCAAAAGAGAAACCAATCGACGGAAGGAACTCGGTCTTTACGACCGTCTTCGCAGACTCGGTCGTAAGAATACTCTTCGGCGTGGGTGTTGTCACCATCGCCGCTGTCGTCCTCGTTCTAGTACTCGGTTCAGAATACGTAGTGGTGGATAATGTTGATTCGATGCCCCCGGAATCCTGACACCGGCTGGAAGTCTCGCTCCTAGGAAGACCCGCACCAGAGTCGAGACACCCTTCTGTTTCAGCAACACGAGAATCGAGACGTTCATCTGTCCCACGCAGAGGCTCTCCGAAATTCTCGGTCAAGCGATCCAGGATTTGCTCCTTCGACAGAGAAGCTTTGCTCAGAGAATCTGTCGAGCTCTGCCCCCATGGGCGGATGGTCGTCGCTGATCCCTCTTCAAGGTCAATGCCCAAGTTTACATGTTTGGCAATGGTTTCACCAGGGAAAGATTCACGCTGAGCATTGGTGAAGGCGAATGGCCGGGGAGCTCGATCCAACTTCAGCAACTCCGACATTAGCTGAAGGAGACTGAGAGTGTTGAAATTCTGCTTCTCCGGATCCTCCGACTTGGTCACATCGGTAATATTCCTTCCACCGTTTGAGTGGTCTGTGCTTTCTCCGCCCAGAATGTTCACAGCATCCTGCAGATTCGATTCTGACCTGCCTTGGATCTCTGCCTCCACGGATTTAACTATCTCCAGCTTGTTGAACGTTGAACTTTGCTTGCCTTGTTGATCGATGAGTTTGCCGATCAAGTCGCCCCCGTCAGGCGCCAGTTCTTCATCCCTGTCCAGTGTTAAGGTCACTTTGTAGGGGGAACTGCTCCTCGCTATGCTTTCCTCGATTTCCTTTAAAGTCTCTGGTCCGATCGATCTTAGGAAATCGTCGGTTGCCGGGGCCTCGGTCAACTCTCCATCTGCAGCAATTTTCTCCGGCATTACGCTCAACTTCTCACTGCTTCTCTCGGTGGTAGGCCTTAAAGGCGCCTCGGGACATTCAAGATCGTTAGTTTCCGCCACCAAAGATACTGGAGTTCCACCGGAAGCGTCAATGACTGTCCTGCACTTTGCAAAATAGGAAGAACTTGGAGATAGCGTGGTTGGCTTAATTGTTCTGGCAAAACCGGCTGGAATGAAAGTTTCAGTCGTGCGGGTAAGAGAAGGTATAGACGCATTCAAAGGATCCGAGTTATTGCTACGGTCTCTTGATAGTAGCTGCTCCGAAAGAAAAGAAGAAGGAGAAGGCGAAGAGGAGAAAGACCAAGAGCCAGTGGAAGAAACCAGGGGTTTGGTAGCAGTTGTCCGATATTCCCCAGGAGTGGAACCTTTCGGTGGCTCTCGACTGACATAGTTACCGATCACACTGGGCTTCTCGTTGCCAGACGTTGGTTGATTAACATGATCTTCCGAATCAGCGGCTCGAAAGCTCGGTGCCTCGGCGGTTCTCGTGTCTGAATCTGGTTCAGTGTTGAGAGTCGAGTAACGAATCAATAGACTAGACTCTGGAGAAACATCTGGCACATTTATCTGAAATTTCGGAGGTTTGGAAAATCCCACCGGTCTGTGGAATCGCGTATCACCGATCGACGATTCCTCTGGAGTGGTTTCGTCGAGAGGAGGAATCGTCGATGCTAGAAACGTGTCTGTGTCATCAGCTGCTTGGTATTGTTCAGTCGTCCCTTGGTCCTCTTCCTTCTCCTCAAAGGAAACTGTGGGCTCTGGCCTCGGCAATGTGTGCTGAGAGCCTGCGCGAATCAAGCTATCTGTTTGACTAGAATCGTTGGGTGCGGATGAGGGAATCCCTCCTCGAGCTGTGGCTTTATCACTGATCGTCAGAAGATTCCGGCTGTGGTTGAATGGCTGACGCAAGGCGTGTACCAGACCAACACTGTCTTTAGTTTCAATATCTTCCGCGCTTTCTTCGAACTGAAGGTCTTCTTCTCTTCTTCCTGCCCCATCGTTGAACGGCCGATAAGTTTGATGGAACAGTGGGCTCGGTTCGCCCTGTACGCTAGTCCGATTCGGCTGAAAGTCCAGACCGACTCTCGTTCCGAATCTTTCCCCAGATTGGCCACTGTCCGCGGCGTTCTTCCGCGCGTAATCGTAATCCCGATGGTAGTGGAACTCGTGGATCCGCAGAGGATTGTAAGGAGCGACGGAAGGGTTGCTTTGGCTCTCTTTGGAGTCTCCGTGGCCGCCGTTGAACACGCTGGTCGGCGGAGTGACGGAACTGTCCAGCGTAGTCCTACTGCGAGTGAACAAGTAGTCGGAGCTGTCCGTCAGCTGATCCAAGTTATTGTAGGCGAAGGTTGACGGCCGGAAAGTGGTGGGAACGGTGGGCGAGTAGAATCTTCTGGTGGTGGTGGTGACAGTGGGCACCGTGGGTGCGTAAGACGGCTGGAAGTGATTCTTCAGCTCCTTGAGTGTTGGATGCTTGCTGGAGATGTGGAAGCGCGGGCTTTTCCCTTCATCGTCCACGTCGTAGCTACGAAAGTCGGGGATCTTTTGTAGCACCGGTGGCCTCTGCAACGGGAAGCGGCGCGGCTGTGACTTTTCTCCGGGATAGAGATCCTGCTGCTGATAAGTTCCCCGCCGCTGGAATTCATAGGCCAGGAGAGGATCGCGGCTCGGATAGTCTTGAGCGTTCGATCTCAAGTCGTTGCCAGCTGTGAACATCGTCGCGTAGTCGAGGATCCTTCTTGTTCCCTGCTGGTGGCCCAGCAGGCTCCCTGTCCTGTCCGGGTCCACCAAACCGTCCTTGGTCACGTCTGTTCCCGACTGCAGGCTGATCATAGCGTACGCGTTGCGTATCATTTCGTCGTCGTCCTGCTGGTAGCTGTTGCGATTCACGTCCATGTACTTGGCGCTGGAGGAGCAATCCACTTTCGTCCACCAGTCGCAGGTGAGCAGCTTCTGGCTGAAGACCGAGCCCATCGGGCACAGGAACGAAGACGCCAGCACGTCGTGGCACACGTGGAACACTTGACAACCCGCCACTTGGTCCGCGTAGTAACCTGTTGAACACGGCTATCTGTCAATCTGTTCTGTATTCTTCCAGAGAACCACCCACAGACCCCCCACCCCCCCACCCCCCCACCCCCCACCCCCCTCACCGCCGAGGCAGCGACCTATTGCGAAAGTAAAGAAAATACTAGCAGGAGAGTTTACGGGCCACGGGCTACGTGCGCTATCATACGTATGTGTTGCCTGTGCACGCGAGAATCAGCCTTGACATCGATATTAAATGGTAGAAATGGCACGAGATGGATCGAAGCGACAGTGGGTGGCTAGGATTCGATTTTTCTCGCAACCCCTTGGCAATGCTAAAGCCTGCAGTTTCTCCAGTTCCCCAATTCAGGCTTTTGTGCCGTCGGGTTATTTGTTCCCGGTTGCGTGATCGCTGGTGGAGCTGGCCGCTGTAAACACTGTTGCGACATTCGCAGGATCGACCGAGATTGAATAAGACGGAAAAGGAAACCCCTGGAGAAACGATGAGAACGAGTTGACGGGGGGGGAGATGGCTTAGCCCCAGTGAAATCGTGAATAAAGCTACGCGGCAATGGTTCATTTGAATCTCATTCACCTCGAGAACGTCCTTCGCACGTGAATCCTGTCTGCGGTAGCGTTGTGTATGTAGGGTAATCGATGCCTGGCTCTCCTGGCACGTTCCTTCTAATGTCGGAGAAATCTGGAACAGTGAGAAGGGGGCTTACGCGGTATCCTTGAGAAGCCTTGATAATGATTGGAATAATAGCTGAATGAAATCAAGTAATAATCTTTTGTACAGTGTTTCCCAAACACTTTTGATTCGCCACCCCCTTTTGTAATATTCAAATAACGTGCGCAAGGTAAAATTAACAAGGGAAAGAAAACAGATAAAAAATTAATCTTTCAGAATTTAATTCTAACTTGATAATATTAAAAAAAAAAAATCAAAACACTGTGGCGACCCCCGAGAAAACACTCCGCCACCCACCGGTTGGGAATCACTGTTCTTGTGTGTAACACAAGAAAACAATACCTATTTACTGAAGACTTAGGTATTAACCGTCGCGAAATGATAGAAATTTCTTTATCCATTTCACTGCGAGACCAGCGAAGAGAGAAGGAACGGCGGGAAGAAGGCTGGAAAAAGGACTCGTTCAGGATCTGTGACATTTAGATGGATAGCTCGCGCTTACGGTTCTCTTAACGTAAGGCGCTGCAGGTAATTCCGTAATTTGCAAAAGGCACCACGTGACCTATACCGATACTTTTTTCCGCATTTGTCATAGCGATTGCCTCTCGCGCCACTCGCTGGTACCTAATCGTCTACAGTTTGACGCGTGTCGAGAGCTTGAACGAGCAATTTCGATTCTCAGCAGAAAATGGCAAATATAACTAGTGGGAAAAGTGAGCTGTCAGTAATGAATGATGCAGCTCCTTTCATAGAACAAGGATGAAACGTGTAAATGAAAGCGACTCCTTTTACGAGTGTCGTATAGAAGAGGTAACATCTTAGATCTTAGATATTAGACGATGAATAGTTCATTGTTTTCCGAGGGTCGGCGGACGATATACGTACATATGAAAATTAAGGGGGAAAACAAGGAATGTCACAAAACAGCTTTATCGAGAAAATTAAGTTTTAATACTTTAGTCCACCAGTAATGAATCAAGGTTCAAAGAATTTAATTTTTTTATATAGTTTTCTTCTTAAATAGTTTCTTCTTTTACCTTGACGACAGAAGCTTGAAGCTTATGCTTAGGCAAAGAGTGGGGACATTCGCATTTTTTGTTCCAGTGCAGGGTGAACATTTACTGTTTCTAATCAGTACTTATAACAAATATTTAACGTTATCTTACGGAGGTATTTAAACTTTATAACACTTTCTGACTTTTTGACAGTTCTGTAGTCCCAGTTGCCACCAAAAAAATATTCTATAAATCGCAAAATCACTAAAAATGGTCATTCCTCATTTTTCCCTTTACCCTTCGTATGTCCGCTATACCCTTCGCATGATCCGCCGAGAGATGTCGAAGGAAAAGACTCGAGAAAACCTGTGGAAATGTTGGCTCGTTACCTGTTTTCTCCTCGTAAGGATCGTACTGGCCACCGGCTGATCCATAACTATCAAAGTCCCCTTCTTCTTCCGGATCGAAATATTTCCTGGAAGAGAATCGATACGGGTTTCGCATCCACACGATTTTACGTGAATCGGTATAATCTAATTATTATTCTACTGTATACATATAATGTGAAAGAATGCCGAAGGTAATACCTGCCTCTGGTTCCGTCGATGGCCCTTCGCGACAGGGAGCTCCTCCTCGTAATTTCATGTTCAACGCTGCCGCAAATATTTCTCAAGACCAACGTCACGAGACCTGCGGAACAAGGAGTTGCAAAGCCTGCTACGACTGAATAGTTTTCAGAAACTTTCCACCAAGAACCGAGCATGAAACGTCAGTCGACGACAAAGTGGCATTAAACGTTACACGTGCACTAGACGAGGAAAGTGATCGAGTATCATTAGGAAATCAGTCGTTTGCGTGGCAGTTGACTCTTGGAATTATCATCGATCAAAAGAATTATTCGTTCGTTCTAATGTTTAAGGGCACGTTTACGTTCAGTCGAAGCGTGGCGTAGAAATGCATTCTATAGTTTTACGACGGAAGTGTTTACACTTCGCAGCGAGCAGAGCTGCGCTTAAATACCAAACAACGATTAATTTTTCTTCGCTACTATCACCGTTTTCATCGTTGATGCAGAACAGTGTTGTTTTAGATAAGTTATCAGATGAAGTAGCCGTTAAATTAAATACAACACAACACACTGTTTACGTTCCCTGCGTAGACTTCTCCCGATCTGCCATTTTACCGAACTTGAAGATACTAATAATTCTTCTTCAGAATCACTCGGGTTTAAATGCTTCGCCCTTGCGAAACCATAAACGACTCAAACTGTACTATTGTCACACACCAAAACGGATAATTTTGAGCAGCTTTTATTTTAATTGCAAAATTACATGACAACTACGAGAAGACGTGTCAATCAACATTATCTGTTGTCGGTGTGTGAACCGAATGGTGGAAAAATCGAGCACTTACACAGAGTATGAATGCTGAGCGACGGCATTTCGTAGCACGTTGCATGAGCAGCTCTCTGTGGTCTGCGGGAAGCTGTTCCGCGCCGAACGTCCGGCCACCGTGAAGCAGCCGATGCACTGGGATCCCCACGATCTCCATAATCTCCTCTCGAGTCTTCTCCCCGGTGTTTCCGACCCATGGAAGGGATGGATCACGGGTCTTACCTTTCCTCTCCAGCTCTCCAGCTCTCCACCTCTCACCTGGCACGGGACCAAGCTGGCACCGCTCATCCCTCGCGCAGGAATTTCAGCCGCGCCTCTCTGGAAATTCGGTGTCCTCTGCTAACAACTTGCCTGCCCTTTCCTTTTTTATTTCTTTTCCTTTTCTCCTCGACAACGCGGGACGAGAGTTTCGCGCGCCAGCGCCTGTACAGCACTTATGTATATACGTAAACACGGTGCACCGTTTCTGCCTGTATATACCTGCATTGATAAAGGCAACGTCTCGCAAATATCATCGGCCGCGTCCTTTATAGATACGGCCTTTCCATTTGCACAGTGTGCGCCGCATCTGCTTCGGGCCTCCAAGTGTTATACGAGCAAGAAATTCCAGCAGAAAGTGCGCGGTGCTTGCAATTAAAATGGAAAGTGGAGCAGAGCGATAAGTTGGAAGCGTTCAACTGGTAGCAAGGTATCGAGCATGGTTAATGGAGCGCCCGCGTCGCTGCGTGCATTCACATCAATTTCCTTCCAATCTCTTTCACGTCCTCTTACGTCCACGTGCACGCCTGTGCCTTTTTCAGCGGCCTATCCTCGAGCGGTCATTCCCACTAAATTCTAAATGGATAACGCTAAATGAGGATTTACGATTTAGGTTTATATGCGCGCGGTGAAACGTGCATCGTGAACACGGTTTAAAGGGGGAGGCCTGCCTGCAAGGTGTGAAAACACAAGTGTTTTCGGGGGTTTTCTTTTAAAAACTTGGTCTTTTTTAATAAACGGTTGTATATTCGGAAGTGTATATTTTAAAGTTCTTGTAGTTTTTTTTTTTGCAATGCGATGTCCAAATAAATAATGGAATTATAGGCGATCTCCCGGCAGCGTGTTTTTATTTAAGCACTTTATGGTGAACAGTGTAGCTTTGACCTGGTTCATCAGAAATAAAATATTCGACCAAATTTAGTTGGTATATTCGATTAGGGGTCGTCCTTAAATTACGTGATGTTTTTTTGGGGGGAGGGGGTCGCGAATTTCTTACGTTTTCTTACAAGGGAGGAGGGGGGAGTCAGGTAGCGTTTTACGTAATATTTTTTAATCTAATTTTCAATAAGTACAAATTCTATCATTAATGTTCCAGAAAAGTTGTCTTAGTTTAAATCTCCCGAAACCGAGTTAAATGAATTATATAAACCTTTAAAAGAATTTTAATAATTGAAAAAATTCAATGTAAAAAATATTACGTAAGAAGGGAGTTGGAATATCAAATCTTACGAATTCTTATACTGGGGGAGGGAGGGGGTAAATAATCGCCAAAATTGCACTTACGTAATTCAAGGACGGCCCCTTATCTAGTCCTTAATCGTGGCTTCTTCATTTCCGTTGCGTAGTTCTTATTTTATAGATGAAAAAGTATGAAAAATGACAGCGATTCTGTGGCGAAAATCGATACTTTGCTATGAGAAGCCGCCATTTTGTAGCAAATTACTTTTTCGAGATAATGAACGATCAAGGACTACTTAGATAATCTAATATACTAACTAAATTCCCGCGAATTTTTTATTTCAGTTGAACGAGGTCAAAATTAGAGTGGTCACCACAAACTACTGAAAAAAAAAATTACTGCTGGAAAATCGCTGATATTTCTTTTATTTATTTATATTTTCCATCGCAAAAAATACTATACCTAAGTAGTTTAATTAAAAAGCCCTAAAATTTTGATGGTTTTTATAATGAAATAGACACTTGAGTTTTTCAAACTTTTGGGAGTATATTCCACCACTCTTGAAATACAAGAAAAAAGCCTTTATGGTTTGTTTATTTCATTTGTTTCGATAAATATTTCGCAGTGAAATCGGCCATCTTCAAAATTTCACCCTCCGCTGGCGGTTGAAATTTCGGGCGACTGGATCATCTGAAATAAATAAAAACCAAAGATATTTTTAATCTGCAGCAGTGTTGTTATCCGGTATACCGCGGAAAAACAATTTTGGACAAAAATTATTAAAACGCCGGTCGGTCAAAGTTGAAAGTACCGAAAGTGGCATTTCTTTTCTATATTTAATCGATATAAAATGTGGGGAAATGTTTACGCCTTACCCTGTACGCTCAATTACATTATAGAATCTTATCGCTTCTCCTGTCAGATATGGGAAATAATTCAGAATTTACGAGGCTTACTACTACAGGCTCGAAAATGAAATTGCGTTCCGGGAATTTCATTCGCCTGAATTCTTTCCAGGGAGATGTGCGTACCTTCATGCATCATCGGCAAAGAAAGAGGATTGCGTTATGCAAGCCAGATTAAAAGGAAAACGGCGACTTGTCATAGAGGCATACCACGAAGAAAGGAAAGACTCAAGGATGCTTGTCGCACAGGACAACGTTTATTTTTATCCCATCATCTGGGAGAAAGGGGCACAGGAGTGAAGGACTAACGTTTCTTATTCTTTGTCAAAGGTATGGGGGCAATGCTAATCAGCGTGATTAAAATTGTTTACTTGCCACGCGTTAGGAGGACTTCTATAGGTGCACCTACCTACAGTAGCGGGCAAAACCATTTTTACGATCCACTCTACTACTATTACTTTTTTTACTACAACATATTCTGGTAGAGAATTAAATTAAAAGGTGTGTAAAACCCAGTTGAAAGCGAATATATTTAATTAAGAAACAAAAACCGTACATAACATTAATCAAGACAGCACACTTTTAAAGCCGACAGAAAGTTACCATTTTTTAAAAGTAATAAAAAATCTAATATTTTATGGAGGCACTTTTTGCTTTCAGGACGGCTCAAAAAATTACCAAAAGTGGTAACTCCTTTGCTGATCACGAAAATGTGTTCTTCCGTTCAATACCATATAAAACTTTTATTTATTAGTGAAATAAATTCAACTTTAATTGGATTTTATACAGCTTTAAATTGTCCATCAGAATACGTACATTAAATACATACCAGAGTTTCAAAAACTCCAGTTCCTACAAAATAAAAAAAAAATGGTAACTTTTCTTGTCTGTTACTGTAGCCTACCTACGCGTAGGGAAAACTCATGTCAACCCGGTCTCGGCCCTCCTTTCCACCCTAATTCTTTCCCCTTGATACTTTAAATAACTGGAATAAATAATTTGTTTATTACATTTTTATTTTTTAAATAGTTCTGTAAATACACGACAGTTGACACCTACCTAAATATTTTCTAGATCTAGAATCGGAAGAAGCAGAGAAACCAGAGGCCCAAGATTGTTCAACATTTCTTCCTTTCCTCGCTACTTATTCTTGCGATTGAGAAGAAATTTGCCGACGGGCCAAACGACCAACTCCTCCGTAAGCCCAAACACACCGACTTTTACTTTCGTAGCAAATGCTAGTGGAAAGGAGAAGTGCGTGCATCGCCGCCTAAGAGATCTGTTATGTACCTATTTAGATGGGCATTGCCGGGGCCGCGTGGTTGGACATCGGGCAGGGACGGTGCCGTTTTCTTCGTGAAAGCAGCCAGCCCGCCGGTCGACTTTGTTGTACATAGATCGTTACGATCCTCCTTCGGTGAGAACCGGCGAAAGGATCAGCTACAAGCTGCATCCTCCGAATGAACACAGTGTCCAGTTACTCGAGAAATACGAGTGCTACCCACTAACTGGCCTCGCGTTACGTCAACCGAACCTGGCCAGTTGCAAACGATTGATGATGCGCGCACCTCCATACTCGCACTACGAATCACCACCCGCTACAATCTCTCAGAAATTTCCGTTATTTACAGTGTTCCTCTGGAGCAAGGAGAAGAAACAAAAGGGCGAAGACCAACCGATCCGATCAATCAGACGTGTCACAGTGACTTGTGCCCAAGTTGCGAAGGCTCAGGTCCGAAAATGGTGCTCTACTGTACACGACGATACAGCTGGAGTGTTGGAGTTGCACAGCAAATTAAGCTGAATCTGTACGGGAATGTACCCAAGCATCAACTTTTACCATTTTGCTTCGGGTTGACTCGCTGTGTGTGCACACGTGTACCTGCATAGTTCCTCTTAGATTTATTTTAACTTGCTTTTCACTCGATAACGCAAAGGTAACGAAAGGTGAAAGTATCACAGCAACGCCTATGTAGTACGTTATATTATTACTTGAGATAGAAACGGAGAGAACCACTGTTCAGCCATTATTGAATTCTTATTGAGAAAGGTCGCTGCCTAGTTTTCCTCGCGATGCTAGTCTGATCTCCAGATCGAAACGAGGTCAAAACGAAAATCCGCGTCATCGGGCGAAGGGTGAAAGTTCTTTTTGTCATTTCGATGTTACCGATCGCGATGGCTCTATAGCACATTCCTGGCCGGTTACAAGTTACCATACACATGATCTGTACCACGTATTCGGAATCGGCAGCTAACTTCGATGTGACGTTGCATACTCTAAACCAGTTTTTTAAAGATCCTCCCATTCATTCGATTGTGTAAAAATTGTCGACAGGACTATGTACTTAGGGAAGAGAAGATTCGACTTGTTTGACACGATGCTTCGTTCGTTTTAACTGTTCCAGGCCGTCGGGGAATCGAAAGGACCCTGCTTGAGGAACTTGAACGCCGAGAAACGTTTACTTTAAGTTTACGCAATGCCTGCCGCCTGAACGATGACGAGAAAACTGCACAATCGTCCGTCTACGACGACGGACCTATGCGTACCAAAAACCGGAATCCCCACAAGTCTACGAATACAGTATAATTCTTACAGCAATCTTGGATGTCATCTCAGATGTCCAAACACTTGTGTACATAGATATATCTCTGTTACTCCGCATTCTATGGGAGAATGTTATAAGAAGGCACGAGGGAAAGTTGTGTAGAATTTGATCGTTTATGATCTATAATCTAGGTTCTAGCTTTTTAAGGGGAGGATCCGGTCTAGAGCCCATAAAAGTAGGTGGTCTTTAGGAATTAATTAAAGGAAAAATACTATATATAATTTAATGAGACTTGTTGCATTGTATTAAGGATGTCTTAGACTATAGAAATATATTTTTTGTTTTATAATTAATCATTGCAGACGGCACTGCGGAGTCGTTAAATTCGAGGCGTCAAAAAATTCATCCAAATCGGTGGGACCTGTATCTCTAAACGTTATTATCCGATTCGACTGAAACTCCCTTTATTTTGAAGAAATTATAATTCTGGTTAAGGGGGAAACCAGAAAAAAAATACAAAAATGACATTTTTTAGAAAATAACGACACTTGAAGTTTGAAATCACTTTTTCGCTATATTTTTCGTCCTTTCAACGCCTTTGAAAATTATAAATTTTCAATTTTTTGTAATTTTTTCTGGTTTTCTCCCAAGCTAAAAGTATATACTTCAAAATAAAAAAGTTTCAGTCGAATCGGATAATAACTTTTGGAGATACAGGTCCCACCGATTTTGAGAACACTGTTTCGGGAAAAACGCGTTTAAAGTTTTACGTGAGTGCCGAGTGGCCGGTTGTTACCCATACATTTTCCGCTACTCAGATGCCTATAACTTCGGGAATTTTACGAATTTCAACAAATCCTTATAAACACGTATTCATAAAAGGTTGAAAAAAAAATCGTTCTTTAGACCGGAACCTCCCCCTAATATACAAAGCAGAAAGTTTATAGGTTTGCGTGTTTGTCTGCGGATTAAAAACTTTCGAAAAGTAAACTCTGGGGTCACGATGCATGCCTCAGCTGATTATGCCTGGCTGATCCAGATGAATGTGATTATTTTCATAAGAAAATAACAATTTTTTTTATAAAATCAGAATCTAAATTCTACAAGCTCACAGAGCTTGAATGCGTTAGCTCGATCTTTTCAAAACCACTTCAGTATGACATAGAGATGGAGATTAACAATATTTTCCAACATGAATTGTTCCAAAATTAATTGTAAGTTACAGACATTTGAATATTGATAAGTACATATGTATGTAACACGTCCACTAGTGTATCCAGAAGTTTATGAATGAAATGTGGACGCTCTGATAAACATTCGTATACTTCTCATGTTGCAATTTAAAATCTAGTCCCCTGACTATTTTCCTATATTGCGTTTGCAACTGCTGTCTGTAATATTAATCCAATAACAACTATTTTTTAATATAGCCAGAACAAATGTGACATGAAACTTTTTATTTCTTGCTAAATAAGCGATTTGAAAAGTTGAAGAAGTAGGCGTTCACAAGCAGCAATGCCTGGCTAGGTATGCAATCTTTTCAGCAACAGATAAACAGTTTTATTACAGTAGAAACGAACCTACATAGGCCTGCAGATGGCAAATGCATAAATACAGAAGCAAGTTATTCTACATTTGACAACACGGCATATTACATTTATTATGCATCCTCCGTGCAATATTTATCTAATTTTGCAGTTACATAGATTTGAAACTGCAATCGCGCCACAGCTTTCAGTAATGACTTTATTCTTAATTTACAGATTTTCTCCATAAATGTATAGTTGTGAATAAATCTTTGGTACTGTAACAGTAATAATTCCATGTGTCGTTATTATTTATATCCATATCCATCCACACTCCTATTAATAATTTATTAATTAGATTCCCGAGGGCAATTTAAGAAATTTTTCAGTTGCATTCGAAAATAGAGATCCTTCAGAAGCCTTAGTCACGCCTTTTATGCATATATTACACTTTATTACAGATTACATAAAGATAAGTAGTTATCAAGCGTATTTCGAAGCGGTAAATTGCTGCGTTACACGTATGTATGGACCGCGTCGGTAATTTGGTCGGTTTGGACCAGGAAATTCGCCCGAGTTAACAGGAACACATGATATCAGAGGAGGTGGCACAGTGGAGTTGTGTGACAGAGAACGCTGGCGCGCGCGACAAGGATAGAAATAGGTGGCGCGCCACCAGCTTTGGTTATGTGCTCCTGATAGTTTCCAGCTACTGCGAGCAGGAGCGCATGACTGAAGGAAGTGTCTAGAGTGAGAGATGATGCTGCTTAGAAAGAGACTGAGATACTCGGAACGCGCTCTTTCCGTTAGATCTCACAATCAGATGCGATAGCTAAATAACTACATGTATTTCTACGCCCATACATACTACTTATGTACTTTTACAGGTATATTACAAATTATAATTCAGTGGCAGCCTGTAGGAGCGACTTCCGTATATATTTTTTTCATAAATCTATAATTATCAATAAATCATCGATATACTATACTATGCATGTACATATGCATTTATATCCACACTCCTATTGTGGAATTAAAACTAATGTATGTACTTTTTGAGTTGCATTTGAAAATAGAGATTCATAAAAAGCCTCAGTTACGCCTTTTAGGAATATATTATGTAAAAGTACAAGTGGTTATCAAGTGCGTTGTTCGAAGCGGTAATTGCTACGTTGCACGTATGCATGTATGTACGTAAGTATATATGTATGGAATGCGTCGGCAGTTTGGTCGGTTTGGATCAGAAAATTCTCCCGAGTTAACAGGAACACATGATACTAGAGGAGGTTGCACGGCGGAGCTGAGAGAGAATGCTGCTTCGTGCGACAAGGATCGAGATAGGTGGCGTGCCACTAACTCTGGTTATGTGCCCCTGATACAGGAGCAGGAGAACATAACCAGAGTTAGTGGCACGCCATCTATCTCTATCCTTGTCGCGCGCGCTAGCTTTCTCTCTCGCGCAGTGGAGCTGTGCCACCTCCTCTACTATCGTGTGCTCCTCTTAACTCGGGCGAATTTCCTGGTCCAAACCGACCAAATTGCCGACGCGTTGAATACATATATACTTATGTACACACGTGCATACGTGCAACGTAGCAATTACCGCTTCGAACAACGCTTGATAACTACAACTTACCTTTATGTAATTTCTAATATATGCACAAACGGCGTGACTAAGGCGTCTTGAGGATCTCTTTTTTCGAATGCAACTGAAAAACTTCATAAATTTGGCTCGGAAATCTAATAGATTATCATTTAATCGGAGCGTGGATGGATATGAATAATAACGATACAGGGAAGTACTGTGTACAGTACCAAAGATTTATTCACAACTATACATTTATGACGAAAATCTGTAGATTAAGAATTAAATCACTGCTGAAAGGCGTCGTGCGATTACAGTTTCAAATCTATGTAACTGCAAAGCTACATAAATATTGCCCGGTGGATGCATAATGAATTTAATATGCGTGTTGCTAGATGTAAATAAAATAACTCGCTTCTGTATTTAAGCATTTGCAATTTGAAGGTTTATGTAGGTCCGTTTGCACTGCCGATCGTTATACATCTATAGTTAGCAATACAACTGTTTACTTGTTGCTAAAAAAGCAACTTAAATAATTAAAAAAAAGGGCGTCGAAACGCGCCAACGCCAGACTTGGGTCTGAGAAGAGATCGAAATCGCATACGCTACTATGGCGTGTTATTGCGCCCACTTTTTCAATTCTCCAAATTTACTTTTTAGCAATAAATAAAGAGATTTGTTGCTAACCATAGCTGCCAGTCAGTCGGTGGCGATTGTACAAAGGAGTCCAGGACTCACAAATTGCGAATTAATAAATTAACAAACGAGGCATTCCGATCTGGCAGCGTTACCTTGACAAACAAATGAACTGGCTTTGCCAAATTTGGAGCAGGAACGTTTCCAGAAACAAATTGCCTGATTCGAGAGTTCCTTCTCAAAGCCTGGACCCTTCGGACTGTGTCTTGTGATTTTCATGAACATTGCTCTTAGATTTAATTGGCTATTAAGAGTTCTATAAAACGAGGCGTGCTAGAAAAATGGACGTCTAAAGGCGTTAGCGCCAGTCTATAGCAAATCGAGTACCACCTTGAAACTAGCAGCTTGGCGTGTTTTAACGCCCATTTTAGTTCATACCCTTCACCGCTACGCGCCGCTAGCATTCCTGTGTCCACACAATAAACAATTTAAAGTGCTTTTCTAAGCATTAAATAAAGAATTTTCTTATTAGAAATGGATGTATAATGATTTGTAGATCTCCTTCAACAGCTCCAACAGCTCAAATTACAAGTAAACGAAAAAATAAAGAATTAAGCAAATTTGTGTCACGCATACCTACTATGCATCTATAAATTCTGACGAGCAACTTTCTGACTGATATATACCATAGCGAAAAAATTAATGAATTCTTGCTTCTTTAAACGACTTCACATACTTTTAGTGATAGCATAAATGCAGAACAGTATAAATTATTTGTAAAAAGTGAATAGTGTATATGTATATTTGCCGAAGCTGTCACGTAAGTATGTACATATGTATACATATGTTGTAATCTTGCCTAGGTACTCTTAGTAACTGCTTAATTGTAATCATAACTATATTTCAAGAATGCAATTTATTGTGCAACAGTGGAGATTCATAAATTGTTTACAGGAAATCGATAATTGATTGAAAATGCTGACTATTTACATACTGTCTGTTCTGTTGTCAAAATAGGTTAGGTACAAATAGCATATAGAAAAATAGCCACGGGTCTGTTGAACTATAAATATAAAAAGCTCTCTAAGTAGCAATTTTGTATTTGTTTCTCGCATACAGAGTTGAGTATTATTCGAATAAATTTAATCTTCGAATAGAATGAAGTTATTCGAGAATAACGAATATTTTTTATTCGAAAAATGTCCAACTTCTCCGTAATAAATCGTTAAACAGATATTCTATTGTGACACGTGCTTGTGTACAAATAGAAGAAGTACGATAGGACGGAAAAAAGTCGGGGAGAGAGAGAAAGGAGGGGAAGGAAGGAAGGAAGGAAGGAGAAGAACCGATCGAAAGATATGGGTATGTGGCGCAATAAAACAAAGCCCGGCGATACAAGAAAGAGAGTGGTAATTGTGGTTTCTGTTTGGGTTGACGGTGAAAACGCGTGCATGTGTAGCTACGTATAAATGTGTACAGATAGGTGTCTGAGCTGGCGTTTACAATGGCATTCCATACGGGCAGTAGTGAGCACTGAGCGGAGGCGGTAAAGGGAAACTGGCCTTAAACTGGTCCTGGATTGTCCGACTATCGGCATAACCTGAAAAGTAAACGGCGCTGTTTCGAACGCCACTGACAACGAGAGACATCTGAAACGAAAGAAAACGAGGCGTTGTCGCGAGTGTCGTACCTTTTGTTTATCGCGGTTCTCACCGGCGCAGAGAAGATTCGTTCGTCAGGGAGGAAACGGAGATTGAACAGCTTGCCAGAGGGGAATGTGCATCTACAGCCGCGTTCGGGGATGAGTGAGATAAACGATGAGCAGCCTAGTGGTTTCCTAGCAGGAAGATGCCAGCTTTCCGCCATCGATTGTTGCGCTTGCAGGAAAACTTTCCTGGAAACACGAGATCCGCACCGTGACTCATGGCCCCTCCAGCGAGATTCAAGGTCGTCGATCCGCCCACCAAACGCGACGCTTTGCAGCTGTATTTCTCCTGACTGTCGCATATAGAGAAACAGTTAGTTAGAGTATTGTGATGGAAAGAGGAGGAGGAGGAGGAGGAGGAAAAGGAAAGGTGATTGAAAAAGGGGAATGGAAAAGGAAGGAAAAACACTGCTTACGAGGGAGTAAATAAAAAAGGAAATGTTAGTGATTGATGCTGTGAAATTGGTTAATTGACAAACTTATGAGTATTAAATTTTTTATAAATTTTATTAAATTTTGTTATTTAACACACTACTAGAAAAAATGACCCTCAGTGTCAAAAATTGTATTTTAACATAATTATTTATTTTTAAATATAAAGTATTGTATTTATAATTAAATATAAAGTCCCTCTGTTCGGAAACCCAGGCCCTGTAAGCCCAGAACTACATAATTGTAATTGTGACGTCCTTCCGTAGCTAAAACTCCGGCTCGCTTTAATTACTCGCCATTAATTGCAAGATATATGTACTTGGCAAGTTCATATCTACTACCGCGATCTATTCATGTCTCCGATGAAGCCTTATCCATTGGAAATGACAGGAATGCTGGGATTGGAAAAAGTCTCCTCGAGAGAATGATAATTTGCTCGCGGCTGCACGTTTGTCGACCTCCTGCTGCTCTATCGATACGGACAGCGACAAGTAACGCGTCTGATATCGCGATTGGGTATCATTCTCGCTATTAGACTATCATCATTTCGTAGGGCGATACACGGGGGAGAGTTGCCAATACCGTACTGGTCGCCAAAATGGCACCTTATCAACTTATAGTAATTAATGAATATAAATACGAAATGAAAAATAGACACAAAACCTTTCGAGCTTACACCTTATTTTGTGGGTGCTATAAACATTTAACTCTTTATTGCCCGCAGCTAGATCCCGTTGAAGGGAAAATATCCCGTTTTCTTTCTATCATTAAAAATGGCCTGAATTTATATATTTTTATAAAAAAAAAGATATTTTTAAAAAAAAAATTTCAGTGGTTAAAATGCATAAAACCAATGAATACAGGGTTCAGGTAGGTCTTTCTTCCTTCGGTGAATAAAACTACGCTAAACATGTACTACTTAAACTGTTGCGAACAGCGAATTGCGAATACAAACGGCAAAAAAAAAGAAATGTATCATATATGATACGTTTGGCAATAAAGGGTCAAAGAAATCAGGGATTATTGATGTAACTTTTTACCAGTTCATTTTAGCTGATAATAATGTAACAATGCAGTTTCATCCTGTATTTTTGTATTTTTCTAAATCCTACTTCTTCCAGTATGTCACGAAAAGATTAACGACAAATTAATTAGTTCTGAAGAAACGCTTAAGCATCTAACAGTATGTTCCTAAAAGATCAAGCTACAATATCCAATATTAACTTGCGTTGAAATTATTACCAAATGCAAAATATAGTATAAAATATCTTAAGTGGCACGATATAGGCAACCCTCCTCTATGCGACGCGTAAGAGGAAGATAGGAGCAGCATCTCCCCCAACTAATCGCGGCGATTAACGAATGGTAACGGTACTATAGTAACGATAGCGATAACGGTAACGATAACGATAGCGATACCGATAACGACATTTAACACCTCTCTCTCTCTCTCTCTAGCAATTACGCGTAGACTACATACTTTCGCAGATTCACAGTTTTATTGCACAGTCTGACCGAATGTGTCTGCTACAATAACGTGACTGTTGATATATCTCGAAAGAAGTGACTCGAGACCGGTGATTATCGGGCGTCGGTGTTCACCGGTACTCGGCGGAGAAACAGCTCTGAAAAAGAAGCGAGTTTCTCGTGTTTCCTCAGGTGTAGGAATGCAGGTACCGCTGTGTGAGTGGGATGTGAGTCACCCGGGTAAAGACGCGGTCGGCAGAGGCGGCGGGAGAGGGAGGGAAAACGATCAACATTCCGGGAGCAACCCCATGAGTCACCGAGTCCTCATCCCCCGTTGCCTACCTGTCGCCACCTGTTGCGCCCCTACTTTCTAACCCGTCTTGCTCTCTCCTAGCCTTTCCCCCGTCTATACACGCGTCCCCAGTCCTTTACTTAAGTTTCCGCTAACAATTAGAGAAAGTAGAAGGCGCAAAGCGCAGCAACAGTGAGCGCTGATTGTGGCAGAAGTAGAGAACCAGTTACCTTGGTTTCGAGTACGTATATATGTATGCAGCCTGTATTGATAAGAGTACATATTAAATAAAAAAAGAAAAGATAGTAAAGAATATTTATACTTAGGTACTTCAAATTTTGTAGTTTTTTTTTTAGTATTCTTTAATTAAAAAGATGTAACCAAATAAAATATACTCTGTCTATAGAAAACCAAATAAATAAACAGAAATTAAAGTAACTAAAATTTCTACGATTTTCTGGTTCATTTAATATTTATGGAACTACGAAAATATAATAAAATATACTCCAGGCACAACTAAAATATAAATAAAGTCCGGACGAAATATAAATTATGAATCTTTGTTTCATTTAGTAGTTTTCTTCAGCTAATCTGAACTCATGAAGATTTCTTTCACAGTACTACTTTTCACTTTTACTACAATATGCTTGTGCCCGAGGCGATTTCAAGTAAAAATGGTAACGTTTGAAATTAATTAATTAATTTTTATATTTTAACTCTAGTACCTAAAACCGGGTTTTTAAATACCGACTACTTAGGAAATCCTACTCTATCTATAGATTTTATTCAGGACCGATACAAATTTTGCAGGTATTCTGCGGGTAGACAGTTCCGGTTTCTCGCGATGATTCACGAGGCTCATTGAAGAAATCGCTCCTTCCGAGAACACATCGATTCCGTGGTTTCTCGCTTCCGTTAGTCCGCTTAAACGTTTCCGGACAAACGCGCGTCATTGTCGCATAATAAAGAATGGAGAGCCTAAGCAAGAGGCATCCACCTTCATCTCTACCAACTTCGAATAAATTATAAAAAACTGATTATAAAATTATTGCTTTGACTTACCATTGCAAAGAGAACACTAATTGAAACAAATATATTTTCACACAATAAGTAGTAGTTACCGAGTCGATAAATTCTTATTTCTATTTTTAGCAAATTTTTCAAATCTGTAGTGTTCATATTGCGCTAACCAGTAATAGAAGCAGATTAAAAATTTGCAATAAATCGCTCATTCGTTATCGGATCTGCGTCAAACGATGTAGATTTTTTTAATTATATTACACGTCACAACTGAAAAAATGTCCAAAATGGAGCTGCACCTCTCTCGCTGCAAGCTCCTCAATTTCGAATGGTATCTACTATAATGTTCTTGGTTCTTACGTATTTCTGGGGAAATTAAAATTAGTATCAAGTCTATCACGCAACAGTGCCGATAATAGTCTGGCGTTGAGGCCGGAGTTTACGTTTCAAGCGACTCGTGAAAATATTCCAGCACCACTTGCAGACTGCTTGACCAGCTCGTTGGGACCACCGCGAGTGATTCGTAGCTGCAGGTATGCTGGACACGAGCTGTCCCGCACAGGTACGCGCTAATAGCTGACTCATCTCTACAACTAATTGGGTAAACACCGGTCTAGAAGAGATCTCGTGTTTTCCACAATATTTCAATTATCGCCATCGAATATCCATCTGCATCTGGAAGCGTATTTATACCTAGTCGAAAAATGATTGGCACGCCTTTTAAAACAGAATATTTATCTAAGCCTCTAATGAAAATTTTTAAATTCCGTTGATAGATTTAAGTAGATCATTCAAAGTTGATAAAGCGACCTTCACTGTTTTCATCGCTATTCCTACCAATTGCAATTTTTTCAAAACAATTTGCGAAACTAATCCTTCTAGTATCTCAAAAAAAAAACTCAAGTCGTTTGGATGAATTTTAAAAAAGTTATTCTGTTTCAAAGAGGGTGCCAATAATTTTTTGTCTCACTGTACGTGTTATTTCTCCAATTTTTCACAATCATTAAAGAATAGCTATTTTCTTTGTATATTCTTCGGGTAATAGATACAGCCAGTTCCTTTCTTTATCATTTTTTTTCAATGCTGGTTAGTCTGTTTTGCTCTACCCCACGTATAATTTCATTCGATAATGAACGGTGAAAAGTAGTTGAGAAAATACAGCAAATCAATGTTACTTGGTACCATACCAATACAGCAAAAATTCGCCTTATCTGTCCCCGTTGGTTCTTATCGAAACGCGGCCGACTCGCTATCGTTATCAACTGATAGATTTCGTAGCATTCGCAGACACAGTTGCGCGCCCTTGTTTCTCCTTCCAGCAATTACATAACGTTGCAGCATTTTCCTCTCCCATCCACGGAATCGTTGCGGAAAGGCCAGAAACGCTGATTCCAGTTGCAGTAGCATCAACCAATTTCCACGTAGCCAAATTGGCGCAACGAAATTCTCGCATTCTAGAGTCTAGAGTTTACGGAGGTGGAAAACTGACCTGCGTTTTCGCGGTGAACGGGCTGACAGACCGCGATCGCGATCACGATACCAATGACAACGTCGCCGATGACGAGGAAAACGGTGACGTATCAAACACCACCTACGTCATTCTTCCGAGTTCTATCTCACGAGTGTGTCGGCGTTGTAGTATCTACCTACAGCAATTCTGATCAGAGTTGCCACCTCTCTGATTTCTTCCCGGTGACTTCGGGTTTTGGAGCGAGTCTCTGAGCTCCGGGTTTACTGGAGAAATCCCGGGTTCTAGGAAAAAATTAGATAATAAGAAATTGTGGTATAGGTATGGTAGTAATTTTATATACAATAAAGGTTACTAATTAAAAAGCTGATATCTTTAAATTCTCAATTGTTTATGTTTAATAGAAATGCTTTAAAAGATTTGATTTCCGGATATTCGAGAAAAAATTTTTTTTGGCGAATTTGCCATTTCTGGGTTTCTATTCGAATCTCCGAGTGGGAATGTGTGACACTCCGGGATTTATACATATGGTGAAAAAAGCGTAGGTAATTCTAACAAGCATGAAATGGCGGGCGCTAATTACCGCTTCAATGAAACTTTATTAATTTTGAGCTTGGGCGTTGAAGGCGTTGATTTTCAGTGATGCGTATCATTCCAGGAGCTTCGTTTCTGTGTAGCTAGTGTTTGCAAACATTTTTCATTGGGGAGAAGGCGGCGGCAGTAGGCGTGGAATGATAAAAAGGAGGACTGGAAATTCGTGTTAAGATAGCAGCGCAAAGAGGAGACCGTGCTGAATTTGGTCAGACAGGAATAACCAGACTGTGGGCGAACTATCGAACCGTGGGTGAACTGGTAGCCATCGACCAAGTTCACCGTTTCAAGTTCCCGCGCTGGTACGCGAAACGTTTCCTTCGCTCAGAGCTTAGAGCACTGTTGCCCGTTCAGTATCGGTTGCGAATGAGAAGAAAGAAAGAACAGTGAAACCGAATAATCGACCTCGAGGGCTCGTCCGCGATTCGTTCTACGCAGCCCGATAAGAGAAGACCCGCGGTCGCTTGGCATGTCGTTCATATAGGCCGGGATGTAGCGCCAGCGCCTCTGAGAAAACGGCCCGTTTGGCTGCCAAAGGGATCGCATTCTACGAACGCTATAAATCGATTCATACGCGCCGCGCGAGTTCGCGGCTATTGCCTATTGCAAACGACCGTGGACCGACGACCGAACTCGACGGATTCTACGAACGCGCGTCGATGGTCCTCGGCTGCCTAGACCACCTCCAAATCGAGTGCTCGCCTCATCGTATTGCTAAACAGCCACGAGCAACAAATTCGACATGCACCGTTCGACGGCCGTTTTCGCGATCAAGGGACTTGGATATTCACTAGGATATATTTTTTAAAATATATGGCCGCACGTGAGAATTGATCCGCTATGTTGTATATCAGTGGCGCACGCAGGGGGGGGAGGGGGGGGCCAAGAGGCCATGCCCCCCCCCCCCCAAACAAAAGGAGAAACAAGGGAAAAGGAACGGAGTTGTATGAAGCGCCTGAAAGACGGAGCGAGACAAAAGTATCAACGAGTCGCGCGTCGTCTGTCTCGGTCCCCCCCAAAAATAAAATTCTGGGTGCGCCACTGTAAACAAAAACAAGTATCACCGATCAGTCTACGCGCATACTGGCTCGGCAACCGATGGTGAAGGCCTCTTTGTACAGGCATTTTTAAACGATCCACTAATGGGGATCTCTTTAGATAAGAAATTCCGTTATTTCCTGCGTTTACATCGCTAAAACTAATCGCGCGGCTTGTTGGACACT
Organism: Andrena bucephala; assembly: GCA_947577245.1. Lineage (NCBI taxonomy): Eukaryota > Metazoa > Arthropoda > Insecta > Hymenoptera > Andrenidae > Andrena > Andrena bucephala. The sequence goes on along the minus strand of OX387717.1, from coordinate 33,506,978 downwards.
GCTCGAGGTACAAAAAGACGTCTGTCCAAAACTATTATTCCTTTAAAGGGTCTCCCTGCCTCGACGGGCGAAAAATGATGCGAACTTTTGGATATTTTTTAAATAAAACCATTGAATATATTTATGTACTTCCAGCTTTGTGGATTTATTTGTCAATGTTTAGAGAATATGAATAAAAAATTGTATGCAAAAATAGTGGTTATATCCGCAGTTATAGTGCTTCAAATAGAGCGTCTTACGGAAATATTATGCGCATTGTTAGTATAAAATTAGCCGCTGTAGTTGTCTGAAATGGAAAAGTTAAAAATTGGTGCAATCTGTATGAGTGCGGCTATCGTCTAAACTAGATTAAATGAGGAATACTGAAAATTAAAAAAAAAAATGCAACGTCTAAAACAGACATCGATTTCTGCAAAAAAGTCGCTGGTTTTTTAAGTCGCGAGTGTCTAATTTTGCAAAAACCGACTTAGTTCTAGTACCAGCGAGAATGGGACATCTACTGAAGGTATATGCCAAGTTTGAAGTAAATCGGGTGATTGGTTTTTGAGAAATCATACTAACCAATTCGACAAATATCGTTTTGAGAAAATCGCGTTTAAAGTTTTAGGTACTGTTATTTAAATTAATTTATTTTTAAATTTTGCCTAAATGTGTATAAATATAGGCATACAGTTTTCAATTAATATAATTTGAGGGTTTCGCTTAAAAAAAATCCCAAATATCGCGCTGCTTTTCAGGCCGTCAAAGTGGGGAGACCCCTTGTTATTTCGGAATTTTTTTTACAAAGAACCCATAAATTTTATTATTATTTAGTTCATTGCTACATGTTTATTGATATTTCAACTAATTTTTCAAATTTTGTCAATAGAAAAAAATTAAAATCAAACGCAGTTGAATGCTTTAAAGTAATGGTGAAAAAAAAAACCTGAGGTCACGGTGGCTATGACTGGGCTCGTTCTAGTGATCAGAAACGAAAAATGAAAAGAGATTCTTTATCTGTATGCCTGTGGCTATCGTTCCTACCAGAATTATGATAAAATAATTTGTTTTTATACTTTCACAGACCTTTAAAGTTGAAAAAATGTGCGAAAAATCGAAACTTAATTTTCAAACCGCCGCCATTTGCTTAATTTTCAATATTTTTTTATTATTCTCGTAGGGACGATAGCCACAGGCATACAGATAAATAATCTCTTTTCATTTTTTGTTCGTGTTCACTAGAACGAGCCCAATCATGGCCACCGTGACCCCATGTTTTTTTTTCACCATTACTTTAAAGCAGTCAACTGCGTTTGATTTTAATTTTTTTCTATTGACAAAATTTCTAAAGATAGTTGAAACATCAATAAACATGTAGCACTAAACTAAATAATAATAAAATTTATGGGTTCTTTGTAAAAAAACTTCCGAAATAACGCGACGAAAACGCCTCGTCAGACCAGAATACCCCCTTAAGTTTGATTAATCCAAAACTTTAATGCCCGCGCGTTATTGCAAATGTCCCCGCGGTACTAAAAACGCAATTCCAGAGATATATTGAGGTTTCGAGGGCAAGGTAGGTATAATGTTTTCGAAAAAGCAATAGGGTAAATCCGGGAGACGCGGTCGGGCTAAAGTCTAAATACATCTGCGTATATGTGAAAGTGTGTTAAGGTTTAGAACAATTAATTCTCTAGGAATCAGCTGTTTCGACCAACTCTCCGGCCCGGCCGCGTCTCCCGGATTTACCCTAAGCTTCACGTTCAGTGAACAGCATTCAGAAAACTGCAGGAAGGACTGTTGCATGTCCACTGCGTCCGGAGCGTTACCGTTCGTTTCCTTTTCGCTCTAGATTAGATTGAACTTTCATCTAGACCCCAGGTTATGAGCGGACAAGAGACAACTTTCCATGCTCTGTCCACAGGTTAAATCAGAACGCGAATTTCACTAAGCGTTTGGTCATAAACTTCGATGGGACATCGCTAGTAACTGTGCGAACGTGTCCAGCGAAAATGGCCTACTAGGGCTAGGCCCCTTGAGCCTTGTAATCTTGTAACGCAGTTCTTTCAGACAACTAATTCGACGGAGCGAGCAAATGGCCACTACCGTCCGCTTTTTCTGCTGGGGGGGCGAAAATCAATACTCACCACGAGCCCCCTGTGTTCGTGCCTATAAACCAAGGGGACCAGCGGTTTCGTGCCTAAAATGTGACCAAGGAGGTCCTCCTGTTCCTCATCGACCATCACCGCCCATATCCAATATCCATACATGTACAGAGAGAGAGAGAGAGAGAGAGAGAGAGACGGCGAGCTGATCGGGCAATAGATTTTAAGGCGCAGACAGTATTTTATTCCTCGGACGTGCTCGGCTGGAAATAATGGCGTATCGCCACGCATCGTGCTGCGCGCGTGGATGATTGAATACCAATGAGGATTCTCCTTTGATCACATCTTTCAGCGATGCCCACGCGATCCTTTGCCATCCGCAGCGTCGTTGCTTCACGCGGCTGTTGCATTTCGCCCCTTCTTCCTTCCGGTCACGCGACAGCACGCGAGCACGGCCGGTCGGCTTCCGGCCGATTTTCCCCTCTAGGAGCGAGGTGGCTGCTGAAAGGGGCATTTTTCATCGGTTCACCCTCGAGCTACATACTTCTTCAGGGCCGTAACGTGGGCTGGTTCTACGGCTGGGACTGTTTGTCGAATTTTTCGGTATTCGAATATTCGGAGACTTCAGTTGCTCAATTATTTGGCGAATATAATTCGAATATCCAAGTATTCGAATACTTAAATATTTGAATACTGATGTATGCGAATAGTATGGTGTGAATTATAAAACAAGTTAAAATTTGTTCCTTGGAGGATGAACAAAATAATAGAATTTCAGTTATTTTTGAATTAGGAGTTTACTTTAAATTGGGGGTGGTCATATAAAGATTTGAATTTATTGGATTCTAGAAATTTGTTCTTTGGAGGATGAATAAAATAATAGAATTTCATTTAATTTTGAATTAGGTGTTTACTTTAAAGTGGGGGTGGTCATATAAAGATTTGAATTTATTGGATCCTAGAAATTTGTTCTTTGGAGGATGAATAAAATAATAGAATTTCAGTTAATTTTGAATTAAGTGTTTACTTTAAATGGGGGTGGTCATATAAAGATTTGAATTTATTGGATTCTAGAAATTTGTTCTTTGGAGGATGAATAAAATAATAGAATTTCAGTTAATTTTGAATTAAGTGTTTACTTTAAATGGGGGGTGGTCATATAAAGATTTGAATTTATTGGATTCTAGAAATTTGTTCTTTGGAGGATGAATAAAATAATAGAATTTCAGTTAATTTTGAATTAGGTGTTTACTTTAAAGTGGGGGTGGTCATATAATGATTTGAATTTATTGGATTCTAGAAATTTGTTCTTTAGGTTTGTCCTTAGGGTCATTTTTTTTATAAGCTATTTAGTTTCAGTTGTAAGTTCATTAGTTTGGCAGGGTGAAATCTTGTATACAAGATTTGCTTATAAGCTAATAACTTGATTTATAATTCACACTTAAATATTCTTACTTGAATACTTAAATATTCGAATAATAACATTCGAGTCCTCAAATATTCGAAGTTTATTCGTATTATTCGAATACTTGTAAAATATTCGAATAGTCCCAGCCCTAGCTGGTTCCTGTGCTGGATTAACCAATAAGCGAATTAACCAATAGGCACCATAGAAATTTTCTGAATTTTAAAATCTAAGTTTTATTAGAAACGCTTTTAGAGAAATTATCGGAAATGCCCAAGAAATCGTACATTGCGTTGAAGTGGCCACTCTGTATCAGGGGGCCTCAAAATCTTTTAAGTGCTTAGGGCCTTTAAAGGGCTTAACTCGGCTCTAGCTGCTTCGTAATTGGTCCCTTGAAAAATGTCACTTGGAAAATCTGCTGTTGACTCTTCCAACAGTTTCTTTCGAATCATTGGAAGGGACAAAGAATGAAAGACGGATTAACTAACGGAACTAAAGCTCTGAAAGCTTGGGGGCGGTACCACAGAAACGGTTTGTACAAACCGGCTTCGTTTCGTCACTGTTCTCCCGTGCAAATACAAGATAAGCACATGGTGGAGCAGGAAACCGAAAGAAGCCTAAACGAATGAAAGCCAGTTGTATTATTATATTTACTGACGCATTCTATCCGTTTCTGATTAATTCCAAGCATTCTAGGTACATAAGCAAATATTCAATGCCGTATTTCTTGAAAGATTTAACCCCAAATTAAAAAATATTCTACACTTTCGACTTACTTTCTCATGTAAAATCACCACTTTTCAAGTTATATAACCAGTTGTAGGACACTGTGTATAATGCAATAATTGTGATTAACTCCTTGTTTTCATTTACCAACTAACATTGTAAAATATAACCAAATTTTTACTTCGACGCAATAACTGACCAGTCAGAGGAGATGTACTTATGTAACTTAAATAAATAAAAAAATAAAAAAATGTAAAAAAATTAAAACCGACTTAAAAACATAAAAATGCACTAAAAAGGAAAAAATAATTGTTTCCTTTATTTAATCTACGACTATCAATTTTTCTAAGCCGGCGCCAGATTTATACAGTGCAATTAAATAAGGGAAAAATTATTTTTTACTTTTTAGTGCATTTCTATGTCTTTGAAGTCGGTTTTAATTTGTTTTAAAATTTTTTCAGTATAAATTTAATAAAGATCAATTTTTACAAATAAGCCATTCTTTCTCAAAAGCCAGGGGGGGGGGGGCTACTGACCCTTTTGCCCCCTCCGGACGCCCATGAGCGAAAGCCATAGGGCATAGTGTAAAGTTACATACATATGTATATGTACAGCAGCACGCGACCAGCTGTTCTCGACGATGGGAATTATGTACGCGGGGCACGCGAGCAAAAAGGGTCGGTTGAAGTACAACCTATAGGGTCAACGCATTCGAAAGGATACCAAAGTTGAGCTGTTGTGTCTCGGGTTGACAAATAGGATCCTATGGAAAACGATCGCGAGGTTCCCTGCTGTCAAACACTTTACCTCTTACAACGGATGATCCCGAACCCGAAAATTCCAAAAATTCTGAAACTTTGTGAATATGTAGGGGATTTCCCCCTCATTACAACGCAATTTTTGTTTGTTGCCCAAATTCACTCGAAGGGGTTGAAATTAATCCCTGAAAATTCGGCTATTTTCCGATTTTGTGTTACAACTCGCGAACTGTACGAGATGGGAAAAAAGTTTCAAGACAAAAGTTACTTCTTTTAATTAGATCTATCATGTGGTAAAAATATTATTTTACAGTTCACGAGTTACAACACAAAATCAGAAAATAACCGGGTTTTCAGGGGTCAATTACACCCCCTTAGAGTGAATTTGGGCAGCAAACAAAAATTGCGCTGTAATCACGAGGAAATTCCCTACATATTCACAAAGTTTCAGAATTTCTTGAATTTCCCGTGTTAGTCAGTAAAATGTTGATACCCACATAGGTATTTATCGATTCATCGTCGTTTCCTTCGTTGCAACCGCTGTTACAGCATTCGCTGCTCTCGCTTGCCAGATGATAAAACAACGGTAAGAATATTGTTGCTCGCCTGTAGGTGCTAAGCTTGCGTGAACGTTGTTCCAAGAAGAGATAATTGGCAGAGGCTGGTGACAAGTGTGCCCCTAACGGATCGGCCTTGCGGTATTATCATCGTTAAATGCGGTGAAATCCGCGGAAGCCATATTAACGAATCACCCGAGCTCGCGCTCGGAATCTACGTAGACCTGCAAACGATCCAAGATCGCCACTTGCATAATGCGGGTCCGTTTGATTTTCCTAAAAGGCGCGTGCGTTCGCACGTCCCTTCATCGCTGTTGACATTCTCCGGCGCAACCATGTGGCGTGTCTTATTCATCGATTTATTTTTAAGCGTACTCCTCTCTGTGCCACTGCGAATTACGCAACCAGTGCGTTTGAAGGGTGAAACGCCATACAGTTAGGATTCGGTATGTCTTTTCACTGACCGCGTGATTGATCCCTATTGCCATTGCAAGCCAGTGATCTCGAGGAAGGGCTCTTGCTTCCACCTTACTTTTATTTACGACAAATAATGGCCGATCGTTCGATCGTGCTTGCTCGTTCTCAGAGGCAATGCCAAATATGTAACGATATCGCCTCCTTTCGACAAGACTGGCGCAAAACTTTCTCGAATCGCCAGGCCACGCTGGTATATGTATATGCAGGCACGTGTACACACATCGGCAATCTTACAGCGCTGTTCACACCGATGGTAAACAAACCGATACTAAGTATCGTTCCTAAAGACGACATTAATATAAAGTCGCGAGATAAGATAGCCACAAGGTGAGCGTGAAAAAGGGGCACGGCGAAAGTGAAGCACGCGAAACGAAAAACTCGACTCGCTGCGGGGATCTATGTAGGTGAAAACTAAGACTAAGGGACAAATAGAAAGAGCGATGGATTTGGGAATAAATTGTACGCCGCAAGTAACTCGCGGCTCGAGATTTCAGAAAGAAAGCGCCGCGCGGTTTAACGTGTTATATTATAATAATAGTAAAAGGCATGAGCGCGTGGCGAAGGGATAACGTCTATTTAAAGTTGTTGCGTTACAGTCGTTTCCCTCGAGGTGAAACGCAATACCGTACATACGCGGAATTAAAAATGACGAAGTCGATCGTTGAAGCTTCTCTAATCAGCTGCAATGATCGCCGACTGATTCAATAGTTGGTTATAAATTTACATACAACTGCGCACCTACCCCGACGCAATCGCATGCGCATCACAAAAGATGAATAGGTAGATAATGCTCGGGTTGAAGCAACCTGCCGGCCAGAATCTGGGATACTGTGAAGGTGCGAATACACGATGGGACAAAAATATCGTGTCTCGCGTGAGACTTCAATCTTATGAGATAATTATTTCAAGATGTGTTTCCACTGATGGGCAAATTTTAATTTTAATTTCAATTTTAACTGGACTCTCATGAGACAAGTTTTATGATATATTCACAAAAATCTCATCTCTCGCCAGGGGCGTCCGGAGAATTTTTTCCAGGGGGGGGGGGGGGGGGTGCAACTTTGGGATGATGGTAAAGAAAAATATACCCCTCTTGTTTTTTAATCCATTTTATAGTGCCAATTTAAATGAAAATTTAAAACCGAAATTTAAAAATATTCCCTTTTTTTAGTTTAAATTTAATAAAGATCATTTTTTAAAAATAAGCGATTTTTTCTCAAAAGCCAGGGGGGGGTACAACTGTCCCTTTTTGGCCCCCCCCCCCCCCCCCCCCACCCTTGCGGACGCCCATGTCTCTCGCGACTGTTTCCATTATTTACATTTAATTGCTGCTGATGCTGTTAGGGGTCGTCCTTGAATTACGTAAGGCTTTTCTGGGGGGAGGGGGTCGCGAGTTTCTTACGTTTTCTTACAAGGGGTGAGGGGGGAGTCAGGTAGCGCCTTACGTAATATTTTTTAACCTAATTTTCAATAAATACAAATTCTATCATTAATGTTCCAGAAAAGTTGTTTTAGTTTAAATTTCCCGAAACTGAGTTAAATGAATTGTATAAACCTAGAAAAGAATTTTAATAACTGAAAAAATTCAATGTAAAAAATATTACGTAAGAAGGGGGTTGCAATATCAAATCGTACGGATTCTTATACTGGGGGAGGGAGGGGGTAAGAAATCGCCAAAATTACCCTTACGTAATTTAAGGACGGCCCCTTATACTTTGGTCCAGGTTATAGAGTTCTATCACTATCATTAATGAAGATTGATTAAATTTCAATTTTGAGAAATTCAGTGGAGATTAACATTAAAATAGAGGACCTAATGAAGACCTCTAGGCCTGGAAAAAAAAAAAACTTTATTTACGGCCTGAATATGTAGTAACTACAAGAATTATTCTAATATAATGTAAACATAAATGTTTTCTTGCATAGTAAAAGTTGATATCTAAAATTTGGTTTTATTTTACAACGTCCTCCCTTTCAAACGATTTCAGACTACTTAGATTGTTCCCCTTTTTCATTTTTCGACCCGTTAACCCATGGACCAAAGTATTAAAACTTAATTCCCTCGGTAAAGCTGTTTTGTGACATTCTCTGTTTCCACCCTTAGCCTTCCTTCATTTGTAGGTATCTACCAGAAGATGGTAAAACTCTTTTGCTGGCATCGCAGGATCATTAGTGCACGTGTGGATTCCTTTGTTCTTCTAAAAACACGTTCACCCCATTTTTTCTCGACAAGAAAGCACGCTGGCCTTCGGCTTATCCATAGCCACGGCAGATACATACCTAGAACTCGCGTTTACACGAGCTCGTAGATTCGAAACGGTGACCCTGGCTCACTGACCCTTTTAAACCGTGAAACCTTCGCTTCGCTTTGCTGCGCCTTGCCTCGCTTTACCACGCTTCGCCCCGCCTATCCTAGCCTTGCCACGCAACACTCTGAACTCGATGTTGCAACCTCGATGTTGCCTCTTAGTCAACGCTTGCAGCATCCTTCGTTTCTCCTTTTCCTTCCCCTGTTTGGTCCCGCGACGTACCGCGGCGTTGTGCTATCACAATATCAGCTGGCGAAAACAATCTCACTCGGTGAAACTCGAAATTGCCGTTCAGGATTCCGAATCCGATCAGCGGCACACAGAGTGAAATGGTAACCGTAGTCCTTATCGCGTGAGGAAGCATAAATTATTGAATTACATACTGTTGCAAGCGAGACAATTGAATTAATATTTGCTGCAACGAATAGGAGAGTAGGAAAAGAAGAAGACCTTGACGGTGAAAAGGGAAAAGCGAAGGAAGCAAGGAAACGCAAGGAGACGGCCGGTGCGGATGGACGGAGACCCTTCGGCAGGGCTTAGGAAATTCGGCAGCAGGCCAATTATCCAAATCCGGAACGGTGACTAAGAGCTCGAGAAGCAAGGACGGCCAATCGCGAGTTGGCTCAATTTTAGCACCGCCAATCGGCCGCAACCTGCTTCGAGAATCGCCACCCCGAATGTCAGCGCAACCGGCGGTCCTCCTCCCCTCTGTCTCTCTTCCTTCAGGCCATTTCTCGCCTTCCTTTCCTTCCTTTCTGATCATCTGCCAGCCGGGGCCAAGCGGAGACAGTGCCGTTGCAATCGGCATCAGGCTCATTTGCCACCGACCGAGGATGCCATCCACGGCGATCCACGAACATCCTCCACCGATCCGAGGGGGATCCAGCCAATTGCGTAACCCTCGCGATTCCGGCTGACCTTTGAAAATTACACCGACGATCGTGCGTGCATATGCACGGGCCGGGTGAACATCGCCACCACGGGCCACGGTCTCTCTCGCTCGTATTTTTCTCAGCCGCTATTCCTGGACGCGGAGGATAACGACTTCTTCTGTAAAAATTCCCCCCAGGCAAGATAAATGGATCCTGCTTTCGAAATTACAATATGAATCGCGCCCACTTTTTCGTGGAAGGATTCGAGGAGCGAGAGCGACTTGTCCAGAGGAAGAAGCAACCACTACTTCGTTTGTTCCTGTTCTGTTGAGCGGCGAGGCCCCCCGCCTATTCATAGCTCGTATCGAGCCGCTCGTTAGCCGAACGACTAAATAAACCTCGGAGCTGGCTATCTGGCTGGATAATATTGCAAGTGACAATGAGAATCGCGGCGAGGAGACGCGTCCGAGGAAAGCAAAAAACGATCCCTTCTTTCTCACGCCGGTGGAAGGAAAACAGCTTTGAAACAGTGAACGGTCTCCTCGCGGGGACTTTCTCGGGGACGTTAATGTGTCTTCAAGGCGATTACGACACACACGCCGACCCTTAAACGTCCCCCTCTCCCCCCCTCCCCTCCCCTCCCCTCCCCCCCCCCCCCCCCGTCCCCTGCCCTCGCGCCAACTGTCTTTTCATGGAGAGCTGGGTCGCGTAAATATTTAGGCTTTTCGGTCGGCACTGATCGTGAGTGTTTTATATTTCCACGACTCCCTCGGCAAATAAACCCATTTCGACGACGGATTCGCCGAAAGCGGGTAACGAGATCGTAACATCTGCTGGTCGACGTTCTTCTGTCTCTATTTCCTGAATTTTTAAAATACTTTGGCGAGAAAATTCAAGTAACTTGACTTCGAGCTTGTGCTCAGTTAGTTTCAAGGTTACTTGAAGCAAGCAGATATCTAAAATGACACCAAAGGAGGTGTTGTTCGCTGGATTGTGTGTAATAAAGAACGAAATTACGAGTGAGTTAATGAAAATATTAAAGAAATTATTAAAACACAACGGTGATTACTTGTTAGGGTAAATCCGGGAGACGCGGTCGGGCCGGAGAGTTGGCCGAGTCGCTATATTTCAGACTCTATACGTAAAAATGCGTTAAAGTGCAGACCAACTACTTCTCTGGAAGTAAAACAGCTGAATGAATAGCGTCATTTCGCTTCCTTCTGTGTTTTTCTGGATTTAAGTATAGGCTATAAAAGGTCAATTGAGGTTACATTTCACCTGTTTTGTCAAACAGCGGTGTACAGAATCGTATTCAAAATATACTTCTAAGTTTATTTTCGTTTAATGTTTGGGATAATAAGATAGAGACATTGAGGAACAATGCAGCCAAAGTATTTGGCCATATTAACTTTTCCTCTCAGAGCTAACGAGAAGACCATCTTTCGCTGCAGAAAGGTGAGATGGTCGAGTTATGATTTTTTTATTATTTTTGTTTATTTTTTTATTTTTTATTATTACTTTTGTTTATTTATTTATTTATTCGCTTTTGTATTCATTTGCCTTGCTAATCGCCAGTAGGTAGTTCACTTTTTCTTTGATGTGTTATTTACTTGTTTAGCGTAAACAAATTAAATATCAGTAAATCTGTAGTTGTATTCACTCATAAATAATTTTGTTTTATCCTTTGTTAATTTTCCATGAATAATTATGTGAGTGGTCTTTACCAACGACGAAAACCATTTCCCCCGGCACCTCGGGAGAGGTGGTCAAATGTCATGACTTCAGTTTTCAACCCGATTTACAGTAAATATTGCCTTAAAGCAAATATCAACCACTTTTTCTGAATCAGCATAAAATTCTCAAAATATAGATTTGTTTTGATAAAGTAAGTAATGTCTATATTAGTTTTAATAGCCATTTTATATTAGGTCGACCGCGTCTCCCGGATTTACCCTAGTCATTATTTTACAACTATAACATCACTTTTCAAAAACAATAGGCAGTCAGGTTATTTCGAGTCGCTTCAACTTCACACTATTCAAGCTTTATTCCAAGGCAAGTAATAGTTGAAAGGCTCTCTACTTCACTGGAAACGTGAAAGAAACTTGAAAGGAAATTTCAACACCGGTAAAGTAATTTCAAATTACTTGAATTCAAGTAGCTTGACTAATCTGAACGCGGCTTTATTCAAGCATTTTATCCGGTTAGCAGCTGATCCAACTGTTTCCACTATACAATCGGAAACACAAGTCGCGGCCAAGCTAATTTTCTCCCATGACCGTGACACTAGCTTCTCTCGAAACTCTCGCCGCGCGTAAGGTAAAAGTACCAATAACTGGACACTTAAGGATATCAAAGTTGTATATCTTAAAAATGGACTAGAAATAAATGTCCTTTTTAACAAAAGTGTCAATATTCAGATAAATGTTACTTCTTTCTATCAAATGAGCTACTAAAAACTTGTTTTCAGTGCGTTATTTTAATTAAATTGAGTAAAAACGCAAGTAGTTATGTGTACCAGTACATGGACAATAGAATTCTGATTTGTCCCAGCGTCCCACTTTTGATGTCCCAATACCTGGTCAATGGGGAAGATAACGCAATGCTTGGCGCAGAGGGCGCCACTAGTGTTTGTGTCAATGGTTTGCGCGCGAATTTTTCATTTTCCAATTTTAGGTTATGTTGAAAATGTAGCATGCAATTGACTAAAAATATGAATTGAAAATATAAAACTGTTAATTTATGTACAGTATACTTGTACTTACACTTTTGATATACAAAAATTTTAGAAAACAGACACTTTACCGGTTGGACAATGCGGTCAGGTATTGAGACTTCACCTAAGCGTTCAAAATGCTGACACGCCGACCAACTGGACGGCTGGTCAGTTATTGGGACAGCGTGCAGAGGACAAGATTATTATGTACCGGTACATGAACACGTATATTTTTAATTAAAATCAACATTAACTGATCAATGTTTTGTTTTGTATGTAACAAGAAGCTTCTTAAGATTCTGTACATACGTTTTTTTCTCAGAAAAACGGTATATAACGATTATTATCACCTTAACAACTAACTGTATTTTTCTTAAGAATTACTTAAGAAATCTACGCAGAATTCGAGTGCATGCACCTCCGATATTTAAAGACTGTTTTATATATTAAACTTTACATCTAGGGCTTTCTTAATTTTTTATATAAGAGATCAAGTTACAAAATAACATATGTTCCCAACAATATTGTTCTAAAGTTTCTATGAAGCTTAGTAAAAATATAAATGTCATTGGTGTCCAGGTATTGGGACGTGTCCAGTTATTGGTACTTTTACCTTACACTGCATTCCACATTAGAGCATACCGATTTCGCGCAGGCACGACCCTCAGGAGGCGTTGCTACGCTCGACTCCTATGTTTTTCTCCGTCGCACGGCCCTGTACTTACTCTCTCTGTTAACTTTTCGTCCACTGTTTACATTGACAACGGCCAGGTCCCGCGTTTGGGATGTACCAGTTATTCCTTGGAAATTACCACGACCAATCGCACGTGGTTCAAATTGTGGGTAGTAGTGGGAGTTGCACAGATCGGTCGCAAATCGGTAGGGGCGTCGGTATGCTCTAATATGGAATGCAGTGTACACACTTGTGTTTCTATTGGCGAGCCACGGCAACACTACCGAGTGAATCACGAGCTTTCATAATACACACCGTACACCAAACCCGTTGACGGATCAAGGTGTCTCGTGTCCACCACGTGTCTCCGGTGGTGATAAGAGGAACGCGATAGTTCGAAGCTCGCATCGCCATTTGGTTCGACAGAATCAATTACAGCACACTATGTATCTACATGTATACCTATAATATTATGGAGAAAACCTAACCGTGATCTTCACCGCATCTTTACGATTTTCAATAACCCTATTTTAAAGCGTTACAAAGAACTTGTCGATTAAAAACAATGGCTTCCATGATTTTTTTATTATTGTTTTCAAACACAACATGAATTTAAAATTCCAACAGTATTCCATTACACCTGTATAAATGGCGAGAAGAAAGACACCAAACGCATTTCTGTATTATTTATTACAACCCCGCTTTATAGCGTTACAAAAAACGTGATATTTTAAGCGTTACAGAAATCGTAACAAAATCAATAAAAAAAACAATGAAATCGTCACATACGATTTTTATAAATATGTAAATATATACCTATAATATTATGGAAGAAACGAAGCTCCAAACAGGTTGCTACGTATATTCAGCAACTGCCTGCAGTGCGCGCCGCATGGTAACGCCTGCCGATTTTATCTCTGGCAAAACTTTGACTGGCAATGAAAGGCGGAGTAGACGGCAAGGCAAGGGAATTCACAAAGTCGATGTACATGTTGCAGCGGATTAACATTTCAAATGAGTTTCGAACACGTGGCTTAACTGCGAAAATCAACTTTCGTTACGCAAACGCACGTAGTAATCGGTATTGCGCAATGCGCCGAGCGAAAGAGAAACACCAGCAACGCTACAACGCATCAATTATATGTATGCGCGTACATATGTCTGTACATAGCAGCGAAAGAACTTGGCGTGGCGAGGCGAGGCGCGACGAGCTCGGTAATGATCGGTAGATCGTTGACGGTTTAATCGGCATTATTTCACATCTATTTTCATGATCCTAGGCGAGGTCTGTGCTGACATCACTGTAATCGATCGCTCGACTGGGCTTTCTTCTATCGGAACATGAATAATAGTTCAGCTGTAGGTACCTACACACCGCTGGAGGATTTCTTCTGTCCATCGAGCGTTTCTGATCCTCCTCCCCGCCCGTCGTCCTCGCTCTTCCCTTTCAGGCTTTACGTTTACGCTTACGTCTACGTTTTCACTAGCTTTACTATCCGGCTTCGCCTGGATATTAGATTCTGATTTTGTAAAAATTTTTTTATTCTTTTGTGAAAATAGTCACATTCATCTGGATTGGGTAAGCATAAAGAGCTGAGGCACATTACGTGACCCCAGAGTTTACTATTCGAAAGTTTTTAGGCGTGGGTGACAAACACAAATATACAAACTTTCTGCTTTATATACTAAGATTTTCGGAGCGAATGCGGCGAGTTGAAATTGTTCCAGCGGTAGTTATATTCATTCGACTTTATCTTAACTTTTACTTAAGAGGTCATGCCTATTTGGCAGCCGTGATTTTTGGGAATTTTTTGTGGAATATCTAATGTATATTTTCTACAACTATTTGCTTATTTTAAAAGTATATATATTCAACAACTCTCTGTAATTTTGTTATAGATAAATATTAAAAAATGAACGAATAACAGCCACTCTCTCGGAAGATATGTTTTTTGCGGTGAGCACGATTTCCGGATCATCTGAAATCGAAAAGTGACGAAGATTCTGTTAGTTTATGAGTTTATCTAGTTCGTGAACGAAGGATTTTTCAAAAATATGATTTCAGACAAAATGGCGGCCGTTTAACGCAAAATCGTGATTTCTCGATGTCTGAACTGTTCGTTTTTCGCGAATTAAAAATAGAGTTTTCATCAAAAACAAAAATCCTTCGTTCACGAACTAGATAAAATCATATACTAACAGAATCTTCTTCACTTTATGATTTCAGATCATCCGACACTGAGAAATCGTGCACACCGCAAAAAAATATCTTCAGGGAGTGTGGCTGTGATTCGTTCATTTTTTAATATTTTTCTATAACAAAATTACTGAGAGTTGCAGAATATATGTTCTTTTAAAATAAGCAAATAGTTGTAAAAAATATACATTAGATTTTCCACAAAAAATTCCCGAAAATCACGCCTGCCAACTAGGCATGACCCCTTAAGGTACCCTTCGGTCGAAACGCTTGAGAAATATGTGATTTTTATGAATTAAAAAAAAAAGAAACTGAACGACATACAATAAAAATGCTTTTTGGACTTTATTACTTCATATTCGAAGAATAAACAAAAAAATTATTGTTTGAATTTTATCACTTTTTGCCTTAGATATACAGCATTTATTGTACCGATGTAGAAATTAGAGCTCTTGACGGACGCCCCTATAAAAAGTTTAATTATGAACCGATTTCGAAAATTCTTACGGCATTTTATTCATAACTAAACTCGCTACCACCTTATCCGCAAAGAATAATTTTGGACCACCCATTTCTTGTTTATGGACAGATTTATGCATTGAAAAACTACGTTTTTGCAACATTGTGTTTAAACATGTGCTAAAAATCGCTGGATTGTTTGTTTGCAGTGAAGACTGATAAGGCGATCACCATTCACATATATTTTAAGAATATTTTTATTATTTTTTATTTCAGACGATCCTGTCACGAGTTCTGATGGCGTCCGTCAAGAGCTCTAATTTCTACAGTGGCACAATGAATGCTAATGAAATCTAATGCCAAAATTGATCAAATTCAAACAATAATTTTTTTGTTTGCTCTGTAAATATGTAGTAATAATGTCCAGAAAACATTTTTACAGTATGTTGTTCAGTTTCTCTTTGCTTAATTCATGAAAATCGAGTATTTTTCAAGCGTTTTGGTCGTATGGTACCCTTAATTTTTTATGCGAGTATAGTGAATGAAATACCAAATCTGTTAGAAGATCATTATTGTACATACCATGAGGTATAATCACAATTTAAAAAAAAAAATTTAATACAAAATGGCGGCGCCACAGCTCAACAAAAGAAACATCTGAAAAACAGTGTTCCGCGGCCGGAAATATTTCTCCTTCAATTTTTGACTTAGAACAAAAAACCGAAAAAATTTCAGTCCTATATAAGATTATCTCGGGAAGTACACGAGGAAATTAAAAAATACTGATTTTTCTAAGAATGGTGCGTGATGGAATAAAACACAGAACTACCACAACCTCGAAATTGTTGAAACTTTTTGGTCAATCACGCACCATTCTTACAAAAACCAGTATTTTTTAATTTCCTTGTGTACTTCCCGAGATAATCTTATGTAGAACTAAAAATTTTTTGGTTCTTTGTTCTAGGTCAAAAATTGACGGAGAAATCTTTCCGGCCGCAGAACACTATTTTTTAGCAGAAGCTTTTTTATTCAGCTGAGGCGACGCCATTTTGTATTAAATTTTTTTTTTTTAAATTGTGATTATACCTCATGGTATGTACAATAATGGCCTTCAAACAGATTTTGTATTTCATTCAGTATACTCGCATAAAAAATTCTCATAATCAGGCTGCCTTTCCGGGCTCTACAGTGACATTACCCCTTAAGTATTCATACCCAGTGGCGGATTTAACAGGGCGGCCGATGAGCAGTTGCCACCTGGGCCCCAGCTCGGAAGGCCCCACTAGGGTCCCATCTTTCAAAAAAATTATGATTTTATTCAAACTATATTTTCTCCTGTATTATTAAACTGAGCCCGTTTTCAGTAAACTGCCGCTTTAGTTTCTCGAAAAATGGGCCCGCTCAGAAGGCCCCCCTATGGCCCTGTCTTAAA
Organism: Andrena bucephala; assembly: GCA_947577245.1. Taxonomy (NCBI): domain Eukaryota; kingdom Metazoa; phylum Arthropoda; class Insecta; order Hymenoptera; family Andrenidae; genus Andrena; species Andrena bucephala. The sequence goes on along the minus strand of OX387717.1, from coordinate 33,490,313 downwards.
AAATAAATTATGATTTTATCCAAGCACTTGTTTTCTATACTTTTCTGTACATTTGCCCCCTTTTAGTAAACTACCTCTTCATTCTCCCGAATAAATGGGCCCCTCAACGTTTGCCACCTGGGCCTTTTTTCTTAAATCCGCCACTGTTCATACCCAATGAATAGGCGAGATGAAGATGGAGAAAGTGGGGCAGATTAAATTATAAACTCCCAACAGAGTGGAGTGTCGATATTCCGTTCCCGGATACCGTCCATCACCGTTCCCTAAAATGGCAACAACATCGAGTTGAATGAAAAGGTTCGGATGCTCCACAGAACACCCCCCCCCCCCCCCCCCAAGTCCTCCCCCCCACTAGCTGAGCCGCGAGTCCTTCGCGCGTATGGATTTTCGCAAGGCCGTCGTCTCGACGCAATGCGTGTTTACTTTAACACCTGGATCAGCCGACCCACTTCTCTATTTCTCTTCCGCTGATGCGCACCCTAGTCAGCGAAATACGAGACGTCGTAAGCTCATTGGCAGCCACGCATTAAAGTAAACACGATTCGAGAGCTGGGACAAGGAGGTTGAGAGAAAAAACGTGGGAAAATAAACAGCCGAGGCTCGCTTGGGGTCGTAAGGAGTATCTGTGTCTCGCTGATCTTGCTCCTCGCTCCTCGCTCCTCACACCTCTCGCTCACTTCCCATTCATCCCCCATTGATGGATGCACGGAACCTTAAAGTGGCACGTCGCGTCGCGTCGCAGGCGGCTCGCGGCTCTGTCGATCACTCGATCGAACATGCATACATGCAAGGGTACGTTGATATGCAGGTATGTGTTTACCTACGTACCTACAGGTCGATTCTTCAATGCACTTCTCTCACCCTCACCCTTATCAGGATTGCTGATTCCTTGCTAAAGTAAGACACTGCGGTATGTATGTATGTATTTATCGCGGCGCGGGAATTTCAGGCGCTGTGTGCAGAGAGAGAGAGTGTGTGTGGGAGAGAGAGAATGAGAGAGAGAGAGAGAGAGAGAGAGAGAGAGAGAGAGAGAGAGAGAGAGAGAGAGAGAGAGAGAGAGAGAGAGAGAGAGAGAGAGAGAGAGAGAGAGGAAGACATGCGCGAGGTGTGCCTAATTGGTCGGATAAGTAGAGTCTGTACGAGCGCGACAGCGAATAAACTGAATCGTGAAATAAAGTTAGAAAAGTTGCCAGAGTACTGGGAGTTTCGATTACTACACTATATATGGACTTATGTATAAGTATTAGGAAGTTGAGCCCGAAGCAACGCGCATAACATCAAGTATGACACATGTTCTCATATCTGAAGCTTACTCGATGCAAATTAGTCGACACGATTATACGGCACTCTTGTTCGTTACTTTCTCTTTGCCAACCGTTCATTCGCGTACATTCCACGTCCCTGAATCACCAATATTTTTCTTCTGGAGACGAGCGTTGCTACCGATGCCGAAGGTAAAATGATGATGCGCGAGAAGATCGATGGGAGAGCTTAACTAATGGGGACGAATGGTCAACAACGAAATCGTACATATCAATAAGGAGCAAAGAAGAGGGAGTTTTATTAATTTTAACGAATAGCACCGACGTGCCAGCGTCGAAACGAGACGGCACGTTACCGAGATTGCGCAATCGAATGCATCACGCGCCGGGACGTGGAAAGACCGTGAAAATCACGCACAGATACGTATGTAGATAATATGTAAGTGGACAACCATACCAGTTGCGTTAATTATGCCAGCCAGTCGTGGTGCAACGAAGGCGCAGCCGTCGCCGATCCCCCTTCTGCCACGTCCTAACTGACTGGCGCCTAAAGCCAAGACAGCGGGTAAATCAATAAACGAGAGATCTCGGAGACGGAGACCGTCGTGATCGCCGTTGTCCTTGGCACGTTTCTTTTAAGGACTGGCCAGTCAAGGTTGCCTGCTTGAAAAGTATCGTTCTTCCACGAACCCGACGACCGCGATCCTTCGCTACGCGCCGCTTTAATTCCGCGCCGAGCACTTCTCCAAAGAACACTGTCGCGTTTCGCCGAATTTTTCTAATAAAATCATGTTTTCTTAGCAACGTTTTCTGCTCTTCTCAGCGGAACGAATCGTATTCTGGAGCTGAATTTTTCGAAATGTGCAATGAAGAAAACGTTTCTATAAGTAAAGGCGGATGTATGGGCTTAGTTACAAGGAAAGCTACCCTCAATGATCTAAAACTGAGTAAATTTAGTTTGGAGATTTTAATTGTTAAAGAAAAGTGGCTTTAATTCTATCGGGTCTATTTTATTTCTTGTTATTTCTTTACAATGTTTTTTTAATGGATTATTTAATAGTGAGTAGTATAATTAAGATTATTATAAATCTTCTGTAGGCTTTTGATTTTTGAGCCTAAAATGGAATTATGCTTTGGTAGTTTTAATAATTCTATAATGTAAGAGTTCTTCTATGGGTCGGGGATTTTTTGCAAATTAAAGATCACAAGATTATGGAATCCATGCTGCTTTTAACTAATTTTTGGGAATTCCGAGGGTTGGTAGCTTTCTGCGTAACTAAGTTGTGCCCCCGGGATGTAAAGCGAACTTGTTTGGATGAGAATCACTGTCCTCTCGACAGGATGTGGGAGGCGAATGTCAAGGCTGAATGCTGCTTGTAACTTGTAACCCGTGCCCCTCGCTCGGCTCTCACTCTCGCACCCGATTCTCTTCCTACTCCGATTTTCGCCCCTCTTTTTAACGGGCATCCCTCGACCCGCGTCACGGACAAAACTATCCTATCTTGCCCGCAGAAAATAATTTACGGCTGTTGTTACGCCACTGCGGGCCGGGGCCGGCCCGGATACTGTACCTCTTTCATGCAGGAATTCATGAAAACCGCGGGGTGCGCGCTCTCGCGGCAAATAATTCACTTCAGAGTTTTTTGTATTCCTTTTTTCCGAATTTACTAGAATATTATATATCGCCTTGTGAATGCCTGGAACAGTAGACGCGCCGTAATCGTCGCAGCGAAAAACAACATGTAGGGTAAACCAACCAGTGAATGACCGAATTGTTGAATTTATGGACCTTTGAGATTAATACTTGAATATTATTTATGTATAACAACAAAACAACTGTTGAAATTGCATTTAAATTTATTTTTCTTGAAATTTCTATAAAAATAATTTCTTATTCTTATCGTAATTTAAAAAAAAAACGATTATAAAATGCAAAACGTGTAGAAGCCCAGTAAATGAACGCATACTTTTAATAAGAATTGTACTTATTGATGTTTGCTTAACATATAATATTTTTAAATTTATTATTGACATTTCTTTGCCTAATGGAAGTTCACTGGTATGCGGTGAATTACTGGTTGGTTTACATTAGTAGGTATTGTATAATTTTACCACGGCCAGAACGGCCAAACGCGGCAATTGTGGAGTTTTAGATAATTGGTCGCGGTATGAACCCCCTCTGGACAACTGGCAACAGTCTCGCTGCCGTTCGAGTCTCTTCTCTCCCCTATTGTCGCGGACCAGCAGAACTATCGGTCTTGGGAATTGTTCTAATAAGACCAATTCTTGGAGAGAAGCACAGCAGGGCAGGGTAGGGCAGGATGGGCAAAACTTTTAGTTAAATAACATTTCGAATAACGAATGAATGTTAAAAATACATGTCGAATAAAGTTGACCCTGGAACTTCATTCGACGAATAAAGTTATTTTTTTCTAATCGTCGAACATTACAAGATCAGCGTGGAATACATTTTTCAACTTCAACTTCAACTTAAACTTTATTTGACATCGAATACAGTTAAAGTTTAAAGTTTAAGGTTTAAGGTTTAAGGTTTAAGGGGACCGTCCGGTCTAAAAATCGATTTTTCTTTTATTTCATTTTCGAGTGTTTAACCTTTTAAGAATACGTGTTTAAAAGGATTTTTTGAAATTCGTAAAATTCTCGAAGTTATATAGGGGAGAGTCATACAGTACCGGCCGTTTTCAGTTTTTGTACTGTAACTTGGGCTACTGTTGGTAAAAATCAAGTTTCAAAGAAGTAATTTGTACTGCAAATAGTGCTTAATAAGAGGAGATGAATCGTTTTTCACAAATTTTATCGTAAAGATTAATAATTCGCAGGAATAAAAAAGTTGTAATTCGCAGGCAACGCAAAATTGTCATCCAGTACCGGCCACTCTAAGTTTTTTGTACTATAACTTGGGCTGTTGTTGGTAAAAATCAAATTTCAAAAAAGTAATTTGCAGTATAAATTGTGCTTAATAAAAGAGGATAAATTGTTTTTATTGAATTTTATCATAAAGATTAATAATTCGCTGGATTAAAAAAGTTGCAATTCGCAGCGAACAAAAATAACTTTTGTCGTCCGAAACACTAGCGTAAACGATAAATGCTTAGAACTCTGATAATACTGAAAGAAAAAGAACGTCGCCGGAATATGTTGCTACGGACTCTTGTATTTATTTATTTCTCCATCAATAGTACAGTTAACTAACATTAAAAGCGAGATCTAGCTTTGGCCCCCTAGTGAATAGCGGAAAATGTGTAGGTAAAACCCGACCACTTGGAACTTGGAACTCACGTAAAACTTTAAACGCGTTTTTCTCGAATCATGATTTTTCCGAACGGTAGACAGCATAACAAAAGAAATTATTAACCGATTCCATAAAACTTTATGGTATTTTCTTTGTAAATGAATTCACTATCGCATCACCCTTTGACCATCAATTTTAAAGGTCATAGTTCTTCGTTATTAACATTTTTAGGCGCAAAATTACCCCCTTTTTCGCATGTTTGTGTTAAAACGTGTACCGAACATCGCCATTTTGCTTTATTTGCTTTCTTAAAGGCTGATGCGATAGTGATGTATACAACCTATAAGAATATCTTTGGTTTTTTGATTTCAGACAATTCTACCTCGAGTTCTACTGTCTACCGTTTCCGTCTCTTTTGTTGCAGCAGTGCACTGAGCCCCACGTAAAATTCGAACCATTATAGAAAAATGAAAAAAAAAAAGAAGTTTTTATATCCTTTAAGAACGAATAAAGAAAGGCCATAAAGTTTTTTTACTGCAAGTTGTATACTTTTTTTAAATAAAAATCCTAAAGATCACCTATTTTTCGAGCGTTTTGACCGGACGGTCCCCTTAAGGTTTAAGGTTTAAAGTTTAAATTTTAAAGTTTAAAGATTAAAGTTTAAAGTAAAAGTTTAAAAAAACATTATCGATACTGAAGTTGCAACGCTCGACGAATGAAAGAATTAACTATATTCGTTAAATAACCTAAAGTTAAAGTAACTTTCATTCGATTCGTTATTGAAATAATTTTTTAGTTAGTTAATGCCCAACTCTGGGCAGGTTAGAGCAGAGAAGAGAAGACGAGCTCATTTTATACGTGGGACAGAAGCCGTGTCAGCTTCTATTTGTAATTGAACAACAACAAAGAGCATATGCGATCGTGAACGATGTAAAAATTGGTTTAACTTACGCAATGGTATATAAACGTCGCTCAAAGTTCTTCCTGCTTGGAAGAAAGTGAAACGGATGCCGCCCACGGCACGCCAACCACTAGCTTGGTCTCCGCTAGCCTGGAACCGTTGCGGAGCATGCAATTTCATAGGAACATCATCCTGCTTCCTTATATAAATTCCATGAGGAATCTACGCTGAAGTTAGCCAGGTATTAAATGGACTTCTATTAACATACAGATGTGGTAGGGCTGTCGTGAGAACGGGGCGGAATGGATTGACAAGTCAAGTTCTGTTTTCACGCTAGCGTCTAACGTTACTTACGCCCTTTCATTACAGACAGAAAGTGACCTGGCTGCTAATTTCTATCGTCCAGGGTACCCGGGCTCCGATAAGGTGCATGGGGGTGCAGGGGGTGCAGACGTGGCGCCGAGCCGCGCCGCGCCGGGCGTCCCGACGCGACGCGACGCCCAGACTGGCAGGGGCCGCACGCACGTTGACCGTGAAACCAGAGACGACCGATCACCCTAACCCTAACCACTTCTCGCTCACTCGGCTTACTCCATCGAGCTTCACCTTATCGCTTTCGATTCCGAATACATACCCAATATGAACGTTCGTTAACATAGTTTCACAAATAAATGACTACTTGGGAATCGAGTCCGTCGGCGCTCCGCGAGAATTGTGGCCGCCGCACAGTGGGACAGACCGCAACTCTTTGGTGCCAAAAGCGTAGAACTTTTGTTAGAAACAAGATAGAGGGACGAATCTTCTTGGAGGTTGAAGTTAAGATGTTGCAAAATAAGGGAAAAATATTGAAAGAGAATGAAGAACAAGTTTTAACGTTTAAAAATCTATGTCAGAAGATCCTGAAGGGCGAGAGAAATCAACGGGAACGGCGGAATTTTCTTCGAAAATGTCAACTTTCACATTTTTAAAGTCAAAACTCTTAGCTTGTCGTGATTTATCAATATTTTCCCTTATTCTCCAACTCCTTAGCTTTAACCTCCGAAAAGATTCACCCCTCTATCTTGTTGCTACCGAAAGTTCCACGATTTCGGCACAAAAGGGAGCAGTTTGTCCCACTGTGCGCCGTCGCGACGCCCGAGAGGCATTCGCTTCGAAAGAAAGAGGCAAAGTACCGGGACGAGGGAGACGGACACTTGGGGCAGTGGGATCGGATCGCTCGCGTCCCAGGGGGAGGATGCAAACAGGGAATGCCCGTTCCACCAAGGATCGATAATGTCGGAGGGTTCCGCGCGATAGTTCCCCTTCTGTCTCCCCTTCGAGGCCCCCGTATAGAATTAGAAATTCTTACATGTAGGGGTGTGGTTCCCCCGTACGCGATATTTATTCCGTGGTTCGGGGGTGGCGGCCTCCGTTTTCATTCACCCTCGGCCAACGAGCGATATCCTAGAGGGGTCACTGAATCACCCAGGCAACACGACGCCAGTGGAGGAACGCGTCGACTCGTTCATACACCAGACAGAGACTTGAACCGACCAAAACTTTGACCCAGCTAGCTCACGATTGCTTTCACCCGCGGCTAAAAGGAAGATTTGTTCGCGCAAACGGTCGTTCTCTAGGTATTTGCAGAAATTAAAGGACCGAGGAAAATTAGCGGGGACGTTATTCGATCGAAGCCATCGGCGATAAGGAGCCAATGGTTCTAGGTGTGGCGTTTCTGTGGCTTTTTATCAGCTTCTTGGTCCGGATGAAAGTCTTGCGGGCCGATAAGAATTGGCCGGGCGCAGATACGGGGCCGAGTTTGAGCCAAGTGCGGGAAAGAGGGCGAGAAACGGAGGGAAGTGACGAAAAATAGATAAGGCCCCGTTCGGCGCTTCCAAATGAACCGTGGCGTCGCGAAATCTGAATTTCAAAGTTTGCATATAAAGCGCGAGATCGCGCACCGGCATACAAAATAGACTCGTCAGTTCCATCTGCCATCTGCCAGCTCGATCAGTGGACATGGAAATATCCAACGACGATTTCTCTTCCAACCAGCCCGACTTTCGACGCTCGTCTCAGACGGAGGCCAACAGGAAGTTGTTGAAAGCCTACCACCGTGCCGCTGTTTTTATTGGCGATCGACCGCTAAACATTTACATCCTCCGACGAAAACAGTTCGACGTGCCATTTCCCGAGCACGGCCCACAGCAACAGACTTATATTCGCTAGTCTTTCGATTTGTCACAGTCGCGTCTTTGCCGCTTACTAATCCTCAGCTTGCTTTCGAACGCGAACCCAACCCACTCGTCCGTAAATCCTCCTTCCTCTCTGGGAGTTATCAGAAAACGCGTCCGCGTGCTGCCGTTCTTACGTAACGCAGATGTTTCCACAAAAACAGAAAGTACAAGAGTCCGAGCGTTTCGGGAGAGCCGTGCCAAAACACCGAAGCGGCTAGACACCGCGGCGATCTGTCTCTGACCATTGGAGGATCCCGTGATGATTGGTCACGGTTGCGCAAGTGAAAGAGATCCAACCGCGACGGGACATTTGTTCCGCGGTGTTTTTAAACCGTTTGAAACGCGTTTCCATGCGCATACGTACGTATCACGAATCGCGCGCTTTATCTGGGACGTGGACGTTACGATACTTTTTTATCGGCCACCCGAGGAACCGAGACCTTGGAACGCCCACGTGTTCTCACGCCCGTCCACGTTTACCGTTCCTCCGTTTTATTCGCTTCGATATTCTTCCCCGGTTTATTGCAGATTTCTCGCAAGCTCGCTGGCCGCTGAGCGTGGCATTCGGCGAGGGATTCTACATTTCGGGACTGTGTTTAATGCAACTAGTTAATGATAGATAGGTTACGTTTGCCCTTGATAGGATGATTCAGAGGAACTCTGCTTTCCCCGAACGAACACCACCACCTGTCACGTAATTGACAGCTCTCGTAGATTGAAACTTTTCGAAGGCACGGCTCGTTATTTTCGGCCCATCTTACCAGTTCAGCTATTGGTACATTGGCAACTGTCCAAATGGGATAAGCCCTGACGTATCCTTGCAAAAGCAGTTTCGCCTCTGTTTTCCTTCCAACGCGCCCGCATCAGCCAGCTATGAATCCTATTAACACAGGGTAAACCCGGGTGTCTTGGTCGGGCAGGAGAGTTGGTCAAGTCGCTATATGTTTTTCAGACTCTATGGGCGAATTCCACTTACGCCCAAATCGCCCGTGATTTTCAATAAGCTAGGCTTTCCTGTGCGCAGCTGGGCGCATCGTGAAGAATTTCAAAGCCGATTTTCTCGAAAATGAAGCGCGATATGAAAAAATGTTACTCTTTCTTTTCGACTTATAACGAGTAAATAACTCGATAAAAAGGAATAAAGTTTTTTGATATTGCGCTTCATTTTCTAGAAAATCGACTTTGAAATTCTTGACGATGCGTCCAGTCGCGTGCGTGGAAACCTACCCTAATGAAACTCACGGGCGATTTGGGCGTAAGTGGAATTCGCCCTTCGTATATATAAGAGCGCGTTAAGGTACAGAACAATAGAGGATTTATAGGCTATAAAAGGTAACTCGTTTTTGGACCAAAAAAAAAAAAAACTGGGTCTCATATTAGGGACCCATTTTTTTTCACCTGCTTATTTGTATAATTTCCGTTTCTATTTTATTATGAAGGAACCGAATCTTATTTACTGTACTTTCCAGTAGGTTGCAAAGGAATATGAATAATTTTAATAAAAGTATTCTCAGTCGAGAGTTATAATTTTCAAATCAAGTTCGCTGGCCCTCGTTAAAACCAACAAAAACATAGGTATGTAACGCTTCTCGGAGGCTCTTTAGGATCGAGCCTCTGCCAAATAACGATGATGACACATGCGGCTGAAATTTTAGAGACATTCGGTTTGTTGATGGGAAGGGATCAACGAAGACGATTGCGGCGGAACGATTTCGCGGAGCCACTTGCTTATCACCGTGATACGCGTAACCGGTAATAATCAGGGAAGAGCGTAGCTCTGCGTGACCGCAAGGTAAAAGGAAAGCCGAGATCACCCTTATCCTTATCATCCACTCGACTGACAGAAATTGATCTTACGAGACGCGAACAGGATCTAGCCTGTTGTGCACATGCACGAGCCACGTGCATCGGACGGCTGACCACCTGCTCCAGAAACATCTTCGCCGTGTACCGCGAACGCAATTGCAAACGTTCGCTGCTTAGTGTTTTCAACGTCGCGTCGGTGCGAGGCGCATCGTAGCTCGAGTTGCAAAGAAAACAGACTGCACTCCGTGCCAAGCCTCGCGGTAAGTTACACCGCGAATAGAGGCTTCGCCCCTTCTCAATTCTCCAATAATAATGCTTCTGAGATAGATCGGCGACAAATTTTTTTTCTTCAACTTTTCTTTCTGGCAAATTATACACTACAGTGACATTTTACAGGACAAGAACTTGCTCGTAGATGTTGATGTCAATGATTCGCGAGATTCTCGATTATACAATGCTGAACGTCAATGAAAAGAAATCGATCAGGAGACACCAGACGGGACGCGCTCCGAACTTTCGTCGCGATTAGTCATACGTTCGGCAGAACGGTAATTTTTTGCGCGGCGGTGTATTTTCTTGCAACATTTTGGGTATTATAAGGTAATTGACCCAGTTGTCGATTAGTTAGTAGGAGGTCGAAATGTTTTTAATGAAACAATTTATGTAAATGGACAAAAATGAACTTTTTTTCTTTTACCAGTTAATTTTGACATTAATGTAGATAATAGCAAAGTGAAAAATTAGAATCTGTATATATTTAAATGTGGAAATTATAATTAAGAATTAAAATGTTGATGACCCAGATGTCGATCACTAAATTACGGTCGGAACTAGTTGTCGATCAGTCTATTGCTTTAGTAGTCGATCAAGGAAAAAGAGGTTATAAAGAAAACTTAAAGTACGAAAACGGGTAAAAAATCCTTGCGAAACATTTATAAATAATTCATCTCATTAAATTATCTTATAAATTTTAATAATTGTGTATTTATTAATTACTTAAGTGCAACAAAAATATAATTTTTTATAAAATACTTGTATAAACATACAAGACATGTTCAACGCATAAACTTTTATTTAAATTTACTAATAAATAGTAATAATAATGCTTAATTTCCATGTTTTTGTTCATTCTTTTTTAAAGGTTGTTTAATATTATTTTGAACACCATTTATGACTTTTTCTTCTGCAATAAAATTTTGTTTCATTTGTCCCAAGTGTTCTTTCAGCTGTAAATCTTCCTAAACTTTTTGTTTTAAGTTTTTTATTTGTTCACCTGACGTTTCTTTTTCCTCAGGCGTTCCTCTTTTTGTTTGAACTACCAACAATTTTTCTTTGGCTTTATTTGCTTTTAGCCTCAATTCTGATTCCTTAAATTGTACTGTTATTTTGTTTTTTCGGATCATTCTTTCTCTTTTCATGGTTGGAATTATTATCACTCATTAAAATTTAAGATAATTCATATACAATTTTACGTTTAAAAAAACGTCATTTTTATTATAAAAATATTGTTAAAAATGTTATAAAATCATAATATTTGTAAAAATGATCGAGAACTGGGACTTGATCGACAACTGGAGCAATTACCTTATCACCGGCGAGAAAAGACGGCCAACGATGTCACGAGGGGCTACTTGGCACCGAGTAGAATAGAAGCTTGTATGAGGAGGAAGTGACCACCAAGAAGATATAAGTATTTACCTATGTACCTACGTCGTCAGGAACGAGAGGAGCGAAGGAAAGAGAAAAAGCCCAGAAGAATAGAGCTACATATGTACATAGGTGAGATTTCCACTCCTGCTTCAATATAAAAAAAAATATTTCCCGGCTTTTTTGCTTTTGCTACTTTTGCCCGCCAGCTTGTTAATTTGAGAGATAAGTCATTAATTGTAGTCCGGGCGATAGCGACAGTTATACCGATCAAGAATCCGTTTGGATTTTTCGTTCTGATAAGTATAACACCAGGAATCGCCTGCGCCACGAGGCATCACTTTTAAAAGCATTTTAAAAACATGAATTTTATTACTTTTATATTTTTTACTTACTGTAGAAATGTAGTTTAATAAATAGAAAAAGATTTTATACCGTTTCTGTATTTCTTGTGTTCTCAATAAATTCTCGAAAATCGCTTAATGTATCGGCGCGCAAACCGAAATGACCCCTTAACAGGTTTTCCTACCTTGACGGACGAAAAATGATGCAAACATTGGGAATTTCTTAAAACAAAACCATTAAATATATTTACTTCCAGCTTTGTGGCTTTATTTGTCAATCTTTAGAGAATATGAGAAAAAAATTGTATGCAAAAATAGTGGTTATATTCGGAGTTATAGTGCTGCGAATAGAACGCCTTACAAAACTATGGATATTGCCGTATCGATATATTCAAAATGCAGTCGCACGATTCACTGAACATTGTCCAGATAATCGTGATTCGGGGGTTGCGGTGTGCATGGCAGGCGTGTCCGCCTCTTCGGATCTACGCCTGTTAAGATTAACGACTGCACCGGAGCAACAGGAGATAGGGAACACACTCACATATCCCAGTACATATCGTAAACTTTTTACGACTGCGCACCATTCGCCGGCAGCAGAAAAAATAGATTCCAGGACGACAGAATCTGTTTTTCCGTCGATCGTGAGCTAAAATATCCGAGATAGGTATACACGCACTGTGCAATATTTATATCACCTATGTATCCTCCTCTATATCGAAAGATAAAGGAAAGGTATCTATCGCGATAAATCCATAGCGAAACGCCGTCTTTACCCGCAGGAGTATAATCTACGCAAGGATACGGCGAGTGTTTGTTTCGGCGCTGCTTTATTTTCGTCGTCCCGAAAGCAAGCATCATTTCGTGGAAGGAGAACCGGTCGTTTCGAAATCTACTCGCGGCCGCGGTGCAACCGGCGCGCGGCGCAGCGACCGGATAAAGAAACTGGTCCAGAGGACGCCGGGAGAAGCCGGTGGTGCTTGGCCCGCTTCCAAATCTCGCCAGCCCACGAATTTATCGCGAGAAAATTCGTATTGCTAGGTGGCTCAACGCGCGGGCAAACCCGGATTCGCTATCCGCTCTTCCACGCCCCGATCCTTCTTACTTTTCGCAAAACCACCTCAGAGTTGAAGGCAGCCGGCGAAGTGGGGATCGCCGAAGCGAGTGTGTTCCATCCAATTACGTACACGTGTACGATGCACGTATGCAAATTGTATTTCACCCCGAGATGACAGATTACCTGTTGCGTATGAAACATTCATACATATACATGCATACCTATGCATGATATTATGAATCTAACAGCAGATTCTCTATCCTTTCGCAAGGTTTTTAGAATTTTTAGTTAAATAAAACCTGAAATAACGAAGGAAAGTTAAAAAAAAGTATTCGTCATTCGTTCGTTAACCCGAGTTTTATTGAGTTTTTATTTAAATAAAATTTCGAATGACGAACGAAAGTTAAAAAAATTTCAACTTCGACGCATGGTGAATAATTTTTGCAACGTTTATTCGTTACTTGAAATTTTATTTTAATACAAATTCTGGCCATCTCTGTCTTCAAGTACCTATGCTTACGAAAAAGAGGATCATGTTTACTTTAGGGGGCACTTGCGCCCGACTTTTGACCGAACTTTATTAAGTTTATACTAAAATAGTGAGCATTTCTAAATTTTTAATTAAACAGCGATTTAATAAAATTCGATTCGTCGATCCCATCGCCAGAATTGTTTTTTCATTACTATATTTATCTTCATCGTCACCCCAAAGTTACCTTCCCGTGGATAAAAAGTCTATAGACGCGCTTGTGATCAGTAGTTACCTAGAAGCGCGTAAAATCTCTACGCGTTTCGTATACGAGTGGAAACGATAGGCAACTCTGTGGCCTCTGTGGCCTCTGCGGCCTTCGTGGCTTTACCAGCCCGTGTCTACGTCACACGCCGCTAAAAGCCAGTAGGTATGTTTGCAATGTCGATAATCTCGCACGGCAGACTAACAGGAAGCGGCAGAAAGCAACGAGTAATTTCGATCGTTGCTCGTGTCTTTTCCCGTACTCGTGATTGTCCAAGGCTAGAATTCGTACTCGGTTCCGGACTAGCGGCAACGCGTTTTCTCCAACCTTGGACATCAGACGTGCGTCAGACTTGGAAGAACCGGCGCGGCGGCGGGGTTAGCGACGACGAACATTGAACGGAATCGAGAGAAAGAGAATGTCGCTGTGTACTATACGTGGACAGTGTGGACACGTAGCTGGTTGGATCACGTTTGACTTTCGTGTCTTCTCCATTTAGGCGTTAGCGGTAACCAAAATAAAATTCGGATCATCGATTATGGTTACCGGTAGCCAGAAAAAATTTAATAGTGGTTAGTCGTGATGAGAACAATTAAAAATTAATATTTTTTTGTCATTTCATTTTTTGAGAAACTTCTTTGAGATTTAATGGTAACTGCTCCCATTTAGAATCAATTTTTACTTAACGACTTTTGCTAAAGATTTTTTAAAATATCGGTTATTTTGGATCTCTGACTACGCGCACACATACATGCTACGCAACCACCTTGTGTCACGCATGTTTATCCTTCTCTCTTGTTCTCTTACCCTTTTTCTTATTTTTCTTCTTCTTCTTCTTCTTCCTCTAGAGTTGTCCCCGCCCCTCCCTCCCAACCTCCCTCTCTCCACAGTTTCTCCTTTTCCACCGCTTTTTTGTTCTCCTTTTCTCCGGCCTCCTCATCCGCTGCGGGAGTCGTGCTTAATTCGAGCCGTTCCCGCAGTTTATTTGCGTGTTTTAACTGAAAAGTCCTCCACTGCACGCAATATGTACCGCCAACGATCCTCCAAGAGTATTCCGACACCCGTGGCGAACTCCACAGCCTACTCGACTCTTTATCAGCTGGTCAATCAGTCTTTCCGTACTTGTAACTATTTACTTTTCCTTAGACTGCACGGTGGACGTTTCCCGATAGTAGGGTTACTATATGGTATCCAAAAGGAGGACGCATCCTCCTTTTTGTCTCAAACGCAGTGTTGTCCTCCTATAGCCTAAAAATGTCTCCTTTCTGTTTTATCCACAACTTCACCCTGTGCAACTCGCATCCGGCAAAATTCCACCACTGTGCAACTATCGGCCATATTCTGTTTATAAAACAGACAATTGCCTAGCGATGAGATGTTAGGGGGGGGCCTTCTGAGCAGGGGCCCATTTTCCGTGAAAATAAAGCGGTAGTTTAGTAAACCAAGTTTACTAAAAACTTACTCAGTGCAATAATACAGAATAAAAATATACTTTGGATAAAATCATAATTTTTTTTTAAACCTTCGTGGTCACACGGGGTGTATTGCACCCCAAGAGCAATTTTTTATTTGAAACGTCGCACCTTTACGTCTTCCAAAATGGGGTTTATCGCAAAAATTAATAAAAATTGTTTTAAAAAATCGTTTTTTCCCACAACCATGGAAAATCACTCATTTTCAACTATAAATTTATCATATCAAAATTTACATTTCTAGAAAAAGACTATTAGACCATTACTGTACAAGTATTACGAATGTACAATTATCCCTGAAAAGTTAAAAGATTCAAAAATACGAAAATGGTAATTCAAAAAATGACGCTGGGGTACAGTGAACCCCGTGTGACCAATTTGTGATTATAAGAAGGTGTGTGACCACGAAGGGTTAATAACGATGGAGCCCTGGGGGGCCTTCTATCTAGGCGGAGGCCCAGGTGGCAACCGCTCATCGGCCGCCCTGCTAAATCCGCCACTGCGTACATGCATCGATCTAACTCTAAGCGCAGCTGACTTGTAAATGGCCAAACTGTTAAGGAATAGCTTCGCCTTCGTTAAAGCACGTGTGCGCACGCACACGCGCCCTAGCGCACACGTGCAAGCGTTGCACACGCGGAGAAGCCGGGTGCCAGTAACACCGCTCCGTCAGTTCGGAATTACCCAATGTATTTTCCACACTAGGTCGTCGGGCTGTCGCCTCGGTTTCGAGCATTGTACGCATTGGCCTAACCATCGCCTCCTGCACGTGCTCCTTCTCCCTGCTCACCCGACTATCTCTCCCCTGCACGTCCCTCCGTGTCACCGCCACCGCCGCCTCCGCCACCTCTACCACCTCCACCACCGTCGCCGCGCTTCGGCTCTCTTATCTTCTCCCGAGATTAGCTCGCTGCGCAGTTTGCACGCGGCAGTATGCACGTATATAGGCAGAGGCGTGAACGTGTGCGCGTGCACGCGCGACCCGCGCGATGCGCCGCAGGAACAAAGGATGCCTCGGCCGAAGCGGGAGAGCACCGCTGCCGCAATTGTTATTACTTTGTCGCCCCTTTGTCCGTCTTCATGCGGAACGAACGCCAGCGGAGGAACGAAAAGCTGGACTTCGGATCGGACACCGGCTTATTCTGCATATTAAGCGGTTCGACACTTTAGAATTTAGATTCCAGAACGAGGAAGTGGCGCACGAAGGATATTCGGTGGTTTTATTTTTTATCTCGCATTCCTTAGGTTCGGTAGGGCGCGCGTGACCTTGCTCGCTTCTGCGAAGAATACCTTGCGGCGTTCGGCGAATTTTAGCGGCCGCCCAAAGCCATTAGGCTGACCGAACGATACAGTGTTGGGGTGAATTGCTTCCTTTCGGAATAGCAGGCTTAAGAGATCGGTAGATATACTGTACCGATACCCCTCGTTACGGTAAGTACCGACACCACTTGGCCATCAGTTTTCAAAGCGAACGCGGAGCTTCACATCCGGAAGTCTCGTGGGTGACGAACGTAATGAATTTACTACCTAACGCTGTGATGCCATATTATTTTCTGATTCATTCTTATGTTTCTTAAGTTGTTGTGTAAGTTGGTACATAGCTTCGCGGTGCCACGCTCCATACGTTTCGAGAGATTAAGCGACAAGACCAGAGCACTACAGAGGTGAGTATGCGTATCCGCTATATTTGGTCCTCTGCAGCGAGAAGAGTATTGAGTATCATGGACTTTTTGAGTATTGCCAATTCACTTTATAAACAGAATACAAACTTAAATGTAATAAAATACTGCAATTATGTGTCGTGCTACTAAGGATTAATATCAGCAACGAATATTCTGTTTAAAAAGTGAATTTGACAATACTGAGAGAGGCGGACACTCCAACTCTTCGCTGTGCAGTTTCCCTCTAATCTAGGGTAGATGTCCCTATTACTGTCAGTGTACCTATTACTGCCACTTTATTTATTTTGATTTATAAAAATGTAACGTATAAAGAATAGTGTACAACAATAATATTAATAATAATAAGAACAGTCACAATTTAATAATAATATTATTGTTGTACACTATTCTTTATACGTTACATTTTTATTAAGCAAAATAAATAAAGTGGCAGTAATAGGGACATTGACAGTAATAGGGACATCTACCCTATAGGTCGTTAAGAAGCGTTACTCTTTTTATAAAATAATAAAAAGTCGTCGAAGAGGAATTAAGAAGGCAATGTATTTAATCCGTTTTGTACGTGATTGCATATCAGTTCCTTATTTAATAAATATTGTTAAGTTGAAGTTTGGTGACTGAGTTTCTTATGACTAAACAAATATTAAAAATTGGCACTATAACAGCCAAATCTCTCCTCTCTCACCTCTTTAGTGCTCCAACGTTCGTTTCAATTGTTTCATTGAGTTTCTTTGTTCCGTGTGTACCGAGACTACCGAGTCGATATACATACATATCTAACCATGGCCTTCGAACTATTCCCTTATCGCGAGTCCACTGCTCGCCTCGCATAATCTGGATCTTTGTCAGCGATTCCAAACAAAGAGTTGGAAAGGACTGTGTTTGGTCGGCAAGCACGCAACTCTTTATCTAACGTAAACTTTGCTTTCCTTTGCGGACAAGAAATATCCGTTCCACTGTCAGCTATAGACAAGCTCTGCGAGCCGGGGCCTGAACGTAAAAGCGATTTATGTTTAAAATTTGTCCACGACCGCTATTCGTCCGGGTTAAATACGTCAGTGACGTTCTGCGAAATCTATTGGCTCGTTAGGTGACCACGTGATGGATTGGTACGGTGCCAAAAGGTGTGTTGGCCCGAGTCTGGCGGAGTGCCATTTCTTTACCGAACCTTTGAACGACTCGATTATTAAGTTTCTGATTTAAGCCGTTTATCCCTTATCGCTTATTCGACTGACCGTCTTCCCTCATCGATTCCACCTGTTAATCGACTTACCCTTTAGTTGAGCTTCTTTACGTCTTGTCCACACACACACACACACATACACACACACTTTGGGGTGACGGTAAAGAAAAATATAGTAATGAAAAAACAACGCTGGCGATGACATCGACGAATCGGGTTCAATTAAATCGCAATTTAATTAGCAATTTAAAAATATTCCCTTTTTTAGTATAAACTTAATAAAGATCAGTTTTTAAAAATAACCGATTTTTATTCTCAAAATCCAGGGTGGGCAAATGCCCCTTTGGCCCTTCCTCCCCCTCCGGACGCCCATGATTTGATTTAGAAAAATATCAAACACTCGGAAGGTGGTTCAGGTCTTTAAACACTAAAATAAATGAAGCGTAGCTGCGCAAAGCAGAAACGTGTTGACACAAAAGTCGGAAAGGAAAACTTTATACAGCTGTTGAAAAGCTATAGAATTATTATTCGTGTCCTCGCGTTTCTTAAACGTGCATACTAAGCTTCGGCTATGTATTTCGCAAGCCCGCGATCCGTGACACGGTTTTAAAGGAAACGCGATCCTCTTGTTGCAAATGTACAAACGTGAAGCGAATTAAGCGCATCCCCGGGCATACACGGAGTCCGTTCGGAAGGAATTCCTTTCAATGGAGGCCGTCCATCGGAATTAGCATAAGAAAATTGGAAGCCCACTTTCGTGTTCCACGCATACCTACATACACATTTCGGGCTCAGGCACCAGCGTATAATGAATTAGCATACAAGCTGCACGCACTATGTATTGCATCGCATCCTATCGCATTTCCATTCGAATCAATCTTTTGAAACGCAACGCATCCATGTGGCCCGGATGTCACATATTCGTCGATAATGGACCTCGTTTTATACACACAATAACTACGCTCACCAGATATGCTTAAGAATATAATATAGGATAAGCCACATTGCGAAGTTCTCATATTTCTCCACCCTCAACTACGAAATATCCCAAGTTAAGAGACGATTCTCGTGTAACAGCCCCCAAAAGTAACTGATATTTACGATTTTTTTTTAAAGACTATTATTAATATTAGATTAAACTCTTTTGGGATATAAGGAGGCGTCTTTAAGCTTGCAGAAAATATTTCTTTTATGTCGATCCTTCTTATTATTATTTATTAATTATTGTGGAATCTGGTTTCCCTTAATAGGGGAAATTACAATCCCATGAAAACTACATACAACTTTCCAACGATCACACTGCTGTAAAAATGCCACGCAAAGAAATAAATATCTAGTTAAACCAGTTCTAATCCCAAACTCTAGAAACTTCGTTTCTCTTACAATTCGAACCGAGCGTATTGTAAACAACATTTAGCAACGGTATACACGCGTGAGCGATGCTATTAGAATTGCAGAAAGGTGATGATAGGGGAGAATGAAAACCGCGAATGCTGCTGGCAGATACCAAGCAATGTAATTCTATTGCGGTTAATAACACGGATAAAAATAATACGATACAAGCGTACTATCAAAAATGTCGTTTTGCTCGCGGCTATCATAGTACTAGGTCAGTGGTGTGCATTCCGTTATCCCTGCCAGGAATTATGGTATGTATTATTATCGCAACGCGCACATCGTTGGGGTTTAACGACTAATTTGCGACCTTTAAGGGGACTAAGTAGGCAGTCGAAAAATCGATTAAACCATCATTGTTTGTGCGCTACTAAAATCCGGGGACTTCGTAATTTTTTAATGAAAATCTCGAATTTTTACGGACCATATCAGAGGTTTGCGCCGAAATGGCACGTGTTTTACACATCCTGTAATTTTTTCCAAGTCGATCTGAACCTTCATTCGTTCGCAATCAGGAAATAATGAAGAGAAAAAAAATATTCGAGCAAAACGCGTTTAAAGTTTCTGGGCTAAGGCGACGTCTAGAGGTTGCCGCTTGACGTTTTTACCTGCCAAATCCACAATTTTGCGAATTTTACTATAAACCAAGCGGCATTTTATTCAGAAAAGATAGAAAAGAAAAAAATTATTTCGGAAAATGCAATACAAAAATCGATTTTTCGCCTAGTTCCCTTAATCCTACCCTCCCCGACCAGTACGACTGAACGACAGGCAGTCTCGGCGCAAACTATGTACGGCATTGCAATTCAATGTAGATTTCCTTTGTCCCGAGGTATTACAAGTTACAAGTGCCTGGGTATGTATCTATATACAGGCCGTTCCAAGCTGCGATCATGCAGAAGCCACATGTTTCTAGGATATAAACTTCCTATTAAATTTTCCGCAGCTCTTGTCTTCTAAGCCTAAAAATGACACTGTGACTTGGTAGTTTTAATAATAAAATTGTACAATGTAACAGCTGCTCTATAGGTTGGTAATTTTTTACAAAATAAAGATCACGAAATTATGGGATCCACACTGCGTTTAACTAATTTTTTTTTATAATTTTCACGGTTGGTAGCTTTCTGCATACCCAATTACCATTTTGCAATCTTCTTCTTTTTATTCTGTTACCAAGGGTAGCCTAGATAGCGCGTACCTGTGTACAGCTCACTAATGGCAGTGCAAGGCAACTCTACATCCGCTGTCCACGTATCCTGGACTTACGCCAGTTTCTCAAATTTGACACTACTTTGCAATACCTTGGAAGCATCGCGATATGCTCGATTGGCGCGCGATGCGCCTTCCGTGAGATGGCCTGTACTCGCGCGTGCTCTTTGTTTACCCGCGCATTCCATTGCTTCTGGCACACGTGAATACGGGAACGTATTCGCATTCAGGCAGTTGCAACGCTACGGCGCATACGCGCAGCAACGTTCTCGTGCGTGTGCATAGATTGGACACGCGTGCATTTGCATTAACCGCGAGCTAGCCATCTACATCACAAAGCATTGCCGCTCGGGCTCGGATGGCCTACTTATCCCGCGTCTCGCCGCTTAATAACACGGGGAAGCAGGGAGGTAGGGAGCGCCCAGATAACGCGCCGCACCGCAGCCATTCGCGTTTTCTACGAATTTTCCTATCGGTGTCGAAACCGTGATTCCCGCTTTCAGCCTCGCACGCCTCCGACGATGCCGTCCGCGCTCGGCAGTAAACTATGCAGCGTTACCGCGGGCATTCTCGGTGGTCACGGGGGGGGGGGGGGGGAAATGGCACCGTGACTTTTACTTTGCTACGGGCTCTAGTTGATGAAAGTGTGCGTGCGTGGATAAAGTATTGAAACGAGGGGATTAAGAATTTCGATTCAAGGATACCGCAGGCGTATCGCGTTGAATAACGAGATGCGCTAGAGTCCGGACACTCTAGACTCTAGACTCTAGACCGCTAGACGGAACCGGCGATAATAGCGCTCCTTTTCCCGATTAGTTGCATAGCTGCACACTGCTGTCTACGTTCTATGTGCACGTATCTCCGATCGTCCTCGCATTTTTCTCCATCTTGGTAAAGTATGTTGCATCGATTAAGGAGATCTAGACGCGGGACAACCTTCCCGGGCACACGTACATGCAACCTTCGTATCCAATTATCCATTCGGAGCGACGACAGCCTTCCTTTTTTCCCCGCGTAATCCAACTCAATCTATCACCTCCAGGCGGATTCGTCGGAACTGCGATTCCCGCGATTACGATCGAATTCTGCTGTGAATTAAAGCTTAACCTTCGCTCTGTGTAGAAATAGTTTAACGTTACCCGCGCGCAGGGGTGCGACTACACTCCTCGCATTTTCAGTGCAAAAGGTACAGGAATGAAACTTTGGCTGCGCAAGCATTTGTGAAATTCTATTGATTTTTAAGAAGATAGGTGTAAAAAGAATTAAAACATTTCATTTAAAATAACCACATTAAAAAGTTGTGTGTAAATAAAGAAAGGTATTTTTTTAATCAAATTGTGCGTGGAACATATCACAAATAATATTCCTAAGGGTACTCTGGAAAGTTTCCATTCGGCAACTTTTTATTTATGTTTTTATTAGCTTGGGGTGTGTTTGCGCCCCTTGTACACAGAGTGAAGGTTAATGCTATCTACTCGTGTATGTAGGGGAGAGTCGTACAGTACCGGGCAAAGCTAAATCTCGCTTCTAGTGTTAGTTGACCGCACTATCGATGGAGAAATAAATAAATATTACTATCCTGGGCAACGTATTCCGGTGACGTTCTTTTTTTCTTCAGTATTACCAGATTTCTAAGACGATTAACGTTTACGCTGGTGTTCCGTGCGAGAAAAGTTATTTTTCAGAGATGAGTTTTTATTTTTCCGGTGATTAAATAATTAATCGGGTAATTTTGTCATATTATGTACAGTATTTTTAGACTCTTAGGTACACATACATGCAACGGTTTGTAATCGACTTCGATGGGTGCTTTTGTATTTGAAAGAGTATGAAGAGCCGGTGGTTCCATGTTAATTTTTTTCTTATTATTATCTAGAGACTCTAGAATTATCTAGAATTCCAGTTTTAATGTATGTTCGCGCGTAACTTTGTAACGCGTGGACCGATTTGGATGATTCTTTCGTTGTTATATGGAGTATATTCCTCAATTGGTACCACGATGAATGTTTTTTAACCAACTTCAAACAAAGGTAACTAAAAATTAAAAAATGATAAACTTTTTAAAAAAAAAATAAGTAAAAAACCGACTTCAAAGGTGCCCCAAAAAGGAGAAAATATTTTTTTTTTTAAATCGGTGCCAAAATAGAAACAAAATTAAATCAATTTCTAAATCTTTATCAATTATAGTCCATTAGCACACTAACGTTCGAATTAGAGCGCAAAAAAATTTAGTCGGTCGTCACGCGTCCAGCCGCTTTAATTTTGTTTCTATTTTGTTGCAATTTGCTTTGTATGTTATGCATCAAACCTAAAACTTTCTTCACGTGTGTTGTCGTACAGAACCGGCCAATTTTTTAAGAAAAATTTTCCTTTAATTAAAGCCTTTTGGTTTTTCTTCTTTGTTTTTCTCCGGAAAAATGTTCGAAATTAAACAGAAAAACGGAAATTGGTAGCAGAACGATATGAACGGAGTTTTGCAAACGATATTTAAAACAGTATTAGACTAAACTAAAATAAACGAAACTTAAACTAGACTAGAAGTAAAGAATCCTTCAACGAAGGTTGCGCGCAGTGCATCAAATGCAAGGGTTTGGCTCGCGTGGAGTGTACAGGCCAAAAAAATATCGATCATTTTACCAGTGATATTTGTAGACGTGCCTAAATAAAAGTTCCATTGTATTTATAAATGTTTTGTTACTAACATTATTAATTCCTTAGACCTTAAAGTCTACTAAGTAAAACCGGTTTGTTCCCTTTCATTAAGCACTGTTTGCACTACAAATTGCTTCTTTAAAATTTCATTTTTACCAACAATATCGCAAGTTATACTACAAAACCTTAGAGCAGCCTCCCCTACACATCTACATACCTACCTATACACCTCCACATCACGCGCGAATTTTTCTAACATGCCACTTTGAAAATTCCGGCCGGCAAGAATACCGAACGGTCAGATCCCGGAGAAACTTGATCCCAAACGAGCGCTCGAATTCGCTCTAAACGACTCGTACAAATTTACGATCGCCGTTAATTCGTACCGAGAACTTTCCCAATTGAGTCAATTAGCCAATTGCGATAATTAACGCGGCGCACGATGGAATACGAAGCTCGGGCTGGAATTCCGGATTCTTCCTCTGATAAATCCCCTCGAGAACGCAAGACGCTTCCATACTTTACAAAGGAAAACGCGTTATACAAAACTTAAAGCGTGCTGTGTCACGGTGAGAGTTGATCGGACGTTAATTAATGCGAAATCGTTAAACCGCTTCAAATGAATCGCCCAACATAAACGAAAGGTTAACGACACGATTCTTACTTACAACTTAAAATAAGCAAACGTTGGAGCATGGTTAGTCGGGCGGGGGGGGGGGGGGGGGGGTCTATTAAACAACACTCGCCACTTTAGTTCAATATAATGAAATTTTATTTTTCATTGCATTTCATTCAAAAATAAAATTATTCGTAAAAAAAGATTTCTCCGCTCTTGTCGTAAGACAATATATATATATATATATATATATAATTATATAATAGTTATATTTACTCTCATGTATAAAGTTATACATAACTCTCTCTCCCTTCTTACATACACATGTACACACAGAGACTTACGCGCGCGCGAGATGCAAACGATCCGTGTTGTCATTACCGTACGACTCTACACACATGCGTGTGTATATTGCATTGCATGTACATACACGTACCACACGCGTGCACACGTATGTACGTATACTTTAACGGGGGTTTTCACTTACTGACTAAATCACATTGTGGTTTTCTTTACTTTCATAGGTTTTGTGCCACCGCTGTTCTCGCCCGCTTTCTAATTGGCATTAGAGCTTTAATCGTTACGCGTTCGATCACTCCTCTTCCTATCATAGCTAACCGCCACCAAATACGTGGTTCAAAAGAACGCTCGACGCTCCTTCGACTCTGATGTATGATTTTTTTCTTCTGATAATGGAGAAAAATGGCAAGCGCGAGAGAGAGATAGAGAGAGCGATAGAGAAAGGGGGGGGGAGAGAGAGAGAGAGAGAGCGAGCGCGAAAGAGAGAGGGGGAAGCGTATGGACGAGTAGTCTTCGGAAATTGCCACCGATCCAGTTACTTTGAGAAAATTACTTTGGGAAAAAGGCACACTGTACGCCGCACGCGATGGCTGTATTTCACAAGACAACGCTTCCTCCCTCCTCCCCTCTGCTTTTCATTTCCTCTCTACTTTGTCGCGGTAGCGTATCCGAAAAGATGTCGAGAAAATAAAAAGGAGGCCGTGGATTTGCTAATAATAACTGTACTAGGAAAACCTCAGGGATATATAACTTCCTTTTTCGTCCGTCCAAAGAGAATTATGCATTGAATGGAAACGCTACGATGTCGGAGAAGACCTCTCTGTCTAGGAAACGCTACCCTTTAACAGTGAGAATGATCGTGCAACGAATCGAAAACGAAGCAAGAGAAACGGAGCACACTTAACTATTCAGAGAGAAATAAATATGGACGTTGAAGTCGTCAAGCAGAGATGGACACGATTTTTTATTTAAATAAAAGTTCGAGTAACGAACGAGTGACGAATAATTTTTTTTAAAAATTTATTCGTTACTCGAAATTCCATTTAAATTTTGCCCGTCTCTGTCGAGTTATGTGCCGAAGTGATTCTGAAAGTGAAAGAAAGAATAGGCGAGAAATTTAGTCGCGGGAGCATTGCCACAAGCGTTCCGAATTCTCTTCGGCCGAATAAAAGAAAAGAATTTCCTCCGCGTGAGAGATGCATACGTACACGTACGTAATTCTACAAAATTACAGGAAATAAATTTCTGCTCCTCGTTGAAATTGCAATCACCCGACAGCAAATCCCTGAAATCCGCCTATGCCAGCTACTACAATTAAACCTATCTCGTGATAAACAGATTCGTAACCAACGAGAAACGGGGAATCACAAGAATCTGCAGGATTTCTCTCGCGGAAATCCGTCACGCTCTTATCCGCTCGCGCTATCAGCGCCAGGCATCGTAAGCTCAGAATCTACGAGCTCGAGTTCCATACACATTGGACATTTCGCGAAGCAACGAAGAAACAGTACGATCGCTCGATTATTGCTCGCCGTTTACATAGGCACTCCGAGTCACGCAGAGACTTTATTGCTGATCAGCGATCATCGTCGTCGTGTGCAGGCAAACGTCGGTTTAATAAAAAGATTCTTTACATAATGGCACAACGATAATGCCGTCCGATTCCATTTCTATGCGCTCCTTAAATTCCGGAAATGCAAGAGATAACGCCGTCCGCCGTGTGTTTCCCCTTTTATGCACCAAAAACGGTAACTCGATGCCGTTCCTCTTATTGTTAGGTGCAGAGTATCATATCGCACGTGGCAACACTATCGAAGCTTCTCTGTTAACGCGCGTTTTATTGCGGATCTGCAGTAGTAGTAGCAGTAGTAGTAGTAGTAGTAGTAGTAGTAGTAGTAGTAGTAGTAGTAGTAGTAGTAGTAGTAGTACGCAAGTGTGCACAAGTTACAAGAGCATACTGGACAAGACTAGATGCACATCATATGACGAAACCAAGTTCTAAGGCATTTCAGAGACGGCAAAGTACCGAAGGGAATGCGACTCGTCACGCCTAGTCTGCGGTTTAAAGGCTACAAGGGAAAGATTCGGGGCTTCCTCCCCAACGATTGCAGCCTGAACGCGACGCAGCAATGCGTAGATATACCGAGCAAGCTCTCGAGCATTGTAGGAGCACAGTCTGTAAACGTTCCGCACACAAATGCCCACATCGCGTTCAGACGCGTCGGGAAGATAGTCCCTAACGGTGATTTCAACGCTGGCAACTGCTGCCGATACTATGATACTCTATTTGTACAGCCTTAAAAGGTAATGGTAGTTTTCCTTTAAAGAGGAGGTTAAACGATCGACACTGAGATCGACGAGTTCCGTAAACTCGCGATTTAATAAAAAAAAAAAAAGACAAATGGGAGAAAAGAAAGAAAAGAGAAAGCAAAGTAGATGCAACGATCGCGCAGACCCGCGCATTTCGAGAAATTTCTACAGCACCGTGCCAACGATCTGTAACGATTAATATTTAGCGATCGGTAATGATCGCGCACCAAAGCTTCCAATTACACAAAGCACTTCATTTCGTTTTCTCTTGCCTCATAGGTACCCGTTCACATTCAACACACTCGTCCCTCCCTGTCAGCCTTAACCTATTAATTGTTACTCTGCGCGTGAATACGTGTACATACTATAGCATATATTCTACGAGCCTTCGAAAGAAGCTTTTGATCGAGTAAGGTCGAATAAAATTTATTCAAGAGAGACGAGAAAAGCACGCGACCGCCTTACAGATTCGAGGATGAAAATATAATAATCCCGAAGCGTGTCCCGGTTGCGGATCGTCGGGAATCCCCGGCGAGCTCGGATCGCTCGAATCGCCGCGCTCGTGGTAATAACGATCGATCTTACTCGCTGAACAAGCGTAGCGATTGCACTCTTCGTAGACTGGTTACAATCAATGCAAAGACGGTATTATTCTCTGTCATAGAGAAAAGCAAGATAAGACTACTAAACTAGAAGAAAAAACGGTCCCCGGTTATCAATCCAAGTGGACAAAACAACCTAAGTCCGGTCCTCGATCGGCCAAGTTCGCCGATCCCTTTCCTCCGGCGAATATAAATAAAATGGAAAATTTCTACGCGTCGGGAAATTCGAATCTCCCGCCAGTACTCGCGATTCTCCAAAATGGCCGCTTGTGACACAAGATCTCTCCTCTCTTCTCTGCCAAGTCCCACCCACTCTCTGCCTTTCCTCTCTCCTTCTCCCGCGTCATCGCCACCACCATCTCTCTCTCTCCACCTTTTTCCTCCTCCTCGAGTGCGCGTTACTCGAGGCGTGGGCTACCCGGTGGCCGATGTGTTGGTTCTCACGTACGAGCCGCGCGCAAATGTACCGATAACGACGTTTAACTTCATCCTGTGCCCTGTTCCGTGTCCCAAACGCGTATCCATCACCGCGCGACGCACCAACTTACACTCGTCCTTGCCGCTGCTTCGTCGCGCGTCACAGTCTCCTTTTTCCCCGGACACAACGAAGTGAACGAAGAAACTAAAAGGACAAGCCGCGCCCACGTAGCTGGCTAGAGTAGGATGAACGAGGATGGCGATGTCCCTGTGGCCCGCAGAAGCCCCCCTTCTGGTCGAGGAGGATCGTCCATTGCTGGATTCGCAAGAACCCCGCGCACGCTAAGTCACCAGGCGAGATAACAACAACAACAACAGCGGCAACAGCAACAAGAATAAGAAGAATAACAAGTTGGCAGCGGCAGGAACGCGGAGGAAAGGACCTGAACGTGGCGGCCGGGTGGCGCGGATGTTTGGCTCAGAATTGGCCTGATACGGTCATGATCTGGCAGCCGGAATGCACATGGTCCATGACCTGCTCCTTGAGCCGGCACACGTGCTCCTTGAGCCTGTGCACCACGGCGCTGAGCTCGGTGTTCTCGCCCTTGAGCAACTTAACCTTGTCCTCGAGCCTGGAGATGCGCTCGAGCTTGCGCCTGCGGCACTTGGACGCGGCCACGCGGTTCCTCTGACGTTTCCTCTCCAGTTTGATCCGCTCCTGGTTCTCCATGTCGATCGGGGACATGGGCGGCGAGCTGGACACGCTGGGCACTGTCTGCGGCTCGTCCTTGATCTGGACCAGCCCTTGGCTAACCGAGGATTCCGTGCTCTGCACGCTGCCCGGAGGCTCCAGAGTCGTATAGGTAGCTCCGTGAATGCTACCCGGCTCCTGCGAGCTGTCCGAGTGGTGAAGCTCGTTCAGGGCGTCCACGAATCCACGGGCGTACATCTCCTGCGCCTCGGTCACCGCCTTCGGGAACAAGATCTGCGTGGGCGTCGGTAAATTCGTCACCAGGGTATCCTGCTGGGCGATTATGAACTTCTCCAGCTCCGGCGAGCCCAGCTTCAACATATTCAAGTCCGGGGAGCTGAGTATGGGTGCGACATTGTTGAGCGCTGGTGGCAGTGGTCCCAATCGCGGCCTCTTCGCCTGCGGCCCCTGCCTCTGACATCCATTCAGGTCCAGCGTCAGATTGCGCTTCAACTGGCTCACGTTGTTCTCGCGATTCACGGCGCCGTAGACGCTCGTGTCCTCGTAGAACGTCTGTTCCATCGTCGAACTTCGCACCATCGATGCCGCGCGCACAACTGAACAGTGCGTGCCAACTTGAACTTCACCTCTAGTCTTTCGTGACTCGTAGACAGAACCGGTGGTTGCGCGACTGGAGCACGATACGTCGGTGATTCCGCCGCCGTTGCTGCTTGTCACCCGTAGATAATATCTAGCTACGAGACCGCGAATAGATCCTCTCCTATTCGATTGATCGATCGCTCTCGACGTTCTCTTCCTTCGCTTCCGTTCTTCCTGACTATCCACCCAACACACGCGTCTACTTTTCCGCCACCGTTACATAACCGTAGGCGGCGAACGACAGTTTGAAAATTCTCAGGCCTCGCAGCGCCTTCTGCTCTATCACCACTCTTTTTGATTCAGCGCGTTTCTTCCCCGTCACCAGATGCCACTTCTCCTCTTTGGTCACACACGGGACAATGTTCACCGGGGGGGACACTTGTTTCGTGTACGCGGTACTTATGTCCGTGGTACGGGCGCACACGCGCGCGCACCTATGTATGTGCCTCGTCTCGCGATGTCGACGACACGTAAGTCGAGACGCAAAAGGTGCGTTTCGTATAATATCGCGCGACTCGCGGCACGACGAGTCGCGAGAGATTCCAGCACGGATCTCTGTGAGCCGCTGACGGCGACGATAACGGTAACGTTGACGGTGACACGAGGGTCGACCTGGTTCAACTGTCAACACACAACAATGACTCACGGCGGGCGCACGATCCAACGGATGCGATATATGTTCCTGCGCGTGTGCAATTCTAGAACAGCCTGCGATTACGTACGTCGAATTCGAGCATCGAACGCTGAACGTCACACGGCCGCACGGTACGATGTCTCGACAACTTGTGAACACCCAACTAAACGTACTGCCTTATATCCCGTGACTCACGTATACTAAAAATAACTCGGTCGTCACCGGCATCGACACCGATTGGCCACCGATGCCGTCATCGACCTACTCTCATTGGTTCTGCGATCCGGCGCTACTAGGAAATGGCCGGCGCATGCGCACTGGTACACTGTCCTTTCCGCGGAGGGAAAGTTTGAACGGAAATAAGCGCCAGGCAACTTGTACTCCTTGAAATTTACGTTATTTTCGTGCCCTGGTAATAGCGATGTTCTAATAAGTCTGTCAAATACTAACGCGTCGCGAATATAGTATTGTTTTGTACAATACCCAATTGCTACACGAATCACGATTCCTTCGTACGAGCTTAATGTCGAGGACGTTAATAGGTTGCAATTTTACACTCCACGTTCATTTAAATCCACTCGAAGATATAAATAAAAAATAATTTTTTTTCTCGTATGTACAAATTTGTGTAAATGACATGTGAAATTAAGTGAAAGAAAGAAAAGTTGAACTTGATGCTGTAAAATGTAACATGTATCGCTTGAAACGTGGAAAAATGATGAAAACCTGTTCTATTTACGTGTGCTATGATCCTATTGTTTGTGACCCGGTAGTCAGGTATTCGCGGATCCATGGGTTGCTTCAGGTAAAATGTTTGTTTCCGCATGCGCCCGACCGTCCGTTGATCCACAGGTAATATGTTTACCCATCGCGGACCCAGCTGAAAGCGAAACACATACAAATCAAGTTATTACGGTTCTGTTGACAATTGCATCGCGCCGCGTCGCATCCACCGCTGAATCATTTGACCTGCGTAATTACCTGGCGGAGAAGCTGATCGGATATAGAAAACCAGCTGGGCAAAATCACGCTAGCTGATTCTTATCTCGAAATTCAATAAACGGAACGAATTTCTGCATATAACCTGCAGTCTAACCACACTATATATACATACGCGTGTATATATATATATATATCGTATATAATTTTCCCTTCGCCTATATTACGCTTCAAAGTCTTCGACAAATCGTGGTAGGCATTCTCACCTTTATGCGGACGCACTAAAATATTTATTCCGCTAAAACTCTTAGAATTCTGTTATTTTCTTTCTTCGACGCGAATGCTTAAACAAACTAACGGTTTATTTCGATCCTATGTATCGAGACTGGCGAATATTCACGAGATCGTATCGTGATGTATCGATTATCGACTAAGGTTAGTTAAGGGGGGAGCCCTATTTAGGACGCTTGGAATAAGGTGATTCTTGGGAATCTTTTTCTAAGAAACTGTTAAACGGATCTTTTCCAAACTTTCAGGGTATTTTAGTCCACATTCAAACAATAAAAATTAATTTTTACATTACAAAGTGTTCGGTAGAAATGAAAATATATGAACACGTTCGTTAGAACTCTCGCGCTGGAGTTACAAATTGGCGATTGTAGTGGTGGCCCCATTTCTTTCCTGAAATAAAAAACCAAGGATTTTCTTATTTCTAGTATAATTACGTTGTCGATGAACCTAAGACAGTGATAAATAAATTGAATTGAACAACTCTTTTTCCATAAATAGTACGAAATATCTTGGGGCAGAATCGTAACTTTTTCTTTCAAGTCCCACCAATTTGCCAACTTTCAACTTTTTTTTTCCGTTTGTTAGGTTCATCGACAATGTAATTATACTAGAGATAAGAAAATCCTTGGTTTTGTTATTTCAGGGAAGAAATAGGGCCACCATTACAATCGCCAATTTGCAAATTCGGCACGCGAGTCCTAACGAACGTGATCATATATCTTCATTTCTACCGAACACTTTGTAATGTAAAAATTAATTTTTATTGTTTGAATGTGAACTAAAATACCCTGAAGGTTTGGAAAAGATCCGCGTAACAGTTTCTTAGAAAAAAATTCCCAAGAATCAGCTTATTCCTAGCGTCCTAAATAGGGCTTCCCCCTTAACGAACGAGATATAGTATAGCTTTAGCTTTAGTTGTACCTTTCACGGTTTGATGGAGAATATCGCAAGATCCGTTTTACTTTTTACCAATTAAAGTACTTTCAAATACTTTCGAAAGCATTGGCTTCATCGCGCACAGTGGACCGATTAGGTAATAAACGTTGCACACTCTTGAATTTTCTCGCATTTATTTCTCGTAACATCAGATAAGGGTACAAAAAGTACAACATACGAAACGAAGAATATCACGAGGGGAAGCAAAATTATTGAAGCTATGACTATGACAAGGCATACTGATCTTCTGTAAACAATCAACGGTGTTCCATTTAACAAATATGTGCGTAACAATGGAAGCAGAACGGTTCAAGCTCAAAGTGAAAACGGCTTATGACGGTAATGGCCGTTGATTCAATTACTCTCAAATCCGATCAATTTATCGCACGCAATTAAGTATTTACATTTCTTCGACGAATACATGAATGTGTTCGAAACACACATCGCGCTGTGTTTGATCATGATTCGTGCCCCGAGTGTCGGTAAATATCGCATATCTGTATTAATGGTTCCTTCGCAGTTTCCTGAAAACAAACGTTAATTAGGATTTCGTATAATCGCGCACAATGGGATCGCAGAAATAATCGTTTCTGTACTTTCTCAAGCTGGGTTCGTGTAAATTCGTTGGAGCTCTCTTCCGTCTAGGTCGATTTAAAGTATATATACTATTTATACTTGCGATACTGCTTTCCGAATCGCTCAAGTTGTCCATGCCCACGGAGCTCCTGCAAATAAATTGTATATACAGATTACAGTTGTCTATATTTGATATATGTGTGTGTTAATATGTCCGTCGTACGCACAAAGACTGATTACAATGGTGAGAAATCTCCTCCGGGGAAGGTGTTCTCGACTTGACATCGGATTCGTCCAATTTTTGCAACACAACTTTAGCGGTACTCGGATCTTTGTTCGCCGGCTTTTCCTTAATCTTTTTCTTCTTCTGATTCTCTTTCTTCTTCTTTTTCTTCTTATTAAACGTTGGCGAACTGTCGCTCAAATCGGACGAAATTCTCATTACTTTCTTCAATCTTTTCCTCGATGGGAAGGGATCCGAGTCTTCATGCATCGAAGTCGAGTCTTTATTGTCGGAATCGTTATTCATAAGCAATAGCAGTTCCGCGGTGGATTGATTAAACGCAGACTTGTCCAGAGTGTTGTTCGAGACAGATGGAATCGGACAAATCTGGGATATATGTCGGAGAGTGGTGGTTATTTCTGGCTGTGGCTCTGGTTCTGGATCGGCTCGGACTAATGGATTTAGCGAGGATTCTTCTAAAACGGGCAGCTTTAAATCATTTATGTCAAAATGCGCGGCGCGCGGTTGCCGCATTAACATCAAAGTAAAATCATCCTCATCCTCGCTTTCGAAATAGCCTCGTCTTTGCGTAACAAAATTTGCCGAATTTACAAAAGGCCTGGTCTCCGTTTCACACCTGTTCTCGACTGCGTCCGTTGGAACGATCGACTTACGTGCATTACAGGCAGTGTCACTCTTTCTATTCTCTTCGTAGAGTGTGCATTCGCTGTGCCTATTATTTAATCGTTTGCTCTTTTTTGAAAGCAGCAGTTGGCTTCCACGTTTGTTCAACGTTGCCAATGATACAGTTTGGTGCATACACCTTTCACTGTCCGACTCGTCGCTTAATTCTGTTGCTTTTAAAGTTGAACACATACTATTATCGCTTGAAACATTTACAGCGTCAGTCTTCTCGTTATTTCTGTAGCAAGGCACAGTTTGTGAATTGTTGAACAACCAACTTGGCCCTTCAAGAGGATCCTCCCAATTAGACGCAACAGCTTGCATTTCGGTGGGATTTTCTTGCATCTCTTCATCCATACCGCCCGATTTCTTATCATTCTCTTCATTTTTATCATCGACGCTGTTATCAGCAGCACCAACAGCAGCATCACCATAATCATCAATCTTTGAATTGTCGGAAGGTGATGTTTCCGGTATTGTAGCAGCTATCCGAGAGGAGCCGCGATGCTTTGCAGCACTGCTGTTCTCCGGGCTAACGATCTTATGATCGTTTCGGCTCTCTGTTAACTATAGATAGATAAATAAATAATACATTGTCATGACCGTTACAGGACGAAATAAAAAGAGATGGATCCATCGCACGAACCATTCGAATGTTGATACTTTGAGAATTCTGCAGTAACTTTGATACATCGTTCAGCTTTACTCTGGGGCTTGTGTTGTGTTGGAAGTTATCAATACTACGCCGGGAAGTTTTGCTTGCGGACAATCTGTCCGACTTTGGTCTCGAACGTCTGCTACTTCTCTTACTCAGCCTTCGTTCATTTTCTTCTACAAACGAACGTTAAAAACTGCGATTAATTTTTTATGAAATGTAGATACTAATACCATGTCACATACTAGTACAGCGTACCACTATTTCTTGGCGAAACGACAGTTAGTCTTTCAGGCATCCTACACGCACGCCCATTCTCCTAGAAGATCCAAATAATAGTAATAATTAATAATAATTACGAATCTACTAATGGAAACTTCAGACTTTTAAGATACGTACGCATCTACGTTGCCTGACGGAAACAGCAATGGGAGACCTTGGACTGTTTAAGTCTTGATTTCTGGGAGGCGTTGTTACCTCTTGTATTATACTTAAGTTCGGTGGGTTATTGTAGTGTTGCATATTTACTCTACTTAAATTAATCGTGGGCTTCGTAATGGTGTGACCGCTCACCATGGGTTTCACTACGCCTCTGGTTGGAGACTTAGTCGACAATCTCCTGTACGATTCCCGCCCTGGAATAATATTCTCTGCTAGATAATCGTGCTAAAATAGATATATAAATTCTATGAAGAGCAACGGTTGCGGAATCCTACTTCCAACAGAGTTACACGACATTCGCAGATTGGCAACCGTAGAAGCCGCAAATTCTTGACAGCACGAGATTGTATTTGTTAAGTAACCGGTCATTGTCACTAACATTTTAAGCATATCGTTGGCGTTCTTCAGGACAGTTGATATAACAGCCTGGAATACATGATTTCATATTATGCAACAGTATTATTCAATACAACTATTAACCAGGGATCGAAAAAGTTCTTGAACCCTTGTTTTTAAAAAGATTCTGTTATAACTTATATGTTTCGTTTAAGAAAATATCTGTTCCTGTGGAATTTTTATTGAAAAAAATGTTAAATTTAGGAACTTCTTTAAAAAGTCTTCTCATGGAATAGATATTTTCGAACCTATATAATAAAAGTTCCATGGGAACAAGTTACATTGAAATATTTATTAAAAAAGTTTTCATAAGTTATGAAAATCATAACATAAGTAATTAATGGAACTTGTCAAGAATAATACCTAAATAACATTTTTTTATAACTTACATGAACCGAAATACATAGAAATTCTATAATATAATATAAAATATTTATATTTCAATAATAGAATATATGAATAAATAAATAACACACTCAGAATATAAATTTAACAGTATGAATTGTTTAATATTGTTGTAGTACTATCCATTGAATAGTATTCAGTATTTGTGACAACGATTGAGAACTTTTTTAATATTGGTGAAGAAAATATCTGTTCCCGTTATAGAAAATTTTTTATTTTTATATTTTATAAGTTCCTTTCCAACTAGAACCTTTATTTTCAAGAACTTTTATTTTATCGGTTCTCCTGGGAATGTGAGAACATTTTTAAAAAAGTTCCGCGGCCCATGTTTTAAATGGAACCTATTAAGAAGTTCCAAAACTTTTTCAATCCCTGCTATTAACTACACATTTCTACTACAACTTTACGTACATCGCTCTTATTACAGGCTAAGCCCAAATCCTGTACCTCTGCGATCAAAGCAACATTCTGAGAAAATAACAGTTGGCTCTCCTGTTTCTCTTTAGACAGTGCTTTCGCTAGCGAGTTGTTATTAATTTTTAACTTTTCGCACACTGCAAAGAACGAAATTTCACGTTAATACGTTATCGTGCTGTACACATCGGAGATATTCAGAACTTACAGGGTTTGTAAGATTTTCTTTTAGAATAGTTTTTCAAGCATTGCGTTCTCTTAATGAGCACCGTGGCTCTTTTAATTTTCCGGTGCTTTGGTATCTGAGCCATTTTTTCATTTATTCTCTAACCTAAAATATGAAAACAACAGGAGCGCTGAACTAAAGCAAATACATTAATATGCACCTTAATAGAACAAACTGCAGTTGTAAATCTTGTCTCGTAGACAGCTTTACAACCAAATATTTGCAAATATTACAGAGAAGACGGGATGATGTAACCACAATAACATATATTTTGTAACTGTCCGCGATTAGTTGCGAGGAATTGTTGAATATTTAGTTTTAATAAATCTTTAAACTTTAAGAATAGCACATTGGAAATGCTTATAGACATATGGGTTATAAATTATCACACACGAAACTTTACACAATGAAATGTTTACTCGGATGAAACCATCTGAGTAAAATAATATTACAATTTCCGGCACGATTGGCGAAATTACATGGCGTGAAATTTAAACAAGGCGTTAAAGTTAACGCTGACAATTAAGAAATGATGTATACTCTGATGCGTACCTGTTAAACGCGATTCAATCGCCACGCTCCAAAGATCTTCCTATTCGCAAATATTTTTTTGACGATTCACCTATATTTATCTCAGTCTTTGTATGTACAACGGCAAATTAGTTAAAGTCTTTTAAAAGCATACAGTCACGTTAATGTGCTTATTTCGAATCGAGTGGAGCAGTACGTTTTCCGCCATTGTGGAAGCATTGGACTTTTTAATACCGTTCGCAACCACATCCACAACCAACAACGGCGGGCTAATGTTGGTCATTAGAATTATAGAATTATTTAACGTCTAGATATTAAATTTTAATGAAAAATATTAGGCATATGAATGCAGAAAGTATACTACACCTACACCGGTTCTTTTATAGATCTTTCTGAACTCTAAATACATGTCTCGAGCGTCTGGAGGATTTAAATTAGTATTTTCTCGTAATAATTATCTGACAAACAATTAAAATGTGGTTAGAGTAGGCTCGTCGAAAAATTCGAGGAGTTTGTTTCTCTTGAAAAAGAAAACATAATTAAGGAATTATGTACATTCTTTTTTGTATAGGTAGAGGTTGCATGACAAGGAAATTTTGTAAAACATAACTGATCTGATGTTTGAATTGAAATATATTTATTCTTGAGGCTGGTAGACTTTTTTATTAATCATATAGAACCAGTGGTGGGTCCGTATTTTACGTAACGTAGAAAAGTGGATTCTCTACGTGTAGAATAAGATGTAGTAAATATAGCTTAACTTTATTACGTTCATGTATTTTACTGTATGAAATCATAGTGTTTGAAAAAACCGTTGCAGACTGTGGAACGCCATAACCTGCATGGACATATCGTATTCATTAAATTCAGAATTGCAACAACATACTTATTGTTGGATAATGAATTTTTCCAACCATCTAATTAAAAAGTAGAACTGCATCTTTGGATTCCACACTGATTATTGATTTTTTGTAATCTTGAAATTTTGCGTTAAGTAAATTATTCGACAATGCCTTTCGAGTTGGAATTTTATAAGCTGGATTCAATTTATGAACAAAGTTCCTAAAGATGCAATAATACGAAATGGAATGCGTTATTACATCCAAAGAAACAATCTGCTAAAGCTTTATCAATTTCTTCAGAATCCATGTTGACGTAAAAATTCCAGTATCTTTTGCTCACCAAAGATATGAAATTTACTAAAAAGTTCCAAATTATTTATATTTTTTATAATTACATTCCAATCTTTCTTTTTAAAATAATTAAAAATATTGTGCAGTAAAATTCATTGCAATAGGTATATAGGTAGAGGTTAATAGTTCGTATTTGAATTTTTGATATTGAATACATTTTCTAGATTTTATACAATTATTTACATTTTTTACGCGTGTCACGTAGTAAATTCGATGTAACGTAGAAAACCCACCACTGTACATTACTGAAACTTTTAAAAACTTCGTAATATATAATATTATATTATATATCAATATATGTACGTGTGAAAGGAAAAAAAGTATTCTAATTAAACTGAAAAAAATCGCACACAGGTACTGAAATAATAATGGTAGAAAGTTTCTCGTAAAAGGGATTAAAATTGTGCTAAATGCCGTCTAATCGAAATTATTTATTGTAAGATTCCATAATAAATCCCATTAAAAGAAGCTCGAGAAAAAAATTGCTTCGTTCGTAAGTTCTGTTCGGTTCTGTTCAATCCATCAATCACTTGAATCACTGGCCCCATCTACCTATGTTGATTGTAGTTTGAAACACCTGGAAACGCTGGAAGCACCGTGAAACCCCGTGGAACACCGCTACGAGCTGCGAGCATCTGTCCACGTCAGTCTGACTTTTTGTAACATAACCTTAAATTCGCGATCCGGCACTGTCCGGCACACAGTGTTCAGTCTTGCCAATGAACAGGACCGTCACATACTACATGCTAGTTTTTGTGTACACCCCCTAACGTAAACCAGGTATTTACAAAGGTATTTTCGTAATTCATTGCAGTTTAGAATTTAATAGGTCAGAGATAACGTTAACACGCATGTGTAACACACGCGTATCGTTCGTTCGACAGATTTCGAACATGTAATTACGTGCGTGAATTTATTGTTTGTAGAATAATATTACAAAATGAATTGGAATTTGTGGTTGTTTATAATCGGATCTTTTGGCTGTAAATATATACACGCTCAGATACAAAGAGTTCCACCAGGTGTGTCACCCCAACATTATCAACAAGTAAGTTTTATCTTTCAGATAAGTGAAACATATGTTTACTACTTTCTCATAGCATCAGTCATGTTTCTTTAATTTCCCTTGAAACAGTGTTGGGAAATGTTAAGAGTAATATGTATGCACCTTGGGATCGCACAAAGAGCAACATTTTTAATGGTTCTCTGATTGATAATTCACTACATAATCGATTTGTTTCAGCCTGTTCAACCAATGTACCAAGTACCGCAAGTTCCACCACAGCAGGTAGATGAGTGTAGCGATATACCGGCTACTTCTTAATTGCCAATTATTAATAACTAAATATTAAACTTGTCGTACGCGTAAAGTTTCAGCAAGCAACGGGTCAACCACCTGTACACCAACAGGTTCCAGTGCAACAAGTACCTGTGCAACAACACATGTCAACTCATCAAGTACCGGTTCAACAAGCACACGCTCACGGTCATGGCCACGAACACCCACAACAAATACTTAATGCTGCCAATATAGTCAACGAAAAAGCGTACGTTAATATGACTTTGTTATACACACAGTCGCATCGGAAAGTAAGTTGACGATCTTTAAAATCGCATAACTTTTCTAAAATTGGTCCAAATGACTTGAGTTTTTTTTTTATATGCCAGCGGAATTAGTTTTCTAGGTGACGTGTTTCGTCGTTTTGAAAAAAAATTCACTTGTTTGGAATAACAAAAAAATAGATAAGGTCGTTTTTTAAACTTTTTTTTGTGAGCCTGTAATGAAAATGCAAAAAACCCGTTTGTAGGTTGAAGTAAGTTGTATACATGCTGAAAA
This sequence comes from Andrena bucephala, assembly GCA_947577245.1. Taxonomy (NCBI): domain Eukaryota; kingdom Metazoa; phylum Arthropoda; class Insecta; order Hymenoptera; family Andrenidae; genus Andrena; species Andrena bucephala. The sequence continues at coordinate 33,451,523 of OX387717.1, read as the reverse complement.
TTTCATCTGAATCGGTTAACGTTGCTCTGAGCTATAAAAAGGCGAAAATCACGAAATCAGCGATTTTTTACCTTATTCTGCGATCTTTAAACGTGTGTAGCTCAGAGCAGCGATAACCGATTTAGATGAAATTTTCAGCATGTATACAACTTACTTCAGTCTACAAACGGGTTTTTTGAATTTTCATTACAGGCTTACAAGAAAAAGTTTAAAAAGCGACCTTTAGTATCTTTTTTTGCTATTCCGACCAAGTGTATTTTTTTTTCAAAACGACGAAACACGTCACCGAGAAAACTAATCCCGCTAGCATCTAAGAAAAATTTCAAATCGTTTGGACCAATTTTAAAAAAGTTATGCGATTTTAAAGAGTGTCCACTTACTTTCCGATGCGACTGTATAGTGTACTTTATGTGAAAATTGCTTGAAATTTCATTTTCGTACAGCCATATCGCAGAGCATATGGACGTTCCGATAGATATTAGTAAAATGACGGACCAGGAATTGCAATTCCATTATTTCAAAATGCACGACGCGGACAACAATAATAAACTAGACGGTTGTGAACTTATAAAGTCCTTGATTCATTGGCACGGTATGTATTTAGCTATTAATTACTAATTAAAACGTATTATTCGGTACTGTGACAAGTGTGTTGTAACTACTCTGGCACGCTCAGAACAAGGTAACAAAGAGGTAGGAGGACCCAACGCTGCAGAGAAATTATTTAAGGACGAGGAGTTGGTCACTTTGATAGATCCGATACTCTCTATGGATGATACTAATAATGATGGGTACATAGATTATCCTGAATTTATACAAGCGCAGCAAAATGCAGCAGCTACTGGTCGCCAGTAGTTGCTTACAGCGGTGTAATATGGAATGCAATTAAACGATATTTTTATTTCGTTTCGAACAAACATACAGCTCTATTTATAAGCATCTCATGACCTTCACTTGTTACAGTATAAGTGTAAGTAATGGTACATGCTTACGACTGAAATTATTTTCATTCTCATCATTCCTCCGTTTAAACACAAAATGTATTGAGAATTAATTTTTTAAACTTCAAAGGAACAAATATATTTCTCATCTTCGCGATTATTAATTTTGCCGATGTATATACTGAAGAAATAGTACTGTAATCTTTATGAGAAAGCTAATTAGAATAATAATTGAATAAGATAATGATTAATATTTGGATATTTGGTTATTGATGATAAGTGATATATTAAAGGTATTTCAAAAATATTCCGTATGATTCAGTTTACTCGAACGGAGTTTAATGTTCATCGATCACGCATTAAAGATGCAAAACCTCTCCGACTTTCTAGATAAATTATTATTCTCGTACTATTAAGGACGATTAAATCCGAGCGCTTCCATCATTTTGTTCACATTTCACGAGAATTAGAATTGCCGAGCTTCGTTAAGCTTGGCAATGATGTGGCCTTTGCCTCTAACAATAAGACAGCGCTAAGTACCGAAAGATTTATGCATATAATACATATTATATGCATTATCTGCATTATGCTCAATAGTGTCAATTAGTAAAATTTATATAAATACAATTCTTCGTCTAGCTAGAGTCTAGAGATAGAAAACATACAATGTATGTAGTATACATATTATCATATTGCTACAAATTAGAATACATTTGTATATTGAAATGTGCTTTGTACTTGGCACTTTTCATGCATTTAACGTACAAAAGAATACACGAACGTAATTTTGTACGATTGGTTAATATAATTTTCAGAACAATGATTCTGTTATCAAGAATCATAAATATGTATTATGAGCATATGATTGTAAAAATGATATATAAATATAGCTTTATTTCTTATAAATCGTTAGCTTTTCTCCGTTTATGCGGGACTGTGGAAGTTATACATACAGACATACATGTGTTCAAGTTCCCTGATATGAAGAATTTTATTGCACCGAAGTCTCCCCCAATTACACAGCAAACTCTTTGTGGTAAACATTACACTAAACATTGCGCTATTCAGGAATGACTAGATTTACATTTCTGCTCGTATTGTCAACATTTTCCGTCGTAAAATCTAAAATCTATAATCTAATGTACATAGAAATTAAAGCATTGGCTGGTGAGATATAAATTATTCGAACAAAAATCGATTTTATGAAACGCTTTAATATTTTGTTATGAATATATAAATTTAACAGAATATATTAATTTTATAGTACAGTACAAGTGTACTAAATAATATGTATATTTCATATACTGTCTTCGTTAAATACCGAATGTTGCTCATACCAAGTACACGCATACATATGTAGATACAAATTGATTGCTCTCAATTAGGGCTGCCATCCGTCCGGGGTTCCCCGGATTTGTCCTCTTTTTTTATAGGGCGTCCGGGGGGATTTTCTGTAGTGATCCGGGTTTTTCGATGCTGCTCGCTCAAAAAGTCATAAATATTTTATCTTTATTTCTTGATTGCGGTTACAGTCTATAATTTACAGAATTCTTTGTCTTGGGACATCGCACCTAATATGAGGCAGGGAGAGCGACAACGGAACAACCCACATTAAATTTTTTCCCCTATTTTATATGATTAGTAAAGCCTATTGGAATACGTTATTGTTACTAACTGAATTTCGAAAAAAATGTGGGTTAGTCCGCTATTGCTCTCACTGTCTCGTATAAGAAATAGTTAAAAGTGTCCGGTTTACAAGTGGAAATGTCCGGGGTTTTAATGCTCTCTGTCCTAGATTAATGATTTTACGGATGGCAGCCCTACTCTTAATTCATATCGAAACCATACGATTAAAGTAGAAGCACTTTTTATTGTGTATCGTGTATTCGTGTCGCCATTTAAAGTCGTATGAAAATATCACCAAACACATTTGACTAACTAAATTCATACTTACAGTTAGAGATACATCCCATTAACTAAATAATCCGCATCATGAGCGTACGGCCCATGACGTCTTCCGCGTCTTCGAACGACTCGTAAACGGCAAGCAATTAATGCAGCTGTAATGGCTGTTATTGTAAGTCCTAAAGCCAAAGATATGACCGCCCCTCTGGGTCTTAAACCTTCGCTTTCACTTGCTTGCTTCAAATGCTCTGCCATTAAAGTATTTCTTCCATGCTCTCTGCTATGATCTTTAATAACTATTAAGCTTTTATGCTCTACGCGAAAGAAGCATTTAAATGAAACAACCGTGAGTAATTGTTGAATAATATAGATACATATATGTATGAAAGAAAGTAAGTAGCATTGATAACCCACCCTGCGGCTCCTTTGCCTGAACGTGGTTAAATTTCGGCGCCTCGTTTGCCAGCATACTTCCTTTAACTTTATTTTCATTAACTTTTTTCTCGTGAACGATATGTTTCTCCCCTTGCTGGTTAATTTGCTCAGTTTCCTTGTTCTTCGTTAGTACATCTGTCTGCTCGTGCGATATCTACGACAACTCTGTATCAATATCGCGGTAAATCGAAATATATAATATTATGTTTCTATGGGACGAAAGTAGACTAACATCGCACAGAGGTGTAGTTGTAATAACGAGATTCTTCTCCATTTCATTAATCGGTTTCTGTTGTATATTCGATGCCGGGGAGGGAGATGGGAAGACCTGAGTGTTTTGCCATACTCCTCTATTTGGCGACACAAGGTGCGACGTAAATGGATGTCTTACATCCATGAATGCACTGCGAGTAGAAAAATTTCAAATAATGCTAGCATGTTGTTACTCGACGCTCCATTTCCTATTCGCGTTCTACAACGTCGTATATATATCATCGAGATATCTTACGTGTCTGCTTCCTTTTCTCCCATAACGCTCGATCCCTTGTGATTGAAAATATGCGGTTGATCCTCTAAAAATATACAATGCAATATTATTTGATTCAAGGGGAGGGAGGTCCCGGTCTAAAAGTCGATTCCTTTTTTTATTTCATTTTTCGAATGTTCAACATTTTAGGAGTACGTGTTTAAAAGGATTTGTTGACATTCGTAAAATTCCCGAAGTTATAGGCATTTAAGTAGCGGCAACTCGGCGCTCACGTAAGACTTTAAACGCGTTTTCCAATTAATTCCTAAAGATCACCTATTTTATGGCCCCTAGACCGGAACATCCTCTTAAAATACGCAAAGTTTGCCTCGAGGCTTATCCATATAATACTACTTACGCTCGTAAGTGTTCAAATTATTTGGCTCGCGATAAGAGTTAACGGCGTTATAAATGTTCTTATCCTGCTCATACACGGGTTGATAATCCCATTGGTATCCTGGAGCACCGAAACCTTTATGCAACTCAGGTATGTCCATTTGTTGCGCCGGGTATAAAAGAGGAGGCTGCTGTTGCGGCATCATTTCATGAGCTACATTAGCCAATTCCCAAGGCTTAGGATTAACTCCTGGAACACGAGGGTACAGCGGAGCAAGGGACTTATGTTGATCGACCGTTTGCTGATATTTTATAATATCAACAGGCAGAAGCGGTGCAGGCTGAGGCGCTTGTATTATAGAAGGAGAGATCGTTGGCTTCTCGACAGGGCACGCAAGGTCTGCTGCTTCGTCGGATCCATCCGCGCATTGGGGAATCCCGTCGCATACATTATATATAGCAATGCAGACTCCAGATGAACGACATTCGTATTGGTTATGGCTACAAGCTAATGTATGCAAGTATGCGTTAGTGTTTCTTTCCTATGCACCGTTATAATTATATGATTTCTTGAATCTTAAATTGAACCTTGCTTAGCAGGCGGGGAAGGTGTTGTTAGTGATAGTTTTGGTGTTAGAGTGGCGATTAATTTTATGGAAGGCTCTGAAAAGAAGTACTCCCCTGGCACCGGCTCTGCCAATTTCCTACGTCCAAAAAATTTGATAGTCTCATTATGTTCAAAGCGCTAGCGAGTAGACTGATCGCTTACCTAAGAGATTTCAATTCGTGTTCCTGTTGAGAGATTCGAATCTCTTCCTCCAGTTGCGCGTTGTTACGTGTATAATAATTAATACGTACTGCGCTACTGTAATTAGCGTGAGTGGTGAATTTACATTTAAAGTCGTGTTGCGGTCCGCATTGAAAGAGGTAACAACTCCCGGGTTTCTGTACGACACACACAGAATCAATTTATCGTTAGCGGTGCATAAGTACAGCGATTTTTATTATTAATTTATTATTATTTACTCTATGGATAAAGCAGATAATAGGAGATATCTGAAACGATACTTAACTTACTGTATACTATTAAAAGTATATCTGCGCTTAGTTTCCTAAAAGTCAGAATACGTGCCTCGCAAACAATATAACTGAATTTTAATATTTTAGGAAGAGATGTATGGATATAGTAGAAAGGCTTATAGGAATACATGTACCTTTTCCTCGAAAACAAACACGTCGCAACCGTCCGTATCACAGCAGAATTTTAGGCATTCCTCCTTAGAATCAAATTCGTCCTCGTTCAAGTACTTGGCACCCATGTCTCGGGACTCGTGCGTCCGAATAATTTTATCCCTGTGAATGTCAAAGCGATCGGGGCACATCTTGTAATTGTTTCTCATGTTAAGTCGTTTCTCATTCGCCTTCATTAATGTTTCACTATTCACGCAGCAGATGATCGTAAAAAAGTGGAAATAGTAGACTTGCAAGGCTCTGTAAAACATCATGCTATATGTACATACACGGAGTGCAAGCAAGTGCATGCAATCTCTCGGATGCTCTCGGACGCAAGCCACATACCGCATACATAGGTAAGCACACAGTTGTACGCAGTCGTACGCGCTACGCGGTCAAAGAGCCGCCCGCGCGCTGCGCAGGAAAGTATACATATAGGGAGCGCTTAAAGGTAATTTGTACGGTTCACTGTGTGAGTCGACTGGTGGCCGAGAATTGCTTGCACCCCGTGCATATACATACATTGTACATGTAGGATTTATAAGCTGAGGCAAGTGAGAAAGGCGCGCATGCTTTCCAGGATTCCGAATTTGATCAATAACTTTACGTTACGTTACGTTGTCTTTTCATCACGTTAATTAATGTGATTAATGAATCGTTCGAGGTAACACGACAACGTTATTATTCGTTTGCGTGTTAAATGTATTAAATCAAACTGCAATATGACGAAATTACAATTTGAAAGCTTAATACCCTTGGAGTTTTTTATATTCGCGGGCTTACAGTTTAAAATCATATATGCATATGATTCGTCACGTTATCATAACGTATGCAGGGGCGCACCCAGAGGGGTTGGGGCGAGGGGCCCTGGCGGCCCCCAAAGAAAAAGGAGATTAATGTAACCACGACCGGGGTCGGCGGCAAGAGCATCCGCAGACTTTTTTCCAGGAGAGGGCAACTTTGAGGTGACGGTGAAGAAAAATATTGTAATGAAAACACGAGTAACCCGCTTGCTTTTTTATCTCATTTTGTATAGTGTCAATTTAATTAAAAATTTAAATCCAAAATTTAGAAATATTCACTTTTTTAGTATAAACTTAATAAAGATCAGATTTTAAAAATAAGTGATCTTTTCTCAAAAGCCAGGAGGGGGGGGGGGGGCAACTGCCCCCTTTTGCATTCCGGACGCCCATAGTCGGCGGAACGTATTATGCAAGTTATGCGCCACATAAGGGCGCCAGCCGAAGGGGACGCTAAAAAACTATATCGAGTGCTTAATAATAAAGAAATCCAACTCCCACATAAGCAAAATGTAAATGTAATTTTTTTTTTATTGTACCTCGTAAAGACAAAACATATTAACTAGAAAACAGATGCAAAAATTTGGGGGCGCCAAAAATTTTCTTGTATAAGGGCGCCGGCTCTGACCACGACTGAAGTAATTCAAGAGTCTTGTAAAAGGAAAAGAAAACTGGATCTTATTCTTTAAATAAGTTTTTATAATCATCTAATGAATTTTATTGAATTTACGTTGAAAATATTTGTATCCCTTTAACACGGCTTCCCCAAGATTAAATCCTGAGCGCGCCAGCAGCCCAGCAGCGCGTGCAAGATGCGTGTCACGTGTCGCGTTCGAGTAACCGTAACCGCCAACTTTGGTAATTTTCAATTAAAATGTGCTTCGGTATATTACAATATGAGGTTGTAGGATAAGTGACACGAAGGCTAGGCAAGAGATTAGGAAATTTTCGGTACGTAATATTACCTTGACTACTAAATTTGTTTGATTAAATGAACCGAAATTAACAAACATTAACCGAATAAGAAATGTTACTCGTAGAGGTTAAAAAGGCATATCTTTATTGTTGCTCCATTATTCTTCCGTTACATGACAGGTGCGTATGAAAAATCAACCAGCAAAACGTTTGTAATAGCAACATAAACAAGTTGTTGTTGGTTATAAATGGGTGCGTTCAGCGGACTCAACCGTTGAGTAGCCGCTCGCTGATTTTTCGTTGAACGCTACCGCTAGGTTGCTCACTTCTCAACATGTTTAGTGATCGGTCGCCATTTTTTTAAGCGGAGATGAAGTCCGCTACTTTTACGGAACGTGTTGAGTTGCTACCAATATCCCTACCCCCTCCCCAAGTGTCGTTCAGCGGAACGATCATTGATCAGGACTCATCACCGTTGAGTTCTCAACGGTTGAGTCCGCTGAACGCAACCAATGAATGAAGCAGGGATTAAGGCTGTCCGGGTACTCGAATATTCGAGCAGCTTGAAATTCGGACCGAACGCCGGGTACCCGTAAAATCCGGGTAGCTTGAATTTGTTTTGGGCAGCTTGAAAAATCCGGATAATCCGAATCGTTTGGGCCGCTCGGAAGAATCGGGCAGTCCGAATTGTTTCGAAACAATTCGAGTTAACCCCTTCTATCGAGCCGTCCGGAGGCAATTCGGGCTACCCGGTTCTTCCGAGCGGCTCGAAACGGTTAGGGCTACCCGGATGTTTTAAGCTGCCCGAAACAAATTCGAACTACCCGGATTTTTCGGACCGCCCGGATTTTACGGGTACACCCGGCTTGGCTCGCTTTATTCGAGTACCCGAACAGCTCTAGCAGAGATCTCTAAATGAATTAAAAAGTGCACACATCGATGAGAATATTTGCTATTTATTTCTTCGTATCATATATCTAACTAGGATTTTGTATACACTTCTGTAGCCTAAGTACAATAACAGAAACTAATCAATCGATTCGCATAATTCTTACTTCTATAGATAAAACTTCTTCTGTCACTATGGAATGATTTTGTGTGTGTGTGTGTGTGTGTGTGTGTGTGTGTGTGTGTGTGTGTGTGTGTGTGTGTGTGTAGATGTATAGATGTGTAACATTCTTATAATGTATTTTCAGAAATGCAGACTAATCTGTTGTCTTTAAAACTTAAATCATTCTAACACTTTTAAAATGCTCCTTCTATAAATCTAAATAATTAATAAATATTGTCGCTACTGTATCATGATTAAGTGAAGGTATTCTTTTGATTTTCATTTAAAATTCAATCGATTCATCAGAGATATTACAATCGAAAAATGTTACACATCTGAAACACACTTTTAGCTTAATATATTACATGTCCGATGATTAATCTATAATCTATAACTATATCAATCACATGTAGCGTACAAAGTTAGCAGAACTGTATAAATCGTCCACATCATTTAGAATTGCACTGCTAACAACCATTTTAAAAATGAATATTCCCCGCGGAACAATCAATTGTAAGCATCGTAAAAATATATATATATATATATATATATATATATATATAAGCGTAATTACCTAATTATATATATATAATTAGGTAATTACGCTTATTTTGCTAAACAGATCTGCGCCATTCAAGTGGTGCTGCTATCTGACTCGTATTCAATGTGCAGTATTTCATTTAAACGTTTAAAAATGTAAAAAAATTACAAATTAAAGTTTGATATTTAGAACACCAAACTCGATAAAGAGACATTACTTTAGGTTTTATCGACAAACAGGAGTATAATATATATCGATGCAATGTACGGAAATTATTTGTTACACTGAAATCTATATTTGCATTATTTTTTATTGTGTCGTAAATATGTATTTCAACGTTACATATGCAATCCTCCCATGTAGGCTTACCACATTTCATTTGAACCATAAATCATTTATTAACTTGCACCCAGGAATTAATAACTTTTCAAAAGAAGTAGAAGAGTTTGCTTTTATAATTGGAAATACATACATACATATGTATATGGATCAGTGCAATCTTATATTATTTTATATTAATGGAAGTCAACAATCGAATTCACTAAAAATCCATTGTTTGTTTAACTAAAGCATATGCTGAATATAATTTAATTATTCAAGAATATCCTGATCTTTTAAATACGTATAATAAACTAATTAAATTCAGATTATAGAATTTTACTAGTGAAATTTGCTGGATCAGTGTAATGTTGAATGATAAAATTCTCTATTCGTAACTTTGCTGCATTTGCTTTACATGAATATTATTACATATCCGTAAGTGAAATATCGAGTAAATTTTCAAGTTCCTAGGTCTGTTTGCAGTACAATACAATACAATACAGCACAGCACAGAACACGTGTCACGGAACAGATACGATTCCTTAGCGCAGAATCCTTAGTATTCATTTTATATAAAACAACTTTCAGATATCTTTATCTACAGAATGTACACGTGATGCATTTTCATATTATGTTAAATGTGCATAAATAGTATTATGCACTTGAATGCATATAAATTTCTTAAGGTTTAGGCACATAGAACACACAATGATATCGTAAAACATGTGCATAATACAACTTCAATTACGAGAGTACATCTCTCTCCACACGTCTCCACAGTATGTACACGGTTTGCTTCGTCTCGCGCATGTAAATATGATTAAAAAATTTATAAGGATTTCATTTACTTCGAATAGAGATCGAAAGATTTCAAGAAAGATACCCTTCGTTTATGTCCTTAGCCGTACACCTTTAATTAATATATGCCCTCATAATTGTAGCACGCATTATGCACATTCCGTACAAGAACATTAGGAATACGCACAAAAATACAGTGCGTACAAATATATAGTTTCATTTAATCTTATATGTATATAACACGACACAACAAATACTGTTAGGTGTATCTTAAGGCACTCGTGCGAATAAAATATGAAATGGTCAAAACAAACAAACTTGTCAAACAAGAAACATTAAGTGGAATAACAATCGATAGACTTCTACATTCTCCTACTCGGTTGAATTTCATAATAAAATTAGATCCTTCGTTCTAATGAAAACGACTTCCACCGCATGTTTGTTTATTCTTTGGAATGTAAACCAGGAAAAAGAAAACTATGACACGATTGTCAATATAGTCTGTTAACCCTGTACGAGTATGTATAATACCTGTTTTTTTAGCCTCTTAACAAGGAATATATCTATTTCGCTTTTTCTATACAGCCAGGAACTTATTCGTTAAGAATTTTTTTTCTTACTTCTGATATATATATCGGTATAGTATAATATAAGAGAAAACATTGATAACATTTAAAACAATTAGAAACTTTTCATTATCGTATGAACAGTAACTTATTAGGCACATTTAAATAGTTTCGATCAAATGTAAACATGTGACAGGGGGAGTGAACAGGTATTATTGTATTATGTGTAAATTTCTGTATGAGCTATGAGATGTTAGTATTTATATAAGATACGTAACAAAACAAACAACGATAGGAGTGATGCTTCGCGTGTAATATATATATATATGAAAGAAACTCAACAAATTATCTATTATACGTAATGGATAAATTAAAAATAAGCATTCATGTTTTTTTTCTGTTAAGGGGAGGTTCCGGTCTAAAAATTGATTTTTTTTTATTTCATTTTTCGAATGTTCAACCTTTTAGGAATACGTGTTTAAAAGAATTTGTTGAAATTCGTAAAATTCCCGAAGTTATAGGCATTTGAGTAGCGGAAAATTCATGAGTAACAACCGACCACTCGGCGCTCGGGTAAAACTTTAAACCCGTTTTTCCCGAAACAGTGTCCTCAAAATCGTTGGGACCTGTATCTCAAAAAGTTAGTATCCGATTCGACTGAAACCTTTTTTATTTCGAAGAATATACTTCTGGCTAGGGGGAAAACCAGTAAAATTTATAAAAAAAAAAAAAATGAAAATTTATAATTTTTAAAGGTGTTGAAAGGACGAAAAATATAGAGAAAAGGTGATTGCACATATCAAGTGTCGTTATTTTCTAAAAAAATGTCATTTTTGTAATTTTTCTGCCCCCCCCCCCCAAAGCAGAAGTATATTCTTCAAAATAAAAAAGTTTCAGTCGAATCGGATAATAACTTTTGGAGATACAGGTCCCACCGATTTGGATGAATTTTTTGACGTCTCGACTTTAACGACTCCCCAGTACCGTCTGCAATGATTAATTAAAAAACAAAAAATATATTTCTATAATTTAAGACATCCTTAATACAATGCAAGAAGTCCCATACATTATATATAGTAGTTTTCCTTTAATTAATTCCTAAATATCACCTATTTTTGTCGGCTCTAGACCGGAACCTCCCCTTAAGAAGAGATAAATAGATTTTAAAATTCGAAATCCCTTATATACATGTATGTATATATATGTACAAATAGCGGTATCCGCGCATTCTTTTCATATATATTATTTCTACAATATCTCTTTCAACATATCTTTATATACCTTGTGTATATATATATATATATATTTTATCATACATATAAATTTGATTTAGAATCACAGTATGTATGTATTTGAAGTAATCTTTTTGTATAAAATTTTCAAAATCTTGAAGTTTACAGCAATAACTTGATTATTTTGCATTCATATTTTCTCTTCGTCATATCGATCCTAAAAACCTTAACATCTCATAGTTCATTCGTTTCGTCGTCTTATATTCTTATAACATACAATATAGACATCTTTCGTATTTACTACCCCTGCTTAAAATATATGATTTTATACAAATGTAACCGTATATGCGTGTACCCATAGATCTGTTTAACGTCCCAAGGGTGCACGTCTTTTAAAACAAGAACATAATATAGCTATAACACAATAAGTATATTATGTTATCTATGTACGTATGTATATCTATACATCATATACATAAGTCTTTTCGTATTATAAATAAAAATTTATAACGAGCACATTCCCCTATTGTATTACTCGTAACTTGGTTTGTACAAATAAAAGACTGCGTAGTCTTTCGAAAACTATAAATAATCTAACACGTATCATTTAGCTAAAATCTTTGGCTAAATATCTAACTATTCAAAATAAGTTTTCTTCTCAAGTAACATTCAACAATTAACATCGATCAACAAAGCGTTTCACGGCAATGTTCACGGATGTCAATTCTTCTATAACTGTAATTGTACATACAATGGTGATGTTATTATAAATAGCAGTAATTATAATGAACATGTACCGTTCAATTGAGATTGAAAGTGTCACAGAATCCTTCGCTTTCTGTACTTTATAGTACTTTGTATCTTTATAGTAGAGGTACTCACATAATTTATTTGTTCCAGTATAAGCGATCACAGAAAGTGTATGCGCGTAGCCAAAATAATTTGCGGTAACACATTGCTATCATTCTTTCGTTTTAACATCCGGTTGTGTATGCTCCACAAACTTTGCGATATCCTGAAACATCGATAAGCACGTATTTACTTGGGAAATTTAACGAACATTAGATGAAAGAATTGTGGTATTTTGTATAGAGATATAGAAATGGACTTTAAAGATTAACAGCTGATTGTAATGCGATACCTGAACAGCGATTTGTAAAGGCGTCAGTTCTCCTATGGAACAATCGTTTCGGATCATGTTCGCTGGCAGAAGTTTTGGACAAGGTTTGCCAGTGAACAGGATGAAAAGAGTGTGAATACTCTTCCGCTGGGACAATTCCATATAACGATGTTGATAACCAGCTAAATGCCGTCGGTGTCGCGCCGTTGTAGGGAACCATCTCTCGCATAAATTACAGTATCTTTTATGCTTTATTGTTGCCTGTAACGTTGCATTAGAGTAGATATGTATCCAGCCAAAAAATAGCTAAGATATTTAAAGCCAAGTTTAGCGAGCAAGATGAATAAGTCTCTTTACCTTTTCGTGGTAAGCTAATTGTGTTATAATATCGGCGATGGTCATCTCACAGTCTTCATAGGAATGTTTCTCGTTCTCCTCCACTTTCTCCATTGGAGTTATTACTTTACTCTTCATATTCTCTACGTCCTCTACCGCATTATCAACCTCGTCTTGATTCGTTATAACAGGTGGCGATCTAGAACTATCCCTATCTGAATTGGAATCAAAATTTAAAGCAAACTCTGGCACTAGTAATGGCATATTGTCTTCTTTCGACTTTCTTTCGCTCGAACTGTCTTTCTGATCTTGAGCGTCATCAATGGTCCTTTTCTCCTCAGGCTCATCTTCGCCAGACTTCTTTGTATTATTATGAACTGTATTATGTTTGGTAGATAGGTCAGAATTGTCAGCTCCTATATTCGAGGACGCTTCGTTCATTGTACACTGACCAACTTTCTTAGAAGCTTTTAAAGAAATTGTATGCAAGTCGGAAACACTGGAATATCCGCACGTAGAAGCTGCAGGACAGTCCGTAGGGTAAGATATCTCATCGCGCGGATGCTTCATCTCCATCCGTCTCTCTGTAGATTTGTCGTGTCCAGAGAGTCTTTCTTCGGCTTCTTCGATGGTCCGTTTATGACCAGATTTGTATTCTTTCTTCTCCGTATTTGCACATTTGCTGTGTAACTTGGAGCTCTCGTTGTCATAATCACAACTTACATTCTCAGACTTATAATAGGATTTCTGAAGATCTTTAAAGTTGAAACTTAAACCTTGCTTCTTTTCTGCCAATGTTTTCGGCCTCGATTTCCGTTTCTCCGCATCGTTTGTGGGCTTGCTCGCAGGCCTGAGTAGACACTTCTTTAATGTTTCCTTGGCAGCTAATACTTCCTTGACTAACAAGTCATTACAGTAAAAATAATCATTCGGTCTATTCTCTGGACTTTCTGCTCGTTTATTTTGCAAAAACTTGTCCTGATCAGAATTATTCTGCAAAGAATGTGGAAGATCCCTGAAATATGCTTTTGCTGATTCTTTGTTGGTGTACCCGTTTCTTGAATGCGATGCGAGCTCATACTTTTCAATGTCTGGCCTGGCAAGTTGCTCTGCAACTACACTCGAGCCTTGTACATTATTATTATCGATAAGTTCTAATTCCAGCTCCAATTGAGTTGGTATTGCGTCTTCTATATGTAGCCTACTTATATTTTCAAATTCGTTGTTCTTTGAACGTTGTTCTTCGTCTTCGCTGCTGTCAGGAGATGCTGCAAGGATTTCTATGGTGGTCTGGCTTTCGTCCGACGAGTCAACTTTAATGATGGAATTGCCATTATCGTCAAAAGTACTTGAACGTACGATACCAGATATTAGGAATTTGTCTCCGATAGATGTACTTCTTCCCTTGGTTCCGAAAGATGAGCATTCTTTCTTCTCTACCACCAGATCATTCCCATTGTTGATCAAGAAATTTCTAAACGAACTTTCTCTGGTGTCTTTAGATTCGGTCCTTTCTCTTATTTCATCCTCACTTTCGCCGTTTAAATCGTCACTCGTCACTTTATTACGAGAATATGCTCTTCTCTTGACCTTCTTCTTCAAATTCTTATTCTTATTCCTATTGTTATTTTCATTCTCATTCTCATTCTCATTTTCAGTCGCGTCGATATCAGACACCTTATTCTTATCCAGAGATCTATGTTTATTGCCACCTGGACTAGTAGGAATGAAATCAACAGATGACGAAGACTTTGTGTTCGCTTTTACGTAATCGCAGTCGGATAATCTTCTCTGTTTATATTTAACAGGAGACAGATTTGATGCTGAGCTAGATCTACATAGTTTTACATTCCTATCGTCACTCGAGTCTACCTTTTTAATATCATTAATATCATCTGTAACACACGCGGGCATATTGACCACCACTGCGTTTATCAGAGACTTGTCTTTTAACGTGACTCTTGATTGCTTCAAATCCTTCACCATGTAGTCCAGCATTTGTAATCTTTGTAATTTGACTTTCGGCTGCCACATTGACGACGTTTCAGTAGCCAGAGTCTTTTTACTCTTGCTAATTTCGCATTTGAATTCTGCCCCAATTTGCGTCCTTTTTATTATAACTTTCGGAATCTTTTCAGTAACGCACAGTGGATATTTGCTTTTTACCTCGTCAGTTATCTCGTTCCTCGTATCTTCTTCTCTTGTTTTCCTGGTTTTCCTGAATGGTACTTTTGAAAGACTCGTGTTCTCTCTGATACTATCTGGTGATACCAGAGGACGCACGTTGTCGACGCCGTCCTCACCCTCTTCTTGCCTCTTGAGTTTCAATTTCGGTACTTTCTCAGCATCGCTAGGCAACGATTCTTGTAGCGTTTCATGCTCATCCCCATCGTCATCGTCGTTGTCACAGTCAGTAGGTTCCATTTCTGAAGTATCGTCCGTCTCAGTTTTCGTTGCCGAATTCTTGCTCTCCTGTGTCTTAATCTTCTTAATCGTCATCTTTGGAATGCTCTTTTTCGTAGCTTTTCGTTTCAAGTACAACTTCAAGTCCTTAGAAGATATGTCCTCCAATTTTATCTTCACCCTTGGTACTTTGCTTTCGTAATTATTATACTTCAATGTGTACAATTCAGAATCGCTGTTCTCCAGGCTCATGCTGGTATCAGTGTGCTCCGAGGGAAAAGACTGCGTCCGTCCGGATTTATTCTTCTCCAAGATTTCAGTGGTCGGGGTGACCGAACGAGATCTGCTTTTCATGATTATCATTTTTGGTATTTTTGGTCGAACGTCAGTTAACAGCTTTGTATCGTCGACACGTTCGTCGATAGGATTCTCAGGTTCTGTACGGTCTAATGAACATTCTGATTTCGGATTTAAATGATCGGTTTTCTTTATAACGAGCTTAGGTATCGCTTTTATGTCCGTATCGCCCTCCGACGAATGACCTAAGCTTTTGTAAGATTCAAGCGAAGGCGACTGGCGCACTTCTTCTTTCTGTACATTGTCTTTAGTTTCATTTTCTCTGTATTCAGTGCTTTCAGCTGGAGAGTCTTTTATGGCGCAGTACGTGCTTAAAACGGGCATCTCGTTTTCCACCAAACAATCTCCACTACGATTAGCTTCCTCTTTATCAAGCAGAAACGTTGATTCTTCTGTTGGCATTTCCTTCACATTTGCCTCGGCAACTTCTATTTCGTTTCCATTGTTCAGAATCGAATTTTCAATGGTTTTATCGCCTTCAATATGATCTGTGTCCTTCGAAAGACCTGGAAAGATGGATTCCTCGAGCTTACCGGCTTCTAAAGTATCTGCTTCTTTACAACTTGTATTCAAACTTTCCCTATACTCGGTAGAAATACATTTTAAATGTGGTTCGTCGGTTGTATCTATCTGCGCTATATGAGATTCCGATTCCTCTTGGTTTGTATAAGTACTTTTTGAAGTCTCCTTTGGTGAACTGTTTCTCTCATATTCTAAAAATTCAATATCTGCACTTTCTTCATGATTCTCAGCCACTTTCGAACTTTGCGCATCCTCAACGATCCGGATACTTTTTTCTTCGCGTTCACATTCAAAAATACATTTCTCAGCCTTTGCCAATATCCTCTCAGGTGTTTCATTAATCTCCGTTGTGGACAACGTTTCTGTTGTTCTGGTAGGTATATTGCTGGAATCTTCTACATTAGAACAAGTTTGTGACACTGGTTCAACCATCTCTCCAGTATTTCTGTGAAGTTGTGAAATTTCTTTTGCTAGAGGACAATTATTTTCGCCGATTTCATCAATTTCATCAAGAAACTCTGACTCTATAATCTGACTAGTATTCTGGAAATTACCAGCTGTGGCTCCAATAGGAGTCTGATTATCAAATGCCTTTGTGTCTGCAAAAGACTTGTTAAGATGCTCAGAGTGTTCGAATGTGAGCAATCCAGTATTCTCGTTCTTCTCGAGTGCAGGTGAGTTAGGCGTTCGTTCATCTCCTTTTAGCGGGGATACATTTTTCGGTGACTTTGAACTTGACAATTCACCTCTGGCACTTACCTCTTTTTTATAACAGACAAAACTACCTTGTTGGTCTCTTGGGCTACTATATTCATCATTTAACTGAATATTTTCTATAATAAAATCACGAGATTTAGCTGGCATTGAGGATTCATTTGCCTTCGATTCAGTAATCTTTTCTATATTTTCATTGTTGTTAGCAGCAGCGCTCTGACAGTTTTCGTTATCCCCTTTATTATCAACGAAAGGAGATTGATCCGACTGCGTCTCTACCAAGTGTGTAGCTCTATTTTTCCGCGAATTAGCATCAGACGCAGTACCTTCTTTACCTTCATTTTTCATGCCCAGATCATCTGTAATTGTTTCACTTCTGTACAATGTAGGCACAGCCGTAGTAGCTTTAGTTTCAACGGTGCAGTTCCTTTTGTAATTGCTTGTTTCAACGCTACAACTCTTACCGTGGTTCGTGATTTCCTCGTCAGACTCGCTGCTGCTATACATTCTGTTCATTTTGCTATGATCCGACCAAACAGCATTGTTATTTTTAATGCTGTGCACGTAATCCTTGTGCTTACCATGATTAATCCGCCCGTAAAATTCGTCCAAATAATTCCTCCTCCGTTCGTATAAATACTTCGTATCTTGAAAGTCGTGTTTCCTCTTATCACTGAGATCATGGTGTCGCTTCCTCTTGTAGAATCTTCGAAATCTCGAGCTGTAATAGCTACTCCAAGCGTCGGTGTAGTAGGGCTTTCGTATCGAAGAGCATCCTTCTCGTTTCCGAGCCTCCATCATCAATTCATGATATGTGAATTTGCGGTTAGGACTGTAAGATATCTTCCCATCTTTGGTAGTGTATACAGGCACTGTGTGCAAATCGTCGAGTTTATTTATGCTTGAAAAAATAGGATTTATGTACCCGCTGGTACTTTGGAACATTTCACAGTCTTCAAAAATATTATCTATCTTTGGCTTTCTCCACATTCCCATATAACTATCATCTAGCTCCCCAGGTTCGTTCACACGTCCGTGAGGATGATCGACGTTTGCATTCGAGCACTTCTTGTGGTCCAACTTGTCGAAATTCAAGTCCAGAGCGCTGATGGAATTTAACGATTTCACACTCGACTCCAGAAGGCTAACATCCCGTAGCTTTTTTATATTCTCCAACACGTGGGGCGCATTGGCTAGCTTTTTCTCGTCATTCTTTATCGATCCTCCTATTATCACTTGCGAAGAACTTGCTCCTAAATTACAACTCTGCTTCTGCGTTCCGGCTGTGTGATCGCTTTTCTCTGTGTTCGTAGAACCATCTTCTCCCTCAACCTTATCTCTCATCTTAATTAACATTTTATTATTTGCATCAACTATGGCAGTACTAGATATTGCACAGTTTGACTTAATTGTATCTGTCCCATCATCATCGTCGTCGTCGTCAAGAAAATAATTAGTACCTTCGATTACTTCCGCGCCTGATGCATCCTTACACGATACATTATTATGTAATAAGTTGCTAAGGGCCTGACTTTCTGAAGCCAGATTGCACGTTTCCTTGAAAGTAACAGGAGTAAGAGCTCTTTCATTCGCTTCCAATGGATTCCTTCCAGCTTTTTGGAGAGAGCTACTCATATTCGAGTCTGTCGCCAGTGTTGCAGCATCGCCAATAATATCGTCCGCTACACCAACAGGCTCTTCAGTTATTCTGTTAGAAATGATTAAATCGCTGTCCGTTTCCTGTTCGTTGGCGTGCGCTCGGTGATGTTGACCGTCTACTGCATTATTGGAATAAGTGGTAATAGAATAAGGAAGCGAATCGTCGATTTCGTACAGCGGCAATTTTAATAGCTGCTTGTTCTGCTCCTGCCCTTTTGAGTTTCGTTCCGTGCACGACACGTTTATTTCGATTTTTATCCGATCCATCGAATCCTTGGGATCCTGGGCCTTGTCTCCTAAAATCAACTCTTTCCCAATCTCGCTCTCGTTAATCTGCAAGTTCACGTTCGCCACTTGAATCCCGAAATCAGAGTTGACATTCTTCGCGAAACCCTTGGAATGTGTATGCTTGGCTTTATTGTTTCTACGATAAAATGAGCTATCGTTGCTCTTCGACGAGCCCTCCTCTGTCGCTTTAAGAGAATGATCCTTATAATTTGTACAGTGTTTACCATGCGTGTTGCGAGCTTGGTGCAATCTATCTTTCTTCTTTCTGTACTCCTTCAGCCGAACTCCCCCCTCGTCTACGATTTTCAGATCTTTCTGCGGTAATTCGGATTTTTTAGAACCCCGGGAATGCAGATTTTCACGCGACGTAGGAATATGTTTATTGGAAGTGTGTTTCCTGGTTTTTCCCTCTTCTTCGGAATGTTCTTTGGTATTGTTTGCTCTTAGCTGAACGTCTGATGACTTTTCGCAGCGAACGTTGAGATTTTTTTCTGCGGTGCCGTGTGATTTCTTATCGCTTAAAATAACGTTATCCTTTATCACAGCAACAGTGTAATTCTTATATCGAGAAGCGGTATGGCACACAGAATGCTCTTCGTTTTGAGACACGCATAAATCGTTCGCGGAGAATTTCCTCGTGTCTGAACATTTTGATTGTTTTGCCCGATGTTCCGTATCTGTTTTCTGAGCTTTTATTAGCTTACCCAAACTTCTATGCATCAACTTGTCTTCCCAAACTACAGTTCCCTTTATCTTTTGTTTTCTGTTTGACTGGGCTTCTGGCGAGGCTAACGATGGCTCAGTGGTATGAATAGATCTATTTGAACCTTTTACCTTTTGTCCTTCGGCTGAGTCCCCTTTGTGCCTGGACATTTCAGTTTCATCGTCAGATTCGGCGTGCCTCGTGAAATCTGCGTCGGAGGCGGTCGGGTCTATGGTGTCTACAAAATTATCCGCAGCGATAACTGGCTTGCTACTTTGTATCGCAGATTCCATTGAATTTGTCGAGCTTCTTCCACCTTTATGCTTCTGTTCGTGCACAGACTTCATAGACTCGCATTCGGAATTCTTTTCACTTTTGGCCTTTTGTCCAACCTCTAGTTGATATTCCAGAGACGTTAAAGCAGCGCACGTGTCAGAAATTCTTGGATCGCTCTCTTTACCGTTTATTAAGAACACTTTTTTCCTTGTTAAATTGATTTGTTTCTCTTTAGCGATGTCAGGTGACTTCGTTGTGGGATCGGATACAGAGAAATCGAAGCTATCAAGGCTTAAATCCTGCTCGTGGGTACTATTGGTGTCAGTTTCGTAACAGTTCTCGCACTGTTCCTGGTCCTGCTCCAATTCCAATTCCAATGGATCGAGGGATCTATCTTTAAGCTTGTCTTCGCTGCTTAGTTGCCCATATGGCTCCATTTTCACTGGAGACTGTGTGAAGCTAATTACAGGGCTGTTTTGCATTACTTCTATTGGGTTGGTCGACATAGACAGATCTTCGATGTTTTGCGAAGATTCCTCGCTATCGGAATGAATAGGAGTGTTCAACGTTGTGGAGATCGGTGTGCATTCTGACGTTGGTAGATCAGGTAAGCTTATGTCATCAGGGTTATGGGATTCTTCGCTGGAGAAATGGTTTTGCTTCTTGAAAGCCAGATCGTCTGTAATTTCCAGATTAGTCTTTGCTTGATTATTGGCGACTGAGACCACCGTAGTCGTTCGGATCGTTTCGGAAATGCTAGAATGTTGAATATTCGAGCCCTTGTTCTGGCTAGCTAGAGGCGCGTTGTCATATTTCACGGGCAACGCGGCAGCTTCGTTTTTGTCGTACCGCTTGGCATTCTGAAGAGGCATCGTTTCCGTTTTGCTGTTAGCTGTGTCCTTGAAGAACGATATTGTCTTTTGTTTATCCAAAGTCTCCGCAACTTGGTCGTTAGAAGCCCCCAAAATGTTGCTTATTTCTAAGTTATCTACTATATGTATCGTGGGTATCTCGTCGGGGCCATTGCTTATACAGTGTATAATGCTGCCGGGCTTCACCACACCTTCGGCTATCGTCCGTTTAGAGGCTTTGACAATCTCACCGCTTTCCGGCGATGGATACGACACCGTTAAGCAATCTTTCGCCTGTATCGCGTTCCCGTTAACGTTCCCGTTACCGGTGCTCTCTTTCTCGCTGTCCACGGTTCCCTCGCTCGGACAGAAGCTGTTCCTTTTATGCACCTCCGTACTTTGCGACGTTCTCGGCGACAGATCCACGTTCTCGTAGCTCACCACCACGACTGGCGTTGTTTCACTTAGAACAGACTCTGGTAAGTTGGATGTCGTTCCCTCTTCGTCGTCAGTTTCGTCCCAATTGGCTAGAAATTGCCGAACATCAAGGTCTGGTTTGTTGGCGAATTCTTTCGAAGCCTTCTGCTGCATCATTGTTTTGCTGCTGTTGTCAGTGTTTAAGGTATCATAGCCACGAGCCTCGCTCGTTTGTACTTTTAATTGATTCTGATTAGAATGACGGTGCATAGAGAACTGAGATTGTTTCTTCGAGTGGTCTATACTGTAGGAAGGACCGTGTTCGTTTCGCAGCGGAATTATTAACTGCTCTGGCTGCTGTTTCGGCTGAGACTTTTCGTTAGCAATTACGTTAGCTCGATCCTTGGCTGGCTTGTCTATATTCTCCGACGATTGACCCCTGACTGGCACGTGCTGCAATTTTGAGAAACCATCCGGGGGATAGCTCGAGTTTATTAACATACCGTTTTGATCGAACTGCAAGTTAATCGGTGGTACAGCGCTGCTGTTAATCGGCGTCGTGACGCATGAGCTCTGTTGAACAGGATTCTGGTAACCAGCCGACTGCTGTAGCTTAAGTAACTCTCTGTATCGCGACACGCATTCCTTGTACTTTGGATGCGACTGGTAGCCGGGTATTCTACTCAACTCTCTAAGATGAGTCTCCATCGAGAACTTCTGCATCGCGATCTTATGTTGATACGCCTGATGCTGCTGGGGAGAGTTGTGCATGAAAGTAGCCGGCGGCGGTATTCTGTTTACCAGCGTGTTGTCGGTAGTTTCTTGGGATTCATGAGACACTTCCGTCGGCATATTCCTTACGAATTGCGAATTAAAATAATTATTCTGCGGAGACGACGCCATGTTTCCGCTAACGTTTAATGCAGGCACTCCTTTCGGTAAAACGTTCCCGTTTTGATACTGAAACTGTTTGTTGTTAAATTTCTGCTGGGCAATTAAATGTTGCTCCTGATGTTTAAGTACACCGGAATTCGGCACGTTCATGTTGGTTGCTTTGGAATGCTCTTTAACAGGATAAGGGTACTTCTGATGCTCCGCTGAGTAATTGTAAGTCTGCATAGGATAGCTATGGTACATTCCCGAGGATGCTGAATAGTTTCTATGCGTTAAGTGATCCTTGTGATACTTGTAATCGACGTAGTTTCTTCGATGATCTATGGCGGATGCATTGGGTAACACAGGTCCTATCGTTTCTTTACTTTCTAGATTGTCTTTCCTAAAATTACAATTATTCCCGTAGTGTCTATTCTCCATCTGGTAGCCAGATTGGTGCACATTATCCCTGTACGACGTGTTAGTTTGATAGGATCCGAATTTCTCCCATTGCTGATAATTCATACTAGGATCCGAGTTGCAGCATAATCCCTTGCAAGGGATGAACGGAGGGGGTCCGTGTTTCCCAGGATGTATGGAACCAATATTAGTATTTCGTGGTCCCATATTTCCGGTTCCTGATCCCGGCCCAGGTACAGGCCCGGGTCCGTGTCTGGCACCAGATCCGAATAGAGAGCCATGAGCGGCTCCACTTCCAGGACTAGTTTCAGGCCCTGTTCCAGTATGCGTTCGGGACCCAGGTCCAGGGCCAGGACCGGGTACAGCTCCTGTTCCAGCTCCGGCTCCGGACCCAGAAGATGTATTTAAATTACAACTTGGCATGCTCATGTGGCCGATAGGTCCATTAAAAGGCACCTGGTTACTTCTGTACCCCATCTCATCGTTTATAGTTGCAATTGTACTATTCCTATGGTCCAGAGGAGGATTTAAATTATCTAGCATCAGATTCCTTGCGTTCGGAGAACCATAATGGCTAATGCAGTTCTGCATTTGCATCATGGACACAAGGGGGCTGTTGTTCGAAATGTTCGATCCGCTCGAGGCATTGTTGAACGATTGGAAATTTCTTGGATTATAATTAGAATCGTTCTGGTGTTTGTTCAGACCCTCCGAGGTAAGAGTAAGCGCATTCAATGACTGTGGATTAACACCAGGGATGAACGCCAGATGCCCGGAATTCACATTCTGCGTAGACGGTATAACTTCGTTCGTTTGCGAAACGTTAAACTGGTGCCAATCCGGCATATTTCCATTGTAGTTCATTGTACATTGTTTGACTACAGATTTGTTATAATTGCCTCATGCTCTTTATCCTCAAGAACGATTGAATCAGAGGCAGGAACAAAACCTGTAGAAACAAACACTTTTATCAGAACATAATTTTGCTGCGACAGGTTTATCTATACTTGTACGTCGCATAATTTCCATAGTGTTTCCGAAATTTTTCGTGACACCAGATTTCACTATTGGAACCGAATGACTTGTAACTCGATACCTAACACTCTTCACCCTCCAATGTAAAGGACAGAGCAGGTTTTTCGACTTTGCGATTTAGGGAATACTTATTTCCATTTGGACTTTTAGCAAACTCTGTTTTATTCAGGCCTAAATAACAACAGTTACCAACAGCAGATTTCATTTCCATTGAACGTGTAGGAATCATGTTTCAGCCACCTATTTATTTTTTCTCGTTTCACGCCAACAGGCTATAGCTCGCGTAACAATTAGATGGAGACGATATTTTTCACACGGCGACATACCTGTCACCACAAATACGCCTCGTTAATCGGACAGTGAAGGTGCAAAGGTTGTCCAAGTTCACATATTTTATGGAAAAACTGGCATTAATGAACGATCTTACGTTTTAGGATTGAAAGTAGCAGTAAACGCGGATAGTTATTATCGGGAGGTGCGCGGATTTTCATTGTATAATTTATCCGTCGCACGTAAATCGGAAAATATTCACCAAAGACTCACCTGCACGTTAAAACGATTCACGATACATACGCCATGTTGGACACAACTACTAGACAGGCATCACGCGCCTGCTGGAACCAGGTAGCCTAGCTACGTTTCATTATAATCGTATGTTCCGTATGCTCGTCGTTCGATCGTATCGATCATGCTATCTGCCTTCCCCATGGAAAGCTTCATTATCACGTCCGTCGGTGTGTTTTCCTGTTACCGGGATGTAATCCAAAAGTCTCCATCTTTTTCCGTTCTATATGTATGCATTTAATCTGCCAGAAACACTTATAATCCCCCTCGAAGACTCTACGAACCGAATCAGAAGTCAGAACGTCAGAACTCTGCCTTACTCCTTCCTGCTTGCCCACATTGATCTTTGACATTAACCGAACTAAGCAATTCACCAATTACATATGCGTTGCCTATAACATCGGGTTCATTCCTACAACTTCTCTTCGGAAAGATTTCTTCCAGATACCTATTTAGCATTACATTTCGTTCCTTCGATACGATCTCTTTCTATACGAAAAGTATGTTCACGCGCATCTCTTGCAGAATAATATGGAATATGGAATATGGAATGTGGATTTCGAAGCAGATTCATTCCAACTGACGGACTTTTGTGCGTCGGAACTATTTATCCGCGACTGGTATTGTATACCATTGGATGGTATAGCGTTTCTGCTTCTGTAGGTAATGCAGCTTGTGTAGATAATGTAGGAATTTCAAGCACAGCGAGGTTCTGCTCCTGTACAGCCTCGAACAAAAGTTCAGAGAGTTTGAGAATAGTGAATGACATGTTTAATTTAGTGCATTAATGTGTGAAATTTTTAAAAGCAACTCAGTGTGGAAGGATCGTTTTAGGTGTTCTTTTTAGCATGTCTTTTATATATCGTCGGTGATAGTGCAAAATCGCGTACGAGCAGTTTGTAAATACCGCGGATCTGCATTTTACCGGTTTTTGCAGGAGGAAGAAAAAACTGAATATTTTAGCCATTTTAAAGGATTTCTTTGACTGAACTTTTTTGGGCCAGTTTTACCACTCCTTGTAATAAATACTAACATCAATGGTGTGACTTTTAAAAAAAGCGAAACAGCGCTTGGCAACCGTGAGCGCGAAATCTCAATTTTGCTACTTTTGCAGATCCGCGGTATTTACAAACAGTTCATACACGGTTTTGCACTATCACCGACGATATGATTTGTAATAGGAAGGAGTAAGTGGTGGATGAAAGGCTCATTAAATAATAATACTCTTTTATCGCTTAGCTGCATTTTATTCAAATAAATTAAATGCGATCTTTAAGCGTTTATAGCTTAGAGCAACGTTAACCGATTTACATGAAATTTTAAGCATATATACAACTTACTTCAATCTACAAACGGGATTTTTGAAATTTCATTACAGGCTCACAAAAAAAAGTTGAAAAAATGATCATTCCTATTTTTTTTCTGCTCGTGCACGCACGCACACCCTTCAACATTTCAACACATTTCAGAGTAGTTGCTGAGTTCGACGCTGTTCGTGAACAGAGGCCGCTGAATTCAGCCCTCAAATTATGGGTCGGTAATACAGTTTTGGTGGTGACAAGAAGTCCCATAAGGCGATAGTGTCCTATCCTTATACTTCGTCGATGCCTGTGCTGCTCGAATCGTACATGTGTTTGTGTATACTTGCACGTGCCCGTGGCATACACACCGTGCATACATATATGCTTTTGTTTTCTTTCATAAACGTTTGACGTTCGTGCTATAAAGAAGAGAAGTTTGCGATGCCGTTGCAGGTTCACGACGTTCAGGTAATTTCTCGAAAGAATACGCATTACTTGCGCGTAAGGTCGCCTTATACCACCGGCTTGTAATTGAAAAGTTGGGCTCCTGCTCGTATGTGTCTCCTAGTGATTGCATTTGCTCTGTCGGTTCGATGCTCTTCTAGCTAATCCATTGGTTCTTAGCTTCCTATATAAGATACTGTTTATATCCCATGGCGTTCTATGAGTTTAGCAGAATGTGGTGGAGCCTATGCAAGTCGATGCCCCTACAGAAGATAACGACAATGCGGAAGAAGAACCTTACATCGTGGAGAATCCAACGCTGGTAAGTGCGCTCTTCGCATTTATATTACACAGCTCTCTTACAAATCCATTTAGTTACGAGTGCGTTAGATTAATACCGATCGCAGGTTGTATATTCTTTATCTTGTATTTCCTTTAGGACTTGGAAGTCTATGCTAACAGCTACATAGGCCTCGCCAAACTGTATAGATTGATATACATAGCCGACCATTGTCCAATGCTAAGAGTGGAAGCACTAAAGATGGCTATATCGTACGTCATGACCACTTACAACGTCTCCCTTTACGTGAATCTACATAAGAAACTGGTACAAGCTGTGGGCACCCCTGGCTTACCTGACGTAGCGGCGCAGTCGACGTCCCAGGATATGCTAACGCTAGACCAAGCTTGGGTCGAGTCTCGTTCCAAGAAGGCTGCTCTAAAGCTAGAAAAGTTCGACACAGATCTTAAGAATTACAGGAGTAATTCGATCAAGGAAAGCATCAGAAGGGGCCACGACGATTTAGGAGATCACTATCTCGATTGCGGGGATCTCGTTCACGCGCTGAAATGTTATTCGAGAGCACGGGATTACTGTACCAGTGGCAAGCACGTGGTGAATATGTGTTTGAATGTTATCAAAGTCTCTATTTACTTGCAAAATTGGTCTCACGTGCTGAGCTACGTAACAAAGGCTGAAAGTACACCGGACTTCTCCGATGTTCATGGTAAAGATAATAATCAATCTATAGTTACAAAGTTAAAAGTCGCCGCCGGCCTGGCCGAGCTAGCAACGAGAAAGTACAAAATGGCAGCGAGGCACTTTCTACAGGCGTCGTTAGATCATTGCGATTGCCCAGAATTACTGTCGCCCGGAAACGTCGCTCTGTACGGAGGACTGTGCGCTTTAGCTACATTCGATAGACACGAATTGCGGAAGCAAGTGATATTCAGCAGCTCGTTCAAGCTGTTCCTGGAATTGGAGCCACAGCTGCGTGATATAATCTTTAAATTCTACGAATCGAAGTATGCATCGTGTTTGAAACTGCTAGACGAGATAAAGGATAATATACTGCTGGACATGTACATAGCGCCGCATGTCAACGTATTGTACACGCAGATCCGAAATAGAGCATTGATACAATACTTTAGCCCGTACTTGAGCGCAGACATGAGGCGTATGGCAACTGCTTTCAATAGGACAGTCTCAGAATTGGAAGACGAGCTGATGCAGTTAATTCTCGATGGTCAAATTCAAGCACGCATAGATTCTCATAACAAGGTAAATATTCCTACTTGCTCCCAGCTACTAACCCGTAATTACTGCACATATCTATGTGTTAATAATAAACTAGTGCCCATACACCGACTGTTGCGTATGTGCAGATTTTATATGCAAAGGATGTCGATCAGCGCAGCACAACTTTCGAGAAATCTATGAGCGTTGGCAAAGAATACCAACGACGTACTCGCATGCTAATTCTAAGGGCTGCTATGTTAAAACAACAAATACACGTTAAGGTAATAGCATCCTCTTCTATTACGTTGCGCAAATATGTTTCTGGGCAACGCGACATTAATGCGTTTTGAACGATTTGGTGCGCGCTGCTTTTGTGTAAAATTCTTTTCCAACGCTTTTACAGAGTCCTCAACGGGATAGTACTCAAGGGGGAGAGATGTCAGTCACCTGGAAACAATAGTTTAGTGGTAAGAAATTGAACTGCGACTTGTGCTAACCAGTTGTGCTTAGTCGATGTACGTTTATGTAAATGAAAGATATGAGACTATACAAATACCGTATTAGATAAAATAGGCTTAATATACTGATATTGAATTTGATTTCTCTCAACTATTATATAGTATGTACATACATGCATATATATCACGATATGCTATAAGCAAAATATTTGGTATTTTCAAACTTATGATAATTACATATATGTGATGTACACTAATTAGTAACTTTACTGTCAATAAATCGTATAAATTCGTTTTTCACTAAAAACTAATATCTTTTATATGTCGTTTTTGTGATTTTTTGCTTCTCGTTTTTTCTTGTATAAAAGCAAACTTTATAATCTATAAGGCAGAACGTTGTAGCGAAGAAGAAGCCATTGTTTTTCTCAATATGAAGCGTTCTCACGTGAATTTCATAATTATTTATTCAATACGAAAGGTTATTACTATATTTCATATACAATTTATGCGAAATATTTTATTATAAACAGTGTATAACGATTGTCGTACATTGAAACTTACAAATGTTTGTAGATTTAGTAGAAATAGCGGAATGTTAGCGTTTTCGTATACAATTTGAGGAGATATTTCGTTGTCAGTTCAACAGAAACCGAAAAATACACTAATAGTAACGGTTAAACAATTATTTCTGTTATAAAAATACGAGATATTGAAAGTCGACGCTTCTACCAATACATATTGTACAGTTGCCACAGTTGTCATGTTTCTGTGCAATGTGTCTTTACGGCATGTAGCCAAGAACTGCAATTATCGGAAGTTTATAATCGAGAAATTCTGAATGAGAATGTACGTTTACACGTATTATGCTTGTGATAGATATTTCATCACTTTCAAATACATATGTACGTGTAAAAGTATGCTCAGTCATTTACAATGAGAATGAATACATATCCGGATCCAGAAACTTTCTCTTTTCGGAGTATTTAAAATTTAAATAATCGATGTTGCAGCAACGGGGTGGCCGTCTTCATATGGAAACGAGAAGTCATCGAGGTATAATTTCTCTACACTCTGCAGGAACGTCTTGTATAAAAGCCAGAAGAAAAAGAATACAAATATTTGTAAGTCTGTAATTATTGTACTCCATTTGTAACAAACAGTATATTCTTTGTAACGATATTGAGGGTGGACATTGATCCATTATAAACTGTCGTCTTGGGCCTGAAAAAAGGTATTTTCATGTTATCAAACATTTTCAATTTCAACCAATAGCTTTGGCAATCCATAAGTATAATACGTATTCAATTTCTCGTACTTAACTTGACTGTGTTTATACGAAAGTGTTTTGGTGTTCGTATGTATACCTTGACGTGTTATTCGTGTTTAATTGTGTACAATTTAATTGTTTAAATGTTCACTGGTCAAATGTTAAATGATCAAATGAAGTAATTGATTTCTGACCCTTGGTTGTCACACTGGGTCAAAGTGACCCAAAATTTGGCTTCGAGGCAGCGATGGACAAAACTTTAATTTAAATAAAAATTTCTAATAGCGACTAAAAGTTAAACAAAATTATTCGTCATATGTCGGATATATTCTCGTCGAATAAAAAAATGAAATCTATTCATCAAATAATTCAAAGTGAAAGTAATTTTTATTTGATCCGTTATTTAAATAATGTTTTATTTAGTTAATGCCTAACTCTGCTTTGAGGTAAAATACCTTTGAGGCATCATTGAAAATGGTACTACGGGCGCCATGTAGTAGTAGTTTCATATATCCTCTACACACTCTACAAGTACAGACGCTTCCGGAGCGATAGAAATTTTATTTATTAAACATTCAAATTTTTTCTCCTTAAAGGAGCATATCTCAAGAGTATAACTATAATTTTTTACATAAAAATGTTACAAATTAAAAAAGTTATGATTCTTTAAGCAAAAAACTTTTTCTCGAAACTCTGTTTCTTTCAGAATTTTTTCCAAACACGATACTTTAAATGTTAATTTTCAACGATGAACATTTATATTCTACAATGTTCAAACTTCATCTCAGACGTTTTGCGACTAGATTCAACACGACAAGATAGTTTTTAAACGGCAGCTGATTGAAAATTATCTTGGGCCAGTGTTGCAGCTACGTTCGAAAAGATAAGTGTGACAACCGAGAGTTAAATGTAACTGGCTAGGGAAAATTAAGATTAAGATAATCATCATTTGTGCAGCAAATATTATTGCTTTTATTGAGTCGCGTAAATTTTGGTACATAGACTTCTAATTCCCGTTAGCTTTTACACAGATTTATCCCAGACAAAACGGTATAAAATATGAAAATATAGAATATATAAAGATTTAACAAAATTACAACTTATCCCTTCGACAGTTGATTGTGGTAAATTATTGTATATTATGTGCGGCGATGTAGCAGCTATAATAATTATTTGTTACATGCAAATTTACATTAGCATTGTTTAAACTTCAAAGTTTAAAGTACCGTTCGTAAGTATGGAAAGGTGCATTAAATGCGCCTTGATTTGTATACCTTTAAAGCGGTGGCAACGCCAACGGTGGCGAGAATTCCAAAACCAAAGGCTAAAAGATGCGGGATATATTTCATTCCTGGTATACCGCGTCGTTTTGCCATTAGAACTCCCAAGAAAGATAGCTTCTTGTCGGAATACGGTGGATAACGGCATCTGTAATATCCAGTTACTTCATTAGTAGCAACTTTTGAGTAATTTCAAATATCTAAGTATCTGTGATAAAAAAAAATTTGCTTACGACGCTATCGATTCCGCCAATTTGTTGAAATCTTTAATAAGGCAACCCTTTTTATGAACAAACGCGTCATACGTATACTTTCCATGGTAAGCACCCATGCCTGAATATCCAACTCCGCCGAACGGTAAAGTGTCAACTGAAGCAACGAATATTCATGTGTAATTATGTGCAACTAATGTAATGGTCGATCGTTTTCTTGCTCTAAAGGCGCGATTCCACTGAGGCAACGCAAGGCAACACGTCGCGTGCGAAGGTGATTGCATGTGTTGCATGCGAAAAAAGGATGCGCCGTTGCTGCCAATTGCCAAAAAGTTGCCTCTGTGGAATCCCACCTTTATACTAGACACTTGACAATGGACATGGCATTTTATGCGGAGTATAAAATCTTAACAAGGCAAGGTAAAACTCAATTGCAAGATGGGATGCATATACACACGTGTATGTACAATAATGTAAAGTGCAATGTAAAGTGGGGAACCCACTATCCCAAAGTTACACAAAAAGCATAAACAAAAGAAGCATAAAAATGCATATCGAAAACTGAATGGTGGTTGGCGAAAAGATTTATAATATGCTAGAGTAGAGTAAAGGCCGTCGCGCATTTCGGCGGAGAGCGGCGAGTCGAAGAAATGAATAATAATTAATTAATTGTCGCTGCGCTTCGGTCATCAATTGTTTATAAGCTTTCCTCTCCGTGTCACCGCCATTCGCCAAAATACGCGGCGGCCTTAATCATTTCCCGCTTTTCACAAATGCATGCTATCTATAAACAGCCACACAAGAATTCTTGGAGGAAAGTTCCTTTGTTAGCGATAAACAAAAAACATAGAAGAAGAGGAGGAAGAAGAACAAGAAGATCAAAAATGCTTCAAATACCTGACACCTGTAGCACTGTATCGTTAACACAAATACTACCACTGCTGGTGTTCTCGACAATCAACGAAACATTGTTACCATCGTTGCTAAATATATACAATGCTAATGGCTTTTCCCTGTACAAAACATGTAATAATGTACAAATCGTTAATAGAAATAATCATATGCAAAACCATTTAAAACATAATTTCATAAATACGGGAGTAGCAGAGGTACAGTCATTCTCACAGTATAAAGTTAATACCCACTTACAAGTTCTTCATTGAATAGATTTCTTTCCATGCATCGAGTAGCATAAATAGTAAATGCTAATACGGAAGGACGGAAATACTTGCCAATTTTATACTTTACAAACAGGGGCGTGGCTTGGATTTCATTCTGGGTAGGTGCAATAAATAGTGAAAGTGAATTTTATAACCGGGGTCATGTAAAGCGGGATTACTTTACAACTTAATTTATTTCTATTTTGTAATAAATTAATTTAATTTTGGACGAACGACTAATTTATTACTTTTATCCAGAGCTTGAAAACTGTTATAATATCGATTTCGGTTCTCCAAACGGTTATGAAGAAACTTTATTCCGAATATCTTTTATGAAGAACCAAAATTTTCCACTATTATTTGTTTCGGTTACGATTCCAATTTCCCTCCTTACATCGGTTCCATAACAATTCATTTTTCGATTCTATATCGGTTCCGAAACGGTTCCAGAATCAATTTTTGCATCGACTTTTCCCTAATTGATATCATTAATTATTGTAGCTGCAGACTACTCTATATGCGCATATTTTTTACAAAATCCTTATAGAAAAAGGAGAAACATTTATAGTAGTAAATAGATTTATTTTTTGCCTTTCGGCCTCAAAGGAGAAACATTTATACATATCACTAATTTCTAATAAAGCGTTGAAATAAATAAATCAGCTACATATTTTTTACATTCACACTATATTATTCAGAGTAGAAAGTTAAAAGTTTCTCGTGTTTCTTTAAGGATTGTGTAAAAAGTATGCACATATACAGTAATCTGCAGCTAAAAATAATAAATGATATCAATTAGGGAAAATTCGATGCAAAAATTGATTCTGGAACCGTTTCGGAACCGACATAGAACCGAAAAAACAATTGTTATGGAACCGATATAAGGAGGGAAATTGGAATCGTAACCGAAACAAATAATAGTGGAAAATTTCGGTTCTTCGTAACAGTTATTTCGAATAAAGGTTCTCCATAACCGTTTTAATCAGAACCTTTATATAACAGTTTTAAACAATTATTTTCGGAACCTTTTCAAGCCCTGCTTTTACCCTGTGCCCGGGGAGCAAGCGCCCAGGCCTGCTCCACCTTCGCTACGTCCACGTTTGCAAAGATAAAATGAAATTCGATTCTGCTGTGGGATAGTATGTGCAATGCAAATCTAATAGCATCTACATAAGGGGCCGTCTTTAAATTACGTAAGGGTAAATTTGTCGATTTCTTACTCCCTCCCACCCCCAGTATAAGAATTCGTAAGATTTGATATTGCAACCCCCATCTTACGTAATATTTTTTACATTGAATTTTTTCAGTTATTAAATTTTTTTAAAGGTTTATATAATTCATTTAACTCGGTTTCGGGAAATTTAAACTAAAACAACTTTTCTCGAACATTAGTTCTTAAAATATAACATTAATGATAGAATTTGTATTTATTGAAAATTAGGTTGAAAAATATTACGTAAGGCGCTACCTGCCTCCCCCCTCCCTCATTGTAAGCAAACGTAAGAAATTCGCGACCCCCCCCCAAAAAAAAAGCCTTACGTAATTTAAGGACGACCCCTAATTATAGCGGTATTTGTCAATACATTTTAAATGGGTAAATACCATCCTTCTACCGACCATGCTGATCATACCGATATGCATGTGATAAATGCAATGGCTAATTTTGAATTAACATGCGTAACACCGTAATTCGATAACGCAATAGAAAACCAACACCTTACTTACAACTAGCAGCTTAAGTTTTAAATTAAAACCGTACATGTTACAATAAATGATTTTCTGATTATAAAATAGTACACTTGTGAGAACATATATACAGTATATCTTTATGTACATAAAAGTAATGCAACGAAATATCATCTGGCAATATTTAAGGAACCGCATGTACTTTATATCTAATTTAATGCTTTACTAGAGAGCAGCAAGCTGTTGAGAGAACTGAAATAGATCTCATCTACTACTTTTTTTTTTCTGTATTAACAAGCCATTTAATGGTCATCGCCTAATATCCTGACTCACCAGAGAATTGCATTAGCGTTTCGTTCACTGCTACGCCCCCACTACGAGTCTGATTTATTAGCAATTCTTGAACTCCCCTGTCCTTGGTAAATATATACAATACTAGTGCGGTTTCGCTAAATTTAACAAATTAATTGCTTAGCATTAATTTTATAAATAAATACAGAAAATGTATCGCTGCTAAGTACTTCGCGGCATCAATAGTGTGCACGCTGCCCGAACCGTGCGTGTTGTAAATATTCGACTCCGTAGGTTTTGTAATACATTTTGCAAGGAAAACATATAACAATCTTGACATACATACGCGTCTGAAACGTGTTTAAAGTGTTTAAAAATGAAAACGTGTAAACTGAAAAAGACTGTGGTTTTATACGAGCCAGAACATAGACTCGCAGAAATTGAATATAGTCAAGAGAAATGTAGTATCTCGTCCACTGGAAATCATTATCGAGTAACGCAGAAATTAAAGCTTCACGTACTATAACCGTTGCATAATAATTTGTATATAGATCAGAATATATTTCCGTCTTTTCCCGTCGTATGTTGTAAATACAGAAGAAAATGTTACTGAAACTGAAAATAAAGACTCACCGGCTGTTTATGAATTTAATCGCTTCATAGGCATTATTCACGTTTACGAAAGGTAATATCGGTCCGAATATTTCATCCTGCATGATCGGGTCCGTTGGTTTAACATCAACAAGTATAGTTGGCGAGATATATTTTTCGCTGGGGTCGCAGTTACCTCCTATGGCTACTTTACCGTTTCCATTTAAATATTTTACAAGCCGCCTGCAAAAGTATCATTTAGTATCGTACAATGAAAAGCTCCGGTGCGGCGAACAGTGTTTTATGCACATGTATTATAATAAAAATAATAACAAAGTAAAAAAAAGGGGGAAAAAATTGTTATAAAGTTGTACTCACTGATAATGATTATCATTAATTATACGCGCCAAGTCCGGGCTATCCTTGGGATTCTCACCATACCATTCCTTTAAAACGTCCTGCGCTCTTTCTAGAAATTTACTTTGCACTTCCGGAGTACATAGTACGTAATCAGGAGCGATACAGGTTTGACCGACATTAACGCATTTACCCCAAAGTATTCGTTTCACAGCCAGGCCTATATCTGCTGTGTTGTCCAGGTATACAGGACTGCAAATGGTTACGATTCGTTTATGTTTCTATAGGTATTACCGATCTTTATAAAATGAAATTTAAGAAATTAAATTTATGAAATTTAAGGGGAGGTTCCGGTCGAGAGCCCATAAAAATAGGCGATCTTTAGGAATTAATTAAAGGAAAACTACTATATATAATGTAATGGGACTTTTTGCATTGTATTAAGGATGTCTGAAATTATAGAAATATATTTTTTGTTTTATAATTAATCATTGCAGACGGCACTGCGGAGACGTTAAAGTCGATGCGTCGAAAAATTCATACAAATCGGTGGGACCTGTATCTCCAAAAGTTATTATCCGATTCGACTGAAACTTTTTTTATTTTGAAGAATATACTTCTGGCTAGGGGAGGGGGGCAGAAAAAATTACAAAAATGACATTTTTTTAGAACAACACTCGAAGTTTTAAATCACTTTTTCCCTATATTTTTCGTATTTTCAACGCCATTAAAAATTATAAATTTTCAATTTTATGTAATATTTTCTGGTTTTCCCCCTAACCAGAAGTATATTCGTCAAAATAAAAACAGTTTCAGTGGAATCGGATAATAACTTTTGGAGATACAGGTCCCACCGATTTTGAGAACACTGTTTCGAGAAAAACGCGTTTAAAGTTTTACGTGAGTGTCGAGTGGCCGGGTGTTACCCATGCATTTGCTACTACTCAATAACTTCGGGAATTTTACGAATTTCAACCAATCCTTTTAAACGCGTATTCTTAAAAGTTTGAACATTCGAGAAATGAAATAAAACAAAAATCGATTTTTAGACCAGAACCTCCCCTTAAAGAACTCAATTTTATACCTTTTGCCGCCAAGTTCTAATGTAACTGGTGTCAAAAATTTATTCGCTGCCTCGCGAATGATTTTTCCAACTACAGTAGAACCCGTATAAAATATATAATCGAATCTTTGCTTGAGTAATTCGGTAGTCTCGGGGACGCCTCCCAACACTACCTGCACACACTCCTATGGGAAAAATAGAATTAAATGTAAATATATTTTACTCTAATTAGCCCTGAATGAATTGGTAATAATTAAATTCCTCTGTAATACATACTGTATCTAAATACTTTGGAATAATTTTCGCGAGAAGTTGCGACGTATTGGGCGCCACGTCTGATGGCTTAAGAATAACACAGTTTCCAGAAGCTATCGCACCTATCAAAGGAATCATACTTAATTGGAAAGGATAGTTCCATGGTCCTATGATAAGAATTACGCCGTAAGGATCTTTCCGAATTACAACCTTATCGAACATATTGACCAATGATTTCGGAGGCTGAAATGTAAATGAAAAATGGTAAAATTATGTGCTAACAAACAGAACAAATACCATGCATACCTCTTCATCAGCTGCCCATTCTTTAATGTTCATAAGCATGTGTTGGATGTCTCCTTCCACGACTTGTATCTCCAAAGCGACGGATTCAAATTTACACTGACCATAGGAATGCATTAAAAAGTAATATTTAATTATTAAAGCGGTACTAAAGAAAAAGATTTACGGAATAA
Organism: Andrena bucephala; assembly: GCA_947577245.1. NCBI lineage: Eukaryota > Metazoa > Arthropoda > Insecta > Hymenoptera > Andrenidae > Andrena > Andrena bucephala. Next base: position 33,415,025 of record OX387717.1, on the reverse strand, counting down.
TTGAAACGCTTTACTAACCCGGTGTAAATCAGATTCGAGCGCGGATAAAATCTCTGACTTGCATTCTTGTACCATAAGAAGTGCCTGCTTCAATTGCTTTATCCTCCATTCTAACGATTTTGTTTTACCACTATAAAAAGCATTTCGCGTTCTCTCGACAAGCTGTAAGAGGAGAGAATTTTACAATAGCATTATTGGCTGAAATTAAACGCTTCGGCGAGGCACATTTGGAATAACACCGGACAGTTATTTCTTTAATTTTCATTATTCATGCAGAATACAAGAAGCAACAGCTGGAATACTTACATTCGGGTAATCGGACACCATCTTCCCATTAGAACTTGCTAAAATGAAAACAGACGTATGATCATTTAACGATATCTCAATGTAATTGTGGGAAAATAATTACTTATTCGCCACGCATAAGAATAAATGTACAAATGTTACACTGGCTTATTTGTAATTCAATCATCATTGGAACTTGTTGTTGATTTTTTCAAACTTGCGGCCTTGCGGCCGGGAGAAAGGTCAATTAACAAGGTCAGTCTGTTAATGTAAATGATACTGATACAAATGCTCGAATGAGCAATTAAATTTTATATTTTCCAAGAGAAAATGATTATACCAAGGTAAACGCATTGACATGCACGATACTGTTTCGATGGGTTCAAAGGGCGACGTACTTATATATATACGTATAATAAATTGTTACATATACGAAACAGGGCCGTCTTAACAGTATTGTAGGCCCTGAGCAAAGCAAAGCACTGGGGCCAGTGCCGTCTTAACCTAGAGGCGAAAGAGGCAGCCGCCTCGGGGCCCCGGTGTTCAGGGGACCTCCAAAAAATTGGAAAATTAAGAAAAATGGGTTAAAGAAGCTAGAAAAAAGAATGAAAATGGGCCCTCCAATTGTAACGAAAACAAAATAACGAATACAGCAGATTTTAAAATGGTGCCTTTTTTCCTGGCATGGACCCCACGGTTAATCTTATTTGTTTATTTGTTTTAATACTTATTCACTTTGTGTGTTAGTGAGGTATTTTTTATATTATTTCATTTAGAATTATTTAGAGGATTGCATATGGAGCTCGCCTCGGGGCCCCGGAGTTCAGGGGGCTTCCGAAAAAATGGAAAATTAATCAAAATCGGTTATAGAAAGTAGAAAAAAATGAAAATGGGCCCACCAATTGCAACGAAAAGAAAATAACGCATACAGCAGATTTTAAAATGGTGCCTTTTTTTCGTGGCATGGACCCCACGGTTAATCTTATTTATTTGTTTTAATACTTATTCACTTCGCGTGTTAGTGAGGTATTTTTGATATTACTTAATTTAGAATTATTTAGAGGGCCACATATGGAGCTCGCCGCAGGGCCCTCGAAAACGATAAGACAACACTGACTGGGGCCCCTGCCCACCCACGGGAATTGGGGGCCCCTGGCGACTACCCAGCGTGTCCAGCCTAAAGACGGTACTGATACGAAAGGATATGTACAAATGTTATATCTGCATTTAAATAATGCATAAGTGGCATAAATTTGACTTTTTCAAGCGAATCAACAAGTTGGTTGTAAAAAGACGCTTTATCAGAAATGAAAAGGCAAATCTTATTGTAAACAACATTCGTAAACAACGTCGATTGATTGATTGGTTTATAAATCCACCTAAATAGGATAAGCAGAATAGTGGAGTGCATTTATAAATATTAATTTTGCATATTATGTAGGTACATAGTCCTACTGTGGACAAGCGTAGAGATAAAACTGTAAATCCATAATTCATTTTTGTCGTCGCTCGGAACTTCTTCACATTAATTTAATTTATGAAAATTTGTCCATCTGAATCACTGTAATTCCGTTTCTCTCGTATTTCGATCGAAACGAGATTATGGATAAAAACTTTCGCGATCTACATACTGCTTCTGTGTAGGTATGTAGATTCAAATGAAGCGAAAAACAAAAGTTTGTTTGCCGTTTTTGAATAAATATCCTGATAAAAAATGTTGACAGTTGAATAAAGTTCAAGTACATATATATTACCTTTGCACCCACGTCGATTATTTATGTATTGCACTGTGATCGATTACATACTGTACATATACATAAATATACAGGGTGTCTCGCAGAATTGGGCTAAGCAGAACGAGAGTAAGTTTGAAACTTGATGTAGGTTTAGAGCACTGTTACATTAATGTATATTTTTTCTGCCGAACATGAGTGATTAAACTGTGCTTGAATTGACTTGAACATTTTTAACATAATTTTATTCGTAAGAGCAATAAACGAAGGATCATCAAAGGAATGAAACTAAACATAATGTAGGTATGTTGGAAAAGGTTTTATCGACCCGAGTCTACGCACATAGAAATCGGCGAATTATCGAATAAGTACCTCCCTCCGTCAATTTTAATCGTCGACAGGTAATCGGGGAAAGATAGAAGAACTATAGGTGTGTGCCTCTTAATATATAAAGCAGAAAGTGTTTGTGTGTTTGTGTGTTTGTCTGTCACCTAAAAACTTTCGAACGGTAAACTCTGGGGTCACGAAATGTGTACCAGCTCATTATGCCTAGCTAATCAAAATGAATGTGACTATTTTCACAAAAAAAATTTATTTATTAATTTTAAAATTAATAAATAAATAATTTTTTTTTATAATAGCAGAATATAAATTTTGGGCGAAGTATATAATAATGCACTGTAAAAAGTGCAGGAAGGTCAAACAACAAATGCTCTGAAAGATTATTTAGCATATAGGTATTACGTGACTTTAACGATATCAAATTGGAAAGTGAGTGAATCATCAAATCCTTATCGTCGCACGGAATGAATTTTCAAGACAGTTTAAGAATTTATGCGGTTCACTAGAACGAATCACGAAAATTTGATGAGATAATAATTAACTCATGCCCCTTTTTAGTTTACAAGTATCATCGTCTACATGCATATGTACAAATCCTATAATCAATCATACTGAATCATGCTGTTTGACTTTTTAAAGTACGATATAATATTTGTACTGTTGTATCCCACTAAATGATTAAACAAAACGGTTGAAACTTTTTTTTCCCCGATGTAACTGTAAAAGGTGGGATTTTCGGCCGCGATGAAAGTGAGAAGATCGGCTAAAGTAACCAAACGTATTTGTATTTTACATTTCTTAGCGACAAATATGTATTACGAGAAGATGAAAGGCAACAGAGAATTGTAATATTAGCCTTAGCGAGCATAACCTTAATATGAATCAGAGGAATAATCGACACTTATGTATCTGCGTCACTTGTTGGCTTTAATCACCGATCTCCGTACGTCCATACGATCGTTATGCATACCCACATGCATGGATATTTAATAGAAACAGTGAAATTTAAGAAGAAAGCGAAAAGGAATTCTATTGCACAGGAAAATATGTATAAATGAATGGGTTAGGGGAGAGAACCGTAAAGAGATATGAAGAATCGACTACGAGGAGGTATACGTACATGCACTCGGTACTCCAAGCAACTACGGAAAAAGACTGAAAAGAAGCCGAGCATGTCATAAAGAGAGCTTGCAATCTCGCTTTACTGCGTGTGTGTGTTTGTGTGCAGCTCAATCGATAAGAAGGATTCAACATATGTCCAGATGACAGCACTGCGTGGATTTACCAGCGAATGTCGGTAAAGAATTGTTTGATCAACGGAGCTTATCCGAAAATAAAAACGAACCGAGCCGAGTCGAGGCTGGCCGAAAAAAGCCGAAGATTTGAATATTTCGAGGTTCGAGTATTGTAAGTATGTAAGAATACCTCGATTATTTCAGTAACTAACCTAAGTTTCTTCCGTTAAGCTACTGTGATGCTGTGTTATGACGTTTATATCGTGTATCAAATGTGTACTTTTAGTAGCGAATAAGGAGTGTGTGTTCGGGAAAATATTTTCGCGGAAATAAATATGCGCGCTGTGCTAAAGTGAAGCTTCGTAATATCGATTGCTTCGGCCAAGCTGCACGGAACTTACGGGATGTTCATGGTTCACCGGATGTGACCGGATGAGCCATTCGAAAATCGGAATGTATGAAAAATTCGTCGGTCTTTTATTTTAACGGTAAAATTTATTGTCATATCGAATTAGATACTAGACTTTCTCCCGACCAAGCAACGCAATGAGCCGATCATAATAAAAAACGGTCACTTTGAAAATTTGATTACAGATTCCCGCTAATTTTGAATGGATTTTTCTCTGCGTCGATTCGCCGCTGCAATACGTGAGTGAAATAATATATAAGAATTACCTAAACTGTTAAATATAATATACAGAGTTGGTAATATTTACCATTATATTTATAAAAAAAGAAATAAAAAAATTTACCATTATATTGTCGCGCGAAATTTGAAAATCTCAGGGAACTGTAGAATAGATTAAACACAATTCTCCTGGCACAATCGTATTCTATTTATTTATTTGGTGAGAATGATTTATTTATTTATTTATTTATTTATAAACCCCATATTTATAGCTGCTGTTAGCGACAGAACACGAAGTAGGGTAGATCGGGGACGGTAGTAACGCGTTAAATATCTCAACACATATATTAGAAATTGCTTAAAATTTTTTAAAGAAAATTTGAATGTTATGAGAAAGTTATTATAAAATTGTGTAAAGAACTTATGAAAAGTTACATTTGGAATATACACATCCATGTCCTAGCAGTATAGATACGCAACAGGCAGGGGCAGTTCTAACAATTTCTCCGCTTCTTATTTTTTATTAATAACCCGGTTAATGTGACTCAATAATGTCAGATAAGTGAGTAACATTTCCGTAGAAGGGCTTCTGTTGTAATTACAATAATTGCTGCGCAAGCGTATTCCAAAGTCAAAGTGTTACTACGTCCCCGGTTTGCTCTACTGATAATGAGATAGTACAAAAGACAAAGCAAACAGGAAAACACGACATGGAAATGTTATTGAAACATGCATAATCCATATTCCATACCAGTATGGTTAACGTGCAAGTTTCGGGATGGTTGGACGTTAATTTTCACATGGCCTTCTGAATTTTTCATTCTTCAATAGCGTTATTACCGTCTAGCAACGAGCAACGAAGCGTTGGATTTGACTTTTCTCTATTCTCTGAATAAAGAATAAAAATTATGAGAATTATGAACGCGTATAGGCAGTGGCGCATCCAGAGGGGGGCAAGGGGCTCTGGTACCCCCCCCTCAAAGAAAATGGAAACGGGTGATTGCTGTAACTACGACTGAAGTAATTCAAGAGCTATGTAAAAGGAACAGAAAACTGGATTTTCTTCTTTCAATGATTTTAATAAGCACCTAATGAATGTTATATTTTTATCCAATCAACTCGGCTCCGCTCAAGGTTAAATCCTGAGTGCGCCACTGCGTATAGGATATAATACATACACATAATATCGTAGCTTGTAGTTTGATTAAGAAATAGATGCAGCTTCGTGCTTGTTTTCGTTGCCAGAAAAGGGGTGGCCAAATTATTATACTCAAACAAAAAGGTTTGAGATTTTGTAAGTTTAACCGCTGGAATAGTTGTATCTTTGCCAAAAATGGTCGCAAAAAATATTTGAAAAACGTATTTTAACGCTGGAAATTTCTAGTTTTTGGAAGAAGGACTCAATTTTTTTCATCCATTATGATACTGCTTTATCAAGATACGAAAGGCAAGATTCGAAGTTTTAGAAATTTTTGCATGGTTTGAACGTATGCACGGGCCAAAAAATTTTTTTTCTCGAGTAAATCCAACCAAGGGTTCTTATAGAGCAAACATTTCTCTTTAATTTCGTCTTTTTGGTGTTGTATGATTTTTATTGACCGAGTCATTCGCGATCAAAGCAAAAAAGGTACTTTTCACTTTGAACACTTATAACTTGCGAACTCAAGCTCGCAGACAAATTTACACGAGTGTTTTGGAAAGCCAAGAAAGTCTCCTTTCAGAACATTTACTTGCTAATTTAATATTTTTAAATCGTATTAAATCCATTTTAAAATGATCCCAAAAACTGACGAAAATGTTTTGAGTATAATAATTTGGCCACCCTCTGTATGTATATCAATGCGAAGAAATGAATTACTTGTGTAAAGTAGACAAATGTTAAATGGGTTCTCAGCTAATTAGTAAACAATAATAGCGTATTAATAATAACAATAATAGCAATAACAGGCGTAAGTGTTCTAACGCAAAAACAGGATTAATACCTCCGAGTGGGTGAAAGCGTATTTTCCGTTCGTGTCGTTAATCAAAGTTTCTGCAACTTTTCTGAATATTCCCTGAGAATTGAAGTCGTTTGTGCGTCGCGCAAACTTGCACCTTACAGGTACGTAACGTAGCCGTTTAACAATACCAAGTAGCTCAGCTCACGGAGTTTCGCGCAGATCTGCAGACAGTGCAGAATTGAATGGGACCAGCCTTGCGCGAGCGTAATCACTTGTGTGTGAAATCTATCGGCACGCTGACGGTGACTGCTTTTTATAACCATCCTAGGTTGCTATAACTAACTACTTCGTCCGCGCCTGCGAATAAGGTCCCGTGGCGTGGGTGGGCCGCGTGCGCCGTCATTAATTTGGCCGTTGTCGCGTTTTCCCCCTTTTCCTATCACTTTCTCGGAAGCAGTAAGGCATTTCACATTTATTCCAGCAAGAATCTAAATACCGATTCGAGGTCGGCGACCTACGAGCGCGGGGCTGTTCGCCTTTCCCACAAGAATAAGCTGTGTTCGGTCTTCGTAGCGCGTGAAACACCTCAACAGAATTTTCGATTTTCCTTACGTTAATTCGGGAGATGGGGCGGAGTGTGACGTTTGTTGTAAAAACTACGAGAATGGTCCTAGAAATGAAATAGAAATGGAAAGCAAGAACTTACGACAGATTAGCCACGAGGCGCAGCGCGTGCGGTTTATAAAAAAATAAGCATTGCGATTTCACTCACTCGTGTCAGTGTCGTTTTGTAATTCCGGCTGAATGTCGATCCGGCAGGATTCCGTGCTCGTGGTCTGCTCTTCCGTGCTCGACGGCGCGGATTCTTGCCTTGCACCTGACATGTCAACAATCACTTCCGCCTGCGAATGATAAACGGTAATTAGCTTACGTACGTACACATGAATATAATGCTGAAGGTGAACGCAATTAAACGTATCGGCTACCAGTTTTTCCAGCTCTCTGTGTTCTTTTCACAGGCCAAGTTCATAACCGCCATAAAAAGTGACAGCTGAAATGCTCAGCACGTTTTTCATAGCGCCTCGACAATTCATTGCTATCGATATAAATATATGGGAATGGGCAGTAAAATTCTATTTGTTAACGCGGGAAACTGCACCTTACATTGCCTTCCAATTTCACTTTTCACCGAGTTGTATTAAGACCTTTAGAGGCCCTAAGTAAGTACTTAAAATATTTTGAAGCCCCTTAACTACCTAAAGTTAGATTTTAAAATTCAAAAAATTTCTGTGGTGCCTCCCCTTCTCCTGAAACCCTAACCACGTGCTCATACTTACTAGTTAATTACTTACTAGTTAATCTAGCACTGACTACAATACACAGTTGTACAAATTATAATTATTAATGGCAGGGACCTGGAACGAAATGTTTTTTCGTTTCGTTTCGTTTCGGTTCAGCTCCGATAACAATAATTTCGTTTCGGTTAATATCGTTCCTGCTGAACAAACATTTCGTTTCCATCAGAACGAAAAACAAATTTTGTTCCGAACCGGTTATTTCATTTATAAAAAAAACTCGTATAAACTTATTTTATCAATTTTATTGCCTTTTTTGTGCTTATATTATAAACAATTATAGGTTATCGTTATGTACAGGGTCTGAACCCTGATAGGGCTGACTGCGGTGCTAGGCGAGGCGTTAGGAGTCTTGCCCTCCTAGACATGACTTGCAAACGAAAGCCTCCAACAATATAATCTATTGAAAAATAATTATATAAAATAAAAATTCAAAATCACAGAACCACTCATACTTGGCACAAATAGATTCGTAAAATTAGAATCATCCTATCAATCCTGGCGATTTAAACGAATATATAAAATATCCGCTAACATTTTTTCGCTTAAATTAGCTCTGTTGGTAGATAAAAACCTGAAGTGTACAGAACGTTATTAATCGAAATTTTTATTTCGGTTATATCGTTTTCACTCCTGCAACAGGGTTAAGAATTTCGTTTCTGTTTCTGTTTCTGTTCCGGAAAAATATTTCGTTTTTTTCGTTTATCGTTTTCGTTTCTGTTCCGTTCCGGGTCCCTGATTAATGGTGCTGGATAGTTTCTTTTCCGTTTAGAATCGTTTAGAGCTAACAGTCGAGTGGTCTACTATTTCCGATTCACTGTGTTTTTCATTATACATGCATGATATGTCTTAATAGCTTCTCCGTTAAGGCAAGTAGCTTGGAAAATAGCTATCGTTATTAGCCTTTTAGCGCACTCGCCCGAGTTAACTCGGGTTTAAGAAAACGATTTTTTTCCGCGCGCTTGAGTTAACTCGCGAGACCTGCAGTTTTGGTCTCCATTGAAAAATATAAAACTACCAGCATTTCAAGAAGTGCACGGCCATCAAACGTCCCAACACCACTGAGATTATCAGCAAGACATTTTCCATCATTTGTGCCACCAACAGCAAAGAAAGAAAATCCCACTCGACAGTGTTTCCTCTGCTCAGGAAAGAAGAATGGAAACAATAAAAGCGTTCCCAAAGAAACAAGTTATACGTGTGCTGAATGTGACATTCCTGTTTGTGTCATTCCGTGTTTTAAAATTTACCATACCGTCGTAAATGTTGACTAAAAGCTTATTTTTCAATATATTTTTTATCCTATTCAATTTCTTTTTGTCCGAGTTAACTCGGTTAAGCGAAGTAGGTGCAATTAACTTAGTCTTTTTTCCATAAAACAACATTTTCTTGTGTTTTTTTCTTCAAGATTTGTTAATGTTATTTTGTATTTTAAGAAAGTAGAGAATAAAAAAATTGGTGGAAAAACGACCGCTTTTGAATTTTTAATTGGTGCGTTAAGAGGTTAATAGGAGCAGCTTTCCTACGAATAACGAGCCAGCTCGGTTATCAGCAGAAACAAACCAGGCGATTAAGTGAATCTGTTGCATCGTTAACGTTTCATAAGTTGCGGTACTTACGCGGCGAGAAATGAAAGTGCACTTTCCACCCGTAATAACATCCACGTTATGTAATAGCCGCGAGGTTGTTTAAAATCTTGTTAAACTAGGGCTGCGCGCTTAAATACGGAGAAGAATTCTGCGTAGACTTTAACATTTGCTGTTCGGTGTTCGATGGTCAGAGAGCAGAATGTCGGGAAGGATGCTGCTGCAGCTGCTGCCGCCTTTCACGCAGCTGTATGTACCACAGATGAACACAACTGAACGAAGGCATCAGTGTCCTTTTCAGGAGTCACGCTGCCGTGGTAAATATTACGGGAAACGTCTAATTGTAAGTACAATATAGGATGTCGATCCATGTGGTCGGGACTCATCTCTTTAAAATACTCTGCGACGCAATTGTCATTTAAATTCACCGAGACTCGGCTGTTTATTTGAGGATGGATCAAAGATCACAGACAGGAAAATAGAAATGCCTTGCACGTATGTGCATACATATATCAGTTACGAGGAAGCCGGCTTACCGGTGCATGCATCATTTTTATCCTGCAAATGCTTGTATTTGCATTGAAAGTAAGTAAGCTCTAACATGGTGGAAAAGGAGCTACGCATAATTCATTCCGAGCCCATGCATAATATGTGATGTACTAAATCTCTTAGATATGGTAATGTGGGCATATAATGTCTAGGTCAGCTTTGTTCGTTTCTATTTGTGATAAGGATGACGAGTGTCGAAGGAATATTATCCACGTTTCAGAATACCACGGTATTTGGTTGTTATCGTATTGATAACATTACATTATGAAAGAATTTTAATCCAATGTGGTCGATTGGTATCAGGGTCAGCGGAACCCATTATGCAAGTTATGCACCGCATAAACACTAAAAAGCATATTGAATAGAAAAGAGGTGTAAAAATTTTCGACGAGCCAAAAATTTTCTTGCATAAGGGCGCCGACCATCCTCGCGCCGGCTTTGATTAGTATTTTCAAACGGACAAACGTTCCATCTGATTCCATTTTTTATATGAAATAAATACCTACGGAAACCTTGCAAATGACTTTCGAACAAAATTTATCCGGAATGTTGTTTAATTTATCCGGAGTGATGTGACACTTATTGAGGAGAAAAAAATCGTATAATATGATGTAGTCGTCATCGTCTTTGCAGTAAAGATACATTTACTCCACTTTGCCTTTATTAGCTATGTAAATGTACAATTGAAGGGTAAGTGGAAAAACAGTTATATCATATTTTATTGGTCGCAATTGGGACTACAGAACAGTCGAATCACAAAGGGTTATAAAGTTAAAGGTATACTGGTTAAAAACAGAAAAATGTCCACTCTGCAGTGGAACAAAATACGGAATGTCCCAGGTCTTTGCCTAAGCGTAAGCTTCTGTCATCAAGGTAAGACAAGACATTATATAAGAAGAAAATGAAATTCATTGAACCTTGTTTCTTTACTGATCAACTAGAGTAAATATTAAAACTTAATTTTTTCGATAAATGTTTTGTTACATTCCCTGTTTTCTCCTTACCCTTCAATTGTACATCATATATCACACATAGAGGCTGTTTACAGTGGCGGATTTAAGAAGAATGGTCCAGGTGGAAAATATTCCGAGGGGCCCATTTTTTCGGGGAGATGAAGAGGTAGTTTACTAAAAACGGGCTCAGTGTAGTAATACAGAAAAAGAAGCCACATTCGTATAATTTAAGAATCTCTTTTCCTTTTTGTGTTTGAATCACCCTTGCAGTACTTTTCGACAACGCTAGGGCCACGCGATTATTTTCCATCGCTTTCTCTGTATCTACCATGTTTTTTTTCACTGTCACACAAAAATTCAGAACAATGGTTTAACACACAATAAAACAGCCTGCCAAACCTCAAATTAATTTGTCGAACTGTTTTTGTACAAAAAATTCATAAAGAATTACCTATTTTTCGGCCCAACGAGTCGCGTCTCGGACGTACAATATTAGACAAAAGTATATGAAATTTGAAATACTTAAATATCTGCGTCTTACGCATAGTAAATTTATATGTAAAGAACTCGAAAGACAGTTGGACTCTTATTTTTACACCGAGAAAGGTATTTTTCACTTTACCAATGTTTTTTCAAGCATTATTTGTTAAACTTTTGGCAGTGAAAATGCCCTGAATTCACAATTTTCTCGAATTATAATTTTCTTCTTTAAAACGGTTTAGTGAAAACAATTGAAACTCGGCAGATATTTTCAACTATCCATCTGCTACATGCAAACAAAAATTGAAAACATTGGTACCATTTCTTCAATATTTTTTCAGCTGTTTTATCTGTCAAGATCGTCTCTTTCCATAAGAGTACGTGTGAAATCAGTGAAAATTAAAATCGTTATAACCGAGCAACCGTTTACTGAATTTGTTTAAAAAATTTGAAGCACACCAGGAAGATTAAAAAGAACAATCTCACAAATTTTCATAAACTTGGTACCGATTTGAAGATTGGTCCGATACATCCTTAAATCCGCCACTGGGCGATTATAAAAATGCGAGGCACTATCGGACATACGAATATTTATCCCAAAAATTTTTCTTATTTCGGTGAGCAGAAATGATCCTGAAGAAGTGTCCCACATTTTTCTAAACACAACGTTCGTACACATTTCAGCCGCTGCTACCTGATTAAATTATAACTGGCAGCCTCGGAATTAAGAAAAACACCTAGTGAGTACATATAGGCACATGTAAATCGCGCTGCACTTTAGCAGCAGTTTAATGGTTTAATTTACCGCGTACAGATGCGTATGAACATATACACCTACGTATGTAATTTGTTGACAAGGAAACTTGTTACAATCTAATTAGTTGCTCGAGGCTTTAACCACATTATTCTTCGCAGTGTCTGCTCGCATTTTCTGCTAACAATGCCGAGTCACGATACACATGCATACATTACAGTTCCTTGAAACGTAGACGTTTGTTGAAATCGATGCTTCTGAACGCTCGCTTTCATTCTCACTCGCAAATCATTTGCAACGACAAAGTCACGTCGCGTAACGCAACGTTCCGGCTCAATTCAACGACACCCTGCTGTATGCACATACATAGGTACATAGAACGAAACTTGATCGTTCATTTCTAAACGATCAACTTTCCATCGATGGTCACCGCTGCTTGCACACTATCTACTCGAACGAGCCCCGCGAATATGCACATATTCGCAAGAAATTTCTCGTCATCCGCTGGCCAGGTTCACCCGTGAATATCCGACCGAGGAAAAATCGTTTTGTCCAGCTGGAGAAGAATAATAAATACACTCGCGCGAACATAGTGCGTGGAAGACTTTGTTACGATACCTAAGTAGATGCAGACAGTCGAATGCAATGGCAAGCTCGAGAAGCTCCTGGAATCGGCACTCACCATTTCGAATATAGATCGCCTGGGGTAGCGCTTCAACAGATTTCAGAGCCAGCAATCAGTTGGCAATTGTGTCCGGGGCTGCAGACGCCGCGATCGAATAGTAAAACAAACACTGCGTAATCGTGATCGTTATCGATCGACCGATTAAATGATAATTCCTGCGAAGATCGGAACGAACCGGACCGCGTGACGCCACGCTGCGTTGGTGTCTATGTACTTACTTACAACATCGGTTACATTCGATCGCCGCCGCATCGAGCGCCGATTAAATTGATTTTAGAAGCGACTGGAGCGGAAGTGGCTGGCGGGGGAAAGAGGCGAGTTCATGGTAACATATGCATCGTGTCAAAAAAGTCGAGGTCGCGCGCATTTAAATGGTCTGGCGCATAAACCAATGTGCTGTATATGTATACTTGCTATGCGCAGGATAGAGTAAATCCGGGAGACGCGGTCGACCAAATATAAAATGGCTATTAAAACTAATAGTGAATACAACTACAGATTCATTGATATTTAATTTGTTTACGGTAAACAAGTAAAGAACACATGAAAAAAAAGGGAACTACCTACTGGCGATTAGCAAGGCAAACGAATACGAATGTGAATATATAAAGTAAATAAACAAAAATAATAATAAAAAATTAAAAAATAAACAAAAATAATATAAAAATCATAACTCGACCATTTCTCCTTTCTGCAGCGAGAGATGGTCTTCTCGTTAGTTTTGAGAGGAAGAGTTAATATGGCCAAATACTTTGGCTGCATTGTCCCTCAATATTTCTACTATCTTATTATCCCAAACATTAAACGAAAATAAAGTTAGAAGTATATTTTAAATATCCCTAGTAGCACAAAATATTGAATGCACATACATCCAATATTGAAAAGAGGTTCAATCTCTTTTTGATATTTAAATATACATACAATATTTGTTCTAGATTAAGAAGCAAATATTTTTTCTAAATATACTGTTACAAATAAAATGTTTTCTCCATTTAACAAATATGTGTTGTACATATGTTTCTATACAGATTTATGTATAATAGAGGTCTTAAAGTGTTTAAATAAATATAAAATTAATGTTCATTTTAAATGTTTTTCAAGTGTTTACTCAATATTGTCTGAATATTCAAATCACATTTCTTAAATATTAATTTCACATTTCCTGAATATTAATTTTACAATTCCTGAATATTTGTTTCACATTTTCTGAATATCTACTTTACAATTTTTAAATATTAATTTTACATTTCCTGAATATTTACTTTACATTTTTTAAATATATATTTTACATTTCCTGAATATATATTTTGGAATTCTGAATATTAATTTCACATTTTCAGAATATTTGCTTTACATTTTCTACATATTTCTTTTATATACCACGAATATTTAGGTCATATTTTCTGAACATTTATTTCACATTTTCAGTATGTGTATATAATATTTGGAATCGACATGTTTTTCATATTAAAAAGTGTGGCTAAAAAAATATTTTTTTAATATTCGGAAAAATATTTAACCAATATTTTGTGCTACTAGGGACGATTCTGTACACCGCTGTTTGACAAAAGAGGTTAAATGTCACCTCAGTTTACCTTTTAAAGCCTATAAATCGAGAAAAACACAAAAGGAAGCGAAATGACGTTATTCATTCAACTGTTTGGCTTATTGAGAAGTAATTGGTCTGCACTTTAACGCATTTTTACGTAGAGAGTCCGAAATAAACCGACTCGGCCAACTCTCCGGCCCGACCGTGTCTCCCGGATTTACCCTATGTAGGGGAAGTAGGGGCATGATGGAGAAGCTAAGGAAAAATGCAAATAAAGTGATGATTGTACCTATTAATTAAGTCTTTATTACTCCAAATACAACTATAAGTTAATGATTTAACATTTGTTACACACTTCGGACTATCAGGCGTCTAAGTTATTAAACTTAACAAAACAGATGGAAAAAACACGTCTTGCCCCTACCACGGGGTAAAATGGGGTACCGAAATGATTTGCCTAAGTATTTTATAAATTCGAACTAAAAATAACGGGATTTATTTGAATTAAATTATAATAGAGAACGATGATGTTGCTTAATCTCACATGAACAACCATGATACGGGGAACGATGGAGTACCCCGACCTAACTCCTAATGGGGTTAGGTATCAAGGACCCCATCTTGCCTCAAAGCATCGTTTTCCAAAGATTACTATATTTCTACAACAATTAAAGAAATATTGAAATTTTGAATATGTCACATTAAAATAGATGAAATGGAGATTATCATAGAAGAAAAATAATAGACTTACCGTTCTTAAATATATATTTATTTCAAATCTTTTTATCACACGAAATAACATCGACGCAGCACGCAAACGGTTCACAGCTATAAATAAAAAACCCGTGCTCCTCCAATCGCTTTTGCCAGCGACCACACTATTATAACACAGTGGCTTCCTAATAATGTATTTGTCACGTGTCTAGCATCTTTTAATTAGGGTTTAGGGAGATACCCCATCTTACCTCGCTACCCCGTCATGCCCCTACTTCCCCTACTTAGGTAGCTGAACATTTGCGTTGATCGGTATTGGGATCGAATTGTGATAGCAGGCTTTGAACGAGCATAAGTGGGACTCCGTCGTTTTCTATCGTAGTTGCATATTCCACTGGACGTGCAAACCCTGCGAGTTCACCACGTCAGAGGACTGAAACTTTTGATAGTAGCGTTGAACCATTGTATTGTTACGATTATGGTGGGAATCGATGTCAGAAGTGGTTGCAATCGTAATGAAAATTGCTAGCGCACGCACAAGGTGCCCTCCAGGGGAATTTTAACGTTTAATTTTCTTATACTCCTCAGCTGCAGGGCCAAAATCATATATTATTGTACGTAGCACCACGTGCGATACATGTGCAGCTGTACACGAGTGTTTCAGAATTTTTTAGCCACCTTGACCTTTTCCATATGGTATGTGCATGTACATGTCATACTTGATGCTCGGTTAATAGCGTCGCGAATGAAGGAAACTCGTAAAACGTATTTTATCTGCTGTCGAGCGTAACCGTTTAGGCCTACTCGATAACGGATTGTAGAATTTCTTTTTGTGTAAAATACAATGGTACTTCTTGGTAATACTAGGTAAAATGTGAATAAATAATAAGGTTAATAAATAATAAGGAATAAACGTTGTCTGGAATCTTTTAGAAATCATCTGTATTTACAGGGATTATGCAACATGCGGTAGAAACGTTATCAACATTATTTAACAAGTCTTATCTGTTTTGATACACGGGCCGAGAGTTTTCAGTACCATTGTCCAAGCCGCTCGACGGCTCGTCTCCACTGAGCGATCGTGGGTCGATATCGCGATCTGATCTCCTCTCTCGATTTAAATATCGTTTCCGTTTCACGGAGCTTCAGGACGTCTTCTCTGTTCTTCCAAATGCCTGCAAGGAAACACTTACTGGATAATGCCGCGTGGTAATTCCGGATCGATTGTAAATATGTAGATATACGTGTAGAATGTCAATATGCAAATAGTGCCGGATTGGGAATTTTAATTGATCTCTCGCGAGTTCTTTGCTCACACTCCACTCTTTCAGCCTGGATCCCTAATATTTAGTGCTCTTTTAGACCGGTAAAAGAACCGGCAAGAGACCGGGGGAATTCGAAGGTTACTGCCTGCAAGTTCCAAGAAAGGCACTGGAGAATGCCCCAACTACATACACGGCACAAACACGTAGGCATACAGATTTCCATGCATTCGTATAACGAAGGTTGATTGCTTCGTCTTCTTTTCTTTTCCTCGTGGGGGACGAGCCGGCGCGCGGCTTGGCAAGCATGTTATGATTGGTAGATAAAATGTTTTTGTCGGGAACGAAGAGTGCGATTAAAAATCGTAGTAGGTGGATGTGTGGGGAGAGGAGGGGAGCGGACTCACATATTTTAAATTTAAAGGGAGGTTCCTGTTTAAAAGTCGATTTTTTTTTATTTCATTTTTCGAATGC
This sequence comes from Andrena bucephala, assembly GCA_947577245.1. NCBI lineage: Eukaryota > Metazoa > Arthropoda > Insecta > Hymenoptera > Andrenidae > Andrena > Andrena bucephala. The sequence goes on along the minus strand of OX387717.1, from coordinate 33,398,501 downwards.
TCAAAGTTTTAGAAATACGCGTTTAAAAGGATTTGTTGAAATTCGTAAAATTCCTGCAGTTATAGGCTTTTGAGTAGCGGCCACTCGGCGCTCGCGTAAAACTTTAAACGCGTTTTTCTCGAAACAGTGTTCTTAAAATCGGTGGGACCTGTATCTCCAAAAGTTATTATCCGATTCGACTGAAACTTTTTTTATTTTGAAGAATATACTTCTGGCTAGGGGGAAAACCAGAAAAATTTCAAAGAAAATGAAAATTTATAATTTTCAAAGGCGTTGAAAGGACGAAAAGTATAGGGAAAAAGTGATCGCAAATTTCAAGTGTCGTTATTTTCTAAAAAAATAATGTCATTTTTGCAATTTCTTCTGGTTTCCCTCCCTAGCCAGAAGTATATTCTTCAAAATAAAAAAAAGTTTCAGTCGAATCGGGTAATAACTTTTAGAGATACAGGTCCCACCGATTTCGATGAATTTTTTGACGCCTCGACTTTAACGACTCCCCAGTGCCGTCTGCAGTGATTAATTATAAAACAAAAAATACATTTCTATAATTTAAGACATCCTTAATACAATGCAATAACCCATACAGCACACTACGTTGCAGAAAGGTTGCAGAAAGGTTGCAGTTACGTTGCGGTGCAACATTGTAACATTGTAGGTAATATTTCTGAGATGTTGCAGAAATCTTCCTATGTCCGCTCCTGTGCAACATTGCATGAAATATTTCTGCACTGTTTCCGAGATGTTATAGGCAATTCTCCCGCAACGTTTCGGAGATTTTACAGCAACTTTCTCGCAACGTTTCGGAAATTTTACAGCAACTTTCTCGCAACGTTTCTGACATTTTATAGCAATTGTCTCGCAATATTTCGGAGATTTTACAGCAACTTCCTCGTTATGTTATAGGCAATTCTCCTCGCAACGTTTCGGAGATTTTACATGAGGCCCACCTTATATCGCACGGAATACGTCAACGCGTATTTTTGAGATCTTATACTTTCAGTTATAAACGGGACAAGTCCCATAGATTACATAAAGCATACAATCAATTGAGCTTACATCGTCTGCTACTTATTGCACTAAATTATCATAAATTATATTGTTACACAAAGCGTAACCTAATATACACTGTATATTAGGTATACTACGATATTATACTAAATCTATATACTAAATCGATATTATAACAGTTTTTGAGCCCTGGTTACTGCGGGACCTTTGTTGTAAAACCTCCGAAAAGTTGCGTGAACATTGCTGTAAAATCTCCGAAAAGTTGCGCGAACATTGCTGTAAAATCTCCGAAACGTTGCGGGACAATTGCTATAAAATCTCAGAAACGTTGCGAGAAAGTTGCTGTAAAATCTCCGAAACGTTGCGTGCCCATTGCCGAAACGTTGCAGGAGTAATATTGCACCGCAGCATTGCTGAAATGTTGCAGGAATCTTCCTATGTCCGCCCCTGTGCAACATTGCACCGCAACGTAACTGCAACCTTTCTGCAACCTTTCTGCAACGGAGTGTGCTGTATGGGAAGTCCCATTAGATTTTATATAGTAGTTTTCCTTTAATTAATTCCTAAAGATCACCTATTTTTTGGGCTCTACACCGGAACTTCCCCTTAATGCATCTAACACCACATTCAGGAATTTAGAAGTCACTTTTACAATTTTTCATTTTTTGCTCGCGCACTGCTGTTTTTTAGCCAGTTGATATTTGACTTTTTAATTTACACCCCCCCCCCCCCCCCCGCTCCTGCAACTTCACGCGCGGGAAAAATTCGCTCCGCCGACCCTGCTTCTGTGGCATTATTGCCATTTAAATGGAACTACGCACCGCATTGTAAGCCAGCGAGGTACGTTACTCCTAAAATAGACATCTCAGTAGTTGTTGCTCGTTCCACTTTCAGGCCAGTCAGGTCGGCCAGTAACTGCAGCACAAAATTATTCGTAGACACACCACCGTCCACTCTAGAAAAGCGACTTGTTCAAATATCGGCGTGACGGAGCGCGGAGCATTCTCTGTTTCTTAATCCAACTACTCTGACCGTATTGTGTGATACGCGAAGCAAGTTTCTGCGCAAAGGGTCTCGTAAAGAAGGAGCACCCTGTAGACGATACTTTCTAACAGCGACCGAACGATGTGACTCTTGTCAGTCGTCGGCTTTATTCCAATAAACCCAGTGGCTGCAGAATAATCGTTTATAGGAGCCTGCGAAACAATCATAAGATAAGTGAGCAGTAAGAATAATTAAAGTACGGATCGTCCGCGTTGGATTTATAGATGAAACACACTTGCAATCCACTAAACGCAGGGACAAAGTACACACCGTCGGAATCGTTCACAGCACTTGCAATGCTCGCTGTTTCACCAGCGTTATTAATGATACCTGACAGAAACCGTATACTTAGCATTCTAGTTAAATTAACACGAGACAATAAAGCTTGCGGTACGATTAAAGTAGCTACCAATATTTTTCGCCCATTCAACAAGAACTCCAGTGTCGTTCGATGCACCTTCCACTACGTATACCAACTCGTCACGGATACGCCACCCGACTAGAGGATATAAACCTGTTGAAGCATTGAAAATAATTAATAGTAACCAGCTACTATTTAGCTAATTATTCGTCATTCGTTCGTTAACTCGAATTAATTTTATTCCACGCGAGACGGAGAATTTTTTTACATTTCGCCCATCTCTGATAGTAATCCAGACCATTGGAGTTTGGAAATTTAATATTGCAGTTGATATATATATAAGCGTATGCAAAAGTTACCTGTAATAGAGGCGTGTGGTTTCGATCCTGTATTAACGTTTAGAAAGGTCCCTGTCCCCATCGTAATCTTTAAATCACCTGGCTCAGTGCACCCTGAACCAAACAGCGAAGCGGATTGATCTGCCATCTACTTTAAATACTTAATGTCATGAGTATGAAAGGCGATATTGAAAATTGATCGATGCTACTCGATCAACTGGTGCACTCTGTAACCATCTATGTACATATGTGTCGACTAACCGAGCAAAGTATGGGAATTTCAACGCCAAATATCTCCATCGGCGTGACACCAAAATCTCCAGCCGTGTCCAGCACCTCGGGAAAAATGTTGCTCGGGATTTTCAGCAGATTTATCATCACGCTGGACCAACTCATCGTGAATGGATCGAAAAGCCCAGTCGCTGATGCACTGGAAACGTCTGTTACGTGTCTCCCTGCGGGTATATATGTATAACACGGCTTGCAATAGACAATTTAGACAATTGAGCAGAATTCTCTGGGTATGTAATTCGATTCGCTCGTTTGCGCGGGAATCGGATTAGTCGATTACAAAATGAGATTAAAGCCGGGAGTCCACTTGGAAGCTGAGCTATGCTGAGTTTTAAAAAATTAGCTTCGATACATCCTTGTGGAACCCTTTCCACCAAAAGCTAGGCTAAGCTGTGCTGTGTTTTTTTTTTTTACATTTTATAGCATAGCTTAGCTTGCAGGTGGATTCCCGGCTTAACTCTCGCTTCGTACCAGTCAGTTTGTGCATAAGCCAGCAATCAACGCCTCCGAAAACTGCATTTCCGTTACTCGCTGCCTCCTGTAAACCTGGCACGTGTTGCAACGCCCATAATAATCTCAGAGTCATCTACAGTTTAGTGTAAAATAAACGATAAAAAGTAAACAATAGAGAAAATAAAGGTGATTGAGGTGAGATTTTTTTAAATGAAGAATAATTAGTGTCAGGGGGGGCGGGAAAGTGTGACGAGTCTGATGACCGCCCGAAGAAAATAAGAACGGAAATAATTCCGATCAAATAAATTAACGGAACGGAACAGAAAATACGAGAAAATATATGAACCTGTGTATTCATGAATTTAAAAACACTAGCAGCTAAGTATCGCTTTTTTCTAGTAAGTGTGTATAAAATTTGTGATCCTATTCGCAGTCCTTTCATTGTTATAGCGGTATTCCATTCTTTCACCATTGCGTCGGCGCGCAGATCTTTCCAAGTTATAAAACTGAAACAAGGAGAGTGGCTGATAGATTTAAAGAACCGAGATCTGAAATCTCGTACGGTGAGTCGAAAAATTATTGGGACACCCTTTGAAACAGAATAACATTTTCAAAATTGGTCCAAATCGAAATCGGTTGATGCAGGAACAAGCGACAGGCATCGAGATATGTAAAATCTTTAGGTTTATTACAATTTATAGGCCGAAAGCTTTGATTTCCATAATTTTTAGCTGATGATAGCTCATAGCTACGTTACCCGATTTCGATGAAATTTTCAGCATGTATACAATTTACTTAAATCTACAAACGGGATTTTTAAATTTTCATTGCACGCTCAAATGAAAAAGTTGAAAAAGCGACCTTCACTATTTTCTTCGCTATTCCGATCAATTGCCATTTTTTTTTTTCAAAACGACGAAACACGTCACCTAGTAAACTAATCCTTCTGGCTTATCAAAAAAAGCTTAAGTCGTTTGGGACAATTTTAAAAAAGTTATTCTGGTTTAAAGGGTGTGGCAATAATTGTTTGGCTCACTGTACGTACTTATGCAGATAGTATTGTACTGACTTGTGATAGTGCCTTCCGTCTTTCAGGTTCCATGTTGTGAAGCTACCTCGCTGCGTTGATATTCCGAGGCAAGCAACTAATTCTGGTTTAACTCGGCTATCTGGAAGTGATATAACTTGAATTTTACGCCCGTGTTGGCCCCGTCCATGATTCAAAAACTGTAGAATTTACCTTGTAAAGTGTCTTTCATTACTTTTACTATGGTCCTCCACAGTTCATCCGGGTCGATTTCCACGTAGCCTGGTTTCGGGTACAGCAACTGGACCTAGTAAATAATGTAGATACGTGAGAATGGGTGTGCAATCACTATAAACACGTGGCAAGCGATTCGAGAAACTAATTCCGAAATATTCGCGCAACGTAAATGTTCAATAAACGCGGGTGAAAATGCAAAGTTTGCCCACCTTTTTTGAGTCCCCATCCCCTTATATAATACTCAACTAACCTGCGCCCCCCACGTCATCAAATAAGGTAAATTTACTAAGGTAAAGAGAACACATTAAAAATAGGTATTTCAGAATATAATTCTAACTTAACAATTAAAATAAATAAGGGGATAAATAAATTATGCAAGGTTTTTTGGACGGGAGGGGGTCGCGAATTTCTTACGTTTTCTTACAGGGGGGGGGGGGGAGGGAGTCAGGTAGCATCTTACGTAATATTTTTTTTACCTAATTTTCAATATGAGTTGCCTAAGAAACGATGTCTCATCGCACACACGAAACCGAGTTAAATGCATTATATAAATCTTTAAAAGAATTTTAATAACTGGAAAAATGTAATGTAAAAAATATTGGAGGGGGTTGGAATATAAAATCTTACGAATTCTTATCCAAAATTAACTGTATGCAATTTAAGGACGACCCCCCAGAAAACACTTCGCGGTTGGGAACCACTGGTTCAATGAGTATAACATCGCATTGTAATATTTCAATATATCGTAAATCATAAGTCACAACATTTTCGAACCGGTTTATTTGAATACGGTACGGCAGAGACAAATAACACCAATCCATGACTACCTGTACAAAATACGACGAATGAAATTTGGGACAGTATCGGATTCCATGAGAAACTTGACTCGCATTTGCAGCAATTCTTTCTGATAATTTACTCGTGCATAGTTATGCATGCCCAAAGAGTAGAGGATACATAGGTAAGTACCGCGATTGGAAAGTGAACCTCTATGCGGATTAACTTTAATCTCTGCACTCTCTTGACATTAACGGACAGCATAAATAACTACCGCATTATCTGATTTCCTTGCAAATGCGCGTATAATGTAGTGTGCAATATTTGCCTTATCATCGCGATGGTTACAAAGTCGATAAAACAATACGTACAAATTGCAATGTTTCCATTATGAGGTATATAACGCAGAAAGTGTTTGTGTGTTTGTCTGTCGCCTAATAACTTTCGAAGCGTAAACTCTGGGGTCACGAAATGTGTTCCAGCTCATTGTGCCTGACTAATCCAGAGGAATGTGACTATGTTCACAATAAATTATATAATTATATAATTATATAATGTTCTTTTCCCAAATTATATAATTATCTAATCCCAACTTATATAATTATATAATGTTCTTTTAAATTGTACACTAGACACTTACTCATGTTTGTACCAAAGGGTAGTACCCGTATAAATAAATATTATTATTATTATTATTATTAAATAGATAATTTTTTTTTTATAAAATCAGAATTTAAATTTCGGGCGAAGCCGAGTAGTAAAGCTAGTATACATATATCGCGCCAAATGTTACTGTCTTTAGTATCACTGTGTAGGTACAATCAGCTGTTTCAAAGAGTTAGCTTACAAGGAAAGATCCCGATCCCGGAAATTTAAAAAATTCTGAGACTTTGTGAATATGTAGGGGATTTTCTCCTGATTACAACGGAATTTTTGTTTGCTGCCTAAATTCACTCTAGGGGGGGGTGAAATTAATCCCTGAAAATTCGGCTATTTTCCGATTTTATTTTGTAACTCACAATCTGTAAAAGATAGAAAAAAAGTTTCAAGACAAAAGTTACTTCTTGTAATTAGGACTATCATTTGGTAACTTACAGTTTTTATAGTTCGCGAGTTATAACACAAAATCCGAAAATAGCCTGAATTTTCAGGGATTAATTTCACCCCCCTAGAGTGAATTTAGGCAGCAAACAAAAATTCCGTTGTAATCAGGAGAAAATCCCCTACATAATCAGAAACTTTCAGATTTTTTGGAATTTTCGGGTCCGGGATCTTCCCTTGTTAGTGCAGAAATATTATACGCCCACTTCTAATGGTTTCAAAAAAAAAAAAAACAGGTTTAAACATATAATGGCACAGGGTTCATTCAGGTAAGATTCAAGGACATTTAATGAAGGAAAATATTAGTTTTGACAAATTTATGAAATAGTGAAGAATAGACGAATAGTGAAGAACTACTTGTTGCGTATAAAAACACAAATTACACAAAAAGTGGACATAAAATATTTCTGCAGAGTATACAGTTGGCGCGACGATTAAAGATATAGAAAAGTTCGTCGTTCTCTATCTCTCTCACCCTGCCCCCCCTTTCCCTCTCCGTCTCCTTCTCTTTCTCCCTCTTTTGCCTTGAACGAGAAAACATGAGCAACACGTTTGATGATTCCAAGGAACTCATGGTTCCGAGAACGATAGCGAAGATTTGCATCCAGCCGACACGTGGAAAAATTTGTGAACAATGATATTGGCTGGCCGCGTTACGTCATTGAAATTTCTCGAGGAACATTGATGCTACGATCTAATATTCTAGTCAGACCTTTCCAACGGCGGAGGCGACGGTGGCCGCTTTCTCGTCGAGGATGTGAAAACGCACGGTGGTGGTGCCGACATCGAGTGCCCCGATATACGTCATTGTTCCGGTATAACAGCGAGATTGACTTTTCCTCCCATTCGAGGGAATTGCTGGAATCGGATGGACACCGCGTGGCAGAGAGGAGCGGAGGCGCGTCGCGTCGCGGCGCCGCGCGGCCGGGCCGGGCCGCTAGGAAAAGTCGGGGCGACGTGTCCGACGACGAGAGTTGACGTATCGCGTGTCGCACGAAAATGCGCGGCAGACTACGGAGTAAGTACGGACTACGGCCACTTATCGTGTGCTGTGCTTCCTCTAGGTAGAAGGTACAAGTACGCATGCTCGCGCGGTAGGAAGGCAACACACAGGGAACTGGTGGATCTGATGTCACGAGTGAACAACCTCCGCTCTGAATCTTATCGCTGTGTAGCTGTGTGCCGATGTGTGAGGATACGGATGTCGCCAGCCTTCGAGCGCAATTAAATATGCCCTTCGTTCTGTACCTTATTTCATGTAGGATTAATTTATTCAGGCATTGAGAGAAAAAAAATTATCTTTTCCTGCTTTATATGATTAGCACAGCTTATTTCAATACATTATTGCTACTTACCAACTCAATTTCGCTAAAAATTTGGGTTGCTCCGTTTTTGCTCTGAATGCCGCAATTATTATTATTCGTCAGTTGACACGAATACTTTTTACACATCAGCAAGTTATAATTAGAATTAGAATGAGGGCGAGAATGGCAATTCCGTCTATCGACTATTATTTATCAATAATAAATAATAAATAATAAATAATAAATAATAAATAATAAGTAATAACTAATAAGTAATAAATAATAAGTAATAAATAATAATAAGTAATAAGTAATAAGTAATAAGTAATAAGTAATGCGTAATAAGTAATAAATGATAAGTAATAAGTAATAATTAATAAATGATAAGTAATAAGTAATAACTAATAAGTAATAAATAATAAGTAATAAATAAGTAATAAATAATAAGTAATAAATGATAAGTAATAAGTAATAAGTAATAAGTAATATCTAATAAGTAATAAGTAATAAATGATAAGTAATAAGTAATAAGTAATAAGTAATAAGTAATAAGTAATAAGTAATAAGTAGGTAATAAATAATAAGTAATAAGTAATAAGTAATAAATGATAAGTAATAAGTAATAATTAATAAATGATAAGTAATAAGTAATAACTAATAAGTAATAAATAATAAGTAATAAATAAGTAATAAGTAATAAATGATAAGTAATAAGTAATAAGTAATAAGTAATAAGTAATATCTAATAAGTAATAAGTAATAAATGATAAGTAATAAGTAATAAGTAATAAGTAATAAGTAATAAGTAATAAGTAGGTAATAAGTAATAAGTAATAAGTAATAAGTAATAAATGATAAGTAATAAGTAATAAGTAATAAGTAATAAATAATAAATGATAAGTAATAAGTAATAAGTAATAAGTAATAAGTAATATCTAATAAGTAATAAGTAATAAATGATAAGTAATAAGTAATAAGTAATAAGTAATAAGTAATAAGTAATAAGTAGGTAATAAGTAATAAGTAATAAGTAATAAGTAATAAGTAATAAGTAATAAATGATAAGTAATAAGTAATAATTAATAAATGATAAGTAATAAGTAATAACTAATAAGTAATAAATAATAAGTAATAAATAAGTAATAAGTAATAAATGATAAGTAATAAGTAATAAGTAATAAGTAATAAGTAATAAGTAATAAGTAATAAATAATAAATAATAAGTATGTAGGTATATTGTATAGGTAAATATATAGATCTATCTGTCTGCCAACTATTTAGATACCTATATGTTTGTCCCGTTATTATTACACCTACATGCTATATTTATAATAGGTACATACCACCTACATAGGTATCTGGAAATAATAAGTATATATATACTCATAAAGCATTGAACCACTTTGGGGGCGTCTCGCGTATCTACGGCTTCAAATTTCGCAGGGCGTTTGATAATGGTTGGAGTAGGAACGAGGAGAAACATTCAGTTGACTGGTGGCTGTTAGATCAATTCGACCAAAATGAGAAGAATAGTAACGGTGCTCTGCTTGTTCGCTTTCCTCTGGCAAAATCGTTTCGGTAATATGTCATAAAGTGTCCATACAGATATAATAATATTCTATTGTATGTACATGATCCGAGCATGTAATCCGAGGAATCTGATTGTCTAAGTAACCAGCGCGACCCTCGGTCGCGCTCCTCTCCCTATTCGTCGCGTTACCGGTCTTCTTATACAGCGATGTTAACAATGCGAAATATTGGAAATTCACTGTAGCGGATGCTTTCGAGCTCGTCGGAGACCTGCAGTGTAAAATTGACAACACTCCAACGCCGATGCTGTCCCTTAAGAGGCATCTCTTCTGCGAGTACGATCGCACGGTTCGACCAGTCTCCTCTCACAAAGATGTGAACAACGTGACTATGAACCTGATACCAAAGCTATTAGAATTCGTAAGCGTTCGCCCCAACATTTTCGCACTCTTTTCACTTAATCAATTGGTTGCGCTGTCGATCCACCCATCTATCATCATCCACCGATTGTTGTTTAGGACGAATGGACCAGCACAATGAGTTTGCACAGTTGGATGGGGCTCGTAAGTGATAATTGTTGCCACCTGTTACGTGCGATAGCTATGCGTATCGTCCTGTGGAAAGCGTCGCGTCGAGGACGATCCTCATTGAAAGCCTTGAATGTTTCTCCTGCAGGTTTGGACCGACTCGCATCTCACTTGGAAGACGAGCGATTTCGATGGGATTAATTATATTCACGTGAAAAGCGACGACATATGGCTGCCTGATATTTCAGTTTACAATTCGTAAGCATTCATAGAGTATATAAAATACATATGTATGTGTAGTCTACAGCAGAGTTGGGCATTATTCCAGTAATATCGAATAAGAATTGCGAATAAAATGAAGTTATTCGAGAATAACGAATCATTTTTTATTCCTTATTCGTCGTTATTCGAATAAAAAATTATTCGAGATCGTTACAATAAAAATTTATTCAAATAAATATTTACTCGAATAAAAATTTATTCAAATAAAAAGTTATTCGTTACTCTCGAGTATCTTAATTTCATTCGAAATTTGTATTCGAAAATTATTCAAACAATGCCCAACTCTGGTCTGCAGAGTAAGAGCCGACGTTTAAAGTCTAAAGCTGCCTAAATAATTCTCGGCGAAAGACTAAGTAATTTAATTAACAGATATTACAATCTGTTACTCGTTACTTGACGTAGGAATTATTTTACCACGAAACAGGGGCGACATGGCAGTGGATCAAAACAGTATACCTTCTACGACCTGCTTAGTGTTCAATTCCGGATTGGTCAGCTGCCTGCCATCGTTGAAGCACGTCGCGAAATGCGCCACGGATTACTCCGACTGGCCTTACGATATCCATCAATGTCGAATCCATTTCGGTTCTTGGTCCCATGCCCAGGGTGAAATGGATATCCATCTGGATAAAAAAGGGGTAATTAGCACGTCGACGATATTCTTCTAAAGTGATCAGGTGGCGACTGAAAGCGGGTTGCTTCCCCTGATCGATCGTTGCTTTTGTCCGCTTCGATGTTACTCGGAGAGTATTAACTATTAACTGTTTCGCTGCAACAATTCATCTGCTCCGTCTACTCTACTTAATTTTTTTTTATGATAACACGTGGTACGATTCTCCAGTTTCAAATGGCAGGGTACATGAACAGTAGTACATGGGATTTGAATTTGGTAAAAGCGTACAAAGTGCTGAAGAAGTACAAATGCTGTCCGAACGATAGCTACCCCATAATCGTCTACGAATTCTCGATAACACGTCATTACGGCATAATGCACATTACGTACGTCACTCCTGCTGTCGGTATGAATAATTTTCAGTAACCGTTAATCGCTTCCATTAACGCGAATTAATTCGTATGCCATTTTCCCCTTTCTTCTCTTTTTTCGTTTTCCTTATTTTTTAGTCGTCATGCTGCTAACGTTAACGGTGCTCTGGCTGGATTCAAGATCGACCGAACGAATGGCTGTGGCTAGCGTAAATTTAATTTGCCATATGCTTTGCATGTTCGATTTGCATTGGCAATTGCCGCACAACGGCACGAACACACCTAAGATATGTAAGTACATAAATAGCTCGGCCACCTCGGCCCCTAGCTGCCATCTATATTTGTCTACGTAATGGCAAAATAATTAATCTCTTCCAGTACTGTATTACCGAGACTCCCTGGCCTTGGCTGTGTTCGCGTTCATTTTAACCGCCGCGCTGCGAAAAATACAGGACTCGAGCGTCCAAGTGCCGAAGTGGATCTCCTCGACCACGTCGTTCGTGCTGAGCAACAGAGCCGGGCGCTTTCTTATCCTCGCCGAGGACGAGGATTCCAGCCGAATACTCGCCGGCGAGACGGAGGACAATTCCGATCAGCCGAACGAGCCGGCCAAATCGGCGGAATCGTCGTGGAGACATTTCGCAGCCATCGTCGAGTGGTTCTCCTTCTTCGCTGTGGTTTTCACCTACATCATTATTCTGTCCATTCGCATCCCTTCCACTTAGACTTACTGTCAGAGGGAAGATCGAAGGAAAACGTTGTATATGTACATTGTGCTAGGCTTGATCAAAACTTCACTGTAGATTCTCATTTTCAATAAACGATCATGTATAGCGATTTTTCTACTGTACTTTGCGCACTGTAAACTTCAATTGTGCTTCGTAAGTTCTACTGTCACTTTGTCATGGAATAAACAAACTTGCGTTTCCGTTTTTACGTGTATAGTTTCATTCTTCGAAAGCTGCACTCCTTCTGTATGATCCTCCATTAGTCTTTGCCAGTTACTTTCTTAATCTGCTGCACAAGTATTATGGGTATCTACTGTTCCGTGATAGGATTGATAAATTCGTGGGTAGGAGACGATCGACACTTTATCGAACGTTTTAATAATAGTAACCGCCTCTTTAGATACGCAGGCATTGATAATGGGGACGTATGTATCGAATTTCGTATTATAACAAATATGAGAGACTAGAAAATACCCGTGCTTCGCTACGGTGGAATAGTATAAAAGATTTTCTTTTATATCTGTTTTTTTTTTTAAGTACCGTAAACTGGGGGGACATTGGCTGTACGGGGTAACATTGACATCTACCTAACATCTATTAAAAAGGAAAATGAAAAAATCTTTATGCATTTTCACACTTGTAGTACAATCACAAACGATGCAATGTTGTAATTGGATACCTAAACCAAATTTAAAAATGTTAATTGAAAAAATAGAAAAATATAAAAGAGAGTGCATTGAACATAAAAAGAAGCAGGTGTAAATGTTAATGTACCTAAGTTCAGATGTGGTAAAACTTTAACTTTTTAGTGCTATTTATATATGATATGCCAATGTTACTCGGTTACGGGGTAACATTGGTAGATATTTAACATGTGTTAAAGAAGGAAATGGACAAAAATTGTATGCATTTTGACACTTGTAGTGCATTCACAAAAGATGCAATGTTATGATAGGATACTTAAAGCAAACGTAAGAATGTTCATTTTTATATTTTATAGCAAAATGTTCCAAAAACATGCCAATGTTTCCCCAGTTTACGGTAATTTTTTATGTAATTTGTGCGGAGTAACATTTATGTATGTATATGTTCGTTCACACATACTATTAAAAAATGAAGAGGCCCCAATTCGATATACCCTTAGTACATGTTACAAAAAGATCTGAGATTTGGCCCCTTAAGGGTTGATTAGAGCAAAATTTAAACATTGGTTTTTAGGCATTTGTGTTATTATAGGCTAAAACCAAGTACCGGTATCGAATTGGGGCGAAGAGATTTTGAGGAATCCGTGAAAGCACACTTTACCCCTTTTCACCCCCTTAGGGGTTGATTAGGGCAACATCCTGAAATTTGTTTTTGGGCATTTGTGTGGGTGACCTTTGTAAGTAAAAACCAAAATGGTATCTAATCGGACCTAAGAGGTATTGAGAAGTCCGAGAAAATACATTTTACTATAAATGGATCAGGAGCGTCCGGAGACTTTTTTCCAGGGGAGGGGGGGGGGGGGGCAACTTTAATACGATGGTAAAGAAAAATATACCCCTCTTGCTTTTTTAACCCATTCTATAGTACCAATTTAATTGAAAATTTAAAACCAAAATATAAAAATATTCCCTTTTTTAGTATAAACTTAATAAAGATCAGTTTTGAAAAATAAGCGATTTTTTCTTAAAAGCCAGGGGGCAACTGCCCCTTTGCCCCCCCCCCCCCCTCCCCTGCGGACGCCCATGAAATGGATTAACTTTTGTGAAATCTTCCTGCTTATTTGGTTACACACCTATAAACGAGCCCGGATGTTAGTGGAGTTGTCTTGGCGATGGGGAAAGAATTTTCCTTGCGATACGGTGGAAATCGGTGGAGTGCAAGCTACACGCATACACACGCGTGTGTGTGTGTGTGTGTAATCAAGAATAATTCCAAAGCTGATAAAATGTCGGTTGCTCGAAAGAGGGCGGTTTCAGTGGCCCACGTCCCCGGTTTTACGTTTCACTGGGCGTACGACTGTTGGCGCTTGGTTGTTGGAAATTGGCTGCGCGCACTGTGCAGTCGTCGCAGGCCTACCCATTCAATCGAATCTTGTGCTAGTGATCGAAAATGAAAAGCTTCTTGCTGCCGTTCGCCTGGCTCGTGGTATTTCGCGTGCCGCGGATGGGGGCGAGCGAGGAGGTGTTGAACTGCAAAGACATCACCACCAACACCCCGATAATGGAACTGAAGAGATACCTGTTTTGTCTTTACGATTCGGAGGTGAGGCCGACCGAGAATTACAGGAACGCCACTGCTGTTCGCTTTGGCCTTAGCATAATGCACTTCGAAGTGGTGAGTAGGTAGTTTAGCTCAAGGCCCAAGCTGGGAATGATAGTGCAACTATTTCGGAATTTCGGATTCCACTCTCGTTCTTACCAATTAGTTGAGAAAGCTCTTATTCACCAGGACGAGCTGGCAAACACGATCGAGATGCTCGTTTGGACGAGACTGGTGAGTAGATTTATGCACTGGCATGTAGGTACATACCAGAGTTGGGCAAAATGCAATCTAATTACAAATTACAAATTCCGATTAAAATGTAATTGTGTAACTGACTAACACACTATTTTCTGTAATCGTTAATTTGGGTAGTTGACAAAATTGTGCTCAACTACCTAAGTTAACGATTACAGAAATTAATGTGTAATCAATTACACAATTACATTTTAATCGTGATTTGTAAATAGATTACATTTTGCCCAACTCTGGTACATACTGTAGTTTGAATAGACAACGGTGAATCGTTGATGAAAAATGGACATTTCCCGTGTTGCTGGTGGCGCGATAGGAATGGACAGATCCTCATCTCACGTGGAACCCATCCCAGTTTGGAGATATCAATTCGATTCATGTAATGAGTTACGAGATTTGGGTACCGGGTATCACGTTGCACAGCGCGTAAGTTTGAGATGCCAGTAGCGAGTATGTAGTGACTATATTCAGTGGCGGACGTAAGGAAAAAGGCGCAGGTGGCAATCATTCCGAGAGGCCCATTTTTTCTGGGTAATTTACTAAAAGTAGCACAGAAAAAAAATTAGTGTTTGGATAAAATCATAATTTTTTTTAAGTTAAATCCGCCACTGACTGTATTGTGACACGCTGGACGAATAAAATTGATCTACCCTGTGACGATTATTTTTCAACTGCGTTCAGGACGAGCCAGGACATCGACGTCAATATGCCAATAACCCAATGCATCTTGAACCACGAAGGGCATGTGCTTTGCGTGCCGGTAACGGTGTACAGGACGCACTGCGATTCGGACCATACTTGGTGGCCTTTCGATATGATGAATTGTTCCGTGCATGTCTCTCCTTGGTCTTACAGCAGCAACGAAATCGATGTGCATCCCTGGGACGTTGAATACAGTGCCCAAGTGTGTACCGTGCTCTTTTACCGCGTCCAACTTCCCGATGTAACTGTATATGGAATTAGAGATTAATCTGAAGGCGTTTTAATCCTCAGGAGACGGATAAACTGAACGAAAATCACTTGGAGTGGAAGGTATTGGAAATACTTGTGAGCAATCGCACGATGGAATCGATATTTCCTTCCAATTTCACTAGTAGCTTAATTTCTTATCATATTCTTCTGAAAAGATATGCATCCATGTATATCGGAATTTACACCATGCTGGCTATAGGTTTGTAACAATTACAACGCATACGGTTATTAATTGTTGCATATTAAACGACGGGACGCAAGGCTTAAGCTGTTAAGGGGAGGTTCCGGTCTAGAGCCCATAAAAATAGGTGATCTTTAGGAATTAATTACAGGAAAACAACTATATATAATTTAGTGGGACTTCTGGCATTGAATTATGGATGTCTTAAATTATAGAAATATATTTTTTGTTTAATAATTAATCATTGCAGACGGCACTGGGGAGTCGTTGAAGTGAAAGCTTAAAAAAATTCATCCAAATCGGTGGGACCTGCACCTCCAAAAGTTATTATCCGATTCGACTGAAACTTTTTTATTTTGAAGAATATACTTCTGGCTAGGAGGGAAACCAGAAAAATTACAAAAATTACAATTTTTGAGAAAATAACGACACTTGAAGTTTCAAATAAATCACTTTCTCCTTATATTTTTCGTCCTTTCAACGCCTTTAAAAATGATAAATTTGTCATTTTTTGTATTTTTTTCTGGTTTCGAATCGGATAATAACTTTTGGAGATACAGGTGCCACCGATTTTGAGAACACTGTTTCGAGAAAAACGCAGTTAAAGTTTTAGGTACGTGAGTGCCGAGTGGCCGGTTGTTACCCATGCATTTGCCGCTACTTAAATACCTATAACTTCGGGAATTTTACGAATTTCAACAAATCCTTTTAAACGCGTATTCCTAAATGGTTGAACATTCGAAAAATGAAATATAAAAAAATCTATTTTTAGACCGTGACCTCCCCTTAAGGGGGTATACCTAGTCAGGCGGCCGAAAAGAGGCGAATGTTTGTGAATTTTTTTCGAAAAAATGGAAGCATATAGTTTTACAGAACTTTTTGTACTTAAAAGAGCAACATTTAAAGAAGTTTTGGTAATTTTTTGGTAGAAAAATATTTACGTTTATAATAAAGTAACTAGCGACATCCAAGAGGCCCTTTTAAAAATTTATCTAAAATCAAAAAACAAAAAAGATTTCGTTAGTATATTAATGTATCGTCTGATTAACGGAGAGAATTTCTGAAATACGAATTTAAAACAAAATGGTGGCTTTTTAAATTTGAAGTCCTGATTTCTTTCGCGTGATTTTTGCACGAAAAAATCGGTATTTTGTTTTAAATTAATATTTCGGAAATTCCCTCCGTTGATCGGAGAATCATTAATATACTAACGGAATATTTTGTTATTTTAGATAATCTGGTTCTGAATGGCAGTGCTCACCGCAAATCAAATTTTTAAAAAGGCTCCTTGGATGCCGCTTGTTACTTTATTATAAACGTAAATATTTTTCTACCAAAAAATTACCAAAACTTCTTTAAATGTTGCTCTTTTAAGTGCAAAAAGTTTTGTAAAAATATATGCCTCCGCTTTTTCAAAAAAAAATCACAAACATTCGCCTCTTTTCGGCCGCCTGACTAGGTACAACCCCTTAAATTAAATGCGCATTTCGTATTTGTTCCTGTGCAGTGCTGATGACAATGACGTTGATGACACTTTGGCTGGAGCCAAGCTCCACGGAACGCATGATAATTGCAAATTTGAATTTTGTCGTTCATCTAATTGCCTTGCAAGATCTATGCTGGGTTATTCCTTTCAATGGTAGTCGTTCGCCACAACTACGTAAGTCTCGTCATTTCCTAGGAATCCCTTTTTTAATCGCAGCGCAGCAGGCTTCAGATACAACTATAGTTAATCATGAGGGAGAGAATCGAACGCACCGACGTTTCCGACGCACAATTTCCGTTCTTTTCGTTTTCTTTCAGTTCGGTTTTACGAGAGCTCCTTGATCATGGCTGCGTTCTCGCTTATTTTAACCAGCATCCTGCGCCACTTGCAGCAATCAAAAGCTGACGCGCCTACGTGGGTATCGTCAGGCACCGTCTTAATTTTGAAAAGCAGGGTAGGCCAAATTCTCTTAATGAGTACGTTGGATCCGAAGGTATCGGCTAAAATGCAGCTACTGAATGCCGACGACAACACTAATCTTGTGTCTCCGAATAAAGCGGACTCTACTTGGAGGTATATCTCAATTCTGATCGGGTGGCTTGCGCTTTTCAGCATTCTATTTGTCTATGTAATAATGTTGGCCGTTTTCCTTCCGACAAGCGCGAGTGCAAGTCACTTTGCGTCCAACGGATAATTCGTCGAACGAATCGCGAGAGTAAGTGAAGGTTTTCAACGTATGTACAGTGAGTAACGAAAATATTCGGACAATTTTTGAAACCGCATAACTATTTTAAAATTAATCCAAACGACTTGAGTTTTCTTGAGAAGCTAGAAGGATTAGTTTGCTAAGTGACATTATTCGTCGTTTTGAAAAAAATTGCAATTGGTCGGAATAGCGAAAAACTTCAACTTTTTTATCTGAGCCTGTAATGAAAATTTAAAAATCTTATTCTGCGATGTTTAAACGTGTATAGTTCAGAGTAATGTTAACAGATTTAGATGAAATTTTAAGCATGTATACACCTTACTTAAATCTACAAACGGGATTTTTAAATTTTCATTACAGGCTCAGATAAAAAAGTTTAAAAACGACTTTTACTATTTTGTTTTTGCTATTCCGACCAAGTGCATTTTTTTTCAAAACGACGTAACATGTCAACTAGCAGACTAATCTGTCTACCTGGTTTCTAAAAAAACTCAAGTCGTTTGAATTAAATTTAAAAAAGTTATGCGATTTTAAAGTGTCCGAATATTTTCGTTACTCATGTATAAATGCAAATGTTCAGTTAGTTAAAATAGGCACACAGCCTGATAGATGATAGATGAACGATTCGATGACTAGAATGTATTAAAAAGATTAGCACCATGTTCTCGTTTATTTCGTTCTCTGATAAATACATTTACTTCGGAAAAACATTTTGGCCTTAATTGATCGATCCTCGCGTGCATTAAACAGCGCGGCAGATTCAATTCTAAATGAAGGGGATTGTAAGAATAGGGGAGAACGTTCTGTTTATAGTATGCGTTATATTTACGATGAGATTGTACACGAAAGGGCGAGCGTTATGATTCGTGCGACTGTGACTGTGCCGCGTGACTATAAAAGTATTGTAGCGATAGATACAGCTAATACACTGAGAATGCTCCCTATCCACCTTGGTTCCCATCGGAATACAGGGCAGCTCTGTCAACAATTTCTTACATTATGTACACGTCAAAATGTAGCATTCAATTCACGCGAATGACAAACGACAAACGACGAATTCATTTATACGTATAACGACAATTATAACGTAAATAACATGTATGTTATATACACAGTAAATTATATGTATAAAGTGAAAAAGGAGAAAAAAAACAACCGCCCGGAAGGGACAAGAGCAATCTCATTTCACGGGCTATTTCTCTTTCGTCAAATAGGCTAACGAGTGGTGAACGAAAACACGATTCGTGCAATACAAGTATTGCGAGTTTTGAGAAGATTCGAAACCGCATGTCGAGATCGCTACTCAACGAAGGTGACGGGTAGAGTCGAAGGGGAGAATGTAATTATCGCGGGTCTCACTGTGACTGATATAGTAAATAATCTTTTAGAGCACGCGGAAGTGGAAGCGAATCGATTGCGTCTCTCCTGGTATACTGCAGTATAGCGTCACGGCAGGCACTCTGCAGGGTAGATACTGCTGGAACAGATAAATGTTAAAAAAAGAGGCAGCAGATTATCTACGGTAGCGTTTTGAAACAGAGGAGCGCAACATACCGCCGTACAGTTGGACTATCCTGACTTGTTTGGTGGTACCGTAGATATCCACTACAGCTCGTAAAGGTCCCGCCTTATAGGGTATGTCCTTCCCACAGACCCCTTGATCCTCGCCGTTTATTATAAAATGCATTTCTGCCTTGTCAGAGCCAGCCTGTGGCACGTACATAATCCCGATACGACTACCTGCATCTGTGGGTAGAATATACTGAGAAGAATCGATTGTGTTTGGTCTAAGAGCATTATACGGAATAACTCCTCGAGACGTTTGCACGTTAACTCCGTCTGTTATCAGTTTCTTCTCCCTGGATGGTATTCCCTCGCCTTGGAAAGTGTATTAATGGGTTAATTAATCGTGTAGTCCTAGTCTATGTAAATGGACGCTGCGTGTTCTCACCGAAGCCCGTGCCCGCGATGTTCTCGAAGCTGTCCCATATCGTGTAGCTCTTGGTAATAGCGAATATCCATGTGTGCCCCAGTTTGACCAGATTGGGCATCGCGTATTGCGGCAAACTATTGCACACGGAGGCTGGATCGATGAGCGTGAGACCGAGTCGCATGTGACCGCTCCATCCTCTCTCGGTCTTCTCAATTTCTACCAGGAAGATCTCGCCTGGCTGCAGCGGCTTCTCGCTGAACGCCAGGGAGTTGGCGAAGCTGACGGCGCGATATGCCACCGTGCTGTCCTCGCGGAGCACGATATTCTCCCCGTGGGTAGGGTGGAACCTCGTTACTATCTTCCTGGACTTCTCTGTCATCGTGTTGACTACTTCGGAGAAGATTCGGCCCCGAGTACCGGTACTACGAGTTAACGCTGTACGGACTCGTGTTTGCGAGAAACTTCATCGAGACGAACGATGTTCCGTGGGAAACAGTCGTTAGACGTACCAACACTCGCCGGGAAACAGCGTGGAACGTGGATGCACCCTCCGCACGGAATGTCCGACTTGAATGACACATTGGAATGCTTTTGGCAATGGTTTACGCTCACGCTTACATGATTACTCGGGGCGGCGGGCGGCACGGAGAGTGAGGTTAGGTGTCGATCGCGGCAGTGCTTTTTGCGGTTGACGAGATCGTTGCCGAGTGTCGCGGTCGTGCGGTACATTATTTAAAATAATCGTTGTTATAAGAAACTTCTATGCCGATTCCCATTGTGATCCCGATTCGCGAATGAGGACAGAAGCGGACGCGAAGTTAAAGGTATTTCAACATTACGAGAAATTCTACAAATACAAGGGAAACAGCTGGTTTAGCGCACCGTAGCTTACGTACCCGCGAACCGTTCGTTTCCCTAGTCAACGTTTTTCGCCTGATTTCTAACCTAATTCGAAGATTCTTTTACTAATAATAATAACAGTTCGAACTCCTTCGGTAGTACAAATGTATATAGCTTTGTGGTATCGCTCGTGGAATATCAAAAGAAATGAAATGTGAAATATTCAAATATTGTCGCGATGCGTTCCGGGATCTTGGTCTTATCGATAGCAGAGCGTCGCTGTCGCGACCACGCGACCATTAGACGTTACACGCACACCCCTCTTTCTGCATGTAGCAAACCAATGATATTGCTATTTTGTTCAAGGGATAGTTCGTGATTAGCCTAGATTTCAATAGATTTCGTTATTTAGTAAGAATACTGTTTATTTCATTCAAAAATTCCTCTCAAATAGTACACCCAGTTGATATCAGAGAGGTCGTGATCGGAACAATATACCAACAGCTTTCCTGTAACAGGATACCTTTCTCTCGTAACATTTTCATCGTCCTCTTCGTCAGCCAAAAGACTCACTTTGATATCGATAACCTTCAGGAAAATGTTGGTGCGAAAATATCAGAATAGGGAAGATAAAAATGGTAAGGAAACACTGAATCGTACCTGCTTGGATTGTAGAGTCGTCGATAGCGTTTCTAGTGCGAAAGTCTTAGGCAGGTCGAGGAAGAAATTGAAAGTCTTAGTTTCTTGAAAAATATTCCGGAAAGGTATCGATGTGGATGACTCTTGGGTAATTACGTAAGGTCCCGTGGGCTTTGGTAACGAGTACGTACCAATCAAAGGGAACCTACGAGATAAACAGAATTTGTTTTTAATCTGTTTCTCGAGATTCACACGCTCATATCCTTACTCAAAGTCTCCAGCAGTACTGGAGGATGCCGTTAATGTGGCAGTGACGTTTTCGACATTGCACGGCTCGTAAATAACGTCGATCACGCCCTCGCTCGATCTTGGCACTTGAATGCTTTTTGGACCGATGAAACAGTTGTTATCCACCTGCGACGTGATGCAAAATCGAAATTTTTCTCCACGACATCACAGTGGGTGAAAGAGATTGGGTTGTTTAGGTTCGTTCGACGTACTGTGATCGCGAATTGAGCCGCTTCGTTGGTATAGTTGTTGAGAACTAGTGGAAACGTGCAAGAGGCTCCCAGAGTTGCGCGCGCGCGAGTCACTTTTTCCGGAAGTGCTGGTGTAGCTTTCAGTCGTAACTCGTACGGAAAGCTTCCGAGTTGTTCGCAATTAATGTCGAGCGCCACGACAGATTCCTCGGATGGCAGTATTGGGTAATATGCCACTTGAATGTACTCCTACAGTTTACAGCGACAGTATCGTAAATGTAGGAGAAAAGTCGGAAAGGAACCGCGTTAACTTACACGCGACAATGACAGCACAGTTCTCGGCAGATGACGAATAGTGACGAACGGATGATGACACTCTGCCGCGTACGTTATGGACTCGTATTCCAGAGGATTTTCCAGCTTTATAGCGTGACATAGCTCAGATCGGACCGGGCTTGTCAGTTTGATCGATTCGATCACTTCCGGCTCCGTGAGGTCGTACTCGATTTCGTAGAATTGATACTCGTTGTCCTCGTTGGTGAACGTCACCTGAATCGATTTTTAATCTGAATTAAGCATGAAAAGTATGCAAGTTTCAACGTTGTTTTAAACCTTTGATACTACAAACTTTGAAATGGAAAGTTGACTTCTCATAGCAGTGGAAGACTGCGCGATAGTCTCTTTGGCTATTCGGTGGAACGTCGATGGTATTATTCCCGACAAAGGTGAACAGGGGAGTATGCTATTGAGAAAAGATAATTGTGCATATTCATAGTGGAAAACGCGTGATTCGACCAGAAGCAGAAGTCGAACTTTTGATTCAGCTACGTCGATTGTCACCAGTTCAATCTTGCAACGGAATCGCTGTTTTCTGTCGAGCCAGTTGTGGACGGGCAATAATTCGGTGTACTTTGTTTTCGCGGGGAACTGGCGGCAAATTTTTTCGAGAACTTGCGGAGGCGAGCTCCTCCCACGGAGGGAATAAAGTAGGGGAGCTCCATCGTCTGGTATTTTCAATAGCAGCGTACTCTATATATATAGATATATCATGTAAAAGGGAATAAAAGAGAAAATAATATTTTGCGCTGAAAGGGAAATCCTGATGTCAAGTGTATATATGAACATTGAAAATCAGAGGTTGTTCTGTTAATCGTTAATCTACGTATTACGAAATCTGTTACAATATGCAGAGCATCCTCGGTGTTTGTGACGAGAGGCGCATAAGTGACGAGGCACGAGGCAAATCCTTTAGCAGGAACATTCAAAACCTCGTCGACAGAGAAATAATTGCCGGATACTTGAGGCTTGAGTTTCCAAGGTACGTTCGTATCATTTGCCACGACTATGGATCGCGTCTGCTGTTCGCGAACAACACAGTCGAAAAGAATGGTCTCGGTTGCTTCTGGCAGTTTACAGCATTCCCCGCTAACCCTGAGCGTTAGGGGACCGTACTTCTCCACCTCTATGACTGCCTTAAAAAAGTAATAGATTTCGTTGTAACAATGTGACGCGTGGTATGCTTGTGAGTGCCACTCACTTCACCCTCGATTGAACCGCGTTTCCCAGAAGGCTTCAGCTTTACAAGGAAACTTATGTCCATACCGGGGGAGCAGTAGCCAGACGCGGGGGTGATACTATAATCTTTCGGCAATTTCGACGTATTCCACTTGAATCTAAATAGATGAATTCTCGCGTCAGGTTTTCACTTTACTATTGCGACACGTCGCGGTGGTGTTGGGAAAGTGTTGATGTTTAATCTTAACGAGAACCGAAACGAACAACCAGTGGCGGATTTAACTTCAAAAAAGAAATTATGACTTTATCCAAACACTATATCTTTTTTCTACACTACTACACTTAGCCCGTTTTTACTACACTACCTCTTCATGTTGCTGAAGAAATACCCCCTCCCCCCCCCCCCCCCCCAAAAAAAAACTTCTGCTACCTGGGCCTTTTCCCTTAAATCCGCCACTGTGACCAGCACTTGGACCAACCTTGCGCCGACGTCTCCGGTGTTCATCAAGAGCACCGTAGCTTCTGCGCTGCACCCACGGACAACCGTGCCGAGAGAAAGACGGCTCCTGTTTAATCGGAATTCTGCCCCGATGCAACTTGCGCGCAGCACGAATAGTGGCAGGATCATGGAGGGCGTGGAAAGGGCCACTTTGCTGGTGAATGGTCTGAGTCTGAAAGTAGGCTTGAAGCTGATGGTCACGTTGATTGTTTGGTTGGGTCGTACGATCACATTGGACGATGGTTCGATCCGTAGAACGTCCGATAGGTGCACTTCCCCGGTTTCAAGCTCAATATCGGTGGTCCAGGAACGTTTCGTTTCCAGCACGGATGCGTACGCCAACACACTGTTATTCTCCTCGTTCTCTCGGATCGCGCACGGTCGTGCACGATCATGTTGCTCCTCGTAGCCGGCCAGATTTCGCATTAGATCAAATTTCACTTGGATCAACGCTGAGCCTTCGTTTACCACCGGCACTTTTCTGCTGACGGCCTTGAAAGCGCAAACGCTGCCCAGATCGATAAATTTGTCCCGTGGGTTCACCAGTCGGATCTGGAAAATCGTTTCCAGAGTCTTCAATCGTTTAATAAAAAGCACCCGGCCTTATCGAGCCTAAGCGAAGTTTCTGAATACACAGTTCTCGCAAGCCGGTTTCAAGCTTCGCTGATTTATTTAAACAGGACTAGCTCTTACTATATAAATTGTACAGAATTGTACAAAATACCGTCGATGCAGCTCTCGGTTTGAAAAGACGCTAATGACTTATTAAAGAAGTCTAATGCAGTATGTTTGCTCGTTAACAAGGAAAGGTCTCGAAATCGGAAATTCAAATAATTCTGAAACTTTGTGAATATGTAGGGGATTTCCTCCCGATTACAACGCAGTTTTTGTTTGCTGCCCAAATTCACTCGAACGGGGTGAAATTAACCCTTGAAAAATCGGCTATTTACCGATTTTGTGTTATAACTCACGAACTGTAGGAGATAGAAAAAAAGTTTCAAGACAAAAGTTACTCCTTTTAATTAGATCTATCATTTGGTAAAAAAATTATTTTACATTTCACGAGTTATAACACAAAATCGGAAACTAACCGCATTATCAGGGGTCAATTCCACCTCCTTAGAGTGAATTTGGCCAGCAAACAAAATTTACGTTGTAATCAGGAGG
This sequence comes from Andrena bucephala, assembly GCA_947577245.1. Lineage (NCBI taxonomy): Eukaryota > Metazoa > Arthropoda > Insecta > Hymenoptera > Andrenidae > Andrena > Andrena bucephala. The sequence goes on along the minus strand of OX387717.1, from coordinate 33,373,593 downwards.
AAATCCCCTACATAATCACAAAGTTTCAGAATTTTTTGAATTTCCGGTTTCGGGATGTTCCCTTGTAAGTTGGATATCCTGTTTATAGGACCAGCACGCGCTACCCTAGTTAAGACCGTGGGTTTGAATAAGGGAAGTGATCTTATACCGATCTTATTTATGACAATTGTAAACATGCCTTGTAAGTGATTCCCTCGCCGGCGATAATGACTTTCCTCTCGTACCCCGAGTTGATCGTGAACACCAGACATTCCTGATACTTCGTTTCCTCGAGTGGTCGGAACACGATCGATATAGCGATCGTTGAGTGAGCAGCGAGAGCCTCCGAGATGGAATTCATGTCGACCGATAGGTGCGGCTGGTCCTCGAATTTGCATTCGATTCTGCCATAGAATAAACGTAAACCGGATATTAAGAAAGATCGGTAATGCTTGTGTAGCATCTTACACGTATGCCACGTCTTCTGCGTTGGTCAACAGAAGCTCCACGTAATAAGAGAGCGCGTTATTCTCTTGTATGTAACACGGGCCGAAATCGTGGCGAACGAAGCTGAAGTCGACAGCAGGCTTCTTCGAAGAAGCTCTCAGCAGAAATAAGTATGTGGGCCCATTCGAGATCTGGAATTCATTCGAGTGGTTCGACGCACGAGACGAGAGGAGGCGTGAATCGGCCAGCTTACTTTCAACGCAAGCCGGTGATCTTTGACCGTCGTTTTCCGAAATGTGGTCAACGTTAGGCAACAAGTCGATCGAGATTCGGCAACTACGTGCCCCTGTTCATGCGCGATCGCCACGCTATAGGCTTTCTTGTTAGTTATCTGTGGCGTCATGCCGCGGTCCCAGGCGTAATGAAACATTATTCTGCCGGAATTCGCAATGTCGAAGTTGACGGTGATCGGTACCTTCAGCATCAGCTATGGATAAGATCGACGAGTGTTCTAACTTACGTATGTAGGGTAAACGCACTAATAAATTAACGCTATTTTATAATTATTATATTAATTGATTCCACGTGCTGCAAAAATTGTTCGGATATGAAGCAAGAAATAAAAGAAATAATTTTAATAAAAAAATGTTCAAGCACTGGCACGTGCTCATTTACTGGTACGTCCACCCTATGTAGGTAGCCAACTCGAGTGACTTTTCTCCAACAATGTTGAGCCAGCTCACTTTGCCCAGGTCGATTATGTTTTCCGAATCCTTGCTGGCTTCCACTATTTCACCCGCCGCGTTCCAGTAAGAGACCGAAGATGCGACCTCGTAAACGGAGGCGGTCACAAAAACGGTGAGAGGACTTTTCATCAGCTTCACGGCGCACTGAATGGAAAAGTTGAATTCGCCGACCCGGCTTGGATGATACTCGACCCTGTGGATGAATTAAAAACCTCACCGAGCCATTCCGTTCGCGGCTTCCCGCCGCCGCGCCGCTCTAATTCAACGATACATATTCCAGATACGAAAAAATATTGAATGATGAATATCAATTATATTCGGCCGATAACGCGTTAAAATACAAAGCGTATCGGTTAAGAGTCGAGGGATTTTGTTGATTGAACTCCATTAATCGGAAATAACGATAGTCACCACAATAGTTGTTCGCTGTTCGATGCGAGGATTCCAGTAATTGGAGTGACGGCGAGCTTTTGAAATTTACCCTCGGAGTACAAAGACTCTTCCAACACGTTGAACGGTATGGGAAAATTCTCGTCGTTCAACAGGCTTATCGGATCCCGAACTCTGAATCCTAACAGCGAGCAAACAAGTGCATGGCAATGTACAGTGCGTTCAGTTGAAAAATGCAATAACGTTTCATGCAGAGATGGGCAAAGATTTATTTAAATAAAAATGTCGAGTTCGAATAAAAAAGTATCTTTCACTCGATACGTTATTTAAATAATTTTTTATTTAGATAATGCCAAACTCTGATGTGCATATTGTATATTGGAACTCTACCCAAGATAGTTGGCTTCAGTTTCACGTGAGCGGTAAGGCAGTGCACCGAGGGCTCGGTCACGATGCCGACGACCAGAAAAAGGCACTCCAGATTGTATCTCTGGATGGAGAAGAGCCAGAAGGACTCGAACACACCGACGTCCTCTGCGAAGAACGTGAAAGCCAGGTCGGTTTGTTGTCCGCTTTCCGCCACCCCCTCGGACACTGTGCACTGAAAGTTCGATATCTCGTTAGCCAGACGAGGCGTTCGATCCTTCCAGGAAAATCGGTAATCGTCTGTCGTTGGATTGATAAGGTGGAAATTCCTGAAATCGATAAAGTATATATTTATACGGACTCGTCCGCGTCTATTCTCGTGTTCACTTGTCGCTAAACATTCAGTTTTACTTGACATGATTCTCCCCGACGCCGACTACGTTAAATTCGAATGCCCTGACATTCTGCCATAAATTAGAATCATCTGTGTCGTATCCAACCGGGCCTGGTAGCTTTGGGTCTCGCCTGCCGCTGGTTACGTAGTCGGTCTCTTGCACGTCGAAATGGCAATACGGCAATAAACTTCTCGCCGCGACGGGAATCGTCAAGTTCGTCTGCGCTGGATTCAGATTTTCTACCCTGCTCAACAAGATCACATTTTCGTCTTTCTATTTCCAACTTTCCCTCTGCCTTAGAGTGAATTGCACTTAAATTTTAATCTTTAGAGATATATAGAGGATATATAGATATGTATCACGCAATTTTTTGCTGCTCAAATTCACTCTAAGGGGGTGAAATTGAGACTTGAAAATCCGTCTATTTTCCGATTTTTTATAACTCGCGAAGTATAAGAACTGTAAGTTACCAAATGATAGTCCTAATTAAAAGAAACCTCTTTTGCCTGAGAACATTTTCAGGGGCAGCAAACAAATTTGCGTTGCACTCAGAAGGACATTCCCTATATATTCACAAAGTTTCACAATTTTTTGAATTCTCGGGTTCGGGATCTTCCCTTGTCAAAAGTACTATGAGGGTTGAAACTTTCTAAGCCGTCGTACACGAAATTGGTTACTCCTACGAAAAGAACTCATAGAACCTTTTTTGTAGAGAATTTGCTAAGTTATAAAATTCATAATAACTATTTTCGTCGTAAAACTGATATATATCGAGATATTCCTGGAAAACTGTTGTTTTTTACCCTTGCCCTTTTATAAAATTTTTATTGACATCGATGGAGAATTTGAAGCTTGCTGGGAATTTTTCCACAGACATATCCTAATTTCACTGGACTAATTCACGAACCCGAGCCCGTTACACGTATACATACTTATGTATCCTACTCGTTACCTACTTTGCACATACCTGCACATAAGGTAGGCCTTGTAGTAGAACACGTCCAAGGGTGAGAACTTGAATGCGCATTCTATGGACTGCCCAGGCGGTATAGTACCTCCCTCCGGATAAATTGCAAACGGCAAATCGTCACCGTCTAACCAGCTGTCGGTGGTCCGTTGCGAGAAGCCAGCAGTGCTACTGAAAAGATCCGACGGCCTTGCGCTCGAAGTTGCTCTAGTGTCCGTGTCTACGTTCAGAAACATTTGAAAACCATAGCGGGGACGAAATCGTTACTAAGCTCAGATATATTGGCCGGTCTGAAGTTGTTTCCCGAACAACGATCGAGGGGAAATCGGCCCCCTCCAGTGAGCCTACTCCTCGCTTTCACGTTCTCGCTCTCTCTCGCCCTACGCCACGAGGCTCCCTGGAGGGGGCCGATACCCCCTCAATATATCTGAGCTCCACCAAAGTCTAAGAATCTAGATCATCGAAATCGCGCAATGCCACGGAATTATGTACCGTGAGAGGAGGGCGTGGATCGTCGTAAATATAGATTCGCGCTGTCGCCCTGGGCCCTTTCGTCTCTGTCGAAATTCACGCGGGACAGTGTGCTCGTTGTCCTCAATTTCCTCGGTGCGGAGAAAATTCCCCTGGACGATTTAGAATTCGTCCGAGAAACAGCCCCATACTCCGGGGACCTCGGCGTGGATGTGACGTTCCGATCGTTTTCCAGTAATCTTTTCGGATATTGCTCGTCGGTGGTTATCTTCCAGGCGAACACTGTATTCACCACGCCCGGGTTCGATAGCGTAAACTTGTACTCCCGGGTCTGACGAACGAAATTCTCGGTCTCGTTAAAACACGCTCGGTATAGTGGGATGTAATTGGTGGGACGGAAAAGTGTGTATGCACCTGGAACATGAGCGTGTCCTTGAAAGAAATCTCTTGGACGGGGCAAAGGTATTCGGAGAACGCCACCGTAGCGTTCAGCAGCACTTCTATGTATTTGCCTGTCCCAGGGACCATTTCGCAGATTGGCTCGATAGTCGGCTGCACCACTTTCTTCGATAATACTTCCACCTCCTTCGGCTGGTCGACGATGTCGGGGTGCACTTTCTCCCAGCGCACCTCCGTCTGTCTGTCATCCCAGCCCGGACCATCCACCGAGTCAAGCATCTCGATTTCCCAGATGGTACACTCGATGGCACTCTATCGGGCAGTGAAACATCAGATTAACGAAAGAATATGTAGTAGCTGGAACGTCTCCAGGTCCTTTCTTCACCCTATAAATAGATATCGGTTATCTTACGTTTCGACTTCTACAGAGCACTTACGTTTGTATGATTTGTAGGCTCCGATGCTAGGAAAGTAGCAACGGTTTCCTTGCACGCGAGATACTTGATGTGTCCGATCGACGGCACGAACACAACGCTTGGATGCGCGCTCCATTGGAAACGGAACCACCGGTCCGTCGATTTATTGGCAATCTTGAAAGTCTTTTTGTACATTTTGCTAACGAAGCAGAGGCCATAGCTGAGGCTGTAGGTCAGAGATACCGCCAACGCCAAGCCATTCGAGACTACAGAATAGGAATAATCGTGCTAATAGACAAATCCAGCGACTCCTCCCGATTCTATTACACTTTACCTGACGTCAGAGAATTCTGACGGGATACTTCAGACGGAATTCTGCTGGCCCTTTGTCGTTTGCGGACGGATTCCCGGTGCGCGGTCTTCACCTTCTGCGTGTCCTCGTCCATCTCCAAACCGTACAGCACCATTGCTTCCATGTACGATTCCGCCTCGAGATTTATCGTCAGATTTTCGTACGGATTGTCAACGACAAACAGGCGAATTTTGCCGGTGTGCTTCCCGATCTCGTCGGAGGAGAACGCCACCTTGAAACGAGCCACCTTCCCGGGCATCAGGCCAACCACGGTGCATCGGACATTGCTCTCTAAAAATTTCGCCCACATTTTCTATCCGAAGCTTTGCGAATGGCGAACGAAACAGGTGGAATGAATCGAACGAGTCGAATGAATTCACCGGGACAATCGTTGTCCAAAAATTGCAAGAAATGCCGAGTCTCCGAGGTGGCCGAGAAGCCGAACAGGCCGTTCTGGTCCTCGTCAATCTCCACGATGATTTTCGCTTTAACGAACCCGATATTCTCCAGAGCAAACTGCCTGTAACTGACTTCGTTGATCAGTGTACGGGGAAACTTCAAGCTGCCGCTTTCCCGGCTTCCGTGGAGCGGTTCTATGATCGCTACTTCCGGAACGCAAGACTCCCCTATCAGCTTGACGGATAGCTTTTCCTCGCCTAAATGCGCCGGCAGGACTAACACTACCTCCAAAGTTTCTTCGAATGTCTGCGAAGATCCACGCGCCGATTTGAAATGTGGACGTTTGAAGATCGTCACATTAGAGTCGGACATTATAAATAAAAATTTATTCGCGCCGCTTACTCACCTCTATGATGGCCGGCGTGAAAGACACCGTGACCGTTTTGCAGCTCATAGGAGGGACGCGTTCGTGTAGCGGCTCCACTTGGAACGTGTCCGGTTTGGCTGTCGCCGGCATCAATGAACCCGGCTTTAAGAGCACCTCGACGTCCGCGGTCACTGCGTTTCGATTGTACAGCCTGAAGCAAGTCGCGTGAGTGCTCGACACCCTGACGTGCCGGAAATACAGACACTTCTCTTGGCGTGCAAACACTGTGTGCGGCCCGATCTGCGCAACAGAGGCGAGAGGCAAGCAGTTCTCTCTGAAGCAACGAAGCAACCACAATAGCAACCTGTTTAGGACAATCGAAGTCTTGGATCCGTTCGAGCACGTGATTCTCTTGGAACATCGAGTCCAGATCCTGGAAATCAATGCTCGGCACCGACGAGTGTACAGACAGCGTGACCACTTTGCCGTTTCTGTCTTCGGAAAGACTGCCGTCTATAAGAACAGTGATCTGCTCCTCCTGAGTGCCGACGAATTCCGGGGTACAGTTGATGGCGATGCTTTCCGTTTGGCCCGCGTCAACGTCACCCTCGACTTTGGTCACCGTCATTGGTCCCACTATTAACTGTCCCGGTACCGAGCGATCTCTGTTCCCCGCGGATGACCAAATTAGAGGTACCTTTCACATTCGATGTAGAATGACCGATAGAGTTTACCTGGCCTCGGTTTTCCGACTTCTGCTCGATTTTTTACCGCTCCTCGAACCCGCTGTCCTTCCTGTCAAATTCCGCGTTTTATCGCCACTCTCGCTAGTCAGCTTACTCATGTAAAGCCCCAACGGATGTCTGTTTGGCACGTAAATGGTGTAATGCAACGGGAACTTGCCGGTGTTTTCTATGTGCAGGTACATGGTTTTCTCCGTGCATATGGCCAGCGTCCCGAAGTCCAGCAACGGGTACGGGTAGATGCGAAATCTTTGGTAAAAAGTGGGTAGTATATACATTTGACTAGATATCGGTATATTTTTAAAAAAAATTGAAACCGACTTCAGGAAAATAAAAATGCACTAAAAAGTAAAAAGTAATTTCTTCCCTTATTTAATCTATGACTCTCAGTTTTTTAAGTCGGCGCCAGATTTACACAGTGCAAATAATGAGGCGCTGACTTGAAAAATATGAGAGTCGTAGATTAAATAAGGAAAAAAATTACTTTTTACTTTTTAATGCATTTTTATTTTTCTGAAGACGGTTTCGATCTTTTCAAAAAAAAATTTATTTTGAACTTTTTAGTTGTATAAGTTACATAACTACATTTATTTTAAAAAATATGAGTAGGCCTATAAAAAAAGAGCTGCTCGAAAAAAAAGAACACTTTGCTAGAAATGGAAGATTCCAAAAATAAGCGACTTCAAAAAGTGAGAATAAGGATCTCTCAAATTTGTTATATGGGGTCTACAACTGAACGCGCGGAAATACTCCAAAATGCGAGAATGCATGAAATACAAAATATATAATAAGGCGAAGTTTGAATTAACCAGTACCGACAAAGTATTGAGCCAATATTGATACAGTGTAGCATGGAACCACCGAGTCGTCGCCCTCTTTCGAATAAAAAGAATATCAAAATTGGTCCATATGCTGAGGAGTTATGCGGGGACAAACAATAAAAAATAAAAAATACATACGCGTCGAATCTATAACCTCCTCCTTTTTGAAGTCGGTTAAAAATGGGTTGTTGAAGTCTATCGAATGGTACCTGGTGTAATATGCAACGAGAGAAACTGCGAGCGGGATCTCAGCGACGATCGTGGTCTCCTTATTCGCATCGACCAAGTGGCATTTCAATATTGGAGCCTTTTTAAGAATTAATTCCTTCTTCGGTATAAATGTCACCTACAACAGCAGACGGTGCATTGAGCACGCGAAACAACGTATCTGTTTTCTCTCGGTAAATATCTATGTACAAACTTGTACGGTTCTACGCGCGTTCGGGGGAACGGAGCCTGACGTCGGGCCAATTTCGAGATATCGCTTGAAAGTCCCGGGCAAATTTAATTTCTCCAATTTTTCTTTGTCTTCTAACGTAATGCTGTAATTTATATGAAGCGAACAGGGGAATGTTGAAGTAGCGATGACGATGCATATTTCTTACACGTATTTCACTTCGTAATCGCCTCGGTTTCTTATGACGAACGAGCCGTTTGTGTGCTGATGAATCATTATGTATTTCAAATCAATCGGGTTCGCATGCTCGATGTCAACGGCAACGTCGTAAGTTTCGCCTGATATGAGGATAACGTCCGTGAAGATCGGCTCTTCGGCTTCTTCTTGTTCGTGTAGAAACGCTTCGAAAGTCATGGCTTTCTTGTCGGTTACGCCCACCTGTGATGGTTTCAACGGCAAGCGATGCTTCCCCGTGATGGTTGGGACGTAAAACGTAACACAGTGGGACTTACCGTAACCCCGTGATAGCAGAACTCGATTTCCTGTTGGGCCCAGGCTTCGATCGCACCTCGAACAGGTGCGAACGTTATCCGAGGCTCGGGAGGTTCTGGGACGGTTATTTGCCAGAGAATTGGCACCGCACTTTCGTTTCTAACTGTCATAACTTGCGACTCTGTTCGGTAGAGAAGCGTGCGTCCGAACGACAGCGCTTTTCCGTCCAGGTGGATGTTGAGCTTGGTGCCCTCCACTTGCAACTGAATCGTTCAATATTAGACATGGTTGGAATTATCGTTTCATGGGCGTTCCGTGATTACCTCGAACATTTCGACCTTCGGATTATTCTTCACGCACAAGTATAGTCTCTCCGAAATGGTACCGAGCTTCGTGGCAATGGCTGATAAAACCAAAGTCTCGCATTCGCCAGGCTACGTAGATTTCACTTCTCGTTAGGAAATATATAGTTGGATACTACTTTCTACTAACAGTAAATAAGTGTAATTAAGGCTAGAGCATCGTTGCTGGTACTGGTGACGCACAGCGATCAAAAGATTCTTAGGCTGAATGGAGAAACAGCCCGGATCGGTGATATTTTCCGCCAAAGAGAACCGCACATCCGCCTCCAGTTTAGAGATGTTGCAGAAATTGAGCTTAGCCTCGCGACGGTGTGGACTGTTTAGGAATAACAAGTAGTGAAAAGTTACGAGATTACAAGATTATGTATCGTTTGTTCTTAAGGGTACTAGGCAGTCGTTTCTGTCTAAAATGAAACATTTCTGTTTCAATTAATTAGAAAGAAACCAATTGAAACTGTGACTTGTTCTTTCCCATGAAGTTTATTAACATCATAAGCTTTAAAAAAATGTTTGTTTAGTAAAAAATATGCATTATGTACGGCGCTACAGATTTTTTAAAAAAAAGTTTCTTTTGTTTTGCAGTGATAACTAAAAAACGGAGGTTTCAATCGATTCAAAACAAATTCGAGCATCTTCACAAAATGTGTAGTTTCGGACCAGACCTAAATTAAAGTTAATGAAAATTCTTATTCTTTATGAAAAGACACTAAGACCTCATCTTTTGGGGCTTGGGGGATGGTAAAACCTCACCAATGGGGTCTCAATGGGGTGTCAGTTTCTTTTCATAAAGAATAAGAGTTTTCATTAACTTTAATTTAGGTCTAATCCGAAACAACACATCTGTAGCGTCATATATAATGCATATTTTTGACTAAACAAACAAGTTTTTTAAAGCTTATGATGTTAATAAACTTCATGCCAAAGATCGAGTCTCAGTTTCAATTTGTTTCTTTGTAATTAATTGAAACAGAAGAGCTTCATTTTAGACAGGAACGACTGCCTAGTGTCCTTAAGGGGACTACTTAGGCATTCGGATCGCTCGAAAATTAAGTATTTTTTGCGAATTAATTACAAGCAGATGAAAGCAACGACAGATTTTTCCTTTTATATAATGTTTACTACTATCACGTAGAGTAAAAAATGTTTTTTTTTGTCTACATAGGGTAAACCACCCAGTAATTGACTGCATACCAGTGAATGACCATTAGGCAAAGAAATGACAATTATAAATTTAAAAATATTATATTTTTATAAATGGAGTGTAGTTGCTCTTTTAATATCCCATATTTTTAGTTACTCGTATTAAGCAAACATTAATAAGTACAATTCTTATTAAAAGTATGCGGTCATTTATTGGACTTCTACACGTTTTGCATTTTATAATCGTTTTTTTAAAAATTACGATAAGAATAATTAATTATTTTTATAGAAATTTCAAGAAAAATAAATTTAAATGCAATTTCAACAGTTGTTTTGTTGTTATACATAAATATATTCAAGTATTAATTTAAAAGGTCCCTAAATTCAACAATTCGGTCATTCACTGGTTGGTTTACCCTATATCTCTTTTACAAATGGTAATACACGAGATTATTTACACAGTGATTTAAAAAAAGTGTATTTGGTTCTGCCCTGATATTGAGCTTAAAAATAAAGATACAGTGGTTTCCTTATAGAACCTATAATTTTGGAGAGGACCTCTGAAAAAAAAATTGAACCAAAATTATTAAAATAGCGGCTAGGAGAAGGCGGTTTGTATGATAAATGTCGACTTTTGGGGTGCACAGATGGCTGTTTTTCTTGTATCTCAAGAACTAGAGCTCTTACACTGAATCCCGAGCTCCGCTTCAAAAAGGAATATAATCTTAACATGCTGTAAAAATTTCAAGTCGATCTGAACTTTGTTTTTTTTTGCAATCAGGGCAAAACCACAGAAATAACGCCTACACATCAGATGACTGTATCATCGTCATATACATGACTATATTATCAAAAAAAAATTTTTTTTAATTGTTTATAGTATTAATAAACATTACCCAAAAGTACTAGTCACAATTTGTATTCATCTCCTTGTAATTAATTCGCAAAAAATACTAGATTTTCGAGCGATTTGACTGCCTCGTCCCCTGAAGTCATGAAACCGGACCTTTTGGTTTGCCCAAGTGCCAACACCGCTCCCATATCGTAAATTCCATTGTCCAGGAAGTATGTAGGCCCATTCGCGTCGTTCACCTTCGCGCTTTCAATCTGTCACGTGTCAATCGGCAGAGAGAAGAATACTATAAGAAGACTATACGAGCAGAAAGTCTCAGTGCCAGATATGACATCTAGTATCCATTTATTACTTGTGTAAAAATCGTGGGAGGATTCATGTCCAGCCTCGGTATATCGGCGATGCCAGTGACGTTGAGTTCGTAAGTGACATTATTTCCACCCAGGATGGTGAGCGCGTAAGTCTCTTCGTAGAGACCCGTTTCTTCCGGTTGGAAGCGTATCTTGAAACTGTGCGATTCGTTCGGCTGGAGGATCCATCGAGGCTTCAAAGGCTCCTCCAGGATCACCTTTGAACCGGAGACGCTCTTCGCGTCTTCCCTTTCGATCGTCCACGGCCGGTCCTCCGTTTTGCTCGACGATATTTGCTCTTCCGTTTTACGCGACGATCTTCGTCCCCGCCTTTTGCGATTCCCTTGATTTTCTACGCGACTCTCTCGCAAGCTCGCCTCGTTGGCCTGCGTCGGTTCGCTGATCGGCAGGGCTTCCGGTATCGGTGTCAACGAGACCAGCCCATAAACGTCTGAATACATAAGTGTTGTACATACAAACGATCGACTCGACGAATTGGAACGCTCGTCTTTCTGAAATTTACGCGCACGATGGTTTTAACCAGACTTATTGTTAGTAACGTACTTCCGTGAAGCTGTCTGTCTCGTTTTTGGATGTTTCTTGACGCCAGGATGGAATAGAGCTTCGGTCGGAGATCCGGCTCTTTCGCAACCTCCGCTGCTGCGAAATTTTAGTAAGTGCACAGTTTATATCTTTACACAGTGCTGGATTAAGCAATCAGCAAAATAAGCACCGTAGAAATTTTCTGAATTTTAAAATCTAACTTTTGTTCACACGAATAAGGTAATTGCACCAGTTGTCGATCAGTTAGTAGGACGTCGAAATGTTTTTAATGAAAAAATTTATGTAAATGGACCAAAATTAAATTTTTTTCTTTTAGCAGTTAATTTTAACATTTATATAGATAATGGCAAAGTAAAAAAATAGAATCTATATATATTTAAATGTGGAAATTATAATTGAGAATAAAAATGTCGATGCCCCAGATGTCAATCGCTAAATTAGGGTCGGAACTAGGGTGACGGCATCAGTAGTTGACTACTTTTCAGAAAAACATGAAAAATAAGGTTTTCAGAAGTGACGATCTTTTGAACAAAGTGCAGTTCTCCAACTGCACTTGTTCAAAAGATCATTTTTTCTAAAAACCATATTTTTCATGTTTTTCTGAAAAGTAGTCAACTACTGATACATGGTCAACTACTGGTGCCTTTACCCTAATTGCTCTAGTAGTCGATCAAGAAAAGAGAGGTTATAAAAAAAACTTAAAGTACGAAAACGGGTACCTTTCTTTCTTTAGCCATAGTAGATCCCCTCGCAACAATGTATTTTCATTCAACACATAAAAATGTATAAAACTCGTTAGAAACACGTGTTTCATCGACCAGTGCCGGTAGCTCTATGATTAAGGAAGTCTCTTGTTTGCAGACGGAACAGAAGCAGGCTACGTAATTCCTTTCTTTTTTCATAGTTGGAATTATTATCACTTTTTAAAACTTATGACAATAATTCATATACAATTTTACATTTAAAAAACGTCATTTTTATTATAAAAATATTGTTAAAAATGGTATAAAATCATAATATTTGTGAAAATGATCGAGAACTGGGAGTTGATCGACAACTGGGGCAATTACCTTATGTGATTGCTAGTGGGTTGGATTTTATCGACCAAGTTTGTGGTTCGAACATTACGTGAATGGTAACTTACAAAGAGCGGATTTTGCCAAAATGTTTTCGCTCATCCGAGCAACTATTGTATCGTTGATGGTGTGCTGCCAAGGATCGCTGGCCTTTACGTACCACACGTGGAATTTTTGTTCCTCTGAGCGTACCTATTTTAACATCTTCTTTCAACCTCTATTTACTTTTTTAAGTTTGCCTATTTCTTTACCAAATATTCCTCCGTTACGCGTAACAAGTAAAATACGTATCTTGAACGATATTACCTCACTGGCGGTATCTGGAGGTTCTGTGTCCCTGGACTTGGGACTTTTTGATCCCCTGTTTCTCCCCGCGGAAGCTGTTTCCTGAGAAGAGGGTAGTAAGCTAAATCGTAAGAAATTATCAAGTTGCGAGCGTATGTATTATTTAGGTAGGAGGAAAATACAATGTACTCGTGCGATAGTTCCTTTTATGGGATCCCAATTATGAATTACGTTCTCTATAGCGGAAAGATCCGAATAGTATCGATCCATGGCCATCGCGACTTGTTTAATCTCGCTCGGGATATTTGCTTTTCCTAGGGATTTGTAAATCACAGATTTTAATGCCTCCGGAGACATTCACGAGCGTATATGTTACCGCGTCTTGAGCTGTCTCTGCTTTTCGTTGTTTTAGTTTTGCCGGAGGTCCCCCGTTTGCTGGAAGCCGGCCTCGAACTTGTCGACTTTTTATTACCACGCTCGCGCCTCGCCGACTTTCCGCTTCCCTTCCCGCGTCCCTTGGCTGTCTTTGAGCCGGAAGCAGGCCTACGAGTCTCCTGCAGTATCGAAACAATTGCATTCCGTGGATAAAAATCGACGACGAATCGACCGGGTTTTTGCTAGAAGAATTTCTCGGACTTTTGCGGAGCGGTCCTTTTGCTTCTGGGGGTGCAGCTTCCATTGAGCGAATCGAGCTCGTCTGCTGGATGCTCTCTCCTTTTTGCCAGGGAGGATCGATTCCAGATACATGATTCTCTCCTGGTCGGTGAGCAGATCGTAGTCGGACGAGGACATCTCGTCGATGGCCTGGATCCACGCGCTATGTTCGGCCGCTTTATCTGTTGCAAATATTCCACACATCTCCATTTCTGTCCCCTTGCATCGTTAATTTTCCGCTGCGCCTAATGCTCGAGCTAAAGATCTTACCGTGTCTTCGTGCGAACTCCTCGGCTTTGTGATTGTAATCGGCCATCGAGTTGAGGAAAGTAACGAACAGAAAGTACTCTGCGTTGCCAACGATCCGTAATAGAAGAAGCAGCGTGTCGACGGCGCTACTGCGGAGGAAATCGCTTTCCAAGCTTTGGAGGACGAAGCCGCGTTTAAAATCCTCCCCGGATAATCTGCGAATAATTAGTTCAAATTTTTATTCGAATAATTTCGAATAGGAATTGCGGATATAACGAAGTTATTCGAGAATAACGAATCATTTTTTATTTGAACAAATTTTATTAATAAAAGTAATAACTTATTCGAATATTGTCTAACTATGAGTACCGTTCTTCGAGAGCCTCGCCGAGCATCTGGGAGTCCATTCCGAGGAACGAAGTCTCCTTTTTCCTGCCACTTCCACCAGCGTTCCTCGCGCTGACTTTGCCTTTTGAACCAACTATCTGCTCCAGCTGCCTCACAGCTTGAACCGTGTACTCGTATCGACTCACGGGATCCAACCTCTCCAGTGTATCCCGAGCGGGAACTTTATCGAATTCTTTCAAAGGATCCGGTTCTTCTGGTAGCAGAAGGACTCTGTCTAATTTCATCCCAGCGGCCTCTGAACCTTTCTTCTCACCGGATTTCTGTGCTCTAGCTTTTCTCCCCCGTGATGATATTCCTCCCTTTAACTCGCCTTTTGCTGATTTACTATCGGTTTCGCGAGTCTCGCTGGAACCGTCGCGGGCCGATTTAACCACCTGTCGATCCCTAACAACGAATCATTCGATAAAACGCGCACTTGGACGTAAATAGCAAAGTGGATTCACGCTTTCTCGCACTTGTGCTTTTCGAAAGCTTCCATGTAGTTCTCATATGCGTCGTCCATGATTTGTCGTAGTTTGACCGAGCTTGTGCCGACACCGAGCGCTATTGCCTCTGTGATCGCTTTGTCGATGCAAAGTACAGGAACGTTTAGCACTGTCCCGCTTCGGCATGCTGTTTCTTGATATTCTACAATATAAACGGCGCAATGTCCGGTTTTAATCGATCTGATTGTCAGTGCTTGAATCATGAGGAATTACTGCAATCGATATTACACCTGTGAAAGGAGCACCGTGGAAAATGATACAGACTTGCTTCTTCGGCTTCATGGCTTCCGAAAGATCGTTCAGTGGGGCGGATTCCCGTTCGATACTCTCGAAAAGGTCTTTGACGGGATCCTTTGACCTATCGAGGTAACCTGAAATCGAAAACGCGTGCGTAGAACTATACGCATGTATATATACTGGGGTGGCCCTTATTTTCAACGTGCGATTTCGTTTGCTCTCACCTCCTAGTGTGGTTCCATTTTATAAAAAACTAGTCCCTGGAAAAGATTATTGCAATTTTGTTGTTGTTCTTTTTTATACATATCATAAGAACCTTGTGTTACATTTTTAATAAAGTTTATGAATTTCTATAGATTTTTTTTACTATTTTTGGCCTATCATTGTGGCTTTACTTCTTAATATTATATTAACAAAATTTCGGTAGGGCTTACCATTTTTGAGGAATTCTTTAAATCCAAACTATTGATCAATTCTAAACTTTAAGACTTGGTGCACTTTTTCAGGGACTATTTTTTTTTTTTAATTGGAACCGTTCTAGGGAGTCACAACAAAGACACCCGAAAAAAAATCGACACGTTTAAATAAGGGCCACCCCAATATGCACATACATATTTGCTTCCTTATTTTGCGCGGTATTAATACTTGGACCCAGTGGCGGATTTAAGAAAAAAGGCCCAGGTGGCAAACGTTGAGGGGCCCATTTTTTCGGGAAAATGAAAAGGTAGTTTACTAAAAGGGGGTAAATGTACAGAAAAGTATAGAAAAAAAGTGCTTGGATAAAATCATAATTTATTTTTGAGGACAGGGTCCTAGGGGGGCCTTCTAAGCGGGCCCATTTTTCGAGAAACTAAAGTGGTAGTTTACTGAAAACGGGCTCAGTGTAATAATACAGAAAGAAAATATAGTTTGGATAAAATCATACATTTTTTTAAGGATGAGGTCCTAGGGGGGGCCTTCTGGGTGGGCCCATTTTTCGAGAAACTAAAGCGGCGGTTTACTGAAAACGGGCTCAGTGTAATAATACAGAAAGAAAATATAGTTTGGATAAAATCATACACTTTTTTAAGGATGAGGTCCTAGGGGGGCCTTCTGAGTGGGCCCATTTTTCGAGAAATTAAAGCGGTGGTTTACTGGAAACGGGCTCAGTGTAATAATACAGAAAGAAAATATAGTTTGGATAAAATCATACATTTTTTTAAGGATGAGGTCCTAGGGGGGTCTTCTGAGTGGGCCCATTTTTCGAGAAACTAAAGCGGTGGTTTACTGAAAACGGGCTCAGTGTAATAATACAGATAGAAAATATAGTTTGGATAAAATCATACATTTTTTTAAGGATGAGGTCCTAGGGGGGCCTTCTGAGTGGGCCCATTTTTCGAGAAACTAAAGCGGTGGTTTACTGAAAACGGGCTCAGTGTAATAATACAGATAGAAAATATAGTTTGGATAAAATCATACATTTTTTTAAGGATGAGGTCCTAGGGGGGCCTTCTGAGTGGGCCCATTTTTCGAGAAACTAAAGCGGTGGTTTACTGAAAACGGGCTCAGTGTAATAATACAGAAAGAAAATATAGTTTGAAAAAATCATAATTTTTTGTAAGGATGGGGCCCTAGTGGGGCCTTTCGAGCAAGGGCCCAGGTGGCAACTGCTCATCGGCCGCCCTGTTAAATCCGCCACTGCTAGGACCACGAATAACCAACTTTCATTCGTTTCGCTTAGATGTTGTTGCAGTTCATCTTCGTCCAAGTTATCGATCAGCCGATTTCGAGCCGCTTCTTCGCGGAGGTCGTCGTAAAATTTCATGAAAATCGGTGGGATCGGTTCGCCCGGCTTTCTGGGAGGCAACAGTATTTCTCTGGCTTGGTAATAACTAAGCAATGCGTCCGCGACTTGATCCTCGATTTGAAAATATCTGAGAAACCAGCGTTTCTCTTTATTCCTCGCGGAACAAAGGTAAAGTATCATTCACACCGTTCTACATAACATAAAGGTTCGCGTACTCGTCTAAGTGATGCCAGAAAAACTCGACAGGGTAATCGACAGCGTTCTCAATTCTGAAAACAATCTCCTGCACCTCGGTAAACGGCACTGACGCTGCAAATTGAACACTGGGTTCGATGATATTCAGGCTTCTTTCAATCCCGCGACCCTTTAACGAAACCACATGCGTTTCCAGACTCATATTCACGGCTATCTTTAATTTCGCTTCCACGGAACACTGAAAAGTGGCAACGTCTTTCACTGATCCTTTCGTCCTGTTCGAAGTAAGCAACTGAGGGCTCGTTTCTACCGTTGTTCGAGGCTGGAAGTGTACACGAAGGATTTGTGAGTGATCAGGTGGGCAACGGTTCGATTCTTGCTGCACGTAGAATGGGCATTCCTCTACTTGTTTCTTGCCTGTGCACGTTAACTTGGCTTCCCAATCGCAATCGACCAGACCTCTGAGAAATCATGAAAATAACTGAAGCTGAAGAAAACAGTAAGAAGAGAAATGGAATATAAGCGATGCACGAGCCAGCGAGCCCTTCGGGCATGGAAGAACGGGGTGTTTTTGCTGCGGTGAGGGGGAGAATTGCTAGACTCTGGTAGTACATATAGGTAGTCCTGCCCAGTCAGCGGTTTTTTATCGGTCTCGTTCTCACGTACACGCATTTCCAGGTTCATATTTATCTGGGTCACTCGGTCGGACTTCATTCATACGCGATATTCGAACGGGGGAGATGTTTCCGGCACCGTAAATTTTCTGTACAATTCTACGATTCGGTTCGAGGGAACTTTAAATGTTCGACAGATTTTTTCCAGACACACAAATTTTGTACAGCAGAAAATGTTTATGTGTTTGTCTGTCGCCTAAAAACTTTCGAACGGTGAACTCTGGGGTCACGCAATGTGCCCCAACTCATTATGCCTAGCTAATCCAGATGAATGTGACTATTTTCACAAAAAATAAATAACTACAAATTTTTTTTTTTATACAATATCAGAATCTAAATTTCGGGCGAAGCCGAGTAGTAAAGCTAAAAACAGATGTCTCAATGCTATTTCGTTTTCGGAATGCTTATGGCTGGGTCGAGATCTGGATGGGGCTGTGACGTGAGCCATACCATCAACTCAGATTGCTATCGGGTATGATATGATTGCTCAGAGTGAGGGAGAGAGACAGAGAGGTGAAGAGTAGGAGCTCCGTTTGAGAAGATCCCTTCTGGCCGGAGGCCTGTAATTAATCACATGCCAGTTGTCCTCGAACCGTGGAATCGAAAGAGTAACATATAATTTACGTTTCCTCTTTATAAACAACCTTGTCATTATATAATCGCGTGGTTAAATTGCGAGTGAGGAAATATGGTGGATTACTGGTTCGTGATCAAGATGCACAGGACCAGACATTCCCCCACGACGACGTCTTGGAAGTCCAAAAGTTTCGGGTTCACTGTAACGTAGGGGTAGGTCACTGTTCCTTGTATGGTAATAGGGATCGTGCATCCGTGTACCACCTGAATATCATTACGTTCCATTACTCCAGGAAGAGACGAACGATTTCTCTACCGCTCGGTATCCTTTGAATAAAATCCACCGATTATGTATATACCTCTATGTGAATGGTGTGCTTCACTGGCGTGCTCCTTTCGGTATATTTCTCCCGAGTTGGATGCCAAGTTACCCCAAGAACAGCGTAGTCGCCGACCATTAACTTGGCGTGCTTGAATTTCACTTGGATGCCGGACTTCGCCAGTACCTCCTTCTTCTTCGTTCCCAACTTTTTCATTCGCATCTGCACGTCCCAGGGACCGTAGTTAATTACCATCGTAGAGTAATGCGAGGCGTGCTCGATAACCACGTGCTCCATATCTGCGTGGAAGATTTTCTTCTTTATATCGCAAAATGAATGGTTTGGAATGAGGGTTTCCCCCGATCGCACACATTCCACTTTAGAGCAAGTTGATATGTATTTGCCAAATATCCAGGGAAATGAGAATTCTTAATTAACGAGATCATTAAAACGGATGTACCGATAATGTATTGGGAAGAGAGGAGGCGAGGAATTGCTTGTCCCTTGCCGGTCGTGCTGTACTGCAGTACGATATATAAATTCGAATCGAGGAATCTTCTTGCCAAATGTCTTTCCACAGCCATGTCTATGTCCATATTACGTAGTAATATTTCGTCGTAGCAAACGATGGTCCATTCTTCCACTTAGAGGGAATATATTGGAAATGTTTATTGCTCGAATTTCTGGGTTAATTGAATTATTAAAAGTTGGGTCCGTTTTACCGATCAGAATGTCGATGTCGTCTTGGGACAAATCGTTTGCTTTTCCGGTAATGTTGCAGATGTGTGAGACAGCCTCCAGTTTCTACCGCGATAAAGCAAATCGTTGGAAAGTGTTGGAAATATTGAGAGAATTGCGTGGCTCCTTACGCTGATAATGTATTCACTGGTCAGACATTGAATCGCGGAGTATTCCAACGCGATAGGGTGTTTCAGGTGACCATTTCCACGAGGAATACACGGATACACTTGTGGAAATGATCCAAAAGCGTTCACTGTCATCGTCATTGGCATCACGTGATCGATCTGAAAAAGGTCAAATCCATTTTAGATCATGGGGTCCGGAGGGTGGGGGGGGGGGGGAGGGGGGGGCAAAAGGGGCAGTTGCCACCCCTCCTGGCCTTTGAGAAAAAATTGTATTTATTTTTAAAAATTGATCCTTATTAAGTGTACCTATATTAAAAAAGGGAATATTTTTAAATTTTTAATTTAACTGCGATTTTTTTCCATTACCTACTATATTTTTATTTACCGTCACCCCAAAGTTACCTCCACCCTGGAAAAAATCTACGGACGCCCTTGTTTTAGATATTTCAGGCTTCTGTAAATTAGATGCGCGTAGATACCTCGAGCATGAATCGACGATCGATGGGACCGAGGATCGTTGGTCGATGCTCCACTTCGAATTTAACAAATGACTGGCCATCCACAGACCCCGCGGTTGGTTCAACTTTTAAAGGGTTTATGGGGAAACAGTCGCACTGGTCGGCGCCGGGTGTCGAACTAGTTATTTTATATCGAAGCTCTATGCTGCTGCGATTCTTTAACGTGAAACTTTTCTGACTCGGCTCCAGGAATCGCTGTAATATACGTAATACCAGTATTCCGCTTCCGATTCCTGTTGCAACGCGTCGACGTGTTACCTGTTGACCAAAATCGATCACATCCGTGTCTACGGAGAATTGAATGGCGTCTGCGCTCGCGAGTATGTTGATCCTCTCAGAAGGGCCACGAACAATTTCACAAACCGCTGTGGCTTTTACTTTAAGCACCTCGAAACCGTGGAATCCTACGTGCACATGTTGCACGGTGTATGGAAGTATGGTTCCTTGGCTTGGAACGATTTTCAACACCTGAAAAAAGTTAATCCTTTCACCAGTCCTTTTCAATCAAAGGGGCCGTCTTTAAATTAAGTAAGGGTAATTTTGGCGATTTTTTACCACCCCCGGTACAAGAATTCGTAAGATTTTATATTCCAACCCCCCCTTCCATCTCCCCCTTATGTAATATTTTTTACATTTTTTTTAGTCATTGAAATTCTTTTAATGGTTTCTCTAAAATTCTTTTAATCGTTTCTTGGGCTACTTATATTGAAAATTAGGTGAAAGAAATATTACGTAAGACGCTGCCTGGCCTTTCTCCCCCTTGTAAGAAAACATAAGAAATTCGCGATCCCTCTCCCAAAGTATAGCGTAATTTAAGGACGACCCAAAATCTGATTGATTAGAAAAATTATGAACTTGGTTAATGAAGTGTTTCGATCGAGGCTCCGAGGTGAGTGTTTCCAAAGCAGCAACCTCCTCGGTCTCTTCAAAGTGTTTGCCAACGATCGACAGTAAAAAATCTCGTACACCTTCGTCGGACACAGAGCTGCCAGAATTCTCCTTCGTCTCTGTAATTTCTGATTTCAGTCTCCGCGTGTACGTCTCCGAAGCAGGCGCTAGAAGGGAATTCCCCGATGTCAAAGGATTTATTATATCAAATCATCACTGGTTACACAGTCCAACAAAATGAAACTTTTTTCCTGTTCCGCAATATCCACTGGGTGAATCTTGTAGAGTTTATCGCCCTGAACACGAATCCGCAAACCGTTTGTCGCCATCACCCTCAGTTTTTGAGAAACTCGATTTTGAGAAAAAAAACTGCAAATTTTCATCTTTGAACATCTATTGTGTCGAAACGATAATACTTATTTGGTTGCTCCTTGCGTCAAATTATTCTTTGAACCCTCCCGAATACAACGATACAAGTTATTATTGCATTATGAAGATTTGAATATGTTTAAACAACGTTCAAAAGGGAAAAGGATACCCAAAATGCACCCATTTTTTAAGATTCTTCCAATTTCTTTCCAAAACTAAGGGTCTAGGATAAAATCTGACCATTCCACGCGATGCAGCTGACGTTTTTCCGTCGGAAAGCATCATCAAAAGTGGTAAGTCACGTTTTGTTTTCAATACAGAAGCGAAATAGTTTGGCGAAATAGAAGCGAAATAAATTGAAAGATATCTTCAAAAATGGGTGCATTTCGGGTGCCATTTTCCATTTGATCATTGTTTAAACATATTTAAATGATTATAATGCAATAATAACTTATATCGGTGTATTCGGGAGGGTTCATAGAATGATTTGACGCAACGAGCAACCGAACAACTATTACCGTTTCGACACAAAAGATGTTCAAAGTTGAAAATTTGCAGTTTTTTTCAAAATCGATTTTCTCAAAAACTGAGGGTGATAGAGCAATTCTGCTTGCGGATTCGTGTTTAGGGCGAAAAACTATACAAGAATCACCCAGCGGATATTGCGGACCAAAAATCGTGTTGGACAGTGTTATTACTGTTCCTACGATTAATTAAAACGATCGGTACAATTGACTGGTGGTGGTAGCGACTGCACCGGCCCGTCTCCGCTTCCATCTTGTTTGTCATTTGTCTCGTTTATGCTAACATCTTGGTTTGCCGCAGCTGGCTCGTACGTACCGTGATCTAGTAATTGCGTGTGCTGCGACGATTGCAATTTGCATCCCTGTACATACGTACGTAAATGCATAAGGCTTCGGTCGACTCCGCGGCAAGTTACAATTAAGATTCTGTATTAGATTACGGGGCAGAGGTGTCGCGCAATGAATTCTAGGACGATGAAATTTATATGAATAATTGATTTTGGAACTTACGCAATTTTCGCGCGTGTCGCGTATTATCTCGATGGAATCAACTTGCCATTGGAATTTGTAGAGGACCGACACGGGCCCGTTATTGGTCAGCGTCAAGATTCTCTCGGCACTCGAGCCAAGCACGCAATTGAACACAAGATCCATAGAATCGAAAAGCAGATTCGGAAAATTCACTGTGCCTGTGCATGGAATTTGCTCCTGAATGAAAACGTTTTATCATAGATTAGAGAACAGTTTGGTGTTATGGATATGTGCCGGTGATTATGAAAGTGGTGTAAATGAAAAGACGAAAAAAAATTGAGACTTTTCTTATTTTACGTTATATTGATTTATATTTCAATATTATGAAAGAATGTTGTGACACTTTCGTGTTCATTTCGACAGTGGTGTAAGTCGTTTGTTCTCTGCAAGTTATTTGTGAGAAAGGAAATAATTACATATTTTTTTATTATGTATTAAATAAACGAAATATACTTGATTATGCTGAAAACATGAAAAAAATTAGAAGAGATAGAGGTAAAGAATATATTACCAGAAATGTGAAAGTTGTTAGTGGCAAAGTATTTGAAAATAAAAAATGCTTGTGTTCGAAAAATATTTGAATTTCTTAAATCACGAATATCGAAAAACTACGTTCCAGCACTTTTGCAATTTGGGAGACATTCAAAGGTTCAAAAAACACATTTACTCATAAAATTTCACAACGTTAGATGAATTCGACATTAGAAGAACATATATGTTTTGAAATATTTCCTCCAATAATAGAAAAGTATTTTTCACTAAGCCCAAACGCAACACTCTAAATAACAAAAAACACACAAGTTACAGCACTTTCATATTCACTGGCACCCTCCTTAGTTAAACTGTCCTATCTAGCATTTTTTCATTTTTCATTGTTGAA
The DNA here is from genome assembly GCA_947577245.1 of Andrena bucephala. Lineage (NCBI taxonomy): Eukaryota > Metazoa > Arthropoda > Insecta > Hymenoptera > Andrenidae > Andrena > Andrena bucephala. The sequence continues at coordinate 33,350,656 of OX387717.1, read as the reverse complement.
ATATTTCAAATTCCACACGTCTTTTACCTTTTAAGTAAAGTTAGAAAGCTCTACGTGCTTCGTAAAGATTTATAAACAGTCTAATGTATTTAACCTAACTTCTTTCCAAATGGTTAAAATATCCTATCCAAAACAATTAATTAATTGGTACGTTAATAATACATTACCTACCGGTGTACCTGTTACAAAAAATTATATTAGGCTGTTACGAAATAATGACAACATGTTTTAATTCGAATGAAGGGAAATAAGGACGGTGCAAAGTAAATGATAAAACTTCAGTTTTCTCAATTGTTTCTAAATGCTAGATAGGACATTTTAACTAAAGAGGGCAATATAGTCCACAGTGTTACCCGGTTAGGATGCTCGTCGTATGACATCCGAAGCACGCCAGAGTAGGTTCGCGAATAGCAATCACTCTTTTCCCAATCGAAGAAGAAGAATGCCCGTATGTTCGTAGTGGCGCCATCGATTAAAACGATTTTCATGCTCTGCACGGACTGGCCCGTGCTGGTCAACAATTGGAACGGAGGTGTGGCCGTAAGTCGCACGTTCAAGTCCAGCTTCGACTGATTCGTTACCAACAATTCGTCTGTAAACATCCACACAATAAAACTGAAGACGATAAAAGAAAGACCATTCGCAGGATAATCGAACCTGTCTGTTGTAATTTATCACCATCCGGACATACGTCAACGCGGAACGTTAATTCCCTTTTGCTGAATAAAACGTGTGGCTTGGTGAGGATGACCTGGAAGGTCGAGGAACCGATCAGTTCCCGTTTACCGATTCTTTGAATCTGGCCGAATACGTGCCAGTCTTCTTGTATGCACTTGTTCCTATCGAGAGCAGGATATATACACGCATGCACGCATTTCGGGTGACCGAAACCTTGAATCGAAACCGGTTCCCTTTGTCTTGCTTCCCTATCGATAGTACTTACTCGGCCCAGACTAACTTGCACTGCACAGTCGTCGTTCCTTCGGCTGGAACTTCCACAATCAGAGGCTCGATTTGAAACTTGGTGCTGCATCAAGCCATTGGTTTAGCGTACGAATAACGAAGCAAGTAGGTGGGTATTTGTATCCACTCACGTGTCTGGTAGCACCACCCGACCTCGATTAAATTGGAGTTCTCGATTAGGTGACCATATTACCTGGTATTGATGGCTCCCGTAGTTTGTTAATGTTATCGTGCGATTTATTCTCTGATGGCTATCGAAGAAAGCGTTGAAAAGTTTTCCGCGACATCGTTAACCGGTACGTATTAAAAGCCGAGGGAAATGAGGAGCGATTTAAACCTGAAAAGCAGACCCAAATCGAAAATGGGGAATATTTGGGGCTCGAAGACGACGCTGCATCCGGTTCCGGTCGCGGTCAGGCCGACTGATATCGTTCTATCGCCAACGATAGATATCATAATCCTGTCTTTGCACTTTCCAGCATCGCGAAGGTACAGTGTGACGACTATCCTCATTGATCCATACGGTTCCAGATCCCCGGAGTCCGGGCTAAGGGTGAACGGTGATTTTTTCCTTTCCTGGAAACGATTTTGAAATAGGAATGGAATTCTATTCGCTGGTCAATCGACACTTTAAGAGGTTACGCCAACCTGAGACGCTCGAAATGGCACCAAATTAGACGAATTCTTTTTGTGATACTATGGGGCTGATAATTATTTCTATGCCTCTTATGTTTAGGGGATGCATTAATGAATACATTGTGTAAATATTGTACAGAAATATTAAATAATAGCTGAGTTATGCGTTGCCCCTCGGAATCACTTTTTTCAAATTGGCTAGCAACATAATTTGAACAATTTTTTTCGATTCACTTGAAATTTTTATAGTATCTTCTATAATAGATTATCTACAGAAGTACATACGGATTTTACGTTTCGTTGGAAATATCTTTTGCTACGCGCAATTTTAGACACAATTTAGGAAAATATTCTCAGCTAAAAGTGATATTATCTTCAAATCTCCATTTTCACAAAAATCAATATTTTGACAAAACGCAATATACTTCTGTAGTAAGTGTCACGTAAATAATGAAAATTCTCGGCTTTTTATCCTGCGTCAAAGTACTTTCCAAAAACTGGAAGAATGGAGGAGCGCCAGCAACGTCATTTTGTTTAAAAAAAATAGTTACAATTTTATTTCTATATACTATAAAACACGTATAATAAAGCCATTAAAAAAGTATTTTCATTTATATTCTACTTTCGTCCAAAAGCAATCCGAAACTTACAAATGATTTTCTGCCCCCCAAGTTGGCTTAACCCCTTAAGATAAAAATAATGGGGGGAACCGTACCAAGGTAGCACGAAATCCAGCCTCTATCGGTGATTCGTTGGACACCAGCAAGTTCATCGGCACTGGCGCCAGAACTTGAACTTGACCAAAGTCTAAAGTAGTTGGTTCGACGGACACGACAGGTCCTTGACCGGTGGCCACGATCACGCAGCACACCTTCGCCGATTTCTCTCCCAGCGTCAACATACTACCACAAACCAGTCGGAGAAACTAAATCAACGCGATTTCTTAACAAAAACTTGGTTTCAATTTTACCTGAGCGTAATCGTTTGCCTGCCCAACGCTCTCGCGATGATAGTCACCTGGATCGTTCTCGACTGGCGCGCTTTAATAAAGCCTTGATACATCGAGAGAGAATAAATGACGGCAGCGTGCTCGGGATCCTGCGTGAAACGTCAAGTGAATGTTTCATATATTTCATATGTTTCATAAATTTATTATTATTACTTCCGCTTCTGGATTATTTACCGATTGCGGCAGCAAGTAAAAGTATGCATCCAGATCGGACGCGTTCTCCACATTGATGCACTGCGAATAGGCGAAATTGGTGAAGCAGAAAGGAAGAATGATCTCGTAGGGCATGATGAAGAGGGCAGCAACGTGGCCGCAGAATTTGATAGGTACGGTCACTGGATCCGAGTCCGAGTCCCATATGTCCACTTGCATCGCGGTGTCGCCGTCGCGAGCGATATTAGCCGTGTAAATGATCTGTGAAACATTATTTATTATTATTATTACTCGTCTCTATTACACAGTAAATATATAAAGAAAAGAGCCAGTAATACGTTAGAGCAGATTGAAGTGAAAGGCGAGGCTGCAGTACAATACACAGACAAGACAAGACAGAATGCAGAGGAAAGTAGGAATAGTGTAGAAATAAATAACGTCCAGTTTTAGGTTTAAAAGTCGAGTAGGAATTCAGCCCTCGAATGCCAGGTGGCAGAGAATTGTAATAATGAGCAGCAATGGCAGGTAATATGGAACGGCACATAATATGGAACTTCGTAAAATTTCGATAAAGAAATAACGAAATCTTCTGGCAATCGTGTATACTAACAAGGAGAGTATTTTAGGTGTCCGCCTCCGATAATTTTGATTTTTGGATATGTTATAGAGGACCGAAAAATAAGAAATACGTGTTTTTTTATTTTTCCCCGTTTTCATATTTGGGGGGTGAAAACTGCGTTCAAAGTTAGGGTTGAGAAATCATTTTTGTGGAAAAAATGGACTTTTTGAAAATCTGGTGAGTCAGTCATATTTCGCATTCAAAGACACAAAATTCGTCCATTGACACTATTCCCCTATCTCTAATAGTTCTCGAGATATTCCACAAAAATGATTTTTCAACCCTAACTTTGAACGCAGTTTTCACCCCCCAAATATGAAAACGGGGAAAAATAGAAAAACACGTATTTCTTATTTTTCGGTCCTCTATAACATATCCAAAAATCGAAATGATCGGAGGCGGACACCTAAAATACTCTCCTTGTAAGTAGATCCCTAGACACAATAGACGATAATACTGACAATTGAGCATCAGGCGGGTATCCATCATTGAAAGAGAAACGTTTATATCTTTCGCGGGGTGTAAAAGTTTCTGAGAAATGTATCAAACAGTTAAATATTGTAGTGAAGGTATGTTACAAAGTAGGGGTAAAGAGTACAGTGGTTGGCCACCTGACAGTGATTGGCCCTAATTTGAGAAATAAAAAAATACAACGAAATACCAATGTCATGGTTTTTTTAATGAACATATTCATATTCCCTGTACTTTCTCGCTTCGTATGTAATCAATATTTCTCCACTCATTATATACTGTGATTATATTTAAAAGCAGATAGGATGACTCGGCTTTGCAACTTGAAAATTACAGCTATTACCGGCGAAACGGTCATTTTTAAAAAAGATTCAACATCGACATAATTATAGTACATTTAAATAAAAAGAAGAAGTACTATTAGGTATGTTACATTGTATAGTTATATTTTAAGTTTTTGTGATTTGGATTTTAATTGGTGTATTCAAATTCAATTTGATTATTAAATTTATTTAATTAAATTGGAATTAAAAATGAAATTTGATTGAATTAATTGGATTATTCAAATTTAATTTGATTACTGAATTATATTTAATTAAATTGAAGTTAAAGATTAAATTGTGATTACTTAGTAGATCAGTTTAAGAAATTATGAATTTTTTAGTAGAACTGAATTACCCTACAGTAAAAAATGCCACAAGTAATAAAAGGCGATAAATATGAGAAAAAATATACAGATGAACAAATCATACAAGGATACATAAGATACATCCATTTTTATTGAATAATTTTAATCCCATTTCTATCATCAAATCATATAACATTTTCCTTTGGGTTATATTATGTGTCAAATAGCGGCCAATCATTGTCGAACCGATCGGACAACTACTGTCATGACCATGCCAATAACTATATATATTTCTTCGTAGTCAACACATTTTTGTATATTGCTTTTGTTTTATAAACTCTATTTATTTTTAGATTATTAAGGTTTCTTCGTACTATTTCATTTCAAATTTACTAAATTCACATTTATAATTCACTATTTATGTGACACTCTTACTTAAGTGGCCAACCATTCTACTCTTTACCCTATTATTTTGATATAATTTATCATTAAATATGTGTTCTTGATTATTCAACAATAGTTTAGCAATAAAGTTACTTCTTAGTATAATTCTTAATTCCTTGTCGGAACAAGTGGGTACGTAATATGGAACATACCGTGTAACATAGATAAAGTTGATAATGACGACGACGACGATGATGCGGAATGCTTAATTTGCGATGGAAATTTTAAAAATAATGATAATGAAAAGTAGACCCAATATATTCGCTGCTTTCAGTGGGCACACGAAGAATGCGGGGCTTCCGACGTATTATTCACGTGCCCAAAGTGTAGGATAATAATAAATTCCAAATTTGGAATTGTGTAGGATAATAATAAATTCCATTTTGGAATAAATTCCAAAAATGATGTATATTTATTTATTTGTATCTTCTACTTAATAAATCTTCATTTTTAGTAAAAAAGAATAAAGATTTTTGAGTTTTCTTTACAAATTTCCTAGGTGTTCCATATTAGAATATGGAACAAATTTTCAGTTTTTTTTATTATAATTGCAAAACAATTGGATTTTTTTACATTTGACTATGTAAATATGATTATGCATTAGTTCCTTCGTCCTCTCATGTCAGTTGTATTTAAAAAAAACAATTCCCCTACTTTTGACAAGCTTTTGAAATCAGATGTGCCATATTACCTGCCTTTACCCTACATCTTGGGGATTTTCAATAGCTTATTTATGATACCGATCGGTTGAAATTACTTTGATCCTGAAGGAGCTTTGAGCAGAGACCACTCCTTCCTCGGGCGTAACGTGGAATTCCCGAGGATTCGGAGGGAAACTCGGCTTCGTACGAGCTGTCGCAAATTCTTGGGAAAGCAACGGTGGCTGGTCACCGTCGTCGAGCACTCTTATAACAAACGCCACAGGCAGCAGGGACAAATTACGCAGGGACACTGTTCGTCGACTACTGAACCCTGCGATCACACAAACCGTCAAATAAGGCAAGAAAGGGGATTTATCGGGAAAAAGGGGAGAAATCGCTTTTTCCTACAACCGTGGGAAATCGCTCCTTTTCAACTAGAAAAAGGTTATTAAAGCATTGCGAGTATACAATTATCACTGAAAAGTTAAAAAAATCAAAAATACGAAAATGGTAACTCAAAAATCACTCTAGGGTGCAGTAAATTCCATGCGACCAATTTTTGATTATAAGGTGTGACCATGGAGGGTTAACTCTTATCGTTAGATTACCTAGGGCAGTTGTACCAAAATCGAGGATCTCCTTATCGAAGTGCAATGTCGGGCATATGATACATCCCCTGTGAGACAGAGAAGCGTACAGCTTCAGTATTCCTTTCAGAGAATCTGTTTTACACGTGTCTTGACTAGGGGAGAGGTGGGATGAAAGGGACATTTTTGTTTGGGACCAGATAGGAAAAAACTAAATAACCATTTGAGTTTTAATTGGTAACATTAGAAAGGCCAGTTATCTGGCTATAACAGTACACGGTCCTATTAAGGGGGTATTCTGGTCTGACGAGGCGTTTTCGTCGCGTTTTTTCGGAATTTTTTTACAAAGAACCCATCAATTTTATTATTATTTAGTTGATTCCTACATGTTTATTGATGCTTCAACTATCTTTACAAATTTTGTCAACAGAAAAAAATTAAAATCAAACGCAGTTGACTGCTTTAAAGTAATGGTGAAAAAAAAACATTGAGTTACGGTGCCCATGATTGGGCTCGTTCTAGTGATCAGAAACAAAAAATGAAAAGAGATTCTTTATCTGTATGCCTGTGGCTATCGTCCCTACCAGAATAATAAAAAAATATTGAAAATTAAGCAAATGGCGGCGGTTTGAAAATTAAGTTTCGATTTTCGCACATTTTTTCAACTTTAAAGGTCTGTGAAAGTTTGGAAACAAATTATTTTATCATCATTCTGGTAGGGACGATAGCCACAGGCATACAGATAAAGAATCTATTTTCATTTTTTGTTTCTGATCACTAGAACGAGCCCAATCATGGGCACCGTGACCCCATGTTTTTTTTCACCATTACTTTAAAGCAGTCAACTGCGTTTGATTTAAATTTTTTTCTATTGACGAAATTTGTAAAGATAGTTGAAACATCAATAAACACGTAGCAATAAACTAAATAATAATAAAATTGATGGATTCTTTGTAAAAAAATTCCGAAATAACGCGACGAAAACGCCTCGTCAGACCAGAATACCCCTTTAAGCGTCTCTCTATATTTACATGTCTTATTTTTCGCTTTCCAAAAAAATGTGTTTTGTCCCTTTCATAAATTGGCTGTATTGAAAGGGACATGGGTGTTTATGAATGGGATAGTACTATAAAACAAGGTAATATTAATATTATTCCCTTAACTATTATTTCTGCTGGTACCAAAATCAGAATATTGATGTCGACAAGTCTACAAGTCGACGTTTTTCTTATGTTACATATAAATACCACGGCATTGCCAAAATATTTGTAATGAACTTTACATTAAGCTTACATACTTAAATAACAAAAAATAATCCTCACATTAAAAAACAAAAGATAATACTTTCCTTAAAAACCAAACACATAATCCTTAGATTAATCCAAACTGTGTTAATTAAAAGATCTTAATTGGCACGAAAATTGATCAAAAAGAAAATATTCTTTTATTAACAATGTTCGATTTATCATAGTAAAATTTTTAAGGGGACACTTTGGAAAAGGGTGTCCCTTTCATAATTTTTGCTTGTGTCCCATTCATAAATATGGCAACAAAATTGAAAACCTAATCTCTACAGTTACAATATTGAACAAAAGATTATCTAACATAAATATTATTGTTCCTGGATAAATATCAGTCCAGATGTAATAGTAAAGAAGTCAGTCTATTGGTAACAGCACTTGGCAAAACGTTTCGTGAAATCATAAAAAAATTTACTTTGAAGCACGAAAAAATTCAACCGCGTATCACCGCCATCTTTATTGCATTAGTGTTGCTACAAAATGAAAATACCTTCGGCGTGGAAAGATCCTTTATCTTTCAGATAATTGCAATGTCCCTTTCAATGCGTGTCCCTTCCATCCCACCTCTTCCCTACGTAGAAAAATAACGCACTTGATGTGGAGGCTCAGTACTTGCAGGCTCTCTTTCACCACGAAATCGAGTCTTTCCACAAATTCGCCCTTACGATTCGAGGCGAACGACAGGTTGAAAGACTTGTGCTCGCCCGGCGTCAACGCGAGACTAGTGGGCGTAATCTCTATGCTACCCCCAAAGTCGCTTGGTTTCGGTTTGTGAATCAAGGTACCAGAAATATGGCCCTGGTTAGCGGCTATTATCTAAAATGATACGCCACATAATTATTCAATTTTCCTGTCGTACCTATACTGCATAATCATCAATTTACCTCGTAATTGTGTACAGAGCACAAGTAAACGTTTTGCAAGTCGATTGTGACGACGTTCAGGCGAAACAACGGCCCCAGGCCCGTCCCATGCAGACTATTGTAAGACAATCAATTCAGAGACCGTCTAGATTCTAACAATTAATTAAAGTTACTTGAGTGGTATTCTGTCTTGGCGGCCGGTGATTTCCAAGTAGGCGGTGCTGGTTACTTCGCCGATTTCCAGGGCACGAAACAAAACGGTCACGTCCTTCGAGGACTTTGGCCAAATCTCAGCTTCCTGGGGCGTGAGTATGAAACACATGTGATTGTAGCGGAAAGTTTCTTTGGTCAGGGCCTCGATCTCGTCCGCATAGATCCGCTGATAAACCAGCTGATGGACATCCGGCATGCAGACGTTGTAATATTCGAGATCGACGCACCGAGTCAGCTCCATTTCGTAAACCAGATGGAACAGCCTTTTGTATCTGCGGCGAGCGCAAGCTTCTGTTATTATTAACGTCACTTTTATCTGTCGTGGCCATTTCGCTTATCTAATCAGCGCGCAGCTTACTCTTCCCTCTGCTGGGTATCAGCATTCGCATCCTCAAAAAGCATCCACTTGTACTTGACGATATAATCGCTTCTGTTGTGAATGGTCAGCACCTTGCTCCTGGACAATCCTAGATAAGTGTCTTCCATCCTGATGCTGCCTCTGTCGATGCGGATAGGGCAATCTCTCGCGGAGCATCGAACATCAATTCCAACTTTCTCCCCTGGCGGAGAGAAAGAGGGGATGAAGAGGGAGATTGAAACTTTCATCGTGCACGTCGCTGACAAGGGAAGTTAGGCAACCCGGAAATTCAGGAAATTATGCAACTTTGTGTGCAAGTAGAGTAGTCGATGTGTAAGGCAAACCTATTTTTTTTTTTAGTGCCATTGTGCGGTTTTGGGGAGTGAAATCATCCCTTGAAAGAAATGCAGAATTTTCTTTTTTTGTGGAATATCTCGAGAATGGTAAGAGAAATTGGAATGGAGTTTAAACAAAAGTTGCATCTTTTTTTATATCTACGAAACTACGGAAATATAATTATCGAAAAATCCATACCTTTGAAGCTACCCCCACCACTAATCCTTAATTTGATAATTACTTTTACGCAGTTTGGTAGATATAAAAAGAAGATGCAACTTTTGTTTAAACTTCTTTTCGATATCTCTCACCGTTCTTGAGATATTCCACGAAAAAGAAGATTCTGCATTTCTTTCAAGGGGTGATTTCACCCCCTAAAACCCCGCTATGCCACCAACAATATACAGGTTTCCCTTGCGGTTGAACTACTCCATTTGCACAACAAAGTTCCATAATTTTCTGAATTTCCTAACTTCCCTTGTCAGTTACCTGTTTCGTATTCGAGAAAGAGTCTCCCTTGAAAATCGCCGGATTCGTTGGACAAGAAGTGCGTAGTGAATTGCAGAGACTCCTCCTCTGCTATTCTACCCTTGGATGGCTCGATCCAAAAGCGTGAGCTAGCATTTGTTGCAAACCAAGTCCAAGTGTTATTTCGTGTACTCACCGTACGTCGCGTTTGTAACATGATTTTTTACTTGATAATCTTACTCGTCGCTGTAAAGAGTAAAGAGGGCTGGCGCATCCCCTACGTTGCGGACGAATGTCGTCTTGGAGTAAGGAATCTTCACTGCGGTCGACGGCATTTCAATTTCGTCGGGGAAATCTAACAGTCCTCTTGGCCCGACAGCTAAAAATCGTTTCGAATCTGTTACACTGCCAGATTTCGCAAGAATGCACACCCGAACTGCATTTCTCTTTCACGATGTCAAGAAATATGCAGGGCCGGATCTAGGGGGTGTACTCAGGGCAATTGTCCATATTGGCAAAATTGGTTAATTGGTAATTTATGAATATTAAATATTCTATACAGCAAAAGACTTTTATTATTAAAAAAATACCTGCAAAAATTTCACTCACTATCGAAAATTATATTTCAAAATAATTATTTATATGTAATTAAATATAAAGGCCGGCAAAAATCTAGAAGATCGGGCCCTGGAAATATGTATGCAGTTATTTAAGCGCACCTATAACCGGCACGATCAGGTCTTTGGTGTCGGTGAGGAACCTCAACTTATACACGTAATCTCTTCTCTTCTCGGGGGCAAATTTCACGTTGTAAGAGTTGGAGAGGCCCGGTGCAAGCATCATCGAGTAATCGGCTCCACGGTGCTCCACGGAAAAGAAGGGATCGGGTTCGCAGGAAATTTTCAAGTATCGCGACACCTTTTTTGTTCAGGGAAATCGGGTGACTTTTTAGTTGAAAGTTCTCCTAATACAAGAGGAAATTAAATCACCTGGGTCGCGTTACGAACTGCCACCGTCACGGTCAACATTTCTCCGGAAGTGAATCGTTGAAAAACCACGACTCTGGGAGTTACTTGAAAGGTGTGATCCTCGATTCTGCAAACCTCGGGCCAGCCGAGTATGTGCCTCGGTTTTGAGACATGTTCCGCCCTTTCCTCCGTTGTCATTGACATTTGCTTCATGTACTCTGATGGGCGTGCGCTTAGCTAAACGTTTCAAGTCTTTATTCTCTTTGCTTTATTTATTTATATGTACGGGAAAACTCTTTGATACATAGAGCACAGAGAAAACCAGTGGAGGACTAATACATTAAAGTAGAAACACAAAAATGGATCCCCATAAAAAACTTCGAAAAAGTAATAAAATTACGCCAAGTACATGAAATCAAATTCCAGGCCGCGGACATCTAGGCAAATGTCGAGATGTTACATTTTATCTGCATATTATTAAAATGTCCACGATATGAGTAATTGAATGTATGAACACAGCATTTTTGCTGTGTATATGTAGTTGGGTCATCTTAAGGGTAGATGGAAAGCACCATTATGTACTTGCAGCTCATTTTGATTTCACATCTTTTTTTATTTTGTAATTATTATTATCTTCTATTTTTGGTGATTTATTTGATTTCATGTACTTGGCGTAATTTTTTTACTTTTTTGAAGTTTTTTATGGGGATCTCACTTCTTTTTACAAAGATAAGTTGCATAGGGAATGACTTTAGATAATTTTTAATATTATATTATAATCTTCTATTTTTTGTGATTTATTCGATAATACTCTTTTCCGTTTTCGACTTTTACATGTATTTGGCGTATTTTTTTTACTTTTTTTGGAGTTTTTTATGGGTCTACATATACATAAAATCCTCAGTTTAGTTACAAATAAAAAACAGTTTGATTTTATACAAACATGTCGCAATTCAAATTTCGACAACTTACCTTGTGTTTGAGACTGCATTATAGAAAACAAGCAAAAAGGAATAAAATACAATGAAAGTAAATAGAAGTTAACGAGAATTGTTAACCGTCTTCCTCACTGAGTGCTTCAGAGTATAGCGAGTGGCTGAAGAAATGAACTAAATGCGCTACAGAATTAGAAGATAGTCTATCAACACAGTTGTTCATGCCAATTGCAATGTGGAAATAAGCTTTTCCTCACCTCTTCTTCCTTTTCATTCTTCTTGTCTCGTGGCTGTTGCAACAAACATTGCACGATTCGTGACACGTTCAATTCTACCCTCGGTTGATTCGTGATGCGATGTTCTCCTTCCTTGTCCATTTCAATTCCACTATACGTACGTTTTAGCAAAATCTGGGATACGTATATCACAGAGTCACTGATTAATTGAAATGGCTATAGTATCGACGAGTTTGCCATAGGTATCTCAACCTCTTTATATCGATCGGTTCTCTCGTTGATTCTTAAGGGTACATAAGTTGTTTTTAACAGTTGACGTCGCATCGATAATCGAAATCGATATTTAATGTAACCTTAAAGGTACCCACCCATCAAGTCACTCCGAAAGTAGGTAATTTTTAGGATTTTATTGAAGAAAAATAAACGTCATAGAGTTAAGAAACTTTTAATGCTGTATTTGTACTCAGTAAAGTACTGTCAATAACCGTTCATTTCTAAAGATGCGGTTTAATACTCCCCTCGGTTCCATACAAACATGTATTCTATATACAAATATACGTTTATCAAAAGTACAAGCGATTAGAACGTAATTCAGTTTGAAAGTTTGGGAACGAAAGCAGGAGTCACGCCTCTATAAATTTGAAGCTCGTTGCGGAATAGGGGTGGGAATGATGTAGATAGTGTTGTCGACACGTCACGCAGGTCTTTGAGGGGTTAATCCAGAATCGATGAAAGTTCTTGCGGTTTGGAAACTCAAGCGATGCCCTTTATTTAATCACTGACTGCAAATTCAGCGGGCACTCAAGCTGGTCCTTTGATCTATGTACATAGTTCTAAGAGAAATCACACTACGAGCTTACCACATCTGGAACGTCAATATCATTACATCTTTTAAAGCGACTGATCGTTCCAAGTGTCTCAATAAGCGTGAGAAATATTTTAGCAGCGATAATAACTCGTGGGTGGATTGCAGTGTCCAACATAGATGGGCACACCGTTACAAACTGGTGGTTTAGGGAGGGGGCAGCAGTTGGGTGGAGGTGGGGGACAGCAGTTGGGTGGGGGACAGCAATTGGGTGGGGGACAGCAGTTGGGTGGGGGACAGCAATTGGGTGGGGGACAGCAGTTGGGTGGGGGACAGCAGTTGGGTGGGGGACAGCAATTGGGTGGGGGACAGCAGTTGGGTGGGGGACAGCAATTGGGTGGGGGACAGCAGTTGGGTGGGGGACAGCAATTGGGTGGGGGACAGCAGTTGGGTTGAATTGGACAACAGGGAGGCGCAGGGGGGCAGCAAGGATTGCGTGCGTTTTGCGGGGAGAGACAGGATTCCGGGGGGTAGCCAATTGCTTTGGCGTAAGCTTTAAGCATGCAAAACGGCGGTGCACGACAACGTGGAGGGTGCGGGCTTGGTGGACAACACGGTATCTTTGATATGCAACAAGGATCGCAAACGCCATCGTAGCAGCACATCCCTGGGCACGGTCCCCGCGGGCATCCGAGCGGTGGGCATCTTGTATTGCAAACTTCCGGCTCCGGTTTTCTGGGCAAACGGAGCACGGCTTGTTTCAATCAAAACCTCTTATATACAATTAATCGAATGTTGAGAAAAATCTGCTCACAGGCATTCGATTTCATTGATGATACTCTGCAAGTCTTCCATATAATTACGATACTCATTCTTACAGGCCATGTTTGTTCGTGTTTCGAGTAGACGGTCACTGGAAATTTTCTATTTCTTCCAAATTATTGTGGAAAGTGTAGTTTCTTACATCTCGGAGCAACCGGCGGAAGTCGGCACATACATGTCGCTTATAGTTATGGGGGAAATAAAGGAATGGCAGTGCGCGCACGCGGCAATGTTCATGTTAAGGGGGAACACCACTCTGACGGCCGGAAAAATAAGCCATTATTAATATTTTATTCAGGACTAATTTACAGTCTTCATAGAAATTTTGTATTATCTACCTTTAGTACGCTGTCTTAAGAGACTATACAAAAAAAAATAAATAGAAAAATATCCATAAATTTTGATATATTAATTAATCTTCTAGACCCACCGCCCCCCCCCCCCCGCCCCACGCGAGCTGGTCGAATGTGTAACTATGCAACAGCTGGTCCGAAATCAAATTTCATTTTTTTTTCATAAACCATATGAGTGTAGTTTCCGTTGTGCGCACGAATTTTTTGATTGAAAACAAACTTTTTAAAATACGCTCGAAAAACTGTCCATCTTATTCGCGGATTTTCGAAAGTTTTCTTCTAAAGCGCACTATTTTTATAAAAGTAATTTGTTTAAGAAATCGCTACGCACAACGGAAACTACACTCATATAATTTACAAAAACAAATTAAATTTGATTTCCGACCTGCTGTTCCATAGTTACACATTCGACCAGCTCGCGTGAGGGGGTCTAGTAGATTAATTAATAATATCAAAATTTATGGATGTTTTTCTATTTATTTTATTTTTGTATAGTCTCTTAAGACAGCGTACTAAAGGTAGGTACTAAAAATTTTCGATGAAAACTGTAAATTATTCCTGTAAATATTCCTGAAAAAAATTTCTCAAAAATTTCTTAAAAATTTCTTAAAAACTTTTCCGGTCGTCACAGTGGTGTTCCCCCAGAAGAGGAGGTTCCCGTCTGGAGCCCATAAAAATAGGCGATCTTTAGGAATTAATTCAAGGAACTTACTTATCACAGATTATTTAATGGGACTTTTTGCATTGTATTAAGAACGTCTTAAACTATAGAAATATATTCTTTTTCTGTAATTATTCATTGCAAATGGCACTGGGGATTCGTTGAAGTGGAAGCGTCAAAAACGTCGTTTCAAAAAATCCTTACGGGATTCCTAACATGTTGGCTATTCCAAAAATAAAATAAAATAAAAAAATATATAAAGAAAAATTTTATGTTAAACGATTTTATTAAAAATGCACAAAAACTAAAAAATAATTCTTTTTTTGTACTAGAATTTCGATGGTGTTTTTACATTTTAAATAAAATCGTGGATAATGACATAAAAGTTGTGCATTTTATTCAGAAAAATACAACGAAAATATAAAGGAAAATACAAACCGCATCCTTTGACACCGCTACATCGGTGTTCAGAGAACGCGGTACTCTAAAAAGTACACGATTACAAAGTCACCTTGAGTACATAGTAAACGAAATACAAGGATCGATAGGACGCGTACAAATGCGCGAATAAAATAAACATAGAAAATCACTAAGGAAAAGAGAAACATAGTTTGGTTTTTCTCGTCAGTACATCATCGGTGGTTGCAGGTGTCTATTAGCGAGTATAGTTTCCGGTGAAACAAACTGCGTGTTCGGAATACAGTCTTGCCTCCTGGCCAGGTACTTGATACCCCCGATGGTCCTAGCCTCGTGGAGGTCGGGTTGGCTGTGATGCATCCGCTCGAACGGTGCTCTGTTATCCGGCGCGGGCGCAGGCGTGACCGTTCTATTGTCCACCATGGAGTTAAAGTTCTCAGAGGCATCTCCCCCGGCACGCTCGAGCCTCCCTTTGCCGTGGGTGTCGTAGCTTTTAGTCGCCGTTACGTCACCCTCGCCGCTGTTCTTGCCGAGATTCCAGGCGTTCTGGTAATACTGTTGCATTTGCTGATAATGGGGAGGGTAAGCCCCGTCGAACTTGTACGAAGTTAGGTTGCACCTAGCGGTCAGCGGGTTTTTCTCGTTATAAGGAATGCCACCAGTCGAGTTCTGCCCTTGGGGAGCTTGGTATTGCGCAAAAGGGGCCTGCTGCTCCGTGACACCAGCGTCGTTTTCTCTCTCAGCCTGCAGGCTGTAACAGTTCCGCGGGTTGTACTGCTTCTGTCTGGGATATTCCCTTGCCAAGTCTTGGCTTATCTTCTTCAGAGTGGCCTGACGTTGCGGAGGAGGATTGTTCGGCCCCCTGTTGTTCATTAGACCATTGGCAGGGATTGTTTTCAACGGCGATTGCTGGTTCGACGCTATCAGTCGCTCTCGCCACTCCTCTTCCATCTCGTAGCGGTCTTGGGTGCCATTCAGCTTCACCGGCTGCTTGGTTGGGCTCAACTTCGCCAGATACTCGAGCCCCATTTTGACCTCCGCCGATGTCTTCAGCTCCTCCAGCTGTTTCCGAGCTACCTCTGGATCCTGTAATCCGTTGTTGCTCCTCTGAGGTCGAATCAGTTCCTTGTACACGCGCATCTTCAGCAAGCTTGAGGGCTCCGAGTTGTGTCTGTTCTCTTGACGTGGCGGAGGATCATTAATTGGATGAGCACGCTGTTGACTTTGCTGCGGGATATCTCGATAGATCTGCTGGAACTGTTGGTGCATCGGATGTGTAACGGGTTGCTGATGTGGATAGTATCGGTAGTCGATGTTGGGTGTTTGTTTGGCAGGCTGATTCGCGTGGTAGTTGCTAGGAATGGTATAGTGTTGAGTGTATGCGCCGTTGGCAGACTGTGGGGCAGCTTGTCGTTGGCAATTAGGCTGCTGGCTGAACTGATAGTGCTGATAGTTTTGCTGATTATCCGGACGAACGGGAAGCCTTTGGTTGGACATTTCGTTTAGCTGCTGTTGCTGACCTTGCTCGAACTGGCGAGTTTGTTCTTGCTGCGTTCTTAGCTCCTGCAGCCTCTCCAGCTCCATGTAAGACAACCGCGATGGCGTCAAATGAATCATCCAGTCTGGCTTCTCGTCCACCGGTTTCCGTTTCCGCGCGACGCTGACGGGTCTCTTCACTTGCGTTCCCTCATCCTGTCGCTGAATCTCCTCGAGGTACTCGAGCTGCCTCCGTTGCTCGTTCAGCAACGTGTCGAACTGCCTTCTCATCACGTCAACGGGCACCCTTTGCTGCTTCATGGTAGCCACCAGCTTCTCCTGGTCGCGTATCATGCTTACGCTAAACTGCAGGCCTTTCTTCCTGCTCTGCTGGACGGATTGTGTGTCCTGCGCAGTGGACGGTCGATTCTGCTGAGCTTGGGCCATCGAATTCTGCTGGTTTTCATTCATAGCGTTCGCTGGTCCAGCATTTCTGTACAGCTGCTGATACCGATACGCTGGTTGCTGCTGCTGTGCCGGCTGTTGCTGTTGCCGTTGCTGATACTGCGGTGCGAACATGTGTTGTTGATTCTGCGATCGGAAAAGTGGCCGCGTCTGGGTGTTAGAAGGCTCCATTGCTTCTTGATTGCTTCTTGGCCAGCCTGCTTGATTTGGCGCGTATTCCATGCCTCCCTGATCTACCGGGTAGTTATGTTGAACGTTCATTTGCGGGTACTTGATTTGGTTCGCTGCCGCGTCCTGAGGCGAAGTCATACCCTGCCCAGGCAAATATCTTCTAAACTGTTGATCCTCGTAGTTACAGGGGGCGACCCACTGGTTCCCCTGTAACTGTTGTTGACTGCCCATCATCTGCATCTGATAGCTACTGGCCCGTCGCTGGAGCTGCTGCTGTTGGGCTAAGTTCTGCTGCATCTGCTGATAGATTTGGCGGGGATCTTGATGAATCGCGGGTGCTGACGGATGATTGCGTGCCAAATAATTGCTCTGGGCTCGCTGGTGATCGGTACTCCACGGGCTGAACGGGTCGGTGCCGACGAATGGCTGCGACTGCGCGTGCCCTTGCTGCTTGTCCATCATCATGTTCCTGTACAGCGTCGCATTCCGGCCACCGATCGGCTGTTTCTCGTAATCAGGATACGCTGCGTCGCTGGCATGCTCCTCTGTTTTGCTCCTGCCTTGATCTGTCGTTGGCCCTGGATTGCTCGGAGGCTGCTCGATAGATGGATGAACGATTGTTGGGGCTTGAGGTGTGCACACGGTGGACGCGGTGATCTTTTGCGGCGCGTGTGGTACGAAAGGACGGTGCGGATGACCGTTGGAGACTTGGCCCAGCGTGCAATCGGAGCTTGGATTCGTCTGACCAGCCTGAGGATGGGTGGTGAGGCGAGGAGCGATCGGATGCTGGCTGACAGCGTGCATGTTCTGCTGGAAGGGGATTTAGTAATCGACGTTTCATAATCGAGTATCTATAGGCTATCGAAACATCGCACAGTGTTTCGCGCATATGGAGGTTTGGGAACAAAATTATAACTTCTAAACTAACCGATTTTCGGTGTAAGTACCTTAATATTTTTTTATAAGGAATATAAAGCTGCATTGATTGGTGTATGAAAAATATACATTTTCATTAAAAAAATTGCGATAATCTTGTTTTTTTATTGAATAAAAAAGTCTTTTGCCAATTTGTATTATTGCAATTTGTTGTTAACTGAGTACTGACTAACTTTTACTCGAAACATTTTTTTGTTTTTATTAATTTTATCAGTTGCATCGCGTTCCACTGCTATTTTAAAACTGAACGCAACATTTGGCAGGGAAAAGTCAAGGTAGATATCGTACAAACACTTGGAAGTAAGGAATCGAATGTTTAAAATAACTATTTCATTACTACAAAGTTTAATGTGCCTTCTGTTACTTTTCTTAAAACTCAAATCAAAGTTTTTAAACATTTAAGATAAAAAATGCGGGCGAATTGTTAATACTGGAAACTATTTATCATTTCGAAAGATACTACAATACTAAATATGATTTACAAAAATCGAAATAAACACATAAATATTCCCCAAATGACACATATTTAAAGAAATTTATAACAAATTGGCAAATTCAGTAAAAATTATGGACAGTACTGCAAACTACGTTCTTTTAATAGTATTTTAAGATATAAGAATTTATGGATCATGGACTTTAGTTTTTTTAATTTTGTCCATTGCTCGAAACACTGCGCGTCGGTGACATTACTTGGCGCTGTTGATGCTGGAAAAGTTGCGTTACCGCCGCTGTATCGCCCTGCCCATTGTTGTAAGACTGATCAGCCGCGTACACCATGCCCGTTTCACATGGGTTTTGCTGTACAATGAGAGCGCCCATCAACTCGGGGGTGTACGGCGGAGAGTTTTCCAAATTTTTTATTTTCTCGGCCGGGAAGGACTTGAGTCTCGGCGATGAACAGGATCTGGTCTCTCTGCACCTGTCCAGAGAGGTGAACCTGGTCTTTGGTAGAAGGCAGGCGTCGACGGGCTTGTTCACCATCGTCGAGGATTCATGGGGCAGATTCTGCGAGGATGGTGATTTTTCCGGGCCCGGTTGCCTCGGCTGCCTCTGGTGCGCGTGCAAGCTGGTCACGCTCGTACGTCTCGACTGAGTCTTTTGCTTGGCGTTTCTATCCGCCGAAGCCTTTCTGGACGCAAAGATTTTTTACTTTTCAACGCGTTGAGCAAATGGCAACTTTACCATCTACAATCACAAAATGTAACGGAAAGAAATTTGAAGGTAATTCGGACACTGTACGGCTCGCCAGTTTGGTGGCCACGGATGGTCCGTTGCTCGAATTCTAGGCTACAATATCCTACCTCTTGTTCATCGTTGTTCGGAATTTTGCTTGGGACCTTAATTGTTTGTGGTCAACGAAATAGCATCTGGAACGGCTAAGGAAATTCTCTAACTCGGATTTTGCATTACCGCCGGACTGGGAACTCTAATTTTAAAGGCGAGAAGGAGAAATCGACGAGACAGCAGACGGGGTTGCCATGGACGCGTCTCAGGCTATGCTCTCGATTCCGAATTCCATCCTCGGCTTGCGAGAGAATCTTCTGCTAACTTCGGTTCCGTGATAAGTTCGTGGCAAATTCGTACTGTTGTAAGGACATAAGGTGTGCTCTTGCGCAGCCTTCCCAAGATCGTCCATATTGGAACACTCGGACCCTTTTTGCATAAAACGTATAAGAAGATTCTTCGTTCTTTAAAATTGACAGAGATATGGTAAATTTTGTAAATCGACATTGATTAACTGGGGACCTTAATAGAAGTATCAAGCAATTTTTCGTTTGTGCCCTTTTCAGTTCTTCCCAAATTTTTTTGCAAGAAAACTATACTGGATATAAAAAAAAATTATTGCAATGAAAACTTAACGACTTTTCATGCTCTATGAAACTGTACAATCAAATTATTTAAAAATTGTAGTTTAAATACAAAATCGTCATTCCAAAGTTTAGAGATATATCACAGATCTCCCTATAAAGGAGATATATCAATTTTTTAAAATATTATAGACAGTTTTACAACAACTTCACTATGTATAAAAAATATCCAACTCGGTAATGTTTACAGATACTTGACTCGAAACTGATTTTTGGCACTGAGGACCTCCTCGGATCCAACAGTATAATTACAGCTTGCAATGTTTGCACTGCTTGTAGTTTGACTCTGTCAGATTATGGCAATACGCATAGCGAAGCGTGAACCAGCAACTAAATATGTTATACAGTTTCAGGAGCTCAAACGCATCTATTCAAAGCTCGTCATTTAGCTCGTGTAAATGGTCACAGTGGACGGGCACTCGAAAATCGTTAAAGGGCTAAGTTACCCTCCAAATTTTCGAAGATTGGTTTTTAGGATTTTTGCATATTCCGTTGGCTACATTTTTTTCTACGTATTTTAAGCGCAACCGGGCTCCGAAATTCCAAAGATTGAATTAACGACAAAACTGCATGTCCAATTTTAAACGCGATTTCCCAGAAACTACGTTTTCCAAAACGGTGAACATAAAATCTCGAAAACCGCTCCACCGATTGGAATGAAAATTTACAGGGAGCTGCAGGAAATTATTCCCCACAATGTGTCGGGAGCACATTTTCAATATAAATTGTTGAAAAGAGAGATAAAAAATATTTTTCCTACAAAAAAGGATAAAACCATGTAGGGGAAAGTGGGGTAAAACGGAACGGGTGGGTAAAACGGAACACCAATGTTTCTGTTAGATAAGAGCAGCGAATGAGTTGGTATTGTGTGACATGGAACTAAAGGGTCCTCATAGCATTTTGTGATAGACCATAGACCCCTGCACGAGTTATTTTTCCATTAAGAGAGTTGGAAAAATTTCCGGTATCGACGTTTCAATATTGCGTTGGACTTTCGACCACTTTTCGGTACTTGGATTTCGAAAATTAATAACGGCAAGTACATCGTTGGATTCTATAGTCCTTACGCTACATTTTGACGTATATAAAAAGCTCTTTGCCTCACGCTGAAGTGTAAATAATAAATGTTTACTAAATGACTGCACGTGGGGCAAAACGGAACACTTTTCGTGGGGTAAAACGGAACGCCTATTATACATGGGGAAGAATGAAAACGTCTCTTAGTACGTGTTTATTATCTCTTTTAATTATTAGATTGTAGATTAAAGTTTTAATTACTATCCTTGTTTCTAAAAAAATTGATTTTGTATAGAAAATTATGATGTATGAGATACATCTTTCATTCGATCAAACTGTTAGTTTAATTTGTAATAAATAACATAATCATTTAATGCAGAAGTGTTCTCCGTGCAAGTATTGAAATTCATATAAAAATCCGCGTGTAGGGGAAAGCGAGGAATAATTCCAGCCAGCGGGTAATTCCGGCCCGCTTATTGTTAATAAAATAATAAACAAACTGTATTAATTTATCCTTCTTTTACGATATTACATTTATATTTGATTATTTTCCGTAATTTTCATGTTATCTGATAAAATATTTTCTCTTATATGTATAATATATATTTTGGTTATATTTTATTTGCAATAGTTATACCTAAAACATATATTTATAGATTTTAACATAAATTAATACATTTTAAATCATAAAAATAAAGATTTTGTACGTTTTCACGGTCTTCGAGTGGGTGTTCCGTTTTACCCCACCATTCGAGCGAGACGAAGATTTCAATACCTCCGGTAAATTTCATTTTCCGTCGTTCCCAAAGATTTTTTTTAACAATGACCTTGATTTTCTTATTGTCTAAGGTCCACTGAAGACTCCTGTTGAAGTCTCGTGTCTTTTTCTCTTCCCGATTTTAAGTTATCACCCTCCAAAGTTAAGCGTTCCGTTTTACCCCACCTTCCCCTACATCAACATAAAAATTGTATTAATTTGTTTATAAAAAGATTGCTTCCAACACAAGATGGCGACTGTCTTACAGATTACAAAAATGCCTTTACTTTGTGCTTTAGATAATTCACAATCAGACGATGCATCGCGTACACGCATTCACATTTACATTTATAACTTTTTTTCCTGTAAATATATTTAAAATGTTCTTTTTGTGCATTAAGGTCAACGAAATGACGATTAAAAATTAAAACAAAAATTACCTCTATATTCATTTATTACTTTGGAATAAGCGTTTTGAGAAGGGCCTGATTTTGGGCTGTTGAGGGTAACCTACCCCATTAAGATTAATGAGCATTGCTTTCAATATAATTTTACTGTTTTTATTGTATATCGTTTATACAGGAAGAAGCACATTATAATACATCTTGAGTATTACGATAGTGGCGTAACAGTATTCTTTCTCAATTTGCATAATTCGCATAATTTCGTCGATCAATGCCGACAGAGCCCGCTGCAAATGCTTTGTCCGTGCGCGACGCGCTCAACCGATAATCAGTCATCTACCACGGTCGCCGCAATCGTACGTACCAAAATCTTGACAACGTGACTTGATTGATAAAAAAAAAAAAATCACAGAAAAAAAATTAATGGCACCTGCTTTTTCATTGCGAGTGACTGGTGGAAATGCTAAAAGCGCGTCGCAGCCGCGCGTCGAACAAGCATTCCTAATATCCATCAAAGTGCAAACTGTTGCATTTCGTCGATCGACGGTGCACTTGGTTGCGTGGGACGTACCTTGTCTACTCTGGTTCTGCAAAAACACACATTTCTAGGGGGGAAAAACGTGTATCGAAGCTAAGTCAACTAAAGGTACCCACACATATGTGTAGTTATACGGCGAGGCTGGCGTCAGCGAGGTTGCGTCGGTATTGATAAATGGAATTGTCGCGACTCGTTGCAATTGAAATTAGTATCAGCTGGTATTTTAGACGCTAATCGAGATTCGCGATTTGTTCCTTCGAGAAGGACCTTTCAAAACCACGTTTGAAATAATTGGGAGTTGGTCGTAACCGTGTTTTGACAAAGTTTGGTTTTGCAATTAATGCGTAATGAATTGGTATTTGGGACACGCTCGAGTAAAGTCAATGCCGGGATTAAGCGGCCCTTTGTCTTGAATAAGTAGACGATAATTGGGAGGTTAATCAAATCCTGGTTCAGTATAAATCTTGGAAGTTTTCGTCACAGTTCGTTTCATTCTGTTGATCGAGAGTAAAGACTTGATCGCTGATGCAAAGTCGATCTAGCTCTTCTCGCATCGCGCGGAATTTAGTCTGTCGACACTTTCCAGAAGAACCGTAAGGGTAGGTTCAATTCCGTGTACGTCCAATCAAGTTTCGAGTATAGTTGCTCTGGAAACGAAAATTATCACATCGTTCACATTATCGAATCGAATTTATCGGATTAAGGGTACCCCGTCATTAAAATTTTCCACAATATCGACTTTTTTTTAATATATATTTTGGTAGTACATTATCTAAAGAATGCCCAGTTAAAATTTGGCATAAAAAATGCAAATGTAGAGTCTACCGGTATAAACGAGACGTTTTTCTCAAATCACGTTTTCTTAAAACTGCAGATGTCCTAACAAAAAAAAAATATTCGACCGATTTAAACAATTCTTGCGGGATTTTGTTCGTTACTAAATTCTCCGTAGAATCATCCATCTATGATGGTAACTGTGCGACCAATCGTTTTCTTTTTCTAAACATATTCGTGCGTAAAATTACCCGCTTTTCAATCTTTATGGTTCAAACGTCTTCCAACACATGAGATTACAATATTTTTCTATGACCGTAGATAATTCCTCGAACAATCTTCTAAACTTGAAGAATTTTCGTGATTTATTAATTTCGCATAATTCTACGAGGAATTAAAAATTCCACAGAAAAGGAACTTTTGTTTTGTATCACCCGGACACTCAGAGCCACCAACAGTCAGCAGTATTAGATAAAATATCCAAATTTTTTTATCATCTTTAAAGATGTATCAACAAAGCTCAAAAAGTTTTTTGTCCCTGCGAAGTTTACTGTTTTTTTTTTCAAATAAAATGCTAAAAGCGTCCAATTTCCGGAGTGATTTAATAGGAGAGTACCCTTAATCGGATTAATCGGCAGACCTGTACCTTTGCTGTTCCAAAGACACTGTTACGCATCCATCCGTCGTTCTCGTCGAGTTCCGTGAACAAAACTGTGCGAATGAAAAACGAACCACGGGGTTGATTTCTATTTTCCAGGGACAATTGTCGGCCTGTGGTGCAGGTCTAGCAACAGGGATAGGGCACTGCGCAAACGAAATAACATCGCGGTTGGTTCCGTGACTTTCGAGCGACGATTTTCCGCCATCGCAATGGAGCACATTAACGTTATTCTGGGAAACTAACGACAAGCTGGACGGCAAGGGGAGCAAGCTGGGGGCGTGGGTGGCGGACAGGGCATAACGGGAACCAACTTCTTGGTACAGATGTAAGCGATGGTTGGGGGTGGTGGTTGACAAGGCGGCGGGCGTGGAGGGCAGGTAAGGATCACCTTTGGCGGGCAGGGCAGCGGGCAACAAGGTGGACAAGGCGGACAAGGCCGTAGGTAAACCTAATTTTCAGGGGATATTAAATTAGCTACGACGACTAACCCTGCCGAGACATTCGCGGGAGAACGCTTGATAAAGGACAATGCCAGAAATTTACCAATTTTCCACCTGGCTGGCAACGAAAGTTTTTTTTATAGAAACGCATAATTGTTCTCCCTGAGACGATGGGAAAATTATAAAAAAAAAATAACCTAATTAAAATTAATCCTCGTCTCGGGACCAGATTAATAATCTCGCTGAATTTTAGAAGAGATCGTTGAGCGGAAATACGGAAATTAGCGTTTGTCTTAAAGAACTGAGCACGGGGTTGCATTGAAAACAGAGTTGGGCAATAACTAAATAAAAAGTTATTTAAATAACGGATCAGATGAAAGTTACTTTAATTTTAGATTATTCGACGACTAAAGTTAATTTGTTCGTTCGGCAGTAATTTTTAAAAATTTCATTCGTTACTCGAAATTTTTATTTAAATAAAGTCGCGGGAATGTAACTCACTGTCGTTTTCGTTGGTCTAGGAAGGCACCGGGGTGGGCAGGGTGGCCTGCACGCAATACACGGTGCACAGCAGGGTGTGTAGGGTGCACAGGGCGAGCAGGGTGCGTAGGCTGCGCAAGATATCGGGGGAGCGCAGCACGGTACCGAAGAACAACACGACATTTTCGGGCAAGTCTGAATACTTCCGCCGCATCCTCTGTATAGCAGAAAGAAGTTGTATTCTCTTTACATCGTGACCGGGGGATATTAAAGAACCACTATTAAAATTTAAATGCCCCTGATCTGATTGACCTTGTCCAATTTTTCCCCGCCCTCTTTTTAGCGGTCTCGGATTTAGGTAAGCTACGTACATATATCTACATATACGAGGAATTTACTTGATCATCGCGGCTGAGGGACACTGCTGCGGTAAATGTAATTATGTGGAGGTTTCTGCCAGCGATCCATAAGCCTGTGTTTGAGCGTCTATGATGAATTAGTTCACGGTCCAACGAGAGACGACGGCATTGCTGTGCTTCAGTTACTCCTCATCGTACCTGGTCACTTGAAATTTTGCTTCTGATTAACGAGAAATGAGATTGAATGGGAATTAGTTGCTTGTTTCTCTTGCTCGTTCCCCGGACGATTCGATCTTCTCCTCTTTCGAACGGTCGATTGTTTTTCCAGCGGGATCAACGCGGTGCGGTCGTTTGCATCGGCTCGTTTCGCGTGTCGAACGAACGTACAGCTTGGAAACGATCGTTCCGTTTATTTCTAGAGTGTACAAGTTTGGTGTACGTGCATTGAGAAAGGAAAAAGGAGGCTTGTTGAGCTCAGAGTCGTTAAATTTCGCTTGGAAGACGGTTATTTTATGAGTACAGTAAATATTCGTTACAGGTTCACCACTCGGGACCGGGCGCGAACATGTAACGTGTAGGAGGCCACGAATTTCAGCTCGAGCTGGTTTGTTTATCCCACTTCCGCTCCAAATCCCCCGCAACGCCCGTGAGTTTCATTAAGGTTCTCAAAAATGAAGCGAAAATTCCTTTTTCTCGACTTATTTACGTAAAAATCACGAGCGTTTTTACCGATCGCGAAGGACAGCGAGTGAGAAAGAGTGAGAGCGAAGTATGAACGCCAGTCAAATATGAAAATGACTCAATACGATCCAAATCATATATTGTTTGGTCCTATTTTCACCAGAAAACCCTCACTAAGGTAAAGGCACCAGTAGTTGACCGCTTTTCATAAAAACATGAAAAATAAGGTTTTTAGAAGTGACGATTTTTTTAACAAAAAAACTGCACTTTGTCAAAAAAATCGTCACTTCTAAAAACCTTATTTTTCATATTTTTATGAAAAGTGAACTACTGATACATGGTCAACTACTGGTGCCTTTGCCCTAATACGTTAAAAATATTTTCATGAGAATAAAACCAAAAATTTAACCATGTAATAGTCACGTGGTCTTTAAATGCGAGCTTGCGCGGGCACGCTCGCGCTTATCTTAATTCAGGATTATCTTGTTTTGACTCGTGTCGCCTTTCACGCTTGACTGGTTCCGAGGGAGATCCCCCAGCTGGTGGATTGAGGCGACGATCGTATAACGAATATTTCTAGCGAGCACGTAACGAATATTTACCGTAGCTACTAGAGATATGGAAAATTCGGAAGCTTGATCGGGACAGTGTACAATTCCTAGACACAAGTCGTCTACAGCGTGCCACAAGAATTCCATGCATCCATCAGTGGAATGAATGGGAAGTTAATGGGAGGTGTGAGGAGTGAGACAGCTTGCGTGATACTGCTTGCTACCGTAAGCGAGTCTCGGCTGTTTATTTTCCCACGTGTTTTATTTAAAGTCCGACTGTGTCCAGCCTGCTTGCATCGTGAGATCTGTTGACTTTGACGCGTGACTGGCTTGCCAACTTCTCGTGTTTCGTTGGGAACGCGTGTAGCGGCAGTGGAAGTGAAATAGAGAAGTAGGCGCACCCGTTCAGGCGTTAAAGTAAAGAAGCCTCTAGGCCTTGGAAATGAGCACAGGTGTATAGTAAGTGAAATGGTGGACGTGGGCTGGTCCTTCTGGGCAGTGGGTTATCACATGACGCAAAAGCCAGGCCCGTTGGGCGGTTGGGCCGGAATCCCTCGCCTGTTCATGCGACAAGCGTGCTCCTCGAGCCGCTGAGCAGCCTTGTTCTCGTCTTGCTTGGTGTTGCTCCAGAGACGTTCCGCGGTGGCGCTAGCCCGTGGCCATATCCTGGAATGCACGTTGTTCCTGAAACGGGATATGAACGCTGGTACATGTACACGAACTACATCCAGGCCAGCCTAGGTGAAAGTGGAAAGAAGAATCACCTGTCGACGAACTCTCCCCACATACAGGCCTCGCCGCCGAGCATCAAACTCGTTACGTCCGCTGCGCCGCCGAACGCGAGCGGGTCGCATTTGTAAAACTTTTTCCAATCGCCGCCGCCAGCGATGTGATCTAGATACCAGCAGGCGGATAACAGCACCGGATGCCCTGCCCTGGTCGCGGCTTCCAGCTCTCTTGCCCACAAACCCGTCCACACGTGAACCACCGTGCTGTTTGGCATCGGCACTCTATTGTCAAATACCTGCCGGGTTAAGTTGGACGTTACTTATATGCATTATGTAGCGAGGAGTGAATGGAACATTTTTCTGTATCAGTGGCGCACTCAGAGGAGGGGGGCCAGGGGGTCCTGACACCCCCAAAGAAAGAGGAAAAAAGAGATTAATGTAACCACGACAGAAGTGATTCAAGAGCTTTGTAAAACGAAAAGAAAACTGAGTTTTATTCTTTAAATAAATTTTTATGATCACCTAATGAATTTTATTGAAATTGGATTGAAAATATTTTTCTCCTCCAAGATTAAATACTGAGGGCGCCACTGCTCTATACAGTCTAGCCGACGCGCGACTACTCGACTCGATTAGACAGCTGCGATTTAATTGTTATACCTCCTGCCAGACGATGCTGCTGGCCTCCAGAGACTTGGTGATCCGAAGAAGCTTTGCTATGTAGTCTCCCTCGAGGAGGGCGTAATTCTGGGACATGTTACGCGCATTCATGTACGCGTTCACTTCCGGATTGCTCCTCCAGCAGTCGAACGGCACCTCGTCGCCACCCAGATGGACGTATTGCTCTGGAAATACCTGAACGATCTCGGAGAATAGATTCCGTAGGAACTCGTGAAGATTCGGGTTGGTTGGATTCATCGGGCCCAATTTGCCGTTCGGTTTCCCTCTCACGTCTGGTACATAGTACATACACGGTGCACGGGATGAGCAATGTTTTACGCGTTGAAACGCACCCATTAAATAGGTATGTATTAATTCATCCGTGGTCTGAATACGGCGGATACATGTAGGTATTTACCATAGCAAGTGGTCAAGAGATCGGGGTAAGCCAAACCCCAGGAACTGGTATGCCCGGGGGTGTCGAACTCCGGCATCACTCGGATCCCTCTCAACCTGGCGTAGTCAACGATCTTCTGGATGTCGTTTAGAGTGTAGATCATCGAAGGGTGGTACGCTCCCTTTGCGGACAATTCAGGGTAGCGGGAGCTCTGATACGGGAAGCTGTTGTCGTCCACGATGTGCCAGTGGAGAACGTTCATTTTGTTATAGGACATTGCGTCCAGAGTCAGCAATATGTCGGAGATGGGCAGGTAATGCCGCGACGTGTCCAAGAGGAGGCCGCGGTGGGGTAGCTTCGGGCGATCCACGATCGTCTGACATCTTATCTTTAGCTGCAGATTGTTGTGGAAGCTCGTTAGATCGCGTATAGAGATACTTTGTCGTACCTTTAGATTAGATTAGACCTTGGACCAACCTGCGACTCTGGACAGCTGGACCAAAACGGTTAAATATCCCACTAGCGAACTACTTAGTTTTATGTTTATGTTGCCCCCCGTTTTAACAGACTTCAAAAGGAAAGGGGTTCTCAGTTCGAGGTGTTTGGATGTATGTATGTTATACGTATTATGTTTGTCCGCGAATTTCTCCGCAACTACTGAATCAATTTTGGTGAAACTTATTGCATTTAGTTTGGCTTCAATCAATTTACAGTAGCTCACACTCATAATCGTACACTCTTTAAAATCGCATAACATTTTTAAAATTGGTCCAAAGGACTTGAGTTTTTTTTGAGAAGCTAGAAGGATTGGTTTGTCAAGTGACGTGTTTCGTCGTTTTGAAAAAAATTGCAATTGGTCGGAATAGCAAAAAAAAAATAGAAACGGTCGGTTTTTCAACTTTTTTTCTGAGCCTGTAATAAAAATTCAAAAGCCCCATTTGTAGATTTATGTAAGAGTTGTATACATGCTGATAATTTCATCAAAATCGCTTAACGTTGCTCTGAGTTACAAATTTTCGCTCTCAATTTTTTTAAGTCGGCGCCAAATTTACACAGTGCAAATGACGAGCCAGCGACATAAAAAAATTTAGAGTCTCAGATTAAATAAGGAACAAAATTATTTTTTACTTTTTAGCTTTTTTTTTCTTTTTTCGAAGTCGGTTTTAATTTTTTTATTTAAATATCATAAAAAAAATATGGTAATTATTTAGAAGTTTTCCATCCTCACCGATTCCAATGATTTCTGGATATGTTATCGGGGACACGATTCTGAACAACTTTTTTCCTATACATGTCACCGCCGCTTGACCTTCGTTTCCGAGATATTCGCGAAAAACTGCTGCTACTACTATAATGTCTTCTGCGGTATACTTATCTACAGTACGCATCCGTGGCAGCGTGTGCGCCAGCATGGGACAAAACAAATGACGAAGCTGACCTTTATTTCCAAGATATTTGCAAAAAAAAACTTCGTCGGAATAAGTCAACAGAAGCTGTTCGCGAATATCTCGGAAACGAAGGTCGAGCGGCGATATTTCCTATATATTTCCTATATATAACATGTATAGGAAAAAGTTGTTCAGAATCGTGTGCCCGACAACATATAAAAAAATCATTGAAATCGGTGAGGATGGAAAACTTCTAAATAATTACCACCAAAAGGTTTGGACATCCATTCCATAGACCCAAGATGTGTTTCGCATACTTACATTGGAGCCGTCGCCAGCCGGGGACAAGAGCTGGGAAAACGTTTCGAGACCCCGCAGGATTCCCCAGACCGATTCAGCGGCAAGATTGGCGACAGGAGAGGTCTCATTAATGCTCAGAGTATCTGCGAAAGTGAAGTATCTCTTTGACGCTAGCATGGAAGAGCATTGAATCGATTTGATAGCGGGCTGGCTCACGATTAATGTATGTATGTATACACGTTATACCCGCGCGTAATCTACAGAGTCTCGTGCGATTCTCGGGCGATCGCCCGATCCGACCTCCAACTTGCGCACGATAAGAAGAGGTGAAACAAGATCGAAGTCTCGCCTCCGCCGCCTCTGTCTCCGACGCGATTACATGCAAATCTTTGAATCATGTTATTCGTTGTGCGGTAATCGATGCACTGAAGTTAAGCTCGCTACAATAACGGATATCTTTTGCTTATGCAACCAGCAATTCGTTTGCAAATACATGAGTAATACATGGTTTTTCCTTCCTAGGAGTACAAATACGAAGGCAGGCTAGAGCACACAAACGTAGGCCGATTGACTTAAGGGGGGGGGGGGGGGGGTGTCTGGTGTAGCGGGGCGAAGAAATCGATTTTTTTTTTGCATAAATCAATAGTTGAATATCGTGATAATATGTTCTCACAGCCGCAAAACGAAATTCGAAAAATTATAGCGGATATTGCCGGTTTTGCTACTGAGCACCAGGTTACCAGAAAACTTTAAATGCATTTTTCTGGAAACGACAGTTTTACAATTGGCGGGCAATGTAACTCCAAAAATATTCAACCGATCAACTTGGCCGTGTGCGCGGATATTTGTGAACATTTTCTTCACAGAGCTTGGCTATTGGTATAACGATATTGTATAAATAAATACCTTTTTTTCACACATTTAAAGCAAAATTTCGTTGGAAAAGTGAACTTCTTTCAAGAGGCCGCCATTTCTCCAATTTTGCATCTTTTAGTTATGAATTTATACGATTTGTGCGTGCACTCATAAACTAAAAAAAAAATTGTTCGATTTTTGGTTTCAGATGAATACAGCAGAGACTACGTTGCCCGCAGTGGACCAATTGCGTCGCCAACGGACTGGGCATAAGCCCGTATGACTCTGTTATTTTCCGCTCTTTTTTAATATTTTTTTTTATCCACCTTAATCTGACAATACAATATCCTGAAAGATTCAGAAAGATCGATTAAATACTTTCTTTAAAAAAAATTCCCGACAAATTTTTCAGCTAGTTACACCAGGCTCCCCCCCCCCCCCCTCCTCCTCCTCTTAAGCGAGGTAAACACGTTCACAATGTTGAAGGAAGATACATATTTTACGGCGAAATGTTTTAAACAGTGCGGAACTTACATGACTCTTTCATTCGCAAATGTGGCCAGTGGTTGCCGTTCTTTTCGCAAGGCTCTCCCAGGTGAATGTCCAAAGCGCTGAGGGTACCTTTGACGGTGCCATTGTCTCGGCCCGGCGAGGATTTCACGTGCCCTTGCGAGAAGACCCGTGCTACCCGCGCGTCCGTCAGAATGATCGCTTTATACCTCTCAACCGCCTCGGCCACTATGTCGCAAGTCTCGCCCACTACCTATACAGCGGATACGAATACCAGGCGATACCGGTAACAGAGAATAAAGGACGAAGGAGCGAGAGGGGGCGCGAAAAGTGATGAGGGTGTCACTCACGTTGAACTGAAGGGTAGACGCTCTTAGGAAATAAAACGCGTTGCTGAGGCGTCGGAGATTCGGCAGCGGCCAAGGTTCGCCGTACGTCGTTTGGACCCAGGGGCCGGCGTCCGGGTTCAGCGAGTTGCTTTGGCAGACGATCACGGCCAGCAGAAGTGGCAAGGATCTCAGCAGCGTCGCCCGCATGTCGGCTTCGAGGCGAGCGGTTCGGCGGTCGAAAGGAGTATGAAGGGAAGACCGATGCGATGCCAGCGAATGTTCATCGGCTACTGAACGCGGCGGACGATGCGTATGTACTTAAGCAGAGTGGTAACGACCTTAGTCCGTGCCACTTAACTAACTCTCATCGGTTGGGCTCAGTGATGCCAGAATCGTGGGTTTTCGCCCACGGGCACTACCCCCACTCCGCAACCAAGCGTTTTACCCTCTCCTAGCGCCTGTACCGCTCCACCCAACATACCCGTCCCTCTATCCGTTGCCGTACGCGCTGCCTGGCCACAGCGCTCTTCGGCGGGAATTCCTTTTACCGACATCGAAGCGCTTGGGTCACAAGCAAAAAGTCCAGTGTTCAAATCCCGGTGCGGGATATTCTACTTTTTTTCATTAATTATTCTCTAATTTCTCTTTCTATATTCTCAGTAGAATAAAAACTTGAAAACTATTAATTTACAAAGCATTTTCGCAGCTGGCTAATGTACGATGTTGGTCTTCTGTAAAACTGCAAAATAGTCAGTTACTTCTAGGAGATTTTTGCAAACACTTTATGACTCTTAAATTAATACTAGAAAAACAGAAAGGTTGCTTAGCAAGAAAATTAGAACTGGCAGTAAAAAACAGAGAATCTGCGTTGTTAAATACTACTACAGCTACAACAGCGATATTTTTAGATCCAAGAATTTCAAGGTGTTTGAACAGCAAAAAAAAGATTTAGCAAGCAGTCATTTGAAAAAAAAAGTTATTTGTAAAATCTTACAAACCAAAAGAAATGTTAAAAATTTAGAAGAAAACGCATTGGTATCTCACCTTCAGACTCGCTTTCAGATTCAGACTACATTCCTCCGATGTTTTCAAATTAGAATTCCCTATTTTAGCAAGGCGAAACATTACTTTTTGGTTTTAAAATAGTTTTTTTAAAAAGCACAATGCGTCTAATGTCGCGTCAGCCAATCTACTTGCTTTTTTTTGTGACAAAATCTGCGGCTGTAGAAAAATTTCTGTCATTTTGAGTGGATGTTGGTTTAATTGTATATAGACCATCGGCGATACGAAGAGAAAAGTTTATAAACAATCGCGCAATTCTTCGTATGTACCTATTGCTAACATTTATTACAGATTGTAGATGTGTTTATTATATTCACGATTAACTAGTAACACACAATTTTGAACTAACTGAAAATTCATTTCTGAAAACAAATGGGATTTATAATAATTTTCCTACACTTAAGTTTCTCGAGAAATACTGTAATTTCTCGAGAAATGAGAAATAAGAAATTATAAAATTTATCGAGAAGGAACACTAGATGTAACGAATCTTCGCTATCTTATAATTCCCTAATAAATTATCCGCGGGCATGGGTTTATATGAACATTTTTCAACTATTTGACCGGCCTGCTTCCCCTTCCAAGCGTTCCGTTCGCAGACAATATTCGCGAGGAATATGCAGTAGTAGCATTGGCTCGCTGTGGATCATATGTAGCGCTATAGACGCCTCTTTAACGTCGCGCGGTATCTAATAGATTAACACACTTTAAATTAAGTGTCAAATTAATATTAGTGATATTTAAAAACATATCGACATAATTGGCCGAAAGAAATGCACATTGTTTGTAAGTATTTTAAAACGTGCGATGACAGCAAAAAAATGCGATGCATAGTTGGAAGTTGCTCTGCAACAATTTCGGTATGTATATACAATTTACTTTGTTTAAATTTTTAGACACTTAAGGGGACACGCCCCATTAATAAGGGTTTAACTTAAACGTGACTTAAAAGAACAAATTTATCTCAAACTACTTTTGAGAATCAATTTATTGTTCACAGATTAATTATTTAATCATAATTTAAAAGGCGCTTACGCATGGTTGAGGCGAGCCCAGCCCATCGGTTGGGCTCAGTGATGCCAGAATCGTGGGTTTTCGCCCACGGGCACTACCCCCACTCCGCAACCAAGCGTTTTACCCTCTCCTAGCGCCTGTACCGCTCCACCCAACATACCCGTCCCTCTATCCGTTGCCGTACGCGCTGCCTGGCCACAGCGCTCTTCGGCGGGAATTCCTTTTACCGACATCGAAGCGCTTGGGTCACAAGCAAAAAGTCCAGTGTTCAAATCCCGGTGCGGGATATTCTACTTTTTTTCATTAATTATTCTATACTTTCTCTTTCTATGCTCTCAGAAGATCAAAGACTTGAAAACTGTTAATTTACAAAGCATTTTCGAAGTTTGATTTGCTGCTAAAGATCCGATCCGCTTCTGGCTTGTACCGCACCACTACAAGCGTACCCTAGCTTCTGTCCGTGTGACGTACGCGCTGCCTGGCCGGCGCTCTCCGCCAAGAATTCATTTCACCGAGGTTCAAATCCCGATGCGAAGATTCTACTTTTTTCATTAATTATTCTCTAATTTCTCTTTCTATATTCTCAGTAGAATAAAAACTTGAAAACTATTAATTTACAAAGCATTTTCGCAGCTGGCTAATGTACGATGTTGGTCTTCTGTAAAACTGCAAAATAGTCAGTTACTTCTAGGAGATTTTTGCAAACACTTTATGACTCTTAAATTAATACTAGAAAAACAGAAAGGTTGCTTAGCAAGAAAATTAGAACTGGCAGTAAAAAACAGAGAATCTGCGTTGTTAAATACTACTACAGCTATAACTGCGATATTTTTAGATCCAAGAATTTCAAGGTGTTTGAACAGCAAAAAAAAGATTTAGCAAGGAGTCATTTGAAAAAAAAGTTATTTGCAAAATCTTACAAACCAAAAGAAATGTTAAAAATTTAGAAGAAAACGCATTGGTATCTCACCTTCAGATTCCCTTTCAGATTCAGACTACATTCCTCCGATGTTTTCAAATTAGAATTCCCTATTTTCTTCTTTCGATTTAAGTACCTACCCCAGGGAACTCAAGTACTCAATCCGTTCATGATATTGAGATACCTTTACCACCAACAAGTTCTAACAGAATCTTTTTAAAAACGAGGATTCGAGAACTTTTCCGATCCCCAACCCCAAAACAAATTATTCGTCGTCCGTCGAATAATGTAAAGCCGGATTTTTTAAAAAAATTTATTTATTTATTAAATGTCTCAAGACGTTATAATGCGCGTATCACACTAGCTGCTGCGGCCGTTGCTCGTGGCTGCTGCCGGCTGTTTCTCAATCACACACAGACGGCGGTTGTTGCAGCCAGCAAAGACAAAGACGCTCGATCGGTCTATATACCCGTTTTATTTACATTCGCGATGAGCATGCAAAAGAGACTGCTTGTGTCGTATTATGAAGAGAATGCGAAGAAAAGAAAATTGGCAGCTGCTTTTTTCATGATGGTCTTGGCGTTTTATCATTCTCGATGCCCTGAACGTAGCACTGAGCATTACGGATAGGGTAAACTCGGGTAAGCTCGTGGTATGTACAAGTTACTCCGTGATACTTTTTCATTTATCTGTAACTCGAAATTGTCTGACTCAATTTAGATGGAACAAAAACTAACAGACAGCGTTCGTTGATCTTCTAGTTTGTGTTGTGGTAAAATAATTAGTCAGTTGAAGTTAGTGTGATAGAGTGAGAGAGCATTTTGTTCCAGCAGCGCATTATTCGTGAAATTATTCGTGCTAGTTGTGGACAATCGCTTGTTTATGTATTATATGTGCTTTAGAAGATAAATGGAATGTTCAAACTGCAGGTAAGTGATGGTAAAATGACACTCTAACAAGTGTTACTCTTGAAATTATCATACAAATAGGCATGAGTGTTATTTTTGCTTATGAAAAGTGATGAAATTCTTATTTTTCGTGCAACCGAGCCCGCGTTTTTGATTGTGCTGTTCGAGAAATTCTGATGGCAAATACCAGATACCATGTTTCCTTACGTCTCAGACATCTAACCATCATGAAACGATTGAGTATACACAAAATTACAATAATATAAAATAATATAAAATAATGTAAAATAATGTAAAATAATGTAAACTAATGTAAAATAATATAAAAAAAATAGCTGATGGCCATATCACGGGCTAGCGAGAACTATCGCGGAGTTACCAGAGTACTGTCACGGAGTAACCAGAGCTATCACGGAGTAACCACAGTATGTCATGACAACTTAATTTTGTATATTTTCAATTAAATATACTTAGTAAATTTCTGTTAATCTATTATTTGATTCTCTGATGTCTGACCTATAATTATATCCTAGACTCACTTTCAGAATATGTAAATATTAGCAGTTAATAGACAAATTCTAAAACTATCACCGACTAACCCGAGTTTACCCTACTGCTGACACTTTTTTTCACCTATCTTGAATGTCAGGACGAAAAACCCTGCGCCCTGATTGGCTGCAGCTGTCGCTGCTGCGGCTCGGAAAAATAGCCCGTCGGCTAGCCTGGCCGCAGCCGCGAGCGACGGCCGCAGCAGCTAAGTAGTGTGATATGTGCATAAGATATTTGTGGAAGTCGCAGGGCGTTTATACTTACTTACATAGAAGTCAATTGTACTGAAATATGTATGGCTGCCTTGTAACGAAGAAGAAAGAGGGGGAGAATTATTCGACGTTTATCACTCTGATTAAACACCAGTTTACAGCCATTTTGCGCAGCAGATTCCACTATCTTTTACCCGACTGCGGCACGCAAAGGAGGGTACCTATTGTGTTTATCAGTCTTTACACTATCTCCGTCATTTTTGCGAATTTCTTCATAAAATTTGGAGAGAGCATTCTTGAAACGTACGTTTTTCAGAAAATGTAAAAAGAAAAAATCGATGTTTCTCGAAATTTTTCGCATCTCGAGAAATGAGAAATCAGATTATATCTCTCGAGAATTCTCGAGAATTCTCAAGAATTTGAAAAAATATTGCAAAATTTATATTTTTGGGCTGATGTTGATAATATCTATCTAAATTTTTATTCGTGTCTAACTTAGACAAATCTTGTGTAAATGAAAAAAACAGATATTAAATATAATTGATAAATGTATTTATTTAATACTAAATGTGAGCAAGGCGAAACATTACTTTTTGGTTTTAAAATAGTTTTTTTAAAAAGCACAATGCGTCTAATGTCGCGTCAGCCAATCTACTTGCTTTTTTTTTGTGACAAAATCTGCGGCTGTAGAAAAATTTCTGTCATTTTGAGTGGATGTTGGTTTAATTGTATATAGACCATCGGCGATACGAAGAGAAAAGTTTATAAACAATCGCGCAATTCTTCGTATGTACCTATTGCTAACATTTATTACAGATTGTAGATGTGTTTATTACATTCACGATTAACTAGTAACACACAATTTTGAACTAACTGAAAATTCATTTCTGAAAACAAATGGGATTTATAATAATTTTCCTACACTTAAGTTTCTCGAGAAATACTGTAATTTCTCGAGAAATGAGAAATAAGAAATTATAAAATTTATCGAGAAGGAACACTAGATGTAACGAATCTTCGCTATCTTATAATTCCCTAATAAATTATCCACGGGCATGGGTTTATATGAACATTTTTCAACTATTTGACCGGCCAGCTTCCCCTTCCAAGCGTTCCGTTCGCAGACAATATTCGCGAGGAATATGCAGTAGTAGCATTGGCTCGCTGTGGATCATATGTAGCGCTATAGACGCATCTTTAGCGTCGCGCGGTATCTAATAGATTAACACACTTTAAATTAAGTGTCAAATTAATATTAGTGATATTTAAAAACATATCGACATAATTGACCGAAAGAAATGCGACATTGTTTGTAAGTATTTTAAATCGTGCGAAGACAGCAAAAAAATGCGATGCATAGTTGGAAGTTGCTCTGCAACAATTTCGGTATGTATATACAATTTACTTTGTTTAAATTTTTAGACACTTAAGGGGACACGCCCCATTAATAAGGGTTTAACTTAAACGTGACTTAAAAGAACAAATTTATCTCAAACTACTTTTGAGAATCAATTTATTGTTCACAGATTAATTATTTAATCATAATTTAAAAGGCGCTTACGCATGGTTGAGGCGAGCCCAGCCCATAGCGAGATTTTACTGTATAACCGATATATGAGGCAGTCAGAGCAACAACGGACCAACCCACATTAAAAAAAAAATTTGTTTTCCTATTTTATATGGTTAGTAGAGCCTATTGGAATACGTTATTGCTACTAATTCAATTTCGAAAAAAATGTGGGTTAGTCCGTTGTTGCTCTGACTGCCTCATATAACCGTTACGGAACCGATATAATATCGGTTCTGTAGAGCCGGAACCGAAACCGATATGAGCCAGAACCGTTTTCACTCGTAACTGATTCAAGATTATTTCGGTTCTCATAACTGTTTCGGGAACCGAAACCGATATCATAACTGTTTTCAACCCCTGGTATCTATCCTCGACAACGCGAACAGGAGTGGGAGAACCCCGCAGAGCACGCGTGCTCGGGCGTGGAGAGCGCTGACTGATCTACGAAAATTGTGTGACCTAGCACAGAGCGAGCCGTGTGCTCGGTAAAGGGTCATCGGATAAGTGGTTGGGGAAAACCCAAGTGGTGTAATCGGTACTCCTGCAGGTCAAGGTGCCAAATGTGTTTTTTCTGTTCTCGCCTCCTTCATTTTTCCTGTCTTCTAAGACATCGAGAAATCGTTTGGAATGGTTTTAAGGGAAAATCTTTCAGACAAAAGTTGCTTGTTTTCTAATGTAGATTATGGAAATAATTAATCACGGAAAACCTGACTATAGGTATTCATTTTTATTCAGATCAAAGGTCCCCTTCATCTTCTGGCCAGGATTTCTCGATTTTCAACCACTGCGCCCGTGTGTGCCGCGCGCATAGCATTACTAGCCATGCTCTTACGCTGGAAGTTGCAATTTATTGCAATCAATTTTTTTTTACCTCTGTTTTATATGGTCGAAGCTTTAAAATTGAGTCTAATATCACCACGGCAATCTGCGGCGTTCGTAACTATAAGTCTATTCCATTTTCATTGTGGTCTTCATGTACAGTACTTTTCTATAACAACTAATTTCTAAGATTAAATAAAATATCAGTACACTCTTCTTATAGACGAGGATTCACCTGTCGATATCTCGAAAACGTACCGATAGAATTATTTTTAAAAATTACTTTCGCATCAGCGGGCCATTTTACATAAGAAAAAGATAGTGGCATCTGCTGTGCAAAATGACTGTATATTGGTGCTATCAGAGTGATAAACGTCGAATAGTTCTCCCACTCTTCCTTCTTCGTTACGGTTATTGTCGTAAAAAGACAGCCATACATATTTCAGTATGTAGGTACATTTGACTTCTATGTATAAACGCTCTGCGGCTTCCACAAATATCTTACGACTTCTATAAACGTCTTATAACGTCTTGAGACATTTAATAAATAAATAGATTATTTAAAAAATCCGGGTTTACATTATTCGACGCACGACGAATAATTTATTAACCGTCGGGATAATGTTAAAGTTGAAACGCTCGTCGAATAAAAAAAATTAACTTTCTTCGTCGAATAAACAAAATTATTCGTCGTGCGTCGAATAATGTAAACCCGGATTTTTTAAATATGAAGGCGAATAATTATCTTGGCACGCGTTCGAGCCGCCGCACAGTGATCGGAGATCCCGAAAACCTGGCCAAAGTGCCATTTTATAAACTTCAATATCAAATGTTAAAATAGCATAATTTCATTAACAAGAGTCATGGCTATCGCGTACTATCAATTTTGATACTTATTTTTCGTTATTTCTGTCACTGTTTAGCTTTGAAAGTCCGACGCTGTTTCATATGCGCATTCAGT
Source organism: Andrena bucephala (assembly GCA_947577245.1). Taxonomy (NCBI): domain Eukaryota; kingdom Metazoa; phylum Arthropoda; class Insecta; order Hymenoptera; family Andrenidae; genus Andrena; species Andrena bucephala. The sequence continues at coordinate 33,311,010 of OX387717.1, read as the reverse complement.
TGGCTGAGTAGTGGAAAGTAGTCTTATGACTTGTCTAAAAATACGTTCATCAAAACAGCCGCCTAATAGTAAACACAAATGTATTTACTATTAGTTACCCACAGGGGAACACCGCGGACCCGGACCCACCGATTGGAACGCAACTTTGTGGGTTTTTAGAGTGACTCCAAACAAGAACAACGGTGTCTTTCATTTGGGCCCCATCGCCCTTTAAGGGGGTGAAAACTGACCTCCACTTTTTCGCGTACAACTCTCAAAGTACAATAGAAAATAATGTGTCAAACAAAAGTTTATTGGTGCAATAAGCGCTACAAACTTCCGTTAACAAAATATTTGTTAATTCGTGTTTTTTTTATGAATTCAACCATGTATATGAATTGTATAATGCACTATCAGCTTATGCAGTTACACGATGGCAATTACACGGTGCGCACGGTTGCGCGCTCACAACACATAGGGTGACTACCTAATATCGCCACTGTTCCTAATATGGCCACCCGCTATATCTCGCAAAGTAAGCTCTAAAATTTATCGGTTATACACTGAATTAGTACCTAAACATATGTAGGAAGACATACTGTAATTGCAGCATCGTGTGATCAGCAATTACAGAAAGAGAAGTATTTTAGTGAATCTTAACAGTGTAAAAATTTATTGAACTGCCACAATTTTACATCACATTCGGAGAAGGTAAGTCTAATAATTCCGTGAATGCAAGAATATCTACTAGAAATACCTAATTAATGATGTACTTCAGGAATTAAATCGATTCAAATATTTTCCGTAGTGAAAATAATGTTTTTCTTTTAGCAGTTTCGATGTAATGTTTGTTATAGGTGGAGTTACGAAATGTGCCGAGCAACCGTAATAAAATTTATTTGTCCAATATGTACATCGGAGCGTAAAAAATAAAATATTTTATAAATCTACATTTTTAAATTTCTATATTTTTCTAATAAAAATGAAATCAAAGATGCATAAAAATACATTTATAGAGCAAGAAATAATAAAATCACATGTGAAAATAACTTTAAAAACATATATATATGAATTAATCAATATTTCTTAAGTTGGCGATATTAGGTACACTTTTTTCAGGACCCGATTTTTGCATGACTTACGTTTATTGAGTCCTAATTAAAAATTTGTAGGTTTCAACGATTCTAACTTATGCTACATGAAAGATGAATAATTTCTCTTTACTTTGATACGAGCTGCATGCAAAAATATAAATTATTATTCAATTGACAGCGATTTAACTTTTGCCTGGCGATATTAGGTACAGTCACCCTAGTAAGTTGAATAATAAGACTCGTTCTATTTGCTGCAAGCCCTAATACATGACGGTGACAAATATGATAATATTCAAAGATGCTAAAGTATATTATGTATAATCTATTACTTATAAAATAAAGGAGATAAGTATTGCAGCTTATCGAGCTATTTTTAATGGTATTCATATTTGTTTTGCACGAAGTTTTAATCGATTGATAAATGTGCTGATACAATTATCATATTTGTTTTGCACGAAGTACATTTAGCACGACGTGGTTTCAAGTGTATGGTTAATTATTGATAATTCCGCATGACTGTTTGTAAAGTTCCCGTTATTAATGCATAAGATTAACCAGTCACGCCGTTTTTAAAGAAACAAACTTATCTTGCATGAGACATCCTTGTATCCTTATCTTTCTGACTCCTTATACATACCTACCAAGTTTTCGCAGCTCAACTTTATACTTGTTGTCGTTAACGTTGTTGTTAACGTAGATTTAAATTATAAAATTCGAGCTGTTGAGTTTTGGAAAAGCGGCTCAAAAGATCGAAAACCTCTCGGCTGTGTGCAACATCAATTCAAGAAAGTTAATATAAAAATTTATGGATGTTTTTCTATTTATTTTTTTTTTTGGTATAGTCTCTCAAGACAGCGTACTAAAGGTAGGTAATAAAATTTTTCTATGAAAACAGTAAATTATTACTGAAAAAAAATTCTTAAAAATGGCTTACTTTTCCGGCCGTCACAGTGGTGTTCCCCCTTAAATCAGTTCAACAATTGTATCGCTGGGAAGCAGCGTTGGCCAATGGTGGTACACGCAGAGAACAGCTGTTATCTATCGTGCAATATGTGTTGGATAAATTTCAAGCTGCTATCGATCAGGGCTCATTGATACATGACATTGATATAAGAAGATGGGCGCTAGAAGCAAAAGAGGTGGTCAATCTTCCAACATTCAAAGTTGGCCATACCTGGATCATGAATTTCAAAAAATGGCACAACATCGTTTTGAGAAAAGTTGCAAAATTCGTCAGCCGTTCCGCACAGCAAGACAAGCAACATTTACATCTAACTTTCTCCGAATTCGTAAGTCAGATAAAACCATACATTGCTACACACAATTCAAGTAATGTATAAAACGCAGATGAGAGTGGAGTTAATTTAGAAATCCATTCCGGTCGTACGTTGGCACACCGTGGTGGAAAGACTGTAGAAGGCGGTCAGTTACTGTCACCCCTGTTTATGGTGTTAAAAGAAACTACTGGAGAATTTGGTCCCAGGGTGAAAAAAACTTTATTATTTGGGAAGTTGACATCGTACCATTTTAATATTTGGTTAACAGAAGTCTTTTTACCGAAGACTGGATCTCAAAGTGTTCTGTTGCTTGATTCATGGAGCGGCCACTGTCCTTACTATACAATCTTGGCGTAAATTTACATTTGCGAAATAATATCATCAAATTGCAATCTCTCACACATATTCAATTGTTTTCACCGAGATTCTAGGAATTATTTAAATATGCTTCGTATAAAAGTGGATACTTTGAACAAAGACCATTGCGGTTTGAAAATCCAGTAGACTTTTCTTTCAAATTTCTTGAAGCATGCCACGTTGTCCCCTGCGTAATAAGGCTGCTATTATAAGATGTGCTTGGTGTAAAAAATATCTATGCATAGAACATTTTATTGAATGTGGAATGGAAAAAAACTTTTTCAAATATTTTGTTAACGGTAGTTTGTAGCACTTATTGCACCATTAAACTTTTGTTTGAAACATTTTTACGCGAAAAAGTGGAGGTTAGTTTTTACCCCCTTAAAGGGCGATAGGGCCCAAATGAAACACACCGTTGTTCTTGTTTTGAGTCACTCTAAAAACCCACAAAGTTGCGTTCCAATCGGTGAGTAGCCATGACTCTTGTTAATGAAATTACGCTATTTTAACATTTGATATTGAAATTCATAAAATGCCACTTTAGCCAGGTTTTCGGGATCTCGGACCACTGTGCGGTGGCTCGAACGCTTGCCAGATAATTATTCACCTCCATATTTAAAAAATCCGGGCTTACATTATTCCACGCACGACGAATAATTTTGTTTATTCGACGAATAAAGTTAATTTTTTTATTCGTCGAGCGTTTCAACTTTAACATTATCCGACGGTTAATAAATTATTCGTCGAATAAACAAATTTATTCGTCGTGCGTCGAATAACGTAAACCCGGATTTTTTAAATATTTTATTTATTTATTAAATGTCTCAATACGTTATAAGACGCAGGGCGTTTATACATAAATAATAATTAATAATTAATAATTTAAATAAATAATTTATATAAGTCGAATGTACTGAAATTTGTATGGCTGTCTTATTACGACGGTATCATTCTGATAGCACCAGTTTACAGCCATTTTGCCCAGCAGATGCCACTATCTTTTTCTTATGTAAAATGGCCCGCTGATCCGAAAGTAAGTTCCAAAAATAATTCTATCGGTGCGTTTTCGAGATATCGAGAGGTGAAGCCTAGTCCATAAGAAAAGTGTACTGATATTTTTTTAAGTGAAACTTCTTTAGCCGCGGTAGCGTAAGTTTTCTCGGGTGTGACGAAAGCATGAAACGCTTCCCCCACCAACAATTGCTATATCCACCACTTCTGCTTATTCCTACCCTGCGAAGATGAGAGCGTGTCAGAGGGGCCGAACACGAGCGGGGAACGCTATGAGACAGACGAGGCGTTGATACTTTGTCTCGGTCTGTCTTTCGGGCGCCTGATAATCCTGATATTCCGTCCTTTGCGTGTGCGACGGAGTATAGAAAATAAGAGGAAAACGAGAAGAAGAAGGGGGATATGTGGAATTTGGGCACTATGAAAAAGCTCGAACCGATGGTAGCACGATCAGTTGAATCTCGCGATTCCACAACGTTGCTACCATCACGACCAATTACCCAACAGTGCTGAAACTAAAGGGATTTTTGAACTGTGTTTCGAATATTATGGTTAGTATACTGGTATGCACAAAGTGTTTGAGAAAAGAGGTGGGGTTCGTGCAGTGTACATAGCATTTGGTTAGACAGATCGTGATTGAAAAGTGTTTATTTAACTTCGTTTAAGCACTGGTGGAGTAGTGTAATTCACCAGAGAATCAATTTTGACCATGATCTCAAATGGCCTCTTATGAATTCGCAGTGCAAGGACAAATATTTACTTCATCACTTTGAAATTTACGCGGTGCCTGTTGGTTGTGTTTAACTAATGAAAGTTTATTTTTGCAAAAATTATCTTTTATAGGTAAATAGTACAGTGGTTGGCCACCTGACAGTGATTGGCCCTATTTTGAGAAATAAAAAAATATAACGAAATACCAATGTTATGCTTCTTTTAATGAACATATTCATATTCCTTGTACTTTCTTGCTTCGAATGTAATCAATATTTCTCCACTCATTATATACTGTGATTATATTTAAAAGCGGATAGGATGACTCGGCTTTGCAGCTTGAAAATTACAGCGATTCAATCAAAAAGTCATAAGAGTACAGTTGAAAGTTTTCAAATATTTTAATGTATTTCTGATATCTATATCTCTCATATTCTGCATATATTGATAAATAATGGTTAAAACTTTATAAAAAAATTATTTATTTGTTAAAATTATACACATTTTATGAAAATTACGGGGGGCCAACAACTGTCATATGAATAATGTTGAATGGCAATAATTGTCCGGGCGGCCGGCGACTATTTTATAACCATAATAACGGTAAAATAGTTATTGGCCCCCTATTCATTTGCGGTATTGAAACGGTAATTTTTATAAAAGATACAGCATCGACATAATTATAGTACAATTAAATAATAAGAAGAAGTACTATTAGGTATGTTACATTGTATAGTTATATTTTAAGTTTCTTGTGATTTGAATTTTAATTGGTGTGTTCAAATTCAATTTGATTATTAAATTTATTTAATTAAATTGGAATTAGAAATGAAATTTGATCGAATTAATTGGATTGTTCAAATTTAATTTGATTACTGAATTTATTTAATTAAATTGAAGTTAAAAATTATATTGTGATTACCTAGTAGATAAATTGTAGAAATTTTGAATTTTTTAGTAAAACTGAATTACCCTACAGTAATAAATGCCAAAGTAAAAAAAGGTGATAAATATGGAAAAAAATATATAGATGAACAAATCATACAAGCATACATAAGATATATCCATTTTTATTGAATAATTTTAATCCCATTTCTATTATCAAATCATATAACATTTTCTTTTAGGTTATATTATGTCTCAAATAGCGGCCAATCACTGTCGAACCGATCGGACAACTACTGTCATAACCATGCCAATAACTATATTTCTTCGTAGTCAACACATTTTTTGTATATTTCTATAAATTCTTGCTTTTTTTTATAAACTCTATTTTTAGATTATTAGGGTTTTTTCGTACTTATTTATATTGATTTTAATTTCAAATTTACTAAATTCACATTTATAATTCACTATTTATGTGACACTCTTACTTAAGTGGCCAACCATTGTACTCTTTACCCTATTACTGCTCTGAAATGCAGGAGAGTACAGGGCTGTAATGTTTATATCAGGATGTTTATAGCGATAGTATGACCAAACGACAGAGTCCGTGTGCTTGCCGGATTTCTCCTGAAGACTTCATTCTGCCGAATCGTTTCGTTCTATACACACGTTCCTTCCAAGTGTTCTGAATAAAACCAAGATTAAAACTATTAATGTGTCTTGAGTTTCCATGGCCTAATTCCCAATAGTACCCAGAATTTTCATAGCGATATGATTGATAAAATAATCCGTACCCAACTTGCTTTGGTCAAAATAGTGAGCTACATTTCTGTAATAAATGAATTTCGCAATAAATACTTCCCCCGTTCGTGTTCCACAACAATACAGATTGAACGCCAATAAGCGTTCCCCGTAGTGAAGTAAATGCACTGATCTAGCACTTAGCACTCAAAGTACCAATTAATACCAATCTCCCTCCGCGTATTACTTTCTCTGACATTACTTCTGTCTGCAGGTTACCATGGACAAACTGTTGCTGACGCTGACTCTTGTCGCTTTTTCAAGCGGAGTGCTTTGCGATGCACCACAAAATCTGGTCAGGGATGATTCAGGTACGCGGTATTATTTTATTTATCGCGTTAGAAGATAATCAAAGTTCTACTGTACTACCAGCATCCAATGACATAGAGGAAGGTTGCCTATATTTCATATTTGGTACTAATTTGAACGCAAATGACTATTAGATATTGTAGCTTGATCCTTTAGGCACCTACTATTATACGCTTAACCTTTTGTTCAGAACAGATTAATTTGTTATTAATCGTTTTGCCACATACTGTAAAAGGTACGATTTAGGCAACCGGTCTCCTAAATCGTACCGCCACTAAAAATAGTATTAATAACAAATAGAGTAGAAAATATTCAACATAAAGAAATGATTATTATATATAAAGTAGGAAAACTTTCGAACACTAAACTCTGGGAACACGAAATAACTAATCCAGATGAATGTGACTATTTTCACCAAAAAATTTTTTTTTATAAAATCAGAATCTAAATTTCGGGCGAAGCCGAGTAGTAAAGATAGTAGTTACATATACATATGTATATGGATCAACCTATATAACATACGAGTTTTCAAATCTTACTGGTACGATTGTAGTGGTACGATTTAGGAAACATGGTCAATTTATTTATAAATATCAATTTAAACTTCATAATGAATGTAATATGTACTTAAAACGAATGTAACATATTCTACATTAAACCCGCTTTTAGAAAAATACAAAAATACAGTACAAAATTGCATTGTTTGATTATTATCAGTTAAAATAAACTGGTAAAAAGTTACATCAAACATACTCGATTTTTTAAAATGTTTCTAACACGCACAAAATAGGGTGTAAGCTCAAAAGGTTTTGTTTCTATTTCTTATTTCGCATTTACTTGATATTTGTATCATCAGATGTCATTTATATTCATTAATTACTGAGAAATTGATGAGGTACGATTTAGGTGACCAGTACGATATTGGCAACTCTCCCCTACATGGTTTAATCGATTTCAATTTCTCTTTAAAACACTTCAGCATTCTCAATTATAAAAATCCGTACAAAAAAGATTCTGTGTCCCTCACAAAAAATTTCGCTTAAAAGTATCTCAATATAAAATTATCTGGCTACTTAATATCCAGTGGGCTTTCACAGACCACTCTGCCAAAAAACAGAAAAACAAATCTGATCTCTTACGAAATTAATCGCGTCTTATTATCTCCAGTCGTAGCACTCACTTATCACATCAAATCGAATAATTATCCTCTCCCTTGACCCGCGATTACTCGTGTTGAGTGACGTCTGTTTAAGAAACAAACCGAAATTATTTCTACACTACTCCTTCTTTTTCCTAGAATTGAATGACACGCAACTTCCGGTCGTGATAAATCTATACCAGTTATTTGTTTGCAATGGAACTGTTGAGCCGACGAACGGAACCTCCGGCGATCGCAGCAAAGTGCACGGGGGCTGCAAGGGCGTACCGATCCACAGGCTGCACAAGCGCCCGATGTACTGGAACGAGGCACGGAAATCCTGCATAAGCGAAAGAGGTGATGCAAATTATTTGTATCTTTGGGTTTTGAGGTCTTTTAGGTGGATAAAGAACAGAAAAAGGGGGAAGGGGTGTTGACCTTGGGATTAGATTTCGAATGTGATGTGGAGGTTTTCTAATTTGATGAGTGGTCAATGATCTATGAGGAAATCATTTGATATCGTGTTACTTTCGCTCGCGGAGTAAGTAATTTCTATATTAACTATTTGGAGGCGGAAATGTAAGTTTTGTTATGGAAACGAAGACAGTCGCCCAACTTCTTGGCATTTGAGGATTGTACCTTACTTGTCACGCGAATTACATATTTATTTTGAGCGTTTAGATCTCTTGAACAGATAACTTCGAATAAAAGTCGAATAACGTACGGATAAAGATGGAAACCTTGTTCGAATAAAAGTTCTCGGTATAAAAAAATTAGCTTTCACCGTCGAATAAATCACATCGAATAAATGTATTTATCCGTGGTGTTTAGAATAAAGATAAATCGTGTTACTCGAAGCTTCGAATAACGAATAAAGATAAATTAGCTTTTATTCGACTCGTTATTTAAATAATTTTTTATCTAGATAATGCGCATCTCTGAAGTTAACACTGATGCCTTATCGATTCGCGAAATCCAAGTATCGCGATCCATTTGACGAGCACTCGTCATTTCGATATCACTGATTACCTCGAAGCATTATCACTATTTGGCCATTTCGAGACCTAAATTCTGCGATCCAAGTGACCATTAACATATAATCGGTTTTTTGTCCCCGACGCTTACATGTGTCAGGGATGCATTTGCAGCCGAGTAATCACCGGTAAGCGTCGGGGACAAAAAGCCTATTAATGGGCTACCGGTCGGCAGAGTGTTAATAATAATAACCCCTTTCAGATCACCCAATTTCTTCTTTAGAATTAGCCCAGACGTAAACTTTTTTTCTCAATACTTAATCACCTTCCGAGCCCAAAATCTCTCCCTCCTTTAATTCCCCACCGTTCAAATTTCCTCGCAGCACCCCCACGAAGGAAATCCCAGGTGTAACTTAATTCGAACCTCTGCACACCCAAATCTGATCGAGGTATCTCGGGCCATTATTAGAGGATTCTCCATTGTTGATTAGGTCAATTGGTCGTCATAAACTCGAATGCGGAGGGGGAGATGCTGGCGAATTGGTTGAAGAAAGAAGGACTCTCCTTAGCTTGGATAGGTACCCACGATCTGTTCAAGACGTTCGATTGGGTGACTTTGACAGGCCAAACGTTGGAAGCGACTGGCTACGATAATTGGTTACCGGGCGAGCCTAACAATATAGGCGACAAGGAACACTGCGGGACCCTCAGCAGTCAGAATGGAATGAACGACTTCCCGTGCGACAAGGGGCTGCCTTACTTCTGTAAGATTTACATAAGCTGAACTACTGGCAACCATCTTGCGTGGAACTTGCCCAGGATGAATACCTGAAGCTTCAAGGAGTTGATGTGCGAAACTTCGACATTGTTCGATGATTACAATAAAATATATCGCCGTTGCTACTCCTACCTGGAATTTTTGTTCTTGGGTGATAATCGATTTTCAGTGTGTAGTAGGTGATTGAGTGTTTATGGAACTTTGGATGCTTGAAGCTTTGAGGGGTTTGAGGGGTTTAAGGTGTTCGAGATTTTGTACTACCCAATTAGGGGAACTGTATGGGAATTTTGATCGTATTTCACAAAAATCTGATCAGTGAGATACATGAGTACTTAGGTAATGGAGAGCTTTAAATAATTGAGTATTCCCTCTAAGTTTAGATACCCTGCTCACTACTCAATGTTCAATGAACCTTCACTTAAAAATTTAAAATTTCAAAACTTACTGTCCTCAAATCCTTTGAAGATTCACGACCTCATTTGAAAACATGCTTTCAGTCAGGAGACCAGTGGTTCCCCCCTTTTTTTTTTAAATAAAGACAGTGTCCCGAGGAGGACAACGTGTCTTGCTGCGAAATATAATATTTTTTGCATTAAATTCAACGTGCTCGCCACTAGCTCATGAATACAAATGACTCTGGATCATTGGTCTTACACCCTCTGACCCAGAGAATCGCTCTTCGCGTTTGTTTATAAGATCCATCGTCGCTGAGCCTCTCTATCTAGAATCTCTCTTTTCAATACTTAATTTACAGATGCTGTCTTTCATTTCGGCTTTTCCTGCATTGATGGAGTTTTAAAAAGAGAGACACCAGATGGAGAGGCCCAGCGATAAAAAGACTTATAACAAATCGAATTTCCATTAAAAAATGTGACATTGATCGTAAATATTTTGGAACGTGCTACGCACACCCGATGCGTAACCGATAGGATACATTACTGTTATAAAACCGATATATAACCGTTAGGGAACTGATATGACATCGATTCTGCAGAACCGTAACCGAAATTGATATAGCCAGAAATTTCGGTTCGTTATAACAGTTATTCAGAATATCAGTTTTTCATAACTGTTTCAATCAGAACCGATATACAACTGTTTGAAACAGTTATTTTCGGAAACGTTTCAACCCCTGATATAAGACTGAACAAAGATTCGTTACATCTTAAGGAGGGAGACCACTGAAAAAAAATCGGACACATCGATATTTTCTTTTCACATTTTCTGGAAGACGTACGTTTCAAGAATGCTCTCTCCAAATTTTATGAAGAAATTCGCAAAAATGACGGAGATAGGGTAAACTTGCGTAAATCGCACCCCTTAAGAGCAAATGCTTATTACATGAAAAATAATAGGGAAAATAAAACAAAATTAGTGGTAATAAACTCTTTATTCACAGAATAAACAGTTTTATAAACTCAAGCAGCAAAACATAATCAACTTCTATTCATAAAAACGATTTATTTTTAATGTGGAAAAAGTACGATTTAGGATTAATGTCCGTAAATCGTACCATACTTATCCTAATTCGTACTTTGAAATTTAATTACTACAATCGTCACATTCATATTAAAAAATAACTATCTATTCCCGCACAAAGCTCGTGTACCCACATATTGCACTGCGTGCATTGTATCATATTTTCGCGTCTATTTTCTTGACACAATTTACAAAACCAAGTTTCATTTTCATTGTTTTTCTTCTTCTTCTTTTCCTTCTTTTGTGTATTGGTTTTGGCGGTATTTCTTCTGAATGTTACCCCGTACCGGGGTAGCATTGACAGGTTTTTAACATGTATTAATGAAGGAAAAGGACAAAATTTTTATGCATTTTAACACTTGTAATACAATCACAAAAGATGCAATGTTATGATAGGATACTTAAAGCAAATATAAAGATGTTAATTTTTACATTATATAATAAAATGTTTCAAAAACCTGCTAATGTTCCCCCAGTTTACGGTGCCCCGCCGTGAGCCTCACGGTCAAGTAGAAAGGACCAGTCAGTCCACTGTCTGCTCCAGCCGTACTCGTAAGTAGGTCTTCTTCTCGCAGAGATTGCACGCTCGGGGATTCCACTGCGCCGAGTCGCGTGAACTCGGGCCGTTCACACCGCGCGATACTTTACTCGACATCCTACATGCACCATCCTGTTTATCAGGTTTCACGTAATTCTTTCTGAGACGAGATTTCAATGGGGCTTGATCCTTGGGTAATCTTGCCGACCAACGGTGGATTTACTCTTTACAGGAGGATTTGATAGATTCAGCAAAGTAGTCCGAATGCATAGCAGCTGGCTCCTATCCAATTGTTTCCAAGTTCGGATTAGTTGAATAATATTCTGAATGAAGCAAGCGTGGTATATAGTGTTTCTTTCATTCACCGCAGGAGGGTGTCACGCGACGTGTCCCTATTTCCTGCGTCTTTTGCAGGTTAGGTACTCTAAATCCGACGTGGCGGGATGAACCTCGGAGATTAACTCGGGCCATGGAGGAATGTGAAACGGGGGAAAGCTCTCGTAACGGCTGTGTCATCAAAGAAGCCACTGACCGATCGTAAAATACGAGCTTGCGCATTTCCTACGTCCTCCAGCAACGATGACAACGATCTAAAACTTTACGGGCGAAGACGAGCACGTTTGATGTATCGATCGACGCGTCGAACTAGTGCTCAGGGAATTGTTTGATCGACTGGGATCTGTTAGTAACGAAAAGCACCGCCTATAGTCGCTCCGTGTCAGAAACACCGTACAGTTACCTAAATATGTAGGAGAGGCAAAATATTTCGTGACACGTGCCGTTTTATACAAAGAACGAAGATACCAGCGGAACAGGGGTTCGGTGTTCGGTGGTACGGCACTGCTCGGTGAATCGTAGTTTCATTGATTGCGATGTCGTACGCTGGCCCGACGGTTGGCAGGGAGGGAAGGACGAGGAGCCGCCAAGTGGAACGTGCACTCAGCAGTGGCTTACGAAAACGAGGCGCCTTGGTCTGCTGGACCGGTTAACTACACAGGCTCCCGGTACTAATTATTCTATGGCCTCTCAATTTTCGACCTTTACTTTACGGTCGGCTTAAGATTCCCGAGAGAATTAACGGCGGAGAAGGAATCGATAGCGTTGCTCGGCGTGGAGAACAGAAGAACTGAAGGCCCCGGTCGATTGGTCGCCACTTTTCATCCGCTGCTGAGAGCGCTGAGTCCATCACCCTTTGACTCGCCATTCACCGAATCGTCCGCGATACGCGACGAAATAATTTCTCGGCGATTCCCATGCTTTCCTCGCACGATTAATTTCTTTCCCGGTTTTTATTACCATTTTATCGCAATGACAAAATCAAGGGGGCGGTTACTGAACAAAATAGCTGAGAAATGCGATGTGGAATAGGAGGAAGTTAGGGTTTCGTTTCAGCTGTCGAGTTTGCCCGTATGAAGGATCGCAGGGGAATCTCCAGTTCTCCCGTTCATTTCTACCCCGGAGTGGAATTGTTGGGAAACCTTGGCTCATTATGTCACACCCGTCCGTTGGCCCCGTGCTGAACGGAGGCTCATATACATAGGTATAGCCGGTAAAGTTGATCTCGGGATCGGAAAATAAGGGTCCCGAGGAAAAATCTCTCCGGCAGTGCTGCACGTCGGCCTCGCATGGATCCGCGCGCGCAACTGCGCGCGAGGGAGGGTTCCTCCGACTAGGTGGGGCACCCGCGCGAGGGGTGTCGGGGCAGAATCGAGCGGGCGACGCACCGCGCCGCGCCGCGCCGGTATCATGCTCGCGATAGTAGTAGTCGCTCGTGACGACGTCGATTTCGTAGTCGGGAGGGCGCCGTCGCGTAGCCGACTTAATCGCTGGTAGTAGTAGTAGCCGCGCCGCTGGTAGTGGTGGTGAGTTCCTCACTGATTGTGAGAGAGCGTAGTGGCGTGCGTACACGCGACGGGCTCGTGTACGGGGGTAGAGAGCTTTGACATCGGCTCTGGCTGGCGGTGGTGTGTGGTGGTTGGCGGCGGCAGGCGATAGCTGGAAGACCAGGAAGGGCGAGCGAGAGGAAAGAAAAAGGGGATCGAGCAGCCGGCGTCGGTGAGGCGGAAGGGTGTTTCACCCGGCTCGTTTCGGAGTAGTCTGCCGGTTCGCGTGGTGGAGGTTCGATGGTGGCGTGTGTCTCGGTCGGAGCGGTGGCTAGTTGAAACTTGGGACGCGTTGCTTTTCCGGCACGTTTCCATTGTGTTGGCGCGCGTGGCCACGCTCCATCATCATCCCCATCGCGGACGAGGCCGAGAAAGCCTGACGAAGAAAGGGAGAGAGGGAGAGAGAGAGGTAGAGAGAGAGAGAGAGAGAGGGAGAGAAAGGGAGGAGACAGAGAAAGAGAGAGAGAGAGGGAGAGAGAGAGAGAGAGAAGGTAGTGCGTAGGTGTGTGCGCAACGGCGACGGTGGCTGGTGGCTGGTGGCGGTAGCCTTTCGATAGAAAGAGTGGTGTACGGAAGTGGCGGTGGCAAGTCGTGGCGGATGGTGGAGTTCTCCGCGATAGGTTGGATCGGTGGAGATCTTGGTGATTTCGAGAATACACGCGAGGTTGGGTTAGGGTGGAAGAGCAGCGACGAGCGAGACGAGACCGCACGAGACGCGACGGGACGGCGACGGGAGCAGAGAGAAGAGATGCGAGGATGTGATCGATAAGGAAGGGTGTCGAGGTGCGGGTTCTCGCGAAACGGGGACGCCGAGAGCGCGCGTAGATACGCCGCTGATAAACATACGCGCGTAAAGGTACTTGTCACTCGGGCACGCAGTGACGCACGCGCCGACACGACGCTTGCGTAGCGAGACAGCGGTGAAAGTCGGTTATCGTGGCTGGACACCGGGACGCAAGGATCACGGGGACTCACCCTCGTCCTGAAGATCGGGAGACGGAGGGCGAGGGCGAGGGCGAGGGCGAGAGCGAGGGCGAGGGCGAAGGAGAGGGCGAGGGCGAAGGAGAGAGGAGAGATCGGAAGACGGCGGGAAGGAGAGGCAGGGGGAAGACGGCGGCTGAATATCGGGCTGGTGCGCGGCTTCGCGGAGGGAACGTGATCTTCGCCATCGTCGTGAGAAGATTCTTCTTCCTCCTCTTCTCTTCTTTCTCTCTCCCCCTGGATGTGCGCTATCTTCGTGTGTGCTCGATGGGCTTTGCCGGCGAAAGAAGGTCAAAGATCGATCGGCGAGTACGAGGGTCGTGACCGGACGCAGACACGGGCCGAGCCACGCGCGCGACACGGGCGTGAAGGTGGGTCCCGGAGAAGGCAAGGAAAGAGGATCCGCGAAGCTGATCCGATGAGGCGGATCGATCGCCGAGGGAAGCAGACGCGCTAGGCGTGTATCGTCGATGCTCGCCGATCCTCCACGAACATTTCCGCTTAGAGTAGAAGCGGCCAGGGGACCACGTTGCCTCCGAAATCCAGACGAGTCGAGGAAGTAACGGCGCGGCCCGGCGTGCCGCGATGGAGGATGATCCAAGTACGTCTGGAGGCAGTGAGCAAGCGTAGGATACGGAGCTCGTCTCGTACGTGGGCCTGGTAGCTTGGAGTGATTCCCCAGAGTTGCGGGGGTTTGATCATTGGACGAGCGTCGGCGACGCTGAATATCGAAGGAGAGGCAAGAAGATTAATTGATATTAGAGCGAGAGAGGAGAGTGGAGATAGTGGATAGTTGATAGTGGTGGAGCGAGAGGGCGATAGAGGGGTAGAGAGAGGTAGAGGTATCGGTAGAGGGAGAAGGGAGTGGAAGGGTGGTGAGGGTGACGGTAAAGGGATCGAGGAAGAAGGATGTCGAGGGACCCGTATTCGAGCGGAAGCGGAGTAGTCGGCGGGCCAGGAGGAGGCGGAACTCGTTCTCCGAGAAGCGGTCGCCGCGTGGGCGAGCTGCCTACGGTGGACCGTAGCCCGTCTCGGAGCTACGCGAGTGGTCGCGGAAGCCCGCTGGGTCGGAAGAGAGGCACCCGTAGCGGGAATAACTCGCCGGAGCACCTCGGATACAGTAGCTACCATCACCATCAGCTGAGCAGCCCGTACTACTCCCGCGAGGAGGACCTCGCCAGTCCCGTGATGCTCGAGGAGAGGGGCAGGAGTATGTCAACCGGGGGCGGTGGGGGCGGACATCACAGATCCAGAAGCGCCTCGAGACCCGCCATGTCCAGCTCGGCGGGCATGTCGACGAGGTATACCAGCCTCGATCGGGCATCGGCCGGGATCCTCGATCACGATCGCGAGTTCGTCCCGATACGGGATCCGCGGGAGCGCAGCAGGGACCGCGGCCTCTACCTCGAGGATGAGCTCTATCCATCGAGATCGGCCAGGCAGAGCCCGAATCCGCACATGCTGCGCGACGGCGGTGGCTACATCGGCGAGCTCCAGCACCAAAACAACGATCTCCAACGAGAGCTCGGGAACCTCAAGAAGGAGCTCGAGCTGACGAACCAAAAGCTCGGCAGCTCGATGCACAGCATCAAGACCTTCTGGAGTCCCGAGCTTAAGAAGGAGAGAGCGTTGAGGAAGGAGGAGAGCACCAAGTATAGCCTCATCAACGAACAGCTCAAGCTGCTCAACAACGAGAATCAGGTCAGTGGGACTTATCCATTTTTCTCCAATTTCTGCCTGTTATCCACGCCAGGCCGACATGGTGTTTCGCCGTTTCGCCGTTTCGCCGTCCTCTCTACGCTTTGTCCTTGTTCCGCGAGCTCTCGTAGACGTGCGCTCCAGTTTCCGTCACGTTCGCGCGGTACAATCTAGGTCGAAGCGATTAGGACGAACTCTCCTGTCGGGCTTTTCCGCGAATCGCTCGGTAAAAGTCCTCCACAGTGTTTCTTACCATCGCAGACAGTATTATTCTAGAATAAGTGTCGCTCGTCGTGCTTGCCTGCTGGAATGCGTCTCTGAGTGTGTGTACCGAGGAACGTCACACGAGGGACGCGTTCGTGCTCGGATGCACCGAGAGAAACGGCCATTATCCGGTGTAAGATTGTCGCGACTGTGCGATTCATCCTCAATCTGTATTTCCAGCAATTACAAGCAAAGTCCAACAGTGTTGTCGGATAGATTCTTCCACGCGAATTCCCTTAGCTTTTTATACCTGCTAGCTCTTTAACAAACGAACCTCCTCCCGTGTCCTCTGCATTGAATTTTCGCGTGATTTTCGAAAGGAACAGAGGGAAGACGATTTTTACGGCTGGTCTGCTGGTCTTTCGATCGTCCCCGAGTGATAGAATCACCTGTCAACTCGTTTCTCCGACGTGTCTTCATAGACGCGCTTATCGATTAGCCAAAAATACGGTGCAGAGGGGGAGCCACCGATAGAACGATTCGCAATGATTAGGTGTTATCTGGTCGACGTGAAATCGCCGAGCAACCGAACGTTCTGCAGCAGTGTACACTCACTCCGGCGACTTAACGCGGTGAATTATCGACCAATTAAATTCGCGTGTCTGAATATTGACCGCGTCGCGGTCGTTGCCAACGGTAGAGCCGCCCCCGAACATTTGCAATCGGCATTGCAACAAGTCTCGTCGGTCAAGCTTAAAAGCACGCAGCGTCTTTCTGCGTTTTCTCCAAGCAGTTAGAGACGCATCGTCTCGAAGGACGGCGAATGGGTCGATACGTTAACTGCTCGCGAAGCCCGCCGCAAATTTATATAATAATCTCGAACAGAGTGTTTCCCAGAGTTTTTCCCCTTTCGTTTGATTGCGATCTCGTACTTGGACGACGAATTCTGCTGCTCCGCTCGAAACTTTAAGGGGGGAGCTGGGTGTAATCACCGGAAATCAAGGGAATTGTTTTTGGGAATTTTCTGTAAGGAAACTATACGTGCAATCTTTTTAAAACTTTCAGGGTAGATTACTACGTATTTCAAGAAGCGAAGAAACATTTTTTTATATAAAAATAACGCGATTATTCGAAATGGCGCCGTACTTCCGCCGTATATATATACGTATTTACCATCTGCCACTGGTGATCGCTTACCCAGCGCATCGTAGCCTTGCTTTTCGGCATTGATACTAAGAAATTACAAACTTTAAAGGATCTTTAGATCGTGCCTAGGCAGTGCAGCTTAGCCTCGCTTGATTTTCTTCAAAGTATCAGGCTGCGATGGTTCGTTAGTGTTGCCCGCGTGGGCATATTTTTGGCCGCGCTGGCGATGGCGAGGCTGACACTGCATGAGTCATTGCCACCGAGAGTAGAAGAATCTCGGAGAGTCAGATTCCCTGGCCATCTGCCCACGTTTCTTCCTTTTTATCTGCCGTCTGTCTTTTCACGAGCACGTCCACGGGGGATTCTTATCCGCGCGCATCTACCTACATACGTGGCGATGGCACGTGCCTAATGCCTATTGCATATTGCCAGCTGCGAACGCGCCCCCGATTGCAGCATTCTTTCGCGCCCCCTGCCTCCTTTCAAGTAGAATTACAAAACGATATTGACAGGAGAGCCTTGTGCAAACACGATCGCGAATCGACCGGCGGCTCGTCACCGGTGCTGGCCACCTCGGAGCTTTTCCCCTCCCTTCCATTAACCTCGAAAACTCTGCAGTGGGGCGCGCAAAAGAACGCATTAAACCGGTGGAAGCGGCTGGAAAGCGAGCAGGGGTGGCATTAATTGCCCTTTTCTGCTGGCTCATGAAAACCATCGTTCGCTTGTCGCGCGCGATCCTCGGGATCGCCGATGTGAAAATTACAATAATTTGCGGTTGCACGCGGCGCGGGATCGCATTATCAGTTCCCCCTTTTGCCGGGAAAGCTATAATCGAATCGACGGGACGTCGGGCGGAAACTCTGTGGTTTATGCGGCAAATTCACTGTCAAACTTCTTTGTACATGGGTATGTAGGTTAGTACTTGTGTTCCGTCTGGTGGGCCAAGGCGCGCGCATAAACTCCAATGCCGTTTTCAACTTCGATGCCGTAAAAGTGAGATAGGCTACGCAGTACTATCGACCGCGATGTTCTGTTCGTAACTTAACATGGTTAAAGTGGGGCTGTTTAATGGTTGGTGCTCGACTGCTCGCGCATACCGCGCTGCTTCAATTCATCGAAACTGCAGCTGCTGGCCAGTGACGTGCGTGGACCAAGAGAACCCGGGCACAGGGGTCCATTTTTTTCAAGTGTAAATTCGAGACTTTCCGTAAGGCTGCTTTTGTTCCAAACGTGCTAACTAACGCCTGTGCAATTTTCAGGCTAATCGGACAATATTTTTCTAGGGGCATGGTAAAGAGTTTCCGTCTGTTTTTCAATTAAAGATTCTCCGGCTGACGTTCTTGTAAATTTAGAGGTACTAGCGGAAGCCTTTTTCATTCCTGACACAAAACAACATTTTTTCACGCTATTAAGGAATAATATACACTTAATTGTGGAAAATAATATTGCAAATCGTAGCGACCTGTAAATACCTATGCTTCATACGGGCCATTTATTATATACACACTTCTTTTGGCTGAAGGAGCAAAAACAGGCTTGCGGAGAGTCGCAAAGAATATAAAATATATTTCCCACGAGGCCGTGGACCACCCTACCGAGCATCTATGTAGGATTTAACTCCCCTCCTTCCAACTTGACAAGCTTTTCAACAATATACCGCTATTTAGCCGCGATAAATAATTAGAGGAAATCTCGAGTTGGTGTTGGTGGAAAGAAACTCGCGAAAGTCTGTCCCCACAAATGGCAACTTATTGTTCCGCTTCCATTCCGTACCATCTGCTCTCTTCAAATTCTTTTCACTGCCATCAGACGGGACTACCTATACATAGTTGGTCCTCTTGGCGTGTATCCACACTATCCACTATCCCGCTTTTACGTCTTTTGCTCTACCTCCACCGTCGGGATCTTTGAAATTCCCCCCTCCCCCCCCCCCCCCCCGCCCGCCCTTCCGATACTGCCGGCTGGCTTCGCTTCGTAGAACCTTCTCCCGCATACATTAAGAGCACAACAATTGCTTTCGTTTGTAAGCCCAAGGGGAGCGAGTCCCGAATGTCCTCGTTAGCTTTCCTTTTAGTCCCGCTAACAACGATCTTCGCGCTGCCGAATCCAACGCTGAGGATCGATTCGGTTGTCTTTGTTCGATCGCGTGTGTGGTATTCATTGGAAATTCTCATAGCCACCGGAATAATTCCGGGCGATGTGGAAGAACGGACCATCTATGTTGGAATTCCTCTTTCGGGAATCGATAACCCAGCGGGCCAAATTATTTCTATATCTATAATATATAAGAATATCTCTGTGTGAACGTGGCGGCCTGGACTCGCAAGGATTGCTCGCGGTCGTTGTGCCATTTCTCAACATTTTGCTCGGCGCGCTCTTTTTACAACTCCCGTCGCGTTCGTCTCGCTGCTCCAAAACGATTGGCTTTAAAACGCAAGCAGTGGATAATAGCGGCGCGGAGGGAGCGTTGAAGTTTCTTTGCTCGGATATTAGGTTGAAACGATGCCCGGTGGAACTCGCGGCGTCAGATGGCGATACATAACGGTGCAATTTCGACGGTTTCCGTGTTGGAAAAGTATGCGAAAACTACGTACATATAGGTATGGAGCCGGGGGGGGGGGGCGGGGGGGGGGGGTGGGTGGGACGCGTCGCGCTGCCCGATCGATCGATTTATTATCAAAGTCCACGGAGAGACGCGTTTTACGCCCTAACCCCGAGGATCAATGCGGCCGTGCCGTAGTTAGACCGCGTGGCATAGGTTCCCTCTAATAATCCACCTCGATATATTTAGGCCGATCGATATAGACGGACGTATGCGGCGGTGTACCTACTTTGCGCGACCTGAACTGCATTCTCACGGCAAATCCCTATCTCTCCCCCTCACGTCCCAGTCGATTGTTCCTTTGCCCTCGGTTATTTCATACATTTTCTACCGTGCCACGAAATCTACCGTAAGGTACCGGCGTTGGTTGCAGAGGCGAGGAGGGCATTCCATTTGCCGCGGTTGAAATTACATTCGACGACTCGGCGCGCATAATCTTTCCCCGTTTCGAATGGCTGCCATCTCGGGCCACGATGTACTCGGCTATAAATCATACTTTGGGGGCATGTGCGCGCGAGCGCGGTGCCACGAGTGGGTTAATGAGGAAGCGAGTTGCAGCGTGTCGCTCGCCGTTATTTGTATAACAGCGGAGGCGTATCACAGTGCCGGGGCACGCTTTGTTCGTCCCTCCGCCGTGCGCTCTCGAAATTATCGTGACGTCAACCATGCGTCTGGAAGACGGTTGCCGCGTCTAATAGAGGGAATGCCGGATCGATCGTCGTGCGCGACGATTCTGTGCCGCTCGCCGCTCGTGACCGAATTCCTGATTGAATCGTGCGGCAGCTTTGCCCTTAATGGCCGCGGAGGTGGTCGTGTATGAAATCTCATTACCCTTACCATAACTCTGTAGCTGCGTTTTCTTTGACTTTTCCCGAAATTAGGTTTCAGATTGGTTTTCGCGTCCAACGACAATGCTCCAGTCTCCGATGCTCCAATTACACGGGAGCGAGAGTTCGGGGTTGAGAGCTGAGAGAGTTGAGAGTGTCAAGAGAGCCGAGATAGCTGAGAGTTGAGCGTTTCGAGAGTTCCGAGAGTTGAGAGTTGCGAATTTAGAGCTGGGAGCGCCTCTAACGCGACGCGAAACAGCCGCTTTACCGAAAGAAATATCCTCTCTGGCGGATGTATGTATCTGGGTCAGTCTCCGGGACATCTGGGTTACGTCAGGGACACACGATAAACTCCACTTTTATTCGGCGTTTTACGATCGATACTTCCGGCCGGCGCGGCGCGGCGTTATCGGTGATGTTCTATTCGTCCACGCGACCTGTACTCACCAGCCGGACAGGGTGGTGGCTGGGGTGGCCGGGATGATGCGAAGCGGTGTAGAGCGAGATTGCTGCGACGTTCGAAACGAAAAATTACTCGTACTCGTGACCCGCTTCCCGTGGCGCTTTAATTCGCCGGCGGAGAAACGAAGGCGAGAATAGGAACGGAAATAAACCTTGGGGATATAAAAATCCTTTTAGTCAAAGCACTAGCGGCGCGGCGCGCCGCGCTGTTTTCCCGAGCGTGACTTATTCAGAGTTGAAACGCTCCGTTCCCAGGAAATGATCGTCCCATGAGCACGATTCCTTTCGCGTGTTAAGATTTCTCGCCGCGCCTTCGCGATCGCGGTGCATATGTAACTATTTGGTCTACTCTGGCGAACGACGCCACTAGCCACTATTCCCCCGAGGGCTTTTATGCGCGTTTTAGTGGCGCTCATTTATCGGGCCGGGTTTATCAGCGAGCTTTCATCGGAGTAGGACGTAAACAGGCAATAAAGTCGGGTATTGCGATGGCTGACAACACCGTGGTGTAATGGCAGACGATGCGATTCGTCTAGGTAGTAGGAGCACGAGGAATCCGGCTCGTAAAGTCCGTCACGATGGAAAATCAATGGTGGCTCGACGGTCACGAGTTCGCAATCACATTTTACAATACTTGGTCGGCTGAATAGAAATGTCTTGGTTCAGTCGCGAATTCAACCACGATTACCTATTGGGTATATTACTTGATTCTGGCAAAGTATAATACAGTAGGGCGTCAAAAATCCGAACCAGTGTTGCATCGTTGCTAAACCACCACTACTTGAAAGTATATAATAATTATATATATTACACACATATATTTTGCGTGATATACATTAAAGGGTGGCCCAAAAAATAGCCTCTTTTTGGTCCCACGATTTTGGAACTGAATTTTATGCGACACGATACCTCATGATGAGACATCAATCACACGAAATTTTCAAGTTGAGGTGACAATTAGTTTCTGAGATATGGGAGGTCAAAGAAGTGAAAATTCGTTAACGCGTCAGCTCATACCTACGCTTCGATGTATGGACTTTTATGTCAGTCCGATAATTTAAACAATTATTTCCAGGGGGTTTACTGACTGCTAACAACGAATTTGAACTTAGATTTTCAAAACTCACGAGAAAAAAATCAGAATCATGAAATATAAATGACTGTGTAGTGGGTGCTTTTTTAATATCGTCCACCATATTGAATCGGCCATTGAGTTCTGCTGACAGCTACAAATGAATTTGAACTTAGATTTTAAAAATTCACAATGGCTGATCCAACATGGTGGGCGATATATTAAAAAAACACCCACTACACAGACATTTATATTTCTTGATTTTTATTTACTTTTTCGTGAATTTTGAAAATCTATGTTCAAATGCGTTGTTAGCAATCAGCACAACTCACAATGGCCGATTCAATACGCTGGACGATATATTTAAAAAAACACCCACTACACAGACATTTATATTTCTTGATTTTTATTTATTTTTTCGTGAATTTTGAAAACCTAAAACCCAAATTCGTTGTTAGCAGTCAGCAAAACCCCTGGAAATAATTGTTTAAATTATCGGACCCGACATAAAAGTCCATACATCAAGAATTTGCACTTCTTTGACCTCCCATATCTCAGAAACTAATTCTCACTTTAACTTGAAAATTTCGCGGGATAAATGTCTCATCATAAGGTAACATTTGGCACAAAATTCCGTTCCAAAATCGTGGGACCAAGAAGAGGCTAAAAACAGCCTCATTTTTGGGTCACCCTTTCAAATCACAGCAGTAGCTCTCCTGTATTTAATAAGTAATTTCACGTGTAATTCCTATAGTTATAAAATGGGTAAGTACATGCATGCTTCCGTCTCCGAAGAATTCGATTTACCGAACCACCTCGGTCCCAAGTGGCTCGGATAATTGACGCTCCACTGTAACCCGGGTCTCGTGGCCGTCGCGCAGATTCCGGCGTTGAAAAGATTCTTCGTTTCACTTGTTAGGGAGGAATTGTATTTGTCCCGAGAAATGCCTACCGCGAATCGAGCTGGCGAGTCTATATATAAAGAGAAGCATACCGCGTCTATAAATGTGCAGCGTTCGATTGGAGGCGCGATACCGAAACCGAAACACACGGTCGCGCAAACGATTCCCCTTTCGCACGAACATCGCCCGTTTTTTGCCACGAGCCGCGTGGATCAGATATAGGTTGCACGCACACATGCATACACGTATATCGTACTTGCTAGGCCATTTTCCACCGGGCAACATAATTACCGTTGCCACCGTTGATTCATCGCCGCAATTTCTCGGATGTAATCGCGAGGCTGCGGCTCGGGCTGCGACCTCGGCTTCGGAGCAGTCAGTTTCATCGAAAGCAGAAGAGCGGTGGAAGTTGGTGACCCTTTCACGGATATTTCGGTAGTATTCGTGGAATTGGAGATTTGGGAATGCCGAAAGAAAAAGCGGCGTGTAGGTGTGTAGGGTGTATGGGCGCAGGGGTCATAGGAGAGAAAGGGAGGACGATGAGGGAGCAGAAGCAGTGGCGTTATCGAGCGACAGCGGTTGGTCCCTTCCAACTCGCACACACATACACAGACAAGCCCTCCCTCTCTCCCTCTCCCACCTCCCTTGTTATTCTTCCTTGTGCCTCTCTTTCTTCCTCGCTCTCTTTGTGCTTTCACCTCTTCTTTACGCACGTTTGTGACCCTGTTTCTACCTTCCTCTTTCCCACGCTTGCAACCCCTTCTTTTCTGCTCGCGCCCCTTCATCCCTCTGTTTTCCCGTTCCTCAGCCCAGCCAGCCCTCCAGTCACCCAACACATCCACCACTTCCACTTTCGATTCACCCTTATCACGCCCTCTCTCTCTCTCTCTCTCTCTCTCTCTCTCCCACCCTCTCTCTCGCTACAGGCATCCCCTATGCAGCAGGAAAATCCAGCGAAATGTCATCGAAGCTGTCCGGATGGAAAATCCTGATTTACGTGACGCCTTTTGACTTCCACCCGACTTCGTTGGAGCTACGGTCCCGAAATAATCCAGCGAGATTGGGAAGAAGTCGCCGATTGGGAAGGAGTCAACCGAGCAATTACGAGGACACACACGCGCGCAGTCTCGTGCAAATCCCGATATTGCAACGCAAACGTGGAAACCAGACTCTAGTTTCTTGGGGTCGTCGTACCTTAGATCGATCTTTCAGCTAGAACCGAGCTTTGCCAGGCGGGGTCGGGCTAAGGCAGACGACTCTCTGCCAGCGAAACGGCCGCCGTTTCGTCGTACGATTGTCTGCTTTAAGATCAATATGATTCCTGAAGGAAGGGCCAGCGGGTCCCTTAGGACACTTGTTTTTCACGGGCAACCTAGATATGTTAGCAACACTTAGCTGCGCGGATTTAACGGCGCTGCTAATGCCGGTAGGCACTGGCATTCTAGTGGTTAGCGTAAATGGACCACTGACCTACATACGCGGTCAGAAAATGGGGTGAGGGAAAACGGCGGGAAATTAGGTCAGGGGAATTTGCATGGTTGGAATCGGCGTTGCAGTTTTACGCTCCGCTTTGTCCTTCGTGCTTTAACGCAATCGATTTGCCAGATGCGACAGTTGCTCCGGTTGGAAAATTCAAATGGAATTGTATCCTTGGTAGCAACGGACTTTATCGCGTTTGCTCAGGTCGGGAAAGCTAGCGGGTCCCTCGATGTCGTTGACGCTGGATAATTGCGGCCGCGTAAACATCGCGCTGAACGCCGCGCGTGTCTGACCATGCACGATGCATATCTACTTCGTACTATTTATGAGCAGCGGCACACGGAACAAGGACTCGCGAGCTACGAGCATCGAGGGCCCCGAAAGAAATCGATTTATCGTGCAACGACCCGAGAAAAATCGGGGGGGGGGGGGGGTAACTTGTACAGGCATGTTTCCTAGTAGAGGCACGCGACATTTTACGCCTTATTCTCTAGGTATTCTTGGAAGCACGTTATCGTGCCGCGTGAAAATCGTGGAACTTTCCTCTTAGCAAACCATATTCACGATCCTTTTTATTATCGTAGTAGAAATTTATAACTGCAATTTGCGATAAAGGTTTTAAGAAGTATTTGGTGTAAGTTTAAGTGGTGTAAGAGTCGTTCTACGGGTTGGTAATTTTTTGTAAAATTCAGATCACAAAATTGTGAGATCCATAGGTGCTGCGTTTAACTAATTTTTGGTATGTTTGGGGGTTGGTAGCTTTCTGCATAACTGGGTCCAATTGGACGTGGAAAGGGCGTGGAACTTGAGGCGTTAGATGGACCTAAATCAGACACGCAATGCTACTACTACTATTATTACACAGACTTGGCTTGTCACAGGAAATAGGGGATGCTGCTCGGGGGTATTACGTTTCCTTAAAAAGCGCAAGCAACAGTAGCCCTGTGGAGTGCGAAGATTGGCCCGACGCGATGGGGTGAGAGCGTGTCGATTACAGGGTGTCGCGTGTTCTGGTTTCGAAACGATTAGCCTTCGATTAACCCTCGACGCGGAACCCGATCTCCGGGGTGCGATTGGTATCGTCCATCGACACACTTGGCAAGGGGTGGATCGAGCGGGTGGAAGGTCGGAGGAAGAAGAAAGATGGAAGGTTTAAAGTTTAAACGAAGCCCCTCTTAAGACGAGATCCTATTAACGATCACGTAAACCCTATCTCGCGGCGTTTCTCCTTACACGGGGCCCAGAGGGAACCCTGTCGCGAAAACAACCGGTCGTCGTCCCCTGTCTGCGTTAATGGACGCCAACGACGACGACGAGGGCGACGGTAGCGGCGACAGTGACGGGAAAAGCAACGTTAAACGCGATCAATGATTTTTACCTTCTATAGTAGACAACCGGGGAGCAACTTTTCGCCGGATCACTTGATTATGGGGCTGACTCGCGTCATGCCACGTCACATCGCTGCACGGCGGCAGGTATTTCTTCGTCATCCACGCCACTTTTCTTATGCTGTCGTTTCCGCTGGAATATCATCTCCATCGTGTACGTGAAAATATGTAAGTGTAGGATTTCGGCCTTTAGGAACGGCCTATGGCGCGAGTGGGGCGCATAGGTGGCGCCCCTTAAGGGAGGATTCTCGTCTAACAGCCCCAAAAGTAACTGATATTTAAGAATTTTTTTTTTAAATACTGTTGGTCATATTGGATTAAAGGAGGCTTTTGGAATTTAAGGAGGCAACTTTGAACCTGCAGAAAATATTTTTTTTTATGTCGATCCTCCTTATTATTTATTAATTATTGTGGAATCTTGTCCACATCTTCGACGATGTAACTCCTGTTGGCGGGATGTGTAGCGCCCATCACAGTCATCTGATTGCAGAAAGAATAGAAGTTTCTTAAAGTTAGATAATTTACGCTGGGATTGGTCCACTTTAAAGAAGAAAAAGGAAAAATTGAAAGAGTTATAGCGTTTGAAAGATAAAGTAAGTTTTTTCCTTAGACAAATTTTTCATATTATTCTTTATATCGACGAAAAAAGTATTATAAATAGACACTAAAATTAAAATTTTAGGTCCAATACCAGCGTAAATTATTTAACTTTAAGAAAATTGTCTTCTTTTTGCAATCAGATTACTGTGACAAGTGAACATCATCGAAGAGATTCCACAATAATTAATAAATAAAAAGAAGGATCGACATGAAAAAAATATTTTCTGCAAGTTTATATCCCAAAAGCGTTTAATGCAATATTAACAATAGTTTTTTTTTTTTAAAAATCATAAATTTCGGGGGCTGTTACTCGAGAATCCTCCTTTAAGTTGAGTCCGAAGCATAGAGATCTCAGGTAGTCGGCGTTGGGGGAATCGGCTAAGGCGGCTGGTCAGCGCGCAGTGGATCAGAATATCGTGGGTTCGAATCCCATCGCCGAAGGTTCCTTTTTTAAAGAAAGACTGTATGAAAGGGAAGAAAATAGAAGAAAAGGTTGTACACTCGGTTAAATGCAGAATCCCATTTCCATGCTAAAGCGCGCCCCAAAAACACACTGCCTGTAATCATCCGGTCTAACAGAAAAACATACTCAGACATTTTTCGTCAGACTTTCCTTTGTCCAACAAACGTAACGTTTACACGTGTGCTCGCGGCCCTCGCCCGCGATGTCGTCATTAACGATGGCTAACGAGCTGAACCAACCCTCGGGAACAATACGTAGGTACGGGCAACATAGTTGAGTACGAGGTTCGGGGAAACAGTGGAAAGATTGGTGAAGAGAGTATGACGTAAAAGGAAAGGCAAGTAAAATACACGAACGGTGATCAAGAAATGGATTATCGGGGAGAAAAAGTTGAAAGAGAGAACGAAGTAGAGACACTCTTATGATAGTAGAAAAGCAGGGGCGGAGGTGCTAAGAGAAATAAGTGGAAGAAGCTAAAGAAAGTCTTAAAGAGCTAAAGGAGTAGAGGAAGGGATGCGTTAAGTGGAAATATTTTAGGAGGAGGAAAGCGAGAAAAAGCTTTCACGGGTGGCGAATCCGACAGGAAACACGCCCCGAATGGTTTCGTGCTCCGTTACATTAAGTTGTTATGGTGTTTCGTGGAAAGCTCTTTCCCAGCTCGAAAATCTTCTTTCGCCCCGTAATCGGTCGATTCTCTCCGTTTCAACAATTCCGTGCGGCTGGCAATCTTATTTCGCTCCTGAGTAAACAGAGCGCATTTATGCCGTATCCGTCGTAAACTCTAATGCCGTTGTCGTGAAAGTTAAGCGTGTATTTTCATGGGGGGGGGGGGCTGATTATCGATTTAAAGGGTTCCACGGAACGGGAACGAGCGATCGTTCCGACGAACGCATTTACGTTTCGCGCAACGCATAACGCGCAACGTGCGGCACTGCAAGCTTTGCCCCGTGTTGACTTTCTATCGATCCGCTTATCGGTCTCATGCTTGAATTAGTTTCGCGTGGCTCGAGTGTGCAATTATTCTGGCAAGAGTGTGTTTCTAAGGTAACGAGCTTTCTAGGGAGTTGGTAATGGTTCGTTCCCCAGGAAAATTACATAGAAGAACGAAAGGATCGTTGAAATAACACAGCTGTAAAGCCTAGGCTTCTAGAAATATCGACAATTCAGGACCTTGCAGCAGGAGGGGTGCAACTCCACTTTTGACAGCTTTTGAGTTATGACGTGTAACATATGTAAAACAAATTCTACATCGTTTATTACAAATGAATAAAAATTGAAATATTAATATTTTATAAATATTATTAATACTAATATGAATCTTTTAATATTAATATTAAAATTAATATTAATATTTTAACATTAATATTAAAATTAATATTAATATTTTAATATTAATATTAAAATTAAAATTAATATTTTAATATTAATATTTTAATTTTAATATTAATATTTTAATTTTAATATTAAAATTAATATTAATATTTTAATATTAATATTAAAATATTTTAATGTTCACTCCACCGCCACTCTTTTATTATAGAAACTTTTTTGGCCAAAACTACAAATAAAACTTATCAACTTGAAAAAAAAATTATTGCTTTGTCTTAAAAATTGAAAAGAGAAGGCTGTTGATGATTTTATAAACACTTTTTTCTAATTTACTCGAAGTTGGTAAAGGTAGCGCTGCACCCCTCTCACTGCAAGGTCCCCAATTGGTATTTTAAAAACTGTAAAAGCTGTGAATCTCGTTTGTTTTGCATTACAGAAACAAAGCATGATGGTGCGTCAGCTGGAGGAGGAGCTCAGAATGAGAATGCGCGGGCCGAGCGTCGAGATGCAGCAGCAAATGGAAGTTTTGTACAACGAGAACGAGCATCTGACGCGAGAGATCGCCATACTTCGCGATACGATAAAGGTAAGGAGCTCTTCGTTGCTTGCGCGTAAAACCAAAGGATTCTGTAACTCATAACAAATCATACCAGACGCCCCTCGACCTCGCATAAAAGCCGATGCATTTCGCGTGGAGAATGGAGGATCGTTGGCATTCGTTCAAATTGTAGTTGACCGGAAAAAAATGGCGTTCAAGAGCGGGGCCGTTATAGTGGGGAATGCCGAGGATACCAAATATCCACGGAACCCGAGATCGAGCCATCAATCTGAACATCTCGGTCTCGGTTTCGGTCTGTCACCGTTCATTATCATATATACATGTTTTACAACCTCGTTCAGTGGCGCACCCAGAGGGTAGGGGGAGCAAGGGTGCCCTGGCACCCCCAAAGAAAAAGGAAAAAACAGTAGAATTAATTCAACAGCTTCGTAAAAAAAGAAAACTGAATTTTATCCTTTAAATAAATTTTTATAATCGCCTAATGAATTTTATCGAAAATATTTTGATCCCTTCAACTCGGCTCCCCGCAAGATTAAATTCTGAGTGCGCCCGCTGACCTCGTTTGGCACGTTCCGTTCTGTGCTTTTTTCCTTCTATTTCTTTCCGATGCAAAAAAGGTGTTATCATGGAAGATGAACAGTCCAACTGATAAAAGTATCGGCGGAGAGCGATTCGTTAGACTTTAGAATTTTAAGCTAATCCCGTGCCCGTGGTGCGGTTTGACGGACGGGCAGCCTAGCCGTTGCGCGGCATACACGCGGACCCCCGACACCGAAATAGACAGGAGGTTTAGGTCTTGTTCGAGGTAAACGACCGATTGTCTGCCAACGGTCCGCGGACGCTTCCGGAAATCTTGGCAGCGGCTATCAGCTTCCCGCAATAACTCCGTTAAGTCTGCCACCGATGGCACCCGGTGGCGCCGAAAGCGATCCCTCTTTCTCCGAATAACTCCGGATCGATGAACCTGCGGAACGACCGACGCGACGCAACGTGGCCCCTACTTCATCCCTGGGACCGAATCGGCTTGCCATACCGGCGCACTTGTCGAATTTCATAGCCAATAGTTGGAGGATAACAATCACAGCGACCAGTCATATTTATTCGACGGGCACAGCCGACTACGTACATATTAACGTAAAGGAGCACGTCTAAATCCGTTGTTGGGCGATCGAGAATTGGTCCGAACAAGCCAGTACACCGCGAGCTCGGCGAAATCGCCCCGCGGACAGGTCAAACGTGCAACGAACGCGCTGGAAGCAACTAGTCGCCTTTGGCCACTCGCCAAATTATGCAGTCGGTTTCTGGCGACGCGACGTCCCTGTGGCCTTATATTATCGAATCTGACGATCGTGGATCGTAGCCAGGTCGATCGGCACCGCCGGACCATTTTCTCTTCCCCTGCGACGAGATCTCGTCGCGTTTCCATCGCGACCCCCCCGACCATCGATCGAACCGTTCTTTACGAGCCGAGAACGCTGGTAGGTACTACAAACTGCTGCCGCTCGCAGCGATTCCATTCTCGGCTCCCATGAAATCGGGGGAAAACTGAAAAGTCGGCGAGCGGATCGAGAGAAAGGCCAGACGGAGAATTGCGAAGTATGTAGATGGAAATTGCGCGAGCCCGGATGAACCGGGGGGAGAGAGGAAAAGAGCGTATTGGCGAGGAGGAGGGGGAGACTACGGTTTCCAGTGACGGTGCTGGTTAGAAGAGGTAAAGGGAAGGCCAGCGGGTGTCTAATTCCAGACTAATTACGTTGCTGTCGTCAAAGGGGCGGTCTAAATTCGTTATGCGGGCGTCAAGTACCGCCACTGTCTAACGGAGACGCGGAGACCTAGCACAAATCGAGCATTTCCCACTGACGATGAAACAACTACCGCCTCCATTCCTTTGGTCCTCCTATCTCCTCTTTGCCGTCGCGCACGGGACGGCAACACCCGGAAGACAATCGCCGCCTTTGCACGTGCCGGTGAATCCTATTGCGCCGTTAATAAAACGGGACTCAACGGATTTGTAGATGTTAAACTGCCTCGACTCTACTTAAGGGGTCATTCCTGCAATCACGCCGCAGAATTCGGCAACATCCGGGTTTCTTTTTCAGTGAATGCAATGAATAACAGTGTCAAACTTTTTTTTCATTTATTCAGCTACTTATAATGTATACGGAACAATTTTTTAAATACACTTTTAATTGTGTTTTTTCAATGTTATCTGCAGTTAAGGGGTTATGCCCACCTGTGAGATTGGAAAAAACATGTATATTCGGTAATTTTTGGGGGAGAAACTTGACGGCTTTTTTAAAGAAACCTTTATGTATTGGAAAGTGTACATCTTATACTACTTGTAATAATTATTCCAATGAAAAATATCAATAAATAAAAGAAATATCAGTGATCTCCCGGCAGCGATTATTTTTCAGTAGTTTACGGTGACAACTCTAATTTTTAGCTGATTCATCCGAAATAAAAAATTCGAAAAAATTTAGTTAGTATATTAAATTATCTTGTCCTTAATCGTTCATTATCTCAAAAAATTAATTTGCTACAATATGGCGGCTGTTCAAATTAAAATATCGATTTTCGCCGGAAAAATCGCTCAATTTTCATCTGTAAAATAAAAACTACGCAACGGAAATGAAAAAGCTATGATGAAGGACGAGATTTTTATATATAGAATAAGCCTACAAAAGCTGAATTCATTCGATGCAGCGGTTCTCGAGATATTTTGGTCACCGATTTTGAAAATGTAGTTTCGAGAAAAACGCGTTTAAAGTTAAAACTTAAAACTTAAAAGTTAAAACTTAAAAGTTAGGTTTACATCCTCCAGATCATGCCTGTACTAAAAGTCGCACAGCTCCGCCAATTTTGGTCGGATCAAATTGAAACTTTCGCATAATACTTTTGAGATGTTATACTTTAAGAAAATGTCAAAAACCCCAAATCCATTTTTCCGGATTTTGCAGATGGGCATAACTCCTTAAAAATCGCGCCTTCGAAAAGAAATACGCCCCTGGCGGGAGTGATTTCAGCTCACAGACACATGTGAAACAAAAAAACCAAACTGATTCCTAATCATTATGTGTACCGCGATCGCAGGTGCCAAAATTATCCACGTAAGTCAAAATTTAACAAAATTGTGCGCATTCAAACATCATGTCTCGAAATCTTCCATTTTTTACTTGAAGTTTGAATGCGCACAATTTTGTTAAATTTTAACTTACGCGGCTAATTCTAGCACCTGCGACAGCGGTACTCATAATGAGTAAGATTCAGTTTGATTTTCTTGTCTCAGATGAGTCTGTGATTTGAAATCACTCCCGCCGTCTTTTCAAAGGCGCGATTTTTACCACCAGATAACATTGAAAAAACATAATTAAACGTGTATTTAAAAAATGATTCCGTATACATTATAAGTTGCTTAATAAATGAAAAAAAAGTTGGACATTTTTATTCATTGTATTCACTGAGAAAAAATGACCCCTTAACGCCGCTACGCGTGGCCTTTGACCTGGCAACCGTTGAGGGAAGGATTCCAGCTTGGGCGCGATTACTAGATACGATTATTATGGTGTAATTGCTTCCCCCGACATTTCCCACTTGCGAGCATCAAGTAGAATGCGAATTTCTTTTTGTGGCAGGAGCTGGAATTGAGAATAGAGACACAGAAGCAGACCCTTCAAGCTCGGGATGAAAGCATCAAGAAGCTCCTCGAGATGCTCCAAAACAAGGGGATGGGTGAGGCATTCCTTTCAAATCTTTCTCTCCTACGCAGCCGCGTGGTCATTTAATTAACGAGCCCGCCGTTCATACATACAACAATCGCAACTAACGGTTCCCATCGGGACTAAGGCTGAAGCGAAGGCATTGCTGGTCAAAGTAAACTCAATTCGACCCGAATCTTTTAAATGCCATCGTCTCTTGCAACGAGTACAGTTACGTCGCTACGCTATGTACGTTTTCCCTTTGCGACCCGGTAGCTAACCCGATATTCTTCGCTGCCGTTTCGAAACTTTCAGTCTTTTAGTATCATACACGTAAAATCGCTGTTCTAAACTGATCCTCCACTGAGCTGTGCTTGGTTCTACATATAATACAAACGCTTATTAGGAATTCCCTAGATTATATTCTACCTATACATAGCAACAGAGGTTCTCCTATCTCGCTGGCAGTGTTAGTAGGTACCAGTGACTTTGGCCATTTCTTTGACAAGGAGGATCCTTCTTATACTCTTCAAGTTGCTTCTGCGCGAACATACACAATATGCAATACGTGGTGCGTCAGCACCGTGTCCTCCACTCTAAGGATTACGGACCAGCATTCCTAAACATACATATACCTATACTCGTATTTTACCGGAAAATCTCTATTGATAAGTGACTATGGAAGTGAGGGAAAATTAGTGGAAATTTTGGCACGGCCGCACATCCACGCGTCGCTCGTTGGTTGAAGTGAAGGCTCGCGAGCGGCGCAACCACCGTTCCCCAACATTCCGTTTCGCTGGAAATTCCGAGCGTCTCGTCACTGGTCGCGCGGACGCTTTCCTTTAGATTTTCTGTAATTCGAGAGGCGAGATAGGTGCACACATACATAACAGAACGCGAGGGATGTGTAAAGCAACTGGTTGCGGTGATGGTCACGCGCTACTCCTCACAACACAAGTTCATCGAACACAGCTTCTTCCATCGTTCTCCCTCGCACGAAATCAGTGAGAAATCATGCGAGAAATAAAGTTGAGGTTAAATCGTGAAACGCAGATAGAGACCGTCCTCGAATCTGGAGCCCGAGCAGACCTCCCAAGAGCTTCTCGTTGCTTTCTGCTGTTCCAGGAAAAGAAGAAGAAAGGATCATGTTCCAGCAGATGCAGTCGCTGGCACAGAAGCAGGTCCTTAAGCTATTTCTACCCATGTCGACATAATCATATACATATATATATTATTACCATTATTACCATTACTATTATTACCATTGCTACTGTTATTACCATTACTATTATTCCATATATACCATTCCATATACGTATACGTACACGCATACGCAAGCCACGTATACGTATATGTACATGTGTATGCATCGTAATCACTTGATCGACGATTATGCCACGCTCATCAACGTATATGTACATATCATGTATCGTTCGTCCGAGGGACAATGTACACGCTTCCACCTGTGCGTGCACGCGTGCACGCGAGCGCACATGCACACCCGCACAACCAGCACACGTGCACACGTGCATATCGTGCACAGGCGACAAGGGTATCGCGTGCACGCACGTATACGGGATCAACGCGTTTAATCGCTGTCCACTGTTGTGTTACGTAGTTGCTTGCAAGTAGAAAGTTATTGGGCTGCCAGTGGCTTCAGTCTCTTGCCCCGCGTCATCTCACGCTTTTCGGTCCTCCCTCGCGCTCCGCTCCGCTCCGTTCCGCACCGGGCGAAGTCGAGATAAAGCCCGGTTCCCCGCGACGATTAACAGCGCGACCGCGAACGAGCCTGTCCTAACTTTTAACATTCGAAAGCGGATGTTCAGGAACGGTCGAGGCTGGTGCGTGTGCGTATCCTTGGCGCGAGAGCGCGCGAATCGTGCACGAGCAGGACAAGCGGAAACGCATTGGAACCACTCACCTCCCTTCTCCAACGATAATTAAAGGAACCTCCCTTCTGAACGCCGTCGGTCGTTACATATTTCGCTCCTCGTCTCTCTCCGCGTTGGAGGGTAGATCGCGCCGGACAATCGGCAACAGCTAGTTACCCCAATGAATTCTCAGCTTAAGGCTGAGAATTCATTCCTTCCTACTTTGCACCGCCGAAGAGGTAAGCTGTTTTTGAAAATATTTCTCTCGGCAAATGCAGCATGTAAGGAAATAAATCTTTTTGGTATTTATTCAGCTAGTCTTATATTACACAAAAAAAATTGAAAAGAATTTTTGCCATTCGTTTTAATGGATTTTTTACAGTATGTTTGTGGCATGTAAAAAAGTGGTATGATCATGGCGTAGGTGATTACCCGGCTCAGGTTTATCCGAAACAAAGAATTCCAAATGATTCTTAATCTGTATTAATGTCGCTATAGTCTCCAGCTCAATTAACAATTTTTGTTGAAAAGTAACAAAATGACGCCGATTTGAAGAAAATAAAGAAATTTGACAAAACACCCGAAAGTAGTCTCGGGTGTTCCATGAGAAAAATCTCGGTTATTTCTAGACAAAAATTGTTAATTGAGCTAGGGGCTATGGCGACACTCATACAGATTAAAAATCTTTTGGAATTTTTTGCTTCGGATAAGCCCCAGCCGGGGAATCACCAACACCATAAACATACACCATAAACAACTCTTTTTTTAGGCGCCATATTAACGCTGTAAAAAAAAACATTAAAACAAATGAAAAAATCCCCTTTAATTTTTTTTCTATAACATAATAGTAGCTTAATAAACACCAAAAAGATTTATTCCATTATATGCTGTATTTACTAAGAAAAAAATCTTTACAATTAGCTTAATTTTTCGGCCGATCGAAGTAGAATAGACCCCTTAAGACGCTTCGGGTTTGGAAAAGGGTCACGTTCAAACACGAACAGCACACGTTCAGCCGAATACAGACACACACATTGCCCGTCCCATAGGCACGCACTTTACCGCGATCACTGTGTATAATATATTATATCATATAAATCTGTAGCACGTCGGCGTCGGCGTCGATGCACGTACTCCTCTCTGTTGCTCGCACGGTGGTCGTACACGTGCCTCTACCATGCGCGCGTGTCCCCTTTTCTCTCCCGTCACGCGAAACGTCCAAAAGTTCACAATCGGCGCTCGCGATCGGTTGAAAGATTGGAGAAAAAAAAAAAAGTAGCGCGAAAGAAATGCAGCTTTCCGTAGCGCTGCATTAATATTTCGGATTTCAACGTTTCAAGCCCGAGCTTTTGGACGGTTTCCATCGGTGGCCACATCAGTGCTTATTCTCGTAGCGTTATACGTACATACTTACTGTCGCCGCTACTATAGCAAATATTCCTACCGTCATTTGCCGTCACTATTCCACGAGCACCGTCTCCACTGTGTTCGCCTACATCGCGTGATTCGCGGTAGAAGAGTGGTAGTCGTACCCAAAGCCGTTCACGTTTGTAGCTGTCCCCCGTTTAACCAGAGCTCGAGTGCGAGGTCGCCCTGGACACTGAATCAGACGAATCAAAGCCGCGCGGGCTGGAAATATCATTGCGCTTGACCTAGCAGCCGAGGGGAAAAATGGAAGACGGTCGGGTTGGGACCACGGCGACGTCGCATCAGCCTCAATCTCTCCAAACCTCCTGCATCTTCGTGTATGTGCCTGTTAGATCTAGGACTTACAATTAGATGAAGTGTACGTGGCTTGAACGGCATTCACAGATTAGCGAGAGGGAAACCGCACGAAAGATGACAGAGAATCATGGTACTCGGAAGAGCAGTAGCCGGTATGAGCTGGACAGAGCACGCGTATACCTAACCCAGACCACGAGTCACCATCGCTTTTCTTATTCTTTCTTTCTCTCTTCTCTTGCACCGGAAACGCGCGCCGGTGCACCGTGTACCCTTCCATCGTCGCCGTCGTGCCCGGCTGTGGGTCCAGCCGGGGGCTAGCCTCTGAAAGCGAAACGTCCAACGATCGAACGATGCACCAGCACCACGCCCCTGTCTCGTCGACCCGCAGTTCTTTCCGCCGATCTAGTAGCACCATCCCCAGAAGCCTCGCCTCCACCCTCTAATCTTCCATTCTCAATCAACGATCTCCCTTCAGCCCCTCGATCCTCTCGACGACTGACATACTTCATCCTCGAGACCGTACACTCGAGATTCGATCAGATTCGCGGCCGCCGAATCAAGATTCGCATGCAGGGTACCGCCGTTCACGGGATCGTCTACGGTTGGCAGAGCCTCCGCCACCGATCGCAACGGTGTTCCATGAAATGGTCGGGTCGAGTTTTTGCTAAACGCTAGAGGCGATAAAACAGAGTCGAGGATTGGGAAGTGAGGTCTGTATTTTGGTACTGTAATAGATTGGTTAGCGTACGAAACTCGATTTCTATCCCGTTTAACTTCCTGCCCGATAGACGACGGGAAATGTCTCCCTGTCGCTCGAGATATTATTATTAAAGACGCACGATAGTTGGCTCGCTTTTCCTCAGTTTGCTTTGCCGTCCGACGTTTCTTCTTTCTAAATGAGAGACTTCGCTCGGAGTCGCGCGTATCCGATTAGCAAGAATCACGATTAGCCGGCGCAGGAGACGTGCAGGGAATGAAGCATGATACTCGAGGTTGAAGGTTGAGCATTGACGACGAGATACCCTTCGCATAATACACACGTGTGTCTAAAGCCAATGAAGTATGTCAAAGCGTGTATATCTCCTTGACAAAGCATGCGACAGGTACCGGTCTCCTAGAAACGGCGTAGGTACGCAAGAGCACGGGGTTTCCCTCGTCCTTGGATTCGCGATCAGTCGCGTCGCTCTTTCTCTCTTTCTCTCTTTCTCTCTTTCTTTTTCCATCTACTTCTTTCTCCTCTTCTGTCTTTCTCTTTGCACCCTGCGGTTCGTACCGCGACAATACGAGACGCCGACGAGGACATTGGGAAAAATGACGGCTCGGGGGATGATCGGGGAGACCACAGAGAGCGCACGCGTAACCAAAGAAACGGATAACCGGTGGGCAATGCTGCGATAAACGGGCGATCGGTTCGGATGGAAAAGAAACGACATAAAAATGCTGCGATTGGAATGCGTGGAATGAGCTGCTTTGGATGTGTAGGTGATAAAACGTTTAGCAAGCCCCAACGGGGGGAAATGTCACGCCCGCATCCGTCCCCTCTCTCACTCACCCCCCTCCCCCCGTTTAATGACAATTACTACAACAACCATCACATGATTAGCCTACGTCGCCGTCACCGCCATCGTCGTTCATCATCGCCATGAAAGACAACAGCAACAACACCGGTTTAAGCCACCGCGAGAGTCCACGACACTTACCCACTTAGAAAATTAGTGGCCCCAAGTCGTGCACGTGACCTCTTCCTCGATCCAGGCCCTGCCAGGGAGGACCCAACAGGTACACACACCGCGCGTCAATCTCGATGGGATTAGCATATCTAGCCAGCCGAGAGCAAACAATCGTACACAATCCCCAATCTTCCACCATGCCCCCCGCATACTCCATTGAATACCCATCGGGCAAGCTGATTGATTCGTTTGGATGAAGCGAGCGTGCTGTCGATGTTCTCGATTAACTTCTTTATACGTTTCTTTGCGTCAATCACTGGAAGGAATTTCGCGCAATCGAACGATCCCGAGTCGAGATACAATTCTAATTAAACGAGCGGTATTTTCTTTAGCGCGCTATTCTTCTTAAACCTTGGTCGGGCTTGATCACAAGTGAAACGCTGTCGATAGGAATGGTCTCTCGCTACCTTTGCCTCGATTCAAGTCCAAAGAACGTTGGATATATCGGTGGAGAGTCGATCCGGCGATCTCGACGGGTTCCATTGCGCGAGATCTATAGCCTCTGCCAAATATTATGTCGCACCTCCGATAAAATACGACGTATACGTACCTATATGTATATTACATGCGCGTATATACATTGCGTGTATACACCTGCTGGAGATGGTGCCGAATCGGGAAAACCATGGTATGTATGCCACACTATACCGGATCTCGAGTTGAAAGCCACGCCTAGCCCACGTCCGTCTCGATCCCGCGTATCTCTCCTTTATTCTTCTGGCGAAGTTTGAAATGGAAAAGCAACGGAAACCGATTTAACCCAGAGAAAACCGTCGGGCCGGGCCGAGGCTTTTCACTCGTCCCGTAAGAGAATCATTCTCATACGATTAAGGCCGTCGCCCGTTTCGCCGAGGCGAAGCGCGGCGACCAAAGCGGAATGTTCGTCGGCGCTGTTCTGCCGTACACCTAGGCGATGCGTGGTCGCTGCTGTTCTGTCATAGGAGCGACGCGTGGTAGCCGCGGTTCGCTTCGCGGCGCTTCGGCCTAATGGGCGACGACCTTTGTTTTCTTTAATGTGCAAGTTCATTGATCACGTTACATGCACACCGACCGAGCCAGCTAACGATGCAACCAGAAACGTCCCGTCAACCATTAGTAACGCGGGCAACGCTGCATATGTACTTACATACGTACACATGCACGCGAACGAAAGTCTCGCCTCGATGCTCTTCCCTGCAAGCCTCATAGTTCACGATGTAGTTGAGGTTGTATCGTCTGGTAGCTCAGCCCCTGTGTATATACATACACGTACACTAAAAGAATGGTTACCTACTCTTGAATATGTATATTTTTTACATAATACGGAATGTTGGCCCTGTTTTATTTCACGTCACTTACCTACCTACTAAATTGCACCCACCTTTTCGATCTGTACATTCACGTATATCTACTGTATGTACGTTGTATATTACATATTGCCTATCATTTTCTGTTGATTCGATCCTTTCATCTCCGATGTCACCAACCACCCCTCCCCCCCCACCCCAACCCCCCAACACCCAACCCCACCCCCGCCACCGAATGTTTTTGTCATTCAAATTTATATTTATATCAATACATACATCTATACTATCTCTCTTCTCATTCTTGTACGTCTCAGACACGTTCTTGTTCATCACGACTTACCGCTATCATGGCCAATCGTCGTAATCGATGCACGAGCAGCGGGACGGTCCGAAAGTCGTCAAGTCGTGTCAAGACGAGCCGATCCCAGGCCCAAGGGAGGACTTTGCGACTGTTTGGCACCGACCTGGTGCGACATGCGATAATACGACGTCACTCTCCTCGCGTAATCTACTGTCTTATCTCCTCTACCGGTTATACCAATTGTGTGTTGCCTAGCACGGCAATGGTGGTCGCAACCCGATATTCATTAATGCCAATAAATCTCCACTGTAGACGCGCACCATCCGGCGATTTTATTGCTTTCATGTATATAGCACGCTTCGTCGCGTCGCGTTTAATAAATGATTCTTTTTAGATATTGCCATTCGGTTTGCGACCACTCTTTGGATTTGTCCCACACACAATCAGACACTCACATATACTCAAGCACCACACAAGCATCACACGCACATTCTCGCTGAAATGCGTATCCACGAGTTCACCAGCGTTCTTCCCGCAAGGACCATTGTACATGCATACTCCTCTGATCGCGTAGATATTGTAGAATCAATTTCACGACATTTTCGGTTACAAGGCTTATTCGCCGCGAACGTCATCCGACCGCAATCACAATCGTGGATACGCACGATGCTCGCTCATTCATCTTGTCCATTCGACGTAGCCGCGTTTCGAGTGTCCGCGATCAAAAAGAGATGCCAGCGAAATGTCCTGTTTCCCATTACTGATTCGCGATTACCGGGCGCGTCTATTCCTTGGAACGGTGACAAGCAAGCCCGCCAGATGATCGATTACCGTCCGGTTGGCCCCGGATGGGCGATTTTTGGGGATTCGAGAAAGTCGAAACGTTGAGAGCACGAAACAGGATAGGGGGATAGAAATGGAGCGAAAAGTGGTCGAAACGCCGCGCGCAGAAATATGGGCAACGATGTCGGCCGTACGTCGCGGTGGGCGAAAGAACTGCGGCGGCGCCCGGCGTCCGCAAGAGGATCTTTCTGCTGTGGAAA
This sequence comes from Andrena bucephala, assembly GCA_947577245.1. Taxonomy (NCBI): domain Eukaryota; kingdom Metazoa; phylum Arthropoda; class Insecta; order Hymenoptera; family Andrenidae; genus Andrena; species Andrena bucephala. The sequence continues at coordinate 33,270,430 of OX387717.1, read as the reverse complement.
AACGGCGAGACTCGAGCACCGTTCGGAATAAAAAAAAAATAAAAAAAAGAATCGCATCCGAAAGAGGTGGAAGGCTCGGGTGAGAAAGCCTTCCCTCGTCCTTTTGAGTGACCTTGCGATCGCGGCGTCCGCGAGATCCTTAGATCGGGATGCTTGCCCCTCGAAAGTGAGAAGCGAACGATCTGCGCTTCTTCGCGATCGTGGACACGTCATCGGGCGATCGGCGGTGCTTCTCCAGCGCCGATGAGAGAACGGCGGGAGGATCGCGGGCAGATCGTTCTGCCCGTCGTCGTTGGCCAACTGACAGTCGGACAGACGAGAACGAAATGAGACAATAGTATGAGAAACCGAGAAAAACGAGAAACAGCTAGAATGCCCCGGGAAACGATACGGCACGTGGTCATTCGGAGGAGCGCAAAATTAAATCGGCTGGATGTGTCGAGGGAAGAAGGAAGCTCGGCGGAACGTCGCTTTTCTTTCGTCAACCGGGCGGGACGCTGCTGGTGCCACTTCCGCTTCCTCGAGGCTGTCCCGTGCGGAGCAAAGCAACCGGAACCATCTTTCGTCTAGCTTTCGTAGCCCTCGCGATTCCGGGGAGCTAGAATTACTAATGCTACTTGCCGCGGTTCGTCTCTCGAGCAGCAACCCTCGGGACAGGTTCGTGCGTAAACGAAGCCGCATCAGGCCATCGTAGAGTACAAATCTACCTTCCACCGAATCACCGCATACATCACACCAAGAAAGAACCGTAGCAGTAACGATACCAAATGAAAAAAAAAAAAAAAAAAAAATACAAAAAAAAAAGAATCCAAACAAATCCTCGCACGCCCGCTAGAGAGACACGAGACGGGCGAAAGGTGGACGAGTGTAACCTTGCCCCTATTGCTTGTGTTGTAAAGGAGCTCAAAGCGACGAACGAGAGCCTGAAGAGTCTTCAGACGCAGTTGGAGCTGGCGTACGCGTCGACCGCGTGTTCCGGTGCAGCCGTGGCCGGCGGAGTTGCTGTTCTCGGGCTAGGTAGCGTATCAGGTACAGGCGGTACCGTCCTCGGAGGTAGCGTGGCGGTTCCAGGCGGCGTGCCCGGTAGCACCACCCTCACGGCCATCATGGAGACGAAAGACGCGCGCATACAGACCTTGGAGAATGAGGTGGAATTGCTCGAGACGGAATTGCAGCGTATCAAGGAGTGCGGTGGTAAATTGAGGGAGCAGCTGCTGAAAGCGACCGCCGTGCCCAGCGGCGGTTGTAGTGTACAGCAGCAGCAGCAGCAGCAATTGCAACAGACTCCGACGCAACAGCAACTGCCGCTGCAACAGCAGCTGCAGCAGCAACAGCAACAGCAACTGCAACAACAGCAACAGCAACAGAATAAGTTAGCCGCGGGAGGTATAGAGTCGCATGCGCGGCAGGGATTGGTAACGGCTATGGGTGGTCCGCAGCAGCCCGGCACGTTGGCCTTGGCCAGGGGACCGTCCGTGATGACCTCGCTGGTACCGTATGGTCACTCGTCGTCCTCGGCATTAACCAGTTCATTGTTTGCCGGTTCGACAGGTGGGATCATGAGCGGCGGATGCGGTGGGGCCGGTGGGGGCGGTTCCTCGTGCCTGGCCGGCATCTCGTCGGGCGCTACCACCGGCGTAGTCAATCCCTATACCGATCGTTACGCCGATCATCATCTCCATCAGCTTCATCATCACCCTCCTCATATTCATCAGCCTCACCTCCATCATCAGCAGCAGCTGCAGCTGCAACAGCAGCAGCAGCAGCACCACCACCACCAGCAGCAAATGCGACAGCACTTGAAACAAATTGAGCCCGCGGCGCAGGGCGCGCTGGCGTTGCACGCCCACACCTTCAACAAGCACGACATGAACTTCAAACGGCAAGTAAGTTTCTTCATCAACAACGTGCGCATCGAAAAGAACGACGCCGTCTAGAGACGTCCGCACACGGCTATCTCTCCTCCGTTCTGTTACGTCAGATCTCGAGCGCCGCAGGTTCCTCCGCGTGAGTACTTTACCCCATTAATAGGTAAAATTAAAATCGGAAGGAGGGTCTCGCGTCTGCTCGAGTCAAACTCGCGTCAGCTCGCGGACAACTCGCGTCGACTCGCGTCAACTCGCTGTCCCGATTCAACACCCCGCCCAGCACAACTTTGGGGGACGGTCTCCTCTCTCTGTCTGTCCGCCCCTCGAGCCAGGCACGAGGGTGCAAAGCTCCCGAGGAGGCCGAATAAACGGGAGGCTCGGGCCCAGGTCGGCGCGTTCGAGTTGCCGATGATTCGCAGGGAGAATGAACGTGGGAGAGAAAGAGGGAAAGCCTGAATGCGTGCATCTGTCTGTCTGTATGTCTGCCTGTGCGCGTGCACCTAGTGCCCGTAGAGAGGAGAAGAAGCCGGACGGGGTTATAGCCAGGAAGCTGCGCGACGTTCTCGTTCGCGACACGTCGCGCGGTTCCTCTCGACTCCTTTCGTCTTCTCTTCCAAACGCTGCGTCCTGTGTGCTACGCAAATGCATATTGTGACGTACGCATATCTATGAGTCCGTGAGAAATAAGATGACGCTAATCGTCGCCGAACATGCTCCGTCGAACAAGAATTTCTTTGCTAAAGGCTACAGATACGCACACTATCCCCCGCCAATGGTTCGAGAGCGCACCTTCCGCGATTGGTCTAATTGTATTGATAAAACACGATACGCTTACTTTTCTACTTTGATTGGTAGCCCGCGGAAAGGGGAATAAATGTTCCTGCACCCTCCTCTCGCTCAACGATTCGATAGCTTCCTTTCCACAGATACGAGCCCCGACCATTTTACTTCTCATCGACTCGTACATGCACTCGTAACACATTAGCGTACCTGTTTTCTTTACCTCCCTACATCCTCTTCTTATTCAACAGCAGAGTTTCTATTTTTTCACTCGATTGTACCTGTTTAAGAAGTCGTAGCTTTACGAGAACAACCGATCCGAGAAACCGAGAGAGCTCTGATTTTCCTTCCCTTCGTCGCGTCCGTCGAGTCATCGTCGATCTCCCCCCCCCCCCCCTCAGAACTGTCATCGACCAGTTATGTCTGCGATCATTCTTTAGGATCCTTACGATCGGGGGTTGCCGGAAGTTCCAGGGCGAGCGTAACGATCCCGTTCGAAGCGGGAGCACACGACGGCAAGTGGTGGAATTCGCGCGACAACAGGGAACTGGGGAATGGTTTCGAGTAGCTTTAGCTGAAAGTCAATGAGAAAGTCACAATTCGGTAGCTTCTACGCGTAGAGCCCGAGACCAACCATGCGTACCTAATCTGTAGGCCTTAGAACGTTGTTGAATTCTCAGATGTTTTTAGACGTTGACTTTGTCGGACCTCGACAGTCTCTGGGTAGAAGGCGGTCTTCATAGCAGATACGTTCTTTCGATTCTGGTAGAATAGATATGCAAAGGAGGGTTGTTTCGTGAAACGTTCATAGAACACCATGCGTGTTGCCTGCTTCTTTTGGCGAGAAGTTTCTCATGAACTCCCATGGGAATGTAATCGAAACGTTCATGAAATAAGGAGCATTTACGGAGAGACTCGCCCACGTCTCGTCTATATAATAGCCAGAGAAAGGTTTGTTAGAAACGTCTGCGCGAAAATTAGCAAAATTGCACGTTGCTGTGCCGTGAGCGTTCCACAGCCGAGCATTCGATCTGTACGTATAGATTGACGCTGTTTGTCCCCGCGCGTACAATATAAGCTTATGTGAAGGAGGAGAAGTAGGAGGAGGAGGAGGAGGAGGTGGAGGTGGTGGAGCAAGAGGAGGAGGAGAAAACGAAAACGGAGAGGGCAAGGAATACGAAGAAGACGAGGACGAAGAAACATGAGATGAGGAAGAAGGAGGAGAAGAAGAAATAGTGCGAGTGCAGCGTGTGCATATTAACGAAGGAGAAGTAACGGACAGAGCCTTCCAACGGTACCTACCTATATATTTTCGTAACTCGGAGCGTGTTAACCCGCCTCGGTATCCACTATCGTTTATCCAACTGTTAATGCCACCCCAATCTCGTTCAACCACATCGTCTTCTCTTTTTCGTCGTTCACGCGTTTAGACTCGCTGTGAGAAACGGTTTTTCCGCGTCCCGGGGTCCTGACAATCTTTATTTTTCTACTTAAAGCTAGGACCGTGTGCCCCGCGTAGGGGGCATTCACGCGAATGAGTACATAAATTAGCGGATGGTAGCGACGAACGTCCGAATCGTGTCCCGGAGGCAGAAGATGCTGAACGTTTCGGCCAGGATCTGGCCGGGCCTCGGAAAGTTAGCCTAACAGTAGTCGAGCTGCTTGGCTGTACCCTAAAATCGTTAGCCGCGCAGAGATGAGTACCCTTTTCCCCGAGTCTCGTTACGGTGCTCGCAGCAACTTGAGATCTCCAGATACTCTTCCACCTCGACGACGCGGGCGCCGATGTTTGCGATCTCGCGCGTCAGCCATCTCGGGAACGACTCTACGTTCGCAAGGTCCACATCGAGCCTAAACGAAAGCGCATTCACGTTTCTACCGATCCTCTTCGGACTCTTGACACGAAAATGTATCCGAAATGAAACAGAGGAAACTAAGAGAGAGGATGAAGAGAAACGATTTTGTTTTCACGTTTTACGCAATCCTGACCCCCCCCCCCCCCCTTCTCACTCTCTCTTTCTTCCGCTCTCAATCTCTCGCGCGCACCTTCCCTCCCCCAAGCATGCCTGTGAAACTATTCTCCTTGAAACCTTGACAGCCTTTGGTGTCACGAGTTCGACTAGAACGAATCGGAGAATAAGGGAAGACACGTCCAAGTGAGAATCAGTTTCTTTGTTAGACCCATTCCTATCTCTTCACCTCTCCTTTGATTCTTTGCTCATTGGAAATACTGTGTTGCGGTCGGAATAACCTACAAGGTGAAGTAAATGGCGTCCACCTACCTCCAAGGCCGACCTGTCCTTCCAATTCCCTAGACGAGCTAGATAGAGTTCAGGGCAGGGGTGCACCAGTGATGGCAACGGTGACTATTTAGTTTATCTCGTGACGGAGTCACGCTGACGAGAATAACGTCGATAACAGAGAGAAGGAAAGAAAGAAAGAAAGAAAGAAGGAAAGAATGATTGTGTTCAATTGTTCTCCGATCTATCTTGAATTCATCCAAGTCCTCCTTCGTCCCATCCACCTGCTTTATCGACAGGTAATTCCCGCACGTGGTAAATACTATGTCTGTTTTGATTCCACCCTCCCGACCCATAAAAGAGTATTTATTTTATTACTAAAAAATTCGTACACATATCCATGATTGTGACGCGAGTCTTTCACTCATCCCTCTCGAAATCCCACACGAAAGTAATCGACCGCATCGATTCACCGCCCATACTCGTTTCACTTCATCCTCGGGGATTATTATTCATTATTCAAGGACGACGAATCTGCATACAGATCTCGCCACATGTGCACCGAACAACGACATCCAAGTCACCACGGTGGACACTTCCGAAATCTCGATCCACAGTCATGCACTCTCTCCCCAGCTTGCGAGAACATCCACAGTAGAATTGTCAATCATTCGTCCGGCCGCCGGCGCCTGGCCCGCGCCGCCGACGTCACGTTTAATTTTTAGCAGCCACCACACCGCTCATGCGTAATAATCATCCTCTCCCTCGGGGATCATGCTTCATTTGTTATAAACATGTACGTGTACTGTGTAGGTTATTACCGATACTTTAACGCCGTGTCATGCTCGCTCCATCTTACCCTCCGTATTTCTTCGCCGGGATTTCAAGAGACTTTGGTGAAGCAGCATCGATTCTCGAGCAGCAGCATTCGAATATGTAGGCGTCGGGCACCGTCGATGGGTAGAGTTGGCATCACGATTCCTCCTCGTCATCGATAGGAATTCGTCTCATCGTAATCATCCCGCTCATGCATAGCAGAATGAAGAATCATTAGGCGCGATACGTAGCCACTTTCGACGCAAGCTGATCGATCGTTCGCTCGTCATTCTATTCGTCGCGTAGAATTCGAATGCGACTACCGTATAGGCGTTTAGGCATGATGCATGCATGCGTCAAAGAGTAGGGCGAAGTAGACAATTGTTTTTTTTTTTTAGAATACTGTTTACTATATAGTACCTTGGGTACTTGGTTCGTATGAAAGTGTGGGACCTCTTAACGCGCAGTTCGCGCGGTCGCTACGTTAACTTTGAACAGAGATAACTCGAAATTACTTTGGAAATAGGAATCGAGAAACTTGTTACAAAGGCACTGTTTGCTCTCGGGCCGCTTTACGAGTAGATAGACTCACTTTCATACCGACAGTGAACAAAGGAAAGTGTACTTACCCGCCGGTTGCTATCTCTTTAAATGAAATGGCAATCGTTGTTATCGTTTTCTAGGAGTTGAAAGGTCTACAGGGTTTCCTCGGTATCGTTACGTAAATGTTAATCACAAGCCGTACGTCGGGCTTCGTAGAGATTACTGAAATGTAGAATCGAGATTAGAATAGGGGATACAATGGTGAAACTAGAAAGGATGAAATTGGAATCGGGCCGCGGCGTCTCCGTCGAAGAATTGTCGACGTGGCGGCGATCGCAGGGAATCCCGGTGGAAGCTGGAAACTGGAAACAGAATAAATTAGCCGAGCAACTGTCTGCTTCACGCCATTCAACATCATTGGATAGTGCCGGTGGAAGTAAATTAGGCAAAGTTTGACCGTAGATCGTAGAGAGTTGACGCGCCGATGCGATCGTAAGAGCCGTGGCTGCCGTGGCCGTACGCAACGGCAGCGGCAGCAACAGCGAGACCGTTTTGTTCGTGTTTGTTCGTGTCTGACCACGCTTGACTTTGTCGTGCAGTCTCATCGTCCAGCGTTTCACCCTCACGATTCATCGCCGGTGTAATCCGATTTTAGAAGCGCATGCGAGTTTCCAAGTCGTCCTTTACTATGCATGCTGCATGCACGCAGACAACTCGTTTCGTTACTCGACGCATCTCTCTCATCATCTAGCCGTTTGTCGTCTCGTTGATCGATTTCCGATAAGGTAAACGAACACATCGGATCATCGTCGTTTGCGCGGGACTCGCAGCTGATCCGTAGTCGGGAGCAGCTCGCGAGTTCCATCGATCGCCAACCAAAAAAAAAAAAAAATAGAAAAACCAGTCGTTCGATCTTACTGCGAGACGTTGCCTCAGCAGAGTCTCTCATATTATTATGTAGGTACTAGAAACAGTCAGCGGCATTCTGCTGGGAAGTCTTTTGACAATTTTTGAAACTCCGACGAATTGGTAGAATATCTGGTTTGAGCTCGCAGATAAATCGAACGCCACCCTTCGCCATCCGCGTAGACATAAGGGTACGACATTAGCAGTTAAGCTAGAGCTAAGTTAGCGATAAGTGAGCAATGGACGGCAGTCCCCAATTCCGCTGAATTCCGGTTCCTTTTCGGTTACCAATGAACCGCGCCGCGGCGCGGAAGATCGTTAATAACGTTGCAGCCCTTAACCGCGGCCCAGAATAAATTCCCATGAATTAGCGAGCTAGTAGACAAATGGCCGAAGGTGGAAAGTTAATCGCGTTCAACTCGTTGCAAACGGACGCTTCCTTTCCCACAGATTGAACGATGTCACAACGTGAGCGTTGAAAGTAAGAACGTAAAGCTGCTCTCACCGCGTGAGAATAATATCAACGGGAACGAGGATTAGCTGATTTAACCCTTTCGTTGCGACGTGGCTATACGCGGCTACATTGACATTAGAAGCAAGTATGCAGAGTGGTTTTATCGGCAATTCTGTATCGAAAGGGTTAAGGGTGAGAACGATTTAAAAAAGAAAAAAAAAAGGGCAGGCGGAATTGGGCGGCCCTCGTGGTGTGCGAAGCATTATTAAATGTGGTGCCCCAATATTCTAGCTTTCTGAGGAGGTAAGGATATTCTTCACCCGACAAAGAAGCACTTCCGAGCCACTACCTATCCTTCGTTTCCATCTACATACGTGATTACCGTATTATGTAACGGAGTGTTTCGATGTTCCGTAGTAACACCTTTTCTTACACACATGCAACACCCCCTCTTTCTCTCTCTCTCTCTCTCTCTCCCCCCTAATCTTTCTGCTTCACATTCTCTTGGAATGGCCAGCGAGTTTCCCAACGATTTTCAGCTTGCACAACTAACCTTTTCTCACGAAATTCCAGTGATAAAATTCTGTCGCATTGCCATTTAAACGTGAACCTCGTAATTCCTTTTACAAATCTGCCTCCGCTACTCGTTGAAGCGGAAAATTCGCGGTTGAGGTGAACGAGACGAAATCTGATGCATACGCTTTGAAAGTTACTGAAGCTTCGGTTCGCCCAGGGAGCTCGCCAACCACCCCGACAACTCTCTATCTGTCTATCTCTCTGCCTCTCTGTCCACCCTCTCTCACCGTTCTCTTTCTCCTTCTCTATATCTGTCTCTCTGTCCCTTTTTCTGGTGTGAGTCGTTGATCTGACTGTTCGCAATCATTCACGTACCACGCGCGAAAGCGATCTCTGGTTCGATGCCTTCTCGTCGCCATCGTCGTTGCCGACGGGAGACCGGAACGACGAAGGGCGAAGGGCGAGGACGCCTCCGCTCGATGTTCCACGCGTGCGTGCGTGCGTGTGCAGCCTAACGATGATGGTAGATAGTTACGTAGATCGTACTATTCCCTGTTTTTTTTCTCTCTCTTTTTTTTTGTTGTTCTCTTCATTATCTTCTGTGGTTCTTCGTGGCCGTCGTTGAGAAACACCGAGGAACCCGAGACGATGACGCCGCTTTGCGCACCGAGCGATCGGGACGATTCGAACGATCGCTCGCCTCTCTCCGTAGACCTGTTGTTTATTAATTATCGTTAGCACGACATAGAGAACGCTGAAGAGACGCGGGATCGACGATCGATCGCGACCTCTCTATAGACAGGTCGGTTCGATCAATCGGTTCCTGGTGCTTTGTGTTGGGTAACTGCGTGAGATACACACGCGTGGGTCCTCTCTGATCCAAAAGGCAGCCACTGGTCGAAGTAATCCAATGGGGAAAGGGCCATCCATTCTCTTAGAATTAGGCGAGTGATCGCGATATCGGCTGATGCGCTTTAGAAGCGTGAACGAAACTTTTTGCTTCGATCATGGGACGCCGTTGCCAAGGAGGACCGCGGTATCTCCTCCACGCTGCGTACTGTGCTAGTTGATTAGCTACATAGTGAACATTTAGATGTGTAATTCTGCTTGCGATCCCGCCGCGAAATCTCTGCTCGAGAGCTCGCCACGGGATCCTCACGCGGCCTGCCGTCACCAGAGTAGATCAGACGAGCGTAGTAGGTACGTACATACACGAAAAAAAAAAAAAATAAATAAAGAGAGAGACACAATACATAATACGTCCCGGCCTTCTCCCAGCTCCTTTGCTTCCCCTGGATCTCGCATACTCCCTCACACTCGTCTCACACCTGATACATACATATATCTCTCGTACACGCAGCAAACACTGTTTGTAAGTTTGTATCGTTGGTCTCGATATCGCTGCATGCTCAGTATGACGAGTCCTGTCCGAGTACGACGACGACGACGACGACGACGACGAAGAAGACAAAGACAGCGACGACAGCGACAGCGACGACGACGAGTGACGACGACGACGACAACGACGATGCCGACGTTCCGCGACCTCGGGGGATGAAAGAGGACCCTTGTAAGAGAAACGACTCGGGTAATTGCGGCATTTTCAGCAGCCGCGCTGTAATCGCGATCGAACTCGGGAGAAAGTTTTTCCCAGTCGATGGGATAAGGCTTGGAAATGAAATTTCTAATGTCGTCACGGCCCACTGCGTTTCGAGCTACGTGTAATCGAAAGAGTGGCCGGCGATCCTCGTCGTACTCGATCACTCTGGAGAGACGACAGGGCCGACGCGACGCCTCTGTCGTCGTCGCCGTCGTCGCCGTCGTCGCCGTCGTCGTCGTCGTCGAGGTAAACGAGGCGCGCGGACTGATCCTCTCCTGGACGACGAATCTTTTCGCAGCTGGACGAACTCCGGACGGAAGTACAGCGCAGGGACCAGGAACTACTCGCGATGTCCGCCAAGATGAAGACACTGGAGGAACAGCAGCAGGACTACCAGCGGCACATCGCGGTGCTGAAGGAGTCGCTTTGCGCCAAGGAGGAGCACTACAACATGCTGCAGGCTGACGTGAGTTTCCCACTCGATACGTTCTTTTGGAATTTCTTGGAAAACCCGAGAATACTATGGTTGACATTGGTCCAACTTTTCTGCGAGACTGAATCGATGATTTGCAGAGGAACCCTCCGTTAACAGTTGGAGAAAGTAGCAGTGATGACATTAGAAAAAAGAAAAATGAAGGAAAGGAATAATAAAAAAGAAAAATAAGAACGATCATTTTTTAAAAATTTGAAAAAACTACGAGAAAAAGATATTAAAACATAATTTCTAATATTATAATATAATATTCTAATATTATTAATTATAATATGTTAATATTATTAATTATAATATGTTAATATTATTAATTATAATATGTTAATGATTAATTCTTCTGTTTTATTGTTTTATTTTCTTTATTATTGCAATTATTATCCTTTTTCTCGTGATTTCGTTCCGTGGAAAGATGTTACGCTTTTTCACCGTTGAGAAATTCTTTTGGGGCCCTAAAATATTTTTTCCACCCTTCTCTCCTCTTCACTCCATTCGTCGTTCTATCTGTCGTTGCAAACGTCGCGTGCACACAAGTGTCGTACATATTGCACGCGAGTTTGCAAATCGTTCTCGATTCGAATTGCTCGCACCTTCACACGACTAGGTGGATCCACATATGCAGATACAATGACCTGATGTGCGTGCACGCTTGATTGCAGGTGGAGGAAATGCGGCAGAGGCTCGAGGATAAGAACCGGATGATCGAGCAGAAGACACAGGCGGCCATGCAGGCGCAACAAGAACGAAATCGCATGAGCACCGAGCTCACAGAGCTCAAGGATCACATGGATATCAAGGACAAGAAGATTAACGTTCTTCTGCGCAAGGTGAGTGCTCTTGGATACTATCCTTTAGCGATTTTAAGCGAGCGCCCTACCTTCGATAGAGGATCCAACTTGAAATTAACCCTTTGTTGGCTGGCAGGACTATAAAGGATGGAGGATTAAAAGATTGTATACAAAGGGTTAATAGCTATCAACTTGGATCGCTTTTCCTTCGTTCCAGCTAGTAGACTTACAATTAGAGATCATTCGAGTCCTCCGTTGTTTTAGTAAAATTTCAATTTTCCTTGTCGAATATTCTTATTTATACATATAATTTTACGTTGATCGTCGATTACCACTCCTTCATTCGCACTCCTAAGTTGCCTGAAAAGGCTAAACGGCTGCACATTCTATGATAATGACCGGTGTGTCAATTACACTTTCTAATTAATTAGAAAGATCCGCTTTAATTGCGAGCTAGACGGTAAATGCGCGTCAACGCGTCTTCATTATCCCCACTATCCCTTCACGGCCACCCTTCATCTTCTCGATTAGATACCTCCGCAGTTGTCTACCCCCCTTTCGCGATGACATTCGCAATTTCTTGCATTTATGGACATTTTAGAACACCTTGTTCGAAATTTATTTCTATTCCACGTATCTGCCTAAGTAGTACGCTAATAAATCGTGGCTGCGGAGTGTGCGTGTGTGTGAATCTTACCCTCGAATGGTGTGAGTGAGGAGCTGCGACGTATTTTAATAATTTTTTAGCGAATTCATATGTAAGAGTTGTAGAACGTAAACGCGACTGGAAACACCGTTTATTACTTTTAAATCCGCACCCCCTTTGGTTAATCCATTTTGTATCCCCTGTCAATAAAACCTTTAGAAATTTATTGCGTTGTCCCTTTTCATTTATTTTCATTCTTACTTGTTTTCGTCGAAACGTATATTGCTATTATAAGTATTTGTATTTTCACCAGCAATTTCTGATGGGCAAGATTCGTCATTAATCGTTGGTGCGCTATGTAAACGGCAGGATTACTGCTTCGGCATTATTTTCGTTACGTTTTTCTTTTTCGTGCAGCGTAGTAGAACACTTGATTGTCAACTTTTATTATTTTCTAAAGTTGTAATAATTGTTCGTCAGTTGTTGCATCGGGAGTACAGTTGTGCGTAAATGTTGTTGCGTTGCGGATAATGTTTGGGAAGATTGCGATCGATGGGGTGGAATGGAGCGACAGGTAAGTAAGGATTTATAATTACGTTGATAAAGGTTCACGGTTTCCATACCACTAAGAAAAAGGTTTGTACCTAACAGCAGCCTGCAAGGTAATGGATAAATCTACTAATGGAAAAATCTACTAACCCTCGTAACATTTGTCCTAGCTGTGAAGCTGGCAGTGGCGGATTTAACAAGGGCGGCCGATGAGCAGTTGCCACCTGGGCCCCTACTCGGAAGGCCCCTAGGACCCCAACCTTAAAAAAATTGTATGAATTTATCCAAACTATGTTTTCTTTCTATATTATTACACTGAGCCCGTTTTCAGTAAACCACCGCTTTAGTTTCTCGAAAAATGGGCCCGCTCAGAAGGCCCCCCCTAGGACCCCATCCTTAAAAATTGTATGATTTTATCCAAACTATATTTTCTTTCTGTATTATTACACTGAGCCCGTTTTCAGTAAACCACCGCTTTAGTTTCTCGAAAAATGGGCCCGCTCAGAAGGCCCCCCCTAGGACCCCATCCTTAAAAAATGTATGATTTTATCCAAACTATATTTTCTTTCTGTATTATTACACTGACCCGTTTTCAGTAAACTACCGCTTTAGTTTCTCGAAAAATGGGCCCGCTCAGAATGCCCCCCCTAGGACCCCATCCTTAAAAAATGTATGATTTTATCCAAACTATATTTTCTTTCTGTATTATTACACTGAGCCCGTTTTGATTAAACTACCACTTTAGTTTCTCCAAAAATGGGCCCGCTCAAAAGGCCCCCCCCCCCCCTAGGGCCCTGTCCTCAAAAATAAATTATGATTTTATCCAAGCACTTTTATTTCTATACTTTTCTGTACATTTACCCCCTTTTAGTAAACTGCCTCTTCATTTTCCCGAAAAAAATGGGCCCCCCAACGTTTGCCAGCTGGGCCTTTTTTCTTAAATCCGCCACTGGAAGCTGGTAGCCTGATTAATGGTCCCAAATCCCTAATATTACACGTAATAATATGTTTTCTTCTCTACAGTCACAGTCCATGTTATTCCCGATTACTCTGATTTTCCATCGGCAGATCGAAAATCTGGAGGATCTGCTGAAAGAGAAGGACAACCAGGTGGACATGGCCAGAGCACGTTTAACGGCAATGCAGGCGCACCGTTGCAGCAGCGAGGGCGCTCTTAGTAGCCTGGAGGAAGCGATAGGAGATAAGGAGAAGCAAATGGCACAATTACGGGAACAGAGGGACCGAGCGGAGCAAGAGAAGCAGGAAGAAAGAGAATTACACGAGAGGGAGATCGCCGAGTACAAAATGAAAATTCACGCCCTCGAGTCTGAGGTGACTACCGAGTGTCCATTATTTAAATTCCTCTATACTAGAATCCCTAATACCATGCAGCATTTATCGATGTGAACGGGAGATAGTGAATTAATAGAGGTGTTTAAAAGAATTTTGTTCAGTAGCTACTCGGTGTAACGTGGCCGGGACTTTGTCCACAGGTGGAGAAACTCGGTGCCCGTTTGGAGAGGGCACAGGCAGAGAAGGAGCGTTTGGAGACCAAGCTGGAGAGCTCCCAGTCGGAGCTGGGCAAGAGCAAAGCCGAGCTTGACAAAGCTGCGTCCGAGGTCGGTCGCAGCGGCGCCGACTGGGAAGCTGCAAAGCAGAGGATGGCCAGGTTGGAATTGGAAAACGAGAAGCTCAGGCACGATATCGACAGGCAGAGCACTTACGGAAAGAGCACGCTGAATTCTTCCCAGGAAATGGACAGGATTCAGGATCGCGCCGAGAAGGCAGCCGCTGAGCTTAGGCGAGCCCAGACCGAACTCAGAGTCACTCAGGCTGAAAACGAAAGGGCCAGAGCTGAGGCTGCAGCTCTCCAAGAAAAGGTAAGGCAATCTACAGGTACATACTATAATTCTGAAACTCTCCACTCCTCCACTCTGTCCTACCGATATTTTAACCCTGAAATTGAAACCTTCCACTTGGTCCCTCCTAAGGGATTGCTGCGTTCCCTTTGCGAATGACCGAGCAACCACGGAGGTAGCCTCAACTGGTCTCCTGCCTCACAATCTCTAATCAGACTATTAGACGACCGATAATTGTTTCGCGAGTGCCTATTGATCGACGATCAAGTCGTGTCGACTCGGCAGCTTCGTTTCGCCCCCAAGAACCGTTTGAGCCACGAGAACAATCGCCTCCAATCTCGATCGATTCATCGTCCTGATCCCGATCCCCGTTGATACCACCGACCCCACCGAGCAGTTGGATCTAATTTCCAATCACGCCTTCGTTCTTCCCGGCATCCTCGTTTCGACGAGCTCCGCCGAGTTTCGCCGATGCTGCAAAACGAACCGGTAATGAAACTGTCCTGCTTACACCCCTGCTCTCGCGTTCCCTTTGATTCTCCAATTGATATTTCTGGCGATATTGGCACTGTCAGCCGTGGAAAGATGATGATTCCCCGATACCTAAAGTCCACTTAGATACATACATCTATATGCTCGAGCAGAGAAGCTCCTATCGTGACTGTGATGGTGTTCTGCTACTCCAAAGGTGGAAAAGAGTCAAGGGGAGGTGTACAGGCTGAAGGCCAGGCTGGAAAATGCTGTCGGCGAACAGGAGAGCCTACGGAACGAGTACGATAGAGCGCAAGCGTCCGTGGCTCGGCTTCACTCGGAGAGGGACAAGGCGATCGCGGACCTCGAGAAGGCACAAGAGGAACTCGAACGTACCCACACAGCCCTTGGGAAATCGCAACATCAGCAGGACAAGCTGCAGAATCAACTGTACAAAACGCAAAGCGATGTCGACAAGCATCAGGAGAAGCTGGAAAAGTCGCAGGCGGAAATTCGCAGGGTAAGTCTGGGTGAGATGTCAGAGTATTTCGTCGCGTTCGACCGGTTACACTTGATATCTAACCTTTCGTTACCCGCGAGTTCTACTTTTTACAACATCAGGATTTTATCTTTTTTTTTTTAAAATTTTTACCTGTTCTTTGTTTTATTTGGTATTCTGAAAGGATCTCTGCTTTCCCACAGATGCAAATGGAGAAGGAAAAGCAGAACTACGATTTCGAGAATCTGCAAAGCCAGTTGGACAAAGCGCTCGGTCAGTCGACGAGGATTCAAAAGGAACGAGAGACGATTCAGCTGGAGGTCGACCGTCTGCAGGATAAATATGAGAAAGCTCAGGTAAGGGTAACTCGCGTCTCGAATCCTGCTGAATGACGACGGTGACGGTGGTGACTGTTCTCTTCTCTTGTCCAACAGCTCATGATGCAGCGGCTGCAGAAGGAGCGGGACAGCTTTCAGGAGGAAATGGAGAAGCTCCACGAGAGGATAGAGTTCCAGCAGAACCAGATGACGAAGGTGCAGCGCGAGAAGGAGAACGTGCTTTCGGAGCTGGACCTGGTGAAAGACAGATGGGAGAAGACGCACACTTCGCAGCAGAAGTTGAGCGTGAGTTGTGTGATAATCGAGGAGTCGTCTTACAATCGACTAAATGATACATGGTGGCGTTTCTCTTGTCCCTTTGCCGCGTAGCTGGAACGGGACGATGCTCTGACCGAGATCGAAATACTGAAAGATAAATTGGACAAGGCTCAGTATTCGATGAACAAGGCGCACGAGGAACGGGAGAACGCGAACAAGGAGTTTGAGAAGATGCTTGAAAAGTACGACAGGTAAGCGTGGGTCCTGTGGTCATAAATGGTTGCGTAGCAGTCGGTAGAATAGAATAAACTGGAATGGGATAGGTCTGAGGGTGTGATGAGTGATGGGTGATGAGGTGTGCTCTGTCCCGCAGGGCGCAGAGCGAAGTGTATCGGCTGCAGAATCGCGTGGAAGTGATGGAGGCGGACAAAGATCAGCTGGAGCTGGAGGCGGAGAAGCAGCAAATGCTGGGGACCAAGAGCCGGGAGGAGGCGCGAAAGGCCCAGGAGGAGTTGGCTCGCGTGCAAGAAATGTACGACAGGGCAGCCCTTCAGCTGGGCCGTACCAAGGAGCAGGAGGAGAGGTCGAAGGAGAACCTGGACAGGCTGACGGTGGACCTGGAGATGGTGCGGGAGCGATACGAGAAGTCGCAGATCGAGCTGCGCCGGCTGCAGACCGAGCGGGAGAATCTGAACGCGGACAACGAGCAGATCAGCTTCGAGCTGGAGCGGGCCCACTCTCAGGTGAACAAGGCCCAGTCGGCTACGGAGAAGACGCAGGAGGAGCTGAAGCGGATGCAGCTGGAGATCGACAAGATGTACGAGAAGCACGACCGGCAGCAGGCGGAAGTGAGGAAGGCGCAGGCGGAGGCGGAACGGCTGCGTGCCGAGGCGGAGAGCGCCCGCGAGGAGTGCGAGAGGTACGCGGCGAGGTTCAGCAAGTATCAGGAGAGCCAAGAGCGACAGAAGGAGGAGCACGAGTGGGCGAAGCTGGAAGTGGAGCGGCTTCGGGACCGGCTGGACAAGGTGCTGGCTGAGCTGGAGCGCGCGAGGAAGGCCGAGCAGGACGCCTCCAGGCTGCGCGCCGATCTGGAGCGTGCGGAGGGGGTGCGAGGTAAATACCAGTACGAGCAGGAGA
The DNA here is from genome assembly GCA_947577245.1 of Andrena bucephala. Taxonomy (NCBI): domain Eukaryota; kingdom Metazoa; phylum Arthropoda; class Insecta; order Hymenoptera; family Andrenidae; genus Andrena; species Andrena bucephala. The sequence goes on along the minus strand of OX387717.1, from coordinate 33,253,672 downwards.
AGTGGCAGAGCGAGGGTAGTAGGCTACAGCAGGAGGTGGAGAAGCTGCAGGAGCGACTGGAGGGGCGTGAGAACGAGCTGAAGAGGACGCAGGCCAGCAACGCGGAGCTCGAGGCGAAGCTGCACGAGACACAGCTTCAGCTCGAGCGAGCGCGGGAAGAGACGATCAAGGTGACCGCCATTCAGGAGCGGAACCGCGGCGAGATGGAGCGCGCGCGAATCGAGACCGAAAAGATACGGGACCGCCACGACAAGGTAAAGGCTCGGGCAGACGCGCTGGAGGCCGACAACGAGAAGCTCCGCGTGGAGATAGTCCGGCTGGAGAGGTTGATGCAAACCGAGGGTAAGACCAGGTCGGAGAGCGCGAGCATCGAGGTGGAACGGCTGCGCGCCAGCCTGGACAAGGCGATCGTGGCGCGCGACCAGGTGGAGCTAGAGGCGGGCAGGCTGGCCAAGGAGCTCGAGAAGGCGCACATGCAGACCGCCAAGTTCCAGGAGGCCGTCGAGGCTAACAAGAAGGAGCTGGAGCGGCTGGCCGCGGAGACCCAGCTGCTCAGGGACGAGCGGGACACTCTCAGGCAGGAACTGAGGCGGGTCCAGCAGCACCAGCAACAGCAACAGCAGCAGCAACAGCTGGCGGGCAGCGAGGAGATGGCGAAGCTGCAGCACGAGCTGCAGATGGTCCAGTGGGACCGCGAGAAGATGGCCGCGATCCTCGAGAACCGGGAGAAACACTCGGAGAAGGTGGAGAAGGTGAAGGAGAAGCTCGAGGCGGAGGCGAAGCAGCTGCAAGTAGAGCGGGACCAGCTGGTCATACAGCTGGAGAAGTCCCAGGAGATGCTGGTGAACTTCCAGCAGGAGTTGAACGCGAACGAGGCGGAACTGGAGCGTCAGCGCGACGAGGTACGCCGGTTGCAGCAGCTCCAGCAGCAGAGAGCGCACGCGCAAACGCCGGACAGGGCGGCCAAGGATGCCCTCGAGGCGCAGATGAGAGGTGAGATTCATCGGCTGGGGCAGCAGGTGCAGAGCGTGACGCAGGCACAGACCAAGGAGCGACAGAGGGCCGAGCAGGCCGAGAAAAGGCTGCAAGAGCTGCAGAAGCAGATGGCCTCGAGGGACGCGGCCGCGTCGGCCACCAGCGGAGCAAACGACGCGCAGCTCGAGCACTGGAGGAAGCTCTGCGAGACGGAGAAGCAACGGGCGGAAGCGGCCGAGAGGCAGCTACACGTCCAGCAACAGCAGATACAGCAGATGCAGGCCACCATACAGCAGCACCAGCAGCAACTCCAACAGCACCAGCAACAGCAACAGCACCAGCAACAACAACAGCAGAACGGCCAGGAGGCTGCCAGGTTGCGTGGGGAGCTCGAACGCGCGCGAGAGGAAATTGAGCAGGCGAGCGTCGAGCGCGTGCGGTTCCAGGCCCAGCTCGAAATGCTGTGCCAGGAACTCGAGAAAAACCAGGTTAGCTGCACGACCTGCACTCGCCTCGCGCTGACCTACCACACTACGCCTACACCCGCACTCTGTCTGCACTATGATCACCTAACGCGACGTGGCCGATGGCTGTCGACAGTGCCGACGGTGCCGACACACTTGTGTCTCCTCTACCTCTCTTCGCTCACTTTATGTCTTCTCGTTTTAATCGCAGCCTCTGCCTTCGTTCGCTTCCACGAAGCACAACTCCTCGCCCACAAGCTCATACACGCCGCTATTATTATTATTATTATTATTATTATTATTATTATTATTATTATTATTATTATTATTATTATTATTATCATCAGTATTATTATTATTATTATTATTGTTATACGTGTACGAGTACATAGAACGACCGACGTGCTCACTATACTCTGTATAGACAAAACCAAAAACCAACAACGATGCACCCCCACACCTATCTTCTCATCATTCTCTCATTGCGTTGGATGCGCGACTATGCCGAGCACATTGTACATTGTACGCATCATACATGTGAGATCTCGTGACGTCGCGTCGCGTCGTCAGGTCACACCTGTGTTGTGCCATCATCCCCTTGGGTCCATTTCCTTTTACGCCCGACCGGATCGATTCACCCAGATCACTTTCTTTCAGGATACCCCTTACACCTGTGAGCACGTTCAAGTACACCCATTGAAACCCCATCAAGGTCTTCACCCCTCGTTCTTCGATCGTGCTCGACTAATTGCGCAGTTTCCACAGTCACGTTTATCGCAGTTATTACCGTCAGCGACAGCGAGGAGGCGAACGTCCCGGAGAAAATGGACCATTCTCCGCTCGAACGGAAATATAATACGATCGTCTCCTTCTTCGCCGATCGGTACATTCGGCAGATTGAACGCGTTCTTGTTATCTATTATTGCTCTGGCGTGTCGCGTTTCGTTTTTATGTTTTTCTGGAGAATGATTTTTCCGATTGTAAATGATCACGCGCACTTTTCTTCCCTCGTTCGCCACCGGCTGCAATCTCGTCTGCGCGATTACTGTCGTCGCTCCGCACTCGCGTGTATCCTAGATACATACCTACACGTACATACATATTTGTCTCATATTGTTTACCCGATTTTATCGGGCGATGTGTACCACATGAATACTCCGTGACTGCCAGCGCCGCTAGATTGCGAGACGTGTGCGTGAGACTCGTTTATTTTTTTGTTCCGTGCATCTCCGAATTACTGGCGGTGTGACGATGACGAAAGCAAATGGTCGCGGCTTTCATCTGCCACTCTATACCGTGTCGCACACGCGTACGCGTGAAATGAGACGGGAGAGTTTAGAGGGTCCGTTTGGATGCAGGTGGACTTGCACGAGGCGAACAGGAAGCTCCATGCAGGCGCCGCGAAAACTGGTACCGATACTACTCAAGAGAGAAGACATCTGGAGGAGCAGAGACGGCAGCTGGAAGATCAGAGAAGGCAGACGGAAGAACGAGTCAAGTCCGTGGATCAAAAAGCTAGGACGCTGGAGGAGAAGGAGAGGACGCTCCAAAGTCTCGACCAAGACCTGAAGAAAAGGAAAGCGAAAATGGACCAGCTGGAGCAACAGTTGCAAAGGGTAGGCGCACCTTTCTACCGAGTCCAAGAGAAACAGCGAGTACGTATTATATTCGTGGGTGTTTATAGAGCGGTGGGTCGCCGGACAAAAGATTGGCGGAAATGCAAAAGGCTCTCGAATCGGCCGAGAGGGAATTGGAAAAAGCGAAAGAGGATACGACCAGGAGCTCTGCCGAAACCGAGAGGCTACTGCAGCTCATGCAAATGACTCAGGAGGAGCAAAACGCCAAGGAGAGACAAATCAGAGAACTGCAAGAGTGAGTATTTACCGATTATGTCGTTTAAGCAACTACAGTGAGTAACAATCTTCGGACACTTTTTTCTTCGGACACAGCAAAAATCGTTGATTTCGGAAATTTCCGCGATTGTCGACCTTATTCTGCGATATTTCAACTTTGTAGCTCAGAGCAACGTTAACCGATTTTGATGAATTTTTCAGCATGTATACAACTTACTTATATCTACAAAGGTTTTTTTTAGGGTTTGTCGGTTTTTAAAAACCGGTTTTAAGAACCGGTTTTTATTTATAAATTTGTAAAATTCGAAAACCGGGTTTTAAATTTAGAAAACCGATTTTATATACTAGAATTAATATGAAGAATTGATTTAATTATTTAATTAAAAACGTTAACATTTTGACTTGAAATCGCCTCGGACACAAGCAAATTGTAGTAGGTAACTGTTTACTGTAAAACTAATCTTTATGAGTTCACATTTTCAGAAAAACAAACGAAATGAAATAAAGATTTAAAATTTGGTATCACATTTTAAAAGATTTATATTTAGTACGGATTTTAGTTATTTAGCTTTTTTTCATTTAGTTTTGTATGCAGTCTATTTTATTGTGTTATAGTTTTGTAGATCCAGAAATATTAGATGAACTAAAAAATTGTACGTATTCGTACGGATTTGAGCTATTTTAATTTTATTTTTATTTGGTTTTGTATAGATAGAGTATATTTTATATTATTATATTTTTGTAATTCTATAATATAAAGGAAACTGACAATTTTTAAAATAAGTAAAAATATTTATTTACTATTTGAATCACATTATTTTGTTGTGAAAGTTCAAAAACCGGTTTAACCGGTTTTTGAGAATAGTGAAATTCAAAAACCGGTTTTTTCAAAAGTCGATTTTTGTATAAACTCTAGTTTTTTTTTATTTTCATTGCAGGTTCACAAAAAAAGTTTAAAAAACGACCCTTATTATTTTTTTTTTGCCATTCCGACTAAGTGCATTTTTTTCAAAACGACGAAACATGTCATTTAGCAAACTAATCCTTCTAGCTTCTCAAAAAAACTCAAGCCGTTCGGATTAATTTTGAAAGAGTTGTGCGATTTTAAAAAGTGTCCGAATATTTTCGTTACTCACTGTAATATCTCGATTGCTCCTCAAGTTCTGCTCTTGGCATTTCTCAAACCACGAATGTTCCACATAAACATGTTTCTCCAACAGTGCACTGAAAGCCGCACAAGCCAAGTTGAAACAAGCCGCAACTGCACAGCAACAAGAGGTCAGTACGCAACCTTCATTCCCATTAATTTTCCCAGCTTTCCAAAATTCTACTCTGAAAGGGAAATGAAAGGTGACGTTACGTCTTACCATCGCAATTAAATCAGCCACCTCTTTATAGAGAACTGGTCGATTCTCACCTACAATTAGTAGATACGGTGCAAGGGCACGACTAATCGGCTGTCTTCTTGAATTTTCACGCTGCCCCTGGACACGACGGGTACACACGGTGTATTTGCTTATTCGATTCTCTTCTTTGCTTTCCGTTTGTATTCCTTCGTTTCCGTTTACCTAACCCCCGGCCCGTGTGCGTCTTTGTGATCGTTGATCAACGACGAATGATGAAAAAAAATGAAAAAAAAAAATGTGCGTTTCCGAATGATCTCGCTGCGAAACGGGGAAAAATGCCGGAAATGGTAATAAAAAAAAATCAGTCGGGTCCCGCCGGATTCCTAAAAAGCTTGTTCTAAGGTCGATTTTCTTTGGGGACGCCTTCTCCGTTCTTTTCAGTACAATTTGCATATTAAGCGAACTTTACAAGTACACGAACTTATTATACGAACTAATTAAACGAAGGATCGTACTGATTTGCCATGGACAAGACACGTCAAGATATACATATATAATTATTTTACGTAACGCTGCGACCATTGTTAACGTATTCTATAATACTAATTATAGGGGGAAGATGATGACGATAATAACAATAATTATTGATATATGCATAAACACGTACACTCACACACAATACACACCTACACGAACTGGTAAATAAATATAAATATATAAATATAAATATAAATATACAGATAAATATAAATATAAATATAATTATAAATATAATTATAAATATAAAGATAACTATAAATATAAATGTAAATGTAAAGGTAACGAGAAAGGACAACGGCAACAATAATGTTAATTATTATTACCGATGTGATGATATACATAAGGGGAAAAAAAGGACAAACGTATGTATGTACATGTGTATATACACGTACAGTGCAAAGATATACGTATGTAGATATATAAATACAAATGTATACATAAATCTAAGATGTAAATGGTGAGAGGCCGAGACGGAGAGCGGCTAAGAGAGCGCTGAGAGAACATTAGAGGCTGACTTTTCACGCCACCGTGCCATAGAGCAATGGATTCGACGGAAGTGAGGGAAGCGAGGGAAAGAATAAGAGCGATGGCAAGTCCCGTAAAAAAAAAAAAAAAAACGATACCTACTATATCGTGGCACGTTCGCAGACGTTCCATTCGGAGACGCACTCTTACGTCGCGTGGTCGAGCACGAGACAGCTCGATGCACACGAGCCGAACCTACATGCGTTTCCCCCCGTCCACCTTCTCTTTCGTTCACCTTTTCTTTACGTTCACACTGTATTGCCTCTACACACGCACCACAACGCCCGTGTTACGACGTGCTAGGACCTAGACAACTCTGCTACCTATCCCGAGGACGAGAACGGAATCGAGGAAACGAGGAGGGACGAGCTGCAGGCCAAAGACAAGCGAATAGCGGAGCTCGAGTCGAAAGCAGCCTCCCTGGAGAGCCTGCTGAAAGAGCAGTCCCCGTGCTCCAAGAGGATCAAGGACGCTCGGAACGTGAGCTTGGAGGAGAACGGTGGCTGGAAGAAGGAGCTCGAGCTGCAGAACCGGCGTATAATCGAGCTGGAGAGCGAGCTAGTCGTTTGGAAGAACGACACCGGTCAAGCCTCCATGGAGAGTTTAAAGCTGCTGGGCGAGTTGAAGGAGGAGAAGGACTCGTGGAGGCGGGAGCTCGAGGCGAAGAACAGGCGAATCGCGCAGCTCGAGGATGAGATAGAGTCTCTGAAGAGCCTTCTGAAGGAGGATTGCGAAACGGCAGGGTCCAGTGATCCAAGGAGGCAGAGGGAGGGCGACGAGTCCTGGAAACAGGAGATCGAGGCGAAGAATCGAAGGATCGTTGAGCTGGAGCAGGAGATGGAATCCCTGGAGAACTTTCTCAGGGAACACGCGGACACGGAGAGCCTGCGGGACCTGGAGATCTCGATCGAGAGGAAGGCGAAGAGGATCGAGCAGCTGGAGGACACCGTGGCTGAGTTTGAAGATTTCCTCAAGCAGAATCCGGACGTAAAGGAGCTGCACGAGCTTCGCTGCCAACTGACCGCCGGGAACAGGCGGATTCAGGAGCTGGAAAGGTGGATTCAGAAGAACGGCGAGAACAGGGAGGCGAGCATCGATCAGGAGAGGGTTATCGAGCTGGAGGAGATGGTCACGCAGCTGGAGGATTACGTGAGGGAGCACAACGTGGATGGGCTGAAGAGGAAGCTGCAAGATCGGGAATGCAGGATCGAGCAGTTGCAGAACCGAGTTGGATACCTGGAGAAGGAACTGGTGAGGCTCCAGGGAAGTTGCCAAGGTAAGTTACACAGTGATTAACCATTAACCGATGTTCTAAAATAGATGAATTACCTAAACAGCCAAAGAGGCAGAAACGCGCCATCGGAACGTTCAAGATAAAGGGACGGCGACCAAGCTGGAGGACTTCCCCTGCGATCTACGCTCGATCGTCGGTGAGAACGCAGAGCTACGAGACAGGGAGAAGCAAAAAGCGAAGAAGATGGAGCACGCGATTTGCGAGAAGGACAACAAGATACAGGCGTACGAGCAAAGGCTCGTCGAGAGTAAAGACGAGATAGCGAAGCTTGGAAGGGACATGGCCAGTCTGAAGAAGGAGCTGAGCGAGTACGATGATATCGGTGTTCTGAAGGAAGAGATCCGAGTGAGGGACGAGAGGGTTCAGCAGCTCGAGGACGAAGTGGACTCTCTGGAAAGGGCCTTTAGCGAGAGGATCGATCTCGAGCAAATCGAGGAACTGGTGAACGTTATAAAAGAAAAGGAGTGCAAGGAACTGCAGATGTCGAAAGATCTGGCGGACAAGAGGAACACGATCGAGGAACTGAGCGAGGCCCTACGCGAGAGTGTCGTCATTGCGAGCGATGGGGAAAAAGCAATGAAAAGCGAGGAAAAGATGAAGATGGACGCCCTTCAAAGAGTAAGCAAAAATACTTTATATATGTAATTAGCTATAATTGATTCATTCGGTTAGAAGCAACAAATCGATGGCTTTATGCAGAAATGTTGTTTAAAAATGCAACATGCGATTCAAGGACGCGCGATTCAATGAACAAAAATATTATTTTTGACAAATTTATGAAATAGATATAAATGTGATTTTTACACAGCATGGAGAAACGGTCAAGGACTATTTGTTGCATTTAAAAAGTCAAATTTCACAAAAAGTGGACCTACAATATTTGTGCGCTAAGCTGTCGAAATCATCATTTTTTTCACATGGTCGTTTTACCAATAGATCTACCTCCGTGACGTTCCATTGCCTCACACTTACAGGTAGCTAAACTAGAGCAGAGAATCGCATCGATGCAAACAGCTTCGGCGTTGAAATGCATCACCTGCGAACCTCTTCTCTCGAAACTGCACAAGTACGAAATGAAGCTCGAACGACTCGTCGAAGAAAGAACTGCGAAACTTGAGGATCTGCGTCAACTTAAGTGAGTGGCTAATTCAGTGACTGAGAATCAGTTGGTGCTAAATAAGAATTTGCCAGTAATACCGCGTTTCACGATAGGCGAGAAGCTTTGAAGGCTGCAGTCTCTGAGAGAGACGCGCATCTGGCTTTGCTCGAACTTTCCGGGATAAAAACCGCTGCTCAGTCGGAGCAAGCGGATCAGTTGAAAGCAGAGAGGAATAGGCTATTGGAGAAACTAAAGAAAGAGGTGAGGTAGAAGCGAACGCGGTCCGGGCAGATAACACTTACACGTTGCGATGTTACATGAACAGGACGAAAAGTGCATCGAGTCATCGGTAGAGTACAGTTCGACTAGTTCAGAGGGAACGCCGCAGCTGCTGACGAAAGTTTTGGAAACATCTGATGACGAGAACGACGAAGGAGAAGAAAGTTTGAGCGATCGTTGCTGTGATCCCAGTTGCCCGCGGCCGGCTACGACAAACGGCCACAGCTGCGATCACGCGTGAGTTACTGGAACGTCCATTAATCCATTAGTCCATTAATAGAACTGAGGGGTCCAGTGGAAAACCATAAATTTTCGTTTTTTTGTACCATTAATTTAATTCCGCCACCTCCTAATATGATAGCATGTGAAAACAATGCGTAGTGGAAAAGGGTCCATGCCCTAATTTAATTTTTCAGCTAAAATTTGATAATAGTTGCCATGTACTATCTAATTCAAGTACCATTTACACCAACTACAATTTCATATCGCATTTCCTATGAAAATAATTTTCCAGCTAGAATTTGACAATAGTTGCTATTTACCATCTAATTCAAGTACCATTTAAACTAACTACAATCCCATACCCCATATCCTACGAAAATAATTTTCCAGCTAGAATTTAACAATAGTTGCCATTGACCATCTAATTCAAGTACCATTTACACTAACTACAATTTCGTATCGCATTTCCTATGAAAATAATTTTCCAGCTAGAATTTGACAATAGTTGCTATTTACCATCTAATTCAAGTACCATTTAAACTAACTACAATCCCATACCCCATATCCTACGAAAATAATTTTCCAGCTAAAATTTAACCATAGTTGCCATTTACTATCTAATTCAAGTACCATTTACACTAACTACAATTTCGTATCGCATTTCCTATGAAAATAATTTTTCAGCTAGAATTTGACAATAGTTGCCATTTACCATCTAATTCAAGTACCATTTACACTATCGGCAATTTCATATCGCATTTCCTATGAAAATAATTTCCAGCTAGAATTTGACAATAGTTGCCATTTACCATCTAATTCAAGTACCATTTACACTATCTGCAATTTCATATCGCATTTCCTATGAAAATAATTTCCAGCTAGAATTTAACAATAGTTGCCATTTACCATCTAATTCAAGTACCATTTACACTATCGGCAATTTCATATCGCATTTCCTATGAAAATAATTTCCAGCTAGAATTTGACAATAGTTGCCATTTACCATCTAATTCAAGTACCATTTACAGTAACTACAATTTCATATCGCATTTCCTATGAAAATAATTTCCAGCTAGAATTTAACAATAGTTGCTATTTACCATCTAATTGAAATACCATTTAAACTAACTACAATCTACAATCCCATACCCCATATCCTACGAAAATAATTTTCCAGCTAGAATTTAACAATAGTTGCTATTGACCATCTAATTCAAGTACCATTTACACTAACTACAATTTCATATCGCATTTCCTATGAAAATAATTTCCAGCTAGAATTTGACAATAGTTGCTATTTACCATCTAATTCAAATACCATTTAAACTAACTACAATCCCATACCTCATATCCTACGAAAATAATTTTCCAGCTAAAATTTAACCATAGTTGCCATTTACTATCTAATTCAAGTACCATTTACACTATCTGCAATTTCATATCGCATTTCCTATGAAAATAATTTCCAGCTAGAATTTGACAATAGTTGCCATTTACCATCTAATTCAAGTATCATTTACACTAACTACAATTTTATATCGCATTTCCTATTAAAACAATTTTACCGTTTTCCCTTGTTTCCCTCTAAAATCATAAAACGGTGGCACGTGCTAGCATTCCACTGGGCCCCGCAATTGCAAACAGAAGATGAAGTAGAAGAGTTAGGTACTCTGGTACCTATTCTTTAACGACTAACCGGAGCGGAGTTGTGGTATGATTTCGCAGCAAAAGAAAGACATCGAAGGGATCGGAGCCGAGAAGCAAGCGGGACCAGTCGAAAACGAAAACACATCAGCAGGATAGCAGATAAGTACTCGAGGCCCCCTACGGTTATTACGGTGTAGAAAACAAAAAAAAAAAATTGGCCTCTTCGTTTCTTCGATGTTGTGTTGAATGCACACACAAGACACAGACACAGGCACAGACATAGACGCGGACACAGACGTAGACGCGGACGCAGACCAGACACGCATACATACGCGTAGACACATACGCTTACACAAATACGCAACCGTAGGAAGCAATCTAGAGCATTTCTAGAGTCTTACTTATTGTTAGAGAGAAACCGACAGTCAACAGAGATACCTCATCGACTCCAACAACGACAATACCATCCGACAGCATTTCTTTCATCACTCATTCGAAACCATCAGCATTATCACGACCGTCACCATCACCATCGTCATCCATCAGTCTCATCGCAGTACCATCACCTCCATTCCACGTGATTCTTGACGAAGGATCGTCCCGCGGGGTACCGATAGCCTCGTTTCTAAGGGCTTGCAAACGAGGCTCTCCGTTCGAGGAGGATTTTTCCGAAGAGTCCGGCGGATCGATCAAGAGAATCTTCTTAGGAGACGGCAGGATGCTTCTCTTGATCTTTAAACCGATGTCAGTGACGAAACGTATCCACCGGCGTTGAAGGAACGCGTGTACGATGCCTCTTTCTATTCGAAGCACAGACCTGAGAAAGCAGGAAGCCGGAACTCCCGCAGATTTCACGAAACTCGACAGTCTACGATGACGCTTGGCTGTTGAACGCGATTGGAACATGGAGCGAGTGAAACAGAGCGTCGATGGAAGATCGGTACACCTGTTACGATAGAGTTTAGGTAGTGTTTTTCGCTAGACGAGTTGATTGCATGTCTCAGAATCCTCCAGGGATGCTCTGTTTCGAGAGACGAGAAAACAACTGTTCCTGTTACTCACACCGTCCGATCGTTACGACGTCGAGTTTCGTCCCAACGTACTCGCTCTTTTAATGCCGTTGCTCGTTGGAAATTCAGAATAATGCTCCGAGAGACAACTATCAAAATTATTAAAGCAAAAGTGGCAAGTGTCGCACAGAGATGGCGAAGACGACGCGACGTAAGAGTGGCAGCTTGCCCCTCGTCCATTGGGCAAGCTGACGTAACTGTATACTTGTTTCGTCTCTACGAATATCGGAGAAGTCGCCTGCTAATCGTTCCGATAGCAGATCAAGTCTAGCAACGCCGCACCCTCTCCTACCGCCAAATCTTTCCCCCATTTGTCCGCGACTCCAGTGGAAGCAGTTCAGTCGAGAAGCGCGAAGCGAGACCGACGAACCACCCTCTAAGCTTTTCCCTCTCTTCCTTTCTTTTCTTTATTTTCCGGATTTCTTGTCACGGGTCCAAAGATCGTCCTCGTATCACGAGTGCTAGAGCTCTAGTTAAAGGAAACCGAGAATAAGGAAACGAATTAAAAACGGAGAAGGCGAAACAGTAGGATCGTTAGTTAGCGCGAGGGGGTAGCCTTTAGACTCTAAACTATCTCTCGAGAATGGCAGGAGTGGGCCAAGGTTGTTTTCGGAAATTAACGAGAAGCCTGGGGAGGGTATAGAAGGGGGCCTCGGCTCGTGGTGTTGATTAGCTTTCAAGATGACAATAAACGAAACGTTTTCGTGCATCTGGCACGTCGCGCGTCGCTTGGCGATACGAATTCCGATGCGGAGAGGAGACACCCGAAGCAAAACGCCAGCCAGTCCGCTGAATTCGGCTAGACGATCGGCCAGCCCGTTTCCAATTCCCACGCCTTCGTACGATTTCTAGCAGTATTCGCCGTTTGCTGCGCAGCCCGAACGACGGTCGAGAGAAGCGTAAATACGAGCCGGACGGGGATTCTCGCGCGCTCCTGAGCAGCGATGAGAACGGAGGCCAGAGGCGAGGTGTTACATTTATCCAGTTAAATATCGTGCGTGGTGCAACGAGCACAATATTTATGCTACGTTGCAGAGTGGATAATGTACATAGAAAACGTAGTAGATTACCCTGTATACAAGACGTATATACACAGTTGTAGGATATTATTATAGATGAGATTGCCGGTCGTATTTAATCGGGCCACGATTACTGCGAGTCCCGTACCTATAGGAAACTGTTGACGCGTTAAAACTACTTCCATATACGATATACATACGTTTCTCGACTTCAGTAACTTGGTACTCGTCTATTTTACGTTGACAGCCGTGCAGATATTTATGGAGATTGTTGGGAAGCTTCCGTTTGTCGATTGATTGTTCGATATTTATAAAAATTGTTGCGAAATCGTTAACCGTGTACATACTTACGTGTATAGATATATGGTGCATAGACACGAGAGTTAGAGTGTTTACGGTGAATTCTATGTAAATATGGTTACAAAGGTTTGGTTAAGTTGTCCGTTGTAAAGTTTCCAATGAAATCTGGCTTCCTCCGGTTCGCCGTGTCACGCTCTTCTTTACGCTACTTGTTTCAGTGCTCACCGATCGGCTACCGTTGCCGATCCACCCCGATCCAAACCCCCCCCCCCCCCCCCGTGAATATTAAATATTCAACGTCCCGAGAACGTACCATTCCACTTCAATAACGTCCCATTCGGTTCTTTCGCTCCCTCTCTACTCGTTGCGGATAGCAAACGGTACTTTAGGTTCGCGAACATTGAACAGTAGGTGTTGCGATTACCGCGCTGATGTTGCCTCGATGAAAGTCACGGGAACAGAGAATGGTTGATCCTTAGAGCGCGTTTTCTTCGTGCTTCGCCGAGGAGGCGTCCAGAACGGCGACCAGGATGGTCGTTCTATCGTTGGAGAAGGTGGCTTCTTGCCTGTTTTCACGAGGTCTCCGTAAACGGTCCGTCGACGGAGGCGCGACTGTGTACTCACAGTAGGAGCGCGCGTTGAAGCACGCACGGAGCCCTTCGCGGACCATAAAGATCGAGGAGGGCGAGGGACGATTGGCAGAGTTCAATCCTCGAGCTTGCAAATGGCTGCTGGAGGATGTGAAGATGCAGCGGAGAGAGGCTGGGCGTAGGGAAAGCGGCGACGATCGAGGGTGAAACCCGGGACACTGAGGATAGTAGAAAGAAACGAGTCGTTTGTAAATAATCGTGCGTTGACGTTTCGTCGATGGCGATGCTAGCCAGCTTATGGCACCGCTCGTGTCCACTCTGATTCTCCACCCATTCCCGAATACAATTGATCTAGAGATACCCTAAGTATACACGTGCATAGATGTATCTTGCCGAGCGAATTCGTCGGACATTGGGCTCGCAGTCAGTTGAAGGGTCCAGGAATGCTATTGTACGTGGTAACGGGCCGAGATTTCGCGCGCTATGAAGAGACACGCAAGCACGGATGGAGCAGGGAGAGGGTTTCGATCGCGAGCAGCTCTTCGTTTCTTCGAGTCGAGCGCACAGAGAGATATCGGCTGCGAATCAAAGAAATAGGGTGCATACACAAGCGGCAGGGACGGTAGCGCGTCGGTTGAACAAGCTAGGCACGAAAAGAAGCGCGTCGGGAGTTGAGCGCGTCGACGAAGCTCGCGGAACGTCGAGGTTCAGAGCTGAGAGCCAGCAAGGCATTCCTCGTACGACTCTCGCTCGCTCTATACATATTATATACATATACAAAAACAAATACATATACAAATACATATACATATATATATATATATATACACAAAAAAATATTCATATATCGTCGTGTCTGCCGTACGGAGAGTTAAGTGACATGTTGAAAGTGTAAAATTTTATCGTTAATACTTTAAAAGATGCTCTCTTTAATTCGTCGGTAATGCGCTCTTTCTCGTTGCTGGTACACGACTTTTTTCCAATCGATCTCTGACGCCCGTGCGTGGACAAGAACGCGACCGCGAGGCGCGAACCTTATTCTCAAAGACTTATCACTCGTCGACTCTACTACTTAGAAGCTAGATTACACGGAAGCCGAAGGGCATCGGATAGTAGACCATCGGGGCGGACGATCGACGAGGGCGGTAGGCAAGCGTTGGCTAGGCGGCACTAAACGCGCCCAGCGATACCTCGTCGAACTGCTTCTCTGCCCTGTGTAATCGAACGAACGACGCCCGAGCTTTGTCGCCGACCTCCGCTCGCCCGCAGTGACTCTCCCCCTTTCGCCTTTCATCTCCACTCGGGCATCCAGCGTAGACCAAACGTAACATTTCAGAGCGAGGCTGCGACACGAGAGTGCAAACTGTTGAAACGTTGTTACGCGCATTACTTAAAACGATACGTACATACTTAAATGGCACGTGCACTTGTTCCGTTTCGTGCGCATGCCTTGAAGTCACCGGCCACCCACGCGCTCGTCGAGTCTCGCTCTTGACTCCTGCGACGGCTTCAGCTGCCAGGAACGTCGGGGACAAAGACTCTCCTGGTCGGACCTCTTCGAGAGCTATGAAGCAAAAGAGAATCCAGACAATCGAACGACGATGATAATCAAAGACACCGTAATTAATCAAATTCATAACTCGACGCTCAGTTTACTTCTGTCCTCTTCACGTTGAATTCCACAGTCGCGAGACATTTCGCTGTACCTAAGTTCTAAGCGCGAACCGCTTAGGAGCAGGTTTCATCGGGGAGTTTTTGCCCTCCAGCCAGAAATCGCGGGACGCAATAAGCATGTTTCATTGCTGATAATCTCCGGGTGGAGAGAGAGAGAGAGGGTTGGCGGGGGAAGAGTCCGGGGGTTGGGGGGGGGGGGGGGGTGTGTAGAGTGGAAGGAAAGGAAGAAAAAGATACGGTTAAGTGAACGTGTGCCATCGTCATATCAAGCCTATATCATTGTGTTATATTACATATACATATAGCTAAGCAGAAAGATTAATAATATCGTTAACTAACAGAATTGTTAATGAGGAGTGACTGCGTCCCGTGTACACGAATGATGGCGAGAAGAAAAAAACAAAGAAAAGGTCTTTCTTTCGATCGCTCGAGGACCGAGAAGACCCCGAGATGTTTTTGAATCTTACGACTCTTCTACTGGCACTCTTTATTGCCTGAAATATTGAATATTTACACGAATTCAGTAAGAAAACAATCGTTCCAGTATTTGTCATCGTACCGTCTTTATTAGGATAATAACCGCGGTTGTAAGTGTAGCATGTAATCGCTTTAACAATTGAGTATTTATCTTCAATTTTAAGACTGTTCAACGAATAAGTTACCAAGCGAACGTGACGAAAAAAATTACATGGATATTGCAATCGTTCTATTTAAAACGATATCCACCTAGGATTTATTGAATACTTAAGGCGAAATACCTACGCGAAGGGTAGATGGGAAAACTAGTGGTGGGGGGAGGGGGGGGGGGGTGGTGAGGGCGGGAGGAGCGGGCAGAAATGGTGAAAATGTTTTGTTAGTAGGTCGACAATTTTCCTGACACCTAGTTACCGTTGACGTGTTTGTTCAATCGCGCTGCAAGGATTTTCTTAAACAGACGTCACGGAATAGGCTTGTGTTGCGAGAACGAATGAGAATAGTTAGGTATGCCTAGTTAAGCATGAGACAGGAGAGAAAGTTAATTAAGCCCGTGGGGAAATTCGCAGAGGAAGTGTGCATGTGTAAATCGAATCGTTCGGTCCGCACTCGAGTGATCCTAAGCTGAGGCTGTTCGCTGAACGGAACTGCAAAGCGTGGAAAGTGTGTGATTCGTGGGAGCGCGTGAACGAGGCCGTCTCGGTATTATTTTTCGAATCGACTGTTTGGTAACTGCAATGAAAAACGTCGAAAAAGAAAATGGCAAAAATTCAAGATTTCAGCGGACCTCTCTGAAACTTGCTAATCCGGGTTTTGCCGGTTCGCTGATAGCGAAATCTGGCGTCAAAAATTTAAAACTCAGGGCGGCGGATTCCATGCGCTGCAAGGTGGTCTGGAAACCGGTATTCTATAGCCAAAATTAAAAGCACAAATCAAATTTTTATGATAGACTTTGATTAAATATATTCGCATAACATTTTTTATACAAGTTAAGACACATAAATGACTGGAATATACTTGCTCAGCTACATAATTTGGACGTGCTGTAATGAGTAATTAAAACAATTAGTTTCGCTTAAAGCTTCGTGATTTTATCTTCATAACACTAGGGTAAACCAACCAGTGAGTGACCGAATTGTTGAATTTATGGAGCTTTGAAATTAATACTTGGATATATTTATGTATAATTGTGTAACAACAAAACAACTGTTGGAATTGCATTTAAATTTATTTTTCTCGAAATTTCTATAAAAATAATTACTTATTCTTATCGTAATTTTTAAAATAACGATTATAAAATGCAAAACGTGTGGAAGTCCACTAAATGGCCGCATACTTTTAATAAGAATTGTACGTATTAATGTTTGCTTAATACGCGTACCTAAAAATATGGGAAATTAAAAGTGCAACTACACTCCATTTATAAACATATAACATTTTTAAATTTATAATTAACATTTCTTTGCCTAATGGTCATTTACTGGTATGCGGTGAATTACTGGGTGGTTTACCCTATATCTAATCACAGAATCATCTGAAAGGAGAAGGTTTATAAAAGAAAAAAATCTTTTTAAATTAAATTTGGGAAACGTGATTTTGGCCAGGAATTACCGTTTTCCGAGACTCGGCCGCTCAAGGAATATTCACACAAAAAAGTATCCTGATCAACCAAGCAGTCTTTGCTAATCGTTTGAATGAAGCTTCCCCGCGTTTTCCACGGTTTTTCCCATTCTGTGTTCGATTGGCAAACTAAGCACGAGAAATATACCTAAATGAAGCCGCGAATCCGACTGGAATCAACGTCGTGGCGACGTGGCTCCTCCTCACCCCTTTTCTTATTCTTCAAATTCTACGTGTCTAATCGTTAAGTGAAGCAGATGCTCTGGCGAGGGGGAGGGGCGGGGACATGTGGAGCGGAAGAGAATGAATGAGTGACTGAAAGAGAGAGAGAGAGAAAGAGAAGAGAGATAATAATGTGAAAAGATGACGAAGTGGATCGAGTGTCGCTGGTAGTGTTTCAGTTTGATCCTTAATTAAATACGGAGTAGGACCCTTGATCACTTGTTCGTACAATAGGAGACGGATAAAATGCGTGCGTGTGTGGTGAAGAAAGAATGAAAGAGAGAGGGAGAGTAACGGATGCGAAGGAAGCGAGTCGTGCTAAGCCTAGTCTTTACGGCGTTTAATTAATCGATCGAACGACGACGGACGCGATCGAGGGATCTTGTCGTGGCGCGATGTTTGCTTTCACCTTTCTTTTTCACAGGCGACCAGGCACCCTCGATCGCGTAAGGTCGGTCGAAACTCGAGACAGAGGGTAGGAGCGAAAACGACGAGACTAGATTAAGTTTAGCGAATAAGCTAAGATAAGGTATAAAAGAAGTAAACAATTTATTAAAGTACATCGTTGCAACTGCCATGCTGTGTGCCATTATATAACGCGTCAGGATTGTCGTAGAACGCAAACGACGAAAGAGTAATGTGTATGTGAAATGAGAATCTCTTGTGTGCGTTCCCGTCTGCACTGGATTATTTCGCTGAAACGCTTCGGGACGCCTCGAGAAGCGTCCGCCCCGCTCGCGAGCCGGACGCGATTCTAATGCCGAATGGGGCGATAATAATGAACGAGCTGAACGTAGTCAGGAGTACCAAATTTCTCTGATTTATAAAGCATCGCCGCGACAAGGAAACTATGAATCTCGAGCTTGTACTTTACTGTTCTCCCAATGCTCTTTCAACAATTCCACTGACTCGGCTTTCATTATCGTACTTTTCGTTGAACACACATTTATGAGACGCGACTAATCTGTGCTCGCGAAGCTGAGGAATATTTACTGACTGGTCGGAGAATGCGAGTAAACGCGAACAATACTTTCCAGGGTAGTTTCTCGCATACCGATCCCATGCCGTCGCGGAATTCGCGTACACTTGCTCACGCAAAAACCAGCGTGTACATTATAACGACGATCGAACAGCCGTAATATTGAATATAACAATTAATGTATACATAAACATATGCATATATATGTATGCTAAGGCGGGCGGGCACGTGTACGGTGTTTTCCTCGAACCTTTCATGATTCCGCCGCAGATAACGATGCTTTCCTGTAGACCGGGCGAAAACGTATTTGCGAGGATTCGTTCCTGCATTGGGAATACGCGAAGAGATATTTTTTATGTACGTACGCGCCGTCAATGTTTGTGATGTTGAATTAATCGCACGCACGTTTCGTCGAGTGTCAATGTATAAGCAATTTAACGAGCATACAACCGAGATTCTTCCATCGAAGCTGAATGCTCGCCCGATTGGAAGTGTCGGTTGCGAAATTTTTTCAAACCGCTGCAACGTTCGCTTTCGCCTCGTGTATCGTCTAATATCGTTTTAAGGAACACTTTTGTTAACCAGTAACTACAGTAACTACAGTAACTAAATACACACGCTTGAAAGGTGGGGGGGTGGGGGGGGGGGGGGTGGGGGGAGGAAATTTTGCAGAACTCTTGCTCCCCCTCGTATGCAGAAAATAACACGAATGATGAGCGTGCATGAATCTCTTTCTTTGCATTCACAAAGGCGGGTGCGTAGATACAGGTTAACAGTTGTCATTTATCGAGCTGTACAACAATATTGTATTACGTCGTCTTATGTAATGTACACAGATCCCTCGATAGTTTATGTATGTATTTGTATGTCGTCCAGCAGCCGTTGCAAAGATGCTGGCTAGAATCAGTCTCTGGCGACGAGCGACGAACGACAAGACGACAAAACGACACGCAACGCAAGACTAATGTGTTCATAGATCGTGTTACAGGCATCACTACGCGTTGCATTAAAGAAGAAAACGAAAAAAAAAAATAAATAAATAAATAAATACGTCATTACTTTGTTAGAGACCGGCGCAAGAACGAATGCCTGCGTCCGCGAGACTTTTATCGTCAGTTTCACGTGTCGCGACGTCTAGAAACGTCTTAAAAAGCACCGCGTATAATCCGATTGTTAGTTGACCACCGACGGTGTGAAAATGATAAAATGGAGAAAGAAAGGAAGAGTAATCACGTAAGCCGAAGATAACGTCGCCCATCATAGATTCAAGCACAATAAGGAACTGTAGTAGGGCCAGGCACAATAAAATTCGGCCGTCACGTTGTAGGCAGCGATCTGTTAGAGCGACAAGTCATATAAGTATCTATATAGCGGGACTATTAAATAAACACATATTGTCTATTGTCACGAGAAGTATATTCATTGTTAAACGCTAGACCCTGCATCAACACTCTGATTAATCATTATTATACATCTGACATTCAATTGAATAAATGGAATTAACGAAACAGAAAGAAGCACGTGTGTAATTTTGCTAACACGCACCCTCCGCCCCGCCTCGTCCCCTAATCGATACTAGGGCTGGGACTATTTCTCGAATTTTTCGGTATTCGAATATTAGAATACTTCGGTTGCTCGGTTATTTGGGAAATATAATTCGAATATACAAGTATCCAAATACTATTCGAATATTTTAAGTATGCGAGTACTATTCGAATATTTCAGTATTCGAATACTGTTCGAATACTGATGTATTCGAATTCTTTTCAGTTGTGAGTTCGTTAATTTGTCAGGGTGAAATCTTGTAAGTTAATTTTCATCCACTTCAACATATCCGATCGACTTGAAACGCGGCACACATATTTACATAGTTCCGATGACAATACAATATTTTCACTGAAAAGCATGTATATACTTTATACTAAAAGAATTTCTTTTTAAAAGCAAGCTTTTATTAAAATGTACTAAAAAGGAACCAATAATTTTGATACCGGCCCAGATGACTGCCAGAGAAGAATTCCCTCGTATGACTAAAAATAAACGCGTGAAAATATTTAAATATTTAGTATTTGAATATTTACTTAATACTCGAATAGTATTTGAATACTTAAATATTTTAATAGCCGCATATGATTAAAAATAAACGTGTGAATATATTTAAATATTTAGTATTCGAATACTTAAATATACAAATAATAACATTCGAATACTCAAATATTCGAAGTTTATTCGTAGCATTCGAATACTTGTAATATATTCAAATATTAACCCTTTAAGGCCCAGACACTTTTCTCGGTGGAAAAAAATGATTTCTTGCGATTAGTTAACTGAAAGATGGTCCTAATACACGCACTTCATCGTTGTTTTCCCAAAACAGCCGGTCGAAATATGATTTTCTCGATGCGACGTATAGGGGAGACCGGGGCTAAAAGTTCCGATTTCAATAAAACATCAAAAATGACTAGAAAATAACGTAGTTATTCTCTTCACTATTGACTAATTTCTTGTTAAATTTATTATATTTTATGATTTTAAGCTTGTATTTAATATATTGCAATAGGTTTTTCATGAAAAGTAATTTATTTGTGGCCGGTCGAAGCGGAACTTCTTACCCCTTTATGGGGCAAGTTGTTATCGCATTGAGGTAAGTTGTTACCAAGATATAGGAGTCGCCTTTTAATGAAATATTTCATTTTCTAATGAAGTGAAACAGAATTTTATTAACAATGCTTATTTATGAAGGTTCGGGTCAACAAAAATGTGTTATCTTTAAAAGAAAACCAAAACAATATAATAACCATAAACATTATCTTTGGTATAAAAATTAAAATCTATAAATCAGTCTTACATTCAACTGTTCGTGGGTACCTACTTATTGAGATTTGTACTAGTAGCCTACAGTGGCTGCTTCTCCAGATTGTAGTTTTTTAATAACTCTCGATAAAGTCAGGTCGCAGATACTGAATTCTCTAGCGACAGTTTTTATCTTTATGCATAACTTCGATGGAAATGGTGCCCCTTTCCGCCTTTCATTCACATGTTCGCATCTTAAAACACAGCAGGAACAATTTATACATTCGCGGTGGGGCAAGTTGTTACGGTAACAACATGCCACAAATCACGGTAACAACTAGCCCCTATCGTCAAATGAGAGATTATTTTGCTTATACATATATTGAAACGATAAACACTATTACACCATGTTCTTAAATGTCATTTGATCCATAAGAACGAATCAATCAATAATATCGACGTTAAATAATCGAAATAGACCAAAAAATAATGATAGAAAAATATTTACTTATCTGGTACGCGACTAATAGGTCCTTGCTTACAACCTCACGGTTCGCTGTGGCGAACGCTATTAAAATGGGCGACAGAGTGACGTGATCAGCTCACACGAAAAAAATAATTTAAAGTACAACGGTCTTTTAATTTTGAAGATAGAACCGTCGGAAGAAATTATCCCCGGAACTTTTAGCCCCGGTCTCCCCTACGTCAAACTGGGCTTGTACGGATTAAAAAAGCGATTTTCTTTTCATAAATCAAACTCTACAAGCATTATTATTTTAGTATAACAATTAATTTACACATATCTACCAAATACAATGTAATAATAATAATTTTACTCTCAACTGTTTAAAGAAGACAAGAGCAACGTTTCAGGTTTTCGAATAATGTCCAACATGCATTCGCCAGAAACGTTTCCATGGTTACTGTAAACATTATTTACAGCGGTAAACATTTAGAGAACTGAACCGTTTTGGGACCAAAATTATCGACTACCGATTTTTTTTATACGTCTGAAAATGATGTGACGTATAAAGCGTATAGGTCACACTGGGCGCTAAAGGGTTCAATTATTCGAATAATCCCAGCCCAAATCGATACATTTTTTATCGGCGAAAACTAACAGTCAACTGTTACGATACGTGCAAATTCACGTATGTAATTTCCCTTCGTGTCCCATGCATGCGTATCGTTTGCAAGATCGGTTAAAATATGAACCCGCGGGAAGCCTCGACGGAAGTAATAAGTAGTGAAGGTACATACATACTTTTCCTGTTTCGCCTGAAATATTTCAATCGACCGTCCGCTCGTCCGTTAGACTTGAATTATGCCCGTGGCAGCGAAGATGAGGTCGAATCGTTGCAGCACGTTTGGATTTCGCGAAAAAAATTGGAGCAGCATACGAAAATATTTGCCTCGATGTGTCCGGACGAGATTCTGGATCACTACGACGATTACAACACTAGAATGTACTATACTACTTTGATGTTGGGCGATGTATCAGGTACAAGACGAGCGAGCCTCCGATGTTATCAAGAAATTAAATACGTATCCACCTACACTAGCGGGCAAAAAAGTTACCACTTTTTCGATTTTTCATTTTTGTTATTTTTTAGCCTACATTTGAGACTGTGGTATGTTTAATATGCACAGTCTGGTGGAGAATTTAAAGCTGTATAAAACTCAGTTAAAGATGAATTTATTCAACTGACAAACAGAAGTGTTATATGACATTGAACGGGGTAACACATTTTTGGGGCCGACAAAAAAGTTACCACGTTTAGTAACTTTTTAGGTTGTCCTAAAAGCAAAAGGTGCCCCTACAAAATATTAGATGCTTTTTATTAATGTTCAAAAGTGTTAACTTTTTGTTGGCTTTAAAAATGTGTTGTCTTGTTTAATGTTATGTAGGGGTTTTGTTTGAAATGACATCAAAGTTTACAAATTTTTTTCTACGAAACTATAAATGTGAAAATTACTTCATTATTATTTATGGTTAGGGAATACATTAAAGGACATATTGTGTAAATTTGACAGAAAAATACTAAAAAATGGCCGAGCTATCCGTTATCCTTCAAAACTCCTCCGCCAGGACGTGCGCAGACGGTGCAACGGATTGTGATGCCCAGGATTATCTGAAACTAAAAAACCCATAGTTTTATTGTTCATTGATAAAATATCTATCGTGTAGCATAGGATTTTTTTGATGCCATATCCCAATTGTTTATAGTAATTGTTTGAATTTTGCCTTTATTGGTAAAAATTTAATGTTCATTTTCACTTTCATTTTCATTTTCGCATTTGTACAAAAATGTTTTTTTCTCTAAATCCCTATGCTACACGATAGATATTTTATCAATGAACAATAAAACTATGGGTTTTTTAGTTTCAGATCATCTTGGGCATCACAATCCGTTGCACCGTCTGCGCGCGTCCTGACGGAGGAGTTTTGCAGGATAACGGACAGCTGGGCCATTTTTTAATATTTTTCTGTAAAATTTACACAATATGTCCTTTAATATATGCCCTAACCATAAATAATAATGAAGTAATTGTCGCATTCATAGTTTCGTAGAAAAAAATTCGTAAACTTTGATGTCATTTCGGCCGCCTCAGGGTGGCGTAACCCCTTAAATAAATTCAACTGTAACTGGGTTTTATACAGCTTTTAATTCTCTTTCAGACTATGTGCATATATTAGGCACATACTGCAGTTTTAAGTTGATATTAAAAAGTAATAGACGTAGAGTGGTTCGGAAAAGTGGTAACTTTTTTGTCCGCTACTGTGCGTATATATGCAACAGGGTTCACGGATCTGGCCGAGAAGTACACGCAAACAGGTAGAGGCGGTCCCTCCAAGCTGACGGACACTCTGAACAGCTACATCGGAGCGATGGTGCAGGAAATACTCTCGCACAACGGCGACGTGCTCAAGTTCTCCGGGGATGCGTTCATAGTGATGTGGAAGCTGAACGATGGAATGATAATGCGGGACCTGGCGATAGAGGCGATGCAGACCGCTTGCATTATTCAGAAACACTTCGGCACGTATGAGACCGAGGTCGGAGTGACACTGAAAGGTCCGCACTCTAGGATGTTAGCATAAGTTTAATTATAGACATCACGAGCCTACCTGTAAATTTCTGTGAACAGTTAAATTAGCGATAGCGTCTGGTAGGACGTACTTCACGTCTATCGGAGATCCAAATACCAAGTCTCACTACATTATCACCGGCAAGCCGGTGTGGGATGTGAAGTTCGCCGAGGGTCTATGTCGGTAATGATAAGAATCGACGATTTACAGCTTCCTAGAAGCTTCCTAGTACGTTAGTACATAATCGCAGAGATAATAGGCACGTAACGCTGGGGCTGTATGCGTTGAATTAGGGGTGGTGATATTCTGGTGGCTCCCAGCAGCTGGCAGTGGGTGAATCCGAACGAGTACGTGCACGAAACCCTTCCAGACGGCGTGCACACCCTTATAATAGCTTGTACAAGTACCTGGTACCAGTCAAAGGATGATAGCCCAGACAATAGCCAGGGTAAAATTATACGACTTATCGAAGTTCCGTTCCTTTAAATTTTTCAATTTCAATCGTTGCATTTCATTTAGACGAAGATAGCACGGACGAGAGCGACCACGCCGCTTACGATTCGATGTACATTTCTGAAACGATGGTGGACTCGGAAGCCAAAGCGGTAATGATGAGTATAACCGGCAACACGTTCGAAGCAGAGAACTTTCGACAAGTCGATTACAGCTGTAAGCAAGCGAAATAATCAGAATGCACGCTTGTATGTACGTATCTAATTAGACGCTTAAAATCGAGCAATGAAACATGTTGCAGTACGGCCGAAAGTTATAAAGATCGCGAAAGCTCGTTTGAAAGACGCTCTACGAAGCTACTTGCTGAGACCAGTGATTCGATCGGTGGAAATGGACGAGCCTCTGGAATATCTGACCGAAATGAGACAAGTGGTGATACTCTTTATCAACGTTGTTACTAGGACCGTGGGCAAGAGAACTCTAATCTCCTTCGTCAACTCGGCCTACAAGCTGATCTGCAAGTGAGCCTACTTTCCCCTCGTCCTACTCCAGCCGTTAACTTTTTTTTGTTTTCTTCTATTAGAGTAATAAAGACGATTGATAATAATAATTCTGTTGCGCGAAGGACCGTTGGTGAGATGCACGGGTGCGTGAACAAGACATCCCTCTTCGACAAGGATCTAATGTTCCTGTGCGTTTTTGGATTACGAGGCGACAAGCACGAATTAGAATCTCAAATCGGTCTGAGATGCGCGTCGAAAGTACGGGGGAGCCTGCGTGAGATGGAAAATGTAAAATCTGTGTCTGTCGGTGTGACCACAGGGATGACGTACTGCGGGGTTGTCGGCCACATTTTGCGGAGGGAGTACACTGTGATTGGGATATCGGTGAACAAAGCTGCGAGACTTATGGTCACGTACCAGAACAAGGCAAGATCGCTATAGGATTTTACCTACGTGCATGTCGATTCGAAAGATTTTGCTGGCAACGTGTGATTTGTAAAACAGCTGTTTCACGAGCAGGTAGTCTGCGACCGAGAGAGCTTTCTCCACTCGCGCCTCGAAGCGAGACATTTTATTCTCCAAGAGCCGAGATACTTGAAGGGAATCACAAACGTTGGACCCATATATGAATTTCAGGAGCAGCCAAAGTATGTACTACTTCTATTTACAAGGCAAGATCCCGAACCCGAAAATTTAAGAAATTCAGAAACTTGGTGAATATGCATGAGATTTCCTCCTGATTGCAACGCAATTTTTGTT
The DNA here is from genome assembly GCA_947577245.1 of Andrena bucephala. Lineage (NCBI taxonomy): Eukaryota > Metazoa > Arthropoda > Insecta > Hymenoptera > Andrenidae > Andrena > Andrena bucephala. The sequence goes on along the minus strand of OX387717.1, from coordinate 33,227,881 downwards.
TGCTGCCCAAATTCACTCGAAGGGGGTGAAATTAACCCCTGAAAATTCGGCTATTTTCCGATTTTCTATTATAACTCGTGAACTGTAAGAAATAGAAAAAAAAGTTTTAAGACAAAAGTTACTTCGTTTAATTAGATCTACCATATGGTAAAAAAAATATTTTACAGTTCACGAGTTATAACACAAAATTGGAAAATAACGATTTTCAGGGGTCAATTAACATCCCCTTAGAGTGAATTTGGGCAGCAAACAAAAATTGCGTTGTAATCAGAAGGAAATTCCCTACACATTCGCACAGTTGCAGAATTTTCTGAATTTCCGGGTTCAGGATATTCCCTACACATTCGCACAGTTGCAGAATTTTCTGAATTTCCGGGTTCAGGATATTCCCTTGTTAGATATGTATATTCAGTTGCTGGTCTGGGTTAGGCCGTTGAAAGTCAGGAAACGGTATCATTCGCGTTTAATTTGTTAGGTACAGCGTGTCGGATTTAGTTTGGAACAAGTATCCTTTGCTGGGTCGGGAAACTGAGATTAACACGTTCAGATGGATGCTGCTCGAATTACTGAGCCACTCGAGTGACAGCACCTCGGAACCAGAGTACAATACACTTGTTATAAAGTACCCACATTTCTTTCGCACATATGTATGTAGGGGAGACCGGGGCAAAGTGAACCTTGGGGTAAAATGAGCTTCCTTAATTTATTCTTTAACAATAGAATATATTTATAAATTTTGGTGACGTAATAAATGTGTGTAATACCACAATGATAATTATGCACATTCAGACATCGAAAAATGGAAATTCATTTAAAAAATTAAAAATGAAGTTTTAGAGACTTCCTATTGGTTTTCTTTTCAATTTAGCTTTTTGGATAAATGTGTCTTAAATGTGTTATTTTAACTCCAAATTTTTTCTGCGTGTTTGTAAGAAGCTTATAAAGTACATGTATACGCGTTTAAGGAAACATCAATCCTAACATTATTAAATAATTAATTTTCTACTGAGTACATGTTCGGGGTAAAGTGACCGGGGTAAACTGAGCTGCAAATGGCTGCTAAGAACCAGGCATCGGCGGGCTCCAGCTACCGCTGTTGGAGGGGGAAACACCTACAGGAGCAGTGGTAATGCGCTGCGTGACTGATGCAGGCGCAGTTCACGCTGCATAACCACCGCTCCTGTAGCTGTTTCCCCCTCCATCAGCGGTAGCTGGAGCCTGCCGATCCCTGCTAAGAACCAATGCCCAAGTGATGTGCGCAATATCCTAACCTGTCAGCTGGCTAGAAAGCCACGCGGCGTGGTGGAACAGAAACTAATCACAAAAAAGTTTCCATAGTTTTTGACAACCACCGTGCAAAAAAGCCAGAAACTGCCGTGCTACATACGTCATTCCAGCGCAAGGGGTTAATATTTACCTATAGTCGAATTAAAGTTCTTATTTTGTGGCACCTCACTTTACCCCGGATAGGAGTTCAGTTTACCCCATACATGATGGGGTACCTCTTGCAACATTTCTTTCAAGTTCAATTTTAATATACTCTAAGTTTATATTAAGTATTGCTATTCGTCATTTATCAATAGTAATGTTTTAATTATATTATAAATCCATTTCCAAACATTTTTATTGAAAGGGAAAAATTTTATCCGACTACAAACATTTTTCGTGTCACTTTGCCCCGGTCTCCCCTAGATTGCTCGATCCATCGACATTCTATTGAGAATGATAACGTCTTTTGTTGTTGCGCACTGGAGAGGCGAGCCAAGAATAGGAAAGACACGATTGCTGGATGAACTTACGCAAAACATTCCAGACGGAGTCTATTTCAACTACGTGTCTTTACGTATGGACAACAGCAAGGTTGACACCTGATAAGAAATAAGCTCAGGTTCTACGGCTGAGAGATCAGAAGCAATTTGACATGTCTGATTGTGAGTGCAGATCCCCTACAACCTGATTCACCTAATATTCTCGATGCCCCTCGGCTTCACCGTCACTTCCACGCGGAAAGAACGGGAGAACAAGCTGCTCCACCGACTCGGCAAGGTGCGCCAGTCGCATTTCCTGTGCGCCCTTAATCAGCCGTTCAACGTGCGTTTCGCGATAAGTCACTGTTATAACGCTTTGACCAATCTGGAGAAACAGAAAATTTTACGAAAATTTCTGTTGAAATTGATGAAAGGCTGTTTCGAGGAGCTCTGGGTGATCATAATCGACGACGCTGAATACAGTGACCAGGAATCCCTGCAACTTTTCGACGTGCTCGTTAAGGAGGACTTGGCCTTCTATGTCCTGGGCATCGGCCGGAAACTCGGCGCTAATTTCCAAATGAGTTACGTCCGTCTGGAGAAAGTCAAGGTGCGTGCCTGCGATTATTTTTAAGAAATCCTCGCAACTCAACGCCCGAACACAAACGTCGCTTTATCAAAAGGTTATTGAACTCATTGGGATAGACAGATGGTACCACGCCGGTCTTGCCTGTCAGATACTTAACGTGAACGGCTTACCCGCAGAGCTTGAAAAGTATGCCTACGCATATTAAAATTTATTGTGACACTGTCGATGATCAGAAACGCGAAGTTATTGTTTCTTCAAGGCTGATACAAGAAAGGAGCTTCGGAAATCCAGGCTGGATCGAGAGTTACTTGATAAGCCTTCTGCAAGCTGGAGGCCTGGAAATACTAAACATCAGTAAAAGTGACGCTGTTATACAGGGCTACGTGTTGCCCCCCGTTTACATGCTGAAAAGGTTCGCTTAAAATGCATATACATTCCGCGTAAAAATTAAAGGAACACTATAATTTCCCGAAACCTTTGGTCTTTTTTAAATGGCTATATCTTTGCAAAAAATGGTCGAAGGAAATATTTCAAATACGCATTAAAATGCTTGAAGTTTCTAGTTTTTGAATCAAGGACACATTTTTTTTTTTCGTCCATTATGATATTGTTTTATCAAGATGAAGCGCAGCAAACGAAGTTTCAGAAATTTTTGCCTAGTTTGAAGGAATGCACGGGCCAAAATTGTTGTTTTCCGGTAAATCCAATGAAAGGATCTTATAGTACAAATACTTCTCTTTAATTTCGTTTTTTTGGTTTTGTTATATGATTTTTATTGACCGCGTTATTCGCGATCAAAACAAAAAAGGTAGTTTTCACTTTGAATGAAAACTACCTTTTTTGTTTGCGAACTCATAATCGTAGACAAATTTTCATGATTGTTTTGGAAAGCTAAGAAAGTTTTCTTTCATAACCTTTAGTTGCCAATTTAATGAGATTTTTTTTAATCGTATTAAATCCGTTTAAAAATGACCCGAAAAATTTCGTATCTACTATTTTTTCGAAAACATGATGCCACTTCAAGGAAAATCATGGAATCATTCAAGTGTCCACGTTTTTTGCGAGCTAAAACTACCCTTAAACACTGTGCAAAAGGGCGGACCGATCAGATTTTTTTCCGTATGTCCTCGATAGCCAAACATACGATATCGCCTGAAAAATTGAACGATCACCTGTTTTACGTTATTTTTCTCTTCAAAACCCTTTTTTATTAAATTTTTCTTAAATTTTTTAATTCTTTTCTTTTTACTAAGCAAAAGTTTTTCTTCAAACTAGGTAAAAATTTCTGAAACTTCGTTTGCTGCGCTTCATTTTGATAAAACAATATCATAATGGACGAAAAAATGTTGAGTCCTTGATTAAAAAACTAGAAACTTCAAGCATTAAAATGCGTATTTTAAATATTTTTTCGGCCATTTTTTGCATAGATATAGCCATTTGAAAATGACCAAAATTTTCGGGAAATTGTAGTGTTCCTTTAATTTTGTCGCGGAGTGTATATTCCTAAGTATGTAATCACCGAAGCTACTATTTATCGAAACGCTTATACATACATGCTCCGTGCAATTATTATCAGATTTATGTCACAAACAATGAACTCACAATACGCCGGGCGCAGGGACAGATGGCAGATGTACAGATCGAGTTTCAAAGTTGGTTTCTTTCCCATTTCCGTACTGTATTATACAATGTATAACTAATTAAACCTTTCTGTTAGGATAGCGCGATTTCAATACACGAAAGGAGCTCGACTCGGGATTCCCAGCTGGTAACTGACAGCGATGAAACGATGATTGCGGTCTGCAACATATCGGAGAACTTTACGTACGAGGATGTCGAAACTGAGATGACGATGGACGGTAAAGAGCAATCGAAACGATTCTTTCCTTAAGCAGAAGGAATATAACACAGAATCTAACATTCTATCGTGATAGTTATAATTCTGAAGCTGTTCGATTCCTTGACACCCCTCGATCAATTTCTCTTGAAATGCGCTTCCGTGATCGGAGAAACTGTCAACAGGCACATGTTGGAGAGTCTAATGAATCTCTCTGCGACCAGAGAAATTGGGCTCGGTAAGGTCTGGCCGTGTTTAACCGCGCGTGATCCGCCGAGCTCCCTAGGCACGTGCAACTTATCGTTAGTTACCGTTTATGTTATTGGTACCAGCTATCTTGAAGCTATTCGAAATACGGGTGTTTGGCTGTGCGATAGGAGACTTTTCTAGGAACACGGGACCGATTATATTTATCAGGAACATGAGGAATCCTGGCTCAGAGATGGAGATTTTCTGCGGCTGCATTGGTCTTCATGTTTCAAGTACCTCCTAATTACCATTAAATTAAAATTAGATAACAGTGGCCAGAGATGGGCAAAAGTTTTATTTAAATGAAATTTCGAATAACGAATAAACGTTAAAAAAAATCGTCATTCGTTCGTAAATCCGAGTTAACTTTATTCGACAAATGGCGAATAATCTTTTTCACTTTTACTCGTTATTCGAAATTTTATGTAAATAAAAAATTTTGCCCATCTCTGGTAGCAGCGTGTCCGAGGCATAGACTCGCAAGTAGTTGTGGTAAACGCTTGGGTCCGACCACTGAACGGCTGTATTCCCTTAGACGAGCTGAAAGACTTGCCAAAGTACGCCTCCTGCGGCTTGATGAGGTTCAAGATGTCGATGTTTCGTGACACGACTTATCGGTGAGTAATTACACGCCCGTGATCCAACAGTTGCATAACGATAGCTTACATGTTTGGAGTTTTAATTAGAAACTTAACACAATAAGATTGCTTACGGAGAACCAAAAAATGGAACTGCACAGCCAAGCGTTAAAGTATTTGCAACAGAATACGAGACGTTGCTTATCTTGTGGGGAAGGTCAATTTGCTAAGTTACTTGGGAAAGTGTCGAAGACGGAAGACAGACAGAAGAGAATATCCGCTATAGATCAAATCCTTGGTAATGTCGATTGCGACAATAACGATGATGGCGAGGAGAGCGGAAAAGGTAAATTGTCGAGTTTCTATGGAACAAGAAATTACTGGAGTGACTTAAAATTGCTTGTAATGTCGGCTAAAGATAAATGTTAAATGATAAATGACAGAGAGCAAGGTGCCACTTTCTTGCTTGAACTTGTTTCGGAGGGTCGAAAGAAAGCCAACGATCACGTTTTCGGACGTGGATTTCAGTGATTGCCAGTGTCAATTGATATTAACGACCGTCTACACCCAAATGGTGGACCATTGCCGTGGCATTGGTAAGTCTGATCGTGTGTATCTTCGTAAGTCGATAAGATTCGTACATCTTTGTAGTTTATTTCAGGGATCGAAAAAGTTCTGGAACTCTTCAATAAATTCTATTTGAAACATGTACCGTGGAACTTTTTTAAAAATGTTCTCACATTATAAGTTCCTATGAAAAGTGATAAAGTAAAAGTTCTTGAAAATAAAAGTTCTAGTTGGAATGGAACTTAGAAAATATAAAAATAAAAATTTCTCTACAGCAGGAACAAATATTTTGTTCATCAATATTAAAAAAATTCTCAATTGTTGTAACACATACTGAATATTATTCAATGAATAGTACTATAACAATAATAAATAATTATTACAGTTAAATTGATATTCTGAATGTGTTATTTATTTGTAATATTTGCCTACGTAGATCATTTCTGCGGAGATATTATAGAATTTTTATGTATTTTGGTGCATGTAAGTTATAAAAAAATGTTATTTACTTAGGTATTATTCTTGACCAGTTCTCTTTTCTGTTAAAAAATTCGTATGAAACTATTAATTACTTATGTTATGATTGTCATAATTTTTATTCAATTAACATGACGAATATATTATATTGTTAAATAAGACTAGTACCTATAATAGTTTAGTACTTTTCTTTATCTTATGGAACTGTTTTTAATATAACTGTTTCCATGGAACTTTTATTATATAAGTTCTAAAATATCTAGTATTCCATGAGAACACTTTCTGAAGAAGTTCCTAAGAGTATCACTTCTTTCAATAAAAATTCCACAGGAACAGATATTTTCTTAAACGAATCATATAAGTTCAAACAGAATTTTTTTAAAAATAGTTTCAGAACTTTTTCGATCCCCGGTTTATTTAGAGTAGGCATGCCTTGGTCACTCCCGTCTTACAGCGTCTGCCTTATATACATATGTACGTATTTATACAGGGAAAATTGAACAGACATTGACCGCCATCCTGGAATTCGCAGAAATTTGCCTAATGGTTTGCAACATACCGCAAGCCCGGAAGCTTTTAATGGAGAGCGAGACGATTCTCGAAGAAGTATGTGACTTAAAAACTGACTTAAAAAAATGTGCTAAAAAGTAAAAAATATTGTTCCTTATTTTATCTAAGTTTTTATGTCGGCGCCTCATCATTTGCACTGTGTAAATCCGGCGCAATCTTAAAAAAAATTGAGAGCACTACTTTTTTGCGCATTTTTTTTTTAAGTCGGTTTTAATTTTTTTGCTAAACTTTTTATTTTTTACTTTTTAGTTATTTCAGTTATTTAACTACATTTATTTATTTAAGTTATATAACTACATTTATTTGAAAAATGAAGTCGGTTAATGAAACAGATTTCTTATTTTTAGTGTAACTTCAAAACTACTGAACCGATTTTGATAATACTTTCTCCACGACCTAAGTTAATTGAAGCTAAACCAATTGCAATAAGTTTCAAGAAAATCGGTCCAGTAGTTACGGAGAAAATCACGGACAAACATAATACATACACATCGGACGTAGAACCTCTTTCTTTTTGAAGTCGGTTAAAAATCAAGGGCTATACACTATACACCTGAGATATAAACCATCGATATCTGAATATTTCTCAACTTAAATATTGCAAACCTTGCGCGTACCGTCTGCAGCTGTTCGAGTCTAACGAAGACGAAGGGGTCTATCTGACCTGCCTGAGGGCAAAAATTCAGACCCTCCAAGGTCAGTGTTTCCTCGAAAGCGGCTCTATTTTCGAGGCTGAGCAAACCCTGGAAATGGCGTTATACAATTTGGGTTACACATTCCCAAGGCTAGAGCTGATGATCGATCTGAAGTCGTTCATCCAACAGATTCGTCTGAGGTTCACACTTGCATTCTCTAGAGATCGGAAGCACGACAACCATTACGAAGATATCAATATGGATATACTGGATTACACCGACCAGTTGGCCGAATGTTTGGCACAGATGTTTAATCTCTTCAGGGTAAATTAATTGAATGAAATGAATGCGAGATGTTGATCGATCGCCGAGGCTTACAATTAGATTATGTGCTTGAAAGCTTAAAACTGTACGTATCGCGTAGATCAGAGGCATGAAGAAGCACGCGCGTTTGGCAGCAATCTGGGGTTTGAACACAGCTCTGGCTTCCAACAGAAGTCTATTCGTTCTCTGTACATCGTACACCAATATGCTAATTACCGCGCACATGTATCAGGACAGGTGAGAATTTCGGCACGATGCCTGCGGAGAATCGATGAAATTCAGACTCGTGCTCTGACGCAGCGATACCTTTGCCAGGACTATCATCCCGTACTTGGAGGAGAGGGGTATTAATATTTATAGCGAAACCAAAGATGCCCTGGAGCCCCAGGATCTGAACATTATCGCCGAGCTATACGCAGGAATCTTTTTCTCCCGGTGGGTCAGGGGACAAATGAGCAAGGCCATTTCGATTGGCTTCATCTGCTGCAGAATGGCCAATACAACTGGTTCCACGTTCCTCAAGCTACTGATATTGCCCCGACTCCTTCACCTGCTTATACTTTCTTGCCGTAACTCCGAAGTGGTCGGTCACTTGAGAGAATTGGGTAACCAGCCACTCACGCATTTCTATTTTTCTACATAAGGGGCCGGCCTTGAATTACGTAAGGGTAATTTTGGCGAATTCCTGCCCCCTCCCTCCCCCAGCATAAGAATTCGAAAGTTTTGATATCCCAACCCCCTCCTTACGTAATATTTTTTGCATTTAATTTTTTCAGTTATTAAAATTCTTTTAAAGGTTTATATAATTTGTTTAACTCGGTTTCGGGAAATATAAACTAAAACTACTTTTCTGGAACATTAATAATAGAATTTGTATTTATTGAAAATTAGTTGAAAAAATATTACGTAAGACTCTACCCGACTCCCCCGGCCCTTGTAAGAAAACGTAAGAAATTCGTGACCCCCTCCCAGAAAGCCTTACGTAATTTAAGGACGACCCCTAAGTATATATGTATAAATGGCGAGATCTAATATTATAGAATTTGTGTCTCACAACGATTTGGACAACTCTGGGCGCACCTGGTACTACGCGCTGTGCGCCGACGTGCAACTAGACCTCGGCTTGACCATCCTTTCCTTCCGACGGTGCGAACAGTACTTTCTTCGAGAAGGTGAGACGCTGATCAGTCTACACGACCCGGAAGCGGAAAGGCGATACTTCATCTCCATGTGGCTGTGGTATGCAGTTATCCACTTAGGGGCCGTCCTTAAATTACGTGAGGGTAATTTTGGCGATTCCTTACCCCCCTCCCCCCCCCAGTATAAGAATTCGTAAGATTTGATATTGCAACCCCCTTCTTACGTAATATTTTTTACATTTAATTTTTTCAGTTATTAAAATTCTTTTAAAGGTTTATATAATTCATTTAACTCGGTTTCGGGAAATTTAAACTGGAACAACTTTTCTGTGACATTAATGATAGAATTTGTATTTATTGAAAATGTATTTATTAAAAAATATTACGTAAGACGCTACCTGACCCCCCCCCCCCCCCCCCCCCATCCAACCCTGTGAGAAAACGTAAGAAATTCGCGACCCCCTGCCCCCCCCCAAAAAAAAGCCTTACGTAATTTAAGAACGACCCCTTATCTGTGGCACTATGCGTCGCATTCGGTCAAATCGCTTTAACATCTTATCGTTGATACGCTTCTAAGGTGCATCAGGACTGAACAGTGGGAAGCTGCCAAAGTATGGGGCGGTAGGAACGTAAACGATGACCCTATTATGGACGAGCATATAGTTGCAGCAACGATAACTTCTTTGAAAAAGCTCGAAGGACTGCTTATTCTCTACGGTATCAGTGTTTTGTCATCGATACTTTATCGCGAAGCACATTATTAAGCAAACTCCTCGGTTCTACTGAAACTATATTCCACGCTTTTCTATATATTCTATAAACATTAATTATTTTACGTCTAACGATACGCACTGTCCCCCTGCACGCAGTGCACAAAGTAAACAGCAGGAACATTGATGCGGCTGCTACTATGACGACCATCAGAAGCATGTTCAAAGGCATAAAGAAAATTATTAAGGTCGTTACATTGGTAATTCCCAGGTGAAACAATTACCGTTTAAGAATTTCAGCTATAATAACTGATTGATAAAGTGGAATTGCAACGTTTATAACTCCGAATTATTCTAGGTACATGTTGCTGCAAGCGTATTACTATATGATTAGATTTCAAAAAAGCGCGGCAATGAAATTGTTGAAACGATTACAAAAGGTGTGCGTGAAGACCGAGAACAAAATGATTTGCGCTTGGGCGCTGCATTGTGAAAAGGTTCTCCACTGTAATATACATAATTAAAATGTTTACAGCAGGCCTGCTGTAAGGCTAAAAAAAAATTGATATACCATAGTGAACCGTTCAAAGAACAATATATATTGTTTGCAGACTTGGTCTGGGAGTATGTCTTCTGTGCAAAAAGATATGTGGCAGGAACCCCAGGACAGCAAATTACAACACAACTGGAATGAAATCAATGCAAATAAATCGACCATGGTCGTGTATACATTTCCCTTACCGAGACACCCAGCCTGACTGACCATTGCACGTTTCACTTTATTAATAATAATTGGTATCAAAGAACTGTTAATAACTAATTAATTGGGAAGCTCACCACGATCTGTAAATTAAACTGCAATCCCAAAATAAATAAATTCACTTTGGAAAAGCTATAATTTAAAAAAAAAATTAAAACCGACTTCGAAAAAATAAAATTGCACTAAAAAGTAAAAAATAATTTTTTCCTTTATTTAATCTACGACTCTCATATTTTTTAAGTCGGCGCCAGATTTACCCAGTGCAAATGATGAGGCACCGACTTAAAAAATAAGAGTCGTAGATTAAATAAGGGAAAAAATTATTTTTTATTTTTTAGTGCTATTTTTTTTTTTGAAGTCGGTTTTAATTTTTTTTTTAAATTTGTTTCTTTTTACCTGTTTAGTTTTATATATATTGACACAACATGCTGAGGAAATATGCGCGTATGTACATAAAATAATAATAATTAGGTGACAATAGTTTTTATTATTAACCAGAACTGGCAAAATTTTGGGTCATTGTTGATGCAGTGTAGGATGGGACCACCGGGGCAACGCCCTCTTTCGAATAAAAAAAAGATCATCAAAATCGGTCCATATGCTGAGGAGTTATGTGGGGACAAACATAAAATAAAATAAAAAGTATTCAAACGCGTCGAATCTACCTATAACCTCCTCCTTTTTGAAGTCGGATAAAAATGACACTATATTCCAAGCGTCTATAAATCATCGTCCATAGAAAGCAAATTATTCTTCTAAATATTTCTATAAGTATTAAGTAGTGTATCCCTGCAAGCATTAACATTTATCGAACGTTTAAACATTGGGGATAAAATAAGATCGCGCGCTCTTTCCGCGGCGCGCCGTATGCTTTACCGCGATATTCAATTGTCCACGGCGACGCTCGCGATTGGGCGAATAGGTTTCCGCTAAACCGCCTGATTCAAATCGCCCGCAACCCCCTAAATTTTCATTACATATCGCGACCATGACGAACGATCTAGGCGTAAGTGAAATTATAAATATTCGCCTTATGGTGGACCGTTGACTTGAGCATAAAACACGTTCGAATTAGCGTGAAGAGTTTTTCTATCAAAACGCTGCCGATGGTTTCAGTCCCCACCAGTCTCGTGCATTTCCGCATCGTCCTCTGTAATTTTGTTGCCTTTTCGCGGGGCGCCCAGTTCCGAGCCCAGTCGATAACGCAGATCCCGATACGAAACAGTATTGCTTCCGACAACAATTTAAACTTTAACCCAGTATTGTGACTTTTGGGATAACTAAAGTAATCATGGGCACAATTACTGTGTCATATTAGAACTGTGGCGCATCCAGGCATGGGCATCCGCAGAGGGGTGCAAAAGGGGCAGTTGCCCCCCCTGGCTTTTGAGAAAAAATCGCTTATTTTTAAAAAGGGAAATATTCTTAAATTTCAGTTTTATATTTTTAATTAAATTGGCACTACAAAATGGGTTAAAAAAGCAAGAGGAGTATATATTTTTCTTTACCGTCATCCCAAAGTTGTCTCTTCCCACTGGAAAAAAAGTCTCCAGACGCCCTTACACCCAGGGGAGGGGCCAAAGGGTCCTAGCACCCCCAAAGAAAAAGGAAAAAAGAGATTACTATAGCCATGACTAAAGTAATTCAAGAGCTTTATAAAAAAAAAAAGAAAACTGGATTTTATTCTTTAAATAAAATTTTCCACAACCACCTAATGAATTTTATTGAATTTGTATTAAAAATATTCTTATCCGTTCAACTCAGCTCCCCCGAAGATTAAATCCTGAGTGCGCCACTGAATCAGAATATTCATTGCCTTATTTATGTATAAGACTTTTATAGGCTGATGTAAAGTACAATAAATTGCAAGTTGTCTAGAAATAATTTTATTTCTATATATGGTACAAATAACAGCTATGAAATATATTATTTTCCTACCATTCGCGTATTGGCTTTTGCGAAGCACTCGTTAATATCCAAGTTTTGTACGGCTGCTTTTTCCTTTCTACTTGATTGTGTCTCGGGTGTTTCTTGCACATTATGTATTTCCTGTCACTCTTCCATAAGAGAAGGCAGCTTTTACAACGGCGATGTAATACAGTCTTCATTTTCAAGCCACAGGCGAGATTATACGAAGGTACAGACGGCTGGAGCAAACCCATCGAACTGGCTTTACTTAAACACATACTCGACAGATGGTGCAGATATTGTCCATTGCACATATGATGTACATTACGATTTATCATGCTTGTTAAAGATTTCACAGGCATTATTCTCGGAGCAATAGACCCTACAGTTTGGTACATTGTTCTAAATAATGGAGATATATTCATGGCTCCTGCGAACATATTTTAGCAGAATCAGTAACAATAATATCAGTTCGAATGCTGATTTCGCTAAATAATTTGCACAGATATAGTATTTAAACCTGAATATAATAGATAAACATGCATTTAAAAAGTCACGCTTAATCTATCGTTTAAAACGAAAATTCTAAATTGCTTGAACCGAAGGTTAGATCGATTAATATAACCTAGAATTACTTTTACTAACCGGTAATTCGTAACGATGCTCGTGTCCGGAAATAAATATTGATGATTCCGTTGGCGCTATACTTTACCCTCCGTTTCAGATTAATAGAATTGCATTAATCTGGAAGAAAATTGACAATCAGTCAAAAGTTATGCTGAACATTGAAATTGAACGGAATAAAGCATCGTTCACACGTATTGTTTCGATGATAAAGATGATAATAATATTTAATTCCACATTTTAATGACGGGTCATAAGTGTAGTTAGTGATTTATTGGAATTAACGAATTAATTGTAGGCTAACGGTAACAACGTAAATAAAACTAACAGGTTGCAGAAATCAATTCGTTATTTACCCATTTACGTCGCTTTTGAAACAAGTTAGTTTCCATGGACATCCGACAATGAAAAAGATTGTTCGTGGTTAGATATCTGATTTATTCGAATAGAGAATTTTTTATTAGAAACAAAATATGCCAATTAAGTACTCCGGCGTATATAAAAGGACATATAAGTTAAAAGAAATAAAATATAACCTGCAAAATATCGACTACACCAAGACCAAAAACTATATTATTTCCAACGCCTCTGTTCTAATGATGACACTGTTATCATCGATGTATCACTAAAAATCTATTCCGTTGATATACTTTGGTCGACATTATGATAATAAGTTATTTTTTTAGGTTATGTCTTATTCCTTGCTTATTGTGTATAAAGCAGTATAAAGAGCTCTCGCTCTCGTAAGTGCTCGCGCATTAGTTTGTTATGTGAAATATTGTTTTACAGTTCGGTACACATCGGTGTTTTATGAAAGTAGTAAACGTTAAATTGTCAAAATGTTATTACGAAAGATAAACAGTTTATTACAAATCTCTGTAAGTATTTCGTAGAATTGGCAAAATGTTTTAACCATTGTTTGAAATTCTTAAAAAAATCCTATAAACATTGCCGTTACCGCGGTCGTATATAATCCGATTAATTGTTTCAGTGACTAATAGAATATATTTTAAACTTTACAGATCCCTGGTCAGAGAATAAGCAGCCGGTATCTAAACTTTGTGCCGGTTGTAGTAGAGCAAAGTGGTCGAGGCGAACGTGCTTACGATATTTATTCGCGTCTTCTGAAGGAACGGATCATTTGTCTTATGGGCCCGGTATAGTTTCAAGCATACTCTTCTATCACATTCGAATCTTAATACATAAACCCTGTTGGATTATGAAGTATATACTGCTTTACAGATCACAGATAATGTGTCTTCTGTAGTCATTGCTCAACTGCTGTTCTTGCAGTCGGAAAGTAGTAAAAATCCAATTCACATGTACATTAATTCGCCGGGTGGAAGTGTAACAGCTGGCCTTGGTATATATGATACCATGCAATATGTTCTTCCTCCTGTAGCGACATGGTGCGTAGGGCAAGCATGTTCAATGGCAAGTTTGTTATTAGCTGCAGGCGCGAAGGGCATGCGTCATTCGTTGCCCAATGCGAGAATAATGACGCACCAGCCGTCTGGAGGAGTATCCGGTCAGGCTACAGATATACAGATACAAGCCCTAGAGATATTAAAGCTGAAAAAACAGATTAACAACTTATACGTAAAACACACCGGCATGGACTTAGAGAAAATAGGTGCGTAAGTTTGCAAAATTATATTGGTGGAGCTGCGTGGTACACTTTCTATGTGTTGTAATTTTACAGAGCGCTGTATGGAAAGGGACAATTTTATGAGTCCGGGCCAGGCAAAGGAATTCGGGATAATAGACAAAGTATTGGCACATCCTATGCAAGAAGAAAGGGAAGAAAACATCGCAAAGTTGACGGAAACGACTACTCTTGAAGTCACTACGCAACCTTAATATTAGGGATTGATAGACAGGTGTTATTTAAAATTATGAAATTTTATTAAAACGTGTATTTATCAATATTTAAAAATAGTAATAAAATATTTTTAAAACAATTACAGTCTATGTCTATGTTGTGTATGTAACTGCAGTTGAGTAGAGTCATTGTGCCGATATTTTCTACACTTTACGTATGCATAATACGTGAAACAATTGACTTTTTATACGATAAACATGTGAAACGATAATTGTTTCGATGATAAACCATTTAAATCATTTTAATATCATTCCTCGGGCAAGCATAGCATGTATGTGTATCACCAAGCATGTTTTTTATATAATAAAAGTACGTAATGCCTACGTTTCTAGGAAAGATTGCGTTATGAAATAATGGAAGACGAGATTTTGTATGAAAACGTTATGTAGGTATATACAAATTATCGATAATTTTGATTGAAAAATTGGCAGTTACTCGCTTAAAGTATCCTTAAAAATATATGGAGTTTATGATCCCATTAACAGTCTATTATCACCAAAAGTACTTCGTAAAAAGGACGGAATTGTTTATATATCTGGATGCTAGACAATGATAAAGTGTTTTACTTTAATACTAGCTTCTGCAAAACCAGTTCTCGTGCATCTTCTCGGATCGCATAACCCTGCCGTCGAGTCTGATTCACTGAGGGCATACTTGGGCGTGCGCGAGCATCAATATATCCTTTTTCTCTTTAGGAAATCTAAGTTCTCTTCCAGCTAAGCGTGCTGTTTCGAGTTCTCTTTCAGCTAACGCCAGTTCCATGGCGACAATGCCACCGCCGCTTTCGTGCTCCCTTGCCACCCAGTCTAATGCCATCTGGCTACGCATCTCATCGTCCAAAGCTCTATGAGTGTAATGAGCGACTACTTCCTGTCTGCTGCATTGCCTCTCCCTCATAGCTTTCAAAGATCCGTTCCAATGAAGCAATTGAAAGACTGTCATTAACTCTTGAAATTCTAACATAGTTCTCCCGCGATTGCATTCTAACATAAAACGAAACGCACCGATACCTGTGTTTGGATCCTCCTTCTCATCTCCATTTCCCTGCAAACGAAGACTACTTTGAATACGATAAATTGCTAGTAGCGACGATCGCACACCAACGAACAGACGAGCAACATACTTGCGTTTGATTGCCGACGCCGTTAGACGTCGCCGACGGCTTAGCGAAGCTAGCTCTCGCCTCCGCGACAGCTTTCTCTATAAAGTCGTCTGTTATCTTCCTCGCCGGGTGTTCGTTGAACACAGAATTCATCAGAGCAATTTTTGCCGCCGATCTACGCGCCTCCGCTTTAGTGGGGCAAGTTTGAAAACTACCGAAACAAGATCCTCCTGGAAGGGTCACATAACATACATAAGGCGGACTGGTACCGGGTACAGATTCATAAATAACTAAAGCTCCGTTTCTTAGCTGCGTTCCTCTGCTCTGTTTCATTTGCCAAAATTCCTGAAGTGCCTCCACCACGTTCACTACGAAAAGAAATAAAGATCTTGTTACCGAGCTTGCAAACAGATTAAGAAGAAGATTCTTCCTCGAAGATCGATTATACCTCTTCCGTAACCTTGCGTGTGCTTTGCAAAACTATTGACAACAGCCTCCACTGCTTCCTTTAACACCTGCTTGTCTCTAGCATCTACCAGTCCACCTGTGATACCCATATTTTCAGAAACACGGGACTTTGTCTTAACTGGCATTATGCCCTGCATCACCCTTTAAAGGTTTCTGTGCATTTACGTTCTAGAAGCACAACAGTTGCGGAGAACATGTAAATATATTAATATCCCAAACCGTACAGCTGACGGCAACGTCAATATTGGACAAGCTAAACAACTAAATGGTTCGATTTGAAATAAATAAAAAAAAAGATGCCGTTGACAATACAGAAATGAAGGTTTTCTCTCGGTGCGGCGCGGTGGTGCGATAGAGAATGGGATCGCCTGTAGAACTGAGTGGAACTAACGGAGCAAGAAAATCGGGTGCGAGGAGAATATCTACGTACGTAATTAAAATCAGCGGGGCAATGTTAGCGAGGATTGTCTTTCCGAAATGTTCGGTCGGATGAGTGGCGAAGGTTGCGGGTTGCGCGAATAATCAGGCGGTATAACAATCGCTGCAGCACCGAATGCATCAGACGCGAGAAGAAACCCAGGAGGCCCACCTGCAGAGAGACCCGGATGCCCAGGAATTCGCGTAAATTACTCTCTGATCGGCGCACCGACCGCTATGGGATCAAATTGCAAGGCACATATAAAGCGTTTAATGGCCCCGGATCACTGACGATTTCCAGAAAACCAGGGCTGTCCGCAACACTTGGGCACCCTGTTCTGCGTTCTGTCCAGTTCTGTCTATACTGGTCACTACTGGCCCCTACTGGTCTGTCGCGATCCCGTAATGCCCAACATTCAACTCCGAGAACTTTGCTAATCGAGTGTCTGTCAGTGCTTTTCACCAGAATGTCTATTTGTATAAACGCATTCTCGCGTAGATATAAACAGGGAAACGCAAGTTTACCTGTTAAATATCCTGCTTTTAAATTAACAAGAAATATTAGCATTACCACGGATAAGCTATAGGATAGACTTTACATCGTATGGGAATTGGGAGTTCGTATCATACGATCTGAAATACCGACTTCGTGAAAATTTAATGTTTTGTCGCGCGCTCTACGTTTAAAAACGTTAACTCTGGGGGAGCCATGTTCAATTCAATTTTTCACGTCGGTAAAGTTAGAATCGCCTTGAACGACCGTACGTACGGTGCGGGGAAAGTGTCTCTTTCTATTCTTAGGCGCGGTCTTCTAACGAGATGCCACAGGTAACGGGGCGGCGAGTGATGACAAGCGGCGATGAGCACCTTTCTCGCTCTCTTTGTATGATATTTTCTCTCTGGTTAGAAGACACCGGATATATGCGTGTATTTAACGTTAATTCTAACTGCTTGTGGCGTCGTGATCATATTCTATTCTGAATCGGTAACGTTGCGCGTGACATGAAAGTGGTTAGGGAACTTTAAATGCCCCGAGCCGTGTGACAAAAATTTACATTGGATGTTAGATCTATCCTATACCTCGTTTGTGGTATATGGTTATACGTTAATGCATTCTAGATAATGTAACTAGACGTTCCGTATTACAAAGTTGCTACAAAGTCCCGGAAAATTTTCATCAATCTTATACGCCAGTGTCTATGAAAGCATCCCAATGTTCCTGGTTTAATTCTGTTGTAAACGAATAACGGAGCTTATATCTAGTATTTTAAGGAGCTCGAGGAGGGGCTGGGGAGGGGAGAGTAAGGAAGTTAGTTCGTGATTCAGCATTAGGGTTCGGCAGAAAGATGGTCGCATTATTGAGTTAGTCCCGTTGATCGCCGCCGGATAAATAAAACATGTATCGTTAAAATGAACTCGTAGAAATTTGCAACTTAGAAAACACATGGTAGGTTAAATACGTGGCAAACGGTTATTCGTCTTCTTATCGTCATGGTTCAGAATCCCGATCAACAATTTACGCGCGCATATTTCCCGCGTGGTCAGGGCATAAGTGCATGCTTGCATAGAAAAGTGCATTTGTGTGCGTAGAGTGGATCAGCTGAGCACCAGCTGTGCTCCTCGCGTCGACCAATAGGAGAGGCGGAAGGATTGCACAGCAGCGCCACGAATACACGGCCGGTGCCCACTGCTTTGGCGTTCCCGCGAAAGTAATTCGTAAACGTTAGTTGCCGATTTAAAAGCACTGTTCTGTCCGCGTGTGCCTCCTGTTTCGCGTGCCTGGCATCGTTTTGGTAGAATCGTGCACGATGCGTTCAATGGTAAAAGTAGTTTCTGGTGTTCCGTGAAAAACTCGTGGGAAAATCGAGCGGGAAATATAGATGCGCAGTGCGCGTGGGTGTTGCTATTCCTCGGACTTATACACCGTGTATATCGAAGATTTCGTGTCCCGATGCGAATGTATCGCGTCGCAAAGAGTGAAACACGCCTCCCTTTGTTCGCTGATTGTTATTTGTGCGAGCTTCTAAAAGATTTTACCGCGTAAAAGCGTGGCAAGAACAGGGCGTCCGTCAAGGGACGCCAATGTCCACCGTGCTTGTACGGTTGTTAAATGTGATGCATATACGCCGAACTATTGCTGTTTGTGGGCTGAGAATAAATAATTAGGCTTCGAAGAAGCTGTCCTGTGAAAATCAGAAATTTTTTTGCCCCTTTGAGGTTATGGTGCGCATATAGAGGGCGTGACAGTGCTGGATTGCAAGCAGGGGTTGGTCACTGTTTCGCGCGCTGGTCTCCCGCGCTTCGACTTCCACGTCCCTTATTTTTCCCAATAACTACTGTTCTGTGATAGTTCGAGGCGTGAAACGGTATCAGAAAAGATTCGGAGAAATTTCTGTGCCACGTAACCGGCCCCGAACGAGAAGTTATGGTATAAAATATTAAATGAAAGCCAGCCAAGTATAGGTGCATTATGGCGATCGAGTGCATGTAAAGTTCGCGCGCTCGCTTACTTTTCGGCATATTTCTGGGAAAATTCTCAAGTGTACGCTACAGAAATTCAGCGGACGTTCAATCGAACCACTGGCCAGTTTATCTGCAAATTAAAAAACTCTGTAAACGTTTGAAATATTTTCTGAACACGTCGACAATTTCGCAGCAAGATGCCACAGACGAGGTGAGTGAACGACTTTCCATTTGGTCTCGAAATTTCGTCCGATCCTTTCGATCTTTCACTGTAAACATTAGCAGTTTACTTAGAACGGTTCTAATTGCTTCGAGAAATTCGCTCCGATTCTTAATTCGACAAAAAATCGAAGTAATATGCGTGTATAACCTTTTTTAACTGCCGCTCGCTACTGAGAAGTTTTCGACAATGTTGCACGAATAATATTCGTATAAATTTTTATTCCACCGTTCTACGAGCTATTTACGATTGCCTACGGCATTATATAAGATTTAAAGATTCCATATATGGTTCGAAAAAAATATTACGGCCTCCTGCAAAGTATTTCTCTGCTACAAGCCACAAGTGCTCCAACGGATTCTATATTCCACTCGAACTCTGTTTACTCCGTTCGAACGGTGGATTCAAAATCAAATGCACCGTGATCACAGCAATGAAAAGGCGTCTTTTTGGTCTGTCCAGCTTACAGGGGAAAAAATCACAGACATATTTGCAAGGCGGCAAAGTGGCAACACAGTCTTTAAAACGTAAAAGACGTGCAACAGAAATCTCCGAAGACTCGGAAAACGTGTATCCTCCTAGCAAAATACCAGCATTGGCGAATACCTCGTACACAGAATCCTGTCATACTGTACATCCTGCAGAAAATTCCTGCACACCGCATCAAGTATCCCCATTGAAAGAGCAACAAGAGCCGGCCACATGGTCTGAGCTACGAAGCGCCACTTGCTTTTTAACGCCGTCGTCTTCGAGTAATGTATCGAACAGACCTAGCCCCTTGCCTTCGTTTCCATGGGCCGATGGTTCTCAGGTCTGGTCTCTCATGTGTTTGGGAGATCAGAAAACTATTACACAGAGAAATCCGCAAATGTTTCAAAGGCATCCAACGCTGCAACCGAGGATGCGGGCGATTTTGTTGGACTGGTTAATCGAGGTGTGCGAGGTGTATAAGCTACACAGAGAAACCTATTACCTTGCAATGGATTATATAGACAGATACCTGTCCATCCATCAAAATGTACCCAAGAATCAATTACAATTAATAGGTATCACGTGCCTTTTCATAGCTGCCAAGGTTTGTATTTTTCGCTTTAATTTTTCCTATATCGTTCTTAAATTATGTAATCGCTTTAAGGAAATCGACCGGATTTTTAATTCTTTCTTTTTTCGTAGGTTGAAGAAATATACCCACCGAAAATAGCAGAGTTTGCATATGTCACTGATGGGGCATGCACGGAAGAAGAGATCTTGGGGAAAGAGCTGGTGATTTTGAAAGGTCTCGGATGGAACTTATCCCCCGTCACAGCTCCTGGCTGGCTTAATATTTATATGCAAATCGAGTCGGGCGATTGGTCAAGGCCGAATGCTTTTATTTATCCTCAATACGGAGGCCTGCAATATTCCCAGGCAGCTCAGCTGTTAGATCTGGCCACGTTGGACGAGCGAAGCTTAAAGTTCCCGTACAGTCACATAGCAGCGGCAGCTATCTATCACACGTTAGGAAGGGAATGCGCACTGAGGGTATCGCGCATCCCGTGGGAGCAACTATCCACCTGCGTGAAATGGCTCACTCCGTTCGCAATGACAGTCGCGGAAGAGGGTTCCCAGTTCCTGTTAAGATCCACGGTGCCACCTGTCGAGTCTCATTCTGGATCGGGCCTGAGGGCAACGGTGCCGAATATAGTAATGGACGAATCTCACCGCATACAAACGCACGCGGTCGATTTGAGCATGTTGGAAAGGGCGCAGCAACGATTAACGGACGAGATCCCTTCGACCGACGCGCACGAGTCCGATTCTAATCCGGAGTCCGGTAGACAGAGCCCGAACGAAAGCGGCCTTTTAACTCCGCCATCCAGTAGTCAAAAGAATTCTACAACACCGTCGCGTCCTCCGCCGCAATTACATCCGTATACATAATTAAATATTTACAGTGCGCTCCATATTGCAGCATGAAGCGTTTCGTTTACTAATTGTTGGTGAATGATTTTAATTAGACACGGTAGTGTATATGTCTACTAGGAGATATCATTTAAATGCTTGAAATACGTTCTGGCTTGCGTAAAATTGCACACGCGCCACTAAGTACGGGATTGCACTAGTGCACGATAGTAGCGGTGTATCGTGTATCGTATATACCTAATATGGTGCTTCCCGTTTTAAATCCATCGTCCCGCGCGATGGTACTTCAGTTATAGCAGTAAGACTTACAAGTACAAGGTGTTAACCATCTTCTAAAGTGTTCAAAGTAGCACTGAATTTATTTAACATTTACTTGTTTTATTATAGACATTAGAAAGAAAAAAATGTGCCTTGTGTGAAGGGATGTAAACGTAAAAGCCTATGGCCAATTTCTGTGATTATACCCCTGCAGTGAAACTCGATGCATTATATTAATACGTTAGGCTGAATTAATAATCATTACTACTACATCCGCGAATCTACGGAAGATCAGTGCCTGGAGAGAGAGAGAGAAAAAAAAGTGTCCTTAAAGAAACTGTTTTTATTGCCTCCGAAATCGAAGCAGAACATTGTGAATAGTATTCTTTTATATAATTCGCTTTATTTTAACGCAACGTATTATAACAATGCGTTATCGAGCCGGGTGAATGTATTTTTATGTATATGTATATTGCGAGGTACTAATAATAGGAGAAAAAAAAAAAGTGGAGACGGGTGTGAAGGGATGAATGCACGCGCGATCGATAAGTCTACTAATTATTGAATAAGATTGAAACTTCGTGATCGATGTACACTGCCTTGCATGTAGCGACGTGGCGGTTTATACACATTTGTATGAAAAATTTGACAATAAATACTTGTAAATCTCACGACTGAAATTCAACAATTTACCTTGGAGGCGGTCATCATTCCCGACACGATGTTCTAAAGATAATAGAAATTTCAATCGGCATAAACATCAGTAACGCGGATCGGCGGATTGGAATCTTGCCTCGCGCGTCGCTCAAACAAGAATCGATTGTCGGAATTGACATTGCCGGCTGGGAAAGCAGCAAAAAGCAGCGCCACGACGATCCTTCGAGAAACGCGATAACGCGCTCCGATTGGCTGTTCCGCTCGCATTCAAGTTGTCAAACGGCAGACGGCCGTTAAGAAGGCGGTTGCGAGCTAAACATTGCAACGGTGGCGAAATCGAAGACCGTGTGCGCGCAATTCTTTCGTGTTTAAGTCCTTTATGTGTCCGAATATCGTAGCATATCCATGCGCCAACCGTGACGTGAAAAGTGTTAAGAAAACCGAAGGTGAACGTGTGCTCGAAGCAAGTCGTGTCTTTGTTCGGAACGTCGAAGAAGAGGGAGCGTGAATGCCAACGCCGATACTAAATAGTGTTCTTCGATTTGTGTACAAAACGCTTTAGGGCCCAGTAAAGTGTGATTAATATCGGCCCTGCGTTCGTCGACTAATGCAGTGACGAATGCACGTGACTGGACTGACAACGAATTTCTAGCGAGAATCGAAGTCGTTTCGTTGCGATGTCGAGTCCAAGGAGCATCGGTGGTTCGGTTCGCGAAGGTACCCGGGTGGTGCTCCGAGAAATCACCGCATCCCTTCACAATTCACCTCCGATGCAACCGTCCCGTTGCAAGGTATTACCACATTATTGCTTTCTTCTACATATATTCAGTCGACAACTCGTCCCCCCCCCGCGGGCACGTGACCGCGAGCCCTCAACTTGCTCGCACATTTAGCTTTCTTATTATTTTTTTTATCGTCTCTTTTCTCCCTCTCTCGTTCCGCCTTTCCTCTCTGTTTTTATTGCCAACAGTTGCTAACAGCCGGAGAATCCCTATAAATAAACCCTGAATCTCCAGGAGCACCTTGAAACGAAAATAAGCTTCGCTTCCCGCGCAGGGGCATTTCTTTCGCGTCTATAGAACTTATTAAATTATTCTACGCATACAGAGGGGCAACGTGCCCCGCGTCTGCGTTTCATTTTATGCAGGACGCCACATGTAAAACAGTTTGTAACAGGTTATGCGAGGACCTGCGACTATAGGTATACCGTGTACTAATCATTTATTCCTGGATATCGTAATATCTGTCACGTGCGTGAAATAATAACTTTTAGAAAGTACAGTTAATACGCGACAGACGAAGCCACAGACCTACGGTTTCTGCGACTCGTTCACTCGTGATACATGGTCCGCATTTCTTGCGTGTATCGGAGAGAAACTGGTTTATTCCCGGCTGAAAACCGGTTCGTTTAATTATCGTAGAAAGGGCGCTGCATTTCCGTTCGATTTTTTGTTTACGGAAATAGCAGCAACGAAATTATCTGCAGTGGTATCAATGGTATCTTGCGCGTGTGGGGATCAATGTATCGGATGAAAATAGACTATCAACTATGGAGAAGTGAAAAAGTACACGTAGGAGAAAACGCGTTAAAAGTCCGTTGTATGGTTCATAGTTACTCACGCCAAGCTACTTAAAATTCATGGAAATTCAAGTATTTATCGCTTCGATCTCATCTAGCGTACAGAAACACTCGATCTCGTTCAAACTACACACGTTTAACACGCAACTATCTCCATCGGATAGAAAGCGGTGAATTAATCTACTCCGTACGGGACAGAGATTACGAAAAGTAATAGTGCAATTTACATAATTATTCTATTTACATCTCCCGTCTCCGAGCGTGTCCGCGGCGATCCTCGCGATTTCTTGCCAGAAATCGATTGGAATTTCTGATTTACCATCGCAGCAGCAGTTGATTAACGTTTATCCACGTGTCGCCCTAGATAGCGCCACGCCGGTCGCACCTCTGCTACTGGGGAACGTGTTCCACCACTTGGCTTCCATAGTTGGTGTTCTTTGCAGCATAATGCCCGTGCGGCGTGTGCGCGGTCCGACGTGTTGGAACGGTGTGGGAACGGCGTAGATACGGCAAGTGTTGGTACGCGTATCATCGTGGATCGTGGCAGGACTGTGACGATGACTTCGTCGTCGCCGGTGTCTCACCTTAGCTTACTTACCTAGAAGCTCGCCCCGCGTTAGACGCGATCTAGCCGCGACGGCTCGGGTCGCGAGCGTCATTGCAAAATCGTTTCCACGAAAGAAAGTGAGCCGAGCCGAGCCACTACGCCGTTTTACCAGCAACAACCGTACGCTCCGCCGTCTCTCTACACGTACATATACGTCCTACGCATACTTGTGTACGTATCGCAGTCGGCCTCTGTCGCGTCGCGAGATCGGAGTGGTAGTGGTGGATGTCTAGAGTATCGACTGGAGAATGCGCTGCGCTAATATTAGAATTTCGACCAGAGATATCTTCCGTTGACCGTCAAGTTCGGTGAGTGCATGGCTCTTCCGGCGAGTTTGTCACGAAGAGAGCGAGCAGACTGCGGGCGCGTGATATATACCACTCGCCTATTCGACACCTATCTTTCCTCGATCCGGTTTAACCACGTCGCGTCAACCGTTCCGTCGAATGCAGCCTGCTCGCAAATACGTGCAGCGATTCTGCTCGATGGTTAAGAAGCCGCGCGGTTATCGAGCACGGGGGGATGAGAGAGACACACCCCTCCGAGAAATGGAGAAGTGTCACACATTCTTTTATACTGTCATCGCGACCAGATGAGAATGACTCATGCCCGATAGGTGTGCGTGTACCAGTGCACGAATGCGTGTGTGCGCCGCGTTGCATGGGCTCTCGATGATGTCAAGAACGCGCCGAATAAGGAGAGCTCGAGCTTCTCGAGTTTCCAAGGGAATTACTTCTGATTGCATCGGTTCACTCGCTTCAACACTTTGGATACTCCGTGCTCCAGTGAACGCGTTCAGTTTACACTATAGATTTAACCAGTAAAAGCGCATTATCCAGTCTAGGTTCTAGAGTCGGTCACGCTCGACGGAGATGTTGACACGGGACTTCTTCACGTAAGAAAAATGAATTTCAGAGTGATTTTATTGAGAATAGGCGAGCTTTAATCCATCGATCGTACTAAAAAGAAATTCAATCTACAATGAGGAAGGTTACTTCTTATCGGTCGGAGTCCCGGATACGGGTTCCTGAATTTCGGACGGTGTTAGCGGGTGCGAACGTTTCTAGGCCATTCGATATCCTTTACTGGATGTTTCTATATGTTTGTAATCGATTTTCCGCGAGTAGCTAATGCATTTGCAAGGATATGAAGGGCCAGATTTATAGGATAGGTGTACGATATATGTGCTGTGCGTGTTTGGCTGGTATTCCACGCGCGTGATCGACAGGGCACTTGCTTCTTACTTATCCTCTATAGAAATGAAAGATTCGGCTAATATCGACTTGTCGATATTTCATTTCGTGGAGTGCGACGCTTAACGCAAGCGGCAGTGGCGTGTTGGATTAGCGTGAGGTTTACGTGTTCTACTTTCTAAACGCGTGTGTTTCCCACAGAGTAAAATTCGCTTGTAGAATTCGCGCAATCTTAAACAGATTCGATCCAATATAAAGCCGACGGAACTCAGGACGGCTGTTTTGGTCTTGGTTTTTTATTGTCAGAATTTTTCCCCGTTTCGTTTTTTACGCTATTGAACCGATAAGATTGTAGAATGAAATTGGAGAGATAAGACTCGCTGGTGTTATTCGGAAGTATAAAGAAAAAGAGAAACTGTTTCGAATGGACTACATAGGCGAGAATACTTAGCTGGTAATTAAATTGATAATGCACCAGCAGGTATTACATTAGGAAATTCTTTGAAATCAGTGAGTCGTGTGCTTTGTAGAAAAGTAAAAGGTGGCCCTTCTAAAACACAAATGGGTGCGGGTATAGTTTAACAAGCAAGATGATGGGTGAAACTGACGGAATTGAATGGAGGTGGGGAAAGAAATGTGGAAAAGTGGAAAGGGGTGAATGACGAAAGAAAGACGCCTGGTGTGGTCGAAAATAAACGTGTCAGGGGTGAGAACACATAGGTGGGGAAAGTAAGAAAGTTGACTGCGTGGGGTTCCGTGAACTTGCGTGTAAATATGGGTTCATATCGGGCGGCAGTGACACCCGAAAGTGGAGGTCCTTTTCGAAGTCATGGGAAATCTGCTCGTCCGTAAGGTAATCTCGCGTCGTACTGCCTAAAATCTAAAGTTTTAAAGAAACCTTCCATTTCGCTGTCACGTTCACGGATCGCGCAGACATGCTTGAAATTACATTTAACAGAAATACAGAACCTTCGGCTGATATAACGTAACTATCGGGAGGGATAACTGAAGCGTCCAATATCTAATTTTTTTGCGCATTAAAAACGCGAATCTTTGTCTTGGGCTTGGAGTCGGGGGAGTAAAGGTCACCGTCTCGCGATTCGATTCGAGCAAGATAGGGATTTTTATCTGGAATCATGGTTGAAGAAGGCGCTGACCTGCCTGTAACCAGAGTTGGGCATTATTTGAATATTCTTCGAATAAAAATTCCTAATAAAATCAAGTTATTGGAAAATAACGAATAAATTTTAATTCGAATTATCTCGAATGCGAATTGCGAATAAAATGAAATTATTAAAAATAACTGAGTATACAATAATTTATTCGTTATCCTCGAATAACTTCATTTTATGCGCAATTATTATTCGAAATTTATCGAATAAATTTTTAATCGATTCAATTAAAAAAAAATAAAATTATAAATATCTAATTTTAAAATTGATTTAACTCTGCCCGAAACATCCGATCGTACCACACTGCATACTACTCCAGTAATTCGGTGAAAACTGAGGATTTAAGAGGATATATATCAAGATAAACGGAGATCAATAATTATATCACCATCTATATTTACAAGCACAAGCTGGCAGAAGACATGGTCGACTGTGCGTGCACTCGGTTAATTTTCAAACTTGAGAAGATACGAAATGAAAAGGGTCGTGCATACTGCGAGGCCAATGGACAATCTGTATCGACTTACCACATTTCCCATAACGCAATGTATAATACTACATATGTATCGCGATCAGATCGAATGAAACCACGGAGCGAGCGACTGACTTTTTCGTCTCGACTGCTCGCGCTGTCCTCTCATAACTGCTCTTGGCATGGATACGCGGTCGAGACTGGCGCGAGATCCAGCAAAACAAAATCCTCTCTCCACCCGTATATTTTATAATTAGTCTCA
This sequence comes from Andrena bucephala, assembly GCA_947577245.1. Taxonomy (NCBI): domain Eukaryota; kingdom Metazoa; phylum Arthropoda; class Insecta; order Hymenoptera; family Andrenidae; genus Andrena; species Andrena bucephala. The sequence continues at coordinate 33,200,512 of OX387717.1, read as the reverse complement.
GCGGCGAACAAGTTGCGCAATTCCTGAAAGAAATCGGCGGGCTCTCGGCGTCAGCTGATCCTCGACTCGCGTTCAGTGAATAACAGACTGGTCGCGGGATACATGCATACGCACAGTAGCAGTCTTGACGTATTCGCGCGAAATGGATTATATCAATAAGTTGCTGCATCGTGCTGCCGCGATTCCGCCGAGAACGTTGTCGCCCACGCCACCGGTACTTCCATTCAAACTCGACGCTTACTTGTCGCGAATCTCCTATTTCTCCGCGATTATCGCCTTAATCTTCTAAGGAGGGCAGGCTGCGGTGTCTAACGGATTCTTAATAATAGTAAAACGTGGGGCGATTGTGAATATTGTGATGTTGAATATCCCTCGTAAGCCAACACGGCGAATCGCGAGATTCTCCTTGGGTTAATCTACATTAATTGAGAGTTTCGCAGGGACACGCTGTTGAATGCCAGAGTTTCAAACCACAGATGGGCAAAATTTGTATTCAAATAAAATTTCGAATAACGAATAAGAGTTAGAAAATTCTTCGATTAATAACTTTCACTCGACACATGCCGATTAACTTTTTAAACTCCTATTCGTTATTCCAAATTTTATTTAAATAAAAATTTCGCCCACCTCTGGTTTCAGATACATATGTGCCGATTGATCGCGAGATTCGTTTGATCTGTAGTGCGTAGTTTTCGCGTCCGTGGGATAAGAATAGAATACATATACTCGTAGAATCTCCTGCAGGCTTCGACTAATACAATTGCTTTTTTCTCGAACAGAGCGGCAGCGACAGCGGTTCAGCGGCGAAGGCAGGAGAGCATGAGGTGAAGGTCCGATTCGCTCGGGAGTTTGCCGATGTTGGATCGATCGGTTACTCAGCGCCGGAGAGCCTGTCGTCGGCCAGCAGTTTCCAAAGCCTGAGCAGCAGTCTCAGCGTGAAGAGCAGCAGCGGCATATGCGCGGACTCGGTGTCCCAGAGCCCGAATTACTCTGCAGATAAGTCCTACGTAAACCCCGTTATACCCGGCGTGGAGGACTTGATCGCCGGTTGCGCCGACATACACCTCGAGGACGACGGGGATCAAACGTTCAACACGCACAACAGTATACAGGATCTCAGCCAGGACCAGACATTCACTTCCGCCACCGACGACCCGATCGACGAGCTCCTCGACGATCTAACCAAGGATGACATCGCCAGCGACGTAGACTCTCGCAACGTCACGCAGATCATCAACAACGACGAATTGTCCAAGTCACCGGAGAACAGATACTCGCCGCTTAATTTTACGCAGGATCTTCGAGACCGACCGATCTTTATAGTTCCTACTACGAACAACTGCGTCGCAAAGACTTCAGAGTCCACGGAGAGCGGCGTTGGAACGCTCGATTCCACCGTATCAATTAGCGTCGATGACACTCCGCTGCCAGAGCACAGCGCAGAGGATTTGAACTTAAATTCTACGGTGTGCTTGTCAGGCATTGAAGCTGTCTCCGTAGCCGTATCGGAGGAACCTGTCGCGCTAGACGAGTCGACCGAGGCGGGCTCTTTAACGTTCAATTTTCCACCTTCTCCTTCTGCGGACTCTGTGACGTCGGTATTAGGACTAGCGGAACATGCGGGAGACCCGCCATTGCCTAGTATATCGTCGGTATCCCCTGTGATCGCGATAGATTCTGCGAAATTTAGCGAACAAGATTCTCGCGAGGTCGAAGAGGATGTAAAGAGCCTGTTCGCAAGGTCCTCGTCCCCTTTCGGCGACTCTAACGCTGTAGCTGCGACTGCGTCCACGCAGAATGCATCGGGATTGACTAGTCCTGACCAGGAGATAGGAGATAAAACTGACAGTAGTCTGGCAGAAGCGGTCTCGCCGAGCCTTTGCAATGTTACAAATATTGTAGAAAGTTGCGTGAACTTGTTAAACGATACTCATGTTCTGAGGCCGAAAACGCCTCCAGTTCAGGAAGAGGATTCGACAAGTATTCCCGCGGAAAGTGACCGTGATAATACAGTCGCTGATAACGTTCAGCTTCCTCCAACGGAGGTAGACAGCCAAGTGAATATTTCTCCTGTAGCTGAGAAGGAAAAAGAGAGCGATAAGTCGGAGGAGCGTTTAGACGCGGGAGGGGTAGACGTTGTTGAGGAGCCCATTGCGTTAATCCCAGCGAAGGAAGAGGAAGAGGATAACCAGGAGAGGGAAGAAGAATCATCGGATGAGAAATTAGATACGACTCTTACCTTCCAAGATGCTTCGTTTAATTTAGAAACCGTACCGGAGATAGATCTGTACACGGAATTTAAGCCAGAGAGGCAAAGCACCACGTTACCACCTTTACCTGCCATCGATCAGCCGAATTTCGCCGAATTCGAATCCGCCGCTGAAAACGTGGCTGATGATATTTTTAAATCTTCGGCGGAGTTCTCGGGCGAAAACGATTGTTTTGTCAGCGCCACGTCCGAAAGTAGGTACACGCGGCGTTTACTCGTCTTGCATACATTCGTGCGTTTCAACGTTTCACTGACACGCTAATACTTTACTCGTCATAATTTACGTTCGCAGTTTTCCATGACCCTACGAGCTTCGACTTTCTGATAGCTCACGGTAACTCCAAGACGATAAATCGATTGAGGGCCGAGTCTTTGTATGTGAAGTTCGACCCGTTGGTGTCGGATACCAGTATGTTACCCCAAGGAAACCCTCAACCCATGAACGAGGAGCAGAATGGCAAAACGGACAGCAGCCCGCTCCCGACTATCGTTACTCCGAAACGTAATCCCGCCATAGCGGCCATAGATAGGCTACTTTTTTACAGTCCCATTCCTACCAGTATGACGCCGAAAATGGAGGAGCCTCAGGAGAAGATTGTGAGCAAATATTCTCGTTATTCCAATTCGTGCCTAAGCTATACTTATTAATACGTATGTAAAATACCTGTAGGAACAAGCGACCGAGGAATCGAAATCAAACGCTCCGCTGATTAACGATGTTAATATAAGCAAAGAGCTGGAATTAGTGAGGGCAACCGTACTGCAATTAGAAGAGGAGCTCGAGAAACAGAAGAAGGAATACGAGGCGGAGCTGGAAAGGCAGAAGAATGCTTTCCAAGAGAAAATTAACAAGCTACAAGCACAAATAGCGCAGGGGGTGAAAAGTAAATCTGAGATGACGTAAGTTATACTTAAAATATTCCCTTGCTAATAGATTAGAAGTAATTGAAGTAAGATGTGTCTCTTACAGGGTCGTGGTCGACGAATATGAAAAATCTATTAGTCGGCTGCTCACGAAGAGAGAAAGGGATCGTACAAATTTCGAGCAAGACAAGGCCAAGGTACAAGAGGAATTGCAGGCGACGAACGTTCATTTAACAAACACAGAGGCTGCGTTCAACGACGTCCATCAAAAGTACGAGAAGCTCAAAGGAGTTATATCCGTGTATAAGAATAACGAGTTGGTGTTGAAAGAAAGCGCCCAGGAAAATATGGAAACTATAAAAGGCTTGGAAGCTCGATACGAGCAGCTGAAGAATTATGCCATGGCTCAGCTTGAAAAGTACGTGTTCAAACGGGACATTACAATCGCTGCGTTACTTAACCAGCATTATGTTCATTAACGGAACGTTGGAAACGCGTTTTCTAACTTTCAATAAATATTTCAGGGCTAACGTCGATCTAGAGGTCATTCGAAAACAGCACGACGACGATACGGTGAAACTCCACGCTATGGTGCGGAAGGCGGAGCTTAAAAGTAATTCGTTGGCTGAATTGGTGGAGCAGAAAACTAAAGAGAATAAGGAACTCACGCAAATATTGGACGAACTGATCGCCAGGGTGGGCCACCAAAACGTGGAATAAATTGCGGAGGCGCGGAGCGGAAGAATAAATGAGTATCGCGAATGCAACGCGATTAGTCTTTATTTTTTTACTCGCCCCTTAACGTTTTAGACACATCCGAGTGCTAGGTATGATTGATATATATGTATATGTATACATGCGTTGTTTCTAAAATCATTAATTGCAATTTACGTTCCGTTTCAATGAAGCACCTTTTATTAATTATTTATAAGTTGTGAAATATATATATATACTATTTTACCGCTAATAAAAATAGGCATATTTAAAACAACCTCTCGTTTATATTTATGCAGTAACAAATACCTAACACTTCGCAAACTTTTAACATTCACACGTTACGCTTTTAAAGTTCCACACGATTTGTTATAATACAGCTCAATACAACGTCTCACTATATTCATTTAAATAAAACTCACCGTTTCGCTTATGCGTATGCCATCCCGACATACATACACATAGACGAATGCCAGTGACCGATCACTTGTAGTTTGCCGATAAATAATGAATTTCTAGTAGCAATGAGTATTGTCAGTCTGTTGGTCTTGCATCGATAAGAAACAAAACGTGATGCTTCGCTAGCTTCAACATCCGATCGCTAGTACTGCCTGGCATACGGGGAATATTCCTGTTTTCCAGGTCGGGCATAAGTTTCTTGATGGTTCGCGCTAAGTTTGTAGCATGCTGCTTGAATTGCGGGTGGGTCATGCCGATTCCTTTACCTCGCAACGCCTCTGCTACCGCCCACAGTAATTTCTAAAAATACGCGTCGAAGATAAATTATAAAAGACAGGGATGCCGAAGGGCGGGAATTAGAAATATTTCTTAAAAGATAGTTTACTTTTCTGTGCGTGTCGCTAAGCTCGTTTCTCCCTTCGGTTAATTGGGGCTTATTCTTCTCGATTATATTACTGGACGAGTGTCTGTCCCACGGGGGCAGCGTATTATTGTGCAATTCATGAGAGCAATCAAAAGACAAACTCTTTGCCCACTTGTATCGTGGCCCCTCCAATTCTTCTTCGCTCTTCCGTTTCCTCGACTCTTCCGCGTTTACCTTCTGAGCACATTCCGAATCATTTTCCTTCGCCTTTTGCGTGAACAGTACGCGTTTAATCGCCTGCAGACTCGAGCCAGTCTCGAGCAATTTGCTTGGCCCAGGTCGGTCGGAGGGAGGACTTTGGAAGAGGGCGCGTTTCGACGTTTCTACTTTGGACTTTAACGGACTAGCACCGTCTAGAACGAGCCTTCGGGATACTTTCTTCTTCGTTGAACTCCGGGGAGTTCCTCTGGGACTTTTACCCCGCGGACTTTTCCCTCTCGGACTTTTGCCTTTTTTAACAGTCGGCTTTCTACATCGTCGGGACAGAAAACAAAATAATGTCATACTTGAAATTAATACAATTCTTCTAATCTAAAGCGTTCCGAGCTCGGCTACATACTTGATATTTAACACTAGCAACTTTTTATTGTTAAGCGCTAATCCTTGTAAATTCGCACTGGAAAATGTTCTCCGTCTTCTCGTTAAATGATTCAGTCTCTTCCCTGGACTTTGACCATTATCGCGTTTAGCCAAGAGGTTTCGTTTCTTGGCGCTTCCCGGTGCGTGTTTGGAGAACCATACGGTACAAGTAGATTGCGTTTCAGCCCCTATATATCTTTCGCATAATTTTGACGTAAGACTTTCGAACTCCTCCATTGCTCCATTTCTGTTGTAGCTGAAATTTCGTTGAGTACCGTTACAACATATTCCTGAAAAGATGTATCTAGCAACAAGTAGAAAGACATATGTAGAATGCTAATGCTCTTACTGTATTCCATGAAATTTCTGAAGATATGCCTCTGGCCATGTCAAGGAAGCAGCTTCTTTTGCAGTAACAACAGGATGAACAATCGATCGCTCTCGCGTATAAGCAAGAGATACTTCTTGTTTCTCACTTTTACGTACAGTATTTTGTACCTGCTCAGGGCTCAAAGTGTTTATTGTACTTTTTTCAGCATCGAGTACATGTTTCTGATCATTAGGAACTATTTGCATTATTCTAAAGGTATCACTGGAAATGTTATTCTTTCCTTCCGACGTATCTACATTGCTGTCGACATTATTTGGATATTGTGGATCACAAGCATCAAAAGCGGTGGATAAATTTCTGGGTGTGCTTTTGGTGCGCTGATATGAATTATTTGTACTTATATTTTCTTTCTGCTGTTCTACAAATTCCTGCCTTACATCTTGCTGCGATTGTTTCTCCGGTAAGACACACGGTGTCCAAAATAGGTGGTGATTCTCGTAAATTCGTAGTAGCAATTCCGTGCAATCAGTTCTACAAATTGTGTGCTTAGGTGGCGGAGGTACACCGCTTAGAAACTTATTAATTCTAGCTAGTAAATTATGATCGGATTTAGCGAGCAAGTCGGCCTGAGATGGCTTTTCAGGGCTGACTGCTAAGGCCACTGCTTCGTTCGTTAATGTTTCATTGTCCTTTGTATCATCTTCGTCGTCGCTATCGAACATCTCTGGGCTACAGACATTTGGAAGTTCCTTCCCGATTGCGGGACTTCCAGCTCTGTTGAAGTAACAGCAATCCATGGCATTGTCTATGGAAAGTAGGTAATTTAATTTATTGCAGTAGCCATAAGAAAATGCAACACTGTCAATTTCTGGCTATTCTTCCTCATCAACATACTACACTTTCTTATACTCTGCCCACTTAATTTTCGTAAATGCTGCAAATTCGAATATTTAAAAGGCGTTTCGTGTCATTGGCTTGCAATTAAAAGAAAGCCACTTTACTCCCTAAGCTTTCATATAACATTTAAAATGCTATCTTAGCTGCATCCAACTCGGTATACAGTATTTAAAATACCACCCCTTTAAATAGTGCTCCATTCTATACGCGAGCAGTACGAAATGGCTTTTCAGCAGGGTCGTTATTTAACCTGGTAGAAAGTTGAAGGTTAAAAGCAACGCAAGTAAGAAGTGCGCTACGAGTTCGTAAATAATTTGTATCTCAGTTACATTTTATGTGGCATTTAAATAACAGTTAGGTATTCATTATGAAAACACGAACGGTCTACTGCTTCGTCGGAGGTACTATGCAAGTACAGAGATCATCGCATATTGCGGTTTGAAAAGGAACAGTCAGAGAAGCTGTTCATAAGAATACTGTGCATAGAAATTCGAATGTACTTACGTCTTTCGATTTATCGATATTCGAATATTTTTCGGCCGATGGTTCACTGGCCGAAAACCGAATTCATCTGTTTCTTTTCCCGATACGTAGAACAACAGTTCACTGCGCACAACGCTCACTCTTCCGTACGCCCCATACGTCATGCAACTGACGACAGCACGACCCTAACTTTAAGGCTGCTTTTCGTTTCCGTGTTACGGATCGCTCAGTCTGACACGTATGAAATATCTACGTTATTTTCGATCAAACCTCAACACTGTCTACATGTAATTTTTGACAAAACGTTTTCTATTGACTTTTTTTTCTATTGACCTAAATCACGTCTCGATACGTAGTAAGTGATTACCCGTTATTTCTTCGATCCTTGGTATCTTGAGCGATACCATTATCTTGAAGAATTATCTTGGGAAATAGATTGTCGACAATTCGAAACGCAACAAAATTTACTAAATATTTTGTCCCTCACTACGAAATTTTATCGTACTGAATTAAAGTAGAATTTTATTTCAACAAAATTTTCGAAAAATCTTTCAACTAGAAATTTTAGCCTAATGAATTAAAATAGAATTTAATTTCTACAAAGTTTACGAAATTTGCGAAAATTTACCTCCTCCAACTAGATACTTTAACATAATGACCCACATAGCACAGACGTCTGACAGACGTCAATTGTACGTTCGTTTTAGGTCTGGACGGCTTTAGGACGTCTTTTAAGCGGACCCTACACGATGAGACTTATCTTGAAACATGTCTCGAGACAGGTCTCTCCGTCTCGTGCTGGCAAGGTGGAGAGAAGAATACAGAAAGACCTGTCTCGAGACATGTGTCAAGACCAATCTCATCGTGTAGGGCTCGCTTTAGGCGTCTTTAGGCTAGTGATCCTCCAGGGAGAGATCGGTATAACCGCAGCCATTTGTCAAGATTTGGAGCAAAACCGGAAATAAACATAACCCAACTGTTCACTCTATCTCTTTCTATCAGTATTTCTATCGGGCGTCGACCCTCGCCGAATTCCCTACGAAGGATCCAGGGAAACCAGACGGTCACGCAACACTCTAGAGGATCACTACCCAGGTAGCACATCTGGTAAAGTCTTAAAGACGTCCAAAAGGCGTCTTAAAGACGTCTTAAAGACGTCTTGTTACAAATCAAGACGTTCAGACCTAAAATGGACATAAACTATACGTCTCTAAGACGAGGTGTGCTATCTGGGTACTTCCCAGATAGCACAACGTCTGGTAAAGTCTTCAAGACGTCCAAAAGGCATCTTAAAGACGTCTTAAAGACGTCTTGTTACAAATCAAGACGTGCAGACCACGGTGTAATAGACAGGTGTTTCGACTCTATATCTTTTTACCAGATCGATTTTGTGTGCCGATTTCTGTTTAGTTCCCCTGGTCGTCGCGAGAGGCGTCGCGACTTAGAAGGCATATACATATGTATTAATGAGACTGTAGTAGTACAGATTTTAGTGGCATAACAAGCCTTTTGTCAGCCTTTTTTCCTTGACCGCCAATCTAGCGGCCGCGAGAAGAACTAGGACGAAAAAGTCACACATTCTGAACAGGAGTCGGAACACCTGTCTATTACACCGTGGTTCAGACCTAAAATGAACATAAACTAGACGTCTCTAAGACGAGGTGTGCTATCTGGGTTTAGACGCTGTGTGCTATCTGGGGAATTAGGTCCATGCGCCATATTTCATATTCACGGAACATTGTAGAGGGGATGCTCGCGAAGCAAATGCCGTGCTTGAAGTTGTCCATTCTTCACCGCGCATGACCGTGCGTCTGTGGTAAATAGTAGGTAGTTGGAGAGATGTTTTTGAGCCGTATGTCTGCTCCGCTGCGTATCTAATCAGTCTGATCTTTGCAGTGCTACAATAGAAACAAAAATAATAATCGATTGCCTTGTGCGTTCACGATACAATACCTATATAAGACTGCGAATCCCGTTTCATTACGACATCATATTTTTCTAAAAATATACGAGATAATAACAGGTCCTTTTGTAAAACGACCGCCGTACGAGATTAATGCCAGTATTACGTTTGATGTTGACAAGGAAGGTATTACCCATCTGTCAAGTACGTAAACATTTAAACATTTCTCCACTCTCTTGATGTGTCTCGAAATTATAATTAGTAGATTAGAATCTATGTTTCTGGTATATTATTGTTCTCATGTGTCATCTGTGGTCATTACTTTATAACAGTGGATATAATTTTTCTTTCAGGCAAACGCGTTGTGACGACTGTCAAAAAGTAAAGAGAAAGGGCGCAAAGAAATTTTTACTCGATTTGTACAAAGGTTTTGTCCAAAATCCATCGAACAAAGTTAATTTAATAATATGCTACTCAGGGCTCGACATTTGCATTCTAACAGAGTGCGTGGTGATTCACACATCAATTCTTATAACTTATTCAATGGACTTCTATGAACTTTCAATGGCATTGTACAGCTTATCGGTTTGTATGGACGAAGCACGTGTACTTTGGTATTGATTGTTTAAAAGCAAACTATTCTTAAAAGAAACTAGTCAGCCGAGAACCAAAATGGCGAGCAAAATGAGAATTTTTGGTTTGCTGCTGTACAAGAATTTAATAGTACGAATGAGACATTGGAAAATGGGAATATTCATGCAATGCCTGGTACCTGTTGCCCTGTTTGTATTAATACAAGCTGTTAGAGATTTCAGCGTTCAACCGCCACGTGTGGTTAACGAAAGTACATATTATCCAATTGAAACCAAAGAAGAACTGACAGTGATAAACAGAGATTTCACATTTTTATATTACGTACCAAAGGATGCACACACGGACAGCATTATGGAAGACGCTCGGATGTGCCTGAAAATGCCATCTGAAAGTAAGTGTTGCCTTTGAGTTTGCGATTTGAAGTAACTACACTCTGCGTCAAAATTAAAGGAACACTATAATTTTTCGAAAATTTTGGTCATATTCAAATGGCTATATACTTGCGAAAAATGATCGCAAAAAATATTTAAAAAACGCATTTTAACGCTTGAAGTTTCTAGTTTTTTAATGAAGGACTCAATATTTTTTTTTCATCCATTATGGTACTGTTTTATCAAAATGAAGCGCAGGAAACGATGTTTCAGAAATTTTTGTCTAGTTTGAACGTATGCATGGGTCAAAAAAAAATTTTTCCGGTAAATCCAATGGAGAACTCTTATAGAGCAAACATTTCTCTTTAATTTCGTTTTTTTGGTTTTGTTTAATGATTTTTATTGAGCGAGTTACTCGCGATCAAAGCAAGAAAGGTACTTTTCACTTTGAACACCTATAACTTGCGAACTCATGATCGTTGAGAAATTTTCATGATTGCTTTGGAAAGCTAAGAAAGTTTCCTTTCGGAACCTTTAGTTGCCAATTTAATGATATTTTTTTTTAATCGTATTAAATCCATTTTAAAATAACCCGAAAAATTGCATATTTACCATTTTTTAGAAAACATGATGCCACTTCAAGGAAAATCATAGAATCATTTAAGTGTCCACGTTTTTTGCGAGTTAAAACTATCCTTAAACACTGTGCAAAAGGCCGGACCGATCAGATTTTTTCTCCGTGTGTCCTCGATGGTCAAACATGCGATATGGCCTGAAAATTTTTAACGATCACCTGCTTTACGTTATGTTTCTCTTCAAAACCCATTTTTTATTCTCACGTCTTTTCAACGATTGTTGCACTTTTTTCAATTAGTTCAACGCTCTTGATTCAAAAACTCGAAACTTCAAGCGTTATAATGCGTTTTTTAAATATTTTTTGCGACCATTTTTCGCAAAGGTATAGCCATTTGAAAATGACCAAAATTTTCGGCAAATTATAGTGTTCCTTTAATTTCGACGCGGAGCGTACTTTGTGCTGCAAATCATTTGAAATGTGACACGCTGCTTTTTTGGATGTTTCGCAGGAGTGGCTGGATTTGCAACCGAAGACGACATGATAAAGGCATATACGGTTTTACAAGCTAAATCTCCGACTACGCAAGTTTTAGCTCTTGTATTCGAGCAGTACACTACGAGCGATATAAGGTACAAGATTAGGCACCCTCTGAAAGTTCCGAATCTGTTGTTTCAGAATGTATTAGATCAACCTTCGTACAATACACACACTATATATTTGACGGCCATGCCATTTGTACAATTACAAATGTGCGTTGACGAATGTTTTATAAATCGCGTACCGTCACGTTCCATAAATGCTACAAAGGTATTAAAAAGTATAGAATACTCGGATTGGCGTGATCAAAGTACTTTTTACATCGCGCTATACAGAATATATATTTCAGGTGTCGATACAGAGAATGCCTTACCCGCCGTTCGTTAAAATAGATGAATCTGACATGATAATGAGAATGGCGGTATGTATGTTCACAGTCATTGCTTTTCTAATTCCTCTGTGTATAGAAACCAATTATGCGACGAAGGAAAAGTACATTGGTGTTAATGTGAGTAGCATAAAATATAAGACTATTGAAATTCTCTGGAAAACCACTGCTACTTTAAATTACGCAATTGTGTGCAGGTACTAATGGCGATGAACGGAGTAAAGCAGTACCAGAATTTATTAAGTTGGTTACTCACCGGCATATTATTCAGCATTTTTTATACTGTACCAGTGATAATATTGTTCAAGAACACTTTTTCTGGAAACGTGGATCCATACTTGTATTATAGCAATACTTTTATATTCTGGCTAATACTTACAGTACACGTTGCTCACTTAATATTATTTGGTATGCACGTGGCTGCATACTTTTCGAAACGTAAGTTTCATTTTCATGCGCAAACGACGGGCGATTGATAAATAACTGTGACTCATAATGCGAATTATTTCTAGCACGATTTGTGATAATAACGTTATCAATTGTTTACATCGCTTCTTTTTCACTGCACGGCAATCTGATTAGGGAAGAAGTATTCTCGGTAATACCGCCTTTGGGAATATTGTTTCCAAACATACTATTGTATAGATTCCTTGAAGAAGTAAACGCATACGAAGCTCAATGTACGTAAACACTTCTTGCATAGCTGCGTTAATGTGTTTTACATTAACAGAGCATTAAACATACATGTGTCGTTTTCAGTAACCGGTATTCAATGGTCAAACATGTTCGCTACTGGAAATGCACAGTACAATATTGATGGATGTATTGGATTTATATTCATCTTCTCATTGCTGGGTATCTTGATACACTTCTCTCTTGCGGTATACGTTAATGCTGTACTGCCAGGAAAGTATGGAGTTCGTAAAGAGCCGCTTTATTTTCTGAAGGTAAATTTTCTAACATCGCGAGAGTGTTTTTTCTGAATATCTGGTACGAACGTTCGTGCGATAAAAGCAAAGTCTTTTTCAGTATATCAGGAAGAACAAAGTGAATCTTGATGAGGATATAGAGGATTTTGATTACGAACAAGTAGATAATGAGAATTTCGAGCCAGTAGCGAAAGGTGTACTTACCGCGGGAATTCAGATTCGTAATCTTAAAAAAACATACAAGACTGGTTTTCCACGAAGAACGGTAGGTTTCAGATATAAATTCCGCTACAATTCTATGCAGATTAACACCTCGTTTTTTTCATTACGACCGTATTATTTTATATTAGATGGTGCACGCTTTGAGAGGGATATCGCTGGATTTGTACAGAGGGCAAATAACAGCGTTGTTGGGGCACAATGGTGCTGGGAAAACCACACTCATGTCTATCCTAACAGGTACGAATTGTATCTATTAAGGGCATCCGCCAGTCAGAGAATAGAAAAATTTTTATTTGCATATTTTCATTCGACAACATCTCAAAAATGTTCGGTTAAAATTTTGGATTGAAATTCCTAACGGTACAGATTTTATAGGTCAGTTCAGGGGGATCACCAGTGTGACGGTCTTTAAATAGATGTTTTTTGAAGATGGTTTGTGAAGCAGGTATAATAGACAGAAATGTAATTTTTCTTTTAATTAATAATACTGTTACGCCGGGGTGTTTCCAGTGATCTAAAAAAAGAATACATTTTTTTTAAATCGAATAAACGCATAGAAAATAGGGCGCTCACGGGCAAGTCCCCGTCATTATACACGAACGCGCTCGGCGTCAAACTTTAAGAACGTCTTTTTTTTTTAAACAATTGTTCACGCACTGTCGCCACAATAAAAAATGCAATTCTTAACCGAATCTAAAAATTCAAACGGGATTCTACTCGTAATTAGACTGGCTTCCGCGCTACCCTCGATTACGAATTTTCATACACTCAAATTTTTTTTACGAAACATTTTTGTGCGAAAAAACCCATGTTTCGGGGACCCTATTGTTTAAACATTTGGTAATCATCGCCCAGTTGTTTCTTAACACTGCCTGAGGGTGAAGCGCGATAACGACACATGTGTAATTAAGGAATATCTTTGGTTATTTGGTTTTGGATGATCCTGTCCAAAGTTATCGTGACGCTAGTGCAGGCCAGTTTTTTTTACAACAATGCAGCACGCAATGCATATCAGAGGCAGGGGTGGGCAAAAATGAAATAGAAAAATTGTTTTATACTCTACATTTGTAGCAGAATAAAGTGCAAAAAGTTTTAGACCCACACATTGTATACTTGAATCTAGAAAAAATCATAAAAGTCACCTATGTTTTCGCGCGATTTGACCGGCGGATGCCCTTAACGAGGAAGCGTATCCATTCCTGTTTCTCATTATGCACTTCTCGATAGGTGTTACAAGCGCGACAGAGGGAAAGGTCGTTATAAATGGTCAAAGCATTACCAAACACCTGGAATCCATTAGAAAAGATCTGGGATTATGCCCGCAAGAGAACATGGTCTTCCCCGATTTGAATGTATTCGAGCAACTGGAATTCTTTGGCTTGGTAAGTAATTTAATACGTACTGAACAATGTTGATCATCGATAAAAATGCATGGTAAATTAAATGCCACGTGGCATTTTAGCTGAAGGGTGGAAATAGAACGAAGAAAGAAATCGAACAGAATATTTACGTGCTGTTGGATAAATTGAAATTACGCGATAAGAGTAAGGCTCTTCCAAGTACATTATCCGGAGGTCAAAAGAGAAGACTGTGTCTTGGGATGGCCCTCGTTGGTGATGCTAACGTAAGGATTTATTGCCGTTAATATATTTATTCTTTTAACAAAGATAAGTGCATCAGCCGGCAATTTATTACGATATTTTATCTAGACTATAATCTTGGATGAACCAACGTCGGGAATGGACCCTGAAACTAGAAGGGACATATGGGATGTTATACTTGTAATTATACACGTACACACATATTTAGACTAATACGTGGTTGATTATATTTATACGTTAATTAATTTTTTCTAGAAAATAAGAGGGAAGAAAACAATCTTGATTAGTACACATAATATGGAGGAGGCTGATGTACTTGGAGATCGAATTGCTATTGTACACGGAGGCAGATTGAAATGCTATGGCACGTCGATGTTTTTAAAGAAACAATATGGTTAGTCAGTGTGCTACTTAAAAGTTTGTATACACACAGTACCGTAATATGTACATACTAAGCAGAATATTCTTTCACTTTAGGCTATGGTCATATAGAAATTACACTATCAACTAAATCATGGTGCAATTCAGAAAAAGTGATAAATAAGTTCGATCCAAGAACGCAGCAAATAAGCGTGGACAGCGAAAAGATTGTGTTAAGCGCACCAAATACTGAAACATTACCGCAGTCTCTGGATAAAGTAGAAAGCCAGAAGAAGAAAATGGGGGTTACAGGGATCAGTGTGTCGCTCATCACCTTGGAAGAAGTATTCTTAAAGTGCGTTATTCCTCAACTACATTTCCTTCTCGTTTAATAAAATTTATAAAATAAATAAATATGATTTATCGGTCATTTAATTTTTCAGAGTCATTAAGAAAGAAGACAATGGGAAACATTTAAATGAATTATTCTGCCCCCCGTCGCAGAGGGTCGAAGGGTGGAATTTACACGTGCAGGCAATTCTGGCGTTGTATCACAAGAAACTCACCTATACCAAGAAAAATTTAAGTAATACATTATTGACAGTAAGTGTCGAGGCAGTATTGGGAGTAAAGTAACAAGGAGAAATGTTTCCAAGGATTCGGATTTCAAATTAACTATGATTATGATTTCTTTAGTTGTTCTTCCCAATCTTATCGATTGTGCTAATGGCCTTGAGTTATGACACACCCAGTGACTCCACAAACATATTTCCATTGAAACTTGATATGTATAGACATCCGAAAGTTTTATATTCAAGCATTAACACAAGCTTTGGTACATACTACAAACACACAGTAGAAAGTTTCGGTGGATATTCGGAAGAAGCGGCACAAAATACAAGCGTTACGAATGGCAAGTACTTAATTAACTTAATCTCTATCGCGAGATGTCGCAAGATTGTCAGAAATTCATAGTAATTTTATCTTTTCAGCCTTACTGGATCATTCTATAGAAAACATTGCCGAGTATCGTAATAATTATGTTGTTTCCGCAGAATTTAATATTTCTGACGGAATTTTATACGCTAATGGCTTTTATTCTAGCATCGCGCTTCACAGCGCGCCATTAACTATGAATCTTTTATCGAACGCATTGATCAAAAGCGTGGCTGGCGACGCGTATTCTATTCGCGTTTCCAGCCAACAATTACCAAACAGCCTTTCCGCGATGGCATTATACATGCCAGAAACGGAGTCGTTGTCGAGAGTGTTGACGTTCTGCTGTATCTTCTTTCCCACTGTCGCGCTTTTCGTCGTGCATCCCTTCCAAGAAATGGAAACCAAAGTGAAGCAGCTTCAAAGGATGACAGGCGTTTCGTCCATATCGTATTGGTGCACTATGATTACATTTGACATTATAATTCTCACAGCATCTGTACTTATTATCATTCTGGGATTTTACGTGATGGATGTTATCTTGGATATTCGCTTGTATTACAGGACAGAAATATGTAAGACAGCGAAGGGAAATATCTTTACGCTCTCCGGTTTACGCGAATGTGAAAATGTTATCGTTTTATTGCTTTCAGTGACGATGATATTACTGCTGTTGCTATTCGGCATCAATTCCCTATTGATAACATATATCTTCAGTTTCTCGAATAAATCGAGAAGCTCTGTTCTAACTATGTTGAGTCTCGTACCCGTTGGACTTGGTAAGTCAGTTTGCTTTATTAAACATCCCGCTGATTAAAATCGTGAGAGAAATGGCATTAATTGGTTTCTGTGTTTCAGTTCTGCTCCAATTTCTGCTGCACGAAGTGATTCATAGTTTCGAGAACTTGAAAGTTCTACACGCATTCCAGAAGAGATTATTTCGCCTGATACCCCATGTTAGCCTGTTTCACGGTCAGCTGTCTTTCTTCGAGGTAGCTTTGCAAAACTCGAGGTGCCGTCGATTACCGAACCGTTTGCAGGATGTAGTTTGCCTTGGTTTCCGGGATATTTGTTGTGGTAAGAATACATCGCCAATCTATGTTTCTTCCACTATACGTATAATTACTGACGAGATATGCTCGATTTGTAGGCTTAGAGTGCGCAGATGGAGTCTGCAAGAAGCAGCTTCCTTACTTTTCCAATTCGGATAAGGACCTGAGTTTAGTGGAATGCGTCGTGTATTTGTCCGTCACTCCTTTAATATATTTTGCTTTACTTATTATGTTAGAGGAGGGGTTATTTAACAAATTATACGTCAGAATGTTTGGGCAAGGTTTGAGAAATGGCTGCGAAATAATGGACGAGCAAGTGAAAAAGGAGAAGCATATGGTGGCGCTAGAGATGAGGAAGCTGAAAGATCGTGGTACGATGTCTTTAAGAATCAGATTTATTTCTTTAAATACCTGTATTGGAAAAACAACTGGATATGATACGCGACACATTTAGGTATGAGCAACGGAAACGAAAAGGGCAGAACAATCTCTGGCATGGATTCCAACATTTTAGAGAGCCCAGGGAACAACGACGACGACAGTCTATTCTTAGTTTACGAACTAAGCAAACACTACGGAAGGCTAACGGCCGTGCAAGAAATCAGTTTCCGGGTAAAGCAACGCGAATGCTTTGGATTACTCGGCGTGAATGGTGCTGGAAAAAGCACCACCTTCAGGATGTTGACTGGCGAAGAGATACCGGCTAGCGGTGCCATGTACTTGGGAAGATCGGAAATTCATACAGATAGAAAGAACGTAATAATACTGAATTTACATACATAATACTCGAGCGTGTACCGCGTTTCTATCTATATTTTCTATGCTGTGCCTGTAAACACGATGTTCTCCGCAGTATCTGGCACAAATGGGATATTGCCCGCAAACAGACGCGTTGCTCAGTTCCTTGAATTCGTTCGATCACTTGCGATTGTTCGCCTTGCTCCGCGGCATACCCAAAGCGAAGGTAGACTTAGAAGTGAATAAATGGATCAATCGACTGAGTAAGCAACGCGAGTATTAAATTTAATTCGAAGAATTATTACGCAGATAGTATAGATACGTGTGTCCTTTCAGACTTGAATGCTTGCATGTCTCAGCCGAGCGGTACGTACAGCGGGGGCAATAAAAGGCGTTTAAATATCGCGATGGCGCTTATCGGGAATCCAACTCTTGTTCTGCTGGATGAGCCAACAACTGGCGTTGATCCCGCGGCGAGACGGTCGCTGTGGAATATACTTCAGTCGTGTCAAGCAATGGGACAAGCCATTATACTTACTTCTCACAGGTATTTCACTCGACGCGGTAGTTAATATTATCTAGAAAGCTGTGCCTCCGTTTGTATAAAAAGAAATATATCCGTAATAGCATGGAAGAATGCGAAGCTTTGTGCAACAGGCTAGTCATTATGGTGAAAGGTCAATTGGTTTGTATCGGCGCTAGTCAAGAATTGAAGCAACGATTTGGCGCCGGTTACGATATTCACGTTAAATTGAACCCGAACCGAACGGACGATGATGTCAGCAGTATTAAGAGAATCATCGAGGCCTCTTTGCCGTGTGAAATCCGAGACGAGAATTTGGTAATAATTCTAGGATAGCTTGCTATGCCTGCGGGTGTACCTTTGAAATTCTCACGTAATCCCATTGCTCGTTTCGCAGGGTCTACTTGCGTACCACGTAAGTAATTCTGGAACCACTTGGGAATTAATGTACAGTACAATAAACGATTTGAAAGGGCGATTCAGCTGCATCGAAGATTACGCGGTTTTGTCGGCCACGTTAGAGCAGCTTTTCATTCAGTTCGCCAGGGGAACTGAATCGACAGAGCAAGAACAGCCTGCTGTAATTTCTACTGCCCGCGCAGAAATAGTGTAAACAGTACTATAACGACGGGCTCGCCTTTATAAACTACGTTTCCTCGAAGGCTTTGGCAGCGCGCATTTATAAAAAGTATTATTATGCACGTGTATATATGCATGTGCAGATATATAAGCTATAACGTAAATTATATAAATTCCAGTTTTAAAAGACATGCATATTATACATAAATATGATATAATTTATTTTTGTAAAATATATTGAAGAATTGAGTTGTAACATGTGTGTTATAATAGTTGGCTGGCGAATAAAGCGTGGTCGAAAGCTACTTTCGATCTATAACCAACGTTATTACGAAGGGGGGCAATAATGCCGTTCGAATACACGAGGTATATCCGATCAATTGCACAGGGAAAGGAAACAACGATATAAATCTCTCACTCACTCGTGTTTTGTATAAATAAAAAAGTTACGTATACGATATGTTCTTATGTACATAAGTCCGCCTTTAGATGAGATTGTTGTAATGGAGCAAAACTGATCATGTAATACGGAATGACTCTTACGATGTCGTTGTCTAGTAGTGGTATCCACCCGAGCTTGTCTGATACGAATTTGGACCTTGATAGCCGCCGCCGCCGCTGCCGCCGCCTCCTCCTCGACCGCTAGCACCACCTGCACCGCCACCGCTACCTCCACCGCCGCTGCCGCCGCCGCCGTTTCCTTTTCGGAAGATTAAAAAAATGACAACAATCTAAAAAATTCAGAGTACAAAGGTTTATTAAGGGGGTATTCTCGTCTAGAAGGCCAATTTTTTGCCTTTCTTTAGTGACTACGCACAAAAAAACTACACAGCTTTCACCGATGAGCGTTATCCACGCGTATTTATTAACATTTCACTTAGTGGTAACAAAAATTTCAGCCATGTATAATAATAATTAATGGAGATATGGGTCATCTCGTAAAGAGTGTGCAAAAAAAAGTTGCCTCATGGTGCATACGATTCCTGTTGTTCCGCTGATCCAAAAGGAAAAAACCAAAAGGATTCTTAATCAGTAAGAGAGTGGCTATAGCCGGTAGCAGATTTATGAGAAAAAATTGAAAATTTACAAAATGGCGGGACTTTGAGTTTAAACGCATCTTTTCCGTGTTTCTTTTTTCGTCTTTAAACAGCCTTAACTTTGTGGAAAAAAAATATTTCGGCTGGATTCTGCTTCCGGCTAGAATTGTGTTTCTCTGAAGGTGTAGGAAAAAGATGGATCAGATAGGCCCACTAGGAGTTGAGATATCGTGAGTACCATCATGAAAAATACCATTTTGGAAAAACCCGTATCTCCATTAATTATTATATACAGGTGAAATTTGTTTACAACTTAATGAAATGTTAATAAACACGTGTGGATAATGCTCATGGGTAAAAACTATGTGGTTTTTGTGCGCCGTTCTTAAGGGGGGGTTTCGGTCTAAAAATCGATTTTTTTTTATTTCATTTTTAGATTGTTCAACCTTTTAGGAATACGTGTTTAAAAAGATTTGTTGAAATTCGTAAAATTCCCAACGTTATAGGCATTTGAGTAGCGGCAAATACATGGGCAACAACGGGCCACTCGGCGCTCACGTAAAACTTTAAACGCGTTTATCTCGAAACAGTGTTCTCAAAATCGGTGGGACCTGTATTTCCAAAAAGTTATTATCCGATTCGACTGAAACTTTTTTATTTTGAAGAATATACTTCTGGCTAGAGGGGAAACCAGAAAAATTACAAAACATTGAAAATTTATCATTTTTAATGTCGTTGAAAGGACGAAAAATATAGGGAAAAAGTGATTTCAAACTTCAAGTGTCGTTATGTTCTAAAAAAATATCATTCATATTCTTCAAAATAAAAAAGTTTCAGTCGAATAAGATAATAACTTTTGGAGATACAGGTCCCACCGATTTGGATGAATTTTTTAACGCCTCGACTTTAACGACTCCCCAGTGCCGTTTGCAATGATTAATTATAAAACAAAAAATATATTTCTATAATTTAAGACATCCTTAATACAATGCAAAAAGTCCCATTAAATTATATATAGTAGTTTTCCTTTAATTAATTCCAAAAGATCGCCTATTTTTATGGACTCTAGACCGGAACCTCCCCTTAAAGGGGATAGAGTATTTTGTCCCTCTAGACGAGTATACCCCCTTAAATAGATGTTATCAATGAATCATACCGTAACCACCGCCTGAAGGGTATCCAGGTCCACCACTGCCTGAAGGATATCCGGGTCCACCACTGCCTGAAGGGTATCCGGGTCCACCACCACCGCCGCCACCCCCGCCGCGTCCACCACCACCTCCACCTCCGGAGGTGTCTTGATTTTCGCCTCTAGCCTCGGCAGCAAGTGCTAGTTCGACGCCTCGTTGAATTTCTGGCGGGATCGGGGGTGGAGTTGGAAGATGAGCTCCTTGCGGATGGAAACCTTCCTCGTCCGCGGTGTAACTGACGCTGTACTGTACACCATCCGGTCCAGTGTACGAATATGATCCACTCACCGCTTCTCCGTTACCTGTGGAAAACAACGCGCGTGTGTGTGGATGTTTGAGGCAACAGGCAGTCGAGCGTATTGCATCACGTCGTAGCGAGCATTTTTGCAGGCTCTCCAGCTAGTTAGGAGCGATCATTGTTCGGTAATTATTCGTCACGCATTGGATCGGCAGTCGAAATAAAGGTGGATGAAACGTCGATGGCCGGAGATAGCCCAGTGTGCCAGTGAAACACACTTGTTAGTGCGTTTCAGAGATGGGGAGCATAATAAGGCTTGGGTGGAAGCCACATTTTAGGAGTTGCAGCCTTATTACGTTCACCGGTTCCATTGTGAAGCGGGCAGGTCCGAGGCCGAGCGCGATGATGGATAGGAATTCATAACACCGCGAAATGGCAGCGACGGACCGCGAAGAAAAGGAACACGGGATGTCGTAGTTGAGAAACGAGAATGGCCCTGATCTCACCTTGCTGATGACCCGTTTCCTGCGCGCTGATACCATTTCCTGTTTCGTAGCTGAATTGGTAGTTGCCATCGCCGCTGTTCTGATTATCGAACGAGACGATGGGTATCTCCTGGCCGGCGCCGGGGCCCCCGGGTCCTCCTGGTCCTCCGGGCCCTCCTCTTG
This sequence comes from Andrena bucephala, assembly GCA_947577245.1. Taxonomy (NCBI): domain Eukaryota; kingdom Metazoa; phylum Arthropoda; class Insecta; order Hymenoptera; family Andrenidae; genus Andrena; species Andrena bucephala. The sequence continues at coordinate 33,179,049 of OX387717.1, read as the reverse complement.
GGCCACCGCCGCCACCACCACCAGCTAACAAATAAAATCTAATGCTCAGTGTTGGCCCTTTCGCGTCACGCGTTACTCTGTCTTTCAAATATTGCAATTGCGGAGTAGAAAGCTTTCCCGATACATTGCCCTATCGTCGTTCCACAACGATCTTCTTCCACTATCGTACTTCGATACTCGCGCGAGATTTTCAGCTAAATTTTCACTTGCCAGTTCGAACCTGGAACCGAAAGCGTTTCTTCCACCCTGGGAATAATCGAGTTTATGTCGATCGGCGTGCGTGCGCAATCTGGCGTCGCGTTACGCCACGGCGAGAGAAATCCGGGAATGTACCCGAGATTAATTCGTAATTGAATGGAGCGTAATTACTCGGTTCGTCGCGACGCTGTACAAAGAGCACGACACGAGATGTTCCGATGTTCCTATTTTCGCAACCGCGTACATTCTCACCAACTTCGAATCGTACTTAAGCCGCTCTTACCGAGAGCACCGTTGCGTCTTCATTAGACGAGTGCCTCGGGGGATAAAGTGATTAGCTATTTCGCGTTAGCGGTTTTCACTTTTCTTTCGTGCTCATTTAGTTCCTAATTCCACGGCACACATTACGTATTTCATGCAATACGAGCGACAAGTGTCTCTCATTGCGCGACTTCTTCTGTTCCTCCCTAAGCGTGGTAACATTGGGCAACTTTATTCTGTAAGTTCGCTCGTTGCGAAGCTATCTAATGCGTCGCACTTTAATTCTCCCGACAACTATATCTACTATAATGACACATCGGCGACTATTCGTGAGGATTTCTCCTTGCAAAGAATTTCAATCGTATCGACGAAACTCATATATATATATAAAGGATAATATTGCCTTTTAACGAACCTCAGTATCCCCGCGCATTACGTTAAACGCTAACGTGCAATAGTTAATAATAGTCATTACTGTATCGTACAAGGTACCTCGGGTGAAATGTTCGAATTGCGAGGTACGGTAATTTGCCGCAGGATAATCAATCTTACGGCCCAATTTCTGGGGGATTATAAGTTACTGCAAGATTCTAACTTACGACCACCATATCCACCACTGCCGCCGCCTCCACCGAAGCCGCTACCTCCTCCGCCGCTACCTCCTCCGCCGCTACCACCACCGCCGCCGCCGTATCCACCGGGTCCTCCCGGTCCACCCGGTCCGCCACCTGGTCTCCCGGATCCACCGTGCCCGCCAGGACCCCCAGGCCCTCCGAATCCTCCAGGCGTTCCGGGACCACCGGGACCCCCAGGACCACCAGGTCCCCGCTTCGGAGCTTGGATCAAGCCCGCTCCTCCTGCGGTGCCCGCGTTCCCCGGGGGAAGATATGTGTTTTCAAGCCGAGCCGCGTAACACGTGCCGACCACGGCCAGTAATGCAACAGCGAGCTGTTAAAATTTATGCATCTCGATTATTCTTAGACATTGAGATAACGCGGATTTCTTATACCGTCTCACTGACAGAATTCACCGAGCGCACTTCGCGTTGTTTCACCAACGTCGATCGTTACCGGAAAATACGGGTATGAGAATGCGAGAGCGAATCTCCCCGGAGCTATCAAATTGCTCGAAAGAAGCCGCGTTAGGAGCAGCGTGCGAAGAACTTCGGCAAGACTCGCGGAATTCGACACACTAGATCCGCGCGGCCCTTGCAGGGATCGGGACTCGGGATGAGAAGCGGAGGCCGGCCGGTCCGGCACCAGCCGCGGGCTAACGAGCGTATTGTAGATTCGTACCGATCTCATCTCGCTGGTGAACTATTCGGTATGTTTGAAAAATGGAGCTTCTCAGGTGATACTGGTCGCACAGCGGTACGTTCTATCGCCAAACGACGGCAATAATTGGTCTGTGCAGATTCAGGTCGAAGCAACCGTGCTTATATACCGATCCGTGCCGGAGGATCGTCTTCCTCCCACCCACCAACGAAAGAAGAGTGCTGGTCTCATCGGGCCTGGTGAACACCCGGTGCCGTGCCGTGTCCCTCGGCGAAGTTCGCCAACGACGGAGAAAGAGTCGCACGGGTAGAAGCAGGAGGGCGTCCGAGGGAGAGGGCGGGCTGTGGATGAGCTCCTTCGTCGGAGGTAAGAGACGTGGGATGAGGGGTGATTGCGCAAGCCGGGTGATACAGATCGACGGGCACCTCTGGTCGGACCTGAAGGTCGGCTAATCGGGTCGACATGAAAGTGAACTGAGAGATCCCTGGTCGTGTATGAGAGCATAGACGGGCGAAGGGGCGACGCGCGTCTCGGTCACCACCAGAAAAAAAAAAGAAGAGAGGTCCCGGCTAGGGAAAGGGTATTCGCGAAAGAAAAAAAGAAGAAGGAGAGTAAGTACTGGCCGCGGGGATGCGGGTTAGCGGTCGGCGCGTCTCTATGATAGCTTTGGATTGCGTCGTAGGCGCGATCCAGCATGCGTACGTTCCTCCTTGTAATTATATCGGTCGCTTCGCGGCCGACATCGCGGCAACGGCATCACGGGGTCGCGGCGGCGTCGTCATCATCATCATCATCATCATCATCCTGGCCATCATCCAGGATGGATAGAATGGCTTATAGAGAGCAATGCGCGCTCCGCAACCGCGCGCGATCATTGCGCAACCGGGTGCGTTGCGCATCTTCGATCGTGTACTGTAGTGGCCGATATGTAATGTGTGTGTGTGTGTGTGTGTGTGTGTGCGAAGGTGTATGTAGACGAGAGGCCGCTCCAAATCGTTGTCCTGAGCGTTACCGATTGGCACGTAACTCGCCGCTTAACGATCCCCTTCGGGTCACCGTACTCACGCTCCGAGGCAGAGGCAGAGGTAGACGCAGCATCGACAGTGATCGCTTCCCAATACCCGTCTTTCTTTTACGTCTGCTTCGCTTCGAACTAGAGTTTCCAAAGATCTCCAGTCGCTTCCTGATTCGGTTCACCGGTGGATATATCGTGAATCGAATCAGTATCGCGGTCTCTATGGAACACTCTCATCTAATGCCTTTTCGAGCAGAGACCAGGTTAAGGGTAAGGGCACAAAGACATGCCGCGGACTCATTGTCAGCCAGATGAGTCGTGATTCCCGTTGCTAGACGCTCTTCTATCGAAAGCTTCTACATGACGCGGATGGTTTTCACGCGTTGTCTACTATCCCACGTGCTTCATCTAAAGGGCGAGTGAAATGTTTTACGTAACCGGTCATGCTTTCTTTCTATAAGATTCATAATAAGCGCCTGCGAAAGAAAGTTCCTGAACCGATGAGGTAATCCAGCTCACTCCCCGAACGAGTTACCTTAGAATGCTCTTCGCAGTTATGTAAACCCTTCGATTCCCAACATCGATTTATGGCCTCGAAATGTCTCGAGGATTTTTTAATCCAGCGATCCGATAAATCTGTTGCCGCGGCTGAAATAGAACAAAGTGCAGAAAGAACGTCGGATCTTTCGGTCGAAGGAGTCTCTTCCTGCAACCCATCTCTCACGCGTCCCTGCCCGTTTCTTCCAGCTTCCAGCGCTTTCGAAAGTCAAGAGAGATTAAAGCTTCGCTGGCTAACGCGCGAGATCGACTGACCCGATCCATCGCCTTGTTTGCTCCGCCACTAAATCCTTCAAATACAGTTCTGACAAGCGTCTGGCGCAGCCGACACCTGGGGTTTTAATACAGTTTATCTAAGCATCGATGGTAATAGATTCTGCGGTGGGTTACACGGTCAGGCTGCTCGGCCGGCGAAACGGCATAGGCCAGGAATCGGGTGAAACAGTTGGACAGGATACAGAGAGCAGCGTGATTTGATGATCGATAGGATCGGTTCGCTGCAAGCCGTTCGAATTAGCTGATGCCGGGGGTGCGGCTCGCGTAAAAAACAGGGCGATCGTGAGCCGGAGCCTCGATAATAGGATACCATGACCGTTCGAGACAATGTACCCCGCTCGGAGAGTTACCGTGATGCTTTCTAAACGGATCGAGTCACCGAACGTACCGATACGCTTTGAGAAGACCCAGCCCTTTGCCATGCTATCCGCGCATTCATCTATCTTGCTGCTCGTGTTATGCCAGAGGTGAGGTTCACCGGAGAAACACTTCTCGAAGAGCTGTTCCGCCACGGTTCCTCTAGCTTATGGTGCTGTTTGACGGTGGGCGCTGCCGCCAAAAAAGGCTCGCGCATGAGACGACGGGAGAAGAGTTCCTAGATGGGTAATAAGCGTCCCATGCTCCGCCGCATCCTTCCAAACGCAGACACCTGATCTCCGCGGCGAAGCCCGAATAAGGAGCCCCGATGCTTTGCAAAATTAACATCCCCCCCTGTTCGCCGAATCCACGGGAGAAAATACCGTTCGTCGATTTTTTTTAACCCTCCGTCGTTATTTCGTTATTATTTCAGCAATATTGTCTACGCTCGCGCTCCTCCAGGCTCCGCCGTAATGGATTAAGAAACACTCTCCTAATACAGCTGATTGGATGGCTAATTGCTGTTATGTACGTGGCGTGTTACCTGTACGTGTAAAGAGAAATGATTCCGTGCCACCCGTGGGCTCAACATATTCCCGTAATCAGAATAATCAGAGGGCACAATTCCAATCAACTTTCTCCGTGGTACAAATTCCAGGCAAACAAGACACGAGACGGATCGCGGAAGCGACTCACACCTCGTTATTGAATAATGATCGCGAAGACGGAGGCTGCACGCATAATGCCTCCTTCCAAGCCGCTTCTCTTTTGCTTTCTTTGTTGCAAACTGCGCCGCGCGCGGATCACCCGGAGTCTAGGATGTGGACTGAAGAGGACAGAGGTGTGGATTATTTCGAAAGAGCCACGCCAGGGATCGATCTAGGGGAAAAAAGTCTGCGGTCTTGTACGCCCTGACGCAACGAGACGCGACGAGCGTGGACGTTCGCGACGATATCAGGGAGGACGGCCGAGTGGACGAGAGCGCGTTTGCCGAAGCTATCTTCTTGCAATTCCATCCAGCCTGACGCAACACGACGATACTCGGGCATCGGAATTTCTAAATACGTGCCGCTACTTTCATCCCGGATACCAACAGCACGGCACCGCCGAGATAATGCTCTTGGTTTACGATAACGTGTAAAATTTCAACGTCCCTGTCTGTGTACAGTGTACACAGCGCGCTGTTCTCCGCTGTGCCCTCGGGGTACCGCGCGGGCACAGTCGGGCGCAGTGGAGAACAGTCTTCAGGCTTCAGCGAAATTGTCTCTTGCCGATCGAGCCGTCCGCGTCATCCCACGCTGTTGGGCTTCAAAAATTTATCGCGATATTTCTACCCAGGTATCAATTGCAGCCGATTGCGATCGCGCGACGTAACGTTTCTCGATTTAAGAGAGGATCGCTCTCGCGAGAGGAAGAGCGACCGAGTGAATGGGTGGCTACGGTAGCGCTCAGCCTTTTCTCCTACCTAGCCGAGCCGGGGAAAGAAAATATAGTTCAGACCGGTTGCATAATGGAACGGAGGCGCATCACATTGGTTCGACTCGACGCCAAGTACTTTGAGAATCCACGTTCGGAGTAACAGCGAACGTCTCTTCTCCACCGTCAACGATGACCTTTGCAATTGAAGGCGCAGAGCGGCTGGTGTAAGCGTGTAACAGCCGTGCTCGCTCAGGGTAGGGGTGCTCTAATGAATATCTATACTCTCTACACTTCGAAACAGCCCCGGGGCCATGGAGGTGGATGATCCAATTTCTAGGAGTTTGTAATGTGTACATGCATATCGGCACCCGGACTCATAGACCCGTTCGCCTTGGATGCCGGCGGATATAAGGGCAGATACCTCGGAGTGTTAGCGCAGAACCGCGCGCGACGCCTGACATCTTACGTGAAATTGACTCGTCCGATCTTACGACAATTAGACAGGTTAGGATGCACCGTATTCACTTTCAGACTTTCCAGTTTCCACTGGCTGCCAGGAATAACGCAGACTTACCAGCAGGACGCGCGATAAATAACGCCGCTAACGAACCAATTAACATTTTAGCAATGAGTATCCAATCGTATGGGTTTAAGTGGCGCAACCCGAGTCCTGCAATTAATATAGAAATTCGGGAAATGGTTATGTCAGCGAGATCGAAAGGTTCTCTAGGAGACACGTTCTAATTAGTTACATCTAATTAATTGAAGGGACGCCAGTGGTTAGGACAGATACATAGCGTTCCTGTATAATTTCACAAGAATGTTAATTAGGTAAAAGTAAGTGATTGCGCGACTCCTTGCGGAGACTGTTTTTATGAAGAGTAACAGACCTTCAATTCTGCTCTTGTTTGCGGCTAACTTCGTCCGTGCGAAATCGTTTTCCCTCGTAGTTGTGTAATAGTGCATTCTTTCGTGGCGTTGGATGACACACTCACATTCCTTGAATATCACCTACGATACCCCGTTTATAAAGAGCTATACTGCCCCGAAGGATAGCTCTTTTGCAACGCAATTACTACCCGCGGTTTCTAATGCAGATAATCGATTAAACACTCTTTCACAACTAATAACATGATTCGCATTATTATTTCGCGAATTTCTTCATGTTTCTCGCGTTTACGGACACGTAGTTGAACCTTCTATGTATTTGAATGTGAGTCTCAGGATGGCCAACGTATTATTTTATGCAAAATAAAGTTGGCAACGTTTTATTCCATCAGCCATCTTCCAGGACTCTTCTGAACTACTTGGAAACTTGCGCCACACTTTCGAACGATTCGAATGGTTACCTACAGTTCTTGCAGTTAGGCGACAAAGTGAAAGCTTCGGTTGTTTGTAGTCAGATATATTATTCAATGTAATTGTTTGTTATTATAAGAATAAGAATATTATTGGTTCAGGATGGAATAAGATTCGAACGCTTCTAGCGGCAAGAATAGAAACTAAACGTTACATTTGGTAATAAGGAAACCTGAGTGATCGTATGTTTATCGACCGACACAATCTCCCATAAAACTTCAGGCTTGGTGTATCCTGTACCAGCTTGTCTGTGGTAGAACGTAAGAACCGTTATGGCCAGCATTCGTTAAAGTATTCGGTTACCGAAATTCAAGGATCCAGTGATTATACGAAACGTAGCCCACAGCCAGCCATGGAGGAGGAACAAACGTATGGGCACGCGAACAATGTTCTCCTATTTCGTCTCGCTCTTTCAAATAGTTTCAAACGCATCGCGGAATCGGTGAGGTGAGTAACGTTCTTTCGAACAAGTCGAGTGTGATTCTGGTAAACCTGCAGAACCTTCTGGTTGTCTACAGTTTCTATAAAACCATTTAAAACGTAGGGTTCTCGGTACTATGCTGGGCGACGTAAGGGTATAGTGTATGTTAGGAACTTGTTTGTAGAGGTTATGGGTATTCTCGCGTGTAATCCCGACGCATGCTATTCTTTTGGACGTTTCGTCACGCATGCGCGACAAGTTCGTTCGCAATTTCGAATTTGTAACACATTCCTTTGATCTTTTAATTATAAGCATTTAATATCTTTAATAGTATGTACACAGAATGAGACTGTATGCGAGAATGAAAACCGAAATAAGTGTGTCAAGATAGAATCGAAGACGGGAGTTCCTAAACACGTCAACGCGCGATAGACGAAGCGAACAAGACTTACACGGTTTATTGTTTATGAAAACATGGTTTGCTTTAGCCAGGGCGCAGTCGAATTTTAACCGTAGCGGGTTATGCTATGTCGTGTGTACGGCGTACAGTGACACGATAACAGTACTGCCACCGTAAAGTGTGTCAAGTACAAGTTGCGGTCAAGAATGCTGCTTTAATTAAGAATGAAAGCCCAAGGGAAGGCGGACACGCGGCGCATAGAGGAGCGGGTCTCGGTCTGTCCGAACTATTCGAAGCGTTGCTGTAATACGTTTTAGAGAAGCTCGATGGTTCGTTTATCCGCGGGCGTTGCGGGGAGGAGGGAGGGCCCGGGTCACCGATGACCCAAACGAGCTATGGTGTTACTCGATGTCATTGGCCTCTGTGCCTCGCATGTTAATTTGTCGGTGTTCACGTGGCCGCGCAATTCTCTGTTATTATTCGAGCGTGCCAGCAGCACGGTGCTCGCGGTCGATCTTCGAAATCGGTTCTTTCGGTTTCCGCTTCCCAGAAGCTGCCTCTCTTTGAAACCCAACACACCAGTTGACCTTCGAAGAATTCCACGAAGTGTTGGAGGAAACAAAGGGCCCCTGCCGCGGTCACCATGCTCAGCCATCGTTCGGCTGGCTCCATCATTCGTGCAGTGCGTGTCGCAGAGATCGCGCGTACATCTCCTCTCCGTTATTCTCACGTTGTGATCGCATTTATTGTTAGTGACGAACGTTACAACCCGCGTCGTCGTCTCACCTTCTCGTGCAACCAACCCGCGGTCGTATTTCTCACGCGCTCGTCAACCGCCTCGCCATTCTTTTAAACTAGTACTAGAATTTTTCTGCGTCGGGCTCGTAGAAACGGAAGTGAACGTTACGTGTCGGCGTGGAAAGTTGGTTTCATATTCCCGCTGAAGATCTTGGCTAGATCGTGGCGTATTGGAAGATAACTTCAACATTGCATACTCAACTAGGTCTGGACTTATGCAAATATGTAGCATCGATATCAAATTGCACCCGTCCCGGCCTGATTGAGTACGCGCGAGGCGTCCGACGAAGAATCGAAGGTGTGGCCTTCATCTTCCAAACTCTACGCGCTTCCCACGAGAACAATAACCGTTTTTTTTTTCACCTTGTATTCTTATGATAACGTTAACGACTACTGTATGTTGATAAATAAAGCTGCTCTACTTCCTAACATTTTTACGATTATTACGACTGCTTCGTAAATCCACCATCGGTGCACGGAAGAGTTCCAGAAATTGTGCAACATAATTACGTCTTCCTATTGTCTAATTATTATGATCCTATAAAACTAAACGTGGGTGTAGAATTTTGCTCGATAGTTACGCGGATTGGGACTTGTGCTTTGTTCGAGCGATGCTCACTCCTCGCACTCGAAAATATTGGAATCGCGTAAAAATTTTCTTTCAGCAAAGACGATTTCCTCAACATTCTTCCGATATTGAAACAAAAGCCGAACGTTGCGCACAAGTTACATAAAGCTATGACCAAGGCACTTGACGATAGCATGAACGAGGACTTAGAAGATATATTGAACGAAGGTAGTTTGCAGCCACTATTAGAAAAGGTATCAAAGCTATCCGACGCAGATACTTCCGTACACCAGGAGGCTTGGTAAGTTTTTCTATCGGGGGACGCTTTGTCAGCAGTTTCTTATTTTTTTATTTATATTATTTTCTTATTCTAGGAGACCACCTGGAAATGTAAACTTCCATATACGATCTTTGGACGCGGAAAGGATCAAGGATGCAACTGAAAAATTAGCGAAACGGGTGCACGAAATGGAAGAGGAAAATGCAGCCTTGATAGGGGAAATTACAGAGAAGAGATCGAAAATATCCGCCTTACACGACAATGTAATACGATCCTTGAATAGGTCGCCGATCGCCATAGACCGGCTAGAAAAACGCTTGGAACATTTGGAAATGTGTCTAAAGTTACTAGACCATGAGTAATTAATTAACCAGCGCTTTAAGAATTAAGAGTGAGAAGCGAACAAATGCGTGTCGAACAGAATGTCTTGGAACGAGCGATTCTTGTACCTAATCACAATTTTATTAAATTACTACATGTAACATTTTATAATCGAAACAATATAAATAATTATCATTTTGCTACACATTTTTCATTAAATCTTTTCATTAGAAACGTTGGTTTTTGTGTTCCTAGGATCGCACAGGACTGCGTTTATTCTTTTCTTCAAATCTTGCGTTATATTTGGCCTTTCCATTATTCTTTTCAGCTTTCTTATCATAGCGGCGTTCTTCTTCTGCACACGAAAGTTTGGGAAAATTTAATCAAGTATATTAATGTAATATAGAATTTGAAGAGTACTCGTACTTCTTGGGCTGTGATTGTTTTCCATATCTCTGCCAATTTTTTACTGTTTTCATCTGCAATCATCTTCATCTCTGTGAGTTCTTTTTTCAAGCTGTCCCTTTGCAGCGTTAAGAAATTAAACTGCTGATAATCAATTTCCGTGCGAGAGTTTACTTTGGAAACGCATTTTACGTAATTATCATGGAGGTCTTTCAATTCCTCGTTCACGTTTTCGTATTTCCTCTCGAAATTTTTCAGCATAAATAATCCTTTATCCTGCAACTGCATCACGTCGTCGATTTCAGTATCTGTAGACTCGCATTTTTTACGACATTCCAACAGTTTTAACTTGAGTTCTTCCATTTCTTTATCCATTTGATATAACCTCAAGGAATTTCGGTCTTGCTGCATCTCGTCGTTGATACTTTTCGCTTCGGATTACGTTTGGAACGCTGGATTTTTTTTTGCTATGATCAAGAAACTTTTCATTAACAACAAACATCGATACGTATCGGGGGAGAAGTAGAAAGAAAGTGCTCGTTATTATGGGAAAATACAGTACGAAAGAAATTTACTACGCACCGATTAATAACTTATCAATATTCCCGTTTACGTAAGTTATTTTATTTGGTTGTTTCTTTTAGCGTAGACTACCATTCGATTCAAACTAGCAACTAACATGGCTGAAATCGCGCCAAGCGATTCCCGCGTAAACGGCGACTGCTCGCTGATTGGCCCGCGCGAACCAATGGGATTATCCGTTTTTGCTGGTAACTGGTGAGAATGGTCGGTAGATGGCAAGAGCGTTAGCTCAGTCCCTGCTGCGCACCCGCTGTTCGCCATTGTATCGCGATTGCTGTTAAGTTTCGTGTTTGTGAGTGAGAATTGATCCGGTTTACCAAGTTCTGGGGCCTTTCCACGCATCACGTAAGTCGATAATCATGTTACGATGTAACGCTGCTTGCCGTACTGCCATCGGATTTCGCGTAATTCACGCGTTTACGCCGGCAGAGTGTTGGATTTCGATGGGAGGACGTGTACGGTTTTTAGGGTTAGTTTGTGACCCTCGCGCGTCGTCGGGTTAGCCCTCTTCCGTGCGCGTGGTCAAACCGCGTGCCAATCGCTGGAATCTTTCCTTTTTCCAACATTTTAGCGAGCTTCCGCGGAAAAATCGGTCGAAAGTGTTGGTGAATCATTGAGGTTATATGTCGGGCACGATAACGAACTGGCCGCTTTTCCAGCGGCGATACTACGCCGCAGAGTTTTAGGCGGACCGTGACTCGACATTGCAAGTCAATAATTTTCGGCCATGCCACGAGGCGTAACGTGTCGGTAGAGTAAATGTACCGTACTCTCTTGCTCGCGTGCGTGCACATCACGTACATACATACGTACACGGCACCGTTTCCATTCGATATCAGTTTTTTCGTAATTCATTGTTATAAGTGTTATCTTGCTCGATAAGACCGGAGCTTCCACACTGCCGCTAGCCGCTTTCAGACGCGCGCGTATCTTCATCACTCTCCGTACCCTGGCTATGTAACTGATGGCACTGATGCATTTCCATTTAGGTTAATATGTTACCGAGAAACCGTTAACGGTGTATGCTTGTTTTTATCTCGTAATTGGAATCCGATAACAGAATTCTCAAAATTCTTTCAGCGAGAATTTGTTATCTAACTTGTTATTCGATGCAGAGCGTATAAACACATGGAAAAAATGTCCCGTTACGAACGTGACACAATAGCTGCGTATCACGTGTTTACTTGCATCGTGCATTATCGTAGAAAAGCTATATAATGAAATAATGTCTGGAGGATACATTTATGATATTATGTATAACTACTCAAAGTACGTGCTAAACGATTGATTTATTGTGTGAAACGGCGCGGCGTTGCGCAATTTAAGTCGCTTGTGACCACGTTCGGAAGGAAATACGCTCCCTCTGTGGATGGATAGCGGTGTCATCCGTTAAGGTCACAGATTACCATTTTTCCATGTTAATCAATGCGACCTTAACTTACCGTATGTCTCGGTTAATAATTCTTTCCTTTCAACGTCGAATGTAGGTACATTTGCCAGCATTTAATAACCTAAGAAATTAGAACTTGACAAGTTTAGAACGTTATTTAGTAGGTATGTTAATATTTAAGAACAAATTTATTGACGAACGTGTTTGTACTCTACATTTATTCACTACTGCATCCATTTAGCAACTTATAATTACGGTTACGGATAGACAGGTATTACCAAGTCGATTAGGTGAATCCTAGTTTTACAATTCGACTTTAACACGCGCATTAGTTGCATTATTTCGTCAGCTACTGAAGCTGTAAATTACATACATTAAGGGCATTCCATTGTGCCATTTAATTGAATTTATACGCGCGTGCTTTTCGTGGAATTAACTTATCGTTAAACACAATTCTTTTATTTGGTGATAGTTGTTTTTTTTTTTTTACTACGAGACTTCTAGACCAGGAATGACGAAATAGTTCCAAGGGAAATACAACCAACCCCACGTCATTCTGGTCCGGAGAGGACGCGTGAGGAGGGCGACGGGTGGTGGGTGGGACGGTAGTTTGGGCTAGGTCAAGCCGGGTTACGGCGGGTTCAGGTAGGGGATCCGTCCGGTCGGGGGATGGCTGCAGGCAACGACACAGGGTGGGTGGATCTTCCCCTCCAGTTGAGAACAGCGGTACAACAAACCGTTACCGGGGTAACTGGTCGCTTGGGGTTGCCATCACAAAACTTTCCAACTTATGACTGCAAACATTAGCCGCGTGGCACACGCGCTATCGAGAGAGAAAAGCTGCGGAAGGGAAGAGAAGGGGCGGTTGTGGGCTAGGCGGGGGTGGTGGGGCCGCGTGAGTTCACACGCATGGCTATTGTCACGCGATCACGCGTGCTACCACACGCACCACCGTGTCACCGCACGGAAAACAATGGAAAAAGGGGGAAGGATGCTTGGTCGCCACCCTTGCTTCATTATTTTCGGGGGTGTATTATTTTTTAATGCCTGCTTATTTACCCGCGACACGATGTAATTTCTCCTCCGGCTCGTCTTCCCTTTTTCAGTAGGCCTGATTGACGCCTGTTTGTCTTCACGCTCGTGGCTAAAGCAGCAGGATGGAAAGCTGCGCGGCTAACAAGGGAAGATCTCAAACCCGAAAATTCAAAAAATTCTGAAACTTTGTGAATATGTAGGGTATTCCCACCTGATTACAAGGCAATTTTTGTTTGCTGTCCAAATTCACTCGAGGGGGGTGAAATCAACCCCTGAAAATTCGGCTATTTTCCGATTTTGTGTTATAACTCGCGAAATGTAAGAGATAGAAAAACAGTTTCAAGACAAAAGTTACTTCTTTTAATTAGATTTATCATTTGGTGAAAAATTTATTTTACAGTTCACGAGTTATAACACAAAATCGAAAAATAACCGGATATTCAGCGGTCAATTACACCCCCTTAGAGTGAATATGGGCAGCAAACAAGAATTGCGTTGAAATAAGGAGGAAATTCCCTACATATTCACAGTTTCAGAATTTTTCGAATTTCCGGGTTCGGGATGTTCCCTTGTAAGTCCACTTGAAATTTCCATAATTCGCGTTCTTAATAACATCTCGACGATCAAGGGTTCCTTCGTTTTCAAGGGAACACAAATCTTTTGAGAACCTGTTATTTAGTAAAGAAACAATGTACCTACCGCGCGATCGGATTTGACCTACACGTAACGATTGCCGCGTTGAAGGCACTTGGTTCGTGTTTACATAGCCGGTCGCGGCGATCGGGTGTTGACAATTAGATAGGCAGGGGCAGACGATTCGCAGAGAAGCAAAATTGCTCGTGGGTCGAGCAGTTGGAATCATCGTGACGGACGAAATGCTTACTATGCCTCTGTGTCTGTGTCTGTAATTACATGAGCGCGGCGGATGGCGTAATGCCATCCCACGTTGACCAAGGTCAGTAATAAGAGCAGTTTCACCGAGGAATAAAATGCAACGCGAGACGCAGACGCAAAGCGGAGGGCATGCGTCTGTTTCTGAATCTGAAAATCTCGAAATAATGAACTCGTACCGTAGAACTGGGAAATAGAATGTAAACATGCAAGCAGATTGATGCGGGCTTTAGGTTAATTGATTCTCAAGTATCGGCTCGGGTATGATAATATCGAAGCATCAAAATAATTGCATGGACTCGAGAGTGCGCGCATGGTCATGCGAATTAATTATTTCACTTGAATCTTAATTTGCATAAAGTGTCGGTTACTTTGGCCTCAATGCTTTCCAGTTTTTGCCGCATCCGACGTTGCAATGCCAGCTACGTGTTTCGTAATCCATCCCTCTTGCCCCCCCCCCCTTTTCTTATACAGGCATCGGTAAAGGAATAACTATGAATGGCAGAAGCGTTGCGTTGAAACGACTGTGCCCCGGCGCAATATAAACAGTTTTTATTTCTTTTAAGCAAAACGTGGTCGATCATTTTTTTGCGCAAACGTTCGGATGAAATATTTCACTCTGTCCACACATGTGGAATTTATACGGTTGCTTCGGTTTGATAAATTCCACTTTCATGTCGCGGGAAAAAGTATGTACAAGGATCGGTGAAAAAGGAATATGGCGCAGAGGGGGGCAATCGTTTGGATGCCTTATCGGGAGGATGGCCAGCTCGACGTCTCCCATTTTAGCGCGTAGTTTTCGAACCGTGTCGCTCGCTGTGCGAGTTTCACTTTACCTGTGAGAACAATTTCCTCGAACCACGTGGCTAACTGGAGCGCCACAAAAGTCAGCGAATCGATGACACATTTTTGTGCACGTCGTTGCGCTGCGTCATGCCCCTCTCGCCACCGCATCGCATCGTATCGCCTGCCACGAGTCAACCCGAAAGGAAAATTCTGTTTTCGCTGAAACACGCCAATTGCCTTCCTTGCGCAATCAAAGCGGTTTCCCATTTAGTCCCTAGGCTTTTCTTCGTTGCGAGGCGAGTGACGACATCCGCGATACCAACGCAAATAAAGTCATACATAGGACGCGTAAAACTGTTGTCCCTTTACGAAATTTTAGACAAAGACTATGTAACTTGCTTCGAGCCATTCCACTTCTCTTCGCGTGAAAATTCTCGGTTCAGCTATCGAGCTCCGCATGGATTCCGTTTTATCGATCCTCGGACGAGTGATTTGTTTACCGATGGCGTTCACACGATTCGGGTTTTGGAGGAAGAGATAGTAAGAGAAGAAAGGGACGAAGTTCTACCAGTTACGCAATAGTGACAGGTGTTTTTTTTTCGTTTTCAATATCATGGCTGTGCTGGACGAAATGGCACCCGTTACGCAAGCCGATGCTCTTACGGCATTACGTTGCCGAGATATCGGTCTAACGATGTAATAAAGCGAGGTCGAGGTGGTGTTCGGTGTACGAGTAGGTAACTCGAATTTTGCAATAGCTTTGAACGGTTGGCTCGCTTATGAGGAATACCAGGCGTTCCGCGGAATCTACGTAGGCAGTAGGGCACAGGAGAGAAAAGGAGGGTAGGGCAGAATTTGTGAAGGCCTGATTGAACGATGCAAGTCACGAGCCTCCTCTCCTCGTTAGCTGAGCAGACGCGAAATTTTACGGCGGCGGAGACGAAAGAGCCGTTGTTTTGTCCTGCCTGAAAAGTAAGTTACATCGTGCCCGTGAATATTCCAGTCGGTCGGAGCTCGAGTGCGTGCAGCGTTGCTCAAGAAAATTGCGAAAGCGCGCGCGCTCGCGCACTGAGTTTCCCTTTTTTGAATCTCCTTGCCATCGCCATCTCTTCTCTCTTGACTCGTAGTCCTTGGAAACAACCGCCTTGCCGCGACCGCCGTCCGTGTACTTTTACAACGATGGAATGCAGCGATTGCCGGTGTCGCTCGTTGTTGATCTAGGCCTACCGTTCGAGAATGCCGCGAATCGCATCCGCCGAGAATACGCTTGGCCATAGCTCGTGCTCCGCGCCGTAAACGCTCGCTGTATACGTTACATTCTCTCTTGCCGCAGCTTCAGCGAATTCCTGGCAGTCCTCGCCGTCCTCCGGCTGTTGCTGGCTGCCACGAATGGCTCAGAATGGATGACAGGCAGGATTTTTACAGGAAATTGCAAATTCGTTTGAGCCAGTGCTGGATTACCTGATAAGCAGAATAAGCACGTGCTTAGGTGTCGTCCTTAAATTACTTAAGGGGGGACGCCTACCTAGAGCGGTCGAGAAAATGCGCTTCTTTGGGATTTTTTTTCTAGAAAAACCGTTACACTTTTATTAATAACTATTCGTCTATTGTTAAGAGTACATCTAAAGGACAGTTCAGTATTTTTTGTTTTAAAGAATATTAAAAGATTTGTGAGTTATAAGCGATGACCGGGATGTCCTTTTTTTTGCGGTGACCATCGTAGCTCGTAGCAGAATCATTCGAAATGAAAAATTCGAAAGGCTTTAGATAGAGTATGAAATTATGTAAGCGCTATCGGAGGGATTTATTTTTTTCTTAGTTTTTTTTTACAGGCCAAGAAAGGAACTACTTTTTCGTTGAAAATCGATGGTTCAACTTTGCAGCGCTGCCATTTTGTCTGATAATAATTTTTCCAAAATCGGACCCGATAGCGCTTAGATAATTTCATACTCTATCTAAAGCCTTTTGAATTTTTCATTTCGGATGATTCTGCTACGAGCTACGATGGTCACCGCAAAAAAAAAGTACATCCCGGTCATCGCTTATAACTCTCAAATCTTTTAATATTCTTTAACGCAAAAAATACTGAACTGTCCTTTAGATGTACTCGTGACAATAGACGAATAGTTATTAATAAAAGTGTAACGGTTTTTCTAGAAAAAAATCCCAAAGAAGCGCATTGTTTCGACCGCTCTAAGTAGGCGTCCCCCCTTAAGTCTTTTCTGAGGGGGAGGGAATTTTTTAAGTCGTCTTAAAAAGAGGAAAGGGAGCCAGGTAGCGGCTAACGTAATATTTTTTAACGTAATTTTCAAGATTAGTAGCATAAAAAACAATGTCTCGTCGCACACGGGAAAGTGAGTTAAACGAAGTATATAAAGCTTTAAAAGAATTTTAATCACTTAAAAATGCAGTGTAAAAAATATGTTGGAATATAACATCTTACGAATTCTTATACTACACAAAAATTACCCTTACGTAATTTAAGTAAGGGGAGGAAATCCACCATAGAATTTTCTGAATTTTAAAATCTAACTTTTGTTAGAAACACTTTTTTGTCAAATTATCGCAAATGCCTAAGAAATCCAACATTGAAGTGATCATCCTGTACAACGGGGCCTCAAAATCTTTTAAGTACTTAGCGCCTCTAAAGATTTTAATTCGGCTCTGGCTTGGGTCTGGGTTTTTTAAAAATTTTTTTTTAACCTATTCTCATGTTGATTGATTCTCGTACGACTAAGAAGGTCGATCCGCAAGGAGATATGCTTTCGCACTTTCATTGCCACTTATCAATGAAAGACTCCCTACTTTCTTGCGTGATTGTCGTTCCACAAGCTGTTGAGGTGCGCCGATGAAACTCAATGTCGAAGAGGTATTAATTGTTCGAGATATCCTGGCGTGGTTGGCTGCCGCGGGTCGCAAACATATTTAAACAGGTTTTCCCTACGTTCCACGTTTACGAGATTCCGTTCTCCGCATCTGGCAGGTCATACGCGGGTTAATTAATTTTCCGCCCGTTAAGCGGCTTTATGGTTGTTGTTTCCCTGAAATGTAAATGTGCATTCATCGAGGGGCGAGGAGGGGGGAGAACTTTCTCGAAAGAGGAATTCTCTACTTAAGGGTACTAGACAGTCGTTTCTGTCGAAAATGAAGCATTTCTTTTTCATTTAATTTCAAAGAAATAAATTGAAGCTGAGACTTAAGAACTTACGGCTTTTTTTTTACTATTCGTGCCCAAACTGGCAACACCGAAAAATTAGGTGAATCACACAAAATTTTGTATACAGGCGTTTTTTGAGTCGCTGAATCGATTCCGGGGGTTATTTTTTCCATCTGACATCCCCAACCCCTAAAAATAGGATTTATTGGTGAGTTTTTTCAATTCTTTACAAAATTGAGTCTTTACTAAATTACCACATTGAGTCTGCCATATTGAAATTTAAAATTCCAATGCCAAATTCAGACTCAGCGACCCCAAAAACAGCTATATACAATTTCTCTAAATCCCGATAATATTTTATTATTTGGGTCGGCCATTTTCAGTCTGCCATACTGAATTTTACAATTCCAATGCCAAATTCAAATTCTGCGATCCCAAAAACCATTACATACCAAGTTTCATTCAAATCGTTTGGAGATCAACAAAGTTATTCCATTTGATCATATATGATACATAATCAGAATTGGCCAGATTTTTTTTGATCATATATGATACATTGCCAGTTAACCGGTTAAGAAGTACTTGTTCTTTAACACAAAGTTTGTTAACATCATGAGCTTTAAAAGAACATATTTGTTTAGTAAAAAATATCCATTATATTTGACGAGACAGATGGAGCATTAGGCTTTTTAAAAAATTTATTTTCTTTGAAAAAGAAACTCCCTACCACCCTTAAATAGCACATGTTTTGAAAGCTTTTCCTGCCCACGTGAAGTGGCTAGGTAGCTCCGCTTCGTAATATACTATCATTATTGAAAGCAAAATCATTGAACATTGGCATTGGGCGAAACGCTTGTAAATTATTGTTTGAATCATCGCGAAGCTCGTTTCCCATTTCATACGAGTAATTGCATCTGATTGCAGGACGGTTCTCTTTTCATCCTGGATCACCGGCTCATTAGCGGGAATCGCGTACGAAACGCATTCATCGTTTATATGCAAGGTAAATGCGGAGTAATTAGTAAAGTTTCACACGGTTGGTTAGATGTAGGCGGATTTAAAATTACACGTACAGGTTTGCTACTTGCTGATAGGTTTGGCGCGTTGATTCAGATTACATATCTCTCTTTCTTCTCGTACATTACGTTAACGTCGCCAGTGCGCTTGCAGCTACCATTGTTATTTAATATGTAAGTAGGTAAGTATTATCTGTACTATTGTCATGTAAAACTATTGCGGTAGATATAGGTACCATGTTCCTGGCAATAGGTGTTAACGCAACAATATAGTATCGCTTACTGCTAATTCTTATCGCCTTTTTTTTTTATTATTATGCATTTATTCTTATTATTAGTACATGTCGCTGTCTTCCTAGTGAAATATTTCTCCCAGTAAAACTGTTACACTATTTACTACATTCGATAATAAATCAAGTATCAATGGCGCTAAAAATATTGCGCATCGGTAATAAGAGTAATACAACTTTATAAGCTTCCTCTTCACAGTAAAAATGACCATGTAACCCACACGACTTGTTACTTGAAATATAATTTTCGCTGGGTATTTCAAATCATTTCTGCTCAGGCTTTGAATTTATTATTATTTTTTGCGACACTATTAGAATTAATCCACCGCAATTACCATAACAACTACATATACCTACAAACAACTTTCCCTAGCGAAAATGAAAAGGGGGAACCGATGAAAATATGTTCGCAGGAGGCGAGTGAGTGGATCGATTCAATGGGTCAGTTTTTCATAAACGTCGCGAGTAATTAACACTAATTAAGGGAGAGGCGGGTGCTTTTAGCAGAAAGATTGCAAGAAGTCGCGAGGGCCGGTAAATGCGCGCGGTTTCGTCGGTTCTGGTTGCTCCTCGTCGCTTGTTGTCGACATGCTCCAATTAAAGGCTTCCGACAGTAATGACTGTCTGGCTGTGTTTACCGTGCCGATGAATGGGCTGAAAAAAGACAGGCCTTGAATAATCGGCACGCGCTCCGCCTTCTTTTCTCGAACCACGGTGCGAGCGAGTTGATCTGCTTCGGCTGTGAGTGCTGCCTGCACATTACGCCCGTTTCCTCATTCATCGATACGACGTCTGAACTCTAGCTTGCGTTCTTCTCTATCGGTTCCGTCGGCAGATTAAATCTCATCAGGAACCATGGATTGATCAAATTCCGGCATTCTAAAATCCCCTTGCTTTTCTTGTTTCTCCCTGCCGCAGCCACTGGTTGTCAATGGCAAGTACCGAAGCGATCGCAGGTGCAGCTTCCCGCGTGGAAGCGCAGCTGCAACGATCGTGCTTTTGCAATCGGTTGTTCATCTTCGATGACCTTGAACCTGCCATTGCGCGACCTTGCTGGCGAGTGGATCCAGTGCTTTCGCGAGTGCGAAACCTTCGCTTTCACTTTCAGCCGTGTTCTTGCCCACGCGTCCTTAATGCGCCTTTGAAAGAAAAAGATTAAGGACACTGTGGACGCGCGATCACGATTGCGCTCGCCGCTGTTCGCAGGCTGCATCGTCGCCAGTCAGACTTGCATTTCTCTAGCGCCGCGAAATTAACCCGACCGTCTCCATTGTACGCGTGTTGGCGCTCATTCTTCAATTGGGCTTAAGTAGTTGGGCAGAAAGCTACCCTCAATGATCTGAGACTGAGTGAATTTAGTTTGAAGATTTTAATTGTTAAAGAAAAGTAGGCTTCTTTCAATTGGGTATATTTTATTTCTTCTTATTGTTTTACAAGGTTTTTTAATGCGTTATTTAATAGGGAGTGGTATAATTAATATTATTTTAAATTGGAACTATGGCCTGGTAGTTTTAATAATTGTATAATGTGAGAGTTGTTCCATGGGTTGGTGATTTTTTTTGCAAAATGAAGATCACAAAATTATGGGATTTATACTGCGTTTAACTAATTTTTGGTCATTCGGGGGGTTGGTAGGTTTTTGCATAACTAGGATCAATTGTAGTTTTCTCTTCGAAACTGTGCCAAGCGTTGCCGAGCCACTAAACGTCAGAAATATGTAGTAGTAACAATAGTTTCCAGCTGATTAGCATTTCTCCGAAGTTGTTGCATGGAATATCCCCGAGGCGGAGACGAAATTGAGGCGTGGGTGAGAATTTTTGAGCGAAGCTGAATGAACGTAGTTGATTGATAATGAAGCCGGTGTCGAGCTGTCGTGCTTTCCAAGCGGCAGCAGCGTGTTTTTGAAATGTTAATTCGTGCCATTACGTATGATCCTGGCACACTGACCACTTTAGTTTCGTCGTGAATGAGGCACAAGCCTCGATTCTCATTTTCATACCCGACAGACCAGGAACTGTTTCTTCGTATTATGCCTGGTATAAAAGGACCCCTCGCGCACGGAAAAAGGAAAGAAAAAAAAGACAAAACGAGAGCCTCTGGAAGGTCGATTTCGAAACGAAATTCACCGTGGTTGGTAAAATGCGGTTAAACGAAGAGCGAGGTTTTCTCACGCTTGCCGCCGCGGCGTAGTATTCATCGATCCACGTGGAATTTGAACGTATTGCGTATACGCGGAAATCTCAGATGCCAAAGGATCCTCGAGACTTTGTGCATATTATGACCAACAGCTTCCACATAAATGCCACAGCTAATTGACGCGACGGGAATGGCGCCACGGATTCGCATGCATAATTTGGAGAATTTTTTTCCGATACTGAAATGTTTTTATCAAAGAAACATTATATAGGTACATTAGAAAGGCCATACTTTAGACTATAAAATGTGAAATTTTTATTAAAAATTTGGAGAAGAAGCTGCGTGGCAGCTGTTTCCGTACAACGGGTTTTTTGTTTACAGAAAAGGCGTCTGGGGTAACCATCATATTCTCGTTGTTTTTAACTCAAACAAAAATAGAAAATTTATTCCTAAAGTAGACAAAAAGAACTAGTACTTGCCGTAGCCGATTTTTTTCTTTCAATTTTTCGAAAAAGCACGGACATTTGAACATAGAATTTGACTTTTTATGACTTTTCACATTTTCAGTCGTCTTCCCTTACTTGCCAGTTTCAATTTCCTCCACTATTTTATTTATAGTGTCACACGATTCTGCGCGCTTCTCCCTTTTCTTGCCTGAACAATGTTCTCCTTTAACTTTTGATCGGCTTGCGTTACCATACCTATCCAAGCTATATGCATTTTACGGATGATAAATTCGTATAAGCCAATAACAATGAAGAATATGCAGCGAAGCAGCTGAATTTATCGGGGCAGAAGATCCGATAATAACGATAAACATCTGGTAACGACGGTCAAGCAGAAGGATCGCGAAGCGAACAAACTAGCTGCAATCTCGATGATAGAAGGAAACACGCGTGTCTTGAATCAGGCTTAGCGGCGATTTACGAGCCACGTTTATGCCCGGATCGTCTTTGCCGCTTAATAGATGGCCGATAGAAAAAAGAACGCTCGCGTAGAAAAGTCGAGGCGCGAGGGTGCGAAATATGTATACCTATATATAGAGCCGAGAACACGTGACAAAGATGGCAAAGTGGCAAACTGAAATCTATGCACAGGAGCGAGCGGGGGGATGTTCTATCGCGGTCAAATCGATAACGCGAAGCCGGAGGACGGTAGAATTATTGCAAAGTCAGGATACTTGTGGCGGGATGCAGTGCTGGGTGTCGAAGTGAGATCGACGGTCTGAAAAGTGGCACGGCTTAAGGGGGAGTCCTGTTTTTGGGGCTAAAAACATAGCAAAATTTGAGAATTTTTTTTTAAGAAACTGGGGGTTCTATTCATCTGAAATTTGGACCATGTTTTTATGCATCGTTGCAGAAGTTGCAGTTTTTTCATTATTAATTTTTAATAATAAATATAGGAGCTTTAACTCCTGCTTTAACTCCGCGGTATATTTATTATTCAAAATTTAAAAAAAAAACTGTAACTTCTTCAAAGATGCATAAAAACATGGTTCAAATTTCAGATGAACCGAAACGCTGATTTCTTTAAAAAAAAAAATCAAAAATTGGTGTAGTTTGTATCTTTTTAGCCCAAAAAATAGGATTCTTTGTTGAAAGTTTAACTGCCAACATTTTCAAGATCCATGGGAAAGGTAACTGTTGGTTTTTCGTCAGACATCGATAAAATCGAGGGAAGCTTCGAGATACGAGGAGTCTGTAATTGTTCTCTCGCCGATAGACGTTGGTAGGATATACCTGGCTATGTATTTTTCCCGTACATCGGACTTGCTCGAGTATCTGGCTGCGAGAAGCCCACGATAGCGGTGACTTGCCTTGAAAGATAGAACTTCGTGTCTGAATTATTGAGGATGGCGTGTGCGACTCGTTGCTGTCCTCGCAACGGAACCGCCTTTCCGTCTGTCCGTTTCCAGTAATGCCTTAATGTTACATCAAACGATCGGTTCACTGCCGGACGAATCGAACTGCCGATTCTCCCCTCGATCCTGCCTACTCATCCTGTCTCCCTGCCCTCGGCTGCTGTGCACCCGATGTCAGGTATTTTTATACACCTGACGCGCACTGCACGGCTCTTCTCTCTAATTCTTATTTCTCGCTTGCTGGGGAAATAGTCGGCAGCCGTTTTTCTGTTGAATTTCGGAGGGGGATTATTGGAAGCAGGCCGTGAAGGTGCAAATCCCCGAGGAGACAAAAATATCGTGTCGCGCATGAGACTTTAATCTCCAGAGAAATTATTTTATTTTTTCATTTGAACTATTTTGTCATCTAATTTAATTTCACGAAATTAGATTTTCATGCGACAAGTTTTTTAAGGAAAAGGGCCCAGGTGGCATACGTTCTGTGAGACAGAGCCTGCGTACACAACAGACTTACAAATAAATTAACGCGCGTGTGGTTGCTAAGATTTTTGCCTCATGATAGAAAACTCTGCCGTAAAACCTAATCGTGGACTCGCGCGTTAAGAGCGATATCACGCGTTTCGCGAGCGCTTCAACTTCCAGCACGAATCGCCGAGAATGGGAGTACGAGATGCGAAGGACGTGAATGCCATTCATCGTCAAGTGGGCGAGTCGAACGACTTTAGGTCATCTTGCGCTTACAGCGGCTTTAATTAAGACGCTCGTTAACGATTACGACCTTGTTAATTTCTGCCGCGCCTTCGCCTGCGTATCACGCAGTTCCCCTGTATCTCCGGCTCTACTCGCTTCGCGCGGTGCGCTGGAGGAGAAATATTATCCCCGGTCTAACGGTGCGCTATCAATTATTCGGTAATTATATGCAAATGTAAAATATCCCTCGCGTCGAACGTCCCGCGTACCACCAGTAATCCTGCTCTCCCCGAGCCTGTCGCGTGGCGATTTTATCGGAGCTACTTACGGATGCTCCCAATTCCACTCTTAATCACGGGGCTAAGCGCCAGAAGCTCGGGGAATTTGTACACCGATGCGAGTGCTCGCCTATGTTCCGCGAGATTACGGTTTCCCAGGTGGTCGACCTTCAATCTGGTTAATTCAATGCTGATAGAGTGAACGTATCAAGGGTCGCTGGGAAATTCATGGGGACCTTTTTTATTAGCACGAGCTCGCCGAAGTTGATAAAGCCCGTGTTGGCGCGAGGGTGGGCAAGAAGAATGCCAGGCGTAGGATGCTAGAGACGCGGGATGAAGCGCGGTGCGAGGGCAAAATTGCATTCGGCTCTGTCTCGTTGGGTAATCTTGCTAATCTGTGCAAACCCGATGAAAATGGTAATACACGCTCTCATACACTGGGAAAGAATGTTGAACACGCCTGGCGTTTCGCAATGGTAAACGCGAGCCAGTAGAGCTAAATCGTTTGATTGGAGCACGCAGTGATCTCTTGAGTAATCTTTCACGATGACGCACCTGCGCACGCTTCATTTGCAAGACGTTTATAAATTATTAGTCATTAATGGCCCCGCGTGTTTTTAAAGAATACTGTGGATTAAGGTTTCTACCTACCTCGATTCGGTGCTTACTAGAATATTTACGCGCGGAGCTTCGCAACGGTGGGAATCGGCAATATTTTTATATTAGCCGGTGTAATTTATCCAAGTTTATGTGGGCGTAGCGGCATACGGCCGCGATATTATGCGCGTAACACGTAAACCGGCCTTATTACGCGCGGTATCCTCGCATCGTTGGTTCTATCGATCGATCGCGTCACGGAAACATTTAGCCGACAGTTGGAACCTATACAGTCCTTTGCCTCTGTACTTTCCTAATTATTTGCCAGCCGTCGATAATGGATTCGTTCGCCATTCGTTGCGGGATTGCGAATTAGGTGTGCACGGACGTGTCCCGATGCCACGGTCATATTAAATTTAAAGCTCTGGAACAGCAAAGGAAAGAGGAACGATACGAACGTGTAATTTTATGCTTTATTCATTTTCATTTCGATCCCCTCGAGTACCCTGCAGTGAAAGGAGAAATAGTCAAACCTTCTGCGTGTTCTCCAGCGAAAGCTCTGTTCACCATCTACGACTCCGCGCTAACTAATTATTGTACCTATTCTCTCCTAGCATTACACTTGCCCACCTGTGCCACTCGATGCGCCCCCCAGTCTCCGTTTTGTCTGAAATTACGCCCCGCGTATTTGCAACTGCTTCGTCACGGGGAGGATTTCGCAGTGTCGCGGCACGGCCGTGAATGTATATCGCGAAAGGCGAAGGGTAAGAGCGCCAGCCAGAGAGAAAAATAGTTGGAAGAAGCAGGGTAGATGTAAGGGGCATGGGGGATTGTATGGGGGTGGGCGAGGACGGGGGCGAGGGTGGGTGGCAGTGTCGAAGGAGAGAGGGTGGATATCAAATATGCTTAGACAGATGCGTCGTCCCACAGTAGTTTGCCATTCTTTCTCGTTGGTTTCTCTCTTTCCCTTTCTTCTGCAGCCTGTTTCCCTATTTTCCCGTCTCTGTCCCGGCCGGCTCGCTCCGCTTTCAAACCCCCTCCCCCCCCCCCCCCCCCCCGGTCTTTGTGCTCGGACCTGCTGGCTCTTTCCCCGTTTTTCCCGCCACGTAATTATAGTTTCCAGCGTGTTGCATGCCCGGCAAGAGTTCACGTACTCTCGAGCCACTCTGCCGCGACACCCGTATTAGACCTGAAAGGTGGTAATCTAACGTCACGGCTGCCCGTCGTGCCTCCTTTTATTTCTTCTATTCGACACCCGAACCGTCCAAACGAATCGGACATGACGTTTTCGCGGGCCCAATGAATGACGGTATCGCGCGATCGGCTCGCGAAGGATCCCCAAATGATCCAGCTGGTGAATCCAATTTATTCATTGCATTTGGGAGCGTTACTCCTTCAGGAAGACCTTTACGGTCTGTGCATCCCTTTCGGGTTATCCGCTTTTAAATATTGAACTTGGGATTCGGTGAAACGCCTTCCTACATCCATTCGATCAGCATTTTCTTCTTTCACTGCCTCTCCCATCGACTTACGGCTTCGCCTCCAATTCCGCTCTGTGTCCACATCTGCAACCTTCGAGCTCGTTTCACCGGCTCCCCGTAACTCGTGTCCGCGATCCAGACGTTCAGTTTCAATCACGTAGGCGAATCGGCGAAGCTTTAATTGCTTTAATTGTCTTCCAATGGAACCATCTCCTTCGAAGATCCTCGGGGATCTGAGGAGCTTATCGGTTCGATAAAAATCCGCGTAACTCGCCGTCACAGATTCGAGTCGCAAGATCTGCCGTGGTGCTGGACGAATGGCGGGGCGGGGGGGGGGGGGTGGTGGTGAGAGAGGGTGGCTCGCGAGTCTGGACGGCGCGATTAATTATGCAGAGAAGCTGCGATCGATGGAGGAACGTGCCCCCTTAAAATATTGATACCACGAACAGACTCTACTATTCTCCACCCTCGATCCAACAGCTACGACTGTGCTATTTCGTAGAGAGGCAGGGGTAGGCGCGCGCATAGTGTGCACGGACTCTGGATTGTTCTATGATCGATGACACGGTGCGTCGATAGTTGGAGGGAAAAAAAGAAGAGGAAAAGATGGAAATTTATTTAATGACCGCCAATTTATCGCGAAGCGTGTAGGGGCAAGGGGAGGGGGGGGGGGGGAGGGGTAGACGGAGAAAGCGCGATCGAAAGTTATAGAGGGAGGTTTTACAGAATTTCTTCCAAGCCTGTAATAGTATTATTTATCTTTTGGTTTGAGAAACCTTTCTTGTCATCGATTCGACTTTTCTAAAAGAAAATCCTCTTCATCTCAATGAGTAAATTTCATTCTCTCCTGATATTCACCTAACCCAGACTATTAATTTCGCAACGATGACATTTAACTAGTTGATTCAGTTCGGAAAAATAGCCGAGCCACGTCACGCAAGTAAATACAGTAACCTTGTAACGAGAGAATACACCGAGAGAAACAAAGGGGTCCTTTCCCTTTTTCTTCTTCTCTCTGGTTCACCAATCCTTCGACTTTGCGGTCGAAGCGTACCCTCGAGCCGTGAGAAAGATCCTCCGCTCGGTTCTCCTTCGACTGGCCGCGAGCCGAGCCAACTAACAGCTTCGTTTCTTCCTCGTCGATTTTCCACTACGCGCAGGACAATGGACCTGTCCGTTTCCTTTTAATACTCGGGCGGTATTGTGCCGCTCTGTTAGGAAATTAATTTCACGACGAGCTGGTTGCCACACCGAGAGGATCGACGTGCTTCTTTCTAGGCTGATAATAATGTTCGGCGTACCTTCAGCTGTCTCTGAAGTTTCACTTTATCCAATGACCTGGAACTTATCGGCTAAATCTCAGAATGCAATGTTTTCTGGGACCTTTCATGCCTATGAAGCGGAGTAGCCGGAGAAACAATAAATTCCTCCCGGCATTCTCAGCCTGTTTCTCATATTTTCCCCGCTATTTCTTCGCTCCTCTTTCTCTTTCGCTCCTCACTCTCCAGTCTCCGCTCTCCACTCTCCCTTTCTCCGAGAAGTTGCACGTGATTTCCGTTCGTTCACCCTTTCCGGTCATCAGCCTCTGGTCTCCCGTTCCATCGCATTGTTGTCCCTTAGCGATTCACTTCCGCGATTTCTTCTCAGGATCGTTTCCCCCTCGGCTGAAAAATTGCGCCGCTGAAAAGCGCTGGGCGCTTCGGCACGAATGCCTTCTAGGCTAGCAGAATCTCGAGGTTTTCGCGACTGGGAATAATTATCCTGTTAAATGGCCGGCCCTTTCTTACTCGCCAAAGTATATCAGCGACGTCGCGTCTCCAGCAGTGGCTTTCTTTCGCGGGACAGTCGCGACCGTAGTTTTCGATGTTGGGACGGCGAAAAGCCTGCTCCGTCGCGATATCGAATTCCTATGCACCTCACTTAACTGGTAATTGGAATTTCATTCTCTGATAATTGGCAATTCAATTGCTGGGGCAAATTTGAGCTGTGCAAATGGAATTTGCGGCACGAGATTTCAATGTTTGCACTACCCGACCGACCCACCATCGCTCGCGACTACGCAAACTCAAATTAAATAAGTATTCCCATTAATATCCCCGATTACCGTGAATAGTCGTAACAGAACAGCGGGCGTTTTTAATTATCCTGTAATTCGCTTGGAAATATTTAAACGAGCGCTTTGGTATTCCCCTTCGAAAACTCAATTTCGTCACGTCCACATTTCCCACCCAGCTTTCTTCTCCATTGTTAATTTCAATCCACCGATCGATCAACCAAACGTATAACGCCACACGACTTATGATAATGATTTCGTCAGACGTTTCGCGGTGACTTTGATGAATCTCGGAAAAAAAAAATAATAGGTGCCTAACATCGGCAGACAATTTATCACACAGTAAATTAATACTAAAATCTCTACATATTCTGGACCAGTTATGGTACCACGCTTGCTCCGCGCGAATGTAAAATATAGATAGAATGGGGTGTTGGGTTTCGGGTCGCAAGGTCCCCCGAAGAAGAACGTGTCCTATGGGGAATCGGTGCCCGTTGGTCGCGCAGAGGGGGTGCGCGATCTAGGGGGTGGCGTAGGCGAGCGATGGTGGTGGAAAAGAAGAAGCGGTTGCCCTCGAGAATTCCGGCCCGAGGTTATAGCCGCTAATCGCGGCTTGTGCGTGGAAGGGTAGAGAAGGGTTGGGAAGAGAAGGGGAAGGGAAGGAAAGGGAGGAAAGGTAGGAAAGGTAACGCGCGGCAAGGTAGCCAAGGTGGTGATATCGACCGTAGATGTTGTTGATGCAAACGGTAACCATGGGTGACTTGGGCCGATTGACCAATTGCAGTGTTCACGGTGGCCGTGCCTGACCAATCGGCGTACGGTAAGCTGCCGGTTTTTTGATTGGGCGATACCAGGGATAAGAGACCAGTTCGAGGCCGTCGAGATCCAGAAACGGACGTCGAGACATCGAGCCGACATCATCGTTCTGGTCGAGAAGTGGAAGAACTTGGTTCACCGCGTCGCCGATGTTCTCTCGTCCCCTTTGCCACTTTGGATTTGGATTCTCTGTTTCCGACCTCGGCCCGTCCTGTGTAAGGATCTTTTACGCTTTCCTCTTCCGCACCACCACCGTCGCCGTCGTCACGTTACACAATCGTCGTCACCCTCAACGTCACCTTGTTTCTCCGTAGATTTGCACCAAAGTCCCGTTCACTCTTGCCTCACATTCGGCTCGCCGGTTGGTTCGTTAGCTCCTCGCTCGTACCTTCCGACTAGACCCCGATCTTCCGCATAGCGCTCCTTGCAGTTCTCTCCGAGAATTCCTACAGCTTTGTCTAGCCTTCTTTGTTGCCCCGCGTCCATTGTTTCGTTCGTATTTTTACGCCACTCTGCCACGGGTTTACCCCGGATTGTTCTCTGTTCCTGACGAATTCCCCGAGTCGTTTAATTCCGCGGCTCGTCCACTGGATACACGAGAACGTCTCTTCTCCCAGGGATGGCTGGCTGTCCCATTCAAAGAAACAGCCGAACGCGACGACGTAGCAAATTTTACTACTCGAATTTATCATTGAGATTCCCATTGAACGGAAACAGCTTTCCTCTCCTCCGTCATTGCCGAATATCTCCTTTGTCGGGAGAGAAGCATCCGGCACTGTTTCTGTTATAAAAGCTCGGTCGCTTATCGTGCTCTGCTCGAATATTTCTCTCGGCCATTCCAACTCCTGATTAACTACTCGTTGTTTCGACGAGCATGCGGGGTGCTTGAGCGTGGAAGGAGTGTACACTAGATCAGTCTGGCAAAGTGGATTACAGCATACTCGAATGTTCAGCACGCTTTTCACCGGCCGAGCGCCGCATACTTTACAGCGGGATCCGCGCGCCACGATCTCCCTCCCGCACCTCACCCTCCACTCGCTGATCTATGTGTTTGCCGATAGAAAATTAAGTTATTTCATTATCGGACGCCGTTGCAGTAGCCGGCTAGCGGAGAGCTGCTGGCGTTTTGGCGCCAAGGAGCCTCGCACGAAAAACGACATCGGTGTCTTCCGCCGTTCATGTTGTTTTTCCACTGCGCCGCATTCCGTGTTAGCCTTGCAATCGATCGAATTATATTTCATGTATCGGTGGGTTGTAATTGCAGCATAGCAAACCCAGAGACATTTCTATCATTCTCTGTTATTTTTTGCTTGTATTTTATTCGCACAGTTTGGTGACATTTCGGCAACCAACGAATCATTTGTTGTGTTGTTTGTTTCAGAAAGCTTCAATTGCAAGGAGGTGGTCACCGCTGTGAAGTAGGTGGTTACTCCGAAGGTGAGTTGCAAACATTTTCATACGTTAAAGTGCGTTTAAACCAAACGAACGAATGCTCGTTCGCCTCCCACTTCGACAAGATTCAACTAATAAAAAGTTGCAAGTGAAGATTGCCGTTTACACTAAATGGGTACGAAGTTTGTCGAAATGAGGGGGCGAACGAGCATTCGTACGTTTGGTCTAAACGCACCTTTACTTATTGGGTAGTTTCTTTAAATTGTTACAAACGGAACCTTTATCTACAACAGTTCAGTGAAATAGATTTATCACCGGCTGATAAGTTCTAAAGAGTTCCTCTGAAGAAAAGGTTTACAGACGGCGCGAGAGGGTACCTATGTAGTGGCTAATTAATCTCCTCTTTCCAAACGGCAGAGTGTCTTCCGAGTCCTTCGTGGATTGCAAATGAGTACCAGTTGCAACCGGACGGGCACCTCTTTAATTGTTAATTACACACCGGTTTCGCACTCTGCCTACTTAGTTTACAGTGCTAACTCGATAACAACGCTTTAACATCTCCATTGTTTGGAGTCAGGGACTTTTTATTTATTTATTTATTTATATATACGGGAAACACTTTGCTAAAGGACTGATACATAAAAGTAGAAATCACAAAAATGAACGAAATAAAGGAAAAAAGAAATAGTGCCAGGTTTTAGTGAGTCCCTCTAGGAGGTAGCTTCTCGCACCAGCTTGTTTTTCTTTTCTTCTCCAGTTACAAGCCGAACGAAAAATGTGTGTGTTCGGTATTAACGACGAATTGCATGAGATAATGAGGAAACCGTCCGTCCGCGGGTTTCCACATTTTCGCGTATATCCTTTACTGGGGTTTCCGCGCGAAAGCCGCGTTTCGAAATGCTCGTTTGTCGATCACGTAAAGATAACGTGTCCGTTATCCGATCCTTCTCGCAACCTGCATTCAAATGAACGGAAAACTGAGACCCACGTCGATAGATAACGACCTCCGCCGCGTTGTTCCTCCTCTACGCGCAATAACGTATTCTCACGGTGGCGGCGAATGAATGGAATGGTTAGAAAGTTCATTTGCAATGTTTGCATCTTTGAAGCCGCTCGGCGAGCGAGGCTCTTCCTCTACCGAACCTTCTGCCGGTTACCGCTCGACTTCTCTTCGATCGTGTTCCGCATATAATTTCCTCTGAATTTTCTGACCGAATTAAAAGTTGCGTGCTTCAGCCCTCATTCTCCGCAATTGGAAACGGAGCGACCAGCTTTGGTGCGAGAGTGAAATAAATAAAGCTTTCCGTTTCTTTTCTTGTGGATCAAGAGCCGAATCGCGGTGCATGACTGTGAATCCTAGCGCGCGTTCCAACCATGAAATAACAGCCCACGATGGCTCCCTTTTTTCCTTCTGTTTTACGAGTTAGTTTATCTATTCCGCCCTCTCCACTTGGTTGAGCTCAGCTCCTCTGTATTCTTCGGATCATCTAACTACATATGCCCATTTCGCATCGTTACTCACCCTTCTTTCAAATCCCCCGCTCCTCCGAGACAATCTTGCGTCGTTATTTGCTGCGTTTCGATTCGAAACGGTAACGATGCCTGCCTACCTAATTCGCATACGAAAGGGGGAACAGTCAGAGCTCGACACACCTAGTTTCCCGATCATAAGGAATATTCCCTCGGAATATTCAGCAAACCTCAGGCATGCACGTTTGTCGCTAACGAGGTTCTTTGATCGCATGGGTCCGTGTTGCAAGTTCGTTCCCTGAATATTTCCCGAAAAATTCTTCAGGGTAGAGGGGACCGGGGCTGGATGTTACAAAGCAGTTTAAAATTTTGTCGCTTGGACCATCGTGAGTTTCAGCAATACACAGCTGTCGACGGTGTTTTTCGTAGTCACTTCACGCGCTGCCAAGTTATTAACGTTTTTCTGTTTTCGTTACTAATAGTAACTTCCAAAATTCTTCTTCCTCTCTTCCAAAATTTAAACCTGCACCAACTTACTCACTGTACCCTTATATATACAATATGTCTCGACCATCAAAATGTTTTTTTTTTGTCAAAGTCATGCCTTTCGTTTAATTACATGAGATTCATTAATAGTATCGATTATGGAATGCAAGTCTCCTCTATATCAATCAGACATCTGAATACTCGAGTAGTACACAGCTTTCTCTATTTTTTTTTCAAGCATTAAATAAGGAGTTAGACGTGTAGCAAGCACGATTTGCGAGACTCTAGCCAAAGTCGATTTAAAGCATTCAGTTTGCTTCACTCCGGAAAGTAGCCGCGTAAAGTTCGTAATGCGATTCGCTCGGTACAGAGGGAAAGCAGGAAGCAGTCAACTGGTATCGGCCATCGCCGTTACCGAAATGAAAAGTCTGTTTTACTTTTCGAGTTGCGCAACAACTTCTCCGCGCGTGTTTCGTATTCCACCGTCGACTCGCGCTTTTCCCCGCGGTCTGGAAATCTGGAATTTATTTTCCTCCGGTATACCGGCCTGCACCCTTGGTCCGTCCCGGTTTCTTTCGGCATTTTCCATTGAACAATAGAGCAACTAGGTTGGGAAACAGCGGCACCGCGGGCATAGGTGCGGGGCGGGGAGGGGGCAGGCGCTCGCCGTGGGGGGTTGAAACGCACCGTGGCGAGAACGAAGGGACGAGGCGAGGGTTCGGCGCAAGCGCGTTGTCGCAACAATATGGTGAATTTCGCGAAGCCGACCAGTATCCACCCGACCATCAGCTGATCAATATACTTCCGCACACACGCCACGTCATACGCGCGACACGCATGTCACGCATCGTGCGAGCCGTTACGCGTGCAACAATCTGTGAATCTGTGAACGTGCACCAAGTTTTGTGCACGACGCCGTCGCCCTGTCCGAGTTACCCCCAGCAACCACGGCCCTCCATCGCCAGCAAGGCGAGACCGAGAACGAGGACGAAAACGAGAACGAAAACGAGGACTCGCGGTGGACGAGGGACAGAAGGTACGCTCTCCCCAGCACCACGTTTTCACCCCCTAGTCCATTTTCATTCTCTGCGTTTCCGTGTGCTTCGCCGTCGTCGGCGCTGGCGCTGCTGTTGTTTTCCACTCGTTCTTCGATCTGCCCAATCATTTCTCTATACTGAACATCTGAACCCTACGAGATTTCCACGATTTCATTCCCCTCGCCGATATCGATCGGCGTGTTTACCTTCCTCGGGCAGAGTTTCTTTAGGAGAGGGTGGCAAATGAGCATCTTTGATGACCAACCGTGACGCGAGGCTCACGCCATACCGTTTGAAAATGTAATTTCCAAACAGAACGTTCGCCTCGGTCGAAGGAAACTTTTGGTTCTACAAGTCTCGCCAGCAGACAAATATTTCTCGGTGGATTCATGTTGCTAGGCGGGCGTGCATAGTTGGGTACGATTAGTGGGTCGCAGGGGTTGATGGTAAGGGGGACAGAAAAGGGAAAGATGGGACGATTCTGATTTTGGGTTAATTGACGGAAAAAATTGTTTAGACCTCTGGCGTACTGCGTTCGATTCACCTATGGTCAGGTGTGCCAACTTTCTCGCGATCGTGGAATTCATCGACACATGGATCGAATAGTACATATCAAATTTTCCGCAACTAGGCAAATAGGGAGTAACGAGTTTCGTTTCGCGTTAGGTCTTCCATTCCGAGCTCCCCTGACCGAGCATTGGCTCGTGAATATCGCATCGACCTGACGAATGTACGGCGACACCGTTGCGGAGAGCATTTTTCTTGCTCGAGCACGTTTGCCACCGCAGCAGCACCGGGGGATACTTCTCAGAGTTGCTATCGGATATTCACTCACACTCGTTAAAGTGCAAATACACGACGGGACGAAAATATCGTGTCTCACGTGAGACTTTAATCTCACGAGACAATTATTCCATTACTTTTTAATTATTTTGTAATTAATTTGGTGAAATTAGACTTTCACGAGACAAGTTTTATGATATATTCTCAAAAATCTCATCTCTCGCGATTATTCATATTATTTACATTCAGTTATTACTGAGATTCTTTTCATGATAGAAAAGTCCATGTAAAATCTCATCGCGGCTTCGCACATTTACTGATTTACACACAGTTATTTTCTGCAACATATTGCCACTTTGTTGACATCCGTCCCTCCCCTAAGCAGAGTCGGTGGAATTAGAAGCAGGAACGGTGTCCGATTAAAGTTGGCTAGAGCATCGACACAGCCAGCTGAATTATTCACGTATCCGAGACGCGTGCAGATAATTCTCGAACTCGCGTGTCCACGACCGGCTGGCCGACCGGCATTAACGTTTTTCGTGTCGAGTGGGCGAGAGCGTATTTTCGGAACTCCTCTTACAACATCCGACTCGCCTGTCCGCGATAAAGTTGAATGGAATTTAAATTTAATTCTCAAGTGTAGAGCCAGTTCATTTGACCCAGTGAAATCCTGTGTTTTTTTCTAAATGAGCAGCCTTCTCGTCTGCGCCTCTTATGAACATTGAATCGTCACTGTATCATTAATGTTGTCCAGAAGTGTTGCGCTGGCTCGGTTCAATTAGAATGGTAGAGGGCCAGTCCGAGTATGTGTGTGCATTAGGAACGCTTACGAACGAACTGAAAGGTTTTTAGATACATAGTTGACGAAGGACCTAGATTCTAGTCGATGAATAGGATCCAAAACCGCCGTGCTCGTTGCAGCTCCTCATTCGTTGCCTTTGATGTCAGAAATGGCTTTTCCGTCAGCGTGCCTCGGGAGCACCGTTAATTTCTGATGATTTTTCTTTGAACGGAGCCCTTGTTTGCTCCTAAATTTTCCGATGCACTGCCTGATCTAGAAATATTTGCGCAAACTTCAGCTAAGACCGTATATTACATGATAGCGAATCTGTGCGTATGTTCTTGAAACTTATAAATAGTGTCTCCAGTCATCGTTTGCCGTATTATCAGCGCTATCAGTCTCTTTTTATTGACCCAGTCTACATTCTACAGTTTTCCAGCAAATTTAAAGGATTCTATCAAAGTGGATTGCACTGAAATTGCATCTACGTATCGAAGAAACAGGGAAGTAGGGGTAGAGTGGTTGCCACTCGTTCTTTAAAATAAAGTATCTTATGTTTTCATACGCAAATATAATCTATATTGAGCGCAATAATGCCATTGAGTTATTTAAGAATAATAAAAAGTTGCTTCATAATGCTAAAAGCAATAAAAATATTTTACAACGCAATAAAACCTTCAGTCTTTTCGAGCGTAGTTTTTTTTTTTAACTCCACGAAAGCAAAATTGTTATTTTCCTGTTAAAAAAAACAAAAAAAAAACGTGGCAACCGTAGATGGGACCGCGTTGGGTTACGAAAATCGCGGCGAACCAAAGAGAATAGAAATGAACAGGCTTGTAAAAAGCGGCGCGTAAACGTCCGCGAGGGTTCGTTTATCTAATCGCGTGGCAATCGAAAGGCTAGAAAAGGAAAAGCTCGCCTGATAAGGGCGAGCGAGCGAGAGAAGCCCAGAACCGTGAAATTCTGTTGCCGCGTGGCGATTGCGGAGAAGTCGTTCATTGACTTCTCCCTATCCCTCTGTTCGCGTCTCCGTCTCTCCCTGGCCTGGACGCATCCGGATTATTCGTGCACGTTGCAGCTCCGCAGCCGAGTGCACTTACGTACACACATGTGCGTTTTCATCCTCGCCTCTCTCCCTGCGACCCTCGCTCGCTAGATTCCTCCTCTCCCTCCATTCTTTCATCCCCCCGTGGCGGGGGAGGGGAGGCTCCTTCCTCGCGATTCTCCCCACCGACTGGGTCCTCTTCGCGATGAAGGAAGAGGTAGAAGAAGCCGAAGGAGGGGGCGGAGGTGTAGACTGACTACTCGCTGGAAGAAACAGGCTCACCACTTGGCAAAGTTACTCGTGTTCTGCGCCTAGTGTCGGTTCTTTCACGTAGCGGCTCCTTCCTCGCGCGCCCCAGGTTCCACGGCCGTGCAGGAATACACGTTGCGGCAGCTCCAAGGATTTCGATATTCAAGGTATCGAGGCGGCGCTATGTTTGCCCGTCACGTTGCTCCAACAGAGGATTAATTAAGAGCGACGCGGTGGGAGGAATAAGCGTTCGATTGTGGAACGCGCGGTGGCCTTGTTCGTATCTAGAATCGCTCGGTCTAGTTAGAGCCGTGCACGTGCTTCTCGGTGGTGATTTTCATTGTTGGTGGAGGAGCAGTGAAGTGACTGGTGTGTGGCGATTCGTTGATCGATGGCTGACGATCGAATCGGGTTTAGGATAGTCGATTTGGAATATTCAGAGGATAATTCAGGAGATAATAAATTCATAGTCGATTCGCTGACCGTGTCGGGTTGACGGGAAGGCGTTGTAGCGTTAATATAATTGGAGTGGTCGTGATTGTGCCTTCGCCGTGCAACGAAGGCTTTTCACACCTCGCCTTATCCAGCAGAGAAGACGCACTACTACGTTCGACTTTCACTCACGAAAGGACGTAGTAGTACGTCAGCGGGTGGCACACCGTTACACGCGGTAGAATAGCGTGTGCCGCGTGACCAGAGGTCCATTCTAATCGATCGCGAGTGCAGCATCATGGACGAGGATTAAAGCGACGATTGTTGTTTTCTTTGTGCAGGGTTCACTGCCGATCCATCCCGGAGGCTGCAGCACCGACTACCATTATCGGTGAGTAACTGTTTCGCATTGACGCAGTAAGAACGCAGGCGTGCTTCATTCCGTATGCGAGACACGCCACCGAGGAATTCAATGGGCGACTGTAGTCGCGGATCCCGTCGAGTCGTCCACGGGGCCGATTTAAAGCCTGCACAAACCGTCGCCTAACGACGCCCCGTGTTCGCGCGTTTACCACTCGAGGCGGAGCAGATTTATCGTCGTTTCCTTTGCTGTTTCTCTCTCCTAGCTGGCACACGAGTAGCGCCTCTTGTCTACTCGGAGGATAAGTCGCCTTGCCAGCTTCGTTCCGATGAACGAAGAACGTTCAAACGGTTCCGCGGTGAATGAGAATGAATTGTTTGCGCCGGGCCGCGGCGGCTGGCTGGCTTATCCATCGGCAATTGGTTGGTTGAGAAGCTGTCGGAACGAATTTGCTGACGGGAGCCCGGTCGACGGCTCGGCTCGGCTCGCGCGCTGCAGCTCAGGAGAAGGCGAAAGCCTTCGTCGCGAAATAAAACGAATGCCTCGTGGAAGAACGGAGCAAGGGTACACGGAGGGCGAAGGGAGGCAAGTGGTCAGACTGGTGTAACAGGACGTTACTTGTTGGCTGGCAAGGGCAGGCTTGTATTATTGCTCGGTCCTCCTCGGATCCGCTTGCTGGCGCTCGCTCGTTACTCGAGTATCTAAGTCTAAGCTTGGAATGCCGCAGCGGGAGGCGAGATCTATGTGTACGTGCTGTACGGATGGGAAGGGTTAGCGAACGGATGAAAGACCCTTCGCGCCCGTGCTACAGG
The DNA here is from genome assembly GCA_947577245.1 of Andrena bucephala. NCBI lineage: Eukaryota > Metazoa > Arthropoda > Insecta > Hymenoptera > Andrenidae > Andrena > Andrena bucephala. Next base: position 33,141,232 of record OX387717.1, on the reverse strand, counting down.
CTGGAGGGTTTTCGTCGCAGGGTCAAGGAACGCCAGTGATAGGCGCGACGCTTTCGCTGTCTTTACGCCAGTTGATTCTGCGGCTATTGAAAACCCAAGTGCATCGACTCTACTTACAGCTTGTCAGATTAAGGCATCGACTCTACTCACAGCTTGTCAGATTAAGGCATCGACTCTACTCACAGCTTGTCAGATTAAGGGATCATCCTAGTTGGCAGGCGAAAGAAAAACGTGATTTTCAGGAATTTTTTGTGGAAAATCTAATGTATATTTTTTACAACTATTTGCTTATTTTAAATGTGCATATATTCAGCAACTATCAGTAATTTTGTTATATGAAAATATTAAAAAATGAACGAATAGCAGACACTCTCCCGGAAGCTATTTTTTTAGCCGTGAGCACGATTTCTCCGAGCCGGATCATCTGAAATCGAAAAGTGAAAAAGATTCTATTAGTAAGTATATGAGTTTATCCAGCTCGTGAACGAAGGATTTTTGTTTTGGATAAAAACTCTACTTTTAATTCACGAAAAGCGAACAATTCAGACATCGAAAAATCATGGTTTTACGTTAAACGGCCGCCATTTTGTATGAAATATTTTTTTTGAAAAATCCTTCGTTGACGAACCAGATAAATTCGTATATTAACAGAATCTTCTTCACTCGCTGATTTCAAATGATCCGGCTCGAAGAAAGAATGGCTGTTATTTCTTCATTATTTAATATTTTCCTATAACAAAATTCCTGACGGTTGCCGAATATATGTGCTACTAAAACAAGGAAATAGTTGTAAGAAACATACATCATATTTTTCACAAAAAATTCCCGAAAATGACGTTCTTTGTCGTCTGTCAACTAGGCATGACCCCTTAAATGGTCAACGCCAAAATATTTTTATAACAGGACTCTCAGCCCTTTACGTAATATATGCATACTGTGTCACTTTATCTTGTAATACTCTCTCATCGCGTATTGCTGAATCTTCTCGCGTGGTAGAGAGACTGTAGGATAAATCGTGAATCTTTACCAGCGGCAGATTTAAGGAAAAAGGCCCAAGTGGCAAACGTTCCGAGGGGGGGCCCACTTTTTTGGGGAAAATGAACAGGTAGTTTGCTAAAAACGGGCTAAGTGTAGTAGTACAGAGATGAATACAGCGCACAGTGTTTCGCGTGTGCGGGCGTTTGGGACAAAACTCATAGCTTCTGAACTAATCAGTTTTCGACCTAAGTACCCTAATACTTTTTTAAAGGGAATATAAAGATGCATCGATAGGTGTATAACAAATATGCAGTTTCATTAAAAAAAATTAGGTGATTTTGATTTTTATCGAATAAAAAGTTTTTTTATTAATTTTTAATTTTGCAATTTGTTGTCAACTGAATACTGACTCACTTTTGTTGGAAATTGTTTTTCATCAGTTTCGCAGAAATACCTGAAAACCGTTGCGGTCGTTTTACATATATGGATTTGGGAGTCAAATATCATAACTTCTCGTACACATTCAAAATTTTTCTTGTATTTGGGTTGTAATTTTCATTACGTAGTACGTAAAACATAAAAAATAACATAAAAATGAAAGCATTAATAAAAAAATCAAATATAAATAATAATCAAATGGAAAAATTTGTTTGTCATATTAAATCAGAATCGGACGCGGAACATGTGTCTTGGTTTGTATCTGACGATTCGCAATAATTTGAATCATCTACTATCAAGTATTTTATTATGTCCACCGGGCGTAGCACGCGCCTGAGCGGTGAAAGTCTTAATGATTTCGGCTATTTTTTCCGTTTCGGGCAAATTCGGGCAGTTGAAATTGACGTTAATATAAAATTTAATGTTCCCTCAATGAATATACAAAAAATCACGGAGGTACTTTTTGGTACTTTTTTTAAGATTCAAGTCAAAGATGATAAACATTTAACATAAAAAATTGGGACAAATTGTTGATATTGCAAAAAAGTTTTTCGGCAGCTGGGAAGGTCATATAATACTAAACATAACTTATAAAAATCATATTAATCAGATAAACATTCGGCAAAAATTCAGCAAAAGTTATGGGTAACATTAAAACCTACGTTCCTTTATTAACATTTTAAGATACAAGAATTTGTGAATCGAATACTTTAGATTCTTGACTTTTGAGCATTACGCGAAACATTGTGCAGCCTTTGTTTAAAATCATCATTTTTTCTGAAGATGGAGCTTTCGGGGCAGGGGTCCAGGCGGCAACTGCTCATCGGCCGCCCTTTAAATCCGCCACTGATCTTGACCACTCGATCCAATGAAAGAATTCCTGCGGTCGCTGGAATCCACACCAAATATTCGCGCTAAATAAATTACGTAGACTCTCTCTCGCGGTGTTCCCGGCCTCTTCGTTTCATAGAATCTAATTTTAAGCTCGGCCGGCCGGTCGGACGGACGGACGGACACTGACACGAAGGCTCGTTAGATGCTCGCCTTATGAAAATAATTGAACCGTCAGGCGCAGAAAACACGTGGCGATCGATCGAATGCATTTTGACTCGGGCATTATTTCGGCAACCGACGAGTTAGAAAAGAGCCTCGAACGCGTTTGGTTTTCAAGGGATGTTTCGATCATTATCCACTGGAACTCTATTCTTTCAATAACGTGTAATCGTTAATGGGGCGCTCCTGTCGAGGTCTCTACCCTGGCGTTCCCCTTTGTGCTTTCTAGTTGATTTGATTTCATAACAACAGTGGATATCGGGCCCGCTTGTACTGTGTATTCCACATTCACTTAATTAATTGGCTCGCTTTAGCAACGAGAGCTGGCTCGTACGAAGTTGTCGATAGCTCGCCTTTTCTCGTATCGTCACAGCCGAGAGATAGCGGCCTGTGCGTCTGTTTGCTTGCGGCGTCCTTGTGCCCGCGCGATTAAAGGCACGATAATTCTGTGTGCGTAGCTTGGCAGGTGACATTTCACGCGATAACTGTAATCAGAATCGGGACGGGAAAGTAATTTGTAAGCCCGGCCATTGATTTCATTGCCGGGCGGGCTCCATTTAGAAATTTATGTTTGCTTGGGTCAGCGAGGCAGAAACATACTCGCCTAGACGCTTCGTATCCTTCAATCTAAGTTTGGAATGATCGACCCCCGCGCTAGGGCGGACGAAAGTACGAGGTAATCTTGTCTGACCCTCCGGTGGAGACGTAAGCCTGAATATCTGAAGGAGCGCGGGAAGAATCGGCTGTATTACTTGTTCAGTCGACTGTGAATTACTGGCTCGCCGAACAATCCCATTTACACGAGTAATCAGAGTGAGGCTGGCTGTTGGATCCCCTCAGTGACGATCGTCGTATCGTTAAGGTGTCTGATCAAAATGCTAGTCGCTATGAAACGCAAGTGTGAGAAATAGGAGGTCTTTCGTCATTCGCGAAAACCATTAGGAAGATCTAACTAGCGAGCGTAGAACTCGGTAAGTTTAGCTATTACCTGACCACGAGAAATGAAACGCATTCCCTTGGTTGGTACACAGGTAACGTTAGGGAAATTACACAGAGCAAGATCCCGTATAGTTGATTCAGCCTTATCTTCTAGTCGTTCGTCAATAGCGAGGCGATAAACCTCTGTGGAGGATATGGAGTTGGGTTTACAGTTATTCGGTATTTAACTAACGAGGGAAGATATCCAACCAAGAAAAAAAGAAAAAAAGGTTAAACTTTGGGGATATGTAGAGGATATATAGACATGCATTACACATTTTTTTTTTCTGTCCAAATTCACACTGAGGTGTGAAATTGACCCCTGAAAAAATCGGGTATTTTCCAGATTTCTGTTATAACTTGCGAACAATGAGATAATTTTTTTACGAAATGATAGTTCTAATTAAAAGAGTGTAACTTTTGTCTGGCAAGGGGACCTTCAGGTTTGGAAATTTCAGAAAATGTTGATACTTAATGTACGTGAAGATCTTCACTCGGACATTAATTTCGCAAAGCAGTAAGACGCGCTTTTCAGCCAAATTCGAGGAAATTGACCTGGAAAAATTCTGAGTGATTATACAGGCAAAAACAAGGCGAAAATTAAGATTGACGAAATTGCGGTAAAGGCTTCGTTTTCGAGAAAATTGACTTTGAATTTCACCTAATATGCGTGCCCCTCAAGCGCCTACGATGCACTTCTATTTAGGTGAAATTCAAAGTCAATTTTCTCGAAAACGAAGGCTTTACCGTAATTTCGTCACTGTTGATTTTCGTATTATTTTTGCCTGTATAATCACCCCCTAGTGTATTTTTCAAAGTAAATTTTCTCTGGATGAAAACCGCGTCTCACTGCTTTGGGAAATTAATGTCCGAGTGAAGACCTTCACGTACACTATGTACAAAAATTTTCTCAAATTGCCAAACCTGGAAGGTCCCCTTGTGAGAACATTTTCCCTTGTAAGAAAAAATTCCAAAGATTCTGGGGATATTTCCATGGACTAGGATTTTTTTTTTACCAGGCAGCCTCGTCTAGCCTCGATGCACCACCCCACCAACCAGTCACCGTTTTGTCAGCGAGCTGCATAAGCAGCGTGAAAACGTTTAAAAACCACAGTAAGTTAACGCCACCCCTGTTGACATAACTGTCTTGCCCGGTTGGAAAGTACGAGGATCCCGGTGGTTCTCGAAACTCTTTAAAGAATCGTCTACCGCGAGCAAAAGGTTGGCGAACAAGAGCCAGCCTTGTTTGCACGGCCGATTTCAATGGTTAGCACGTTCCAGCGAGTCGTTGGCCGATATCTGTCCGCTTCTTTCGTCCGCGTTTTCCGCGATTCAACCTCGATTCAGTTTGCCACTGCACGCCTGATTTTCCTGAAATTGCATCGACTCGATCAACGCCCTTTCTTCCCTCGCCGGTTGGAAAATCTTCAAACTAACCATGGCTTTACGAAAAAGCCACCCCTTGCCTTTCGAGTCATTTTTTATTCAGCCCGCCGTACCTGCGCGACTTCTATCTACTAGAAAATTCAAGGCGGAGGCGTGCGCGTCCGTTTCGGCTGAAGCTCGTGTGTCCATCCAATCAGCGATATCATTGATCACTCTATTTAAAGAAGCCTATGGAAAGCCGTGCAGCGTGACGTCAAGCGCCGAGATTTCCAAGCCAACTCCGTTTAGTCTCGAACCGAGCCAATAATCTCGCGGCTCACCTGCCAGAGGTCCCCTTCGGCCCTTGGCTCGCATATTATGCGAGAGGCCAAGACCCTCCATCCATATTCATACGAATTTTCATAGCACGCGTCGAGTTTTCTCGTCCCCTCCGGGGATCTGCGCCGATTACTTTTCCTGTCGTTACACGGCTACGGAGTCACGATTTTATGGATCCTGCTGCAGCGAACAATTATTTATTAGACAAACGAAAAAGCCCGCGTCTTGCTGGTAAAAAGGCCGCAGCGACCAGAAGGAAGCGGAGTAAGGAGAAGCATTGAGTGGAACGAAATCACGAAAGCTTGCTGGAAAAACGATAAACAGGCTTCATTTCCTGACAGCAGATTTATGATGCTTAGCTTTGTTCTCCGTTCGGTATGATTCAGATGGAAAGACCCAATCGTTTTTCAATAAAACTGTGGAAAGGGAAGAGCTATTCGATGTCGGAATGGTAACGTGCTCGAGAGGAGTTTCACAGAAGAGACGGGCAAAATTTTTATTTAAATAAAAATATCGAATAGTAACTAATAAAAGTTTTTAAAAAATTATCCGCTATGTATTAAGTTGAAGTTAAAAATTTCTTCGGCGCCGAAGTTGAAAAGCTCGACGAATCATTTTTTTTATTTATTTAATGCCCAACTCTGCTTTAGCATACCGAAACGGCCATGAAAGTAAAGTGTTTCGCTCAGAAATAATTAATTCACTAATTAATTATTACAATCCTCAATAGTGACTCTTGAGTACCTATTTCGCAATAATTGGTTCTACCGTAAATTTATGTTCTCATATTTCTCGGTCATTAATTTGTAAATTAAGTAATAATTGTAATCTCCGCAAACGGTTATCGATACTTTGTGCTCATTATTCTGTAATCATCGGTCCGATCAGATCTTTGCTCGCAATTCCACCAAACTATCAGAGTTCCCATATTATTCCCTGGTTTGCAGTCTTCGTGGGTGACTTTCGATGCCCAACATCCCTGTTCCCCACTCCGTTTTGCGCACATCCCTTCCGAGCTCATTTTTATTTATCATCATTAAATCTTCACGAATGTGTGGTCAGGATCACAGACTCTCTACTCGTGTACCCGGCGCCAAGGCTGAATCAGTTACGAGTAGAATGGACGAGGGGTAGTTTAGAAAATTACGAGAAAACCAACCCCCCTGTGGAATCGGTCGTTAGAGTTTGGACAGGCAGAACGAGGACGAGACAGAGAAAAGATCGTAGGAGGAAAGTGTGTTAAAAACAGTGAAGAAGCTTGTTTAGTCGCCGCTGAGACTTGGATTTATAGTCTGCCCCGTGCTCACTGTATTACCACTGTTACGATTCCTGCTTTTTTTTTCCCACGTTATTCGTCTTGCTCCCTTTCGCCGCGCTCTGAGTGGAAACGACACGTTCGAGTTGATTATTTCTGGCTTCTTGAAGATGGTTACTCGTGCACTGGAAAGGAGGCGAGTTACTGTGGCGATCGTGATCCCATTGGCCCCACGGGGAGAGGCGCCAGCGCAGGGGTCTCGGGGAGAGTTGCGACATATGAGCTTGATAATTGGCTGGTGGCGAGGAATTTTGAGGACGGTATCATTGTCACGTTCGCTGCAATTGTCCCGAATATTCGTTGCCTATGCCACCTCGGAATAATTACTTGGACCGTGTAACTACGGAAGCACAATTATCGCGACAAGAGGCAGCTCGCGTTCCGCGCGTTCAGCGGATTCTCCTTGGGATCCTCTTTCATCGAACTTTCGCGAAAATTGGAATAGTTGAGCCCTTCTGGCTCGGCAACGTTGCTTCCTTCTCCCCCTCCGTGGCTCTCGATACACTTAATTTCGTTTCTCGCCTTTCACGGCATCGTGGAAAACTTGGCCAAGCTTCTCTCGGCTCCGGGTCTGTCCGTGCCAAAGCGATACATTGTTTGCTCGTATTTATCGCCGATGCTTGTCGAGTGAATTCTATATCGCTTTCGCTTTGTCCGAGCTTATTCTCGTTTAGATTATGACTCGGCCAACGGCAGCTGGAATATGCACGATTACGGGCGTCGATAAGGTAATTGTAACTTTCACGGCATCGCGATTAAAGCCCCGACGTATCTGGCCCGCATCTCGGCGCGACGCTTCGGCCAAGTAAAAAGAAGGCAGGGAACAGTGAATTTTGTAAACGCGATGAGAGACGCAGATCACGCGACACGGCTGAAGATTATCATTTATCGTCGCACAAAATCTCTGCTGGCAAACGGTGAAATACCGTTCTGTGTCACGCCTGAAAGGGCACTACTTATGCATATTTGTCGGAGTACTCGAAGGGGCGAAGAAAGCCACACCACAAGTACCTAACGATCGAAATTATTTAATCTGTAGAATTGCATGAATACAAGTAGCAGTCGTGGTGTAAACTATAAACTATTTAGCGAGGTCGACGCGCACCGCAAGTTCATCAAGTTCAAATTCCCACCGCAAGCTCAGCGAGTTGAAGCTGGCCACTGATTCTAATTCCTAGCTCCCCCTCGTTTTCTATTCGACGTCATCTATCCTGGTTGCCGTGTGTCGGGCAAAGCTGGTGACCCTTGGAGTGGCGTGCGGACTGGTTATGGACTAGTTAGTCGATGCACTGCTGCCAGCAGTGGACTCTTGGGCGCCTCACGCTACTCGCATTGCAGACTCTGCGGCGCCCTTTTCACCCCTTTGCACCCCCTTCGCGGTGTCTCCTGCACCCCCTTCTCTGGCATTTCACGCTCGAGCGATGGCGCGTGGTAGAGGAACCAAGTAGATAGATACAGACGATATTAGGAAAATGAAATATTTAACACGGGTATGAAATTCTTGGAATGTATTTCCTCATTGATTTGGTACGAGCCTCGTTCCTGAAACGATTGACGTAGGTAGATACCACGAACAAAATTATCCGTTCGCCCCCCCCCCCCCCCCCTCCCCCTCCCCGCACGAGTATGACGATCTACTGTCAACCCCAGTTGCAGCCCCTAGTAATGGCGGCGGCTGGCCTGGGGCAGCCAGGAAACGTAGGAGGTCCTTTCGAGTTGGTATCACGTCACATCCTGGTCACGCACGCCACCTCTTTGTTCAAAGCATGTCGGCGATTATAAAAGTGAATCATTTTTCTTTGGACGCTAGTGGTAAACAGTGGTAATTAATCGGGGCGTCGCAAAGTGGCGGGGTTGCCGAATTAATGGCCAAAAGTAATTTTTTCTTATATTAAAAATTTGAATTGTACTTCATTGATGAAATATCAGAGCACGTTTTTCCATTAAAATTGATTTTTAATCTGCAATTCTCTAAGAGGTATGCAACTTCTAACTGAATAGCGTTAGAAAATGGATTTTTCTGAGGCGAAACTAGAAATTATGTCACGATTTATTGTCGATGTAGCAAGATAATCTGCCAATGTTGGTATTATCTAATTCGCTATTATTTTTTAAATACTTCTGCAGCTGTGGCAGATAAAAATACAAGGCCTATATATGTTTCTCCTTCTTTGTTTTATTTCTTATTTATTTTTTTTAAGCAAAATTTAAAGGTCACAGAAGCTCTGATTGAAATTAGTTGCGATAATCTGTGACCTTACCAGTTATCGTAATTTGCAGATATCAATTTTGTCAACAATTTTTAATTTTATAGTTAAAAAGGAGTTGGTATGTTATTACATATATTCAACATCGTATCACAACAGTTATTATTTACGATTAAATATCACTTAGAACGTGTTTTATGTATATTATAAAAGCATAGTAGCATAATTCAAAATTTTTCGTTAAGAAGCTACACAAATATATTTTTAGAGTCACGCTATTTCAATTCATTTCAACAATTCAGCTTAGATTCGAAGATACTAATAGCCACAATTTCTGGCAAATTCATCACTGTGCGTCGAAGCAAGTACAGTATTTTCAAACGGAACGAATCCAGTGGGCGAGTAAGGCTGCCCACCTATTAACAAGTTTCAATCGCGAGACGCACGTCTTCGGGAAGCCGCTGTTGAATTTTTCGGACCACGAAATTACGAAAACTTTCCCCGCGGTTTCCTTTAACGAGCCCGCCGTTAGTTACTCGCGACTAGATACCTCTGTTGCGTGGTTTTGGTCACGCGAGTTCGTGCCTCGTGATTCTTTAACGAGCCGCGAACAAACACGAATGGAAACTCACCGGCGTAGGTTTTCCTTGCCTTTTTCCCCGCCGGGCCCACCCGCAATCGCAATGAAATCGAATCGGCGGATCGTCGTGGCGACCGTTCGCCTCCGAATCGTCACGATAAATTATTAACATCGCGTGTCGACCGCACCGGTATCGACTCGACCGGTCTCCTAGTTCCTCCTAGTTGCTTTTTTCCAGCCGCTTCTTCGCCGCTTCGATTTCCAAGCGGCTTCGTTCATTATCGATTGCAACATCGCTGCGTTGAAACGAGTCTCGTTCTAGGTTGGACGTGTTATGCATGCATGTCGCAACTTTCTGAGCTGACGATAACGAATTACGGGGCAAAAAGAGTGTTGCATTGCGCCTGTCGCGCAGCCAGTTGATTTCGCCTCGTCCACGGATCGGTATCCGAATAGGCGGAATAGCTCTAACGTGTTTGCCGAATAATTAGGCAGCCGTAAACGTTTCCCTGGCCCAGGCACGAGGCAGCAATTAACGTTTGGCGAAGGTGCGTCGCGGGCGGATCCTCGGTGTTCTCCATTGTTGACTTGCGACTTCGTATGCTCGTCGCGCGGCCCCGATTTCTATGCTAAACGCGTATTATCGCGTTATAGCCGCACGAGCGGTCGCCACCGTCACGTTCCGCTTCGTTTTCGAGGCGGCCGAGACGCGAGCGCGCCGTACGTCCTGGAATTTTCCGCGCGTGCCGCTCGCGAATAGATTGGACTGGCCCCCTATCGATCCTTCAAATTACACCGGCGAATTCGGTTGTTGCCAACGGTGGAATCGATTCCGCCTGGCTTCGTAGTCTCGACGCGCTACTTCTTCTCCGCCATTCGCTAAACACCGCTGCGTTATAAATTCCAGAGTATTCATGTTTCATTTTACGACCGATTAAGCTTTAAAACTGTAAGTTAGTAGAGCACTCGCCTTGCGCCCAGCTCACGACTATACACTCTCGCCGTTTCGTCGTTTAAAACCCCGCCCGTTACGACTCGTACGTTACGCGTTTTACTGCCAAATTAGCTGTTGCGTAAGCTTTTATTGAGAGCTCCTAGACTGCGACGATATTAGAATCCGGAGGATGATGCTCGTGCCCTGCGGAATTAACCCATATCGATGGTCATAAAAGGGGATTTAACCGAGTCTCCGCGGATCAAGGATTTCTAATTTTTACTCGGCGGCTTGTCCCTCCATTGCCAGAATTGCTGGAATTGCCAGGATTTTCCTAGTTTATCGGCAGTAATGTCATGCTCTCGCGGCGGTTGGATGGGAAGCAATTCCGGGCCTCTAATTGCGCCATTAATCTTGGAGGGGGCTCCGCGCGTTTCAGAGATTCCACGACACGCGCGAAAGAAATGTTGCCACTTGGGCTGAATCAATAGTTGTCTTCTATTTAACCCGGGCCGCAATAAAAATGCCACTACGCGTGGCGAGGTCTGCTTGATCGGGATTTCTGCCCACGTAATATAAACCTATATACACGGATTCGTGTTTGTGTAACTGTTTGCAGCAGCGGTAGGTAATTCATTGTCCGTTAAATCGGTTTGTTCGGTCTAATCACGCGAAGAGCATGGGAAACTGATGGAACGCAACGGTGTAGCCCGTCGGGTCTGTGACAAAATCACTGTCCTAAATTCATTAGCGTTCCCCGTGGCAGATCTCTTGAATTTTAGTTGCTCGCAGTGATTAAACGATCGCGTCCCTTTTCTGTTGCAGGAATAATGAAGAGAGAAGCTGATGCAGGCGCTATGGCAGGTTCAGGAGGACCAACAAGTCCTCACAAGCGTTATAGACAGGGTGACGATGAACTTCGTCTTCTGATCCCCAGCAAGGTAAGCTTTTGTAGCTCTGTTCATCTAATGCTATGTCTGCACATAACTCCGAGGAAGGAAGAGGCACTTTACAGGGAAAAATGAATTTCTTAAGGAGCTAGGCTAGTGTGACGGCCGAATAATACGGCAATCTTTGAAATTTTTTTAAAGGAAGACCATTGAACTTATCAGCTTGAACTTATAAAGTTTTATTAACTGATATTTCCTGAGTATACTAAATTTTTTTGAAGTACAAACAGTGTATATTTTTAAAGTTATCGTAAATTTGTTGGAGCGTCTTAAAATATTTTGTTTCATGGCTGCTATGAGATAAGCTCTTGTGGTGGTCTGAAACAAAAAAAAACAAATATTTTCTCAATCTGTATGTATGTGGCTATAGCCCGTGCTAGAAAGTTGAAAAAAATTGTAAAATAATTGTAATATAATAAAATGGCGGCTCTCCAAACAAAAAGATTCATTTTTTTGTATAAAAATTTTTTGTTTTTAACTCGCAAATTTGCAATTTTGACTATATCAGAAAAATCGTGGTAGGGGCTACAATGACACGTTTGCTGAACATATCTGCCAAGTTTGAACTAAATCGGTTCACTATTTTGAGAGTTATTATAGCAGCCAAATAAGACAAACTAGTTTCGAAAAAATCTCAATGAAAGTTTGAAATACTATTTCAGAGTACAAAAACCCAAATATTTCATACTTACAGCTAATCACGAGTTCGCTTAAAACCTTCTAGGCTCGTGTTTTTAACATATGAATTTGTATAAAAATGCAAAAAAAATTTTTCGATTTTTTGGAGCCGTCACACTAGTCTAGCCCCTTAAGGGAATCGATATTTGACCATTCGTGTGTTATGTAAATTTTAAGTGAGAACCCGGAGAAACTACGCGTGGGACTTTCTAACTTGCGGTGAAACTGCTCCGAGTACTTTCCAATTTCTAGAGGCTTTTAAATTTTCTAAGTCCTCGTTAGAAGTCGAGGCGTTTTGCTGCCGAAGGGAGCGTGTCTGAGAGGGAGTGTCAGAAATGTGGGATGGATTTCGTCCCTATGCGTGAATAGAAGTCTTCTATAGCGAATTTTCCCAGCCACCGCTTTTCCTAGATGCCCGCCACGGATCTGCGTGTGTTCCTGCGTGTTTTCCCACGCGCAATCGCTTCAGTTTTCCACTAGATTTTTCATCGCGTGGACGCGATTGTTTTCAGTAAAAGCCGACTGCCATACGCGAAACGTTCTTCCGGTCATTGTCGCTCCGCCCGACGAGCCATTATCGGATTTCCTACCACTTTCTTTCGCCAGGGAAATTCCCTGAAATTCTCTGAATTCTTTTCTGGGCTAACGGGATATCCTTTCGCGTGCTCAGCCCCCTTTTGGAGCCGCGGAATAGTCTGCTGTTGCACCTTCTTCCCTCAGCCGTCCTCGCTCCGTTGATTACAAGCATAGATCGATCTTGATTATTAATCGTACATCGCCATGATCGTATCCCATGCATAAGGAACGAAAGCCCGCCGAAGAGATATTTCCAGCGTTCCAGCCGTCAGCTTCGATCGCCGCCCGATATCATCTTCATCGGTTTCGCTGGCGATCCAAGCGGTCGCGCGCCAGCGATCGAGCACAATGTCGATCGTTGTTGTTAAACGTTAGCCACGCAATCGAGATCTCCGCGAGAATGGCTGTCGATGTCAGGGTCGATCGGCCTGGATATTGGCGGGGCGAGGCGAGGCGAGGGATCGCTCCTTTCGAGAGTGAACTCATTCACTCGCAACTACTTGGGCGACGGAGAACGTAATTATCGGCGGCAACTCTTGCAACAGTCCTCGCAACTTATCATTGCTAATCGTTGGAACGTCGTGCTGGTGCATGTTCGAGGATCGATCGACCTTCTGGCAAGTTCCTTGGCCAAGATCCTCCGGCTCGCGTTTCTCCCGAATAATAATCGATCGCCCCTGGCAGCGACGAAGAAAAACGAGAGAAATTAAAGCGAGATAATTAAGATGGACTGTTCGGTAGAATTTTTCGTGCCGTCGGGGTCGGCAAGACCCTCGTGTTTCGTCGTGTTCTCGCTTTCTTACTTTGTCCCCGATCTTGGCAGAGATATTCTGGAATAATGCATCTTGCCCTCGCGTGCGAAAAGAAAGGAAGTTTCTTCAAGTTCCTTGTACGTGCCTCGGGCAATGCTTTTGTGGACGAGATTGTTGGGGAATCATCGGCACTTATGCCGGGTTTAATGACAAAAGAAACACGTTCTGTTGCAGGTAGCCGGTTCGATAATCGGCAAGGGTGGCCAGAATATCACCAAACTGAGAAGTCAGGTAAGCCTTTTGCTTGTTTCGTTCGTCGATTACCTACTTTTCCGTCGTCTCGTTCTCTCTGCTTCGTCTTCGTTGCTTGTCGAAGGCAAACACGAGAGGCAGAAGAAGGCGAGAAACGGTTGGGACGTTAGGCCGAGAAGGACGTGAGAACGAGCGCGTACGGCGAACGCGGACCCGCCGAACTTTTGAGCCAGCCGATCGTTTATCGGCGGGAGATTTATTTTCACGAGCTTCTCAGCCAGTTCCCGCGCGGAGCTAACCGCGGGAACATTTGGAGGCGAACAGTTCCGACTCGGTGGATCGATCTAATCGTTGCCGATCGATCGTATCTCGCGCCGATGGTATTTCAGGGAAGTTCCGATGCGTGTATTTCTGGGACGTGTGTGGACAAAATTACGAGCTGCTACGAAGGTGCCATGGCCCTTCTTCTCGCAGTCCATGGTATTTGCAACTTTAGCCTAACTTTGTCGATTTCACAGAGAGTCAGAGATGTGGTAGAAAGTAGGAGGCGATCTAGCATTTTGCAGTCCTTTAAAAATCCGCCGGTCCCGGCGAACACGTAGTCGTAGCCACAGTCGCAGCCGCGACCGCATTCTTTTTACGGCCAAAATGCTTCACACACGTACGAAATGCCGTCATCGCACATTTGGTTCTTGAACTGGGAAGTTTCATTTGTCTCCCGCAATTACACAACTCGCATATTAACAACGTTTTGTTTCCCCCTCCCCCCCCCCCTTTTTTTTTACCCAATCGTTGTGGAATCTCTTGGACCGCGCCTACGCAGCTCGTACGCCGTAACGATAGCTATCCAAGGGAGCACACGAACGTAAAGCTGCACCGACACTCAACGGTTGATTAAAGCCTGTCGCACGCCTGCGCGAATCGGACGTCTCCGCTTTCGCCGCCGTTCTTTTTTACTTGGAACGGGATCCAACGATCCACCCTCGGAAACGATCGATTCGGATAGGCGTGCAACGGGCTTTACGCTCGCCAGCTTCCCACTCGATTTCATTGCGCAACATCGATTGTTTTCCTCGGCCATTTGTTCGCAAAACCTTGAGACGCCGACGAGACTCACCCTGCACGAACCAAATGATTAAACGAACACCAATAAAGCAGGTCTGCAGGGCGTATAACGCCTGTCTGCGAGTTTCCTCACTCGCGAGGCAGCAACGAGTGGGCAAACAACGAATCGACGATGGTTCCTTTGCCCTACCGTGTTCCCAGCGGTGGTCGGGACGAAGGGTTACTGGTCCTCGCGTCACACGGCCGCGAACGTGAGCTTAAGCCCATCGAACTCTCTTTCCACGTTTGTTCTTTTCCGCCTAAGCTCGCGTTGCCTTTCGAATTGCTCCACGATTACGCGCTTGTCTTTCAGCGGCCCGCGCAGGTCGTGGGGGGGGGGGGGGGAGAGGAGAGTGGATCTGGCTTGGCCTGCGCGTTCGCGGGAACAGAGAATTGTTGAATGGAGGGAAAAAGAGACACTAAATATAGAATATCATTAACGTTTCGATTACCTTGAAGCCAGTAACCAGGCGCAAACCAGTCATCCCCTCTCGATCTTGACCCTGGTTCTCGCAAGTACCCGGCGAGAAGATGTTCGTTTACCTGAGCTTTGTCGCATTGCCCCTGAGATTCGTAGGTAACGCACCTGCGTGACCCCAAGGTGGAAGGCCAGGTACCCAGTTGGAGGGCGGGAGGGTGGGAGAGAAAGAGGGGAGGGAGAGAGAAGCTTTGGGAAAGTGGAATATCTCGGGGTAAGATTTTTATTTTACCATCCGTTGTCCAATGTCCCCTTAGCAGCGAGCTCCCTGCGAGTCCGTCGTTAAATGAATGGGGAAAATCTCGTGCGCCGCTTTGGGGAATCTCATGGCCGAACAGTTGTCAGACAATGGACGATGAAGAATCGCGGAAACTTGGCTAGAGCCGTCTCGCGTACGGAGAAATATCTGCAAGCGGCATTCTTGGTACGTTGACCTGTTGTGACATTCAGTGGTAGAGAGTAAGTTCTGCGTATCGATTTAATTCCCCTGCTTGAACGGGAAATTAAAAGGAATAAGGGTCACCAGTTCGTAAGCCCTCTGAAGATGGTCCCCCGTTACATTTAAAACCGACTGAATCCGATGACCGAGAGAATCCGTTGGTCACAGCAGTGATTTATAATTCCATCGCGTAGCCTGCGAGTTCACGGTAATTATTGAAAGTTCCTTTAATTAGCCACGTTTAAACGACTTCGTTAGCAATTGAAATGTCGTTGGAATCGGTGTTAAGGTTCAGCTGGCCCGCCGTAATTGCGGATTCGAGGAGGAGTAGAGCTTCTTGAAAGTACTTTCGGTATATTTAGACCAACGTGGAAGTTGATTCGTCACCGACAATACAGTTGCGTTTGCTGCCCCATCAAAATCTCGCGAACCTCCTCTCGGCGGCGGCTCCGCCGTCATTTCTCTAATTAATTTCATTCTCCTTTTGTGCCAGCAAGGTGGATATTTCCATAAGAATCCCGGCGATTTCTTGGGCGAAACAAACAAGCGAAGCCTCGGTGTAGCGGTTGGTTCGCGGTCCGCTCGAAATTCGATCGATTCTATGACAGTTTGCGCCGCGACCCGCGACCGTGGAGCTTTTTGATCCACGAAGCCTCGGGGATATTTGATCGAGCGGTTGTGAAAGTGCACGTAGCAATGGCCGTTGTGCAAATATTTCTCCAATCGGTCGCGCGATTGAAGACGAGCTAGGTGGAAGAAGAGACGAAGGGGGATGCAAGGGGGTTAAGGGGGGGGGGGGTGGGTGGGATAGGCTCGGTAAAAGATCGCGCCGAGCGGTGTTCTCCGTAGCGGACGGAGAGGGGCTAGACAATTAAGCCGCGAATTAATCGAACCGTGAGAGACATGATGTCTAACTTGGTTGATGGTTTGTGCCCTGGCCCCGCCCCAACCCCGGCGTTGCCCCCCTGGTGTTGCCCTGCCGTTGCCCTGCCGTTGCCCTGCCCGGAACGACGGACCCTGACTCGATCGGCAAATGGACCACCCCACCAACAATCGACAACAACCACCAACCAACCACCAATGAACCAACCACCAACCACCACGGCCCGACAGTACAAAGCCTCAATCATTGTACCCGATTGCCCCGGACCCGAACGGTAATGACCAACACCACTACTTAATGTCTTATTTTTCTTTGTCTCTAATTACAAGAATACCTAAGGCGCCGACATATACTGATCGCTGTGCTGTTCTTATCAAACGACAGCAACGTTTCTCTATTTCTTTCTCTATATCTCTATCTCTATCTATCTGTCTATTTATCTATTTATCTTTTTATCTATCTTTTTTTCTTTCTTTCTTTCTTTCTTTCTTTCTTTCTTTCTTCTTCCTTCCTTCCTACTTATCTTTCTCTATCTATCATTCTTTGTATACCGTTTCTCTTTCACGTTCACTTATGTACCCGTCTCTGTTTGTCTCTGCCTTGCCATAATCGCCTGTGTCTGTTCGTCTTTCACCAGCCGCTCCGAACCCTGTACGTGTCCTCGACCAGCGTCTCCGACGTGGTTGCGCTATGATTCATTGCGAGAGCCGTTTGTTCGCGTGCTTCTAAAGAATATAAAGGAAAAATACGCGGCGCGATGTCATCCTGAATTGTGTTGGCGATCGCGCTTGTCATCACGCGGCTGCATGTCCTCCGTCGTTCTCTGTAAATCTGTTCTCCGTTGGCCGGAGATCACTCACGTCTCTCCTCATCCTGGACCACACTTTGTCTTTTACTCCCCGTCTTTTACCGCCTTCGCATCCACGGTACCAGAGCTTTCGTTGTTGCTGGAAAGTTGGCTCCCAGGCCCGGGAGGAGGCCTCCTTGCAAGTTGCTTCTTCATCATCTTCATCATCTCGAATTGCACGGGAACCGAGGACGCCAGCCTCGATGCTTTTTAAACTTCTCGCAGCGATCCAACCGTGAAATTCGATCGACTTTCTTGTCGTTTATCGAGTCGAAAGTGAAACGCTTCTGTGCACGCCGCAACCACTGGAGCAATGCATCGGGACACCCGGCGATTTATCGCAACAGCCTTGGCTAACAGCAGCCCCAGAAGGCTCGGGGACACGCAGATTCGTCTTCCATTCTATCCTCAAGTCCTCTGTACGCGCAGGTGCATGCTGGTAGACATACAGTGAATTCGTTAAATCCGACACACGTATTTCGAGCGTTGAAGTTGCTGCGAGTTGTATTACATTCAATCGAGGTAGTTAGAAGTCCACGGCGCGCCACTTTAAGTCACCGTATGTGTCCATCAATGGGATGAATGGGAAGTTAGCGAGAGGCGCGAGGTGTGAAGAGCGAGACGCACGCACTCCTCACGACCCTAAACGAGGCTCGAGTGTGTATTTTCCCAAGTTCTTTTTCTCAACTCGCTCGCGCCGCCGCTCAAAATGCAGATACTTTAACGCGTGGCTAAGTTTACAACTCGTATTTCGCGGACCATGCATCCAGCGATAGTGGAAGAGAAATAGGGAAGTGGGTCAGCCGATTCAGCTGGCACTTTTTCATTCAGTTGCTCGTTAATTCCCATTGTAGGATGCAGCGTGTCCCGAAACCGGTTGGCGATAGAACTTTCGGCGGTTCATCACTGTATCTCTACCACCAAGTACGGTCTCCTTCACGAAGCACAGGTACATGGGCGATTCGCAAGCTTGTCCGACACACCTACACACAGAGGATCTGAAAGCTTCCTGCTCACAATCAGCCATCATCAGTCTCATCGACTTTCCTTCGTTTAATTCTGTTTCTTTCAAACAATTTCACTTCTCTCTCGGTATCTCTCTGTCTGTATTTTCGTTTCTCCTCGGATGGTCTTGCGCGCGAACGACACGCCCGACATCACACACGCAGAAAACCACAATTTCACGATTTGTAATCGGGGATATGTACACCGTTGTGTCTCTAATCTTGTGGCTAACACGGATCGCTAATCTGTGGAAGTAGGCGACCGCCGATTCCACGCTTAACGTCGATATATCACGCTTACTTTTTAGGTACGCCCCGGTCAAGGCACGACCGACCCTCCTGCCAGAGACCTGCCGAAACGATTAACGTGAAAACTGTCCGCAAGTCGAAAGTCATTACCGACCTGTTGTCCCCGTATCTCGCTGTCATTCGACTCTTTCGTTGCTGTGGCTGATGGAGAGAAGTCTAGTCTGGTTCAACCATCAAACACTCGTTCATTTAATTACGCTTTCAATTAGGACATCCGTTGGCCGACTCGGGACGCTGCAGTACCTCGCTCAGACTCGGATCCTAAAAAGAAATTTATCTTCCTCCTGGAACGTCACGTGCCGCGACAGTAATTTTTTTTTTTTTTATCGCCCGCTATAAAAGTCCCCGCGGCTGGCCTTAATGCGATTTCTATTCGCCGGCGGACGGACGTTTTCAGAATTTTATCGAGCAAGTTTTAACGGGGCACTTCCATATCGCGGGCGTGCTTTTCCTCTCCCGTTCAGAATTCACCATAATTTCAGGGGGGGAAACGGGACCGTTCGATAGCGCGCGATTAATTACGCAGATTCGATATTAGGCCGAGAGAGATTAGCGGGGAAAGATGGTGGCTGAGATATAACTAGACTCGACTTCTCTAATCGCAAACTGCACCCACACATGCCCACATTCGCAACAGATCGAGCAGGCCCAACAGAAAGGGACAGATTTCCTTCTCAGTGCGTCTGATGCCAGTAGGTTCCTGACAGATGTTGAACGAGAAACGAACGCGATCAGTTTTCCCCTTTCAACCATTGATCGATGCGCCTGACTGCGATCTCTGCAAGTCGGAGCTTCGCGTTCAAAGGTTTCCAGAAGGGAGCGCACCGTTCGGTACTGTTCTCCTGCTCCGTGGAAAACTTGAGATCGGCCAGCATCTTTTTTTTTTTTTGAAGGCGATGACTTTCGACCCGACCGCCCGTGCGTCCAGCAAACACACGATTCTCCGTTTCGTTTCAGCTTGTGTGACTTTTAGAACTGGGGAAATAGGGAAGAGCTAGTTGGTGATGGCCGCTTTCACGGTTTAGAAGTCGTATCTAATAATCGTGATACGGTGCCTGATAGGAGGACATTAACGTTAAATTAACTTTGTGTTCCCGGCGATCCAACGATCTCACGCGTCGTCTAGTGTCGAGCAAGAGAGTAGCGTGGATCCTCTGTTGGAACCTCTGCTCTACCAGTCGACGAGGGTTCGCATTAACGATAACCAACAGCGTTCGAAACAGCGATTCGTCGACGATGTTGAATGAGGGACTCGATTTCGGAGCTGTTTTCGGGTCGATTTTGTTAAAGTGTATCGAGGAAACCTATCGCAGAGGGGAAACGTCGAAAGAGCTTGCGGTGCGGATGTTAAGAGTGCTCGATTTATCGATCCGTGGTCGGGGGGGGGGGAAGGGGTTTCCTTTTTTTAGTTTTACAAGCGAATATTAGTCGAGTACTTGGATAGGATAAGGGGGGGGACAGCTTGATCCTGTTATCGATACGCGGTTTCCGGTTTCCTTGGAGCACTCTCGAAGTCAAAGTACGGAAATGATCGCGACGTTTCAATTAATCGGCTCTCTCCTTCGAGGGAAAATTAATTAAGTGACAGCCGAATGAAGAGTCTCTGGCCATTTTCGGTAGCCTCTCGTTGCTCCTGAAATATTCCAGTGGCAAAGCTGACGATCCGTCTGATCGTGACGCGAATTGTTCTGCTGTCGAGAGGTGTGAAGGAGAAACGAGGCAAGGCGTTTGTCGCGGTGTCGACGGCCAAAAGGAGGGATCATTGAAAAGTGGGGAAGGAGAGAAAGAAGGAAAGGCCGCGTGAATTTCGATCGCGGCTACAATTAGCGAAAGTTGCGACCAAGGAAAGTTCACTGCTACAAAATTTCACGGAGATTGGCCGGTTCGAAGAGGCGTCGGTTCGCCAATTTCTGTAAATGCAATATGTGACACAAGTTCCGCTGCAATTCGCGCCAGCCCTTCCACTTTTAACCGAGCAATCTCAGATAATTCGCGGCCAATTTTCCATGAAGGAGAGATGCCTCGACGCGATTCCAAGTGCCTCGTGGAATACGCTCGCGTCGCGACGAAGGGTATCTCGTAGAACGTAATCGCGCACGGCCATCGAGGACCCGAGTGATTGTTGGAGTCTTTCTGATTCTAGGGTGCTTACCATCAGCTCGGATCTGACCACCGTTCTTCAGGTGTTGAACGAGGTCGTACCTAATCTCGAGGAGGTAAGTCTTGCTACCGGAAGAGGATCGACAGGGGAAAAGAAACGACTCAGTCGCGAGACCTGTGTTCCTTACATTGTTAAACTTGCTGGCCCGCTGCTCACGGTTAGATTCCTCCGATCTTTGCTCCTTCTTTTCCCTTCTTCGTATCGAATAGTCAAAGTTCCTCGCTAATCGTTGCGCGGAACGAGGCTGCCAGAATAGCGGCAGAAGTTTGAAATGATTCGTTTGGCGGCTGATCGATTAGACCGCGGATGGTGAATGCTGGATATGATTTCAGAACGGATCGCGACATGGAAGCGATGAGATCGACGTACGCATGCTGGTACACCAGAGCCAAGCTGGCTGCATCATAGGCAAAGGAGGCTTAAAGATCAAGGAGCTTCGAGAGGTGAGTCATATTTACAGCATACCACTAACGCTAGTCACGGGCCGACATAACTTTTGCGGTTGTCACGTTCGACGCGTGCCAAGGCCTCTGGCGACTATTGAGAGTCATCCGACGAGCTTAGCAGAGCTCTCTGATTTTCAAGATTTCCTATCCAGCGTGTCTAGCAATTCTAATACACACGTAACGTCGCAGCACCGCTGGCAGACTGTCGCCGGTGCCCTGTTTCCAAAGCGATATTTCAGAAACGATTCCCGCGACAATTCAGAACACCGATTGGATTTCCTCATTTTCCATAACGCGCACGCGCGATCATTGGAGAGGCACTCTATCTGGGAATTTCAACCAGGCGTCCAAGTAATTAGCCCGGAATTACTGTAATTATCAGCAGTAACTCGCGCGACGGTCCCGCCGTCTTAATTACGATCCCGCGGTAACGAGCGGTTTTAACGTTTTCACCGAAATTAAGGGCAGGTTAACGCGGATTCTCGTTCGCCGTCGCGCGCTCAATCGCCAGAGAAAATAATTTCTTATCGCCGACAGCTGGATCTTTAAATCCACGATCGGTTGAAGGGTGCAACCAGCCCGTTTGCAAAGGAAAATTGAGAAAGAATTGTGAAGTGTGCCAAGTGACGAAGTGCAATAACGGTAAAAAATGGGAAATGAGT
This sequence comes from Andrena bucephala, assembly GCA_947577245.1. NCBI lineage: Eukaryota > Metazoa > Arthropoda > Insecta > Hymenoptera > Andrenidae > Andrena > Andrena bucephala. The sequence goes on along the minus strand of OX387717.1, from coordinate 33,119,504 downwards.
CGCTTTCAATTAGTCGATCACTTGAGCCAGTATCGCGGCTAGGTTTTACGTAACAACGAGCGGCGGGGCTAGGTCAGGCCGGGGTATGCAACGTGGCCAAGTGGCTCGTTACGTTTTCGCGTTCAGAAGAGGGAAAATCGAACGGTGCAAGACCTCTTCTCCTGGCTGGAGTCGCAATAGGCCACTCGAGTGCCGCGCGACTTTCCTTTCAGGCTTTGTCGGCTTCTCCTTCTCGAACTTGACACACTCCCTCGTATCTTTTGAGTTGCGCGTCTTTGACGAATAACGAATGCATTATCCTTCTTATAACAAGGAAGAGAAGGAGCCATTTCCATGTTGCCAGTAATTAATCCAAATGAACGTTTCCCTCCCTGCGCTTTCTTCTACCCGTGGGGGACTTGGCGCGTGCCTCGAGTTTCTCTGTATCACGGTGGAGAAAAAAGAAAAAGCGGAGAAAACCGTGTGTCGGAGATAATAGGGCGTGCCGTTGCAAACTAAGCCATCGCGACCAGCAGAACCACCACAGCCCCTTTCACGTCTTGGAAGGTAGGGGGATGAAGACGTGGCACTGCCACTCGGCGACGTCGCCGAGCCGTTTTATTTCGACTCCTCGTCGCAAGGGGTGACTTTATTGATTCCGAATAGCTGGTTTTTACGTGTAACCAAAGATTTTATCCTTTCCACCCCGCATCCTCCAACTTAAATCGAGCTTACGAGAAACGATTATTCCTCTGATCCCGGCGCTAGTTTCTCGTCCAGGACGCTGCGATTAAGATCAAGTCGAGGTGATTCGTGCAAATTCGAGGAATTTCAAGGTAAATATAAAGGATGCTCAAAGCGGTGGAGGGGTCTGCATAGCAATCCGGCTACGAACTTAATCCCAAGTTTAATGATCCCGCGGTTCACCGATCCGTCTTCCTCATTTTCCGCCGCGCCTGCATTCACCTTTTGTACTCGGTCGACTTGTATTGTCGTCACCCTTCTGGCCTATCTTTCTATCTATCCATCTATTTGTCAACAATAATCGACGCTATTCCGACGCTCCGGAGCGCACTTAACACGTGCAATATTTCGAGTAGGGAGACGCGTCTGGTGTATTGTGATACCTTGCAGAATCCCTGCGCGGAAATCACCACCATTGGAAGCAATAAAGCTCGTTGCTTCCCCTGATTTCTTGATACGGAGCACTGCGGAATTGCTTGCTCCTTGCTTCGAGGATACCTAGAAAGATAAAAGTTTGTGCCTTTTATTATTAAAATTTCCCCTCGCTTTGCTGAGTTTTTCCTGATTCCTTTTTTTTTTAACGGCTGGCTCTGGTTGCTGAGCTGGTGCTCGCACGTACGCACCGAAACAAGCGGAACCCGGTCGATTCGGATGCACGTAGGCAATCATTAAGCGCACACGCACCCTAGGGACACGCTGGCCAGCCGCGTGCTTCATCAGGAAAGTGCGTTTTCACACGCACCAGTGCGTGCCCGGTGCACTCGATTAGCGCTCGTATGCGTTTCAAACGAGTCCGAGCTGAAAATTGCTTTCCCTTCTTTTTTTTTTTTCATTTCATTTCTCCTGATCCTATCATAGATTGAATGCCCGCGTAGCTTCTCACATTGTCTGCCGCGAGTTTGATAAAGGGATGGAACATGGAGCGACCGAATTTCACCTAAAAACCATCGGGATTCCGGGCCTCGTCGCGATAGGTTTCTTTTCTGGTTTCCTCGCCGTCGACAAAGTCCTGCCGTGCCTCGGAAACAACGCCTCGTCACGGACGGTGGCTGACCGTGGATCGTGAACGGAGGGTAGAAAAAGCTCTTTCGGGGAAGCTCGAAATTAATTCCAGGAAAGTACGGCGGGTAATTATGCACACGCGATGCCTTTATTATCTGGCGCCGGCGTTTCGTCTACGTTCGAGGCGGGCGCGACAAGAGCAGCCGCAAACAGCTTTGCTAATTTACTTTGGCCGCCGGTGCTGAACGCGTGCCCTTTAAAAGGGCCTCGTTGGTGAAATCGATATGACGATTTCGTAGATTTCAGGGATTTGTTTTTTTTTGTCTAGGGCTGATTTTTATTGGAAGAGTCACTGGTTGTTTATTTCTTTTCGTACAGAGACAAAGGAGTCTGTTGTAGCAGGGCCTTGTTAATGGCGGGCTTTCCACCTCGTGTTCTCCAGCAACATGTGTTGCTATGGGCAGTCTTCGAAGGTCCATGCGGCACGCAATCCGAACAGGTGCTGGGGAACCAGGTAACGGACGGTTTCTAACAGCTGCCGTGCCAGGTGCAGCTGCCTCTCCTGGCGAGGCGAGGCGACGTGACACGCGGCAACAGGAGATTTTCATGTGCGGGCACCGTAGGCAAATCCTTCCGATTTCCCACCATTCGTTTAAATAATTTTCCATGTTTCGGAGAGAATCATTATTATTTGTCAAGGCACGGATTATTTGGATTAAGGGTTGAAAAATACTGTTTTCCATGAAAAATTTCCAACTGGAGAATACATAAAGGTGCTCGTAGAACTTCGAGCTATCTGGAAACACACCCCCACCCTGGACGAATGCAGCGCAGGGCTGGCAACTTTTCCTTTTCCCGGGGGAACGGCTCGAGCGTCGTGTCGCGTCGGTGCAAAGCTGCATGCTAAGACAGGAATAATGAAAAGCAGCGGCTGGTAATTCCCTTCGTGGATGAATGAAGGTGGGTGGAGTCGGAACAGCCGCCGAAACGGAATCAGGGGCGCATGACAGTCCTTCGAACCCTCTGCCTTTTCAGTTCACGTTCGGACGTCCGCGCGAGAGGTTCTTCCTTCCGCTTATTATCCCTTGCTCGGGGACCTAGTTCATCGGTTCACTCGATTCTATTACTTTACCTTGTGTTTGTGATATTGTCTCTATCGCTGCCTCGTCGGTTGATGGCTGTGGAGATGCGTTCCGGATTTTGGTGGCATTTCGAAGATTTTCGCAACGATGGGTATGTGTCTCTTCGGGTTTCATTATTTTAAGGATTTTCTACGCGATTGTAACAGAAACGCGTGCTTTCTGTTAGAGATTTTCTTTTTCTTTTTCTTGTCACGATTCAGCCCACGAAACAAGGCGAAAGAGCAGTCGACTGCTCGCAACGCGTCGCGATAATCTCGGGATTGAATTCGCGATCGCCTCGCCGCCAATGTTTCACTCTCTTAATTAGGTAATACGCGGTTGGGACGGATGGTCGCACGGCAACGGACGTAAAAATGCTTTCGTCTCGAGGGTGGCAAAGCAGCGAGCGGCGAGCAGAGATCTCGCGTGTCATTTCGCTATAATTCTCGCTGGCAATTTATGCTTTTCGCGGAAAAGCTGATGGAACTAGGGGTAGGCGAGCTAGAAAGAGAGAAGGGTGATGGTGGAGGTGAAGAAGGGAAGAATGTCAGAAACGAGGTAGAGACGAAAAGGGAATTCGCGAACCACTTTGCCGGGGACAATATCGTATGTCTTAGCTACTTCGTAAAATAAACACCAACCCTCCTCGTTCTTCTTCCACTACTCGCACAGGCTACATTTTCATACGTTCAACCCACCCACCCCTTCGGCGGTTGTTCGCGGAAGGTAAACTCTCGGCGTGCCTGCGATTCCCTCGTCCTTTCCTTTCTACGCCCAATTTTCCCCCCACAATTTTCATTTTCCTTTCTGATTCCCTAGTTGAGCCTGTTCCTTTTCGTCGTTACTTCGCTTTCTTAATTTCCTTCAGACTTCTTCGTTAATTTAATTAATATTTCTCACGTCGTCTTAACTATTCTTATCTCCTTCCGTCACGTTTCCTCCATTCGGCATTACTCACCCCTTTCTGGCTACCTCTTACACTTTCCTCCGCTATTGCAATTCTATTTCTTTCCCACCTCCTTCTCGCCCGCACGTCTTCGCTCGTTTCCTCTCCAAATTTTACTTTCCAATTGTTCCAAGCACGCTTCCACCGGCGTTTCGCCATTCAATCTTCCCTGTTCCGTGTTTTCGGAGAAAGGGGGAGATCCTCACGAGAAGACACTCTACACCCCCACCCCCCACCCCCCCTCCCCCGGCTTGCCTGGTTGCATGCACACACAGGCCCGTATTCTTACGCAAGCAGCCGGCCGCATCCGATGTGCTCAAAGACTGTTTATTAAAAAGCTTTTAGCGATATTAGACCGTCCCACAAGGAAGTTTCCTACCCGCGAAGAGTCTGAGAAATTTTCCGGCGCTCCGTTTGCGAGATGCTTCGCGGAAAAGAAGGTACGCGCGAGGTTCGCGGAACGTAATTGACGGGGCGGGGGGATTCTTTTGAAAGCCCGAGGCAGTTTATTAGAATTGGAGGGTAAAAGTTAGAGAATCTATTTGTCGACTATCGCGAATGAAAAGGCTGAATCGTTGCTTTCGCTCAATTACCACGGCTCGCGTGGCGCGAACAAAAGCACAGGCACCAAGTTTTCCCGACACCTGTGCAGCGTGTGCAGCGGTGTGCATATTCCCCGCTGCCGCTAATTGCCGCGTTCCCGCGCCGCTGTTGACCGATCCGCCTCTTCTTCCTGTAGAAAGTGGCAGTGGGCTGGTCATCGGGAGGCCTGACTTCCTGGCCGTTTCGACGATCCCGTCCACTTTCTTCTGCTCGCGGGTGCGGTTTACGGCGACCACTGGAGTCGGCCGAATGGGTGACACATGTGGAAAACCACAGATCCTTCCTGTCGGCCGTCGGCCATCTGCCATCCGCGACCACTTCCGGCCGCTGTTCAACTAAACTCCTCGGGCCTCCCTCTCTCATAAGTAGGATCCTCCTCCGCTCATGTAGGTTTCCCCGCCTCGCCTTTCGTTTTTCAACAGGAAAAGTTGCAATCTTAGACGATACAAGTGCCAATTATCCTCTGGCACTTGGTTAATTCGTTCGGTTAACTTCAACCGAATCCGCTCCGCTAGTCGAATACCCTCCAGCGAGGGAACCTAGAAATTTGAATCGGTGATGCTTTAAATAGCATTCTCGCATCGATACAAACTCGAGTACACCCTATTAAACAATTTTCTTTACCTTGCAAACGAAGTCAGCGAGACAAGAGGCATCTCTCCCCAATCGGAACGATCGATAAGCAACGAGACGCTTCTAGTTAATCAACGGACGCGAACAAAGTATTCTTTGTGCCGCAAAGGGTTGAACGGTATCGCGAAACATTCCGGTGGAAGCCCCCCCCCCCCCCCCACCCCGGCAGATCCACCGAATCGATGTATCCTTCCAATCGATTTTCCGACTTCCCGAAGTGTTGGCGTCTCCGCGAAGCCGGTTCGCCCCCTTCTCAATTACCTTTATTTTTCTTGCAAGCTCGTCCTGCAGAGGGAGAGAGGAAAGCGAGGAACGGATCGAAGCTGTTTACGCTCTCGATTCACCGACCACCTCCATTTATTTCAGCACATTCAATCACTTATTGCCGCGTGTGGCTTTCCCGGCTTTTTCGGCTTTCCCAGCGGCGAACTTCCGACGAGTCTGTTACGCGCGCGTTACCGACATTCAGTTCGACAGCGTATTCGCCGAATGCCGGCCAACGTATTCACTTCAGCGAATAAGTCTGGAAAAGGACATCGTCGTTCCCGCTCGCGCCACCCCGAAATGGTTTATTAGCGCGGGACATGCGCGACAGAGCATCTTTCCTTGGCTGATCCCCGTGCCCCTCTCCAATTTTCCACACCCCTTTCGCCGACCAGCCGCGCGTTGTTAAATTCTTGCGCTCCAGTTGACGCCGACAATCGTCCCGCTTCGTTAATACCGAGGATTTTTCCAATTAGTCGACTCGGATTGTTCACTGCCTCTGCTTGCAACTGGCGCAGCGAAAAATAGTTGCGAACCGAGCCAATTGCCTGGCGGTGACGATGAGGCCCTGCAACTGTCTTTGTCCCTTTACTTAAGAACGATACCGTTATCGAGTTGCCGATTTTTCGTAGCTAGGAAAGGGTGAGAACTGGAGAAGAGGGGGGTGCTAGTGTAATTAGGAGTTTGAGTTTTCCGAGGAATGTCTTGGAAAAAAAAAGATCAGCAGGAACACAATAGTTGGCGGAGTGCAAGGAGACGCGTAAGCGGTGGCATGGAATTCTATCGATCGAATCGCGTCGCGTCGCGTCGCTTTCTCGGCTCTTCCGCTCATTGAAAGCTTGTAACGAGGCTTTTGTAACGCGAGCCATTCGGATGCAAATCCTCCCCGGGCTTCTTCTCGGCGATTCGCTTAGAAACGACTGATGCGACGATCAAGTTGGTCGGGAGGAGGAATTTGTTGCGGTTCGAACACGGGTCACGGAACGATCGGGGCCCTATTCTTCGGCTCCATTCAATCTCCGACCGATTGACCTCTGCCTTTTCCTTCTGCGTTCAATGGGCAGCTAAGAATAAATGATAACTCAAGCTCGGAAAAGCTTGCGCGCGCTTCCCTGTCAGTTGAAACTCGGAAGATTTGTGAGATCTGTTTCTGCTGGGAGAAAAGAAAGAGAGAATGGCTCGGTGACTCGAAGAATATATATTTAACGTCTGTTCTCGAGCAAGGATGCCTCCTTGGCGCTCTATTTTACAAGATGGCAATAACAAGCACGAAATAGCGAAGTATGTTTCCAAGGAAACTTTTGCATTCACCAGACCTCAGGCTCCAGTGTCGGGAAACCGATAACCCTTCTTAAATGAATAACACGCGCAGAGATTGATAGGTAGGCTTATCTGAACACCGAACATTCGCGTCACACTCGAGTGGCATGAATTATGCTCGGGTAAAGTAGTAAAGGACATGTAGAAGGAACGGGACCACTCGCGATGGTTCTCGTTTACTTATCGAGGCAATGCGGTTGAGCCGCTTCTCCTGGTAGACACGCAACTTTTCACACGTTTCGACTCTCCGAATACAAAGGAATCTTGCCTGCCGCGAGGCTACAAGTAGATTAAGTAGAAGGTTGCTATGAGGACGACGACGCCGGCCACCGCGAGCAGAACGGAACTTTGACCGTCGCCCTTCTTCTCCGACTGTTTGCCGTAGGTGGAGGCCCAAGTCTTCTTCGGCGACTTGTTGGTCCTCTCGGATTCCACCAGCTCGCCGACTCTGTACTTTTGCATCAGCTCGAAAGCGTCCTTGGAGTGGCCAACATCGTCGAAGTCCTCGGAGCCGTCTTTGCCTCCGTGATCCAGCAGGATCTCCTCGCCACCCGGGTGCTCGTTCAAGAATCCCGCGACGTCGTACACGTTGTCGTGCAGGATTATCAGGGTCTTCTCCTTGCCATCGGTGGTCGTCAGAACCTCGTTCCTCGTGTACTGCTTGGTCATCCTTTCGCCGGGATAATCTGGGGACAAAGAACGATTAGGCTTATTGCTTTCCTCCTCTCTCGGCCAATTCTCTTTGGGCATTTCTCGATTCAACTCGTTTTCGAAGGAGCGTTTTAAAAGGAAAACCCGCGTAGCAGGTTACGATACTTGGTGTGAATTTAATAGGTAGAGTCTTGTCACGTTTTCTTCTCGTGTATGCGATGCGCGTGTCTTCGGAATGATTCGGTAGATCGGCATCATAGAGTTACACTAGCAAATTGTATTGAATACGTAATGGAAAACGACCAACTGGTGGAAACGACAAATTAATGGAAATGACCAATTGTTTGCATAAAACTGACAGGGAAAGGCAGGGCAGTATCAGGTTCGACCTTCGAATTTCGATATTTTCTTTGCGACGCGATAATCGCCTGGCTACTTATACGCGTCCCATTGCGCAACAATGATCGAGGACAACGCAGAAATATGACGAAAATACGCATCGGGGAAAAGTTATATAGTATACTTTTTGTCGGAACTTATCGTTAGCTGTTTATCGGCAAACCGAGTGACGTATACTCCGAATATTTTTATCCGGAGAGAATTCTCTCGTTCGAACACGTACTATACTCGACGGAGAAGAACGGCAAAGGCGCACGCTATCAAACGTAATTACGCGAAGGTCATCAACATTACGCAATCTACGCGGCGTGAGCAATGACACGCGCTATTACAGTTTTTATTTCTGAAACAAAAAACTGCGAAGGAGTTAGCCTCGAGCTTCCAAGTAGTCGCTAAGTCGTCTTATTATCGATAGTAGAGTCCAATCAGCGGCTAATTACATATCCCCATGACAGTTGCTCCAAGCAAAGTAGACCGAGAAGCTACCCCACCAACGACTTCGATCGCCACTGCTAATGATTACCTAAAGAAGGCTTTTGCCTAGAAATTTAGCGTCTTTCGGTGCAGTTTCTCACGTGCGCGAAACGTTGGGGAAAACGTACTAGAAAAGATATCCGTTGGAAATAATTCTACGAAAGCATGTTTTGAAAAGGCTCGACAGTGTGTACGGAAGAACGTTGGATATTCAAGGGGAATCAGTCCTCTCTGTAGTCAGGCACGCGAGCGCCGAGCTCGCTCGCCGAAGTAGTCCAGTGTGCTACGTCAGACATGGCGGCCAAGGCGACCGCCTGGCGTCAGCCACGCGCGCGCGTCCATTTGATGATGTATGAATTATGCTACACGATCCACGGTACACAAGGCCAGCACAGTATTCACTTCCGGTGGTCAAGTGGTCGTCGTCGATCGCAATGCTAACCGAGGATCAGTTTTGGCCGGCCGACCAATCCACGTACCTTCTCGCTCAGTCGTTTACGTGCGTACCCGAGAAGGCGCTGCTCTCGATGCCTCGTGACTCGATCGGTGTGCCTTGGAATTTCCTTTGGTTAGCTCTGACGGGAGGAGCAGGAGAGGGCCAAGCAAATTACGCGATAGAACAATCTCGGCGGACGGTTATTTCTAAAGCGGTTTCTTCGCGACGCTACACTAGCACAAACACTGTAAGGTCCACTGAGCTCGTAGTAGCTTTATCCTGGCCCCTCTCTAGATGCTGCCCCACTACCTGCTCCTGTCCCCTTATCATCTTCGACTCCCACTCGCTCGCGCTCAGTTCTCCAGCTCCCTTTCTCTCTCGCGCTCTTGCTCTTTCTCGACACCGAAGCTGCCGCAGAACTGGATGCAAGATGCGAGCCGTGATTCGTGGTAACATGCAACTCATCCGATCGCGATCGTTCGCCTACGAGACACTTGCTCCGTAATTCTGTAGAGCAGATTCAATCATTCTTAACAGTTGCTGTTTACAAGCTGCATACAAGAGACTAATATTTTTCGTTATTTGTTTATCGTGCAAATTCCGTGAATCGATTGGGAGTTTGGTTTCAGCGATTTAATCCGCGATGCTCGGTCGCTCCGAGGCATAAGCTTGGCTCATATGGGCCGACCGTTATACGGTCGCTATCCTATAAATAGAGTTAAGCCGCGCGTCTTCGATAAGATTAGGAATTGTCAATGTTTCCGTGGAGGTTAGAGGCAGCGAACAATAGCACGGAATCAATATTCATTTCGGCTTATATTCAAGGCGACTCCTGTTGCCACTGAATGACGTGTTAGTTTACCGTTATTTCATGCAAATGTTATTCTATGCTTGGTGCTGATAGGATGACTGTTGTGTAATGTGTTCGGAAGTAGGGCGGGAGTAGGTCGGAAGGTTGGAAGAAAGGGGATGGAATTTTGGTGGAAGGGATAGTCGACGCGTGTTCTTTCGTAAATTATCGAGGAGATTGACGACAGACTTGGGACCGTGAAGTCTAGGTGAATCCGAATCCTCGGTATTGATCGGAAACTGTGCATCATCGTGTGTGGCTCTCCATCAGCCGCATGCAACTGCATTCAACGGGAATGTTATACGCTGATCGTATACTATGCTGTATCAACTACGAATGCTTTATTAACCGGTTAACTGTCAATGTATCATATATGATCAAACAAAAATCTGGCCAATTCTGTGAATGTATCATACATGATCAAATGGAATAACTTTTTTGATTTTCAAAAGATTTGAATGAAACTTGGTATGTAATGGTTTTTGGGGCCGCTGAATCTGAATTTGGCATCGGAATTGTAAAATTCAATATGGCAGACTCAAAATGGCCGAACCAAATTGGCTGACGAACATTAAAATATTATCGGGATATAGAAAAATTGTATATAGGGGTTTTTGGGATCGCTGAATCTGAATTTGGCATTGGAATTGTAAAATTCAATATGGCAGACTCAAAATGGCCGAACCAAAATGGCTGTTTGCCACCTGGCGGTGACTTTTAGTACTAACAAGGAGAGTATTTTAGGTGTCCGCCTCCGATCATTTTGATTTTTGGATATGTTATAGAGGACCGAAAAATAAGAAATACGTGTTTTTTTATTTTTCCCCGTTTTCATATTTGGGGGCTGAAAACTGCGTGCAAAGTTAGGGTTGAAAAATCATTTTTGTGGAAAAAATGGACTTTTTGAAACTCTGGTGAGTCAGTCATATTTCGCATTCAAAGACACAAAATTCGTCCATTGACACTATTCCCCTATCTCCAATAGTTCTCGAGATATTCCACAAAAATGATTTTTCAACCCTAACTTTGAACGCAGTTTTCACCCCCCAAATATGAAAACGGGGAAAAATAAAAAAACACGTATCTCTTATTTTTCGGTCCTCTATAACATATCCAAAAATCGAAATGATCGGAGGCGGACACCTAAAATACTCTCCTTGTAAGCCGAAACTTGCAGATCAAAAAAAGCTCTTGCGGTGGAATTTATGGATGAAGAATTCAGGTATAAAATTATTCGAAACTTTTTCGTAGAAAATAAAAAAACTAAAAAATTAAACCCCTAAACCCTTATTTTTCAGGGGTTGGGGGTGGCATTGAAAAAAGTAACTGCTGCAATCGAATTATAGACAAGAAAACTTCACAAATAAAAAATTTTTAAATAAAAAAAAGGTTTAGTAAAGAATTGACAAACTCACCCCCTAAATTCTATTTTTTAGAGGTTGGGGGTGTCAGATGAAAAAAATTACCCCCGGAATCGGTTCAGCGACTCAAAAAACCTCTGTATACCAAATTTTGTGTGATTCACTTAATTTCTCGATGTTACCAGTTTGGGCCCGAATAATGAAAAGGACCGTGCCAGTTAACCGGTTAAATATCTGTGACTGATACCTGCTGATTTCATTCTCGGCGCGAACGCGATGCGCAAAGAGACAACTCTATGCCTCTGTCACCTATTCGATCATATAAAACGACGAATCTAACTGAATCTGAAATCAATACGTCGTAGGATAATGGGAAACATTCTCATGATTGTTTGCGCCTTCTTTCCCGGCGTTATCAGTGAAATTGATTGAATTATTCCGAAGCACAGAGATCTCGTGAAATCTAAATCTTGTTATCTTAAAGTGTTCGCATTTCTTGTTGTGAAAATAAAAACCGCTAGTCACGGTGACGAGCGAAGTTCCTTCTACATGCTAGGTCTTTGGTCGCGACCAGTTGAACCACATACATACCGCGCTAGTAAAATTCCACGTCACTCGGCGATACCTAGATCCGTTGAGATAGGATTCTTACTGGATTCTCAACTCCATCACTTTATTTAACATTCTCATAACACTCTTATCGCGCGGTCATTATCGTTACGCAAAAACAAACGTTTGATTACGCGCATATCGGTAAGTGGGACCGAATTTGATAAGCATTCTATCGTTCGGTCTGGAGAGGGAATAGGTTTGACATACATGGATATATGTAGAACGTATGCTCGATTCATTTTGACAACGGTGCATAAGAAACTTGACCCGTGATTAACTTCCACGCAGCATAAATACATGTTTTATTCGTTGTAATTGTACAGATTGCCTATAGGGATATTTGAATAATTGTAATTCGAAATACGGTAGCGCTTACGAGAAGAAAAAGTAATAGAATATGACGGCGTAAACGGCGACTCCAGTTCCGACGAATACCGGTAGCCATGATGACGATTCAGTTTTTGGTACATCGTAGGTCCAATTTTCATCGTCTATCGTCAGGTCTTGTACACCTGGCACGGAAACAAACCGAACCGTTGAATTTATTTAACGAGCCGTGGCATACTTTGCCGAAACACTTATTCGAAGTGGCATTCCTTAGCGGAACGTTAGTCTTTGGCAAGAAATAGCGAAAAATTTAGGCATTGAGAGGAGAAACGGACTAACCGACATTGGAGAAAAATGAATTTTTTTCAATTTTATATGATTAACTCAATTTCGCAAAAAAATGTGGCTTGTCCGTTTTTGCTTCCGATGCCTGAAGTTGTGATTATTGGAAGATCGTACCTCTGGTAGATTGCTCGGTAGATTGTTCGGTAGGTTGATCGGTAGACTCTCCGGTAAGGGAGCCCGTTACTGTACCGATCTTATAAGTTTCTCGAAGCTGCACCGCTTCCGACGTGTGCCCTATCTCGTCGAAGCATTTGGTCGAATCTTGCCCGCCTAAACTCACCAGCACTTCTTCACCACCGGGATGTTCTTTTAGAAAACTCGTGATGTCGTATACACCGTCTCCATACACGATCCATAGATCGTCTTCCTGATTGTGTTTCGCCACCTCTGCCCCCGTGTAAACGGTCGACATATTTCCTGTACTATCGTCTTTCATACGCCTCACTTCTCTCCAAGGATCGTCACCGGCGTGAATATTTTATCGTACCGAAAGCGTTAGTGCCCGATTTAAATGCAGAGTCGCTCGTTCGATTTCCAGCAAATCGAAAGTAGAGCAGCCTTATCGACCGATCTGAAACGCAAGACAAACATTTTCCGAATCCTCTTTTCGTAGAATCTACTCGCCGATTTCTCGCTGATCTATTCCTGCCTTCGCGGATATTATAATACCGCGGGACTATTGTATACCGGAAGAAGAAAAGTCACAGCTCGTCGAAGCCTTGGACGCCCGAGGTATCGACCATGGCCGATGCCCGACCACGACGTTTCTTTTTCTTATTTGCTTCGCGAAAGCTGGTTTCTCGAGCTCTTTTGACCGTCTTCTACCTCGGCCGATCGGTCTCGCGAACGTCGCGCGAAATATTCGCCGGACGAAACGTTTGGGCGCTCGACAGCTCCGACGTATTTCACTTGTCACTCACCTGGCTTTTTCATTAACCGACGATCTACTTTTCGCGTGCGTTTCGTCGTAGCTGACGCTGCGCAAGGTTCCAAGCAATGCCCGCGGATGTTACGAGACGACTACGTACGCGAACGCTCCTCTTCCTCCGATCGTTGAAATTCACACTTCGACTCGAACAATGATTTGATGAAAATGCACAGTCCCACCGATCGCACAAAGAGTCATTTGCACAGAATGGAATTGCGTTTACGATCAATGAATCGTTTATTTACACTTGTAGATCGCGCTCGGTGTGTTTCTTTGAAACCGATGCTCGGTGTATTTTTCCGAAGAATCGGCAATTACTGATAAATATCGAAGTCGTCCTCCATTGCGTGAATCGTTTGGAGAAAATTTTATGGAAACGGATCATAATGCCTGCGACTTTCCTGCCATTTTCAGCCCCCTTTCCCCTTATCGTTTCGAGTAATAAGGCTAACTTTTCCAGACGCCATCCACACGCGACAGAACTTCGCTCCGAGTTTCCCCTCGGCAATCGCTTTTCCACGTTAAAAACCGAGAAAGGGAGAAAACGTAGCTCCGTACACGGTCATCTAACTTGAAAGTACCCGCGGCCACGAATTTTCTGCTCCTATTGGACCGCGATGCATCTTTTTCTTCGAGGTTCAGAGGCCTTGGCGCTGTAATTACGTTACTCGCGTTTTAACAAATAAAAACGTGTGTCGGCTACCAGGAAGCGAGAGAAAGACAGAGTTGCCTCTGAAAGCACAATCTCGCGTATGAGGGGTTGCCTGTTAACCAACTTGTAACACGCGATCCACTCGTTGCCACCGAAAGGTAGGTTCTCCTATACGAGACTGAACGCGCAACTTTCAAAGTCGATGTTCTCGAGAATGAAGCGCGATATCAAAAAATTTCATTCTTTTGTCTCGACTCATGTACTTGTTATCAGTCGAAAAGAAACAGTGACTTTTTTTCATATCGCGCTTCATTTTCGAGAAAATCGACTTTGGAAATCTTGATATTGCGTTCAGTCGCGTATAGGAAAACCTACTTTAAGAATGTCTCGAACGAGTTGTAGAGCCGAAATAATTCTACGCTCTCGCCCTCGCTACACCCCTCTTCCTTGCTAAAGTGGGACCGGTTGATATTCGTGTTGCAGAAAACTGGTGCGAGGATCAAGATCTATTCGCACTGCTGTCCGCACAGCACCGATCGGCTGATCAGCATCTGCGGGAAGCCGAACACATGCATCGAGTGTATTCGCGAGCTGATCGCCACTATTAAAGCTGTAAGTATAGGAAAAGATCGTAGATGTGTGTGTATCCTTCGCGTGGTTTGCGCGTCAACTTGGATCCTGTCCGTGGATTATCCGGTCTAATCAGAATTCGATACGGTGGTTGCAGTCGCCGTTAAAGGGTGTGAACAACCCGTACGACCCGCACAACTTCGACGACTTCTACGCGGACGACTACGGCGGCTATGGAAGCGGTGATGGTGGTCAGGGCAAAGGGGGCGGCTTCGGCGGTCCGGGGGTCCGGGGTGGCGGCGGTGGAGGAGGCGGTGGAGGTGGCGGAGGCATGCCACCGAGACGCGACAACCGCGGCGGTGGACCCGGTGACATGAACCGCGGTTTCCCACCACCGCCGAGGGGAGGACCCCGCGGTGGAGCCGGTGGAATGTCCGGTGGACCACCCGATCGCGGCTATGGGGGTAATCGCGGCGGCGGAGGTGCTGGCGGAGGCGGCTACGAGGGTGGACGAGGAGGTGGCTATGGAGGGAACAGGGGTGGCCCACCACCGTATGGCGGTGGAAATTACAACGGTAAGTCACGAGTAGGGAACACAATCCCGTGATCCCGGCTGTTTTTTTGGATTCCAAAAATCCCGGGATTTTATATAACTAATCCCGAGAATTTCGAGATTTCTTTTTGAAAATGAGAATTACTTTATGAACACCTGAAAAATATAAACATAAACAGAATAAGTAAACGTAGTCATTTCATAATAATAAGGTAATAATAATGATTTATTTAAATAATAATCTTAAGTCGCATATAAATAACTAAACTATATTTATTTTTACAATGATATTCTCACTTTCCGCTATTTCGAAATCGCGCGAGTTGCAGATCGCAACTCGTCTGAACACGTGAAGTCGGAACGAAGATCCCGGCTATTTTTTTGGATTCTGGAAATCTCAGGATTTGATATAACTAACCCCGGGAATTCCGGGATTTTTAAAAAATGCGAATTACTTTATGAACACCTGAAAAATATCAAAATAAACAGAATAAATAAACACTCTCATTTCATAACAATAAGGATAATACTAATAATAATAATGATTTATTTAAATAATAATATTAAGTCGCATATAACTAACTAAACTATATTTATTGTTACAATGATATTCTCACTTCCCGCTATTTCGAAATCGCGCGAGTTGCAGATCGCAACTTGCCTGAACACATACAGTCAAAACATTGTAGACATGTACTTTAGCTGCTTTGCTGTTTCTTCGTTCGCATTTCCAAAAATCTTCATAATGGTTTACTGATATTATCTACTTATTGAGATTTTATTATTCTTCATTGTTTTACTGCTTTTATTGTTAAAAATGATCTTATGTGTCAGAGGAATCATAGAAAGTATGTTTGTTTACTTCAAAATATATATATTTTATATATTTTAATTATTACGGTCGAAAATAAATTTATAAATAACTTTTGTTTACTTCAAATAAAGATTTAGAATTTTAACACATCATAAATCATTTTAATTACTGAAATTTTCTATTACCCAATCCCGGGGTTAGTCTCGGAATCCCAAGATAAAATTAAAGAAATCCCGCAAACCCGGGATAGTAAATAATGATCAGGCTTGTACTCCCTAGTCACGAGTTTGCGGGGGACGTGAAGAAAAGTACAGTGAAGTAGCGTGCTTATTTTGACCGTTGTTATTTTTCCCAGGCGACGGATGGGGTATGCAAGGAGGAGGTGCGCCAAACGGCTTAGGCGGCGGAGGCGGTGGAGGAGGAGGTGGTGGCGGCGGCGGCGGCGGCGGGGGTGGTGGCGGTGGCGGCGGCAACTCTGGGATGAGTGGCGGCCCACCCATGGGTGGAAATAATCAAGGGAATCAAGGCAACATGAGCGGAAACAAGACGAGCACTCAAGTCACCATTCCCAAGGACGTAAGTAAAAGTTGAAGTAATATGTGTAATCCCATCGGCGATGAGTAGGGTTGAAGAGGGGGTGAGTGGCCGAGTGACTGAGTAGAGGGGAAATAGAATAAGGGTGGTTGGGGAAGATAGCCATTCCTGCTTCCGTATCGTTTCTCTTTGGACAAGAACGCCAGTCAGTGATATTCCAGCAAGATGGTTGCTAATCGTCGATCGCACCTTTTTGTCGACAGCTTGCCGGCGCCATTATCGGGAAGGGGGGTGCCAGAATCCGGAAAATCAGATCGGACAGCGGTGCTGGAATCACTATAGACGAGCCGTTGCCTGGTAGTAACGATCGTATCATTACCATTACCGGGTTACCCAGTCAGATACAAATGGCCCAGTACCTGCTTCAGCAGAGGTAATTGTTTCTCTCTCATTTTATCATCGTTTCTTAAGCCGCGTCTTTGCTACAGCCGCGCATCTCTGCGCTCTTTGCTCGTTCATTTTCATTACGATCTCTCGGACCGTAAGAGAGTCATTTAGAAGATACTTCTTAACCAACTGCAGCGGTAGATAACGATTATCGTTTGTTAAATTAGTATGGCGGTTCCGCTTGTCTGATATGGCAATATTAAGATTTAGGTAAGTAAACGTAGATTAAAGAGTGAATGAGAAAGTAGGTAGTAATTCTCCGCGATGCGTGCGCTGAAATATCTTGCAAAGTACAGTTGCTTGCATCGCGAGTGTCTTAGAAACGATATAACTGGAGCTGTTACACCAGCATGCGTTCCATAATACGTTCGTCGCAGAAGCAGCAACTTCGTTTACCCGAGACCGACGTCGGTAAAAGAAACCCGAACTTATCAATGCCGGTTGCAGCACTATTGTCCGTAGTAATGCGTAGGTCAGGATCAGAGAAACGATAAAAACGGTTGCAACGGAATCTATACATAGCGTAGCTTTAACACAATAACGTTGCCCAGTTGCGGGCGATCGTGGTCGCATTGTCGCATTAACATTCGTCGCTTATCATCACGATCGATAATATGTATGTAAGAAGCTCCCATGCTCTGAAGCTCGGTGCCAGCCACAACCAACTAATTCCATCTCATGGCTTTTGGTCGCGCATCGCCTCACCCCGCATCGCATCGCATCGAATCGAATCATCGACCCCTCGACACCTGCGATCCTGCACGAGGAACTAACAAAAAATCCGACTAACCAACCGAAGGAGGGGAGTGCGTGAAATCTGTAAGCTTCGCGAAGGTGGAGGAGCGAGATCGAAGGCGCATCGTGAGACAGAGGACACGGTCTAGAGAAGCAAAAAGTCTGCTAGATCAACGTTGCAAAGGGGGAGGACTAATCGAGTGCCGTTGTATGGAAGACTAGTGATTTTGTTGTTCTACTTTCGATGTAACAAGGAATCACTAATCATCCTACGAAGGCATTCGCGATCGTCGGCTTCCGAGACCTGCTTTTGGAACTAACATCAACCTTGCTGCGGATCCATTTGCTCGTGGAACACGCGCGACACACGATCTTTCCGTTGCAACGGAGCGCAATAACTCGTCTATTCCCGCTTCGGCAATCTCACGCGTATCGCTCGCACGAGAGAAAGTGTAACGCAAGTTAGCTAGATTAGGCGCGTCAGGCGAATTAGCCGGCAACTACGGCTTCGGCGTGCGTGCGTGCGTATGGTATACATGTATGTGCATCGGGTGGCGTGCTTCGCGAGAGCAGTAGGCGTGCTTGGAAGAAGGCAAGGCAAGATGACGGAGTGCTTAGTTGTTAGGGGCAAGATATCCCACGGCGAAGAATGCATGGAACGTTAACGACAAGAGCAAATAACAGCAACGGGGCTACCGAGATCTAACGGGATCTAACGAAATGTCTGCGTGGTTTCTTCTGTTGCAGCGTGCACGAGAATGCGGACCATTATTAGGACGGTGGTAAAGGAAGCATTCGGGGGAGCCAAAGATGCGTTTGTAATTTTTTTAGGAATACTTCACACGAGTATATGTGCGCGAAATGTGGAAACCGGAACCGTAACCGTAACGACACGGACTTCTACCGCCTAAAGGAACCACAGGCGGAAACGTGTACGTTTCTCCTTGTGCGTTGCCTCTGACGAACAAAGCCTCTCTCAGGAAGAAAACTCGATCAACGTTGGCCAGACTAGACAAGGAGAGACACGATTTTTCCATTCGATTCCATGGTCTCATCAGCGAACAAAAACTGTTTCACGCCCGCGCTTCTTTCCCAGTCGAATCAAGCTCGACCGGCCTTTTAAGCCCTTCGAAGGTCTCCTAAGGCCCTTCCCCCGACTTTCAATCACGCCAAGAATCATCTTTCTGCTTCAACGCAACGCTAGTCGGCATACTACGATGAGTGGACAGGCCCTCGGCGGCCTTAATCGGCCAGTCGATTACGATTCGATACTATTCCGACCGGAGGAATCGAGAATCATTTCGAATCGGCGCTCGAGATTTTGCTCGGAGATGAACGTTCCTTCGTCCAAGAAAGGCCAAAGAAAAGTATTGTTCGTACGTCTAAAATCGTTCTCGCGAATGCGTTTCTTTTTTTCCCTTTTTTTTTATCGTTTTGTATCGCATAACTTTTGTCGACGGCTTCAGACGAGCTTTGATAATCATTTTTTCCTTTTACACCTTGCCCTCACCCTCGTTTTTTCTTCTTTTAATGTAATCGAAATCGAAGGATTCGAGACCGCCGACAATCACGGCCGGTTCTCCATCCACCAACGGACTTTTAAAGCGCACACATCATTGTCTACTTTCGCTCTTCGCCCTTTCGCCACGGGAACCTACCCACGTCGATCGAATCGATTCCTTGCCGACGAATAAGGCGTTCGCGGGCCCCAACGAGAATACCCCATTCTCCACCCTTCCGAATTAACTTCGGACGACGAATCTCCCCTTTTCCAAACCCTCACTGAAAATTTCTACAATCGCTTCTCGGTGACAATTAATTGCTATGGAAATTGTCAAGTCCAATAGCCTCCCGTAGCGGAAGGGTCGAAGATGATCGGTGAATTGAGAATCAGTGGAAAATGTAACAGTAAGCCGAAAGGAAGGGGGAGATCTCCGAGAGAGGAGAGACACCGAGAAACGATACGATACAGTTATTGTAGTATGCGAATGGAGTTTTGTATATACATATATAAAACAAAGAAAAAAAAAATGAAAGAAAAAGAGGAAAAAGAAACTACTAACAATGTCCTTTCCCTTTCCTTAATCGCCACGTATCACGTTTCTGCTGTTGCATCATGATTATAATTATTATTATTACTATCATTACTGTACGATTATTAATAAGAATGATTTTGCATTAATTATATTCCACTTCCTCCCCCCCCCCCCCCCCCAAGTCTTGTACTAACGACACCCTCATTCGTAGATCGAGCGCGTAACAGGCGTTCTTAATTTTACGCGGTATAATTGTTAAGTGTATAGAATTACGTAGGAAGTGTAAATGAAAGAAAAGGGGCACTATCGGGGACACCGATCGCGGTGTGTGTCATGGATCGAAACGACGAAATCAAAAGGAAGAGAAAGGAAAACTTGCAACGAAGTCCGATATTGTGTTTAGAACGTATAGATACGCGCCGTTTAACAAACCACTGGAACCTTAAATTTTAACAACTGCATACTGAACGCACGCGTATGCGCCATGCCATGCATGCCTGCTTCCCCGCTACGTACAAAGTGTCTTTGTATTTTTTTTATAGGCGATCGTCGATGCAGAAACAGTATCATTAATCTAACAAATACCGTTGGCTTTTACCGTTAAGCAGAGGCGTGCGTTCAGTGTTATTAAAGTTTAATGGATTGAACATCGAACACTAGGCTGAGACACCTGAAAGGGAACGCTTTAATATCCGTGCTGCGCTCGCGAGTGGCAAGTTTGCGCAGTGGGGTGGCAACGATCCTTTCGCTTTGGGCTCGCCTCTTAATTTAACATCGATCTTTCTGCTTCTTATTAGGTGTCTTAAGAAAGGAATAAAAAGTATTCGCCTCTTTTTACATTTCAACGAAGACCCAGAGGAAAGGAGAGTTGTTCCTAAATGTCCCACGGGATGCTCCTCCCTGTTTTCTATGTCCCAGAAAATCTCTGGTATTCGGGTGTTCCTTTTTGCGAGTCGCATCCCGGAGAAGAACACGGATTTACCGAACAGATAAGCCGCAGAAGAAGTCGAAAAGCCGACCTAAAGTTCGAACGAGATCGTTCTGTCTCCCTTCCGTAAATACCAGCTCCGTGCCCCAAGAGAAAAACTCCCAGCGCCCTTGCCTCTCTCCCCTGCATTCTGCGACGGCACAGTTTCTTCCCGTGACGAAAGAAAAGCGAGAGGGAGCTATGGAATTCGCGGCCAGGATGCGCTCTCCCCGCCCGCGGGAAGGGCTGCGCGAAAAGGGCATTCTTTTAACGCACCTCTAAGCGACCGGCGGTCAATCGCGATGCCGGTCTTCTCCTCGGTTCGATAAGATACCAGAACTCCTCCCTTTAACCATCCAGTCCCGTGCAAACTTCGGTTTTCTCCGTCGCAGCGACGACTGCGAAAATCAAAAGTGAATTACGTCCGCGCGGTCGCGAACACGCGCATGCATTTCCGTTCGGCTCGCGATCTATTCGTACCGTCTCGTGGCGGGAGCGATTGGAAGATATTTCTCGCACTTTCCCTGCAAAGCCGCGACGAGACTTGTCGTTAACTCCGATGCTAGGGGGAAGAAAGAAACGTGTAGTCGGCCCACCACTAGCCTTCGTCCGTAATACTTTGCTCTTTCACGTTTCACCCCCTATTCTAGACGCTGTTAACGTGCTCAGGGCGAAGATACTGTTCCATTGCTCCGCTACCAATTTGCGCAATTAGGATTACACGCGAAATAAAATACCAGGCATACAAAGACACACACACACACACACACGAAATGCGTGAAAGGAAGAGAACTAGGTGCGTTTATGTGTGCGCGCGCGTGCGTGGAGAAGAAAAAATCTTGTAACTCTAAAACTGTGAGAGGAGTTGAACGAGGGAGAGAGAAAGAGAATATGTGTGTGTGCGCGTGAGAGAGAGAAAGAGAGCCATAAACTCGCTCGTATCACGATGTGTGTACTATATAAGATATACAGTTTACAATTATTTGTAATGGATACTTTTTATTTGTCAAATAAAAGTTAGTACAAAGGAAGGTAAATTGGACATGCAACTTTTCCTCTTTTAAACAGAGCAAGTGTCCCTAACATTCTCTCCGGGCGTACCGATTCAAGGGAATAATATGAATTCTTTTCACATCCAGATATATTCTTGATATTTCGGGATTACACAGGTGTTTGCCGGCTCTTTCTACCATAATTGAGCATTAAGACACGGAGGGAAGGGGTAGGGTAAAGGGCTCGAATTTCGTCCCCCTGCATTTCTCGATTCCTATGGTTGCATTTTCAGTGTCGTCTGGTGGTAAATGTTGAATTAGTATACGTCGGTATTCTGACAGACTTGCAAGCACAAGATCAGGTGTTTGTGCCTTTGCGAAAGAGAAGAATATTTTCGAGCATGGCAAGTTTTTACAGACTTCGATATGATAGCGCGTTACTCGTAGAAGTGAATGTTACTTCGAATTCGTAGTTGTAGCACTTTTTCAGGCATATCTTGTAGTTTCTTATACGCAGTAACTTTGATGGCCATCACTCGCGTGGTCTGTTAGAGCGATCACCATATCGAAACTGCGCGAATTCCAAATCTCTTCCCCCGGAGGTGTCCTAATTTCGTCCCCGGAACTCTAAAGGAAATTGAGGTCGATTTTCTAAAAATTTATCTGAAATAAAAAGGACTGAAACGCGAACAGTTACAGGAGTGAATGATCATTTATCGGTTTCCCAGCAATTTTAGTAGAAATGCTTTAATGTTTTGTTGATGCCGAAACGAAAACAGTGGAATATGGAGTCCATGCGAAAAGAAGACGTTTATTTGCCGCGACTGCTTGCACATATACTGCAAGATCACTAGAATCAGTAAAAAAAATTAATTCATCAATTTATTTCCTGTTTTACAAACATTTCACTTGGGGGACGAAATTAGGAACACTTTTCTCAGGTCTCGCATTTTGCAAGTTTTCACATTTTGTTTATTATCTCGTATTGACATGACATAATTACATTTCGCGATTCGTGGATACACAGAGAAACGTTCAAAGAAAAATTCATGCCAAGTGCCAGCTCATTCTAACATTTTATACACCCTCTACAGGGTCAAATACAAATGGGGGACGAAATTTGGGCCCTTTACCCTAGAGAGAGAGAGAGAAAGAGAGAGAGAGTTTAGTGACAAGTACTATATAATATCGATTTCACGGGGAAATATTTAAATACCTTGTTTATTCCTTTGCATTGGGGAAATCAGACTCGCGATAATTATTAACAATTTTACGGCTGACAGAGGACGTTCTTTCGCCAACGGCACTGCCACGCGGAAAGCACTAGTTGCCGTCGAGTCGCCGAAGTTAAATTGCGCTGGTGCCGGTGCTCGGATCGTTTTCCCATCGAGGAACTGTGGCGCGCTGTTGGCGAATAAGTGATTGTGGAGGGCATCTAAAACTATAGGTCCCCCGTCTAATGATCCCTCGCAATCGACGATCCATCGACCATTTGATGGCTCTCCATCGATTTACCTTTTACACCGATTCCTCAACAGTTTTGATCGTGTTGATGCTGGTGGAAGGTATCACGATAGAGGGAACTGGGCGTGCGATGCATCACCGTCACGTAGGAGCTCCCCGACGCCGGCGTCGTCGTCGGATTCGGCGTCGGCGTCAGCAGCGGCGTACCCTGAAGACTAATGGCCAGTGGAAGGGCCGTTGGGGTGCAGAGGCTCATCGCGTTCCGGCCACCCTCCGTCACCGAGCGATACCGCGGCGGCCTCGCTGACCTGGAACAGCATCCCCCTCTCTTTCCAGCGAGTCGCATCGAGAAACAGTATAATCGTAAGAATGTCTCTCCGGTGCCGTTGAGCCAGCGACAACATTCTACGGTCGGACTGTACGTACACTTACCCGGGGCGCGGCATTCGAGTCGCTCACCTGGAACATTTGCATTTCAACAGCCGAATGAACGCGGCCCTGAACGTTTTGTTGAAGACGGTATAAATAACTGGGTTGATGGTGGAGGACACGTATCCGAGCCACAGGCACGTGTCGACCACGTGCCCCGGCACCGAGCACTCGGGGCAGGCGGCGAAGAAGATGTTCAAGAGGAAGAACGGCGCCCAGCACAGGACGAACGTGAAGAAAACCAAGCCCAACACCTTGCTGGCCTTCTGCTCCGTCGCCACCGCGTTCGCCGTCAACGATCTCCTTTTCGTTCGTCCCGCTAGGAACCTGAGAAACGTGCACCGGGTTTTCGGGCAATCAGCGATTTCCACCCGCCTCCACTACTTCGGTATTTCAGGATCACGGGATTTCGGGATTTCGGTACGGTCCGATTTCGTGGCTGAGCGACGAGCTATTTGCAGATGCAAATAGCTACTCACGCTACGGAGCTAATCCGCTCGGAACCTCGAGCGCGCCGTAACTCGTTTCGCGTTAACGTTAACGGAAGATCAACCTCGCA
This sequence comes from Andrena bucephala, assembly GCA_947577245.1. Lineage (NCBI taxonomy): Eukaryota > Metazoa > Arthropoda > Insecta > Hymenoptera > Andrenidae > Andrena > Andrena bucephala. Next base: position 33,095,757 of record OX387717.1, on the reverse strand, counting down.
CGCGGGACCGGGCATCGCGTGGAAATGGCGAGCCGGGGATATCCGCGAACGAGCAATTTCCGCGCGTCGCTGGTTCCTTAGACACGGCGAAGGGACGTGCTCTCGTCGAGGGGGCGGTTTAGCTCGCGATTTAACTCGCCGGGTCATCCGTGGCATTTAAAGGAGACGCACACAACGATCAAGGGGATCGGTGATACATTTACCTGAGATTAAGGGTGGTCGGCGTGACGTTCAGTTGCAGCTTTAAAGCCCTCAGAGTGAAGTTTCTTGTTTCACGAGCAATGTTCTCCGGTGTTTGAGTGGCTTGATCCACTTTCGACGTCAGTTTCGCAGCGGCGGTGCTTCCGGCCGGACCGCCTGCCCCGTTCACAGCGAAATTCAACTGCGGTTCAGTATTGCCCGTCCTCGGTTCCTTGCACCTGTTATATACACATATTTACAGGAAGCAGGAGGCTATAACTCGGTTAAACTGAAAGCTGTTGTCCCCGGCAAACAAGTTATCGGTTCGATGTACGTAGTGAGTAACGATAGAATAAAGTAATAAAACCGAGCCGCGCTGTGTCTGACTATGCGCCGTCTAATACTACTTGCCGCGAGCTTCATATCGCCCGACATCTCTTAATATCACTTTCGAGTGTTAGAAACGAATCTGATCCTTGGGATATATTCGCCCGGACCAATTCCCGTCGGAATCAATATTTACGGAGTTTTCTAGCTGATTTCAGGCGTCCGATTCGGCTGTGCTGAACGCGTGCTCAATAACGCAGGTACGAGCGAAACGGAAATGGGGCTTTGCAAATTTTATTCCCTTTCGCGTCGCGCTGTTGCTCGTCGATTGTCGCGGCTCCTTCTTCCCTCCACTTTCCCTGCTTCTCTCTCTCTCTCTCTCTCTCTGCGTGTTCCGTTTTTAATTCGATTGCCGGTGTCTCGTAGCAATTTCAGGGAACGGCGCGCACAGTGTCACCGAAGGCTTTCCGATAGAGCAATTTGAAACCCTGCGGCAAGAGGGGTGCAGCTCCATCTTTACCAGCTTCAAGTAAATTAGAAAAAAACCTTTTGGAAGATTATTGCTTCGACTTAACATTAAAAAGAGAACACTAATTGAAAAATATATATTCATACAATAAATAGCAGTTACTGAATTGATAAGTTTTTGTTTCTATTTTACGCGAGAAGATATTCTATGATAAAGAATATTAATATTTCTATTTTTATTTATGTGCAATAAGTCGCTCGTTTGATATCGAATTTGCAAAGAACGTGCATCAAACGATTTAGAATTTTTTACCTATATTACACGTCGTAGCTCTAAAACTGTCAAAAACGGAGCTGCACCTCTTTCGCTGCAAGGCCCTCAATTTGCATTGCTTGCCCGTCGATGGTGAAGCCGGGAATCAACCGGGAAGCTAAGCTATGATATGCGAAGCTATGCCATGCTACGTTTTAAAAAAATTAAGGTAGTTGACCCAATCCTCGATAACTTAGTGACGAACGCGGATTCTTTTCGGTAAGTTACGCTGAAAACTGAAAGAAAAGAAAAAAAATTGTTTCTAATAGTCGATTTATGTATTCATTTAATAAGTAAAATTTTTAATAACACGTGTAGAGCTTTATTTCTCCTTAAAAATTGAATTTGTAAAAAATATCGAAGGGCCTAATAACCGATAACCATTTTCACGTCGATACTTAGTATCTTACTTTTTCCTTGTTTCTTTTCATTCTCTTCCTAAGCTCCAAAAACACCATTCTTCCCACTCAAACTAATTTATTTTTCGTCACGCGTGCCTTAAACGATACGTAGTTTGTAGACAATAAGGCTAACGATATTCTAGATATACCGAGAATCTGAATGAGCTACTTTTCATCATTTTTTTATTTATAAATGTAATTTATAAATCGTCGGTGATAGTGCACAACCGCGCATGAGCAGTTTGTAAATACCGCGGATCTGCAAAAGTAGCAAAACTGAGATTTCGCGCCCACGGTTGCCAAACGCTGTTTCGCTTTTTTTAAAAGTCACACAATTGATGTTAGTATTTATTACAAGGAGTGCCAAAACTGTCCCAAAAAAGTTCAGTCAAAGAAATCCCTTAAAATGGCTAAAGTATTAAGTTTTTTCTTCCCCCTGTAAAATCGGTAAAATGCAGATCCGCGGTATTTACAAACTGCTCATACGCGGTTTTGCACTATCACCGACGAAATCACTTTAAAATTCATGATATATGTAGATAAAGACTTAAATATTAATTTGCGATTTTATTTTTGACTACAATATTGTTCAAAAACCTTATAAAATCTCAATATTAATTAAAATTATCGACGACTAGGTCCTATCAGTGACTGGGTCAACTACCTTAGCTTCACTACATTCTTATGGAACCGTTTCCACCAAAAGTTAAGTTAAAACATAGCATCGCATAGCTTAGCTTAGCTTACCGGTGGATTGCACGCGCGCGTTGCGACGATTAGAAGGTTAATTTACCTGTGCTTTCCAATGCCACCGGATATCCTCCAGCCATGTCGCGTGGAGAAGGACGAAGTGGTGGTGGTGCCGGTGGTCGACGTGGTGGACGACGCCTTCGTCGACGAGTATCTGCCCCCTAGTCTGCGAGGCCAATCTGTCGAGCCTTCAGGGTGCTCCGCGACGAAACGCGCCTTTTGCCTGAGCAGTTGCACCGTCAGCACGTACGTGGCCACCATGACGATCATGGGAACGTAGAAGGCGACCAGAGATCCGAACACGAAGAACGCCCTGTTGTTTATCACGCACATGCCTGGCCGTGGCATGATGTTCAAGGGGTTGATTATACCTGCGAGGAAAATGGCCACGGTGTAGTATTATACACGTGCAGAACGATTCCCTCTTATACGATCGACTGTAAACTTTGAACTAGGTCTCCGCCGTGACAGACAGGGAGCGAGAGAATTCGCAAAAGTATTTCGAGAAGCAGGGGGCCATTTCAATCGTGGAATCCGACTCGGTCGATGGTTATATGCAAGAACTTAGCTCGCGTCGAAGCTCCGAAGGAAAGGGAACTGTCCGCGAGGAGAGTTGCTCACGATGACACAGCCTCTTTTTTCCCTCGGTTTAGTTTAGTCGGGGAACAATTGCAGAGAAACGTAATCGCGTAAATGTAAGGAATCAAGCCTCTGCACGCGCAACTTTTTCGTTTACCGTGCCACTGGAGAACGGAGTCTGCGAAACTTCTATTTGTAACCCGGACACTTTCAATGAAACTCCTCCGCTACTCCCCCAACTACTCCGCGCGAAACGACGAAATCTTCTCTGTTAGTTTTACAACATTTTCCTCCTCGGTACGTCACGTCTGTCCCCGAGTGTCGCGTCGAATCGAATGGCTAGGAAGAGACGCTCGAGATTCGAATTAAGACTGTACAACGTAGATGATGGTAATGAAATGGTAATGAAACGGGACTCGAAGGGGACATTGCTGCCTGCTAGACGCTAGATGAAGCGGGGTGAAGTTTACCTAATACAGTAATGGAACTAGAGACCAACATGGCGAGCAGCCAGACGGCCGCGATCTTGAAACCGACCATCCGCTTGGTGGACGTGTGCCGCGTCCTCAGCGGATTCCGGATGCCCAGATAACGGCCCAGCGAGATGAAGCACATGTGCATTATGCTCGCCGAACACGCCAACACGTCGCACGTCACGTAAACGTTGCACCAGAGCACGCCGAATGGCCAGTATCCTGCAACATAAAACGTGACGGGAGAGGGATCGATCGATCATGCCGATTGTTGGACGGAACGCTCGTAAATCGATCCATGCGACCTCTGCTCCAGCAAAATTATTTGCTACCGGGTCGGTAGATTCGTGTCCTAAAACCGAACGGAACATTTCCGCGTAGATCGATGCACGGGCACTATAACTGAAGAGCTTTCTGAAGAGAGGGAGAAGTTGGAGTGTTTCAGTTACTGGGAAGATTTCTTTCGAATCTATACGGAACAGAGCGAATGGGAAAAGACAGCAAAATAAATATAGGTACCTGTACAATGGGAACGAATAGTACTACCCATTGCTTTCATATTTTTATTCAAGATATTCTCAGAGAAAGGCATTCTTCTCTTCGACACACGTTGTGTCGCGGAACAAGTCTCAGCTTCAATTTCTTTTTTCATATTTAATTCAAAAAGAAATGCTTCGTTTTCTATAAAAACGACTTTTTTTTTTATTGCATTTCCCGAAAGTACTATCTGTTCCGAATAAAATGCCGCTTGGTTTATATTAGAATTCGTATAATTGTTGATTTGGCAGCCAAAAAGGTCAAGCGGTAACTTATAGCATCGCCTTTGTCCAGAAACTTTAAACGCGTTTTTCTCGAATTTTTTTTTCTGTTGGTTTTCGGTTGGTTTTGAATGAACGGAGGTTCAGATCGACTTGAAAAAATTACAGGATGTGTAAAACATGTGCCATTTTGTGACAAACCTCTGATATGGTCCGTAAAAATTCGAGATTTTCATCAAAAAATTAAAAAGTCACGGATTTTTAGTAGCGCGCAAACACGACCGAATTTATCTTGAAATAATCGCTGTTTCTCGGCCACCAACTTAATAATTCTGTTTTAATTTGAGTTTCTATTGGTTCAACGCGAATCACACCTTGAAATTACGTCATTTTTTAAGACCAATGTTACCTGAAAACCACAGAAGAACGTTAAAATGTTTACCCATCAGCACCGCCATTTTTAAAGCACATGTATATTTCATGCCAAATTTTTTTCAATCTCCATGATAATAATAAACATTGGGCAAAAAGATATACCTGGATTTGCTTTCATTTTTTTCACAAATGCACAAAGCCAGTGTTTTTTTTCCCCACGGAAAACGACTGCCTAGTCAGGCGGCCGAAAAGAGGCGAAAGTTTGTGAATTTTTTTTGAAATAGCGGAAGCATATATTTTTACAGAACTTTTTGCATTTGAAAGAGCAACACTTAAAGTATATTTGGTAATTTTTTTCATAGAAAAAAGCTTAGGTATAACCCCTTAAACGGCGCCGAGGTTCCTTCCGCTTCTCGTTTGGATTTCCCGCAATAATCGATTAGGATGTGGGCCAAGTTATCTGTCCCATTCATTTCCGGGCTCTCTACTTTCACGCGGATCCATTATTAGCCGGATAGTTTGAATAACTTTCCGCTATCTGCATATAATTATCTCTTAACTCCTCCAAGTGAATTGCAAATATTCATTTTACTTATCCCCGTTCCGATAACGCCGAATTCGGTCACGCGTGCGCGTGCCCCGCACGATCGACCGTTTCGATTCGTTTCCACAGGACTTTAACTCGCGGAAGTCGATGGTAAACGTCCATTGTGGTTTCACGGGAAGCCGCGCGATAATGGTTTATTGTTTTATATTCGCCCGGATAAAGCGGCACGTGAGCAACTGTTTACAAATTCGAAGGAGAGCTGGAAACGCGATTTCTATAGCGGGCTCGGACCACCTACCGCCGCTGGATCTCGTGCATCGCACGTGCGCCGTGTTTCGCGAATCGTTGCGAAAGGAAGCTATATAGCGAACGGAAGACTCGTGCTGTTTCGTTAATTCTAGGTGTTACACGAGAGCAAACGAACGCGACGTAGAACCCAGATTAGTCTGGCTCCGAATGCCCGAGTGTTTAATTAAATTTGTTCTGTCACTGGCGGATGGGAAGCCGGGTCACGTGAGATTCGAGCAGGGCTCTTGAAAGTTGCTGCGCGGGTCTGCCGATTTTAACCGGCAGCAGCCACGCGGAAACGGGCGACTTCAAAGAACGTCAACGTCAATAGTCCGTTTACATTAGCGGCATTCAGCGTGCTTCTGAATCCCGACTGTTTCGTTGGATCGAGTAACCAGTCGGGCCATCTGAAATTATCGAGTCTCCATCGAACATTTTCCAGCCTCCAAAACACTGTAACATGATATGACATGATAATCGTATATTTCTAAGCACAGTATCACGGTTTAAATTTGCCGACGTGACAACACGTGAGCTCACGGAACGTGATAACAGTCCGTTTCCGCCTTCGCTCGCTCCCGGTTCGATATGAACGGCAAACAAAAGCTTTCTTTCAATTCGCCGGCCAAGTGTTTCTGCCGCTCTCGCGGAAGTTTGCCATGCACTTGGGAAACTATACCCGATGCACTTTCGGAGAGCGTCGCGTCCGGATCGTTATGCAATATCACCATCGCTTCTGGGATTCAGTGGAAGCGGCCACGATCAGCCAGACTCGTCCCGCGCGGCTCACGCAATTACGACGGGTCTGAGCCAGAATCTGGGACAATTAGAGTGTCGCTAAAGCGACTGCACACTCCCCCCACCCCCCCCCCCGCCCCAGCTTTCTTCTCCCCGTTGGCTTCTCGATACTTTGGATCGACAGGTGACGCGTGTAGCCGTTTCCTCGGCATCGCTCGCATAATTTTGTATCTAATGAAATTCCTCGGGAGCAGACCCCTCGGCGGCGTGCGCGACTCCTTTGAATTAATAACGCCTCCGTGGAATTTTTTGCATACAAGTAAACGGGCGGCAGTCTCCAACTAATTGCGGCCTCGGAAGGGAACGTTGTTCTTTCGCCGCGAACAAACATCGAACACGATGCCTTTTCTTTCCGAACCGTCTTAACCGTCTGGCGGGAGAACGCGGCCTGGGAAAGTGGGGCAAGTGTTTCGGAAAATAAATCCTGCAGCTCGCTCCCCCTGGGAACGCTTCGGTAATCCGTGACCGTAATTTCGGAAAAATTATCTGCTCTCCACTGAGTTTATCCCTGAACCTTTCTACGTTCGATGGAAGAACGTTTTTGAAGGGCAAGGGGAAAAATAGGGAATGTCACAAAACAGCTTTATCGAGGAAATTCAGTTTCTTAAGTACTTTAGTCCACCAGTAAAGACATATGGTTCAATGGATTTATCTACATTCTACGTAGCGTGAAGCTTATACCCTAATTAATCGAAGGCATCAGAGAAAAATTGGCAGTGAAATAATAATTGTTTTACATTATTTTAATATTTTTTCAAGCTTGAACAGGGCAGCATACTGAAAGAAAATAAGAAATTTCCACTTCTATTGTAATAAAAACTCATTTTATAAATTGTCAGATATTTTATTTCTCGCTTACTTGTTATGCATAAGACAGCGTCTCATAAAATCGCTAAGTCTTAGGATAGCTAACAAGGGAACATTTCGAACCCGGAAATTAAAAAAATTCTGAAACTTTGTGAATATGTAGGGAATTTCCTCCCGATTATAACGCAATTTTTGTTTGCTGCCCACATTCACTCTAAGGTGGTGTAACTGACCCCTGAAAATCAGGTTATTTTCCGATTTTGTGTTATAACGCGTGAACTGTAAAATATTTTTTTTACCAAATGATAGATCTAATTAAAAGAAGTCACTTTTGTCTTGAAACTTTTTTTCTATCTTTTACAATTCGCGAGTAATAACACAAAATCGTAAAATAGCCGATTTTTCAGGGGTTAATTTCACCCCCTTCGAGTGAATTTGGGCGGCAAACAAAAATTGCGTTGTAATCAAGAGAAAATCCCCTACGTATTCACAAAGTTTAAGAATTTTTTGAATTTTCGGATTCGGGATCTTCCCTAGTAAGTGTTTTTAGGATCCTGAGGACTTCGTATTTTGCTTTTCAAATAGGCAAGAGTTCTGTGTATTCTCTGTTGGAAAATTCAACCCCCCCCCTCCTTTTTTTCTATTAGTGTCTCGTCTTTTTTTTTTAAATGGGGATTTGATTACTCAACCAACAGTAGATGGTTCGATAAAACATATCGCGTAATATTGGAAACTTCTGTCGCCTTTGTCTCTGAGATTCGATTGCTGACGTTCTCTCGTACAGCGAAGGTACCATGCTACCGAGCCTAACAAGTAGCGTTTCGTCGGGGAAAGCTAGGGGGCGTGCAGCATTGTAACGCTAAACATACGCGAAATGAAGTTGAAAGATGAACGGGAGCGGGCTCGACTTAAAATCAAATTTTCTACTGTCTTTGTGAGCGCAACGTTGCAGCATCATCGAGGTGATGCTGCAGGGAGTCACGCAGCGGGCAGGAAAAACGGAGAAAACAAAGGGGCTCAAGCAAGATGCTTCCGCGAACGTAAAGTATTTGCTGTAAATTCTGCGATAAAAGGAAAATAAAGCTATTGAAAGGCAGACCTTCCGGTAAACGAAGCTTGTTAGCTTGTCAAATACTTCACGATCGATCCTAATGTAAGTAGTGCCACCCAGTCTGCAATTATTTTCAAGATGAAGATGTATAGAATAAAACTTCCCTTTTCTGGAGTACTTTTGTTCGCACTCAGGATTTAATCTTGGGGGGAGCTGACAAGGAGAGTATTTTAGGTGTCCGCCTCCGATCATATCGATTTTTGGATATGTTATAGAGGACCGAAAAATAAGAAGTACGTGTTTTTTTATTTTTCCCCGTATTCATATTTGGGGGGTGAAAACTGCGTTCAAAGTTAGGGTTGAAAAATCATTTTTGTGGAATATCTCGAGAACTATTAGAGATAGGGGAATAGTGTCAATGGACGAATTTTGTGTCTTTGAATGCGAAATATGACTGACTCACCAGATTTTCAAAAAGTCCATTTTTTCCACAAAAATGATTTTTCAATCCTAACTTTGAACGCAGTTTTCACCCCCCAAATATGAAAACGGGGAAAAATAGAAAAACACGTATTTCTTATTTTTCGGTCCTCTATAACATATCCAAAAATCAAAATGATCGGAGGCGGACACCTAAAATACTCTCCTTGTGAGTTGAATGGATAAAAATAGTTTTAATACAAATTTATTTAAAGCAATTTCATTTAAAGCAAATTCAATAAAATTCATTAGGTGATTATGAAAATTGATTTAAAGAATAAAATCCTGTTTTCTTTTCTTTTTACAAAGCCCCTTCTTTGGGGGTGCCAGGGCCACTTGGCCCCCCTCTGGGTGCGCCACTGCTTTTGTGTTCTTATAGATAAGATAACCAGCTGGAACATCGATATTCATTTTAGCAGCTGGCGTAGACTCGTCAAAACGGAGAAAAGATTTTGTTCATCGTTAGTAGCTGAAAACTGAGTGGGACGAAGGAGTTTGGCAATTTTCCCCGGTCCAATTCGATCACTCTCTAAGGTGGCTCCGCGTGCATCGTCCATCCGGAGCAATAGTTCCCAGCGAAAAGATTTCGATCTACCTCGGCCCTCATCCTCCCGAGAACCCATTAACTTCGCCCATTACTTCGCTCCTCCATGTTGTCGGTACATTCACTGAAAATCTGGATAAGAGGCGAGCAGGAGAGGTGCTCGAAGGGATACGGCCACTGCGAAGGTGAGAAAGATGGCGAAGGCTTACGAAGGAGAATCTGGAACCTAGAATCTAGATTATCTAGAACCACAGAGGAGGTGTAGGATTGACCTAACATCTGAGGGCAGTTGGTGTGACTTTCCCGAGGAAATCGTACCCGGGGATAAATCGGGAGAAATCGACAGGATGTTTCTACTATGTACCATTTCTAGAATAGTCTAATTGTTTAATTATACTTCTACGCTATATCCACACTGCTGTAGCGACATAATTTCCCCATATAATTTCTTCGATATTTCTACTTTATTCCCACGTCCTCTTTCCTTTATACACGTATGATTCTTAGGGGTCGTTCTTAAGGGGTCATTCCGGTTAGCGCGCCGATAAATTCAGCGATTTTTAGGAATTTATTGCGACTGAAATAATTATAGAAATGGAATAAAACTTTGTTCTATTTATTAAACTACATTTCTACAGCAAATAAAAAATAACATTACTTTTACTTTTATATTATAATAAAATTACTTTTATATTTGACGCATTTGTTTTTAAAATGCTTTTGAAAGCGGTCTTGATGACATGCTGAAAAATTCATGATTCGCTCGTGAAGGCAATTTCGGCTGTTAGACTTATCTGAACCCAAAAATCCAAACAGATTTTAATTAATTCGTGATTTACAATGTAATGACTTTAATTAGTGATTTATCTTCAATATTAGAAAAATGGCGGGCAAAATGAAAGAAAAATGTTTTTCGGCTTTTTTCTTTTGCTATTTTCGATTTTAAAAGTAGGTTAGACTCTATGAAAATACTTGGTTGTAGTCCCTGCGAGAGTTACAAGTGTGCTGAATAAGCAGTAAAATTTATAAAGCAATCGGTCCGATAGATTTTGAGATTTTATTTTCACGATGTGAACAAAATACGTTTCGAAAAAAACATTTTCAAAGTTTTCATCTGTAGAGGCCGAGCTTCTGCGCTCCCTACAAAATGCCTCTGTAGAAGCTAAAATAATCGGAATTTTTGCATGAAAATTTAACAGTAAAAAATCGGTTTTTCAGCCCGTCTAACCGGAATGACTCCATAAATTGCGTGAGGCTTTTTGGGGTTCGGGAACTAAAACCCCCGTTCGCAACTTTGTGTATTTCGTGAGAAGTATAATTCTAGTGTTACAACGATTCATGCGTATGCGAAAACAAGCACCCTTCGCACTTCACCCTATACATGTATACATCGCGAGGCAACTCAATTTTTTAACCAACGAATAAACGAATGATGGTCCAATCGATAGTAACTTCTCGCGATGGATCGGCAAGGGAAAGTTTTTATGATTCTTCATTTTATAACTTCGAAACCGTTCGTCTACTTCGTAGCAATGTTGAAAATAAGTGAAGCTCGTACTCCGAAATCGGCGAATCCGGCGCTATCGGATCCTTTTTAATATCGAAACATCGTTCGAGGATCCCGTTGCTCTCCGTTGATGAAAGCTCGCAGCGAAATAAAATAGGAGCCTTCGCAGGGGTAGAAATTCAGTTGGACGAAGGAGTGGCCGCGATGGACCAGCCGCGAGCTTTCAATTAATGCCTGGAATCGATCAGGCTTTTTGAACAGCGTCCACTGTGTACACGCTCGTGAGTAAGAGGATGCAATTATCTTGAGGATAACGACAAGGACAGGCCGGAAGGGGTTTGCACAACCCTTAACATTCGCGGAAATTGAATTTCGTTCGCGTTATTTTAGATACAATCCAGGATGTTTCCCCTTGTCCACCGTTCGTCCACAAGCTATTATGTAATCCTGTGAAGATGCGATTGGTCTTGTTTTATTTTATTATTTTCCCGACATAAGCAACAGAGCCGTGACATTTTTATTGTTTTGGGAGGTGAGATTCGGCGGTAAAAGATGAGAATTCATGCCAGTGATCATTTACAAGGTTCGAGCAGACTTCACAGTTCCAGGATGGAAGATTAATCTGCAAAAGTGTTTCCATTAACAGCTATTACCGCGGCTTTCTGACCACGGAGCACGCGAGACGAAAGGCAGTTACAGCGGTCGCCGTGGTGAATATTTAACCGAACGCAAGAAAATCTCCTCGTAATTAGAAGTGTGGAGTCACGAGGCGGTTAAATTTAATGAACCCGTGTACGTAAGTACATCGGAACTTGGCTTAAATAAGTTTTACGCGAAGAAAGATATTCGAAAGACTCGCAGGAAATCGAAGAGGGAAACACTATTCACTTTGATGGGATTAAGCCTTACTATAAACCTCGTAAACATTTTAAGCGTCCCTCTTCCCCATGGGTTCCTTTCAGTTCCCTAGACGATAAAGAAGAGCCTCTGGCTTCTATAGATCTACTTTTAGACGATCCCACTACTCCGCTCCCACGCTCAGAAGAAACTTCCTGCTGTTTTGTATACTTGGTGTACTTTGTTTGATACACGACTAGTTTTCCAACATCTTACTCTCGTAACATTTTCCCGTAGGGCGTCTGATATGTAACAAAGTTACTGCCTTTTGAAGTTTCCGAAGTGACCAGTGGAGTTGGTAGATTGTCTACCGACAGGGGCGAGTGGTTAATAATAAAATTTCAAACGCTTGTATCTCCTCCATCCATCAATTGTCATTGGTGTACTATATACACTATAGTCATAGGTACACCTACCACTTCACGCTAACGAAGATTTTAACGTTACAGTCGTAAGTGGAGAGAATTAATCGACTTTTCGTAATAGTGCACATATTAAGGCGACATTCCTGTCAAATCCCTAAAAAATAGGTGATCTTTAGGATTTTGTTTTGTTCAAAAAAGTATACAACTTGTAGTAAAAAAAACTTTATGGTCTTTCTTTATTCGTTCTTCAAGGATATAAAAACTTTTTTTTCATTTTCCTGTAATGGTTCGAATTTTACGTGGCGCTCAGTGGACTGCTGCAACAAAAGAGGTGTAAACAGTAGACAGTAGAACTCGACGTAGGATTATCCGAAATCAAAAAACCAAAGATATTGCATCACCCTTTAAGAAGGCAAATAAAGCAAAATCGCGATCTTTGGTCGACGTTTGTATACAAACATGCGAAAAAGGAGGTAATTCTATGTTTAAAAATGTTAATAACGAAGAAGTATGACCTCTAAAATCGATGGTCATAGGCTGATGCTATAGTGGATTCAATTATAAAGAAAATGCCACCAAGATTTTTGGAAACGGTTCATAATTTATTTTCTTCTGCTGTTTACCGTTCGGAAAAATCATGTTTCCAGATAAACGCGGTCAAAGTTTTGCTTGTATGTTGCCGGCGTTCGGAGGTTGAGATGCTCCTATCGCCACAGTGGGGAAATTTTACGATTTTATGGCCAAAACCACAAAAATGAATTTTTGAATGTGACAAAATAAATACAAATGTCAATTGAAGAACTAATATGAGCATCAAATGCCTCCAATTTTACTGTTAAATGTTTTAATACAAAGCTCGTGTAGATTCTCAAATATTTAGGTTCATATGAGGTTAGAATGATTGCAAAGAATTAATCTAGATTTTGGAGTTACTTCAAACATTTGTATTGTATTATCCAAAGTTCCGAAAATAATTTGAAGGGTTGAATTCAATTCCTGGTGGTGCGTAAGATATCTTTTTGTCCTCAAAATAATTATGTTTCGGTTTTTAATACGCAATTTATACAATTTTTAAACTAGTGTTTTACAAATAAACTTTTCATATAAGAATCAATTTTTATTACTAAAAATACTTACAAATCCCATAATATCCTGCAATGATTTTCATTCCTATTTTACGTTGAACTATTTTCATTCTATAAACGCAATTATTAATTGCTAATAGTTGCTAATCTTGTAATTATATGAATTTTTTTAAACACGCTCCAGTGTGTCTTGTATAACATACGACATAACTGTGACCGGGACTGGTTTACACGTTATACATTACAAACCTTGTTATTCTTTTTTTAAACGATCTTATTCAGCTTCGGTCCTCTGTTTGATTGTTTGTATTAATAGATTTCATGTTATTTTACAAGTTAATATCAAGTTACGCAGTAGATGTTAAAAAATTTAGAATGTATGCTGTAAAAGCGGCAAAATTATTTGTTGCATTATATCCTTGGTACATGATGCCTACTACTGTACACAAAATTTGAATTCATGGTCCTCACATAATCGAAAATGCTGTCCTTCCACTTGGACAGTTTTCGAAGGAAGCTCAAGAAGCACGGAATAAGGATGTTAAAAAACTACCGACAAAATTTATCTCGAAAATGCTCAAGGGAAAAAACTATGGAGGATGTTTTCAATTGGCTTCTATTATCGTCAGATCCACTAATTAGTAATCTAAGAAAACTTCCCGATAAGAAATTAAAAGGCTTGACATCAGAAGCGATAACCCTTCTTCTATGCCCTGCTGCACTGTAGCAGAGGCATGCTCTGACAAAGACAAAAGCGATTCCGTCTGGGAGTATTAGTTTTAAGAGGAATATAATTTCAAAAAAAATCTTTATCGTTCGTAATTTTTATAAGTGCTGTTTCTTCGATAATTTATTTTCTCATACATCAGAACGTAAAAGTGCCGAATTTTATATATTAAAAATAAGTTTTCAGGTTTTGACCACGAAAATTGATATAGTTCTTCAATTGACATTTGCATTAATTTTTTCAAATTCAAAAATCTCATTTTTGTGGTTTTGGCCATAACATCGCAAATCTTCCCCACTGTGTATCGTTGTAAAATCTATATCGTCACGAATTTCGTCTTACAACATTTACTGAGTATTCTACAGATACTATACTCTAGATGTGTAAAAAGAAAAATCGATTTTCTGAAAATTTTTTATTGGTATGTCCCCTTAATGGAAACAGTGAGATATAGGGGTTGATTTGTACGAGTGGAGAGCGAGAGGGAAGCAGACTGCAGGAGAGCAAGTGAAAGCAGCCCGTGAATGGTCAGACGGAAGTTACCTGCATCTCGAGTAGAAATGATAAAATTATAAAATCCCACCTGCCAGATCGCTGACCGTTCTTTAAACTCTGGCAACGAGTACCTACATGGCGCTGATTACCACTCGTGGGGACTGAAATTGGCCAGAGAGAAGTGCCTACAGTTCTCGTTACCGTCGAGCGTTAAACATCGAATGTACACGATGACAAGCAATCGGAGCGTCGAATTCTCGAGTGAAAGCAAGTGACAGCTGCCTGTCCCTAAATTTCGCGTTAATACGCTGCAAGTGGTTGGAGCCTGGTCGCTGAGGAATAGCGTTCGCATGGGGATTGTCATTTTCAGGGAACTCCTACGACCTAGAGTCTAGAGAGCAGAGACGACTCGATTCTCCTCCCTAACGAGTGAACAATGCTGTTGCAAGGGTTTAACGAGAATCGCCAGAAACACCAGCCCTCTCGCTTTCCCGTTTTATTCGGTTGCCAGAAAGAGGTACGTCATCCCGAAATGAGTTAATCCTGTGTACCTGGCTCTTTCACCGGTACTATAGATTTCATTAAACCGAAACCGAGGGTAGGTTTAATCAGCGCGGTTCTTTGCGCGTTCTTCTGTCGAAGAATTCCTGCGACTATCGCTGACCCAGGACCGCGCCAGGACATTTAGGAAATCCGTTTACATCAAGGCTAGAACGTAATGCACCGGCTAGGGGGGGGGGGGGGGAATCGTGAAACTTTGTCCGCAGTCAGGGCGAAATACCACGGCTGTATCTCGGAATTTGCCGCGACGGGAATCCGCAGCGGCGAATTCATATGAAAAATTAATTAATGCCGGTCAAACTGGCACAGAGAACCGGGCGACAGTTTGAACCGCAATGCTCCGTTTTTCCCATGCGAAAGGGCATAGCGAATTTCCATTTTTGACAGGCGCAAAAACCAAACCGCGGTCTATTGCCCGGCCATTCTGCCAGTCGGCCGGTCGGCTGGCCACCTATAAAAACCAAATATATCTCAATTGCGGCCGGCACAGCTGCCGTTTCACCATTGCTACCCCCGTTTTTTCGACAACCCCATTTATCAGGTTGCAATGCAACGTCTCGCGGATGCTCGAATCTCACGGAAACAATAAATTCCGCGGGTTTAATCTGTAGAATACGTTTGAACTCGTGATAATGTGGCGTTTTTTTTTTCCACGGAGATAGCAGGTGCTTCGAGCTGGTATAGAAACAGCAGGGCTGAAAAATTAAACAGACGGGAAATAAACGGTTTCGAATAATTTTATAGTTGTATATAGCTGGAAATATTTGCTCGTCCATTTTTCACGTTGAAATAATCGGGAATCGACAGCTCGCGCTCTCCCAGCTTCCCCGATGAAATGGGAGAAAATGTTGTTCGTTTCAACTCGCGAGGCGCGTCCGCCGCGTTTAATCTCGTTTGTCGAGGCGGCCGGTCGAGAGCCAAAATGTCAAGAAAGTCAATCGCATTAATGCGTCTGGACGGTAACTACATACATACTATAACGTGACCGGTACGCGCGCTTGATTGCGATTTACTCGACACCGCAGGTGAGCCGGGGCACCGTGACCCGAATTTCTAGGCAACGTTTAACCCCGGCCCGGTCATTATGGCCGCTGCTGGCTGAGGAAATTTCGTGAAAGCGCTTTGTACCGTGAAACTGAGAAACTTTATAGGTGTAGAGCATTAGCACGTTCGCTAGCCAGCGCGTGATAATAGGTGAGAATTAATGATTCCGATGCTGTTTGATAGTGGATCTTCTCCCCGAGGGAATAAAGAAAGCAAGCACCTTCGTTCAACTATAACATCCCGCGGTGATTCGAGTCGCAGGGTATACAGTACTTACTCATTTCGAGGGTTTATCGAGCACAGGCATCAGAAATTTCATCGTTTCTCGCGAGCACAAATACCTGGGGGAGGCGTATAACTCAACCGGTATCCCTGGTGCTTGCTCTTTCAAATAAATTCTCCGGACGGCGTATAAGGAGCTATGTATCTCGGATGCGTTTCGTCCAGAGCTCTTTCTCATGGCCGCGTGAAACTTTTCGAAGCTACGCCCCTTGTACAGAATGCTCCCTGCTGTGCCATGCAATCCGGAGAAAAAGCTAGTTGCTGGATAGAAAAAGGGGGTCGGAAATTGCGAAATAAATGTTGCTCTCGCAATCGGAGGGAATTGATTTCAGTGTGATAGAAGCGGGGGTGAAAAGGAGTGACGACTATGTTTTTCACCGCGACTTATAATAATTTAACGAGCTCGTGAAAGTTAGCCGCGTTGCTCTGCACTCTTGGAGCACGCGACTCGACCCGCGGTTCGCGTTACAAACGTAATCAGAGCATACTCGGCGCGTGGTAAGGCAAGCTACAGTTGCCCGGCTTCCGGTTCGGTGGCGTTCAACGAATTCCCACGGTCATACGCTATCCGCATCTCGAGCCGCCAACAGTTTCTGCGCAACGATTACGGCCGCCACTCGATCAAAGCTTTTACCCGGCCCTAAGGAGGAAGCCGCGTTTTGCTGCTCGTTAAGGAAACGAGGAGATCTTTTCTTTTGGAAAGAACAAGCAAACGCCCTGATCTCTAGGAGCGGATTATTATCGGCTGGCTTCGCTCGAAGCCCAGACAATCAGATTTTTATTCCTTCCCTGTTCGAGCGCCGTCTGCCATCGGAAATCGTTTGTCAGCACTTGGAGGACGAGAAGCAGATCGTAAGCCCTCGACTTAGCGTCCATTTTTTCGGCTTACTCTCGGTGTCCCCGTTTTCATTAATTCCTTTTCAACCGCGCGGTTTCCCTCCTACCGGAACGCTCCGAGCCCCGTTCGATTTCAATCCGATTATTCGCTGATCAATATTGTACACGGATGAATAATATTTAACGGGAACCATGTTGATTTAAATCCACCCTAAGGGTCTTAAGCGGAGTCATCCTCTTAACTCTATCGGCTCCGTTTCGCTCGCGTCCGATGCAGTGACGTTTGTAAAGTTAAACTGTTATTTCCATGTTTAGTGAGACACAAGGTAAAGCTTTCGAGGGTGTTATTTTACGAAGCCAATTAAAACAGACGCGACGCATCGCGGGCAGACGGTTCACTGGCTTTCCTCTAAGAAAATGCTGGAAATTTTCTGGCATAGGTATGGGACTTGTTATAAAAATTCCCCAGTCTGCTGGTCGGGTTTGTCGCTTTATAATTTCACGCCTTCGCTCAAACTTCTCCCTCCCGCGCGCAAAAAATTCTGAAACCCGCTTCCATCGAAGACAGAGAGAGATATACACTGTTAAGATCGACAATCTTTCCCGAGTTCATCAAAGTCGAGGGTTTGCCCACCTCTGACCATACCTACTAACCATAAACCGACTGCTTATCTCCAATTCCTTTCACACTTTCCTTCACCGTCGATTGATATTGACTGTAGAGAGGAGCCTACGGAAATGTGATTTCATTGCCAGTTCCCTCCCTTCGCGTTCGAATCGAACTGTTTTACTTTTCTTTTTTTTTCGCAATGACAGAAAAACGTTTTCAATTAGAGCGACCATCGATCGGCGGGGAATTTCGTGGCCAATGGATCAGCACATTGCTACGGAACTTTGCCAAAGCTCTCTAATTTGTTCGATTTAACCGACTGATCGCCTCTCCTTTGTTTTCGCCGAGCTGGCATTATTCCAATGCCTCGGTGTCGCGGCTGTAGTTCGGATTCCGCTGCGTGGGTAGAAGCGGAACCGAAGGAAAAGGGACGTGGCGAGCGGGTCGGGTATTTAAAATAAATAGTCTTTAACCGAACAGGACGCCGGCGTACAGTTGAACTTGGACGCTGCAGCGGCAGTCTGTTGTTCAGCAACTTACCCAAAAATCCTGGTATCGCACCGAGCGGCATGACGAACAGGCTGACGAGGAGATCGGCGACGGCGAGTGACAGGAGAAAATAATTTGTGACGTTGTGCAGTCTTCTGTCGAGGCCCACCGCTAGGCAGACCAATATGTTACCCAGGCCACCGGCCACAATGAACACCGCCACGAACAGGAAGCTCCAGTCGAAACGACGGCCCATCGTGGCCGAATTTAATTTTCCCCGGTGCGTACAGGTTACCGTGAGATCATCCGCCGTTGCATTCTCGGCCGGAGTGCATTCTAGAATCTACGGGAGCAACGAGGTCCAGGAGAGTTTCATTGGGGCTGATTGCCGAGACGAAGCACCGCGCAATTCGTACGAATACCTTTTTTCTCCCACGGCTAAAGTTTTTTCCCCGAGATGTCCCAATTCCCAAGCGACTAGAAAGTTCCGAAACGCGAAACGAGTATCAAGTTCGCATTAATTAGCGCGAGTCCTTGCCGAGCGCGAAGAGGATGGGTAGCATTACGCTTGCATTAATGAATTTTCCTTACCACGGCGACCGAACCGTTCGAAACAGTACAGACGTGTCGAGCGGAATTGTACAACTTCCGGGGAACATCGAGGGACTTTGCTTACGAATGTTAATCTTCCGCGTAAACGAATTTGCAACTTGAGACAGCTGTTACGCATTCTAAAAGTATCCCAAGGAGAGTTCCGAAGGAATAGCGCGTCGAATTAAAACGGAACCGTGCCACGAGGCGACAATGATCTCGTGAAACCGAAGAGGGAGCCAGAAGCCGGAAGAACTCTCACCTCGTCTTCGAAGGCCGTCGTCTGGTTGCACTCCCTGAACCTCGGTATCCTCGACAGAAAGACACCGTCTATGCTCTCGAACCCGCCGAGAACCAGCGACACGTTCACGTCGCAGGTGGAGTAGTCGCACGGCCTGCAGAGCAGCGTCATAGACGAGGGAAAGGTGGCCCTTTCCGCCGCGCAGACATGATCGAACCCTATGGAACCGGCCCCGCACTCGTCCACGCAGCCGAGGAAGCTGCCGTTGCAGGGCACCTGGTGCAGTATCGCCGTCAGGTTGCTCGCCAGGGAGGTCAGGTTCCCGTCCATCATTTCCCACGCGAAGCTCCCACCCCTCTCGAGCACAGAGGCTACGCTCTGTCCTTGGATAGAGCGAGGCGGCCGCTCGTCTTCCTCATGTTCTAGTCTCTACGGCACTTTGTCCACGAACGAGCAGCGCCTGTGCCGCGTGATCCTGGTCACATCCGCGGATACCGAGCCTTGGCTTTGTCGTCCGTTCCGCATAGTCACCGATCAAAGCTGTCCGCGGGCGGAATCAGGGGTAGACAGGCCAGGCGATCCACCGGAAACCAGCAACAACCTCCGTTGCTCCGTTATGTAAACGCGACGTAGAAAGAGCGAGCCTCCCTCTGCAACGTGGCCCCCGTATCCTCGTAAAAGAACTTCATCCCTCGCATCGCTTGGAAATTCACCACGGACCGGAGCACCGCGATCTGCGAAGGCCGGTGCGTTTTATTCGGCAGCCGCGTGACCGGCAACAGTTTATGGATTCCTCAGGTCCGACTTCAGGATCAGCTGTACTACTTGCTTCTCAGGGATCCGCCGGCGTATTATTCCGACTTCTCCGCCGCCTGGAACAAACGATGACAATTTGAAATTCTCCCTGGAGGAATCGAATTATTGCCTCGGCATTGCCACGGGAATCGTTACAGGTTTACATTCTGGAATCCCCATCACTCCACTCGCCTCGAAACAGACAAGCACCCTTAAAAAGATACTCGAGGGGGGGGGGGGGGGGTACAGAGGGAGGATGATCGAACGGGGGTTGTCCCGATGGCGAGACCCCAAACGACACTTGCTGATAGAAACGTGGCGCCGCGCAACTTATCCCGTCACGGAGAAATCTTCTCGAATCCAGCGTTTCTTTTTCAATTATTGTGCGGGGCAACTTATCGGTTGTACAAAAAATTGGGCGATATAAAATCTATTAGCTTTTCCATTGCTACGTCCTTTTATCGGAGACACCAACGTCGCCTTTGATGCTCCAAATGGAATATTTATTGAGGATTACAAAGCAGACGGGCTATCAGGAATCGATACTAATGCCGGAGGAGGAACAAACTCGGGATGTCTTCTGTGTTCCACCGCTTATATTTTATTCAAGGAGCGTCACCCGAGGATCTCGCGGCAGATATAATAATATTGCATCGATCAGGAATAAGGCGAGCTTAAGGTGACACCGCTGCCGATACGTATCTGGCTGAACCCGCTCGATAAATCACGTTCCCGTGAAAATACAGCGATAGCCTCGATAAGCCGTCCTACTTATGAATTTCGCTACGCCGCCGGTGAACACGGGTAGAAGAAATTGTTTTTCCTTCTTGCGCGTGTTCCCTTCAGCTTGGAAAAGCTGGCGACCGAAATTACACCGGCATCCCTGTTGACGCGAATACATTAAACTCGCGCAAAAAACGCTTCTTCGTTTTCGCTTTTCATCGAACCTCTCCACGTTCCATTTCTCCGTCGCGTTATCGAGCACCGAAAGATTCGGATATTAAAAGCTACGCTGCCTCATTATCTGCCACCCGGGCTCGCTTCGCCTCTCGGTGGTACATTCCAGTCACAATACCTCAAACTTCATAACCGCGGCGCCGGTTTATTTGCGCCAGGGAGCTACTTTGTTTATAGGGAAATCTCGTTTCACAGCCCTGCGGTTCATTTCAGATGGAATTTCACGCGACACGCTGTTCCGTGTCTTCCTAATTCAACCAATAGACCGCCAACAAGCTTTCTGATTTCGATGAATGTTTTCTCGTAGTTTTGTATGCTATTGGCCGACACTTTAATATCGACGGTTCCGACATACATACAACAATGTTTCAAAAACGAACACCTGGGTTCTCTTCACACGACATACCGAGAATTCCCGGAAATCTGTATATTGAAATCTGCTCATAAAAATGTATCCTGCGATATCGGTCACCCCTTCTGCGCCCTTGCTTCCGCCCTCATTTCTATTTCATCGCGAGAGGCTTGCTTTAAGGATACCCAGTCGGAGAAAGGCTTGCAAATATAAATTACGCGAGCATATTGATGCCTCGACCTCGGATCCAGAAGGTTTATGAAGTGGCTGGCTTCTTTGTCCGTCTCCCTATTCTCAGAGATGACCAATCCTGCTTTGTACAACATACCTGAGCCGGACAGGAGCCATTGTTTCCCCTCAGTAGGACTTGGAACAAGAATTTGTTTGTTCGTCGTCAAAGGAGGACCTCGCTAATGAGGAGGCCCGATTTCCAAGCGCTCTGATTATAATTTCACAGTGGACTCTGTTAATTGTCGTTGCGGGCGTAGAGGAATGCAAATGGGAACTAGAAATTCCGACGATACGTGGAAATAGCGTCGACTATATTCCACACCCGACAACTCATCGAAATAAATTCCACGCGATTCTGTACGCGTTTATGCATTCTCATTGTGATTTTTAATTATCTACTCGGAAAGTTATTAAAGGTTTTTTAAAGGATCGACTCGTGCCCAAGGCAGTGGGACTAGCCTCGTTCCAACAAATTCATCTGAAAAATTCCTGCGCCTTCTCCACCGGTGAAAAAGGCGAAAGGTGAAGTGTGGCTGGCCTTTTCAGCCCTCCGATAGCGTTCGAGTTTGCACTTTTAGTTGCTGCTGATCATTAACTGGCTAATTAGAAGCGTGTTACAGCGAATGCAAAGTTCCCTGGCTGATGATTCAGTGTGTGTAACTTTCTGCAAGTTACTTGCTCCTCTCAAGCTCAGAAATCTTTCAAGATCTTTCGAGAGATTTTACGAGCAAGCTTGTTTACCTAGCTTCGATCACTCGAACAATTTCGATCGCATTAGAAATTCGGAAAACTCGCAAAGTTTTCATAGCGCTGCGAGGCTAAGTTCGTTAAAGGTAATACTAATCATTCGCTTCTATTCACTGAAGTTCGCTGCATCGCGCGTTTATTTCGCCACGTAAACTAGCAACGCCGCAATTTAATGCGATCAGATTCGGGGGAAAGCTACCACAGCTAAATTGCGTGTCTAAGCGAGTTGATCGACGTTCAAACTGATAATTGGAACAGCGTTCGACAAATCCATAATCGGGTTGCTTAGTTTTTCCACCCATGCAGCGGGCTCTGCGAATAATTCTCCCTATTTCCCCTGTCACCGAGAAATATTTCCACGTACATTTCATTCTAAATCGATGCAGCGCAAACACTGTCGACTTCTTGCGCGCAAAGAGCGCGCACAATGCATCCCCCGTTGCGTTTCCGCTGCAACATCCGCGGGAACGCAAGGACGTGGTCTGGTAGATGTCCGCTGCGCTTGAAAGCGTTATCAATTTACATTAAAGTAAACAGCCCGTCCGTGGAATCAGGCAACAAATACACCGCGAGGTACAGCTTCCACTCGTGGACGAACAGCAACGACCCTCTGCTAATGAAAGCAACGAATTCGGTAGTTCCCGATGCATGGAGATAGGCGGGCCATGTTGATGCCGGGTATCGATACGTTGTTGCGATGCACCGAGGCATCCATATTAATTTGCGCGCCCAAAACCATCGGCGAAATTTTCGCACCGCGTGCTACCGGGCACGCGATTGTAGCTGCAATTAAGTGACGCGCGACGAATCGCTGAAAAATGGCAGGGAATAATTGTGGAACAGTGACAGAATTATGAGCGAAACAGTTAACGACGAAAGCGCAGTGGCGGAAGCTCGATACCACGCCGGTGAGAGACAGGGGAATTTAGGCACACGGAAATACGAGACTGTAAACATATTGAGGTTCGAAATCATGGGAATACAGAACACGTAGCGAACCAGAAATATAGCCGACCGAAAATGTGGGAAATATGTGTATGTATGAGATACGGAAATGCAGGGAAGCTGAATATAGAGAACACGGAAATTTAGGGATGTTGAGATGCGAGTGTACAGAAACATACAGAGAAGTAACTCTAGAGATTCGAACAGAAATATCGTCTCTTTTCATGTTCTCCTCCGACTTTTTTAAAATCATTATTAGAGACACTTCTGAACAACCGATATCAGGAATAAGAGAAATTCTTGTTTCCAAAGACGCATCCAGTTGAATGATGATTCTCTACGTTCGAACGAGAAATTCAGCAACCTTAAGACCGCCTTTCTCCGCTTTATCGGTAACGCCGGCACCGGAAAAGTAAGCTCTGTTCTCCTTCTTTTCGCCATTCCACCTACATTCCTGCCATTTTTCATTTGCCTGTATAGTCGCGAGGGCAAACGTCGGAAGAGCCACGGCGTGCTTGAACGAAAGATTGTTCTACTTTGTAGGGAAATCATCTCTGCCGTGGGAGAGTCTTTCTGTGCTCGAAGTCACGCTAACGGATAACGGGCCGCATGTCCCTGGAATAAACAAGCTCTTTGCTAATTTCGATCCAGGGAAATGTGGAAATATTTGGTAAAGCCTGGCACAGTTGCGAGCCAAAGTAAATTAGCTTTTTAAATACTGAAGGAAGGTTTCTAATTATGAATCGCGTTTCAAGTAGCACCGCAAGGGTGGCGCGAGTTCCTCCATCACGAGCGTCCGAGCGTCTTGCGACGTTACGTTTAATTACCTTTGTAATTACCGCGGCGATGAAGACCGACGTCTGCTAAATGAGATTTCCATTTCTGGGCAGCGAAGACATTTGCGAAGTCGGGGACGGTCGACTAACAAGCAGAAAATCGCGTTAGGCGATTCGGTTTCGCAGTTCGTTAGGGGAATCCGTGATATTGTCACTTAGCACGTTTAATATTTAATACGGTACTGGTCGGACGTAATCCGAATCCGAATGTGTGACGGGTTCAGTCCGAGCGGGGCCGACCGATTGAATTTGCAAAAGTGCATCGGTGAGTGGAGACGTTATCACGGTCAAAGTGCATCGGCCGCTCTGTCGGTGCTATGGGGAGTAAAGCTTGGATCTAGTTGATGATTGCGCATCGACCGATGGGAACGAGATGCGGATGTAATTTGTTAACGGGCCCACATGGAAAATAATACCACTCGATAACGAGATATGACACACCAGCGGAGGTTACTAAGGCCAATGACAGTGATTCGCGTTACAGTGCAGTCGACTTCTAGCCACTGTTCGCTCGACCCTGTACCTAGGAAATTTTAATCCTAACAACCGCACCAACTTTGGAAAAGTATATTTTCACAGTGGCGCACTCAGGATTTAATCTGGAGGGGGAGGGGGGGGGGGGGGGGAGAGGGTAGTGGAACGGATAAAAATGTTTTTAAGAGAAATTTACTTAATGCAAATTCGATAAAATCATTAGGTGATTATAAAAATTGATTTAAAGTTTGTTAAAGTAAATTTATTTAAGTTTCCTTTTCTCTTTACAAAGCCCCCTCTTTGTGGGTGCCAGGACCACTTGGCCTCCCTCTGGGTGCGCCACTGTATTTTTACATAACATTGTTATTATTATTATTATTATTTTCGTTCAGTAATCGCGACTGCTCCGACATAGTTATTTCAATCGTATCATTTGCTCCATTGGAAACCCTTAAAAGTACAAGCTTTTCCTGGATTCAAGGGGGGACAGCAGATTTCACGGATTCTCTATTACTCTGGAGCACATAAAACGCTGAATAGGATAAAGAAAAAACGTCGAGTACAATACCCGTCTAATTCAGTGAGCGAGTGGAAATTCCGCGTTCTCATTTTCTCGTATAGAGTCGGAACTTCGATTACGGAACACGATCAAACATTGAGAAAATGAAATGCAGCATGGATGCGCGCTTCGCTAAAAGTTTTATCGAATTCCCTGGCCAACGAGTCGAAGCAAACGCGCGAATAACCGCGAACTTAAACATTTCTAAATCCCCGCATTAAAATGTAAATTCCCTTTGCGCATTACGTTCGCCGGCGTTGGAGCGGGGGATTCACTTTAAGTTTTATGAATTTCTTATTGTTTTACTATTATAGGATGCTAATAAGGGCCGTCAGCGTTTCTGATTTATTTGATCGCAGTTCATTTTCTTGCAGCTCATTTACTCGCTTCGTGCCCGGTCCTTGATTTATTAACGCATTATTAATTGTTGAATATTTTATAACAACACAGCCGGCGAAGCGTGTATTCCCTGCACGAAATACAGCGGGAAATTAATCGTCGGCTCTGCGACCCACCATTATCTGGCGTTCAAGTTGCTGTGCGCCCAAGTCTCTGATTTTACGAGCAGTTTTACGCACGACTCCGCGAGTTTTACGTGGCCATTGTGCGCTCATCGTAAAAAGAGAAGCCTCTCTTTGGCGAAGATTTTCATGTAGGTGCGAAAAGCTCAACGAGACGAGCCGAGAAGCACAGACTGACAAAATTGCAGTTCACTATATTTATTTACAAAGCACCGCAATCAGCAGAAAGTATTCTATATGCCCACGCGCAGTTTCTTTAAATATCTGTAAAAGTACTTTCTTGCTAACGTTGTATAATGAAAAAACGATTCTTAATGTATGCTAGAATTTGAACTTTGAAATATACCCGTTTGAGTGATACGCTATTTCTTTGGAAAGGAATAAAACGCGTTTCATATGTCATGTTTCTTCGACTTTAACTGGGATTTTCGGGGTTATTGGCGTGTGATATAAAGACGCTCGCAGCGAAACCGATTTCCCGACAGAAAGGAGCTTTGAACATGATCTGGCTACAGCTCAATCTCATAGTGCACGCGACTTATTGGTATCTTGCCACCGGCGATGGAAATACGGCTTCGGTCTACAACGCAAACACGAGTAATCCAATCACGATAATCCGTTCTTCTTAAACACGGTATAACTTGCCAAGAACTTGTCACGATCTAATTGTTGGCAAGAAAAGAACGTTAAACTCTCTGATTACCTATCTTCGAGGGGAAGAAAGGACACGCTTAAGCGTGTCGCTAACGAAGGGTGTCTGTTGTTAAATTGCTGTGGACATGTAAGTTAGGACTCGCAGATACCTACCATAGATTTTCAAGAATTTATCAACGACGCGAAGCGCGAAACGAAGGTAGAGTGAAAGAGCACAGAAACGAGAAGCAAATACGAGAATAACGAACTGCAATTGTTTTCCAAAGCATAATTGCTAGAAGCTATTAATTATCTAGAGGTTAAATGTTTTTCTCCCCCTGGGGAAATATATTTTCTTCGCACAGAGTTCTACTTGGAAGATTTTCTTGCCGTTTAGAAGAATGATATCAGAAAGAAAGTGATGAAAGTACTTATATTAAGGAGGGAGACCACTAAAAAATCGGAAAAATCGATTTTTTCTTTCTCACATTTTCAGAAAGGCACACGTTTCAAGAATGTTCTCGCCAAATTTTATGAAGAAATTTCTTAAAATTGACGGAGATATAGTTATTTTCCGCGAAGTGGTGTCAACCGAGCGGAACTTTGAACGCGTTTTTCTCAGAATGACATTTTTCAACCGCGTTGACAGTGTACAGAGAAAACTACATCCAATTGACATGAGCAAGGGCATTTGTTGTACTAAAAACCCGTCACTATTACGTGACGATCAGTTTTTTTTTTTAAATTAATGGCCTCCTATTTTTTTTCAACATCTTTACCTCAAAAAATGATTTTTTTTCAACGGTCCGCCATTTTGGTATCTTTTGCAATATTGACATTTTTTACCGTCACGTAATAGACGTAGGCTTCTACTTTCCAAATATTTTTGTCTTTTTGAATTCAGATTAACCATCTGGCTAAGGCACTGTCACCGCCACAGTAACGATTTTGCCGCAGCGCACATTTTGACGAAGATTATACTGGAAACGAATTTATGAATTTGATTGAAAAAAAAATTTTTACCCTTCAATATGTACATATTAACTTTACGAAGCAACACATTGATTCACTTGCGTTGTTTGTTTGAGAAAAAAATTCCGAAATCACCCTTACTTTTCAGACTATTACTGTGGTCTCCCCCCTTAAGGGGGTATACCCGTTTGAACCCTCGGAAAATGTGTTCATTTTATCGATTTTTTTACAAGTCAACGGCTTGATGAAGATTTCCCGTTTTTTTACTATCTCTACATAGTATTATGAACTACTTAAAAAAAAAGTTTCAGTTAAAAAACTATTGTTTTTCGGAAGTTATATAGACATATCCGAAAGTCTCTCGATTTTAGACGGCTAAACGGTGGGCCTAAAAACTCGCGCTACGTTCAACCAATTCACTTCCAAATTTGCATGCAGGATCGTAATAAGATTCCACATCGTCCATCGAGGGCTTTTTTTATTCCGATTCCCCGTTTATTATTTATAAAGAAAAAAGGTGGCATTTTCTCTTAGAAAAATGTAACTTTACATTTGATCTCTCACCATTTCTTTATTTTTCAACATTTTCAAAATCGGCCACGATGTACGATAGCTATTGACATACTTTATAAGAAGATTTTATTGTTTTTTAATTCAGACACGACATACAGCTGTTTTTACGCCCACCGTTTATCCGTCTAAAATCGAGAGACTTTCGGATATGTATCCATAACTTCCGAAAAACAATAGTTTTTTAACTGAAACTTTTTTTATAAGTAGTTCATAATACTATGTAAACATAGTAAAAAAACCGGAAATCTTCATCAAGCCGTTAACTTGTAAAAAAATCCACAAAATGTACACATTTTCCGAGGGTTCAAACGGGTATATCCCCGGAACACAATCTGGTAAAACTGCGGGGGTGGCAGTGCACGGGGTATACTATCCTGTTTTCCCATCGATAACGAGAGAGCAAAAAGGAATAAAGGACGGATGATACAAATTGCTTCTACTTGCCGGCCAGATTGGGTTATAAAGGAGCAACAGTGTAATTTTCGCGGTATTGCGCTTCGTTATCACAGAATCTACACTATTATGGGGACGATGAAAGATGTTCCAGACCATACGTGCACCTCGCATCAAACCTCTACTGCAATTTAATTTAATTGAGCTTACCATAGACTCTTAACCCTCGTCGTTAAATATTTGCTAAATAACCGATAAGGAATTTCATGTATATACAAATAGAAATAGAAAAGTAATATGGATTTCGAGCATATTTCTCTGTCGATCCTCGTCTCTGCAACCAACCCTTTTCCTTTTTCAAAGCTGCCTATTTTCTTCGGCTTGCGCTACTCGAGTTTCAAAATCAAATTGATGGTTGAGGAATCGAACGATCACCGATAATCGATAACCAAATGATTTGTTGCGACGATCACGCATGGTGGCGCCTCGAAGTGTTTTGTGGCCAACGTCAGATCGTAACTACTTACTCGTTAGCACGGTCGCGTCGTCACTGTTTCCATTTTAAAAGTCGAGGAAATCCAATGGACGAAGTGAAAATTGATTGTCCTCGGTCTGCCGAAAGATCCGCGACGCGAGACGCGATTGATTGACTACTCGTCCGAAATATCAAGTCACGAGTCGAAACGGAAAGTGGCTTCGTTAAATTCCGACGTGATCGTCACAAATCGCGATCATACCCGATGACATTTCGTTTGAATTTCACCACATCCTCCCTTGAAGAGTGACTTCGAAGCATAAATTGACGCAGTCGTGGCTAGACACTTTACGAGTCGGCGAGAACTGTGTTAAACGATCACTCGGCGGCGAAGCTAAAACCCATTAGAGTGAGTTCGCGCGCGAAATTATCCACGAGAGGGCCTCGCAAAGGTTTCCTGTTTCTTTCGGTCTTGAACAACGCGTCTCGTTTCCCCTCGTGTCTCGCGTACGCAGTGACCAGTGCTTTTTTTACGTCAACCGAGAAGAATACGCGATCCAGGACTGTGAAATACTGGTCTGCTTCGCTCGGGCCAAGTTCTCGCCGTTACAAAGGTTATAATCTTGTCCATGATTGCACTTCTCGGTCATTATACACTTCTCGGTCTGTCGCGACCACTTTTCTCCTCGCGTGGCAACGAACGTGCGAAATTGTCTGCAGTTCACTGTATCGAACAACTTCAAACACTCACCCAGCTACGCTGTAACTTCAACGACTCGGTGGAAAAGTTTCCCTTTCGAACATTTTTACATTTCAAGGCTAGAATCGTGACATTCAAGAACCATGGAATGTAGAAGTTTGCATGCGAGCTTTTCCATGCCGAGCCTTTGTAACTTGCTGTAACTCGCGAGATAAATGTTGATTCCGTGAGAAATCTCGTAGTGATCGACGTGATTTAATTTATTTTGGAACATACCGTGGTGGGAACTGAGAAAGTTGCGAGGGAAAGTCGAAGTTGAAAGGTAATTGAAGCAGTTTCGGTAGAGTTTGATTCTTGAACCACGAGATTAATTAGAAGTGATTAGCGTTGCTCGGTGGTAGGTTGTGAATAAAAACACGAGCGAAACACAACATTACAGGCACACATCCTCCCGGGCAGACCGCGTGGATCGCACTGAACACTACGAGCGCGCGAGCGGTTGCACCGCAAGGACGCTGAGGGAACGAAAGGGAGGGAGAGGACCCGTAGCGTGCGCCAAAACTTCACCGTTCCAACTTCCTAATCCTAAAAGATTCTTCTGTTTCCTTCCCTCATTCGTTCAACTGCACAGGTATGTAATAACGATCTCTATTTCTGCACCGTTTGTATAGAATAAAAAGAGCTCTCTTTGAAACGCAAATATTATTGCATTTGGCGCTCAAAGTAATACAGGGTATCAATGAGATATGTAATTCATTATTGCGTCCACAATATTCGTTTAATTCAACGAAAATGCGAACCTTCTGCCCACACTTTTGCACATTCGTTCACCTAGCTGCTTTCTATTTTTCGTATCATTTTTCTTAAATTTTCTGTCCCTTTCTAACTTTTGTGCGAGATAGTCAGTCTTTCTTATTTCCTCCAGTTCGAGCGATGGTTTAGCTCTGCGGTAACTCTTATCGTACTTCCAAAGCATTTTCTTATCTCCCTGATTGTCCTCTCTTCAGCTGTGTAATAGTATTCATTTCATTTAACTTTCGAACTTTCTTGGTCAAATTTTCCCTGTTTTTGGTGTCCTGCGATGCAACGCTAACGTACTTTATCCTCTTCTCCGTTCTACCGCGGACCTTTGCCTTGCAATTTTGTTAAGACTGTAAATATAAAGAAGCACGGCGCTTCTCGAGCTAAAACTTTAATCGCAAGATTCATATTTAAAATTAATTTCAAAGAAATAGAATTCATTTTTCTGTCTTCATTTAGGGAAGAACGAATTTTTAGGTATCCTCTTTCTCTGTTATTTCATCTTGCATTCTGGATTCCTCGTCTATCGATGTACAGATTTCTTTTAGTTTGCTCACTGATCTTCTGTCATGCTTTTTCCGGTATGTTATTCAGAAGGGCAACAGTATGGGGCTTTTCCTTTTCCGGAACCGTGCTTGCTTCCTTTCGTTTCTTTTATTCTTTGTAGTACGTACCATTCTGTCAGAAATTTCATTCTACGTATAATTCGTTCAATGCTACAACGTAATGGAAAATGGGGCAAATAGGGGAGTTCAACCCTGTAAAGGTTCTCCTTCCGGTCTTTCTATACACATCCGCATTGTTATTTATTCTACGATTAATGACTCTTATTCACCGAATAGCCATATAATTCCATTGCTCAACACTCCTCCCTCTCCTTTTATTTTCAACCGTGCCACCAACTAAAAGCCAGTGGAATTTTCTTGGGAATCCGAAAAAAAGTTCCCAACCGACTTGCGACCTGCGAAGCACGACATACGCGGATATTCTCGGTAAAGTCACGTTTGATATTAACTTTGAGGATAGTTCCTGCTGGATAACTGAATAGCATATCCAATAACTATGGTATCGAAAATTCCTAGCAGCATCGAATAGTAAATTTCAATGTTCCTTGGCGAAACCGGAAATTTCCGCAGTTCGTAAGTAATCGCTAAACGCGCAGAATACGAATGAAAACGTTCCGCTGTAGATCCGTTACCTTTTCGGAAACGAACAACACCTTCGTCGTGCTGCGTCGCTAATCGAGGAAAAGTGAAATTGAAAAACGTTCATTCGCACGGTATCGTAAAAAAACTGGGGGAAGATTGGTAATTACTTAACATGTATTAAAGAAGGAAAAGGGTACAAATTTTTTATATACTTCCGAAAGGAACCGGTGGCCGATCGAGATGAGGTTTGGGGGGAGGGGTGGGGAGGGGATGTGAACCCTAAATCTAAAATTACAGCTTCGGGTATTTATTAGTTTCCGAAATATTAATAAAAAATTGTTAATTTTTTTTTGAAATTTTTTTTGGACGTTGGTGTATGCCCCCCTACGCGGGAACCCTCCGGTCCCCATTTTTTACTTTAGAAATTTCGTAACCATAATTTTATTTTTAGCATCGCCAAACTCACATCGGTTCGCTGCCACGCTTTACGCGCCCGCGGGCGGGCGCGCGCCCCCCACGCTAATCTAGCCCCAACCAATACTAATACCCGGGACAAGTTGGAAAGTGGAATGTGTTGTGCCGGTATAATTCAACAGAAATATTGTTAAGAGGGGGGCCGTGGTAAAGTGATTAAAAAAAATCGGCAAAGTGTACCCTTTTATGCACAATTACTTCTGTATCTTTTGAACGCATTAATTGCCGAAGGTAAAATTTTATATTTGGGGTCTGTCCACACCTCATAATACCCACCAAGTTTCATCTCGATCGGCCACCGGTTGGGGCTAGGCCAGTGTGTGGGGTGCGGAAAGCACGACAGCGGGCCAATGTAAGTTCAGCGATGCCAAAAACAAGACCGTGGTTTCAAAATTTCAAAAATAAAAAATAGGGTACGGAAGGGCTCCCGGATAGGGAGGCTTGCACCAACGTCCAAAAAAAATTTCAAAAAAAAATTAACAATTTTTTATTAATATTTCGGAAACTAATAAATACCCGAAGCTGTAATTTTAGATTTAGGGTTCACATCCCCTCCCCACCCCTCCCCCCAAACCTCATCTCGATCGGCCACCGGTTCCTTTCGGAAGTACAGCCCAAATTTTATGTATTTTGACGCTTGTAATAAATTCACAAAAATGTTAATTTTTATATTATACAGCAAAATGTTCGAGAAAAATGCGAATGTTTTGCCCCAGTTTACGGTAGTGAGCGATCAACCATTTTTCCAATTCGCTCGTATTATCATCCCTATTGGCCCCCCTAATTTTCTTCATACCGGCGTAATATTATGTATAACACGCTCGAAAGTTTTCATATTGGGGTAGGAACTTCCTAATAACTTCCTACTAAATCGCACACCCGCGAAAGTGTATGGTTACATCGTAATGGTTTTCTTTGTGCCTCTCCTTTTGTGTATGCGCGCCCTACAGAATGCAAATTATTCTTACCCTTGGCCCTTTCCAACGAACCATGATGAAACGTATTTCATCCATCCTCGATCTATTAAGTTTCTCCAGCAAAGTTGTGTCGTTTCTTCTTATGGACGGCTGTCGTGAATTCCAACGAGTTATCCTGTATATCAGTTGCTATTTATGGGATATCTGGATGGAAAGTACGCCATCCAGGGCGCGATAAAGTGCTTATTAAGGTCCTCATTAAAGGGCCGGATAGGGGCTTCAAGGCGCTATATATTGCAAGAGTTTGTAACGGGGGTTTGCAGTTGCATATAAAACTTCAACTATAAAGTTACAATTGTCGAAGAACGAGATACAATCTTACAATCTCCTCCTAGCAAATAGATTGTCCAGATTGATTTAAAGATGAATTTCAGTGACAATCTTAGCCAAAAGGGAATCAATTTCCAAGATATTAATCAATTGTCCGGAATTCTTGTGACAATTCAGTTCGGTGCTTAATATTTCTGTACAAAAAGTTTCAAAAACTTTGGCCTATTATTTCACTCTCAATTTTATAGTTATATTTCTCAATATTGCGTTTCCCCATAAGAATACATGTTAAATTAAAAGTTAGATAATTTAAAAACTACCGAATCAATTTTTCTAAAATTTGGCTGGGGCTTTTACTATTGCAGAAAAATTCATTCCACCAATTTTGAAAAATTTTCGCTTATTTTTAATGTTATTGAAGTTCATTCTTAAATTGAAAGCTAAATAATTTAAAAACTACCGAATCAATTTTTCTAAAATTTGGCTGGGGCTTTTACTATTGCAGAAAAATTCATTCCACCAATTTTGAAATATTTTCGCTTATTTTTAATGTTATTGAAGTTCATTCTTAAATTGAAAGCTAAATAATTTAAAAACTACCGAATCAATTTTTCTAAAATTTGGCTGGGGCTTTTACTATTGCAGAAACATTCATTCCACCAATTTTGAAATATTTTCGCTTATTTTTAATGTTATTGAAGTTCATTCTTAAATTGAAAGCTAAATAATTTAAAAACTACCGCCAATTAATTGTTCTACAATTTTGCGGGGGGTGTTTTACTATTGCAGAAAAATTTATTCCTCCAATTTTCAAAGATTTTCGCTTATTTTTAATGTTACGGAGGTTCGTCCTTAAACTTCCGTCATGTTGATTCTCCCAGGTGGCTCCCATAACTGGAAACTACAAACTAACCGTATAATCGAGCTAATTACAAAGTGTCTGCTCGCTTCACAGTTATCGATTAAAAGCTGGCAGCGCGTTGATGTATGCAGACCGTAATACGAGGCGGCAGGTTCACAGAAAACTAGATATCAGTAATCCCTTTGGCGCACAGTCAAATACTTGTTGCTCGTGGATGAAAGTAAAGAAGAATAAGTTCAAAGCGGTTTAACTGTAGGTACGCACGCTGGTAGTTTAATTACGGTTCATGTTCCTCGAGCTTCTGTCGGAAAATGCTACCATGAAAATAAGTTCTGCTCTACTCTCTTGAGTAATGCATGAAATTTATCGGTCATGTACTATTCTACTCACCTCTAAATAGTTGCGAAATGGTGGCAATGGTCTTCCCTCGGGAGGAAAAAGCTACTGGAAATAGGCACAGCGAACACGGGTCCGATATACAGGATTTATTAAATTATTACAAGTATCACTATATGAGAATACACAATTTTTTACATGTACCTACATCATAATATATTACGTATCTCGCTATTTACTCTCTTCTTCCATTTTCTTTCTATACACACTTTTAATAAGATGTTCGCTTCGTTCGTTTCTCCCGCAACACTCCGTTCTCGTAGAAAAATGAATCGTTCGGTGGACACGCGTCGTTCTTTTTCCTTTCATTTCCCCGAACCGTGGCTCGCGGCGAATAAATTAACCCGCTTCGAAACGCAATTTACACGTGATCAACGCCGTTTCGCTCCGTACATTTTGCAAACCCCGCCGTTTCTCATTCCGCAACAGGATCGCGCGTTTTCGCGCGGGGAATCGAGTACTCCGATTATTACATACCTACGCGCACTTGGACATGGACGAAACTGTTCCCCCTTTTTCCGCGACTCGCGCGTCTAGCTTAGCCAACTATTATGCCCGCTGCGTAAATCTACGCGTTGAACGTGATTACACAATATACAATTTACTGCGAATACGCGTCCTGTGTATCGTTTAGATTGCCGCCCCCCCCCCCCCCTCCGAGGAGGCGTTATACATATCAGTAACATCAACGTGGTTTTAATGAATACACTCGACTCGTTCCGACGAGAGAAAGAGGAAAATCTGGAGGATGGCAGAGCGGATCGCTCGATATAAAACGTTCACGGTTAAAGCGTAATGGGTTCGTTCATGTTACATCGAATTAGCGGAATAATCGACACTACGCGCTCGTTAAAACGACACGGTACGGTTGTAAACAGCACCCATTATTGACTTTAGGAAGCGACGCTCGCGTCGCAATTTTTGTGCAGTAGAATGGTCTCTCTTCTGCCCCAGCTTGTACTCGTTCGTTCCAAGGTTCACCCAACTCCACCCTCGGTCTACCATCCGAATTTCGTTATTATACAAAAAATATTCGCGCGCACCCGCGCACTTGAATATAAAATATGTTCTCGCGCGTATTGTACAAGCCCGCATTCCTTCTATCCGTTCCCTTTCGTTCCTCTGCGTCGATAAATTTGGGGCCTGTCGTCCTTCTCTCTTTCCACAGAATTAAAGCGTAAAGGCACACCTTCTGCGGACCAATTACCCTCCTCCCGCTCCCGACCCCGAATTTATGAACGCTAACACACTTCTACCTGGAGGTAGTTTAAACGTTAAGTCGACGTCTACAATGAATTCCGTAGGTGGTTGGATCAGTAATTCGTAGAGAATCCTATGTTCGTTGGTGCGCAATATGCACGCTCGTAACCTCCCGTTCGTCCAGAAGCTTCTTTGCTTACGAAACATCGAAGAGAGAGATGCTGGCTTTGGTATAATCGATAATCTCTCGTAAATACACTTTGTATATGCTAAATCGATAAAAAATACTATCTTTCCTTGCCTCCTGTATATACATGTGCACGTTAAAACGCCAGGAGCACGGTCGACGTTGTCTCTGGCTAAATTCTGTGGTTCAGAATTGAAGAGAACCGAACGGAAGAATGAAAATTCGTTTGGTCTGTCGAATTCACTTTTTTCCCCCGTTAACGCAACGAAGAGGAGATTTAGGAGAATCTAAATTCCAAATGAACGTTTTCGATTTAGTTTTCATTTTTCTTTCTGGAGACGGTGCGTTCTTAAGACAATGCTTTGCTAATTAGTTCTCTTCAGTTTTGAGCCACCCATTCATTCTCTTTGATACATACAATTAGACTAATTGTAAGTTACACTGATCGGCACGCGAAGGTTTCTTTAATTAACGCGTCCGTTGGCGGCATAGTGTCCTCGGGAAAGTATCAATTAATATCGGTAAAATAACGACGAATTGACAACGGCCGCGTTAACGTTTGAATCGTGCTAATACAACATAGAGAGAGAGAGAGTGTTCCTAAGTTGCAGACCAGTGACTGATAAAATGCGACAAATAGATGTAGAAATTATTCCAATTACTTCAATTGCCTCCAAGATTTCGGACGCAACCTGAACCGTAAAACACACACCTCGCTTTCATCCCCTTAGTGTCATGTGAATTAAAAACCTTCGCGACATCGTCGAACTGTTCAATCGCTTACCCCTATCGTCTAAGACCTAAGACTTGGCTGAAATCGGAATCTTAAAAGTTAACTTTCGAACTGCTTGCGACTCGTAGTTTCTCTGGATAAAAACACAGTAACATTCAGCGATTCTATGATCGAGTGATCGAGTCAGATGACATGATCTGCCGCTTAGAGAATACTTAAATATTTTACGTTTATTCCTAAAGGCATATTTGCATATTACATTAGTCACGTACACCTGGAATGATCCCTTTCTCCCAATTGCGCTTGGAATTATTTAGTTAAGTCTTGTTTAGTTCATTATGCGTTATCCCTTGAGAGCCGCCATTAAATTGGCGAGCACCGAACGTAAATTTGTTAGAGGATCCGTCGATTCCCGTCTGCGTCCGTCGAGAGATCTCCTCGAAGAAAGAATTTTCAGTAGTAATCCCAATAATATGGATGGCACTGTGATACTTCGTTCGGTAAAAAAACGTGATACATAAAAAAAAAAAAGGAATACAAATTCGTAGGATTAGTAACGTGGCAAAGAACCCAATGCTTTCTTGGCCCCGGTATAAACGTGTAAAAACTAAATCACTGGAATTTGTCTAATCCTTGTTTATAACCGCTGCTTAATCCATCGTTAAGCATGTGACGCCAGGTTTGCATGCATATATCTAGTTATACACAACTGTGTGGTGTGTGTACATGTATATGTGTATATATAAATTTTTATATATAACGTCTAACTGTAAGTAGGATTCGTTGAACATGTTGCGATGTTTTGCAAAGAAATCCGCAGTGTTCGTTCGATATTCGATGATAGAAAAAAGAAAAGAAACATTCTTTAAAACGTGAAACTTCGATCGCGCGTCAAGACATCGAGCACGAAGATAAAGATGTGGTAGGTATGTATCTACGATCAACGTAACACATCTTTCCGACAATTATTCGTAGCGATCATTGCTAAACATCCGGCACTTTTAGCTGACAGCTGGTAAAGTTGTTTCGCGAATTCTTCACTCGTCCAAAGCTGTAATAAACCGAAATTACAATCGATCCCAATTCGTTTGAAATCCTTGAGTGTTTCATTGTCGTTTCGCGGTCTGCAGGCGCTGGCAAAACGTTGGGAGCTCTGACAGTTCTGGCTGCAAAGCTACGTTAAATGGTAAATAATGCGTTGTTGCGACGTAGGAAAAGAAATGTATTAGGTCTAACCGGATCACCTCGTAACTCCACCAACTGATTGAGAGTTATATCCAGGCCATAGAGGATAGACAGATTCATTCTTTCGTTTCTAATTGTAAGCTTACGGGTGTAAAAAATTGCCTGCAATAAGTCGAATCCTTTAAAACGACAAGACGGTAAAAGAAAAGGAAACGTGCAACGTGCACCTTTCTGTCGAGGACAATCGAAAGGTTCGCGGCAAAGTAAACTATAATAATTCTACGGAAACAAATAAATTAGTAATAGTCTATATTTCTCTTCTCCGAGCAATCGGTAAACAAGTGTGAGTTTCTTTCGACTTGGATGAGAACGTAACGCGTGTACCCAAGTCTGTGACTGAGATGATTAATTTTGCGCGAATCAACGTGCAACACTGGCTGCAATTACAATATAGGTAGTATTACTGGCCACGTAATTAAAGTTGCAGATACACCTGCCCCGTTTATATTTATAGTCCCGCCGAGAGACTCTGCTTCGCACCTCTTTCTGAACGCGATTCCGCCTGTCCCAGAAAAGATGGATCCACCTCTCGTCACTCGTAATCGATAGAGCTATAATAAATACGTCATTGGCTAAAGTTTTTGGATATCCTCCTTCAACGGCGTGTTCAGTCTTTGATGCCTCGTTTTATTTGCCACGAACAGAATGCGTCAAAGTGCAAGGGCGCCCTCGCCAGGGCGAGCGGCCCGGTTTTCCGTGGGACGAAGCTTCCGAGCTTCCGCGACTAAATAATTATTGTTCTCGGAGTCCAGGAGGACTTCGAGGTACATACATTCGCCTGCTCGGGAGGCGCGTTACTCTTTCGCGCAAGAATTAGTACCATTCTGAACGTATGTTGGTCACGTGTCGGATAGAAATTCGCGATGGACCGGCGACGAATTGCAAACGGGTTCCTAGGGAATGGCTCGACGAACGGCACGCAGCTTTTTCGTATTACGTAAGCTTCGTTCTTCCCGAGTGGAAGCAGCGTTGCGACGCGCACGCACACAGACGCACACAGGTGATTCTTCGCGATAGCTTGCGAGGCGAGACAATTATTTCCATCGAATCGAGTATCTTTTATAGAATCAGCTGGCGTACTTTCGTCGGCGATGCAACGTTTTTGAACATCGGGCGCTTTGCCGTTTCGTACAAGTGAATGGTGTCGGAACAACTTGGTCAGGCCTCCGTCTCGCCTTTCAGCCTGAGGCGAGCAAAGTCCTCGAAGATTATATCGTCGTCGCCGTCAGCCTCCCTGCAACGGGAAAGACACGACGCAAATTTAAAAGGGGCTACCCACGTGTATGGTGCCATTTTCGGATGCTATTCGACACGCGGGAATGGGCAAGTGATGATCGCGCGTGAGCCGGAGGAGATGCGAACTGATTGCAAGCTATGGATGACAAGTAGCAAACGCTCCCATTCCAAGAGAACGCTCCAAGCGGATTTCCCAGTAATATCGAATAAGAGACTTATTGTGAGTGGTGGGCGCGTGAGCGCTCGAATGATTTCGTTGAAGCGAGCGAAACGATCCTGACCGACGAGAATAGCTCGAAAGCATTACTCAAATATTGACCACGTACGTGTCCAACTGGATGAGGTTCGTGTCGAGCGGTATTTCGCCGCTGTCTGCTTTTTGCGTCGGACTTGGACGCGCGGTGGGTGGCGCCGGCTCCTCTTCTTCCGGTTTAGGGTGCATCAAGATGAACGGCAGCTCCGCGACTAGTTCACTGTTAACGTGACACGTGAAACTTTTAAAATCATCTCCCTCCGGCGATGGTACCTACGATTACACGTAATGCTTCAGGCTTACCCTGCAAGTGGGCTGAGGCAAAGTTTCACTTTCACTTTGTATTGGACGATAATCCCGAGGTTCTCGCGTTGCGAGGCATCCACCACACTGCGAAACGATATAATTACCATCCACATCCGGCTCCCTTATAAATTAGATATTCCAAACTGAGCATGCACCATTAGCGCTACACGCCTCCCCGCCGGAAATGGGGAAACGCTTTTGATTTTAGCGGACAACAGACATTCTGCACACAGATGATAGGAACAGTAGCGAAAGCGTAACTCGATCAACACTTGAAAAGGTTCTGTCGAGATTCAAGGTTGTAGAATTGTAGATATACTTAAGGAGATGTGTAACTTTGTAAAGTCTTAGAAAAGGAGTTGAAAGCGAACGTAGAGGTATAGAGTATAGAGAGGCGGAAGCATGCAGTTCCGTAGCAAC
The DNA here is from genome assembly GCA_947577245.1 of Andrena bucephala. Taxonomy (NCBI): domain Eukaryota; kingdom Metazoa; phylum Arthropoda; class Insecta; order Hymenoptera; family Andrenidae; genus Andrena; species Andrena bucephala. Next base: position 33,056,216 of record OX387717.1, on the reverse strand, counting down.
AAGTACAAAGCATCCATTGAAACGAGAAGAAGCGGAAGGGTGGGATATGTCGATTCTGGCCAAGCTTGTACGCTTTGGAATTCGTACTATATGTATAAAACTCTTGCAAGTGACGATTACAGGTGAAGGAGGAGTGTCAAACAAATACGAAAAGAATTGGGATCTCGATGCATGGTGGTAGTTGAAACGGTGTAGATACTTCTGTCGAGAAACAACAAGCTTTCGATCTGTTTGGTACTTTTGCATAAGTAAAGCGCGAAAATGCTTATTAAGTGGAGATCCTATTTTTGGGGCTAAAAACGTAGGAAAATTTGGGATTTTTTTTTAAGAAACTAGCGATTCGATTGGTCTGCAATTTGTATCATGATTTTATGCATCTTTAAACAAGTTGTAGTTTTTTTATTATGAATTTTTAAGAATAAACATAGGAGTTACGCATGATCCACCAACACGCTGCGCAAATTTCCAAACTTCAGATCCATCGAATCGCTAGTCTCTTCTAAAAAAAAATCCCAAGTTTTGTTTTTAGCCCATAAAACAGGATTCACCCTTAAAAACATTGCCGGGAACTTAAAAGATATACAGTAATATGTACATAAATATTTAATCATGATTCAGAGAGGAAACCAGAAAGTATTATAGGCAACATACAGTTAAAACTCTTTGCAACAGCATTTGCCTTTGAAACAAGTTAGAATTGTTTGATAATCCTCCCTTCCACCGCGTTCATCAAATGCAATTCGTTCGTTTCTGTCGTATCTCTTCACGGATTAACAGTATTTAGGATTCGTGACAGTGTCGACGCGACGGAAGAAAATCGATTCTCTAACGCGCCTCTGACGTTTCAAACTCGAAAGTTCTTGGAATCTGGAACCCGTAACCCGTAATCGTTCCAGCGATGGAACGCATCTGTTCTCAGCAGAGTGTAGAAGAAATCGTGTCCAGAAATACATACGCACTAGTGTTCTATCAAGCAGCCAACGTGATGCCTAAAGTTTCCTTTTGTACTCTGTACTAAACGTGCCAATTCGCTACATCGTCAGCCAGCGATATTTCTCAAAAAGAAACGATTGAAAGAATACAGAGCATGGTATAACGCACACTAGTCTTCACAACTTCTCCCCTGTCATGCCGCAGAATTATGGCTCCCTTGTTATTTCCATAATTGCACGTAATTACCGTCGTACGTTGCATCTTTATTACGCTGTCGAAAACAATAGCGTGGCGATCGTACCATTTACGAGGATGGGATTGCCATTTCAAGCTGCGAATTATTTAATCCGTCTGTTAAAAGAAACCTGAAAGAGGCGCCACAATTCTGCGAATGTTTCGTAATAAAGTTAGGACTGAGCGAAGCAATGGAACATCCTGGAGGAATATGAATCCAGATGATGTTTCACAGCTTCATCCAGGTTCTAACGCGTGACAGAGAGTTCTTCCGTTTGACAATGAGAAAAGTCTTGACGAATCTCGTTGCGCAAGAGTAATATCGTAAAAATATGCGTGTGCTCGAAGAATTTGGTCCGTGATGAAGTTAATCCACAAGACATTGGTTTACAAATAATGAGTATGTATGACTTAGGTTGAGAATGAGGAAGCCACTGATTCACAAATTTCCATTGTCTGAAGGAGCGTCGCATTTTCCGGTGAAATTCGAGTGCAAGCTGCTGCTTCGTTCGAGCTAGGGATTCGCAGCGATCACGAAACTAATAAGAATGTGTGAAATGATCAGCGACAAAGCTGGCGTCAAAAGGTCGGCTCCGCTGAACAGCCGATCGATATCACCGAAGTTAGCTCGCGAGTTAGCTACAGGTCCCCTGGCACACGTGACCGCAATTTCGGGCACACGCAGCTTCGCAAACAGAGAAATCGTGATTGCACGCGTGATCAACCGTACAATGTTCATACGAATAGAGAAAGAGAGAAAGAGAGATGATAGATATAGAGAGATATAGAGAGAGAGAGAGAGAGAGAGAGAGAGAGAGAGAGAGAGAGAGAGAGAGAGAGAGTGAGAGAAACAGAGGCACGTACACACAGAACCGATCGAGAGTTTGGGTGCAACGCTTTTTATCGCCCGTTCTGAAAATTACACGTAGGAGCAATATCTTAATCCCAATTCTACGAAGTGACCGTTATCGATTCCGAGGACGAATCGCGCCGATACGCGTTAAGCTTTTAAAACGTTTGTGCGAGTAATCCTGGAATTGCGTGGAATCAATCATCGCTGAGGATTGAATACGGAAAGTGTGCATGATTGCGATCGAAGTGGCATTTCGACATGTTACCCGGGCGTGATGATGGAAGTGGAAAGTGGAGAGTGTACGAGAGATGGGACATGCGATGGAAGCGTCCGCGTCCGTTTCCCGCGCGAGTACATGCGCCAAAACTTTCGATCGACGGTGTCGATATTCATATGTATGTATATGTATATCCAGGCGTGTAGATGACGTCCATCGACAAGCAGCAGTTTCCTTACAGGGTGCTGGACGCCAGATTGGTGTCCTCGTGTTTGAGCTGGCCGTCGAGGGCTAGGCCCCATTTATTTTTGTTGTTGGCGACAAGCGGTGTCAGAGAGAACACTTTGCTCAGCGTGAAACCTGGCCCCACCGGGCACCCCTCCCTGACAAACACGTAGCAGAAGGGTGAAGGTAAACGTGCCACGGGCCTAATTATCCGGATCTCGGAATCCCGGTTCGCCCGGCTCATCCGATCACCGAAATAACTACACGTGATATGTATTACGTTCTGCGCAATTTTCCATTCAAACCTTTCCATCGTTTTCGTCGCGAGGTCTGCTTCTAGAATAGCGTAGGCTTCTTTGGAAACGACTGTGTAGCATCTACGATCACATCTACCGGCCTTTGGCCTTTTCTTTTAAATTAGATGTCCAAGTGAATGAAGCTACTTCCCGGGCGCGTTAATCGAAACTCTTTTAGACTACGTTCATTTTCCCGGCAGCTCTGCGGAGCCAGGGGCCGCGCCATAATTGCATTTGAAATTGAAATTTGGTTACGTTGCCCCGCGTGGTTTCTCCAACCATCCGAGCAACATTCCTGCCGACGTACATTCGTATACTAAAATTTTACGGTGCAGCCGCTGGCACGAAATGAAAGCGCAAGGAAACGGCGACTAACGCTTCCGCGTGCCCATTGGATTTCGTTCCCTATCAATTCCGGTCGCATCGTACATATGTGTGATAAATTCTGAGCAAACTGAATTCCGTTCGAGATCTTACTACATCTGACTAGCTTTCACGACAGATCCCACGGTTTGAAATCTCTGCTACGGGAGATTTGCATCGAGCCCGATTGCCCGGTTGAAACAGAGCAATAGTAAACTACTTGACACGGGCTGCGAATATTATGTATAAGTACACCCACGCGTGTGTATGCGTGTATTCGCGAAACTTCAGCTTGTGCGTCACACTGCAATACAGACTACGGATTGAACGGGTCCAGGGAGATAGAGAGAATGAGAGGAGGATAAACCTGGGTGTTTTATCGATCAGCATATCAATCGTGGAAAGACACAAACATGGAGATAATAGAAAATAACGTGAAGGGGGATTGGGCGAGGGGGTTAGAAAGGGGACGAATGATCTTTGTACAGGAAAACAGTAGACCACCACCGACGAAGTTCCATATTCATAAAATGTTCCCAGCAAACAACCACCAAGAAAAATACTGGCATTCCACTTTGGAACGGTGTTCCCATACAATATCGTACTTCGTTTTAGCAATGGTCGTCCGCGAAGACAGCAAACGGGCCCGAATGAATTGCTAGTTTCGCTCCGGAGCGTAATTCACCTTTCAATTTGCGGCACGCGTGTCTCACTGTTGTGACAATTCTCCAGATCAAGGGGAAAGAAGAGGAGTCCCAAGAGCTTGGTGAACGCGGATACACACCTCTCTTGAAACCCCCAGAAAAAAAAAACAGGAAAACAGCGAGGTCCATTAGTCTACGGAATGGTAATGTACATACGTTCTTGACTATTTTTAAAACAAGTCCTGGATCGATGGAAGCAGTGAGAGCTTTGCCTAGGATCATTTGGCCCGTTTCCAGTCTTCGTCTCCGAAACGTTTGGCAAAGAAAAAATGTACGGCGACCAATGTTTGAGCACTCACATTGTGCTAGATGCAAGATTGGTGTCCTCGTGTTTAAGCTGACCGTCTAGAGCAAGACCTCGCTTGTCTTTATTGTCAGCAAGCGTCGGCCTTAGAGAAAAGACCTTGCTCAGGGTGAATCCTGGCGCTACCCCTATACTGCCAGTGCAATCATCTTATTTTCCTTTTCGTCATTGCACAATATCCTTTCGGCATTTATCGCGCTCTATCATTGTACACCTAGCGTTAATACTAATCGGGACAGTCTCATGTAGTGCGTCACTTTCTTCGGCTGATTTTCCTGCGTACGACTAGTCTACCATCTAGTTCCATACTTTCGCGTGCAATTAAAATTCTTTAAACTCTTTAGGTTCGACTTTAAGGAAGCTAACTGCGAGAGAAACAAGACAAGCGTTCAAATCGATTCTTATTCACCTTCTTACTCCCATCCTCCTTCCTGGAGGCGCCGAAGGGGCCGATAACGCGTTCGGAACCGGATTTGAACGGTTGCCGAATTTTCGTTCGCCCTGTTTGCTCGAGTCGCAGGAACTAGTACAAGGTAGGCCGCTGATACAAGTTATTCGATGCAATGCGAATATCCGAGGCGAAGTGAATTTTATCATGGCTCTTTGCAATTTATGTGTTCCTGCGCTGGGGTCGATAGATCTCGAGTGGCCGGTGTCTAGTCACGGTGGAGAATCTATTACTCGTAAATTTTCAGTAGTTGCCACGGTTGTAGGTATATAAAACACTCGTTCAGGGATATCGACCAATCCAGAGGACAGAATGTCTTGGAGTATTCTATAGACTCCAGGCGCCGTGTTCTCGAAGTACGTGCATACATATATGTATAATGTATGAGATATAAGATGCTAGGTCAAGTGGAACGAGTCAACCATGATCAGACACGCGACTATTGTTCTTCTACCGCGGAAACTTCGCGAGTTCTGAATGGTTTTAGTAGGGAGACTTCGAAAAACTTGTAACTCTTGCGAACGCTTGGCAACAGACAGCAGCGAACGAGAAATTCGTACGTATCCTGTTTACGTCGCTTCTGCCGAATATAATTGGCACGGCAGAGTATGCAGTTGAGGTTATATATATATTCGCTGCCACGCATTCGCAATTACTAAATTTCACGTTTATCTACCGTTCGACTGTCTGGAGGAATAACAAATTGAATAATACTCACTCGCTCTCCGCCTCGGCGACCGTGCACTTGTACTGCGCCGTGGAGAACAGACAAATGTCCGCGAATTGCCTCACGGACACTTTGATCTTTTTAACAGACCGGTTGCTATTGTTCGCTATGTGTACGTTCACGGCAATGTTCTCGCCGTGGTGATAGAGTTCCTTGTCGAGGGAGGCCTCGAGATACAGCTTGTTGGGCGACATCATGAACTCTTTGCTGACTTCGACGGAGGGCTGCTCGCCTTGCTTCGAGGGCGCGTACATAATCTTTCGAATGGCCAATCTCACCAAGTCTCTGCAACGCACAATTCACGGCCGTGAATCTTGTCAAGCCAAAAGTCTCGTGAAAGGGGAGCAATTTGTTAAAAATAGAAGGAAAAGGGTGAGAAGTGTTGGAAAGACTAGCTGGATGCTCTCTTTATTAAGATAAACATGTATCGTACCGTTTGTGCGGTTTTTCGTCCTGCGTCACACCGACGAATGCTTTAAACTCGTAGTCGACGCCGCATGGTTTGCCGGTGTCGCCAGGTGCAGGTTGCAGCGTGACCGACGCAGGGCAATGGGGCGGCAGCTCGAAGTAAAAAGGGTACGCGTTGCTGCCCAATTTCCTGATCAACCTCTCCTGCAGCCGCGTGAGCTCCCTCTGCTGGGAGCCAGGTACCACGGGATAGATTTGATCGGCCGCGAGGTATAGGTCCTTGCGAAACGATAGCCCAAGAACGTCCAGGTCCTCTCTGCCATACTTGAACACGGCCAGAACATGGCCGAAGACTTTGCGGTTCTTCACGTCGTCCGGGTCAATCAGCACGACCCCGTCTGTAACCATTCGACAGCTATCGGTGAGGAGGCTTTAAGCAGCCTTCGCGCTTGAAATTAATTGGCCGCCGAGTAAATCGAATTTTCCAATTGCTATTCAGAGGTACGAGCGGGCAGACTTTCGAACGGCCATTGATTCTTTCGCTTGAATGGATCGTTCCAATGACACAGATACACTCACCGCCGAGGAGTAACCCTCGACTGACATCTTGCAACGGCCGTTGCGCAACTGCTAGCGCAAGGTCAATCTCATCTTGATCTTTAAACTACCGACATGGGTGATCTAAGGACATCTACGCCCCGATTCGACTTGTTAATTTGCTTTTGGCAATCTTACCGATAGGGTCGACGTGGGTTATGTGATCGACGAAATCTCTTTTCCCAAGGTACACCGTGATCTTTCCATTCAGACTAGACTTCTTGAAGACACGAGTAGCTTGCCGCTTGCTGGCACTGTCCACAGTGTCCATCGCGCAGATGTCGGGCCCAACGATGGCCCTTAACTCATTTGAGTCCTCAGCCTCCGAACACTCGGACTCTGAACTGTCCCACTGCACAGAAAGATGTAACGATTATTGTAAATACAGGGAGAAGTTCTATTTCTTCCCAAGCTTTGCCTATTCCGCTTCGAATTAATAACAGATTCTTCGCGAGTCGCGAGACGATTTTTAGCGAACAGTGGGTCGGTCGTTTCCCAACATTTACGTTCCATCAACATCTCGCACACCGCCGGCATTCACCTCCGCCCGAGGACGTGACTCGCACGCATCGTGAATCGACAAAGCCGTTGCATACCGTGACACGTAATGTACGCCGAAAAGGATGCTCATCGTTGTGCTTTGAGGACAGCGCACGTAAAACAGCCTTTTGATCGGCGCGCCGTCAAAGAACCGCCAAAGAGAGGCAGAGAAGAAACAGTATGGAAAGGAGATGAAGAGAAGGTCTATGATACGTTTGTTTCGAGGGGAGCGCCCGATCAAAGGTCTGGGGTACACTATATTTCGCGAAGGGTGTCTTCGAGGATCCGTTTCCGAGAGACAGCGTTTGACGCGCCGCGCCGCTTGCTTCGTCAAGTGCACGGAGCTGGAACTTTGATTTTCAGTCTTGCAAATTTTCCAGCAAATTCACATCGCTGATACAAAGAGTCAAATTGCTCGGAGGAATTCTATAATCGAATTCCCAAAACCTGTATTTATTAGATACTTAAGGGGTAACACCACTGTAAATTTTTCGGAAAATTGATTTTTTTTTATTGGCTTAAAAGATGCTTTGAACCCTTTAGAATATGGGGAAAAAACTGTATTACTTGAAACTAATTTGTTTCCTTAGAATTTCGAGCTCTTCCCCAAACGCATCGGACTGCTTCGAAACGACTACCGGCGTTAAATTAATCCCTGCTGGGAAGGTACAGCCTAATGTCCTACCTTTTGATTTCTAACTTCTCTAATACACAACGGATGTTGTTAGAAAGTTTTTATGTTCAGTTAGAAGCATTTCCAAATAAAAGTATGTTAGCGACAACGTATTTTTTAGGGTCGTCGAAGGCAATTAGCCCCTCCGCTATTTTGCTTTCGCACGGTTTAAACGCGTTTTTCTCGAAATACGATTTTTCAACACGGCACGCAGCATAACTCCAACAATTTTCATTCTTTTCATTCGAAATTTTAACTATATCTTTAAAATAACATTTTGAAGAGAAATACGTACGGGATTTTCGATAAGTTAATTTAAACATTACTTATTAACAAATGATTGCCCTCTTTTTAAAGAAAATTGAACGTTTTTTATTCAAATACTCACCAATCACACAAAAATCGATATTTTTAAAATCCCCTGCGTATTTCTCTAGCTATAAACATGTAGATTTGAGAGATATTTTTTTCCATTTTCTAGATTCAAATTTGCACCAGCTACACTGCGTGCCGCAGAGCACTAAAATGTCAACATGCTTCACGAGAATGGCTTCAGTGCCGCCATTTTTTAATATTTTTCAATAACCTTTTTTTTTTTTAATAACATAATATATGCTTAATAACTTCCTCCAGTATTGTTATTCTATCACCTTTCCTTCCATCCAAGAAAAATTGCCAGAAAAACTCCTTTTTTCAAGCTGTTACAGTGGTGTTACCCCTTAAAAGAGAACCATAGAGTTTTATAAATTGTCACCTTCGCCATCCTCGATTCACTGCGCTCTATCCACGCCTCTGTTTTCTAATTTTCTCTTATCCGAGAATTTGCTGCGCTAGCGCGATAAATAATCTAATCGCAAAAGCACGCCGGAGTAATCGTGTTTTAAAGAGCGTTCTTCGTTGAAATCGCTGGATAATCCGATAATAACAACTTCTTTTCGCGAAACGCTGATTTCATATTTCGCGAACGCTTAATTACATTGACACGAGCATTCCCCGATTCGTTGGCCAGGTTTCTTTGGTAGAAACGGTCGCGTTTTAACGGCGAAATAAATAATGAGCGTTGCGATCCAATTGGCTTCACTTGAAGCAAGGAGAAACACTTTGGCTACGTAATTTCTATCTTTCTTTACTGCAGTACAGTTGACAGGGCACGTATGTGCATACAGATATAATAAAATAAATGGAAAACTCGAAGAGCGAAAATGGCAACAGGCAAGAGCGCGAGAGCACGAGCGGTTTTTCAGCAACAAAGTGCACAATCCTCGCGGGTGTTGAGCACAGACTAAACAGGTCTTGACAAATAGATGTCAATTTCAATCGACGCCAGTGTGATTCTTATTGCGATCTACCGAGCGATTCATGCTCGCTGGAGCGTGCAAACACGCGAAGAGGCTCCGTATCGGTGGCGAGTAGCGATGGCAAAAAGACCACTCCGGCGGCACCGAAAATTTATTTTTCCGGCAGACCGAGATCTTCTTCCTCGATTCGCCCAACATAGTAAACGCTCGCTTGTCCCGGCACTTTCCGCGCCGTGAAATGCTGATGCCAGCGCCCAAGCACAAAGCCCCTTCCTCGAGCGAGGTACGCGTCGATCTGGAGATGTATCAGTCGTGAAACGCAACCGTGCGAGTTCGATGGAACATGCATTCTGCAACACGCGAATGTTGCAAGCTAGATCACGAACGCTCCAGACATGACAAGCGTAGTACCTGTGCATTTAGCGTGCTACGTCAGCAAACGGTAAAAGGAGTCAAAGATGCGCGCGTTTCACAATATTCCAGTAGAAATCCTTCTTTTATGAGGCAGCCATTAGAGTTTGCAAATGAGAATGTGTCGGCAAACTAAACAACTCCATGCGGTGGGTTGACGGAAAATTCGCTCGAACGGCAAACATCGAGATAAACGGTCCGCAACGAACGCAATGGATACATTCAAGATCCAACGATAGTTTCGAGCGACTCGCCGGGGAATTATTACGGCACAATGGCACAATAGATTTAAAGCTGGCTAGGATTAAACGGCTGTCGGTTTGAACGCGTTCTGTAGCACGTGAGCGATATAAAGAGCCATTGCAAGAGCGACCGCACGTTACGTCCCGTCCCGTCCCGTTCTGTTCCTGACGCAACGGTTCAGAAAATACTACATACGACGTGGTTTAACATCGACAGCCAACGGCAGGCCAACTCAGACCTCCGTATAATTCCAGCTTCCCAAGCGACATATTCGTGGAGCCTGGTTTCAGGTAGACAACACAATCGCCTTGGAATAGACATCGTTTCGCGGAATCTCAGCGAAAAATCGTCGAGACGAAAGTCGCTTCACTTTTAACGTCGCTGCATAATTGAATAACCTAGAGCTCGTGGCAGAAATTAAATCAGCTGAGAGCGGAGCACGGTGCCCTGTGAAAGAAAAAAAAAAACGGTAAAGCTGATAAGCCGCCAAATCGACTCGATTAGCAACGGGGAAAAATCGATTTCACTGGCGCAGGAAGTAGAATGGCACCAGTCAAGTAAAATATAGTTGAGCGTGGGTTGGAACTTAATCTGTAACGTGGCTCCTACTCTGTTCACGTAATTCGTGCAGCCACGTTGTCCCAATCCGAGTGAACCATGGGAATCCATTCGGCGGAGTGCCATTTCCAAGGGATACAGTCGTACGATTTCGTACTAATTACGTCACGACTATCATTTCCAAGCTGATTGTGAGGCGAACTGGTAAATGTGACGGCGCTCGCCGAGCCTCCCAAGCAATCAGCTCCAACATGGCTCACGTGGGAAAACGCACGAGACTGGGCTGCATCAGCGCTGCTATTCTCAAAGCGAAGAAATATTTGTAGAAAAAAAAAGAACGGCGATGTTCGCGAGAACGTTTACCTAATTTACTGCAGCGATAGAAGGCGAATTGTTCGAGGCGGGATGAAAGCGTTCAGAAGATACAGAATTATGCTTGAAGGGGCAGGAAAATTGCTGCTTTAATATTGCAATTTCCTTCGGAAATAGACGCGTTTTCCACGGCTTTGATGCGGCAGAGTTTATATGATGGTTACGGCGACACTTTGTACACGTGCACCGAACGAGGGTGCAGAGGTAATGAACGTCCCACTATACTAAATTGCAAAATTTATTACTTATTATCAGGAACCTGCGTGCAGTTGCATGTGTCGCGCAGCGCGCGGTCAGAAGGCGTAGATCGCCAACGAGATCGTTTAAATTGCATGCAGAAAAGCATGGGGAAATGGAAATGCCTGGGGATTTGAGCTATAGGTTCTTATAAATATTAAGTGAGAATGAAGTTGCGGGTGATGATAAAAAAGAGAGAAGGTAAACGGAAAAACGGAGTTCGGCTGCATATTCGAAGTGCATTAATCCTCTGGTAAATTCATGGAGCACGTTTCGTTACCAGCTGATTTTAATCCCCGGGATTAAGCGGCGGCCATATTTGTTATTTCGTCGTGGGTTTGTTATTATTTTATTAAACTCGGGGAATTTCGAATTGATAGCGTGCGTGAGTAAGCCTCGCCTTTGCGACACGATCGATAGCGCACTAATCGATCTACAATAATTAAATATCTAGAGCATTTGTCGTAAATGTCCAAACTGCTTTACCCTACATTGCTACGGTAAACTTCATTATTCCCGCGGAACTTTAACCAACTTTTGTCTCCGTCAATATTTAGTTATACAGTTTCCGTAGAACTGGTCGCGTTCGAGTAATTATTTAGTTAGTAGTATAAGAAGTTTGTTTGTACGATATTCTATCATCTTTCGTAATTGTAATTGATCGTCACAACATGATAACCCGAGGAAGATAAGTTTCGGCGACTTTGTATGACAGACTTAAAGATATGAAATCTTTCGCGACAAACCTGACGAGCGGGGGAAGGAAATGCTGCGATAAAATCGTAGACGAACACGCCTACCGACAAGTGAATTATTAAGTCTGCTAATTAGACAGGCTGTATATTAAGTCCGATTCTGACGATAAAACGTTTCCGATTCTACGTGAGAAAAGCCATCCAGAAGTCGCGCGGACACCGTTTACAATGAAAACGAGTGAAATACTGCCTTGCTTTGTTTCCAAGGACTGTAATCGCGTTATCAGTGTCAAGAAAACCTATTAAAAACGGATTTCCACGGTTGTTACACTGTCAGTTTAAAATTGCAGGGGGAAAGATCAAGAAAGAACGTCGAGAATTGCAATTGTTTTCCTTCCATTTTCACTTCCACGCTTCCAGATTAAATTCCACCGATCCAATTATACCAAGTCGTAAGTCAGCCAGCTACAAACTTATGCGGACGTTCTAGAAAAGTTGAACGATCCATTATTTCGCGCGACGCTGCGACACGGTATCAATTTCACATATATCATGCTCCAGTAGCTATTTTCTTCGCGGTGAAAATTATATATTTGACTACGAAATTGATCGACATCTGCGTCGAAGTGACTGGGCCATAATCTGCTTGAAAATTGAAGGATACCTATATTCATTCGCCAAGAACGTATCATCGATCTGGGAAACGTGTCGCGCGATTTAATCGCCCATTGCACGATCGCGCCTTTTAATCTTCAACGACGCATTTAAGGCCATAACGAATTCCAAAGAGAACCTTTCGACTGTTTAAAGGTTACCGTCATCGCATTTGCATCGAAAGCCGAACATGTGGCGTACGTTGCGCTTTGATGCAGGTCATGGTTCGCGGCCAAACGATCCTCATTTAAAAGCTGCGACAGTTACTCACAGTCAGTGTTTCCCAGCGACTGGGCGCATAGGCGGAGAGTTTCCACGTTAGAAATTTGTTTGTAAAGCCTGATAAGCAAGTAGCGACATCGAGTGCTAATCTATGAGAAAGGTTGCATGCTGCTGGATCGATCGTGGTAGTAAACGTCGAAACTGTCGGACGTATAGTCTTCGGCTATAGGCAAGATTCCTTCAGATTTCTTAATTAGACTCTACATGCCTCTTCAAAGAGTCAACCGGTCCCCCGAAAATCCTTGTGCCGGCCGATCGTTACCTACGATTTGACGGCCACGCGGTGCACGGCACGCGATTAAATTCCTCGGTTTCGTACACGCGCGCTCTTTCTTTGTGACGCACGTAGAGGTACGCTTGTTATATTCATAGCGAGAGTACTTCCAGGAATCTTAACGGCGGATTTGAACGTTAAACACGCTGCGGCTGGAATACCAGCTCGTTACGTTGAGTTATTTTCGGTGGACTATTAAAATTTTCAGTCGTTGAACGCATTTAGGGCCCGCGTTCGAGCAGAGAAACCTGGTACAGTCGACTTGGTCCAGCGCTGACTCAATCATTCAACTTTCGAAACAAAATTTAGGCATCATAAAGAAGACCAGCTTGTTGGAGAATGAAAGCGGCAGCGTTTCTGTGTCGGTGATCGATCATAGCCTCTCGAAGTAATTTGATAAACATTCCGCTCCTCCCCAGTCTGCCGGAATGTCGTGGGAATCGGTCGTTATTCTTTTTTAAAAGCCGCAGGAGGTACCGCGGTAGAGCAACCGATATCCGTGAGAACGATTTTTGCGGAGACATGCCGACGATTCCGCGATCGCTCGGAGCCGATTTCTGTGTCACGATCACGATCAATCCGGATGTGCGCGCGGACACGATATGTTCGTCAGTCATCGAATACCTACTAATTCAAGGCCGACCAGTTCGCGTAGCCAGAGGTCCTTGATCGGTTTTGCAACGATCCCGCGTATCCGCGACAGCGAATTCGTCCAGTGGACGATTTTTCGTGGCTGATCGGAACTGAATCGCGACGATTCTATTCACCCGAATCCCGAATAGGTACCATACCCAATTCCTTTGATCGCTTTCACCGGTAGCAACTCGTGCGCCATTTATGGAAACCTGTTACAGGGTGGACACAATTAATTTGATCTTTCAGAAAAATTTATTTCCCCGCGGCTCGCGTCTCGTGCCCGCAAGACATCGTCGTTTCCTCAGGCGAAAAAGAAATTGGGTTAATTAATGCGATCTCGTGATTCGCTTCACGCGAGACACGCCGCGTGTCTCGCGATCAAAGTTCCCTACGTCACCTACACAACTTACTGCGACTTGTGCAAATGATTCGCGGACCGTATGAAAAATTGCAACATTGCCCCGTCTACCTACCTCGCGGAATGATATTATTTACATTGCAAATAAGCAGCGGGGCTCGAGGCACGGACGAATTTCTTAGTTTTCGTTTCGTGATTATGGGGAAACTGGGACGAGCAATATCGATGAAAGCACCGGGCTATATTTTACGATGTTGCATCGGGGAATGTTATTAAAATTCTACTAATAACCTACGGCTGGGTTGAATGCACGACGGAAGCAGGCAAATTCTTTCCATTATACCACCACGGCCTCGCAGCGGAGTCGGATACAATAAAATTTATTTTTTATCCATTATATTATTTTAGGATTTCCTTATGATCACGTACTCGCTGGACTCGAGCTTTCACTTGTCTCTTCGCTAAAGAATGAAAATATTCAAATCTGATCTAAGTTATCCTATATAACTATAAGTCCGCAAATAAGGAATATCAAGGTAAAATATAATACCCCAAAAAACCAAAATGGTATCAATAATTGTCATATTAAATTATTTATTCGTATTTTATATATATATATAAGGTAATTGCCCCAGTTGTCGGTCAGTTAGTAGGAAGTCGAAATGTTTTTAATTAAAAAATTTATGTAAATGGACCAAAATTAATTTTTTTTCTTTTAGCAGTTAATTTTTACATTAATATAGATAATAGCAAAGTAAAAAATTAGAATCTATATATATTTAAATGTGGAAATTATAATTGAGATAAAAAATGTCGATGCCCCAGATGTCGATCACTAAATTACGGTCAGAACTAGTTGTCGACCAGTAATTGCCCTAGTAGTCGATCAAGAAAAGAGGTTATAAAGAAAACTTAAAGTACGAAAACGGGTAAAAAATCCTTCCGAAACATTTATAAATAATTTATCTCACTAAATTATCTTATAAATTTTAAAAATTAAATATTCATTAAATACTTAAGTACAAAAAATAATTTTTTTTATAAAATACTTGTATAAACATACAAAACATGTGCAACACAAACTTTTAAATTACCAATAAATAGCAATAATAAGGTATGCTTAATTTCCATCTTATTATTTATTCTTTTCTAATGGTTGTTTAATATTATTTTGAACACCTTTTGTGGCTATCATAATATTATGATAGCCACAAAAGGTGTTTGTGAAAATGATCGAGAACTGGGACTTAATCGACAACTGGGGCAATTACCTTATATATATTGTTTTTTAGTGTTTTGATAATACTAATATTGCCTTATATTATTTTATTATAATGTTTTACTATAATTTTTATTATAATTACTATATTTATGTACCTACTAAATATCAATTTACTTAATTAGAACAACTTTTAATATAAAAATGAATTATTACCACATTCTATGTATTCCTTTATTTTTGTCCCAAATCCCCATTCAAGTGCCGCACTGTGGGCCATAACGAATCAGAAGTCGAGCCTGGACTGAAAAAACTAGTTTCGCTGTTACGTTGATTTGCGCGGTCGCGTTATTGTTGGAAAATGTGCTCGCGAGGGATGCCGAAGTTTTAATCAGGCACAGATGACATTCATGGGATCGCGAATACGAAAACGTACCTACGGTGGAAAGTTTTCGTGCGTGAAGAATACGCCGTGGATATTACGTTGTTCTTTGCCCGGCGTCGTAAAGTTTTAATGAAAGATCCGAGAAGCGACGATCCCCCATCGCGATTCGAAAGAAACGAGGGGGCGACTTTCATTTTCGCTTGGGTTTTAGCAGAAAGTTACGAGCCTCCGTTATTATCTTGTTTAACGAGGACGAAATTTCACTAGCCAGGTTTTGTGACACGATTTCGAGGGTACGCACAGCGGTACATAAAAACATTTTTCTCAAATCAGTCTACAGGTCGTAATTTTTTAGTAAGCTTGACAATTTTTTTTCTAAATTCTTCGCAATTAAATTCTCTATCGATCCGTCCGGCCCAAATTTTGAATCTCGTTGCTGATTTTTTTATATTTAGCGAAATATACCGCACTTTAAGAAGATCAGTATCGATAGATAATTTAATTGCGAAGAATTTTAAAAAAATTGTCAATTTTACCTGAAAAATTACGACCTGTAAACTGATTTGAGAAAAGAAATATCACTGTGGTATGGCTAAGTAGCGCTGACCGAAGGAATTAGAGGTGCGAAAGTAATCAGAGTAATTACGAGGAAGTCGATGGGATTAGAGAAACTTTCAGTTTCGTTCGTGGCATTCCTTAGCTGTTTTATCGCTCGGTACAAACGGCGCGGCGAAACAATCCCGTCTTAATTGCACCGCCTTTCACGATCTTCCGGTGCTATAGAATCTTCCGGTCAGATTGACGATCGCCTTCCGGTCTACTGACTCCTCGAATAAAGCACACCGACCACGGAAACAGGTGGTGGTCTGGCAGGGGATGACGAACGGCCGTAACGTGGTTGAAGTAGCCGCGCGAAAATGTCCGTTTAAATTCAGCGAAAGTCTCATAGCTACCGTCCAAATGACCTGCAATCGAATTACACGGGGAAGAAGTATCAAGATATCAGGGTCTTCTTCGTAGAAATAGATCCCACGTCGATTATCCGAGGACCGAAAATAACCGGGGGTTGATCGCCCCGTAATACCGTTCCAGCTGAATAAGCAATTCATAAACCGGCGAGTCGCGATCGATGTTGGCCCTGTCGCCGAAATGCATGGGTCTACGTCTGCGACGTCGGCGTCGTGAAACGGTATTCGAGCCAATGAATGAACCTTATCTCGGAGCTAGTCGTCTTCGGGCCGTGGCGTGATAACAGAACCGCTTCGTTATCTGCCCCAGTTCGCGACGTTCCGCTGACTTCCACCGTGGAACTCTGAGCACGCACATTCCGGCTTTCAGCATCATCCCCTACGAAAAATCCTCGAAAACAATCTCGAGAATCACTCTGGTGGATTAATATCCCCTGCTGTCGGCGAACTGTGCAATGTTTTCTTCCGAACGAGATTCCAGGAGAAGATGCGTCGGGCCTTCGTTACGGCGCAGATGGTTTTTTCTCCTAAGCGACCGGCATTCCAGAAATGCCTATCAATTAGCGAATGAATCACACGCTCCGCGATGCAGATCCCCGTTTTTCCTGTCTATGGAACAGTATCTCGAAATCGACGCGACTCGCGAAGGATATACGGATCGTCGATTACGCATACAATGAATCCTCGATCCCATTGTTTGATCGTGATATCCTCCGCATAGCCTGTCATCGATCACCGATGGAATCAAGGACAGGGGGCATCGCAGAACAGACAGCCGGGCTGCGTTTTCACTCTGTTGCGACAAAAGGCGTGATTTCAATGGGAAGAGCGAATAGATCTGGGTTAGGTGAGCTAGCGATTAGAAAACTTCGAATAGATTCAATGCATGTATCACTCCGATTACTGGCCAGCACTTCTCGTCACAAACTCGCGATCCGTGAACTGCTATATTAACGGGTTATCGATTTCGATCGCAGAATCGCGACACTTATCGAAACTGACGCTAGTTGCGACCTTTCAACTCGGATTCGGTCGAATTAGAAACTTTTTTCTCGAGTTTCGATCTACACGGTCTCGCCGTGATAAAGAAACATGTAGTTTGCGCAATGTTTAATAAGGCTTCGCTGGTCACGATGATTAGCAGGCGTGAATCATGATTTCGGTACAGCGATACGTATTTTGCAGTCTAATATTATATTATAATTCACAGGAAGAAAGACGATTGTCCAGCTCGAAAAAACCCGCGAATAGGAGTGATTCTTCTGTCGTGGAAGACAGAGAAATTTCAGCTGAATTTCTCTCTGTAAATGAGAATTTATCCAAGATAGGTAGTTCATTGACGGAGCTCGCATAGTGCGGCTTGATTGTGCCATCGCGATTCAACGGCATGGAATTTCAATGGAATTCGTTTATACCGCGCTGTCATTTGTGAAACTGTATCGGTGGATTCGTGAAAAACCTTCCCCTTGGAATTGATACCCTGTGAAACAGAAACTACCCGAACTTTGCATCCGATCAAACGCCGCGGTGAAATGGAAAACGGGAGCTGAAAGGCACAGGCGATACCCAGGCTGTCGTTTATCGTGAATTCTCTGTGCGTCTATACAGTGCCCAAACATTTCATTTACAATTCGATCGGGCGGGCATTACAGGAACCTTTACTCTCCCTCTCCGGGCAATTATTGCTAATCGACGATTATAAATAACTGATGATGCCGATGAGTGAGAGGAGTCGTGTTGTCGCTGGCAGTAATAAATAGTTGTTAATAAATCTGTCGAAACTAGAAATGTACCAGTGAATGAGTTCTTTTTATTCGCCTGTTCAACTATTAAATTTCATTCTTAATTCGGATTATCGCGTGTACGTTTGGGAATCTATCGCTATCTACATATTTGCGTTTCCATGCGCAGTGGATTAGGAGTGTAATCTTCATACGAGTGCCGACGCGCTACGTCGCGTCGACGGGATAATTTGCGTTATCACGGGGGGTTCCCTGTGCCGACTGTAACATCAACGGAAACGCAAATATAATCGAGCAATGGAAAAAAGATCTCCTCGCAATGGTCGATCGTTGAACAGCGGCGTGGTGAGGAAGAAAAAAAAAGTAGGAAAGGGGGATGGAAATAAAGCGTGTGTAACGCAATGGCGTTTCGCGCGAATCCACTGTCGAAATATCGATAAGCGGCCGGAAACGTTTTGCGTGCAGAGGCGCATTTAATTTCGCTTGGTTGCTGGGAAATTAGTATGCGATGCGGCGTACAACGACGCTGTGTCGTTACGTCCGCGTTCGACCACGTCAAATTAAAGGAACGAAATACACATGTAGCCTGGCTAAGGACAGCGACGTAAGCACAGCGTAGCACACGCAGCGAGCAAACGCGCGCGTACAAACAACACACGCACAGGCTGCTCCCACGGTGTTCGGCCATTTTCCCATGGATTTCGTGCAACCGGTTCCGAAAACGTACCGGGAGCCTTAAATGCGTGAATGGGACTCTGTACGGTCGCGGCCATTCACCTCCCGTGATTTGGCCAGAGGCCTAAGCTTTTATTCGTACGCATCCTACCGAGCGGACCGACTTTTTCCACGCTAAGCGTTCGCAGCCAAACGTTTCCTTTCCTTTTGCTCCGTTTCCACTCATTCGTCGCTTCTTTCTTTCCCCCCTTTACGCGGGACAGTTGGCGGTCGGTCACGCGTTCACGGGATACCCGAGAATTTCCCACAGAAACGTTGGACTGGCACGAGAAACAGATCGATCGCACGGCAGTGTCTGTGCATTCGTTTTCGGCTCGCGAGAAGACTCGTCAAAGTAATTTCCCTTGAGGAATGTTGACACACCATCGGTCACACGTCCATCACGCTGAACGCGCTACTTTTTTTTCGCTCCCCGTGTCCCAGTGCGTGCACGTATCGCGATGGCACGCGGATTATGAATCAGTTTCGACAATTGCATGACGACGAATCGATCGTATTTCGGATGTACTTTAAAGGACACGCTTGCTGCGTTGACTTCCTACGAGCTTTCGTAAGCGCGTATTCGTAGCACGGCACCAAATTTGGGGGCAAGGAGAGGATACACCAGCGCGGCGCAGAAGTCTGCTTTAAAACCGGACACAAATGCTTAACCTATATTTTCGAGTTAATGTAAGGAAGGGCTGGGGTCGGACTTTCGATTTCGCGGTTATAGATCTCGCCGCAGGCCGCCGTCGGTGGATACTTACACGACCGACGCGACGGTCGGCTGTGCCTATTCGCGGCGACGGGAAACGTGTTCCCAGTTCGGCGATTGTTTACAACGACGGTGAAAGAGGGAGATTCGGTTTGTAAACGCATCACATCGCTCCTATCCTGGGAATTCTAATGCAATATTTCATTGGGTTGGCGCATGTGACCGACGGAAGTGTGGTGTGATGGATGGTCCGTTTTTCGCGTTTGAAAAAATGCTACTTTCTTACGAAGAGTTTACAACACCCTCCGGTCGCGCTATCGCTCGCGCTCTCGCTCCGAGAGGCACGAGCAACGAAAACGTCGTCGCGCGAACGTTGTAGCGAGATCTTACCTAATGTTTCTTGGCGTCGTGGCCCACACCCTTTTCGAGTCTAGACCAACTGTCACTGGTGACGCCCACGGTCGCACACGAGTCTTCGCCGCGACACGCCGCTTCACGACACCCACTGCTTTGCTCTTATTTACGTGGAAAACGCGAAATCTACAAAGGAGCGAATCGTCAGAAACGTACACTGACTGTGATTACTTCACGAATGCCCCGAGCACGTCACGTATCGAGAAGCCAGCGCCGCAGTGCGAACTGCTCGCACGCTGCCTCCTGCCTCAGAAGCACGTCTAGGGTTTTTTGCCGCGGCTACTCCAGCCATGCCTGTAAACAGTAATTTTTTGTTTACATTCGAACCTTTCCTCTTCGCGTGTACGTTTTGAGTGGAAGTCTGCGATCAACTTGCCCGTACTTGTCACCTTTCAATTTCTTTTGCGTTTCAAACGTTCAAGGAAATTGCTTCGTTTGCCCGGAGTCGTTCCTTTACGAAAGATTTAACGGCTCGGTTAGGGCAGCCCGGACAGTGCTAGGTAAAAATCACAACGAATTATTTAAAATACCACTTTAAACAATGGACGCCAAGGGGAATACAAATAAAATAGTATATCAAATGTAACGTGTAGTCGAACAATTAAACGATAATATTTTATTCCGCTTTATACTTTCAACCTTGAAACTGTAACGTTAAAGTAGCTTGCAACAGAGAACATTAGGCCCCGGATGCGTCATTTCGTATGGTACCACGTTCTGTTTTCATTGAATTTGGGAATAGAAGTTCCTCGTTTCTTGTTTATTCTGTCAAACACGTATTTCGTCCGCCTCCGTTACCTTTGCTCTATTAATCTCGATCGGATAGAGTCCATTAAGAAACAGTTAATTCTCCGAAATAGCAACATGGTAGATGACACGAACGACGAGACAATAGCAAACAAACCCGCCGAATGTAAAGACCATCCTAAAATGACAGCTGCGGAGGAACGTTCCGAATATTTTAATAAATTGGAGAAATGGTTGCACGAAGCTTACGCCTGGCAGAGCATGGCCACGATGTTCCCATATTACCTAATGTCTGGTCAAATACTGAATCCAGCATCTGGTACGATCCTAGTTATATTTTTCCTCTCGCAATTTCTGCGACGTCTACAATTTATAAATGTTCATTGCATTTCCTCGACACGATAAAATTATTCTATAAAATAGAATAATTATAGGTATACCGTCGTTCTCGTCTCAAATACCGAATATAGCGAGTACGCAAAGGTTACTTATTGGCGCGACTGGCCAGCAGATCGATCCGTTAAGACAGAGAAGGGCGCAAGACCGTATAGGACCTCCATTCCAACCTCCTGGAACCGAAGGTAGAAGGTTATAATGATAACTCCCGAGTTCATCGCATTCCAACAGAGGTTCAGCCAGTACCATATGTGCTTTCGATACAAAAACACTGCATTCCGCACGGTCGTCTCTCTCGTATGTAGCCTGTTTATACATCCGAGTATGCCCTTAAACAGTAACGTATAAATGTTTCTCAAGTGCAGTATTTTTGAAACATGCGTCTTCATCGTTTATCATTTTGTTTTTAAGAACGACTGTATTTATTGAAATTTGAGGACATGTAATCTTTCAGGTTTTGAGTACCGTATACCGCCAGTATGGAAACGATTCGCCGCCGAGTTGATAGATTTGACGATGTTATTCCTCTTGAAATTCTCCATTGCCTTTATCGCCATCGATGTTTTCGCATTCATGTACGTAAAAGGGAGAGGCTACGCTCGGTCTGTCCTTCTCCTATATACTTTTCATATCCTTTATATTTATCTGCGGATGCGCTCCACATTCTTCCAGAAACATAGACGATCTGCGGATGGACTTGCGAATCGATTATAAAATGGCTTTGGATATGACGTATGGAATGTTAGTATTAGAAATGATCCATCGCGTGATAGTTTGCATTTTTGAGGTGAGAGTCATGATCGCTGGAAGGCGGCGTACAGGATCGGTTAACTGAGATTCGGAAATATTGTAGGCATTTTGGCTGCAGCACGGCGTAAACGGTCGTATAGGTGGTGCGACCCCTGGGAAATCTATGATGGGACTAAGGGTTGTCCAGTGCCGCAACGTTACACCCGTCGACCGACCCGATGACCCCAATCTTGTGCTCGTTTCACCAGGAACAGATTTAGGCCTGCCGCTCGCGCTTGGCCGATCGGTTGTGAAGAATTTGATTTCTGCGATTCTATTCCCAGTAGGCTTTACGCTGTTTTTCTTCAGATTTAATAGAACCGTTTACGATCTACTTTGTAACTCTATCGTGGTTGAGGATCCTTACAGAAACTTGAATATCAACAGACTCCATCAACAGTAAATGTGTACTTCGAAAGATCCAGATATGTATGGATGCGCGGGCGTATGTCATATGTATATATATAATGTATAAATCAACCATAGCAACGTTGCGAAGTATTTTTCTAAAGTAAAAGGTGATTTATAAATGTACCAATGTAATCTAAAAAGACTATGTAATATACCGAAACCTGAGTGTTTACGAGCTATTTAAGGAGGAGCAGTTAATTACATTAAACCTACGGAAAATGTACAGATTCTAACTATTACAGTAATTAATAAACCATTTTATAGTTTATCTTTAATTGTTTCCATATTTAATATTTCCCCGCCAGAATAGAATAAAGGGGGTTTCAAGGGATTCTATTTTTTATCATGTGCGTAGTATTTCGCTTTCAATTTCGCTGTTAAATTCAAATAGGATAAACCAACCAGTGAATGAGCGAATTGTTGAATTTATGGACCTTTGAGATTAATACTTGAATATATTTATGTATAACAACAAAACAACTGTGGAAATTGCATTTAAATTTCTATAAAAATAATTACTTATTCTTATCGTAATCTTTAAAAAAAATGATTATAAAATGCAAAACGTGTAGAAGCCCAGCAAATGACCGAATACTTTTAATCAGAATTGTACATATTAATGTTTGCTTAATACGCGTAACTAAAAATATGGGATATTAAAAGTGCAACTACACTCCATTTATAAACATATAAAATTTTTAAATTTATAATTGACATTTCTTTGCCTAATGATCATTCACTGGTATGCGGTCAATTACTGGTTGGTTTATCTACGTTCGTTCTAAATTTCATTCGGTGTCGTTGTTATATTAGTCCGGTTTGAACGTTCGAACGCCATCTGGGGAGAAGGCGGCTGGCGACTAACCAATGACGTCACTTCCCAGTTAAACGTGGCTGCCTTGCGATTCAAGGAAGGAGTGGCTTTGCGATCTGTCAAGTTAAATGATTCCTTCTGAAAATTAATGACTCGTTGCATCGGTTAAGTTCTACTCGTGACTTCGTTACTGATAACTCATTGCGCAGTAGTTCTGATATACAAGGAAAATGTCATCTTCGGGTGATTTTGGAAACCCGTTGCGGAAATTTAAGCTTGTCTTTCTCGGCGAACAGAGCGGTACGTATTTTCCCCATATACTTCCGTCGATTCTCGATCAATATTGCCGATGCACCTCGCGGTTTTATCTCCCCGATGATTTCTTCTCCGCCGAAAACCAGCGTTTCCGTCCATTCCCGATTATTATTCTAGGTTATAGATCAATATTTCTGCTTACTCTGTAATTTAATAGTTCCGATCGAATTCGGCGTCGTTCTTGTTGTCACCTTTTCAATCTTCTATTCAGCCTTCTTCGTAATATATTTATTCACATTTCACGATCCCCGTAATTCAACGCGGACTGGTAGAAACGTACTTTCTGCCCGATTTCGAGAAATATGTAATACCATTGTTGTTCATAATTCATTCACCTCCCTTTGTATGGTTGTATGGTGTATTTGTTTCCGTTTAAACAGTCGCAGAATACATTAGAACAGCATATTTGCGGTGCATTTGAAAAATCTATTGGCAGTAGATATGGTTAAATAATTTATACTTCTCCTTGGAAGACATGATCTACTTACTTTATATTTATTTAAATTATCAACAATATAGTCTAATTGTGATGCTAGTATATCGTTGTATAAATCTTTAATCCAGTGTTTGGAAAAATTGATAACTTCAATTCTAATTTCATATGTATTTAATAACGCGTAACTGACTTAACGTATTGTTTCTGTTATTTGGTGTTGCAGTAGGGAAAACATCTCTCATCACACGGTTTATGTATGACAGCTTCGACAACACGTATCAGGTATGAAAGGTTTCTTCATATATACATATGTATGTGTTATAATATTTATATGTACTCTATCTGTTTTATCGAAAAACGTATCACTCTGCCCTTAAATCTAGTTTAAATTTAAATATATAATACAGCAGTAATGGTTAGATTAATCCATTAAAGGATTACATAAATGTCTTTAAGATTTATTTTACATGTATCGTTTATGCATATTGAACATTACTTTATGGACTTTACGAGAACTTGTGCTCTTACGAATACTTAATTAGAGAGCCTATTACTTGTTTCCTTTATCGTTCAACCCACATTAAAATCTAGTGAGATCATCTGATTCCAGTGACACACTTTCCAATGACCTTATGAGAATACACCGAGTCTTTAATTTCATTTTGTTGCTTGCCTCGATTAATTGAGCTCGATAAGAAACTTAAAGTGAAATATGTTTCTATTCTACAAAATAGTCAATATCAGATGTCAGGGGCAAATGCTAGCAGGAGAGGCAGTAGGGAAGCCAGGATATTGACTTTTTCTAATAGACAGATTCATAAAAACAGAATTGCAGGATTATCATAAGAATTTTGTTATTTTATTCTTTTATGAACAGTAGTATCATTTGATGAAAATGAATCTGTAGCTCTCCTGTGTCTAAGTATACATAGGTAATTAAAAGAACATTAACATTAAAGATATTATGAAAGCATTAACGATGCTAAGATAATCCATTTTCAATGTGTTCGTTTATCTCTCAAATATATATATAGAAAATTCACTGAAACATGTGGTATAGGTGGTGCACGAAATAATAATGTAGCGCATTATTATTTGTTGCAGGCAACGATAGGTATAGATTTTTTAAGTAAAACCATGTATTTAGAGGATAGAACTGTAAGATTACAGCTATGGGACACCGCGGGTCAAGAGCGATTTCGATCCCTGATACCCAGTTATATCAGAGATTCTACAGTGGCGGTTGTCGTGTATGATATTACTAGTGAGTGTAGTTTATAGTAGAAGCGCAGTGTCGGCGGTCGGATGTTGTTGCATTGGCTCAAGCGTACTATTTACACAGATGCGAACTCATTTCATCAAACATCGAAATGGATCGATGACGTACGAGCCGAAAGAGGAAGCGATGTAATTATAATGCTAGTGGGTAATAAGACAGATTTGAGTGAGAAGAGACAAGTATCGATGGAAGAGGGAGAACGAAAAGCTAAAGAATTGAATGTAATGTTCATTGAAACCAGCGCTAAAGCTGGTTACAATGTAAAACAAGTACGTGCTCCTAACATTAGCTTATAGTTTTATTATACTAACTCGCAATCATGAGATATTAATTTGGTTTAATTCTCAGTTGTTTAGAAGAGTAGCAGCGGCTTTACCAGGCATGGATTCCACTGAAAATAAGCCTCCCGAAGACAGTATCCTTTCCGAAAGATGCGTAATGTACACATATGCATGATACATTTACATATACTCATATTTCAGGAATTTTTCTTTCTTCGAATACAGCAGTACACCCTACATCCTCAATTTTTTTTATCGTAATTACGTTTATTATGATCTTATTAATTATTTTCAGAGTAGTCTCATTTGAGTGTATCATATTTATTTATTATATATTTTAGAGGAAATGATTAATTATCGAAATTTCAGACTTCTTCCAAAGTAACGTCATACTTAAATATTTATATGCATAACTTCACGTGTCTTATTAAGGTTTGTCGTTATCGTTACCGATATTTCGAACCGTCGCTTCGAATATATTACTTTTAATATTATTATTTAACATTCTTAACATTTTCAGTTTCCGTTATATTTTTTGTGTTTTCCTTAATATGTTGGTAAACCCGTAGTGCAAGAAGTAGTTCTCAAGGACACACCAATTGAACTAAAACCATCGGAAAGCAGTTGTGCATGTTAAACCACCGATCAGCCTAATGGTAGACAAGGCACTGATTGAAGTTAAATTATAAATTAAACTTTCAACGCTAGGACAGTGAAATTCAGTCTGTGTCTTTTTCACAGTTTAAAATGTGGAAAGTAATAGCACTGTACTAAATAGCTATAATTCTTTATTCATGGAAAATAAGTATCACACGGTAGCTTAAACAGACTGCTTTTACACAATAACGTGTTCGTGTGTACTAGCACATCGTAGCATCCACGCAATTCAATTTATTTAAACTCTGGAACTCTACATCAAAGCTGCAGGCTTTTTTTAACATGTCGATAGCTGGTAATTTTCATATTTAGATAGTGCATTGATATTGTTTTCTTTTTTAATTGGAAAATAAATTTTTTAATACACATTTCGTTCGTCGCGTGTACTTATCATAATTTTAACTTTAAGTAATTGAAAATTCTTGTATTTTGCATTCTGAAAAAAAAGAAGACTTAACGAAATACTAGTCGTGTGCATGATCAGTGTTGCAGTTGCATGACGTGGTGCACTTATATATATATATATACATTTATAGCTATGTATATGTAAGATGCAATGAGGTGAATTTAACTGACGCTAAAATCGTACAATTGCGTATTGCGTAAATGCAGTCAAAAGAATAGTCGGCCAAAATTGTTCATTCATATGAATCGATTGCGAATACCAGCAATAAGAATCTTGTATATCATGATTCCATTCAATTTACATTTGAACTGATATATACATAGAACACAGGAAATCTCGTACATAGTATTTACGTACTTGTGTGTGTACTACAGATGAATACAAAGAGAATAACTTTAAGAAAAGGAAGTGCAACGATGCAAAAACTAGCAGCTAATGTTGTCTCATTTTTTTAAGAATATTTTAAGAAGACATTGCTCACGCTCGATAGGTTTTCCTTGATTTGCAACTACCATTGCATACATTAACACATTGCATACATTTCCTACTCAAGTATTATTTATACATTTCGAACTTAATTAGACTCATTTATACACATATACAAAAAAGAAGAAGAAAAACAACGTGTAGTTAGAAAAAGTGATTCAGAAAGAGATACTGACGAAATTGCATTTGTATATATTAATTTAAAATCGGGATATGGCTAGGCAGAATGCTATTATATCTAATATTGTGACATTTTTGTTAATAATTATTGTAATATTTTTATTTATATAAAAAACCTCAAATAGCATTATTATTTTTCTTTTTACGTTAATTTCTCAAAATCCACACTCTTTTCTTGCCATTTTTTTCCCATATAAATATACGTAAACTGGTTTCTTTCTGACTATTCTCAGTAGAATTTATAGGTATACAATATTTTATACTATATCGTAAGATTATGATAAACAGCACTCAATGTATAATTTTAATTAAGGTGCTTTGTGGCTGTAAATTTCACTACAATTAATATTAGGGAATGCTCCGTCCCATTTTTGAACTATTTAAATTTTATATGCTTTTTAAATCACAGCTATTCTAGCTTCGAGAAAAAAGTCGGATACATACATATACTTAATGACTCAAATTGAATGGGACTAATTTTATGATTAATGTTAAGAGTCGTGCCGTATGTGTTTTAAACGATTCGTAACGATGTTACAATTGTACGGTGTGAAACTTGTTACGCTGCCTAAATGCAAGGGAGAATTAAAGTCTACAATATCATTCCTACGGCCTAACGTTCTTTGCATTAAATGTTTCTAACAAGGGAAGATCCCGAACCCGGAAATTCGAAAAATTCTGAAACTTTGTGAATATGTAGGGAATTTCCTCCTGATTACAACGCAATTTTTGTTTGCTGCCCAAATTCAATCTAAGGGGGTGTAATTGACCGCTGAAAATCCGGTTATTTTCCGATTTTCTGTTATAACTCGTGAACTGTAAAATAATTTTCTCATCAAATCAGAGATCCAATTAAAAGAAGTAACTTTTGTCTTGAAACTTTTTTTCTATCACTTACAGTTCGCGAGTTATAACACAAAATCGGAAAATAGCCGAATTTTCAGTGGTTAATTTCACCTCGTTCGAGTGAATTTGGGCAGCGAAGAAAAATTGCGTTGTAATCAGGAGGATATCCCGTACATATTCACAATTTTTCAGATTTTTTTTTAATTTCCGGGTTCGGTATCTTCCCTTGTAAGATCACAGATTTCTATTATGATATTACGCGAGAGCGATACTTTCGGTAGAAATACAGCACCCAATGTTCTGGATATAATCAGACGTGTGTGGTGCGCACAGGACGTAGCGCGATAAATCTCATGAAATCAAATGGTCACTGTAATAACGCCTTAACACACGAAAGCAGCTGTCGACTTGCAGAATCAATCACCGATGCAGAACGGCTCCGAGTCGGAGGGGGAGAGCGGCTGCATTTGCTAGGGAGGTGGTTTATCAGTGTGCAGCTAATAATGCTAACTCCTTTGAGACATTCAGATACGAACCAAAACAATGAATCATCACATACTATTAACAAGATACTGGCTTCCTCCGATGTCTACATCGTGGCCCACATGTTGCGCGGCAAAGGCACAAAACGTTTCATTAACATCGTTCTTACGACTACTGTCCTAATCGCTCTCATTTTCACTTTGTTTCCAGCGAGATTTCTTGCTGATCATGTTACTCCGAGAGATAGCTTCGCGCGGTCGTAGCGCGCGTTACGTCGTAGGTGCATAAACGAATCTCTTCGACGAAAAATCTACGCTCTTTTCTGTGACGGTGCGAGCCGCAAAATCGACGTCGTTAAAACTTCAAACCCGCGGCCGGTTACATTGATGTGAAGCTACGGTTACGATGATAGGGTGGGCAGCTCCTTAACTCGCCAGGACATCTTTGTACGCGTCGTCAATGAAATTAATCGAAGCTTTCTAGGACTCGTACATATCACGATACTCCGTGTTCTCCGAATCACGTTCGAACGTACCTAAGGCTAATTACTATCTTTCCCGAATCATTCTGCATTATTCTCCTTCACCCTATCGTCGTTCGCTTCGTTCGCTATTTAGAAGCGAGATCTACCCGACACGCACAACACACCGAGAAGCTTAGGCGAGCTTCCGACACGCGAGATCACGGGACTTACGAAAACGACTGAAAGTATTCAATTATCCCACCACAGTAGTGTCGAGGAATCGGACGACCGAGCAACTTATTTACGATCAGTTGCGGATAGTGTAATTCATAGAGCACGTTTATTGGCGAGTCTGTTCGATGCCGAGTTGTTCGAGGTTTATAATGTAATCGTAATTACAATCTTTATAGACGTTTTTCGATATTTCTTGATAATAAGCAAGCGACTCTTGACACGCGATCCGTTCATAAATTGAGAAAGAAGACGCGTGTTGACGGAGCAACTGAAAGTGCAATATTACACAGGATGTACCCTTGTTTGAAACTTCAAGCCGTTGAGAAATACTCGATGATTGCTTCTACTCTTACGATTGTTTCGACAAGACTTAATCGTCTGTTTATAAAATTCACCGAAATCAAAGCACACTGTTTAATCATAGGAGTGAGTAAAAGAGAGTATTACGCAATATTGCAATGTTTAAAGCTAGAGGCAGCAGCGAAGCTTCACGGCCGAGGGAAGATAAAGCTGCGTCTTCTTTCTTCCCAAGAAAACGAGCATGTACGCGCAAAAGTATGGAATGCCGGGATTAGTACGAGGATGTGTGCGTGGATCAATTCATGAACGTGTCTCGTGGGACGCCAACGTAACGCGCGTCGAGCGACGGAACACTTTGCGTGTGTTTCATCAAGGAGACTGAACGCTTCTAGTGCGCCAATATCTAATTAACTAAAGAAATTAGAGGGAACTCGAGCGATGCATAAGAACGTATTTACCGAGCGATGATGCATACAAGGAACGCCTTGAGGGTGGGTGGGTGTGTGAGAAATCGTATTTCGAAAGGGCCATACGATTGATCGAGAGTGCCACGAGCGGGCCAATTTTGCACCTGCTAATTAGAAGTTAGAGAACTGTAGACGCGTCCGAGGGAGAAATGCGAGGACGGGAAAGTTCCGGTTGGGGCGTTCCACCGCTGCTTGCAGTGCCGAGTGAGCGCAGCTTCCCCTAGTGTCGTCGTTGTACATTGATGTGATAAGGCTTTCTCGAGGAAACTATACAAAACGAAAGGAACGGAGGATGATAAGTCGTACGTTGTAATTCATTAATCCGCTGTGCTTAACGTGAACTCTACATGCCCTAGCACTGTTTTCTCAACGTTAAACTCTGTCCCTAGCGCAGCCCCTGTGTATAACGTGTCGCGCAGCGTTGATTCGCACCGTAATACATGTATCGCAGCGCATCAAGATCTCGGGCCTGGGGGGTCTGTCGATGCGAGTCCACGGAGACCAAATGACAGCGTTCCACTCTGTCCGCCGCTAGACACGAGGGGAATGATCCCAAAGACCGCC
This sequence comes from Andrena bucephala, assembly GCA_947577245.1. Lineage (NCBI taxonomy): Eukaryota > Metazoa > Arthropoda > Insecta > Hymenoptera > Andrenidae > Andrena > Andrena bucephala. Next base: position 33,025,965 of record OX387717.1, on the reverse strand, counting down.
TAATAGCTCAGACTTTACCGATGGACTCGTATCATTCGTCGCGGCGTCAGGATCCCTCGCGTTGTATTCGTAGCGCGTGCGAAACGTATGTTTTCATTTGTTTCGGCCTCGCGAGAGCGGAGGAGGCACTCGTCTGTAGACTCCTCGACCGGAAACGCGCCTCGTACATAGTTCAACGTAGGATAGATCATCTATGACTTTCCACACTGATCGTGAGAGTAATCGCGCTAATGTTAATCTCGCCTACTATAAGACTCGCTCGCCTAAGAGGACGTGCCAGTTGCGCACGGTCAGGAGCCAACCCCTTAAAGTTAGGGGGAGGTTCTGCGGTACCAGGGACTGTCTCCTCCGCGGACAGCGAACCGGATCAATTCAAGTACAGCCGATCTAGTCGGAACGATCGACGCGTTGGTCGTTCAATGATCCACGGTGCTTGGCTTTTCGTTGCGGTTTAACCCTTTCGCTACGGCGAATTCTTTTGCATTGGTTCCTTATAGGAGCTCGGTCTAAGAAGTCGGATATCTTGGATTAGCTTTCTCGTTGAAAGAAACGATCGCAATAATTGGAGTATCGTTGTAATGTATTGAATAATAACGTGGATAAATGGGTATCTCGATCTTTTAATTGTACCCTCGCTTGTAGCACCTATCTACCTGTTTCTTCGTGATCGATTAGTCCCTATGATCGCTCTTCGTAGCGAAGGGGTTAATAGAAATTAATAGTACGATAGCGATAATGATTTGTAGCAATTTTCGAAGGAACACTTGCGAATGTAATTTGCAAGGCCGCCGCGTTCTGTGGCAAAGTTACTGTAGCCGATGTTTCTTAGTTGAATAGAGGTATTTGCTGTATCGTCTCTTTGCAATTAAATTGTCAAACTTTCACGTAGGAGTAGGGTGCGATATTCATTAATTGTAAGATTAACCCTTCGAGTCTTGACGTTATTCAGCCACTAATTAATATTAAATCTGGTTCAATCACCCCCCCCCCCCCTTTCTTTTTGAGATTTTTTTTAGACATTACAGAGATGGAGAAAACTGACATTTGTGATACTTTTTGTGCCTTCGATTCCCTTCGCGTAGCACCTCGTGCCGTTTGTGGATTGTCTTTTACATGGTTTACTTAGTCCTGTTTCTTGAAAAGCTCGAGACTCGGAGGGTTAAATATCGAGGCTTTAAGTTTCCCATGCATTATATAAAATAGAAAATACTGTACGCTTTTGTTTAACGTCGTCAAACGAGATCTTGCAGAAATATAATTAAAAATAAAACTCTGAGACTTTGTTCTTTCAGGAACGAGTACGAACAATCGATTAATGTCATCATCATTTGTCTTTCGTGCGAGATGTGAACGTCCCGACTGGACCGGAACCTAAAGTGCATTTGAGACTCACACATTAAACGTATATATAAATATACACGTATCATGTATATCTGCCGATCTGATTCGTTGAAGAAGAGAAAACGTAGATACCGAATGACAAACTGAACCTTGCTATTGTTTCTCGTTTGCTGTAGTGCAGAAACGAAGTAGTAGTGGATAGCGACTGGCGCATTATCGTTTAGCTTCGAGCTACATATACAGTCGCAGCGAAACGCAAACATCGATTCTATTGCATAAATATTAGAGGACGCGTATTGTCCTTTCTCGATTTACGTTTTTGTCCGAGCTACAACGAACCACGGTCGGAGAAAACTATGGAGAACGATGCGCTTGTCAGTTGTCGAAAGGGAAATCACTTTTTTTTTCTGGTTTAATCAGTCGTTTCAAGTTTGGGATAAAATTATTCGTGTTACCGTTTTATCTTTGAAACTTAATTGAAACCCTTTCTACTTAGGTAGGATAATAGATTTCAGTTTTGTTGACTGTTTCTTAATGCTTTTGTAGGGTGGGACCAGAATCAGTCACTTTGCTATTTTGTTGTTGAAAATGTTGCATCGGATTAATAGTAGGAAATTGTCGATCAAGAACTTTTTACTTTTTCTGTTGTCAAAATTCCGCTCCGTGTATGGACATTGAATTTATTCTACAACCCCGTAAAATAATACTACGGTTTGTCGCGTATTTAGTTGCACCTATTGTTTCGATCGGGATAATATTATCGCCACCCTAGTTGTTGAGAGCTAATGCCACTTTAGTGAGATGGTGCTTTTGTGTAAATACGCGTAACACTGCCTGGATGTAGTGATCTGAAGTGACCTATGTGACATCCACAATCTTTTTTCATGGTTTTCTGTTTTGCGGCGCACGTTTGTATCGCTAATATCGGAGGCGAGTTGCTAAAGGGATGATATCGAATGCAGAGGGCTCGAATATATTTACACTAACGGTACAGCCTCGGTACGATGATTGTTTGATCGCAGTTGGATCGCAGCTACAGTACGAAATTCATTATGGGACAACCAGTTGAATCCTGTTTGGAAATAGACAGAGTACATTCGCAGAGCAATGACCTCATGGTTTGAGGCTTGCCTTCACGGATGCTTTTAACCCCAGAAGCATGTCCTCGAGACAGGAACTTGCGATCCTGGGGTGCCGAGCTTAGCTTACCAGTGTAAGAAACCGTGCAAGAGGCATTCTGCGAGCATTCTTCGAGCTTGACAGCTTCAGCCAGGTCCAACTAGTGTTCCCTTTTTAATGTTAAGTCAAAGCAATAATTTTATAAACAGTTTTTCTAATTTACTCGAAGTTTGTAAACATGGAGCTGCACCCCTCTTGTCGCAGGGTCCCTAATTGGGTTTAGAATTTCGCAGGAAGTGATTAGACGCTAAAGATACGCGGATCCGGGCTCGGGACCCTGCTAAGAAACTTGCTGGCATGGGTTTCTTGCATTGCTGGCTCCAAAACGCAGAGTGATAGGTAGTATAGACGAAAGCCTGGCTACTTTGGAAGCTTCAAACCGTGGCAATCCTCAATTCGTATTGCATTTTAAATACAGCCTGTCGCAATCGTCCCAGACTCATCTCCTCAAAGACCATTATCCACTTGATCTCACCGTGATAAATGCTGTAACTGATCGAGCTTGACTGAACCGCTAGTGTAAATGAAGTTCAGCGAAAGCATACCAGTTGAAACGCTGTCGTATCCTTCGACGTGTTTGCTGGCCCGCATTTCATTGTTCTACAGGGTATCGACGCGGATCCAGGGTGGTCCGTAACTTCGAGACGGTTGAAATTACGAGTCGAAGGGCAAATTAAATTTCTCTAAGTTCGAAAGTTCCACCGTGAAAGAGAACGTCGAGCTCTCTCCAGCTATCCATTAAAAATTCGACGAATTCACCGTCAAAGTTCCCGAACGAGGGTAACGAGAAGCTTCGTGAAAACTTTGGGGGCGAGGGGCGAACATCGATTGTTTAATCCTCCCTCCGTCTTTTTATTTTAACGTAATTTCAATTGAATCGAATGTATAATCAGCCTTGGTCCGTGAACAACTTTTCGTTTCGCCAGGGAAACTTTTTCACGGTGGATGTGTTGGTAAGTCGAGTGGAGCGAGTAATTGCGTAAATCTGGGAAATATTGCGACCGATTAAAACGAAGTTAGGAGGAACGGTGGAAAATACGGGGGATAACGTTTGATTAATCCGAATATTTCCGGAGAAAGATCGTTGCAGAGGGTCAAGTAGTTGAAATTAAACGAAGATTCGGATTAAAGTGGATCCAGGCTGCTGGGGATTTTCCGTATTAAAAACAGATCGTGGGAAGAAAAATGTAGTAAAATCCCGCTGAGCCGTATTAATGGGCGCGACTGATCGTACAAATGATATGGGGGCTGAAATTAACAAAATCCGCGCTGATGAGATTTCACCGCTCCGGACGCAGATCGCAGAGATAAAAGTGCGATAAAAGCCTGCTAGTTCAGATTAACGGGATGGAGAAATGCTGAAGCGAATGGGACCGAAATTAATAGAGTGGAGCATAGAGTTGGAGGGATGATTAAAAACACGACTCTTTCTTTTTTTAACTCGAAAGAATTTGGAAATATATGCAAACTGAATTACACTTTAACGGGAAATATTAATAAAGCCAATCACAGACTTACCAACTCATGCCTACCGTGTACGTATTTTCATTATTTATATTTAGTAATGTGTGAGATGTTCAGCGAGACGATGGATCATGGATCATCGAACGTATCTCTGAGCGTAGAGTTCGTCTGTTGTTGCGATGACAAAGATACCAAGCCAGTTCTTTTGTACCGTGTCTAGTTATTTAGACATAGTCCCGTTTCGAAATAAGCTCACAGGATTTTTACAAACTTGTCATAACTGTATATCGCGTTTACATTATTAAACTAATGGAGCTTCAAATGAACGAACAAATAAAGGTTTGTGTTCACGAAATGCTATTTCCGATTAATTTCAGGGATTTAAAATCTTTTAAGATTATTCGTTACGTTCTCATTCTTTTATCATTAGCTGTACCGTCGCTTAGGATCGCCAGTACTACCCACTTACCTGACTCCTTTCACAAGCTGTCCACGCGTTAGAAATAAAGAAAATCTTCAGAGTATCATCGTTCGTAGAACTAAGGAGCTACAAAATGCCCAGAGTTGTTACGAAACGTAAACAAGAGATTCAAAAGATAGCTTGAAAATCTGGTCAGTTTTTTAATGGAAGCATTCGGTAATCTCCGTGGGTAATAGTAATTGTTTACATGGTTTATTGTAATGTCAATTATATACAAATTTAAAATTACGTCCAGTGCTTATACGCGCTCACACCATCTCATTGTTCGACGCACAGTTACAATCGGATTCCCCGTTGTTCTTCGCCTCGTCCCATTTTCCCTCGACACAGCAATGTCAATGACTTCGCACACCCTTAAACTTAATTATTCATTATTTACAGTCTAAACCTGCTCTCCGCCAAAGAGTCCGTGCCTTTTCGTCACTCTAAAAAATCTTACTAAAAACAACGCGTTCGTTCGGTTCCTCTTCACTCCTCACTTTGACTATCGTACATGCGATCGGTGATTTCTTACAGCGAATCGATCGCCGTCGAAGCAACCACGCTTCATATTGACTCATCCTGCTAACTAAGTGCCCTTTGCAAATGTATGGCAGTATGCTGTTGTTTATTTTTAATGATAAATCGTCGATCCCGCGTTAATCCCGCTTCACTGTCCTCTTCTCTTCTTCTTCCTCTTCTTCGGTAAAAAAATGAACTCTTTCGCTGTTTTTATTGAGCATTTAGGCGATCGACATTACTTCCAGCACCGTGGAATTCAGACAGACTTGTTCTCTGTAGAGCAAATAACGATGAATCAAGCGAATTGGATCGATCCGAGGGTCTGCTGTCTTTAAATGACGAAAGAATATATTTTTTTTTTCCCACGGGTCTAAAGTTTGAGGCAAAAAGAAGCAGACGTATGGACTGCTGGACCAGAAATCCAATGAAAAATCACGAATCGTTTATTTTTCAAAAGATTATCCTGTCACTGGAACAGTCCGGCCCATATGTGGATTCTTTTCCCACGGTAGTAAAATGCTTGCGAATGAAATATCTCACCTGGCGTTTCACGTGTTCTTAGAGTCAAGGGGCAGATTTTCAGATCGGTTTCTTGGGACACGAAATAAGGAATGAATGATCGAAGCGCGAAGGGTTACAAAATGCACAGACCTGGAAACGTTGGGGAACGATCCTTTTGGATAACCGATCGGGCGATCGCCAGGAAACGAGCTTCGTGTTTCGTCAGAGATCGGGGAGTTCTACTTATATTTCGCTATTATATATCGAAGACTACACGGTTTCTCGGCAGTTGGTCGCGTGTTTTTTCTTTGCCTCTCTTTTTGCAGTAAGTAGAAAACGATAACATTCTCAGAGGCACTGGCTGTTCGTGCCAGCCCTCGCGTGACGATTCAGGCTGCACTTTCATACGTGTTTCTATAGTGTTCACTTTACACAGCAGTTCTCTCCGAAACGTGTTCACTGTTATTGGCAGAGGGTGATATTTGATTCAGTCGATCGGACATTCTTGAGGATTTTCAAGGACCTTTCCGGGGATCGTCGAGAATCGCCAAGAGTGTCCCTGATTCTACAAGTTCCCATTCATTCATTTGCATTGTCGCGAATCAATGTATTGGCTAAACGTCTTATCGGCAGAAATTTGGAAAATGTATTAGAGGTTTACCACGCTGCTTTGACGACACTCCAATGACTAATTAGAAACAGAGACCAGATGCTACTTGCAGCATTGAAAAATCCATCAACGCGTGCACCTGTCTGTCCGAAGTCTCGCAGAATGGCCAAAATCTTCGCGACAAAGCTTCAGTCTATTAAACCCCTCCTCTTTAGAAGTCTCTTACCGCGTCAGTCCCGACTCAAGATTCAAGCACTCGAACCCACGCTCGAATCTCCGAATCGTCCCCTCTTTTCGAATACCACCACTGTTCAGCAAACCAGTTCACTTAGACATTCAACGAACACCTTGCTCAAATTCCCTTCAAAGCTATCAATTGTCCGCGACAGTTCAGCCCCGTCTACAAGGTACTCGTGGAGTCAGACTCTTAACTCGTCCATGACCTGTTGCTGATGATTGTGCCCCTTCTTCAAAGTCCCAGTGCCGGTCATCGCCATGCTCTCCTGCTGCAGCTGATTCGGGCTGATGATCAGATTCTGGCCCGGTTTCCCTGGCTTGGTGTTCTTCGGTGGCGGCGGTGGCATCGGCACATGGCAGCTGTTGTTTTGTAGATCGGCGAATTCTGGCGGAGGGATGTGCTGAATGTGGTGCCTCTCAGCTGTCTTAGTCTCCAGGTCCCCGCAAATGTTGTTAGGCATCTGTCCGTTCTCCTGTCGCTTTTTCGAACAATTGTGTTGATTGCTTTTGTCACGTTGGTAGTAAACACCTGCGAATATCAGGACATTCAGGATAAGTAGACTGCAGCCGATCGCTATCGTGACGCTCAGGGCTGTGGAGTAGGCCGCGAAACCATCCTCGGGTTGTACGGTGGAATCTTCGAACGCCAGCTCGCTTGGTATCGCTGTCGATACGTTTGGCGTCTTTTCCGTGAGGGTCACTTCCACTGTGGTCATTCTGGTCGTCGTTGGTATCCTCTGAATGAACCTCGGCGGCACCTGTAACAGGAGGAGACGAATGGTAGCTAGGTAATTCGTCGAGAGCATTCGCAAATAATAGAAACGGATTGCGAATCGTTGGAGCGCCTACCTGTTCAGTGTCAAGGAGATGATGCGACCTAGGAACATCGTCCGAGCCGGGTTTGTGGAGGTCGGGCACCAGGTTCAACCAGAACGAGAGTCTGTGCGCCCTGTAGTGGTTCTTCAGCTTCGATTTCAGCTCTGAAAGCACAGACACGGGATTCGTAGCGAGGTCAGCGGAAGGAAATGGGGAAGGAGGAGGGTTGAAAGAAATTACTTCGCTTCGGAGGGAACGGGGCGGCTATGCTATTCGCACGGTAACCCCGAAAGGCTGCTATTTTCCGGAACCCTTTCGTATTAACAGCGGGGGTAATTAATTATTGTCGCGCTGTAATTCCATACAGAAGGTAGCTTCGTTAGTCAGCGCGCTTGGAAGTTCCAAACTACCACCGAGCCGGTGCAGACCGCACTAGGGTAAAGAGCATCCAGACAGGCAGGGGTAGAGAAGAGCACGGTTACCCCTTAGGCTGACTTTGCGCCGACTTTTCTCCTTGCGGCCACGGCGCGGCATAGTTTCAGCTGCACTGCACTCAAGTGCGAGCCAACTTTCATGCACCAGTGTTATTCTGTTCGCGCCAACGGTTCTCTTTCCCGAGGTAGCTTCACGCGTTAGATGCAGTGTTAGCTGTAGCGAGAAGGATTCTAACAATTCTGTTTGTTACACCCCTCTATCTCCCCGATACCCGAAGCTATCTTCTTTTCTATTAGATCGCAATTTTTAGGCAATAGAGTATATACAGCATTCCACAGTTTCGTGATTGCAGGAAGTTGCATATACATTCTCGCGTTTCTCACCCTTTGGACGACTATTTGTCTCCCTTTTAGATTCGAAGGGTAAAAAGAGCGCTGCATACTGGCTCGAGATTCAAAGCGTTAAAGGGTGTCGCCGGTGATGCGATGCCGTTGGCTTTTCATTTCAAAGTCGCGATGCAATTTGAGGAACTCCGGGAAGCTCTACTAGCAAAAGTGAACTCCCCGGGACTCTGGTTGTCTCTGACGAGCTGCCATTCTCATTCCTCTTCGTGAACGAGAATTATGCAAATAAATCTTCGCTGATCCTCTTAGTTACACGTACGTAGTGCGTGCAACCACGCCCAACCTCGCTCAGGGTCTAGATTCATTATATTCGCTTTGTAACATAATAGGATTAAATTATAATTGTTGGTTCCGTTTCGAAACTCCGCGAGGATCCGGCGAGAAGAACGGGTGGCTTCTAAGCCTACCACGTGCTCGAGGTAAAGGCCACAACATTTTTCTTTTTCAACATTAACAAACGTTTTAGACATTTCGTGACTTGAGACTTTTTTCTCTAAATTTTCTATCCTGGTCTTTGAGTTACACTTCTTTATTTTTATTCCCTACCCCTATCCCTATTCCTATCCCACGGGTGGGAGAATTTAACGAGGTTAGACGTAGTCCGATCGCAGTTTCAGGAATTTTAGGGCTCGTAATCGTTGGGAAGTTTGGTCGAAACTAATTCCAAGTTCGTACTTTTTCTCGATCGCTCACCTATGCTCAGGTATTTCTTGTGTACGGCTTCGTAGGCGATCCAATCGATGTTCTTGAACTTCGTCCTCTCTGGCCTCATAGGTCCGAGCTCAGGCGTGCCCTCGTTCGGATTTCTGTCGAGTAACAACAGACCCGATCGTTTACTTCTGACCAGCCCCGGCACATTCGGATTTTCGCTCACGAAATCGCTGCTTCGCCACTCACCCTGTCCGCGCGAAGTTCGTCAAGTAGAGTATCACGCTCTCCGAGAGGGCGATCTCGGCTCTGGTGTAATTCTTCGGCCAGTGAGACAGACCACCCACCATGGGTGCCCCAAAGAAATATGGCAGGTCCTCGCCGTGGATGCACCCCGGCCTCTGCAAAGAAAATTATGCGATGAAAGTTCGGGAAAAGATTGATAGAGTTACTCGAAGCCCTGAGGAGTAAGAAAACCGAGGCAATAAATTATCAGAGAATCAGAGGGATTCAGAGTTCAAATGATGTACAAATTGAGATGTTGTACTATTTGCGCAAACCAGCATTTTCCTGAAATATTCCAGAATTTCAGACAAATTCTCATCGAATCATACGACTTGCTCTTTCAATTCCTCTACGGAACGTCTGAATGTAATTTTTTTTTTCTACCTCGAAGAAAGGATCGACGTCCACAAAGGCCGGCCTGACTGAAGTATTGATGGCATTTTAACGACGCGGGACGTCGCTCGTATTTCAAACGCGGAGAAAGGCTTTTCCGGCGGCACGGAGATATCGAGGAGGAAAGAGCCGGATGAGCATGGCATGATATGTGCTCGACCTCGGTTTCGAGATTACTCTCGTCCTCTTGTCGCTCGACTTGACCGTAGGGAAAGCTACTGCCCTTTCGAAACCCTTCGTTAAGTCTGAACGGTCGGTCGTCCCAGAAATTCATGTATACCCTATCTCTTTTCGAAACCCAGGTGTTGTAATCTTGTAATAGCGGTCGCGGGGACGACGATATTCATAAAACTTTGACGTAGACAGAGGCGAAGTTATTAAGTAATTTCCTTTGAGACTTCCCGCCACCGTTAGCAAATTTTCTGAATGACAAAGCGGAGAGAGTGGGGTGTTGCTTCGTCCCCGTTCAGTCGTGCTTCGATCGAATATCGCGAACGCATCTTTGGATGTCTCGAAATAAAGAGAAAGTCGATTCTTTTCGACAAGATTGGGCTTTGAGGCTTCAAAGTTCCCTTTGAGTTACCCTGTAATGGAGACCTTCTGCATCTTTTGTAGTTGCACCGTTTTCTACCTAATATTTCCCTTATCGATTTCCGTGTAAGCCTTCGACCCCTTTTAGGAATCATGTAGCTCGGTGCACTCCGCTGGAGCCACTGCTCCAGCTTACTTTCGGTTTTCTACTGAAATAGAATTGAGTGGACGCGTGGCATTTGTACAAGAAAGTCCCATGTTACACGCGTGACCGATCAGAGATCGAACGTTTAACATCGGTATGTCGATATTCACGATAGTAGGGCTTGGTATGCTTGTTGCACAAATCTTCCTGGTATCTTCGTCCTTCGGAACGCTGCGCGTAGTTGCGAAGTTCCTCTTAGAGATGTCAATATCCCAAACGATTACAGCACCCTCGCCGTTACAGCTGTCTCCTGTCAACCACCCTGATGCACCAGCTACTTGTTAAACTTCGCTGAACTTGACGAACAGTTCACGGATGCTCGCACAACTTTCCTCCCCCGGCGAAACTCGAAATCTATCAGCGATCAGTTCGCGAGGCAGGTGCACGTATGGTTTTGCGAGTCGACAATTTTCCAAGACAGATGGTATCGCGTCGTTCCCCTTCGCGGTTAACTCCCTTGCCACTCGCGGAATTTCTGATCCCTCCCGCGAGCAGCCGCCCTTGCGTAATTTTTCGTTCTATCAAGCTTCATTCGCCCGTTCCCGCGAACGTTGCGTGTTGTTAAATAATTTTATATTCCGGTCCTGCGTGCGCGTTCACAGGCCGATGATTAATTATGCACGGTAACGCCAGCCTTCTATCTACTTTGCAGCTTTTATCTTTGCTGGCCACACTATGTTTCTTCGTCTGTTTTAATTACGAATCGCCATTGTTTACCTTTCGTACCGAGCTACCGGATTCAATTTTATTTTTCAGCACCCACCCTCTGCAGCGCTCTCCTTCACTTCACAGGGGTTGACGCCCCGTTTCTCATTGCGGTCACGAATCTCGCTCTCTCTTCCGCGAAGCTTCTCCTCGTCCTAGAGCTTTCTAGTCCTTTCCTTCCTGACTGGAGGCTCGGCTAGGTGCAATCGATACATCGAATTTCCTGCTACCAGTACACCCACGGACAGCCAGAAACACGTCTGGGGGAAAAAGTTGGAGTCCACGATTTAAAATGAGATTCGCGCCAATATCAATTCTTAGGATTCCAAGTTAGAATGCTCCGGGTAGTCCTATTAAGTTCCAACAAGTACGCGTCGTCTCTTTCATTCCCCAGCTGCAGTTATTTTCACACGAGAATTGTCCGTAATAAGGGATTATTTTCAGCGAAATTGTCTCCGCATTTTCCAAGAAGCGAAGAATATTTCTGATGGCATTAACGTGCAGTCGTGCCATTCTCCTGTAGTGTTTCCCAAGTTGGAAACCCTTGAATGCGTTCCGCGCCTCTTTCCAACCTGTTCATTTCTTTTTCAACCCTTCTTTTCATCGACTTCATCCTGCTCGCCCTCCTCCGCAGTTCTCCCCATTTTGCATGCGAATACCCTTCCTCTTTGGTCCGTGGAAATTGACGTTGCTGAATTTGCAATTTCCCCAACGAACGCTGCAGCGCGGTGACAATGCCACCGGCGAAATGAATGCGCGTTAAACACCCCTCGCGATAGCAGATACAGATGGATAAGCGTTCTCTCAGAGGAAATGTATGGAGAAAGATGATCTAGTGTTGATTATTCGAATCACTGCTCGGGAAATTCCTTTGGAATTGTTTTTCACTCTGAAAATTCACGCGTCGTTTTCAAGGAACTTTTCGCTTTTCTAAAGCAGACTTCGAACGATCGAAGCAGATTGTGAAAATTCCTTTCAACAGTTGGAATTAAAGGTTTGCTCGGCTGGCAACGGCGAGGCGTCAGGTTGCATTTACGTGACTAAAAGGATTACACTCGCCTGGACGTGCACTCTGACCCCGTTAAAACAGCTCTAATCTTGAGTGGCTTGTTAATTTTTCCCGATTACATTATGTATGCTGTTCTGCGCGCGCCATTATCATACCGAAGCGGGGAATTAAATATGAAATTAATTTCGCCGCCTACTTCTTTACAATTCCCACCTATTCTGAATGCTGATTGCTAGTGACATTACCATCATTGGGAAACGGATACCCATGAGCTCGTTTATTCGTTGCTGACACCCCACCACGTGCCTATTATCGATTAATTTAACCGTGGAATTTAAGTACTGAAAAGCTGTCGCCACTTTCTCGCTGTTTAAATGGAAATTGCTCCTCGTAACTCGCTGCCTTCGAGTTGGCAAAAGTGACACCTAATTTCTGAAACTCCATAATCATTAACTTTAACGAGAAAATTTGAAAACTTTTAAAGATGTCTTACTCACCCTCTCCGTCACCGACGATCACTTTACTCTCCCCTCCTCTTAACATTTTGTTGCATATCGTTACGGGATTTTTTGTACTTTCAAAAACAATTCTTTGAAGAATACTTTCAAAGGAACGAGACGAGAAAGATTTCCTGATAAGCAAATGTTTTAAAGTAGGAGATTTAGAAACTTTTACAGAACTTTAAATTCTTCATTGTCGACAATCTCTCCTATCTCCTCCTTCTTTTCGTTCGACTTTCCGCTTCCTCCTCTCCCTACCCTAAACTCTTTAATCCCTAGAAATAATTCTTCCAGCACACGGGAACACCGAAAGTTTCACCGCATTGAGAGACGCCACCAAAGAGATTGGACGCGTAGAATTGCGAAGGCAACAATGATACGTGTAATATACTTTCAACGATACGCGCATCTCCGATTTTCTTCTTTCGCGACTTTCTGTTCGTTAGTCCTGAATGAGCGTGTGATTAACAGAAGGGGTTGGGAGGGGGGGGGGGGGGCGTAATCATTCCACGTATTTCACGCGCACGGACCTCAGAGTTTTTCAGCGCGTTTTCCCTCAATTACCGAGGCTCCTTTAAGCCCTCTGTGTACACGCGCAATCGGCAAACGGAAGTTTAATCTAAATTCCGCTCCCAGCTCGTCTTTACACAGCTCCGCTTTGACGGCGACGAGCACACAGGCGGTCGTTCTTGCGACTCGTCGCTTTGGGGATTCAACACGCGAGCTGACTGAAATTTTTCGCGGTAGAAAAGGAAACGCAGACGCTGTGCCCGTCGGTTTTTCAGAAACTCCCTACCATCGTTATCGGATTCATCCTTTTCTGACCCGGCAGGCGTTGCGCGAGGGAAGAATGACGCCGGCTTGTTGAATCTGTTTGATAATGTGTTTACGTTTCAAATTTAAATTTGTACAGTCTTGGTACGCTCTTTAGGACAGTCGGCCCAGCTGACATAAAATGGCTATTAAAACTAACCCGGGTATTATTTATTTCATCAGAACGAACTGAATATATTCAGAATTTTATACCGATTCAAAAAAAAAAAAAGAAAAGTAATAGGTATTTGCTTTTAAGTCAATATTTTTTGTAATTAGTTTTTGGCCATCTCTCCTAAGGTGCTGGGAGAAGAAAGCAAAATTATTTACAGTTCCAGATTCATTGAAATTTTATTTGTTTACGCTAAAGAAGTAAATAACACGTCAAACAAAAAGTGAACTGCCTACTGGCGATTAGTAAAGCAAATGAATACAATATTGTGTCCTGTCTGCCAGAAAAATACGAATATTAACAGAATATCCTTCGACGTGCAATTCTCTCTGGTTTTACGTTGCTGGAATTCGGCGCTCGAAACCCCTCGGAGAACATTTACACCCGAATATCGCGCGCTTAGTTTCAGCAAGCAGTTCCTCGGAGCGTTTCTCCAAAATCCGGAAACTCCACTTGAGAATTAATTCCATTACCGGGTTTGTCGCTATCAGCAACGACCAATCCCCCCCCCCCGCCGGTTTCTTCGCAATTAACATCGCCGACCGTTTCCAGCCGCGTTTCCTTTTTCAGCCCCGTTTAGACAAGGCCTCTTATCTCGGCAATTCCCGAAGCCGCGGCATCCGCGCGCGTACTTTCCCGAGGAATCGCAACGTTATCGGCGATGATAACCGGATATCCGCGGCAAGCCGAAACTCCCACGGAAACGCCGAGTTCCTAACGTGACACACAACCGATGATCGCGCGCTGCCGCTACCGTAATTTTACAATTTCCCCTCGCGTATCCGTTTCCCGTGCGAGCCGACGCGCGGCGCAAGATTTACCGCGTAATGTATACCCGCTTCGCGGTAATAATAATCGTTCCCCGGGAAATTCATCCCCCGGTTTGAAATTGCTCCTCCGGAGGCGGGGAGGGTGTGGGGGCTCGAGTGGCAGCAAGTTTCAGAAATCTGATACAACGACCAGGCGTAAACGAGACAGAAGCGAGTCGGGATTTCTGCCAAGACGGTGCATAATCCAGCGGGCACGTTTGATATTTTTTTTACGAAGTTACCGCCGAGGATCGGGAGAGAAAAATTAGCCACGACCTGCAGGGGATTCACTAGCCGTTCGCCACGCTTCATCCGCGGGAACGAGGTATGTAATTAGACGGGAAATTACCAGGACACCGTGGCCGCTGTGCGAAAAATTTACCGCGCGCGGTCGCAGTGGCGCGGGTGGAAACAGACCCCGCGGCATACTGGATGCATAAGTAGCGTTGCCTCCCTTTTAGAGCAGCTGCTTTCGTTTTACTTGGCTTTAGAACGATTGCGGGCTAGAAATTACATTCCCTCGGCGGGCGAATTGCATCGCCGGCAAACGAGTATCGAGGGCGATCCATCCCCCGCGCTTCAATTCCAGGGGAATTCGCCATACGCGCTGGTCGGGATGCAAACTTGAAGAAACAGCGATAGAAGGTGAATGATAATTATTCAAGAGAGGAAGATCGATGGAAGCACGGCGAAGGGGTTGAATTTACCGATCGACAGTTTTGTTCACCGAGCGGACGCAATTCTTCCTTAATTTCACGGCTCACACTCCGACAATGGAAAGCGTCTTTCGCTTTCCACCGTTAAACTGGGAAACGTCAGCATGGAAACGGATGCGCGAGGCGAAGAATGGAATTTAAATTTGAATGAACGAGGATGCGCGGCGAATATGCGAAGAAATAGCGTAATGTATCATCGTTAGTAATAAAATATGCGAAATGTGGGTTAATGGCTGCCTCTTTGATTAAATTACTGACAATTCTGCCCCGCTTTCGCCGGCGCCATTACTCGCAAGAGTTTTTCAACCCCCGGGACCTACATACACATACAGCCCTGTCTAAACCTGCAACTGTACCTGATATTTAAGACACACATACCTGTGGGTAGTCTCCGAATTTCGTTTGGTAATCGAACACGTAGAGGTAGGAGTTGCGATGAGAGTGGCTGTGGAGGTCCGCTGTTCTCGTTGCCGGCGCCACGGTGTTCGCATCCCCTAAAGCTTCGAGGGTTTCGTCCCTGGAAAATGAAAAAAATTCTTTCATTCAAAGCGCACAGCCCCGTATTAATTTCAAGGGTTGTGTAATCTCGTATTTCAGGCTCACTTTATGTTAACTGGATGTTGCACAGGTCTTTCCCAGTCGGTGTACTCGTTGATTATCGTCGCGAGAATCTCCGCTTGATGATAGGTGTATGTATTTCGAACAAATTCCCTCAGAATTTTGGTTCTCCTGTCGGCCTCGATTCCGTACTGTGCATCGTCCGCGGTTAAAGAAAAATACGCCTCGGACCTTACCACGCCGATCATCAGATCGTACCTGAACAATCAACCGTCAATTTATTTTTCTGTGTATTTATATTGTATATGCGACCGTGTAGGCCAGTTTTTTTCAATTACTTTTGAGCTGTCTCTGTTGCGGTTACTACGAAATTGAGGCTGAAAATTTCGCGCATTTCTAATTTCAAACCGAAAACATCTCTCTGTGGTGGCACGGTATTCTATAAGGAAATGCTGTAAACATTTTTCCTTCGCGTTGAATCGCTTAACGCGGCGCACTTGTTAAATTACTTTTGCAAGCGGGGACACTGTCTCGAAAATAGGGACAAAGAGGACGAAGCCCGGCGAGCGTCTCTGGCAACGAAAATGGCTGAGGGGAAACGCGAGCAAAAACACTTGGGGGCAAAAAGACAGTAATTAAAAGTGGAGTATACAGGGTGCGCGGGAAGAGACGGGGATAAAAACCCGTGAGTGAATGATTGCGGTAGGGAACGAAAACGAACAATTTGAGGGGAAAGAAGATGCGAGGATTCTGAGTGCTCGAAGGGTTGGCGAGGGCGCGGCAGGAAGCAAGGGTGAAAGATAAAGGGACAGCGTAAATACAAAGAGTCGCGCGATAAAGGACGATATGGGCGAAAGGATGGAAAGACGGGGATGCAGAACAACGTGCGGGAAGAAGTATAGGACGAAGGGGTGACGAGGGTGGTAAGATTGAAAGGCATAAAATGGGGAACTCGAGGGTGAAACGAAGAAATAGAAGAAGCTCATAGAATGACGCCAGACTGCAGAGGGGCGAGTCGCGAAAACGCTCTATTTATCACAGCTTCGGACGAAAGCATCCCCCTTAGTTTTACCCTCGACTCGAGTCCAGTAATGAGTTCCCAGCACGCGTTAACCGATCTCTTTTCTGATGGAAGATAGAAGCTGGTACCTGTTGGGCCGAAGAACTATGGCCCTGCGTTACGATCTTGAACTATTCAACGTGATTCGAGGAACTCGAGCCGGTTACTAGTAACATAAGACATTCTAGTCTAGACAGCCACTTAACCCTCTAGTGCATAGATTTTTAATTCAGTTGGAAAAATTAGACTAGTCTAATTTGGGGATGAAAATACCGAATCCGATGTCCGTTTTGAATTTGGAGGTCGTCTGGGCTCCCCAGGGCAGCCTTCTGGGTCACCACCTTAAGGCGGGATCATGTAGCAAGTACAGACAATGTAGTGTTTTTTTTATAAAATAAATTTTTTATTTTTAATGAAAAGCTATGAAAAAATGTTTTAAAAAAATATAAAATGATATAATAGAGAATTATTCATTATTGTGCATTATGAAATTTAACAAAGCACAGAAGAAGCGCGAGAAGCGCTTGGCCCGGTTGCCGCCTGGCGGTGGCGTCGCGTACTATCCATCGTGAGCTGGCCGAGTCATGGCTTCTTTACATACCATTTTTTATTAATTATATTTTACATCATAAAGCATAGCCTATATTCCTTCTTGTTGTTTAAGGATACTGTAGTTAAAATTTCGTAATGATTTGTTCAGTATTTTCGGAGATTTTTGTGAGCATACAGACAAATGCTGTTGCTTTATTATAATAGTATAATAGTATGATATGATATATGTATGTATATAGATACCAAATTTCATGAACAAAGAGCTAAAAAGGGGCACAAGTAAAATTTTCACGCATCAATTATTAGGGTGATAAACTGACACCCTAACTAACTTACGATGATCTACTAACATGATACCGCCTTAAGGCGGCTACCGGCAAAGCCTCACTTCACAGGTGTAAATTATTTTTTATTTTCAAATCTTTATTCCATTCGATAGATCACTACACAAACTACTTACTAATAATTTTCTTTTAGCTGTACGGTGTCGGAAAGTATTTTATTTGATTTGTTTAGTTTAACAAATAATATTTGCAGCGTGCTTAGCTGAAAAATGCACTTCAAACTAGATTTCTGTCAAATCGAAATGTCAGATTGACATGTTTCTTAGGCTAATATGTGCGATGTGGCAATACTTTTAAGGCTGGCAAATGAGAATTCTGAAAAAAAATTATAGTGTCCCATCTCCTGGATTAAACAGGTGCCCGCCTTAAGGCAGGCGTATGCACTAGAGGGTTAAGGGGGTACTTTGGTCATCTGGCCGAAAAATTTAGTAGGGCACAAGTAGATGAATATTATATTTGTTATTCGTTGAATAAAAAATTCATAAAAATGATGGGCGGGTTACAATCCCTGGTTTAGAGGCTACGAAATGAAGAATCTGTAGGAAACGTATTGCAAACAGTTTGCACACGCGAAAAACTGTCGCTCTTTTGGGTGAAGCGTGCGTGAAAGGTGGCACTGTAAAAATTAGATTTTATTGCGTCGTGCCTCGTTTATGCCGGAGAGAGATGATGTTAGAGGAGAGAAAGGGAAGAGGGCAACGATGGGCAGTAATTTGCCAAGAAAGAGAGAAAAGAGAAGTGGGCTACGTGGAAACGAAATGCGTAAAAAGTGTTGAAAAGGGCTACTCGTACTAGTTGGGTACAGTTCTCGTTCCGAATTAGACAGCTGTCAGTTTTTCTGCTCGGTGTGACAGTTAGTTAGTATGCTTCGTTTAGCCACATAACGAGACCTCTGTTTTGTTTGAATCCGACTTGCAACAGGACCGTCACGGTGGACGCATTCGCGATTACGTGATCGTCTGGAATTCGCGGTGAAACGAGCACCGAAGTATGCCTGTCCCTATTTGGCCGGTATTTCGACAGCGGAGTACAGGAATCGGAAGCGAGCGCCGCTGAAAAGGCATTCGTGACATCAACCGAGCGGTTACACCCGAAATTCGTCGCGGAATTACCGAGCAGCTCGACGCTCGCCGCTGCAATTGACCCTTCCTGTTTTCGGGCAAACGAAGTCTTCGTCTCCTTTTCTCCTTTCTTCCTATTTTAGTATCTTTGTGGTGGAGAGAAAGTTTGCTCGATACTGTTCTAGAACAGCACCGAAAACCGAAACTCCACACGTGGAAAGTTGAAAGTGCATTAAGCTTTCGCGTTGAAGAACATGCGCCGGTTCGCAACGCATTTATTTCTATTTCCCTCTCGCTAATTTCCCTGTTTGACTGGCGGAGCATACTTGCGCAGTGTACTCGAAACTCCAGTTTCTTGGCACACAAGGAAAGGGGTACGGGCGCGGCGGCGAAGTTTGCCAGTCTATTTCTGCTGGTTCCCGATGAAACGGAACGGGTAGGAACGGATAGGAACGAGCCGGGAAGGGATGGAACGGCGATCGAGGGAAAATACGAGAGCGGAAATGGAGAAAGAGCGGGGCGGAAATACCTCGAGAGTTTGGCTATGACGTCCTTCCGCAGCAAAATGTTATTCAGCGTATTGATCGTGTCGACCTGCAGGGTGAAGTCTTGATCCTCTGGATCACCAGGATCAATCACGACTCCGTCAATGCTGGGGCCGAATGCGGGGGCGAATTCCAAGCCCTTAACAGGCACCGCTACCAGAGCCTGCAGTGGCACTTCCCTCAGGCATCTCAGCAATGCCTGAGGATCACTTGCGGCCTGCGCAAACAGAACACGTTAGTTTACCTACTTGTAGCTTGTACCATTGTAAAAATTCGTCGATCGATTCGAATCTCCCTCCATTTTCCACCCCATTCGTCTCACTTAGAAGCAAAAGCTGACTAACCGGAAATATCGAAACGGAAAGGGCAACGCGTCAGGAACGAGGGGGAAAAAAATAGAGGCTACAGTCTAATTTTACGGTTTTGCTTGCACGGGAACCGGTCCAAAAGCTGCAGGCGAGAAAAAACCAATCTCGCGCTCCGATTCGATCCTCGAAAAATTCCCAGCGAAATAGTCGCTCCCTTCCGTCCCCCCGTCTACCCTCCCACCCCCACCCCACCCCCCTCCCTCGGCCCGTGGATCGCAAATTGGAAACTCTTCCGCGGAATCGGTGTTTCCGGCCGGCACTCAGCCATATTAGGCCGCCGATTAAATTCGTCAGGCGAACGAATCGGCATGCTCGTGGCCGACAGCATCCTGCCCGATGATTCTGCACTCCCAGTGTTCCCTCTGCACCGATTTCCTCGACGCGGACGCAGCATTCGTGAACCGACGTTTGATTGCGGCCGGCCTCCGTCTACGAGCAGCAGCATTTCCAAAGGCGATTACTGGCCGGACGTTGAAGCAATTCATTTGCGTGCAGCGAAATTAAAGTCAATCGGTTCACCGGCACCCGCCCGTTCAACGTCGGCCACGTTCCGCCTCGTGCAGCTCCTGTTTACCGGGGGCTACGTTAATCCCTTTTCGAAGAGCCTCGTTATCCGGTTCGATTCCGTTTGAACAACAAACGAGGAGCTGTTGTCACCGTAGAAGGTATTTTCACCCTTTCCCAAGTCCACGAAACCTGCCATTACTCGTCGATATTTTCTACATCCCGTGGCGAAATTAATTCCGCTATTTTTCCCGGCACGCATTCGATCCATTCGAAACCGGCAACGATTATCGGCATAACATAATCCCATCCCCGTATTCCATTTCGTCCGTAGCCACTTTTCTCCCCCGCTCGAGGGGGGGCAACGAGAGGGTGGCTCGAGGGTGGCCGGGGAAAAATCGGCGCCGCTTATCCCGATTCCGCGTTTAATCGTTATTTTCAATCGGCTGCAAATCGAGGGTCTGTTTAGGCTTGTGTACGTAGAATGTGTTTCCTGTTGTGAGCATTCGAGCCGCATCGATATTGCCTCTCGACGAAATCTGCATCTCGATACGCTTCAGCCACGTATCCCGCGATATCGATACGCTTTAGTTTGATCAGGAAAATTGCTTACGATTCTTTAAAACTTCTCCTCGCGTTTCATACTACTGTCAACTCCATTCTTTCAAATCGCGTTCAGTAGCATCGGTCAGCGATTCATCAGGCGCGCCCGTCTGCCCAGCGACGTCCTCAATCTACTTGCCACTGCTTTTACCTCGTTAGTCGTTGGCAATCTTTACCAAGTGTTTGTCAAGCTGTGCAGACGTTTCTTTGAAACGATATTCAATATTGATACCCACAAGAGAAACAGCGTTGATTCTGCTCGAGATCCCCTGTGTCGACCACAAGCAATTTAACGAAACAGCGGGTCGACAGTGTCGAAACGTTTACGCAGTAGCGTCCCCGCGGCTGGATATAAATTAAACTATCAAATTATACCGGTGGAAACGGTGTTTTTACGTCCGTTAGTTACGCACTACCAATTATATTAACGATGCGTTTCAATTAAGCTAATATGCGCTCTGGACATCGCGCGATTCCCCCGCCGGGAGTTGTCGCGTTTTAACGCGAGTAATGCACGCTACGAAAATATCCTCTCGTCGAATAGAATTAAACTGCAAGCGATACGGGAACGAAAATAGTGCCTGGCATTCGACGTTTTGACGTTCCCGTGCTTCCGTGTAATCTGTTTCCTACATTTCACGTCGCGCGCTAGGTTTCAGCCCGGTTTTTATGTCGAGTTCTCTTTAATGCAGTTCCACGACCTTTTACCTACTCGGCTATCCGATGTTCATGGGATTTCTACCCCCGGATCTTTGCGAAATATGCGAACGTGCCGAGATATAAGACAAATTGTTTGCATACGAGGGAAAGCCGTCCAGTGGATTATTCGGTTCGTAGTTGTCACCGAGCTGCAGACCTTAATGTAATGCACTCCAGGCGGTACTCACCCGCGAGCAATTTAGATGTTTGGCAACTTGCAAAGCGTAATTTGCGGCTCCTCTCACCAGCGCCCACGGGGAAAGCGCGCTGCCAGACATTAGAACGCTGCGATGGAACAGCAATCCTGAAACATTAAGAAACCAATAACTCTGTCACACCTGCGAATTTGCAAAGAGAAAGTTGTCAACCTGGGATTCACTTTCAACTACTCGGGTCACCCGAAAATCTGCCCTAGAAACATACACGAGGGATGAAATAAATCTCCGGGACAGCAAAGTGCACCCACTTTGGTTTCCGCTGGGGTCATTATCGTGGAAAAATCAAATACGCGAGCCAACGTAGATTTCATCGGGAGTCTGGGTAGTCGGTGGTAACGCAAATTCATTCGCCTGCTTGGCATGGAAGTGGCATAGGTCGCAGTTCCAGAACAGAATTCTAAATGGTACTGAAATTTGTAACTGTCTTCGCCTTGGCTCCCATTGCCAATAGCGTCTACTCCATTTTCGGGATCGTGAATTGATAGGGGAACGAAAATTCGCAGAACTTTGGAACCGTGCTTCGATCGAGACGTCAATCGCTTTATTTCAAATCTCTTCGTTTCGAGTTATCGATGCAAGCCTCCATTTCAATGAAAAGAGTACGCACGCTACTTTTCACTGACGTGGCGTCACGAGCTTGATATACATCAGCCGGAATTCCATTCTGAGTCACTTAAATCTTAGAAGTCGTTAATCTTCGTATTGGGAAGACAGACTTCATTGGCGACGAGTAATCCTATCGCAACGGTTGACGAAGATACATCATTATCTGAGTGAAAGCCAGCTCCGATAGCGGTGTGTTTTGAGAACGGATTTTCCATGGCTTTCTCCTGAAGGAACTTCGATACACGGCGCGAAGTGTGTGTTTCCAGTCCCGTGGTTATCGCGATCTTGGCTGGCTTCGTTGGTGGATCGAGATTACGCTGTTTCCTGGCCTCAGACAAAAGGGACTTGCAGCGTTTTCCCCGGTTACTTGTTTAATCGGAAACGTGGGAGTCGTTAATCTTCATATTGGAAGCCGAAGGTTTCGCCCTCGGAGATTTCTCCGCGGAGATATTTCCGCTTTGATAAACACGAAGGCGGAATTGTTTAAGCTTAAAGTCGTAACAGTGGTGTTACGAGTTGCTAAATAAGCCAATAACTCCACGAACCTATTTCAACAGCTTTGTCGCGACGAACATTGTCGACATGTAGTCGAAAGTCTCACATAAACATGATACTCATCGCTTCTCGAGGTACATCGACCCATTAGCTTTATTTAACAACGATGTCCACGTTCCAGCGGTTGAAATTGCGTCCCTTTCCTCTATCAGAACCTGTCGCTCAAGGGACAGACGACGGGCAACGCTTTCCCTACGCTAATGTACATTTCTCCAATTTGCATAATCTTTATGACAACATTATACCGGAGCTTTGGCACAAATAACGGAGGGAATTAATTTCTGCGACAGTCGACGTATCGATTGCTTCCCTTCGCCGGCTGCAAGTAATTGCTTTCAACCAGCGCTCGCGTCAATTTTCTTTTCATTTACTGTTGCATTTCAAAAGATCCGAAAGCATTTGTTAACGTCCTGGGAAACTAGCCTCGACAGCTTTCATTTAATCGTCCTGCCGAAGATTCTGTCCGGGTAATGCGCGTCAAGACACTGTTATTCACCGTAGCTGCTCAATATCCAGTCATGGGAAAATTAACCTGTCAGCTCACCCATTAATATGCATATGTCCCGGTGGCTTGCAGGCATGATGGCGTACTGCAACATCCGTCACTAAAGAGTCGCCCACACTTCAGGGTCTATACCAATTAACTTGCACCTGCATAATAACAGCGGTGGTTTAAAGATTCCAGCACTTTCGAGTAGTAAGAATAAGGCGGTGTCTGACGACTGATTGACTCGTACTACTTACTCGACAGGCCGCCACGCAGAATTTCCTTAATTTGCGTTGATGCATGGACAAAAAGTGAAAAATCAAATATTTTGCAGGGTTATAATTATCATCTAATATTTACATCAAGATGTTCAGGAATCGAGTTCGGTTATGGTTGCTAGGATACCGTAGTTGTTTACGATGTTATTTACCATCTTAACTTGGAATCTCAGGACTTCGAGCGTCACTGGAAATTCATATGCGGTAGAGTTACTTTCTACTTTTTCATTTAGACCTTAAGAAAATTTATTATTCTTGGCTCATTTTATTCACAATGGATTCTAGTATTATGGGTATGTGTGTTTCAAAGTTATTGTTTAGGCTTATGCCCTTACTGATCATTAGAAAACTTCTTAGTACCGAGAATGAAAATTTTATTTCAACCGACTTTTTAAAAAATACGTATCAAAACGTATCCGTGATTTTTTTATATTTGGTTCCCCTAACTGTATACTTTATGAAAATATCGCGTTTTCCTGCTACTACCTGCAATTATTTGAGAAATAAATTTTTTTAGGAAGACGTGTGCGCATCAGCAATTCTGATGTCTTTGAAAAGTGGTTTTCTTTAGACCAGAAAAAAAAAATAGATGGAATTTATGACCACATTTTGGTTCTTTTGAATATAAAAGAGTGTTTGGAAACGATTTTTTAAATTATGTTTTATATGAATAATTACGTTTACGGTGTTTATGTATTATTATTAAAAGTTTATATTAACAATAAATTACGTTAACTATTTAGAGTCTTCTTTTTTAGTCTAAATAAGCTTATATATGTAAAATATATTTCAATGAAAAAATTCTAACTTCAAATGCACGTGATAAAAATAATTTGATAAAAAAATGTTTCGAACAAAAGTTAGTCAGTATTCAGTTGACAACATTTTGCAAAAGTAAATATTGATAAAAAACTTTTTATTCAATAAAAAATCGAGATCACCACAATTTTTTTTAAGGTAACTGTATATTTTTTTATACACCAATCGATGCATCTATATATTCTGGTTAACAAAGTATTGGGGTATATAGGTCGAAAACTGATTAGTTCGGAAGTTATGATTTTTGTCCCAACTTCCCATTGATTCAACGCACTGTGGCGTCAACTTAATCGATTAATTGCGGAAATATAATTACTAAATGAGTTTTAGCAGAATAATAATATCTCTTTCAGTGGCGTATTCAGGATTTAATTTTGCGGGGGGGGGGGGGGGGGAGCAGTTGAAGGGATAAAAATATTTTTAATGCGAATTCAATAAAATTCATGAGGTGATTAGAAAAATCTATTTAAAGACATAAAATCCAGGTTACATTAATCTTCTTTTTCCTTTTTCAAGGCTATAATGACTCTAATTTTTGTTGCTATCTTTCGCTTCTATAATCTGGACACTGATCTGTCCTTTTCTTTGGACTCCTACAATTTATTAGGCACAAATATTCAAAATGGAAGTCGTAAGTGCGTCACAATTAACTACCACGTCACGCGTTATCTTGCTAATCAGCACGACACGGGAAAATGTGAGCGAGTGTAAGTGCAGGCGACGGGATGCGTAATAAATATAGCATACAGAAATAACGCCTCTGAATAAAAGCTGTCAACGCTGCCTTCCATTTCTCGAGAAGGTGACGATGTTCTGCCGCTGCGACTTGAACTCTCAAAGAAAAGGAAAAGAAAGGAGAAGGTGGGGGCTCGCGAGGGAGAGAATAGAGTAGAATTCTAGATTCGTTGGTAATATTTATAAGTTGCAAGCGGCTTACCGTTCTCTCCTCCCGGAGCATTCGCTGGTATGTTTATGCGGTCGATATTTAAATTAACGGGGCACCCGAACAAGTTTTTCCTCTTTGCCCGCAGTTATAAATACAATCTCCAGCGTGAATATTCGCGGTTTCGTGGCGCATTAAGCGTTCGTTTCGCATTACACTTTCCATTTTCCAACGTAACTGTGAGAAGGAATCGTCCGGGAAAGCCAGCAAGAAAACGACTTTCCGCGTGTTACACTTTCCATGGATTCTGTTTTCCATAGTACGATGGTTACTCGAGGAATGAATAAGCATCGTGGGGTGAGTGATGTAAAAAGATTATACATA
The DNA here is from genome assembly GCA_947577245.1 of Andrena bucephala. Classification (NCBI taxonomy): domain Eukaryota; kingdom Metazoa; phylum Arthropoda; class Insecta; order Hymenoptera; family Andrenidae; genus Andrena; species Andrena bucephala. Next base: position 33,000,686 of record OX387717.1, on the reverse strand, counting down.
CACCACGGCTCTCGCAGACGAATCCCCACGTCGCGATCGGTATCTGTTTATTTGCAGGCGTACTGATCGCGATAAGTAGAATTTTCAAAATGAGGAATCATCGATAGTATCGTGTCATTCATTAAGAAGCTCAAAGACTTGAGACTGTGACAATCGATGCGCAGGGTGCATGCGACGTTTCGCGCGTTGCGTACGCGTATGCAGCTGGGGTTGCACAGATAGGTATGCATTCGGTGCTGCGCTGGCAACTATACGTCATTCCGCAGTACGGTAATGGGCAGCCGAACGTTATAGAGCAATATCGATCCGTCGTTTCCTCCACATCTTCCATCCTCTCGCCTTTCCCTGTTTAAAAGTGCCCGCGGGGCATCGCGATAGAAGCTCAAACTTTTTCCAACAATCGCCTTTCCTCTCTCCGCGTCGTTAACTCGATGCTGGTTTGTACCTCGTCCTCTATCTTTTTCTCTATTTACCACCGCTCCCTCTACCCTCACCCTTGTCTCTCTTACCATTCCCCTCCCCCCTCCCCCCCTCCCTCCCTTTTCGCTCGCCTCATCCTCGCGTTCGCTGCCCGAATAACAGGGGAGAGATGTTTCGATTTTCAAGGTTCGTTCACTCGCAGGTAAGCTCGTGTAGCTTAATGCTTTTAAGTGTTCCGCTTTAGTTAGGACTCCTACTGAAATGCCAAATGAATCGTCTCGATATCAGAAGCTAGATCCGGATAATTGCTCCCTGCAACGTGGATACGGAGTGCCGCACTAGTCCCGAACAATTGCCATGGCAAAAGGTTAATCGGGGGAAGCGAAACTGGGCTGATTACATCGATTCCTCGGCCTTCATGTTTTATTGAATACGCTCGTTGGCCGAGGCGCGAGTGCTCTCCTCTCGAGCTACCACTCGACCAAGAAAGAAATCGTTTGGTCGGTGACGGTGCGAGGATTCCTCTCCCGGTCAGAATCGTGCCGCGAAATGACCTCGTTAGGGGAGCGTTTTGATCCGTGCCTTTGCCACAGGCGGGCATGGATGACGGGCCTCAGCATCCGCGGTTTCTTTCTTTGCCGGTGTGTCCTCTTTCTTCGCGGAGGAGTCGAGTAGGCACCTCAGGGAGGAGGCTCTGAAACGCTTTAGACTTCGGAGTTTAGAGTTTCTACGGTCCAAGGTAGCTAGACGCTATCGGTAAACTCTGTACCGATGTCGATAGCCCTTCGCGGAGTTGGGCTGATTCCTCAGCGTCGGGGAATATCGGGAAAGTCGCCTGAAGTGTACGGAGACAGATGAGTGCTGGCAGGTAAATTCGCGATTCGCTTGGGTTTCGAAGGGATTCCGTGTCTTCCGAGGTCCAACCGAGCTGCTAATACGAGCACATTCCCCGGTCCCTCGTGCTTCGAACCTTTTCCAATGGGAATAGTTTCTCAATATAGATAAAAGCAGTTTGGGGGGCTAAAGCACACCAGGAATGGCGAGCCAGCGGGCAAGGGTGGTTCCTTTTACCAGATCGCAAGTGATACCGGTCCTGTGCGGCTTGCCACATGATAAAGAGTTCCTAACCGCGGGCATTATCCACTCGGGTCAACCGTCCCGCGTAGATTAAATTCGATGGATTAGATCCCATCAGCGAACAGACCGCTGAAGGGAGCCGAGGGGGTGGGATGTGATTTCAAACAGTCGCTGGTGCAACCCTCGCATCTCGCGCAGGCATTTTCGTAATTGCGATCGAATGCCTCGGATACTTTCGTGAATGTAAGTTTCGGCAAGAGCTCTTGATAAATTCCGCGGCCCCGTAGCTTCACCAAGATTAACTGCTGCGGATTTATACGACACTTGACCGAGTCGTGGCGTCGATATTTAAGTATTTAATTGTGTTTCGGAATCTCCCTAGAACTTGGGGCATGCTTCATGGGTACTCCCTGGAATCATGTCACGGGAACTGGTGATCCCGGGGCACTCGAGCTGCCTCATCAGTGCTGAGGCTGAGCAAAAATTTTCTCACCAGCTACAGAAAAGTGGGGAGCCTTTTCTGAACTATTTTAAATGCGCAGGGAACACTGTAAACACCAAGTCACGATAAGGTGTAATTATTTAGTTCTAATTCCGAGAAGGTAAGAAAAATCCTACCCCTTGTTGGAAACGACACCGTAATTGTAATGGATAAAGCGAGAGAAACCAGGATAATTTCCAAGAGTGACCGGCGGAAAAATGTTAACGAATCCGAGTTAGGTTTAAATGTTGCTGGTCGGGTTTCTAGTTAGTTGTCGCTGTGCCTGAGTTTGCGAAAAAAGGACGAGATCTCGGGCGACGGGTAAGCGGGCAAGTTTAATCGCCTGCCGTGTCACGCGTGCCAGAAAAGTCGCGTTCGTCGTCAGGCCGAGCAACGTCGAGAGATATTACGAGGGGAAGACTCGCCTAATGAGACCGCGACTGGCAAATGCCACGCAATACCGCCATTTCTGTGATAGAATGCGTCGCGTAATTTGCGCCGGTGCGGTGTAACGAGGGGTCGTTTATACGCGCATTAAATTCCCTAGAAATTAGCTGATCTAATCCCCATCGGCAGCTCCTAGCTGTAGCGAATTATCGTTCAGTGGGGCCAGCGATAAGTCGGAACCCTCGGGCACACTACTTTGTCGTTTTTCCCCGACCTGAAGGTCGATCTGTCTTCTATGCCCTGGAACACCCCCGAGCAGCTTCCGCTCACGCGACCGTTACGAAGGAAAGGCTTGAGAAACGATTTTCAGCAAGATTTGGTTATTAATTTTACCTCGCGATACGCCTGCGCCGAGTTTAAAGAAATTTATGCACATTGCGATAACACATCGTTACACGAGATTCAGCGCTCTAGGGTGAACGGAATGGCGGGTGTGAGTAGAATAACTCAAAAGTGTATCCGAGTCTCTGATAGAAGAAAGCACGCTCACGGGTTAGTTTCTATTCTCGCGACGAATATAGTCCCCATTTCGTGACGTTGCCATTTCTGCCGAAATACGTGTCCGAATATAGCAGAAAATGTCCATGACCTACAGTTTATTTCTGTCTAGACAGACCGGCGAACGCCAAAAGGGAACCCTTTACATTTTTATCGATGGACCTCTTTGCAGACGAATTCAAGCAAGATAACTCGCGTTCGAAACGTCTACTGGGAGCCGACGACAGTTTTTGCGGCTCGCCATCGTTCAATGTCCCAACCCCGTGCCCATCCCCCCCACCCCTCTCCCCTCGTTTACATCTAACGCTTTAATCTCGAATATTCCGTCAGTTATTTCTAGACGCGGCTGTTAAGAGGGTTAGCGTGACCCGACGTTAATTATTCCGAGGGTCGGCGCGCGACAGAAATAAAATACACACCGTCCTGTCCCCGACACGCTCCAAGGGGGTGAATTACCTGTAACTCGATTAAAAAGAGGCTGCCTCTCTCTCTCTCTCTCTCTCTCTCTCTCTCTGTCTCTGTGATGGCCAGAGAAATTCTTTTGATCTCTCGTACCGCATCGAATTCCCCGTGTATACTTGCTTTGGTACCGCCGAGACTTGGTGCTTCCGACACCTTTTAGTATTGAAATAAACCCCTTTGACGCGGGTCGCCAGCACTGTCCCATCTCCATCAGAGAGAGAGAGAGAGAGAGAGAGAGAGTAATCCGTAATCTGGATTCAACGCGACCATTCAATCCTTCCATTTCTATTATAATTTCCACCTCGTCCCGAACCATCTCCGAACTTCCCAGCGAATTAAAGGACTCACCGTCGGGCACCGCGTGGCTCGTCATCAGGAAGTTGACGCAGGCAGCACCAGTCCCGTGGCCGATCAACGTCACGTTCGCAGGATCCCCACCGAAGTAGCCGATGTTCTCCTGCACCCAGTGCAGCGCTGCGATCTGGTCCATCAACCCGTAATTCGCCGGCGACCGTAAGTGCGAATCCGTGTTAGCATTTAGAAAGCCTGTAATCAAAACAAGCCCGCTTATGGTCGCTGCGGCCGTCTCTGCTATCGTTGCGAGCCTGTAACTGCCTGGAAATTACCCAGGCCGTCGTAATCGGGATTAATTCGAATAGGCGGATCAGCAGCCGACGACGCGCTATGGATTACCGGCCGCAGCTGTAAATTATTCTTTACGAGCTTCTTTGGACGGATCGCTAGGGCGTATCGCCCGGGCAATTGTCCACGGTGTGTTATTTCCGCCACTGAGGGCTTACCTCGATCGAGAGCGGGCATGTTCGATCTACGCGATATCTCCTGGCTGCTACACGATTCGAAAAATACCTTTGTTTGGAGAAACAATGAATAAGGATGCCAGTTGGAAGAACCTTCAGGACCAGTCCTCGCGGAAAATTGAATAAAACATTATATGGAAACGTAGCAAATCGACTGCGCCTGACCTGGACCGTAATATGAATTCGTAGCGGCTCATCTGCTTCAGAAACACCTGGTAAATATGTACGTAAACGTGTATAAGCGAATCCACGGAGTTCCTTCTGAAAAGGACGCCGGAGGAATAAGGAGTAGCTGCGGCTTTTCCGGTTGCTGCACTTCCGCCTGCCATAAATACCCTGTTCCAATGGGCTGCATCGATTGATAGCGATACCTCGCGCGGTCGAACGATATGCAAAATAGAACACGTCGGGGAGCAGCGAATAAATCGTCCGATTATTTGATCGGCGAATGCGCCGGTCTGGATTCATTGTCGTTTAATTGGACCCGATGGGTTCCAGAATTTTCCAGAATCCTCCCTCCTCCACCCTCTTCCTACGCTGTTTCGAAAATGGTTTTGCAAATATTAACGAACGCGTCATTGCCGTACCCGATGAATTGTTTCATGTCGCTCAAATAGTCCCTCGTAGAATGCAAACACAATGTTTTTCCCAGTTTTTCTGACTGTGTAAGCTGCACCGAAACTCTCTCGAAATTGTGTCTATAGAAATTGCGAGCGGGTACGGTAATTGTTTGTCTCTGGAGATACGAAAGCAGAAGGATTAAAGGCTGGCTGGAAACTTCTTCTCTCACTTCTTCTCGAGGACAAAACCGCCGATCGCAGTCGCGCTGAGGCGAAGCGCAGCGTGAGTCAAATTGTCGAACTCCATAAGAAAATCATAGGAAGAATAAAATGAGCCGAGGCGAGGCGTAGTGAGAGCAGAGATGGGCAAAAAATTATTTGAAATAAAAATTTGTATACGAAAATTTGTATTTCAAATAATTGTTTGCCCATCTCTGAGTGAGAGCCAGCTTTAAAGGGGGAATCCACTGTGAAATTATTTTCCCCCGATTTTTCTTCTCATGCACTTTCATAATGCTTGGGATCTCAAAAATATACCTGCGTAGTTTCAAAGTGGATCTCGAAAAATTCTGGGAGCTACGGAAGGTTTTGTAGATGGTAATAAAGATTTTTCGTAGAAAGTTACATTTCTTTATAAAAGAATGCCTTGAAAGTTGCCTTTATTTTCGACCGCCACAGTGGCTTCCACCCTTAAGTCGAATACGCGCTCCCGGAAAATAATTATAGAGTTTGGCTGAAAGGGCAACACGTGGACCCTGATCTTGATAACTAAACAGTCACCACGTCCACAATCCCTAGGACACGGAGCGATATACTCGGCGACCTATTCGCGCTCTCGACGTTTCAACCCTCTGGCAATTGCTCGTTTGTGCGACGATAAACGGAACGATTTGTCGCCTGGAAATTCCTTTCAACCATCTCCCGTTGTTCGGGGGGGCGCGCATTTTTCGACGAGTGTCGACGAGCTTTTCAAATTATCGATTTGGCAACGGTTCCGGTGAACAGACAGTGGAACGACGTTGACCCATTTTCGAAGGCTAGGAAAGCCTCCCTTGTTAAGAGACTAACGCACGGGAGCATGTGTACAGAAGCTTCGAAATCCTCTTAGCTCCAAAACTCGCGAGTAATTTCATTGCGGAACGGATAAATAAACGAACATTCCGATGAACATGTCAATGGACCAGCTATCCGTGACTTTTCGTCCTAGAAAGGCACCTAAGTAATTCCCTTATTCACCATCGAGGGCAAACCGTGCCTCCTCGCATTTGCATGAAATTATTGCGTAAAAAGGAATAAAGTAGCGCTATTAATACAAACTTTGAGCAGGAAAAATTGCGTCTATTCATCACCGAGGAAATGTTAACAAATTGCTTGCCGTTGATCGGTCTCTCGTACATTGAACCCGTCACGCTTAATTTCGGTGCACTCCGAAATGATCGATGAAAACGAGGTTTATAGGAACGTTTACGTTCTAAACAATGCATGTTGAATATGCATGCGCGATTCTCAATTTCCCGGGGTAATATATTGCGCCGCAATTTTCTAGCGTTCCCGCTCATTTTGCATTAGGTATCGCTTGATTGATGATACTTTTAAACGAATTACCGGACTCACCTACAGGCTTGCATTTGAAAACTTTAGTTCATTCAATATTACCCCACCTGAGAGGCTACCGGGTGGAATATCTTTTGTCCAGCAGCTAACACGATATATATTGTCCTCGTACTGCTCCTCTGAAATAGGTTTCCTCGTAGCTCGCGTATCTTACTCGAAGTGGCGAAGGAATGTTGCGGGCCACGACGTTGATGATTCGAATTTCGTCGATATCAGGTGAGAAAAGAGGGACGAGCGCGCGGAACCACCGGAAAAGCTGGTAGGATAGTTTACAGAGGGTGGACGGTAGGGGTAGACGACGCCGAGAAGGGGGAAAATCCGCGAAACTAGAATAGAAATAAACCACCACCGGTCATATCCCATTTGATATTCAACCTCCGGAGTATCTGTCGTGCTGCACTTCCGTGTCTCCTATTCTTCTCGTTACAATGGAACTGCTGAACGTTACTCGTTGATTTAAATTTTCCGGTACATGGGCGTGCATAGCCGTGGCTGGATATCGCGCTCGCCCTCGTCCCAGCCCGGCCCACACCCTGCCCCCCCGCGACTTTTCGTTCGACACAAAGCACCGCGTCACTTTTGCAGGCCCGAAGTGAAAACGAGAAAAATGAACGGCGAAAATTGCGACCGCGAGAGGTACGTGCTTCCTGAAACCGAGCCCCTTCCGTTTCAACGAAGTAATGATGGAATCAAATTTCGATATTTTTCGAGCCACCAGGCCTTTACCCTTGCCCATTCGTTCTGCCGTACCCCCCCTTTTTTTTATCTATCACACAGCTCTTTGGCGTTCCGATGGTCAATTTTTTTGGTCAGGGGACAAACGGCAGACAGGTTACGATTGATCTTTTTTAAACGATACCTCGACACTTTGCAGTGGTGGAATAGGTGTGGTATTTATTTAAACTTTAAACGACCGGGGGAACTAGATTTTCTGCGGGCTCGCATTATTCACCGTTAAACGTACGAAAATCTTGCCGACGTTTAAAGCACCGGGGATGTAATTGAAGAAACGGAACTTTGTTATGTCGCCTGCATGCCGCGGAACACGCACCGCCACCGCATCGCGCTAGAAGCCCGAAGGGACAGCACCGAAATGCGCGGGGAAAAAAGGTAATGCATTCGTGACATAGTAAAACTGGATTCCCGCTTCATTTCCATACAGAATTAACGTCGGGCATGCTTAAAAATTCGGATTTACCCGCGGCCCGTTATTTTCCCTGGAATTTACGTTTCAGGAACGAGGACATGTGGTCTATGAAAATGCCGAGTATCCTTTAATTATCTGTCTGCCGACGGGGGCGGAAGGAAGGCAGGCTTTTTAGCTCGTAAAGCTGGGCAGAGGATATCGGAATCATATTTCCCGCTGACTTTTAACACGCACGCACTTGCACCTATCGAGTGAGAATGTATTGGGAGAAATATTATACCGTTGATCGATCGAAGAATAGAGAAGGTGACTCATTGTCAGATAACACAATAGAATTCGACGGAATAACATTTCCCTAATAAACTGATAGATAAAAAGTAGGAACTCCGGACGGATTTGAAATCTATTCACTTCAATGCTGCCCCCTCTTGGTTCCCACTTTCATCGGTGTTCCCGTAATCGGAACGCGGGACTTGCTAATTACAAGAAGTTAAGCTCCGTTCGACAATTGGCTTGGCGTAAAATCCCGATTAATCTCCGCAAGGGGCACGAACGTCGGCTTCATTTCCAGAAATCCGTGTCCCGTCGTCGACAGAGCAGCCCTCTCAGCTCTTAGACGTCGAAGAATCGCGCTGACGTCACTCGAATATATCATAGCTCGAAGAACTAGGCGGGCCGACACGGCGCGGCGGCGTATATTGCCAGAGCAGACACGAGAATAGCTGCAGCCGCTGTCACGGAAGCGGAGGCAGAGTCAAGAATTTAGTTTGGTGAAACGGAAGACCTGGCCGTAATGAGTTTCCTATTAGATTTGGTTGCCGAGTTGCCAGGCAACCCAGCTCAACTTTCAATCCCTTCGACTTTGGCCCCACTTCGCGGCCAAACACGCCGTTTTCTTCTCCCATCTTCCTATCACTGCTTACCGATCCTCCTGTTTATCATTTGTATATATCAGGATGAAACCCTCGAAGAAGTTCCCGTGAATTCGAAGGACTCTGGTAGAATTAGAGGGTCCGCCTGGCCAATGCTTTTTTGCCTCCGAGAGAAAGTTAGGGAAATGAAGAGCAAACTCGAAACGAGTTGCGATCTACTACCTACTAGTTTCACCTGACTGGCAAGATAGACAATCGTCCCGCTAATGACTATGCTCGTCTCATCAGGGATAGTTGTAGCTGCGTTCACACCAATTCGACAAAGTTCTCCACGCACGTAATTAAGGCGGCGTTCGAAGCGTTAACGATCGGTTTCTGTATCGTTCCCGGCTAGACAGTTGAATTTACCAGAAACTGGGTGACAAACTAACTCCCTCCCACTTGCCGAGGAATCGGAATTAATTCATCGTCCCCCGCACCTATTCACCTTTAGACATTGTTCTCCGCGAAAGGGCGAAATGAGATTCCCTTCGTTTCCTACCCCCGACCATTTATCCGCAAAGTAATTGACAACGCGTTGTACCGCGGGCTTTCTTCCGCTACGTTCCGTCGAACGGTTATCGCCTAGACCCCGGCCTAATAAACGAGGGGAAGAAAACGGAATCTTCCGCGTAATCAATGGAGAGAAAACAGAAGAATAAAGTGACTCACCTAAAATGCCAAGTCTGTAATTTATAGTGACGACGACGACACCCCCGTAGCTCGCCAGCACGCTGCCGTCGTAGGGGTTGCCGCTGCTCCATTCGTAGCTTTCCCCATGCACGAACACGATTACAGGGTATCTCCTTCCGCCCCCGTCCCTCGAGCCAGCTGTAATCAATAAAATTATCTGGTGATCGATCGGCACCGCTGGCACTTGATAGTTCGCGTCGCGCATCCTTAAAGAGCCATTTTTCAAAGGCGTCGCGTCGCTCTATAAAGTTCTGACAGCGCAGTAAAGGATTATCAGTGGCTTCGCGTGCACAGTGGGGGTTGATAGACAAGGCTGCCGCACGCAAACGAAACAGTTCGCCCGTGTGCTAAGGATTCCTTAGGTGTACATGAAATTTCGGTTGACGCTGCAAGCGGTGTTGTAACAGCCACTCCCAACGAGCAGCCGATGAACTTTGCAAGCAGGTAACTTCCATCTTGACTCGAGAATCAAACGGAATTAATATTTCCACCAGCGGTCAAGCTTTTTCTCGCCAGCCACCCCATTCAACCCCCTTCGGTCTGACGACTCGATAAGTGTCGATTTATCGACAGTGTCTCTGATATCGATTTAGTTATCGTGGCTCGGTTGGAGCCTGAAAGGAGAGAGGCGGCATTGTGACAATGGTTATTAAGCCTCTTTTATTTGTCTCCTTTCTAGAGCATCCCTTTATGCGCCACTTCCGCGATTGGTCGTTAAGGGTGCTCGCGGTGGCTCTCGAGATCGAAACGCCTTTTAAGATTCCACTTTGAATTTGCTTTTATGCCACACTCGCTCGTAATTTAAGAAGTAGAATTATTTTTTAAATCGTTTTGCTATTAAGTGCCGAAGACTTTGATGGAATTGAATAGGGGGGGAAGAAAGCATCTTTACGGATTGGAGATCGCCGTTTGAAAGATGGGACGCTCTTTGTAATCTTCCAAAAGGTAGATGAATGTGCTCGCAGAACCAAGTTGGACGTCGCGGTCGTGTCGCGGTCGCTTTTGTTCCTCGAAAAAGAAACAGCGTTAACTAGGTCATTTCGACTTAATAGTCGGTCCCTGGGAAGCATTAAAGATCCGTCTATTGTGGTTCGCGAGTTCCCATTATAGCGGTCGTAATTAGCTAAATTGCGTATCGCATTATTGACCGACTTTGCATCGGCACCCTCAACAGTGCTGAAATCGATGTATTCTAGGTTTCGATATTGAAGTAGGTATCGTGGTGATCCGATTCTGTGTGCGACCCAATTGGTATTTAAACACACACGGTTTGCAGAGGCATCTAACGTTGAAAGTAAAAAGTTTCTCTTTCCATTTCTCATGGAGGGGGCATTATTACGAATTCTGTTCCAGGGCGAATTTTAAGAGCGGCGTTCAAACGTCCTGGCCAGCCGATTGAATCCTTCGAACATGACTCGTGGAACATTATCTGGCGACACGCGACGTATCGCGTTCGAGGTAATTAAAACGGGGATTCACGGATGCGAGAGCGGAGTACGTCAATCGGATTTAGTATGCTAATACGGGGCTGGGACACACGTGAGCATGATCGTTGTGGTAGGTAGTACCGTCGGCCATAATTCAACAAATCACGCGTTACCACCGCCGCTATGAGCAATACTGTTCATACGATGCTATTCGATCTTTGTCTGCTCGAATCACTGTTCGTTGGCCGTAATGTAATAGAAAGAAGCGAGAGAGAGAGAGAGAGAGAGAGAGAAGAAGGGAAAGCAGTTGGCTCTCCAAAGCCAACCGAGAGACCTTACTTATACGAAGAAGAAACAGAAAAAAGTTAAGTCGATTAAATATTTAATTTAAGCCATCTCTTGCACACTTTCCCTCGATATTAACCAATATACTTTTATAAAGAAGACATTCCTGCCGTAGATTCGGAACGTTGGTCGTTCTATCTTTATTCTTTTTCATATGCAGGGGATATTTAACAGTCCACTTAAGGGGTAATGCCACTGTGGAGCCCGGAAAAGCCGTTTGATTTTGAGAATATTTTTTATGCGAGTATAGTGAAAGGAATATAAAATCTGTTTGAAGGTCTTTATTGTACATAGCTAGAAGTATGATTACAATTTTTAAAAAAAAATTTTAATACAAAATGGTGGCGCCACAGCTCAACAGAAGAAGCTTCTTCTGAAAAAAAGAACAGTTTTTGGCTTAGAACACAAAACCAATTTTTTTTAGTTCTCTATAAAATTATCTCGGGAAGTACACGAGGAAATTAAAAAATACTGTTTTTTGTAATAATGGTGCGTGATTGAACAAAACGTTTCAAGAATTTCAAGGTTGTGGCAATTCCGTGTTTTGTTCAATCACGCACCATTCTTACAAATATCAGTATTTTTTAATTTCCTCGCGTACTTCCCGATATAATCTTATGTAGAACACAAAATTTTACGGTTTTTTGTTTTAGGTAAAAAATTGAAGGAGAAATCTTTCCGGCCGCGGAACACTGTTTTTCAGAAGAAGCTTTATTGTTGAGCAAAAACGCCGCCATTTTGTATTAAAAAAATTTTTAAAAAAATTGTGATCATACTTCAAGGTGTGTGCAATAAAGGCCTTTAAAAAGATTTTGTATTCCATTCACTATACTCGCATAAAAAAAGCTCAAAATCAGGCTGCTTTTCCGGGCTCTACAGTGGCATTATTTATCCCTTAACAGTCGACAAAAATAACATGTATCCTTCTTTTATGTTTTCTTCATTCCCGTTGTCTTATATCCTTTTGCCAGGGAACAGCTACTCGCAATTCGTCTACTTGAGAAAGGTGGAGAATAAAAAATGTAATTCGGGAAACTGCTATCCGCGTTTCTACTCTTCACTTCTGTTCTCGTTGGCGTCAGTTTAAAAACAGTTACATACATGTATGTACAGAACGAAAAGCTGAAAAAGGCGTTCGTTGTTATTTCAATTATTGAAGTATAAAATCCATAATAAAATACAGGCCTCTGCGAACACGTATTTTTCATATCCCTAATTGCCTATTTCTGAGTTAGTTTCCCTCAGTTTCCAGCTTCACTTTTCCCTGCCATTTTCTTGCGACGGCATATTTCCATCTGATTGCTTCTCCAGTTACTTATGCTCTACTTTCATCTTATCTCCGCGCTTCTGCTATCTTTGCTTGTAAAACGGCCCCCGCTGTACGCTTCTCTCTCATCGTGTTTCCACAAGCAACATTTCCCAGCGTATGGACCGTGAACCGCGTATATACTTTGGAAATATTTTGTAGAATGAACTGCGAGGCTTATCGGCGAATGCGCCCTTTCCCAATTTTGTCTCGCGTTTTATTGAACCCGAAGAGATGCCGCGCTTTTTGCGTCGCTTCTTTCGTGTTTCTACTGCACGCGAAGCTTATAGCGGAGGAAAACTTTCTCCCCAGAATGTAACGTCCTCCCTTTTTCGTTTACAAGGGAAAATGAAGTGACGTTCGTTCTATGTGAAGCCACAAGTATTTCACTAACCCCAATGGCCAGCCGAAAATGGAAATTCAAGGTGTATGTGCCATGGAAGGAGTTCAGTTATAATAAGAGAGCCTGATAATATGCAAAAATCCTTAACCGGAATTTCCGTGAGGGATTTTAGCATAGAAATATCGGAGAAAATACCGGCCACGATATCCTATCACTTTTCAACCCCTTAACCATTTCTTTCCCCGATGTACTCGGCCGAGTATACGGACGATAGAAACATTGTCTTCGTTCTGAATTATAACCGCTCGAGGATACTACGATCGCGATCCTCGATCAACGCCGTCATTTCTCTTGTCAACAAGATTCCCCGGCGCGGCGCAGAGAAGGAAGAAGCCGAGGCTAAAAAAAAAACATTATCGCGGGGCGCAAGCCTAGACGCCGCGTCGAGACGATCGCCCGCGCCGGGGGAAGGAATTTAATCGCCGAGCAAATTTACCCGATCGAAATTTTCGGCTGTCAGCCTCCGGCAGGTAACGATCGAGGATGATAAATTCGGCGGATCGGGGCGTTAAGGCGCGGACATTCGATTTTATCGGGCGTGCACGATACATTATTTCAGCCGGTGAATAAATTTGCCGTTGCACTGTCAATATTTGATACGATGTGCAAACAGTTTCGTGTGCCGGGAACGCCTCTAACGGACTTTACATATTCATAAAGCCGCGCCGCTCCGCAGTTTGATCGCAGATGGTAAACGAGGAGAACGAACCGTACATCCTCGCCGCTTCCGGCGAATCACTTTATTTTCAGGACGTGCCCCCGCCAGCGAACGATAGGTATTCCATTGCACAGCGACTCGACCGTCTCAGACAGTCGTCGATGTCTTTTTTTTCTTTCCACTGGGGATGATTCCTACCGCCGATGTTTTCGTAACGCATCGAACGGTGCAGCTGTCATTGAAGAATTACGCAGAATCAGCCGGTTTGGCAGTCTTGTGCGCGCCGCGAGTCTCGTGGCTGGCAGAGGGAGAGTGGTTTACCGTATTCATTGGAGGTGTTCGAAAACAAAAGCCGCCGTCTCTGGAAAGCGGCTTCTGCGGGAAGTAAAAGGAACGCTTTCCTTCGGCTGGCTTCCAAGTTTTACGAACTTCTTTTCGGATCGTGTTTCCAGATAAAACAGAGGATGTATCTCCAAGAAGATTTTCTTAAAAGGGTGGGGCTGAAAGTGAGACAGGCAGAAGATACGGGATACACGAGCCACCCTTTACGTTTCCAAGGGCACATGTGGATAATTTCTAAGCGCAACGTTTCTATCAGCTCTTGCCGTTGGAATTCCCAGCAGGATTTTTGGTCGAAGCCTCCTGCTCCATGATCCGAATGATGAAAAAGTAAAAATCCCCCGTTTCTTTTCTCATCTCTCATGCGAATGCATGCGGGCGTGCGAGGAAGAGCCATCACTGCAGACGGGGTTATTCTTTACGATGGAACGAAAGCACCTAACGTGACAACGGTTCGTGGGTTTACGCCGTTTTAAAGCTCGTCTCGTCGGGCTACCCCCTCCTTCGGGGAAGTTGGACTAGATAAGGGAAACCCTCTACAACGGCGTACGTGCGGGGGCGTCGACGAAACTTTTATAACATCCGAATTGAATTTCATAAATCCTGAAATCGTTGTCTCGCAGACACCGCTTCCTCTTCGCGTAATCATCCCGCGATTCGCATCCACCCGGTCGAATGGAAAACTCGCCTCGTTACCTTACCAATAAGGGTACAGTGCTCCACTTGTTTATCGTTATAACGTTGGAACGATGAAACTTTGGCGAGGCGAAGCTAAGCAACGGTATCAGGATTATTCCCTGACTCTCCGCCACGCTCAGACCGTGCGCGTCGCAGTTCTAGGTGGCAGTAACAATTCCGAACGGACTATAGAATATTCCACTTCGTCACCGGGCGCCAAACTATCTGGCCCCAGCGCTGTTTCATCCCCCGAACAATCGGGGGCTTCGTGCGCAGCCTGGGAGCCGCGTTTTCATCGACGCGTCCTTTCCGCCGAACAGGCTCAGCTCGGACAATGTAGCGGCGGGAATATTACGAGATATAAACTGGACTAACACGATGTAATTCTGCTTAGCATGCTAACTGCGTGTTCAGTTGTAAGTCCGAGCGGAGGGTTGCCGTGGCCACCCTTATCCCGGAAACAATCTGAAACTGCTGTACGTATTCCACCACTTCCAACTACCTTCTAACGTCCCTGTGGCCTGTTCCCTCCTCTCTTCGTGTCTACTCACGTTCATACCCTCGAATGGAGCCAGGGGGTGGGTAGATTCGCGGGTTGTTTGCGTCGGAGGGATGGAACGCAAAGAGAGCCTGTCCAAGTTCACTGTGGCATCATTTTTTCTGATCCTTTCCCTCGTACGCCTGATCGTTTGTTATTCAACTTTCTCGTATTCACCGAGAGCAGGTTTAACGGGGAAGCTGGCGCAAAGCTCAGCGCAGTGGGCGCTAATTAGTGCATGTACCTTTGCTAGCCGTTGATTTCAGAATTAAAATGACAAGGAAAGGAGGAAATTTTAAAATATTAGAAAATGTTTGAAAATTTTGTTATGTTAAAGTTGACTTCTAATATCTTTCTTTTCTTTTACCAGGTTTGACGTATTTATGAGACCTAAAGGATGTAAATTTATTTGATATATTTATATACTTGGTAATAGCTAGTAATAATATGAATAATTATAGATACATGCATTTATTATAGAAATAGAAATTAAGAAGTATAGTGAGGTAATTTAAATACACCTAAAAGGTGGTGTCGTCTTCCTATCTATTTGACTCTACTACGCTCACATGTCGGAAGATCGACATTATTTCTCCACCCCATAACTCGCAATCTAACGGTGGCAAAAAATAGATCTTTTCAATTTTCTCAATCGGAAGGGAAAAACCATTGGTTGCGACGTGACACCGATAGAATCATCGACTAGACAAGCCCGGGGGAGGATCCGGCCGATTGTTTTTCCGGTATCCTCCAGGATGGTTTCCGCGAAACGACCTACATCAACCCCGATCGTTTGGCACAACGAAATATAGGATCGTTTCTAACTCCACGCACCCGATCCACCCTCGCCGCTCCAGCAGAAACAAGAAGTCCTTCGCGAATTAGTGAATTAGTACATGGACCGGAGAATATTTCCAGGGGGTTGTGAAGCTACGGCGAATACTCTGCAAACATTGAGAAGGGGGTGGCTTTTACCCTTTGATATTCTTTCTCCACTGGTAGGTCGGACATTGTAAAAAACGGGGAAAGTCATGGGGATTAGAGAGCGCGGATTAGCAGAATCTACGAGCGAACGTGCGCTGGTAGCTTCCGGAATGAAATTGGCACAATTTTTTCGGCAGAGAAATGAAACGCAGATGAATGTGCGGGGAGCGGGGCGGATGAAAAATGGTTGGGCAACGAAACGCGTTCAGGAACGATCGTTTCAGGGGAATTTGAACGCTTTTATAGAATTTGGTCTCTGCAACGGAAAAAGGAAAACGACAATTTTATGCGCTTTCACACCACATGATGTTTGTTAAATTGAGTTTGTCGTTTCGCGCTCGGCAATGTGTATACAAATATTTTTCTGCAGAGATAACCTTTTGCGCATTGAGCCTCGATTGCCCTCATTTTCTCCGGCTTGGCAGAGACGAAACGAGTTAACAGCTGACGAACCATCGGGCTCAAGCGGAGAGATGGGATGGAAAGAATGCTGGGGGGGGGGGGGGCAGAATTTTGTTTATACGAGAGAAGGTGCATAGGGACGGGAGGTGTGGCGGCGAAAATAGAAACTAGGCGTCGCCAGCACGCTGTACATGACGCGGCAGGTCCCTTTCCGGTGCAAGCGCTTCCGGAGAAATAAGGAGGGAACAAAAGAGCGAGCAAAAGGCCCCGGAGGAAATGTCAACTTTTTTATTAAATATCTCGTGCACCAGCGCCCAAGAAAACTGGATGGTGAAGCAAAACGAATTGGATCCGCTCCACCTCGCCTCCACCTCAGCTTCAGTCAATCGAGTTTCTCGTTGACGCCCCCATACCCGCCAGACGGCTCCGTCAACGTCGCGACGGCTGCCCTTCGATTTAACGACACGTCCCACCAAGTAAATGCTTGTCGAACGAAAAAATACTCGCTTGTTAAGAACGGTGTCGCGTGTCGCTAGAGTTTCACAGAGAACAACGGAGGAGGCATTAACGATCGATCAAAGTGAATTTCAGGGGAATAAAAATTGAACTCAACCCAAACCGTACGTTGCGTTGCGTCGCGTCGCCAACTCGTGATTCTCCAGTTCCAACTATTTTCGCGGACCTGATGCTCGAAGAATTCCCGGGGCAAAGGGTCTCGAGGATCTCGTTTATACTCGAGCACCCTTCACTCATTAATTAACTCTCGCGTTACAAGATCCTTTTTCCTCCCCCCCCCCCCCCCCCCCTCCAGCCTCCCCTCGGCCTCCACGTTGCGGGGGCAGTTGAGGGGATTCCTTTTTACCGCGGCGACTTCACGCGACTTTGCCGCTTTATTCGCGAGGCCGAAGGCCGTTGAGGAGCACAGTTAACGGTAAGTTTAACCGGATAATGACCCGCGAAGCGGGTCATTACAAACAAGCTCGGCTGCAGCTGTAATGCAGTACTTTATGCTGCAGCCTTGCAGTGACACGGCCCAGGATTATAGCGTGCAGATAAGGACGATGACTGCGCGGCTATCGGTCGTGTGGATCACCGTGCGTGTACGGCAGACGAGAGGCGTGTTCGACGAGATAAGGCTAGTTATTGTTGCGAACATCGTTGGACCGGTAAAAATTACAGCGGGGCCATGAACGACGCGACCGGTCGTGAATTTGTCGGTTCCAGCCGGAAAGAGGAAAAGGGAAACAGAATTTTCAGTCACGCGGCCACGGTAGGGTGTAGAAAATTTTCGGCGATGGCACGCCTGAAGGTGAAAAAAGAAGAATCTTTGATTTATTTCATTGAAATTCATCGGGGCCGACAAAAGGCCAGCGGGAATAAAAGAATCGATCGAGTCTGAAATTTGGATGACGGCCAATTTACGAACTATCTCCTGTCACTTGGGATAGTTTTTTAGGTTCTGGGTCGCGGCGATACCTGTCCCAAATTGATCCGCGCGCCCGCGGAACCGATCCGTCTTTCTTCTTACTTTATTTGGAGGCGATTGTCGACGGCAACGGCATCCCATTGCGTTAGGAAAATGGAAGACGGTCGGTGGGGAATAGAAGGGAAGCAGGAGGGCGACGAGTTTTCTGGGGTGCGCATTTTCACGGCAATCGCGGTAATTTCCCCGAGGATGGCGCCGTGCCTTTGGCGTCCACCGCCAACCGGAGACGGCCAGGCTTATGCTAATTAAACGTAGAGACTGCGGTGAAAGGGATAAACGGGGAAAAATGAAATACTTGGTCCTATTGTGTGGCAGAATGAAGCCAAACGTGGCGCCAGCCGCCGTCTAAAGTCTAAAGCGTCGCTTTCGTGGCTAATGGCTGTCGCGAGATTGTCCTTTCGATTTTACAACGACAATGAGAGTAGCAAAACGTATTTATTTCTGCTAGATTCCCCCCATACAGATCTGCCGCACCGTAAATACTGCGTTATTCATAGCAGCCTTTTAATCTTTAAAACTTAGCTCGCACTCTTTTACGCAAATGTAGGCATTCTTCGCTCTAAGGAAGAGACTCGCTCCAAATAAAGGAGTCTCTGAATTTAAATAAAGAATGACTACTCCGGTGGTCGCTATTCTCGCTCGCAGTTCTTTCCTCTCCTATCCCGCTAAAAGTATTTCCCCACGGGCGGAAAATTAATCTCCATTTGAAAAGCAACGTTTCCGAACCTGCAATTACCTTAACACATAGTAGGTACCTACGCTCGATTTCCAAGGTTCCGCGAATACGCTCCATGAACTCTGGTGTTTTTCCGACCTTTTAAGCCGATGGGGCTCTGCAAGATTTCCGTGTAGGGCCATGTAATAAGAAAGTGACATTCGAACGATGAGAATTGACGTCTGATACAGAACAGACGCGTTGTTCTCCGGTTGGACCGGGCTGGTCGGTACAAGGCAGCATGCCTGCCGTGTAATTTCAGCCGGTACGGAGTCACGGTTCCCTGTTTAATTCCCAAACTCCTTTCGCGGCCCGGCGGAATTAAAATACACGTGCAAGTGGAAACGAAAACGGAAAAGGTAACTCGTGCAATTGGTAGCGCGTTCACGAGCGCGCTAGAAGAAAATTTAATTTCATTACGAGAGCCCTTCCAGACTTTTTCCGGCCCACTGAAATATCGGCTGGAGCTGGGGGGGAAACGTTGGCCCTTAATCTCTGGCTTTTTACATCAACTTAGTTTTACAAAAGTTATCGCCAGACTAACGCTGGCCTTATATCACGAAACTTGCTTACTTAACTAATTGCTCCGACTGTTCCCAGCAGTTTGGGGGCAAGTTTACTTTAGAATAACGCGTAGATGTATACGAGAATCGATTGATATAGATATGAAAGCCCAAGACGATCTCCACGCATTCTCCAATTTAATTATCGCTATCGGTCCTTGGTGCTTCTCTAAAACTCCTCAAACGAATCCAGCCCTTCCACTGTTCAAGCTCCTCCGCCGGTTGAATTGCCCAGCCGGGGCCACTCGAGTAATTACTTAACAAAATAAATTCAACCGGCAGAGTCCTTTCGGTGGCGCAATTCGGCGTAAATCATAGGGGGCCGTCCGCGGGGCTGCGCGGCGCTGGCCGGGTTGCCCGTGAACGATGCGCGATAAATTATTTAATTTAACACTACGAAGGATAAGGTACTTGGGGCCAAGAGGAGCTCGAGGCTGAAGTATGCACGGGCCAGGTCCGACGGCGAGGGGGGGGGGGGGGGGAAGAGGGAAAGGGGAGGAGAGGGAGAGAGAGAAAGAGATAGCCTTAACAGGGTCGGACGTGTGGCACCTCCCTTGGCGTGTACCGTATTAAATTTATGCCACTCGTATAGCTTTCCAGGCTGCGGGGGCGCGAGAGGGTGGCCGTGTATGCGCGCGTGTAAATGAGAGAGACGGCCAGAGAGGGACCAGGGGCGGGGGCCCTCTTCGACCCCTGCCAGAGACGTGTACCTTAATTCGTTCAATTTCGTGGCTCCTGCAAGAGTAATCGCGCCAGATTGGATAGCATTACTGGATCATAAAGCCTCTAAGGCGGCACAATTATGATAAGAAAGTAGGCCAGCGTTGCTGATGGCAGCGACGCACGAAGAGACCTTCGAGACACGAGTCGGGGATCAGTGGACGTTCGATTCCGGCGGTGGATTAATCTTTGAATTAATCTTTATCTTCCGATGGAAGCTAATGATGGCATGTTTCCTATGTACTTCCTCTACCTTTCACTTCCAAACTTGAACTGATCACGCGTTTCTTTACTTCCTGATACGCCAGCGTCAGATTAATCTGCTCACAGCACCCGTTCGCAAAAAAGCTTACCCAGCATCCTCGCTTTATTGTTTACATTCCCGTCTCCCTCAGCAGCGCTCTCATTTCTCGTTTTCAAACCTCGCCCCGTGCCTCGCCTCCTCCCACGGTTTTCCCTTGGGAAAAGGCGCATGGTCCAAGTGCAGCGCAGCTACGCGACAAATGGAGATTATTCGGGGCTGCGAACAAGGACGCGACGATTCCTTACCATTTTCCGAGTCGTTGCCGTCTTTCCGCCGGGATAATCTTTCGCTCGATCTCCAGGATTACCGTTAACGCCGCGACGTTTTCGCAGTTCAAAGCGTCGGCGAAATACTTGCTGGGAACGTGCCGGATAAAAGGAGAAATTCCACCCTCCCGATTAGAATCTAATTGTAAGCGTGAGCGCGGTTTCCTTTCTAATTGAATTTATAATAGATCTACTCTCCTTTCTACTTAACGAACAGACCCACAGGATTTCGCCGATGTTTGACGGCTTGGGATTAAATATCGATCAGAAGGGTGCGGTAGGTAGACGAGAGGGTCAGCCACCGACAATTCAATCCCCTTCTAAGAAGAATGTCAATTCTCGTTTAGCAAGTGCAAGTGGAAACTAGGAAAGGAAACCGAATGGTCCTTCCACCGCTGCCAAACGCGTCGTTTATGCAGCTCGTAAAAACGCCACCGAGCAATGTAATTCTCCTTTTTTTTTGTCGCAAGCTTTCAGCTTCTTCTGTCCGCCATTAAATTTCGGCGGTTGCGCCGTCTTTTTTTCCCCTCCTCGCGGTGCCATCTCCGCGGCATCATGGTAAATCAAATTATGTCCCCGGAGCAGCCAGTAGTTTCACCGCGGAGAAACGAGAGCCGAGGAGAATCGCGCTTGGTCAGACGTTGGCAGCTTAGAGCCGGTACTCGTGCAACCTTTAGGACGCTTTTTATCGAGTGGTCGCGAGGGAAATTGGAAATTCCTATTAAGATGTGCCATGCGCGGGATTCTGCATCTCAGTCAGCAATCAGGGAATCCGAGGCGGCCCTGTCTTCGCCGGGTTAGGAAAGTTGATGGGAAAGATCGAACGGCAGTAGGCAATAAAGTGTAAACGCGCGGGGAGATATGATGGTGTTAGGGGCCTTAAACAAAATTAGTAGTCGGCCAGCTCCCCGGGGTGTGGCACGTTCGCTCCGAGCTAAGGGAAAATTCGGGGACGCGCGGAGAGATCAATTTCGCCGTAGTTTCAAAGTGAAGCCTATTAAATTCCGGGTTGCGTCTCTCGAGAGGCTCAAAGGAGTAGGGGTTGGGGCTGGCGCTAAGCCCCTTCCCGCTCTCTAGTAAACGCGCGTATAAGCACAGGATTGGAGCGACGCTTGTAACGGGCCGGGAGGAAATTTGTAATCGGACAACACTTCGATATACTTGACGCCACCGTCGCATCAACGGCGCCGCTCGCAATTCGCTCTCGCGGATTCGGGGTCGTTGCCGTTGCTTAGATATTCGAAGGGCTGGATCCCATGGGAACCAGAAAGCAACCTGCGAGCTTTGGACTTCGCCTGCTACGTCCGTGCTTCATCTACTCCTGCTATGTATTCAAACGCGCAGCTGCGTGTCTGATCGTGAGTAAAGAAGAGACTGATTCAACCTGCTCCAGCCGACCTCCCTGCGATTCACGCGATTCGATACCCATAGAATTCTTGCGGTGGAAATAGTGTCGCGCAGTGTCGCCGCAAGTGGCGTTCGAAAAATAAAGAAACTCGGCCCTTGTAAATGCAAAACACGGAACTAATAAAAAGAGGGCTCCGGAGAGGGAGATCGCAAGAGAGAGGCGGGGGATCGTTAAAAATAACGAGTTCGTTAGAGATAGCCGTTCGGAAAGCTTATCCGGACAGCCGCGGCCGTCAAATCGAGTTTTGACTCGCGGCGCGGGATTTAGTGATTTAAATTGAGTTATAACGTCGACAGAGTTTTATTAAAAAAAAAATAGATGAACGAATTCCTGTGCTACGCTGAATGAACCTATCGAACGAAACTGGAGAGTCGTCGGGCTTTTCGAGATATTTTTCTGATTTCTCTGGTTTTTCTGCCTCGCTACTTCAATTGTCTCTGGACATTTACACGAGAGCTTTGGAGGGACGGGTGGAAACGCAACACGAAACGGTGCCGCGCTTTCATTGTTTCTCGACTACCGAAGTTCGGAACAGAGGTATTACGAAAACGAGTGCGGAAAGATCAAAATGTTTCGAGGTTGGCAAATAGCGGCACGCGTTATTCATCTTGCTGGTATAAATTCCAGCGGGAACTTTCGGTCCAACTCAACCGGAATACTTGTGTAGGAATAGCTTGCTACTTCAAATAGCTCTGGCACTTGTAGAGCATCGTGTATTTGCGTAGCTGATAGCGATTTCACTTGACCCCTTTATTACAACCCTGTGCTTCGGCACCATTTTTTCGCGAGATTTTTTTTGGTACTAATTGTAAGCGGGATTGAAACAGCACGAGTATAACGAGTATAACGAAACGAAAGCTTGTAGAGTCGCACGAAGTACCACGTATAAAAATGTTTGAAAAAATGGTTGCATTTCACTTGCGGAGGTCCGTGCAGAGGAAAGCCGAGGGATCGAAGATGTTTATCAAGTTTTCGTTCCGCGACTTCTCGACTGTCGCCCGGGATTTGAAGTCGTCGTCGGTTTCAAGCAATGAGAAATGGTGCCGTGGGGTAAGAAGGCCGCCCAACGGGTGAAAAAAAAGGGGGGGGGGCGGAAAGAGAACGAGGCGAGACAAGCGTCGCTGGAAACGTCATACCGGAGAAACGCGACGACTGTGAAGCGACAAGGACTGCAGGCAAGTGGAAATTCAAGGAGGCAAGGAACCGGAAAAATGCGGACCTGGTCCGGTCGATCGGCACGCTCTTAAGAAGATTACGGTTCTCCCTTCCCATCTTCTGGTTGCGAGGGGTGAGACACGACCCGAAGATGGCCTGGGCGCGGGTGGATCCTTGAGAGACACGCCGACTTACGAAACTTACGCTCGAATACGATCTCGATTTCATGCGACCGATCTTCTGCGAACTCTCGAATCGTTAAGGGGATTGTTTTGAGGTGCAGTGATCCGCGGCAGCGGGGCTGTCCGCTGTCCAAGGATTGCATCCAGCCCACTTCCAAAAAACCGTACGTCCTCGGGCCCCACGAATTACGTAACCCTTTCACCCGTGAATAACGATCGACGAAAACGCGAGGGTGGGCAAAGGCTTTCAGTTGAAAATCGAGTGACAAGCAGACCATGAACGTTAAGGTGACCGACGGACAGGAAAGAAACTTTCGGTCAATCAACCCTGCCCTCTTTCTTTATGATGCCGATTACACTTTCGAGGGTGACTCGGCTAGACTAAAGTAGAAAGGAAGCCAAGGACGGCGAAAAAGTGAGGGAAAAAAGTAAAGGAGACCGAAGAAACCAGTGCTGATTGCGTTCCCCTTAATGTCGGTCGACTCTGTTCGATAATTCGCTTTCCTTGTATGAGGTGTTGCTGGTCATTGCGCGCAATCCGAGCTGCATTTCGCTCTTCAAAATTCTCTACGGATAACCGGCCGAAGCGAGCTCATTACCTAATGCTCGCGTAATCCCCATTCGGTTCATAATTTCGCGCAAATAACGCGACATCTTAGGTAGAATATCCATTAACTTTTTGCAGAAATCGGAATAGAAAAGGCTACTGACTTTCCAAGTGGTATATTCTTACTGTGGCCAGACAATAAGTAGATGGCCCAGTTAATGGTCAGCCAAGTGGCACGATTCTGGCAAACATCAGACAAATACTCGTTCAGGTGAGACTATTATCGAGTTTTTAATGTCAGTTACATAATCAAATGGTGCTCTTGTTATTGAATACCGTTACGAAAATCGTTCTTTTAAGTTTATGTCAATAAATAATTGTTTGAAATAATTACTAACATAAAAATTGATAATTCAAAAATATCTGTGTTGTCTGTGAAAGCAGTTAATATTGTTACTTTTCGAGAAAATAAATGTGTAAGGTAGCCCACTTGAAGGAAGCCCCTGTTGAACGCCATTTCTAACTGTTCGAAGTAAGAGATCACCATCGACGCCACAGTCGATTTCTTAGCTGGATGTTGCGGTATTAAAGGTTATTTTCATACATTCTGTTTACAATAGTTTACTTTACAATGTAGCGCAAGAATTTTAGTATTATATGTCTCATTATGCTTTAAAAGTCAGTGACCATTATTTACTTCCAATTTTTTCTTGTGGAACTAATTTTTGATCACCTGAATAAAAAATAGGTTAGGACATTATGAAATTATAGAAAAATTAAATTTAGATGGTATAATACTATAAAATAAGTTTATTTGGTACTTTCATTTTAATTAGTATTAGTATCTGATCAAATATTAGTTCCGTACCTGATAAGAAATTAGTTCCCATGTAATTTCAAATGATCATAAACTAGTTCCACACCTGATCAAAAAATTAGTTCCCATGTATTTTAGATGATCAAAAAGT
This sequence comes from Andrena bucephala, assembly GCA_947577245.1. NCBI lineage: Eukaryota > Metazoa > Arthropoda > Insecta > Hymenoptera > Andrenidae > Andrena > Andrena bucephala. Next base: position 32,976,164 of record OX387717.1, on the reverse strand, counting down.
AGTTCCTGACACCGATAAAATATTAGTTCCCATGTATTTTAGTTGATCAAAAACTAGTTCCTAGTCACCTTATTATTCCGTACCATATAAATAATTAAATTATACTTATTTTCAACTGTTTACCATTTTTCCTTAAAGTTTAAACATTAATTCATCTTTTAGTATGAAAAGAGTTTATGATTTAAAGTTTTATTAGGTTAAAAGTAAATATTAAACCGGGAAGCCCTCTAAACTGATCAGAAACTAGTTCCTTAACGGTATATGTCGTAAAAGTAGCCCTTTTAATTTTACTCTGTTGTTTGATTATTGCCTGGATTATAACGATAAATGAAAATAATTGAGGCGTGGCAAATCATGTATCGCAATGACGTAGGTATGTATGTAGGTCCTGACGCTTAAACTTTTCTATTAGAAGTGGAGAACGAAGTGTAACATGCGATCGATTCAGCTTGGAATAGTATTTCGTGGAGAAAACGCATGGCGGTGCTTGAGGCAACGATTGTTCAAGAAATCTGTATCGTTCAATTGCACACGTTGCAATGAAATGGTATTTGGCGTGCTACTACCTACGAGTTGTGTTAAATTGATACTTGTAACCGGTGCAGAGTGGTAATCCGAATGCTGTCTTATTTCACGATTGTTTCGATGAAATACGATTCCCGTTCTACTTGACATGTGGAGCTTTGTTTTATCGCTTCTTTTTTCTCAGAATTCCAGCAAGCATGGATCGCGAAGAATTGATGGACAAAATGGAGCAGCTTTTAATACGCTTACGCTGACGTAGAATTCAAGCCTTTGGACGGTTGGCATGGTATTCGGTCCGCTGTTTCAACCCTCGTCCATGTCATTTGGTAATACAACGGACGGGGGGCAAAACAGCCGGCGCGAAGTTAACGGCGAGTTAGTCGGTGGCCAGAGTCGTTCGGAACACCGGTTTGATATGACCATCCTCAGCCTCTGCTCGAACTGCTAGCTAATATGTCAAGCCGTTTACCCTCCATGCACGTTTGTAACTCCGCGCACGTATGTTCGAATCCACCTCTTCTCCGAGCGCCCTTCGACCACTTCCAGCCTTCTGCACACCGCACCCCTACGACACCCATTTTCTGACCCGTCTCTGACCTCCTTCATTTGCAATTCACGCGCATACTAATTTCCTACCTCCTTTTACATTATTCTATTTCACGGGGCTGATCTCTTTCGTGCTTCCTTGTCCCGCCATAATTCTTCCTGCTACTTTACCTCCGTATCTGTTTATAATTCACCCGCTGGCCATTTTACGAACTGCTTCGTTGCTTTTTAACATACTACGTCTTTCTCATTCGTAGTTTTCATTTACAGATACACCTACCTGCCTTGTCTGTTTACTTTGTCATTTAGATGCAGGTAACTACTCTTCTTCTCTTCCTATCTCCATCTCTGCATTGTTCTCTTCCCGACAGCTTCTCTAAATCGTTTCGAAATGAAAGCAAATCCGACGCGGTCGCGATCGAAATGCCATCGCACCAATGGTGCTCAGTTTCGTTCCCGCTTCGAAATTCGAATTACCCGCCGTCCACTGTGCCAGAGATAGGTATCTGGAATCACGGTACCGCGGGGATTACCCCAGAATTTTGGTTTATCGCTGGCCGGGTCGCCGGGGTTAACCACACGGGATAAAACGTCGCGTTTCGATGCACCCCGCTCCTCCACCCCGGCCCTTCAACCCCATAGAGGTGGTTGTCAACGATCGTGTAACTAGCGCCACGAAAGACAAACTTCTGCTTCACCAGCCGATGCTCGGGTTTCGAAATCGATCACTGTAAGGGGTCGTCTTTAAATCAGGTAAGGCTTTTTGCGAGGGGGGTCGCGAACTTCTTATGTTTTCTTATAGGAGAGTCAGGTAGCGTCTTACGTAATATTTTTTAACCTAATTTTCAATGAACACAAATTCTATCATTAACGTTCCGGAAAAAGTAATTTTAGTTTTAACTTCCAGAAACCGAGTTAAATGAATTTTATAGTCTAAGAGACGTGGCTTAATAATGAGCGTTGTTTCGGATGTTCCAAACGTATGGGCGAGATTTAATTATCTGTAGGAGAGGTTCAGACGTTTCCACGGATATTGTCGAGCATCGCGTAGCTGCGCCCGTTTTAATATTCACCCGACGTTCCTTTGTGCGAATTTCTATGTAAATCGCCCGTGCAACGTCTCGGACCTCCTGAGGAAACGTATGAGACTCTGGGAGATACGGTATTCCAGGAATGTGGGGGGTCTGTCTTGTCAAGGTTCGCGGACTGGAATGCTCTAATAGTCTTTTGTAATAGAATAAAGAAGAAAGTAAGTCCGCAGGGGGCGAGTGGTGCTCCGCGAGGGTTGAAAGGAGGGCGGTAATGACCAACCCGATTGAGCGCGATAAATCAGTTAGCTTTGTATGCAAATCGCTTCCTTTAAGCTGTGAATGAACCGCGGTCGCAATTTTCTTGGACGCGTGTGCGCCAAGATTGCTGCGGGCAAATCAGCCGTGAATAATACGCGAGAAGAAAGGGGTTTTATCGAGCGGACTCGCGAGATAACATTTGAAGTAGGAGGGCGGGAGGTTTGCGGGGCCGTGATATAATCGGCCCCTCACCCCTGAGGAATGGGCACTCGTTAGTTTCGCGAAACTTTCGCGGCGGGCTTTAACATAATGCGAAAATAAATCCAACGGAAAATTCCGTGGCGCGGAATCGCGTAATTTAAAGTCCGCCTGCGCATGAAAACCTGTTGGTTAAGGTTGAAGGATTTATAATCGAGCCGAAGAGACCCGGTCGTTTGCATTCAAGCCGAGCCTCGATTGTAATATCTTTACAAAATCTTTACAAAAATTCTATTAAAAAATTCTTTATGCAGCATAAAATGCAAACGTTCCATATTTTACGGGTTAGAAAACAAAAATTCATAGGATCAGTAATTGCTGAACAATTACCGGCGTAAAATGTGCTTGCATAATCTTAAACTTCGCCCTGTTATTTCAAACGGATTCTGAACGTGTTCGCTAACTGTTACGATACATTATAGTTTTTACAGGTTTCGGAAAAGTTGTCGCGTATGCTTGTCAGGTATTTCAGCGTGCAAAACCTTCGAAAGGAAGTTGTAGCCCCGACATCACCCGGCCAGAGAAGGCAGGATGCAAAAGTGAACCTCCATTCGGAATTCAGACGCAAGTTGGAGGGTGTTTTTCGGGCTCGTTATGGCACGAACGAGCACGCGACTAGCCCTATCAGCTGCTCGGAACTCAGAACAGAATTCCTAATTTGGCAACGCGATTGTTATTCATCGTTGGTTTCGAGGCGGAGCGTTTATACTCTAGAACTGAATCACATTTCGTCTAAGAATATTATATTAGCTCGTACGTTATCCAGTCCTTCACGTCTTCATCCTTCCAGCCATTTTGCGGTTCGTCCAGGGTAACTTCATCGATGCATCTGAACACTGCATCAAGCTCTCTATTCTAGAGGTTTGTAGATGAGAGTCGTAAGTTTCGGATACCGATTGTATTTGAAACGACAAGGGAGCGCAACGTGCGCCTCGTTTGCTTTTATTGTATTATATTAATGTTCATACTGTATTAACCATTTAGCTCCGGCACCTAGATCCCGTTGAGGGAAAAATATCCCGTTTTCTTTTCATCGTTAAAAATGGTCTGAATTTTTATATTTCTATTGTTTTTTCCCCAGAGGTTAAAATGCATAAAAACAAATGAATACAGGGTTTAGGTAGGTCCATTCTTCTTCAATGAATAAAACTACTCTAAACAAGTAAAATTTTTTTATAGTCTTGAGAGGTGATGGAATAAAGCTACAAAAGTGCAAAATGATACGTGCAACACTTGTTTCCTTTCTTAATTCTTGAAAATTATATTTTTTTCACACGTCACACTAGGAAATCCTCTTAAAGAAGCAGTTATATTGAATTAATAGTTTCATTAACTCAGTAGATCATTTACTCACACAACGCAACAGATTAGAGAGCGTGGATTTCATAAATTTCTGTTTAAAGAACGCCGGGAGTGAGGCGCGCTGCGTCTGACACTTAACTGACATGCTCTACTAGCTAGAGGAAAGTGATCCAGTTGCCCGTGTCAAGCCTCTATCAGCTTCCAGCTGCTCTAGCACAAATATATCGCAGCTCAAACTTCCGCTACGCTATTTAATAATACGTGCAACTTGATGAACTCATTATTTCAGCAGCGTGAACTGCTAATGAGGTCCAGGTGAATTGAATCATTTCCATGTATTTTTCCGAGGCTTCTCTTGTCAGATCTCTCCGTTCGGACCGAGAGGAACTATTTTATTTCCAATTACATTCTGCATTGGTAAAGCAAGCGTAATCCCGGCGGATGTAAAATAATCAGGAATAACTTTCTTCGTACGTAATCACTTTAGTTCGAATCTCCCTGCTGAGCGTTCAATTCCGCCAGTTAGAAATTCGTTGCCGGTAGGCATCGACGTGTTTACACGGCGTACAGGTCTCGTTATTTATACGTCGTTACTTCAGCGTGTACGCTACCCTGTCGGCAGCGACATGCCGCGCATTATCCGAAGGAAAGTTTACGGTTAAGCCGGGTGACGGCTTAGCGTCAGTTATTTCAAGAAACTTCATCAAAACTTTCCCCATTTGCCTTTGCACCCGGCCGATGGATTAGAGTTCTCATTATAATTTTTCGCTTTCCGGTGTTAATAAACAACTTATTATTCGTCTGTCCCATTCGGAAAGCCGTTAAGCGGTATCCCCAAGTTCCTCTCTCATTGCAATCACCGTCTGAACCACGCCGAATATTCCCTTTATCCCCTCTCGTACGTTAAACTGGTACGATACTCACCGATGGTTGGGGTTGGAAAAATACCGAGTGCTTCCAGGATCCGCGAAGAAACGTAAGAAGCGCTTAAACGGTGACGAGGATATCTGCACGCGTCCCATCTCGACGAACAGAGACGTCACTTTCACGCGGCATCAATTTAAATCCTCCGCCGGCCCCCGTCGTTAATATTTAACTATCCGAGCGGAATTTCTTCCAGCGAGCAGGGTTGGCGACAATTTGCCAAAGCTCCTTCGTTAATTACCCCGGCGACGGGGTAGGGAACGAGGTACCAGTATCGGAGCCAGGCCGATAAGGCAATACCGACGGCTTGTTACGCGCCGACAGTAAAATTGCCCTTCGTTTTGTTCTTTCGGCGCGGTGATGGCTGGCGAGGGGTGGCAGCGGAACCAACTGGCTAAGGGGTACGGCACGGCACGGCTCGATCCAGCGAGCGCGAGGGATTATTCGATTGAATAATATTGAAGTTCCCCAGCCAGTGGTCGGTGCAGGGACGGTCGGATGGAATTTCACCCTCCCCCGAACCCCTCGCCAACGTTTCACCCTTCCGCGGAAGACGCTGCGAGCAAAAAGGAGTGGCCACAGCGGAATTGGTCCGGGAGACTGTATAACCTTTCTCTCCGAGGGAAGGTAGTCGACCTTTGTGTAGTCCCTCTTCCCTGCTACACTCCAATCTCTCTCTCCCTCTCCCCCCCCCCCATCTCTATCCCTATATCTTCTACTACAGTTTCCATCCCTCCGCCGGCCTTGACGAATCGTTCGTTAGTCATCGTCGCCCGGTCTGCTGAAATCTTCGCAAATAATCAAACACTGCTCGGGAACGAAGAGGCCCGGTTCCGATTACTGAAATTACGCGATCACGGTGGCCGCCGGTTGGTGGAGTGGAATTAAAGGGAAGGACCAGCGAGTTCGTCCGGGTAGTTCTGTTCTTCGGAGCCTTGTTATAACGGATCTTTGCTTGATCCGCCGTGTGAATAGATATTATAATTGCTGGCTTGCTCGATTTTAAACATTCTTCGTCGTTTGGTCATCTGCATTCTCGTCGGAGTGGAACTATGTATATCGACGCGACGCTCCGATAACAATGTCGGCGGGTATAGAAGAACGAAGGACGACGCGACGGTGCAGGGGATGCAGCCGGACGACAGTTCGAATCGACGACATATAACAGTGTTATCGCTGCGGCAGACAGTTATGTGGAATTTACGCGAGGCAAACAGAACGCGGGGGCTAGTATCGTGTAAGTGAAATATATCTCAGTCGCCCTGCACCAGGCATCACGAGGGCCGCCATCATCGACCAGTGGCGTTCATTTTCCTGCGAGGTTGTTCTGGTGTTTTAATTTCCAAGCTCGATGATTAAATGCTCGGTAGACCGACTTCGCACCGGCGACTGTAAATTATTCATAAGCGCAACCGGGAATCACTCTCTTCCCTTGCGGAGTGTTTCGAATAGTTGTCGGACCGTTTTGTTCGGGGAACTTGCCGCTCTTGATTGACTTATCGCGAGTTGGGAAAACGTGGAATCCGGGCCTGAACTTTTCCTCCAGTTTTACTTTCGTCAGATTTCCTTCGCTGCCTGTTAGCAATCTGCTTAATGAAAGGATTCGTTGGAAGAAGGAGCAACCCGATCACGTTCTACCTGTTTATCACGCGGGGCGTAACGCGCGAGACTTGTCACGTTCGAGTGCTTTGCTCGCAGGCCACTTTACACGTCCGTGAGAATGTAGTGTCCGAATTTGTCACCCCCTATCTGCCGTCTTTTTACCCCATTCAACTCCGATCGACCGTCTAAGCGGGGAGAATGTTATCGGGAGCCATGGAGCGCTTTATCGTGGAAAAATACAGTCCCGAAAGCACACGCCGCTCCGCGCCGTGCGATCTGTCGTCGAAACAAATAACAGCTTCATGCTGTGTAACGCAACGAGTGCACGCATACGTTCTCCCGTGATTGTTCCCCAGCTCGGCCCTTCGCAATGTTTAATGTAAAAATATTTAATGCCTCTGCCGCTCTGCCGCTCTCGGCTATCGTTTAATATCGTTCTTCAAAATGGGCACCGCGATCGACGCGTCACTCGAAATCCTCGCCAGCTGAAAATGTCACTCGTCGCCGTAGCTTTAATGCCGCGATTATGAGTTTTGGGACGCGGGCGCGGTATTTGCCGATACGCTCAGTTCGTTTCGATGCATCCCGCCCTCGATTCCGATGCTCAACGTGCTCAATATTTACGAGCAATTATTTTCGTCGCAGACTCTTCCCCACTGGAATCGCGGAAGCGAGCCGCAGTTCCCATATTCCACCACACTAGCTGGCGGATGCGAACGAGTCCATAACTCTCTAACAATGCGCGAAATGAGCTGGCAGAATCGTCATTTGCGTTCGCTTCACGTATGACACCGGGGCCAATCTCGATCGCCGCCGTCGCCGTCGCTCGGAAAAAGAGATCGAACGATGGGATTCGGGTCCCGTTGACCCCGGCCACGACGTATCTCGTCGGTGCGCCGAGTGATCTTCGTCCCTCGTTCCGTCTACGCTCCTCCTCCGCCCAGCGATGTCACTGAAACTGATGGTAACGTGGATCTCGAACGAGGAACTGTCCCCGGGAAATCGGAAGAAACGCGCCGGAAAAATGAACCTGTCCTCGCAGCCACTCGCATGGGAGCGCCCTCGAGTTCGGGCTCAAACGTTCTATTCGACCCTTTCTTTTTCTTTCTTTTTTTTTTTTTTGAGTCAGTGGAGCTGGTTAGACCTTTGACTGGCAATCTTCTCGAGGCGTGCATGAAAGACAGAGGTTCGGTCTGGCGAATACTGGCAGGGTCACGACAAATGGTGCTGTGGACGTTGAATAAAAACATTCAATACGCTGTATGCAGTTACTATAATTTAAATAGTAGTTTGACAGTTTTCAGTGTAAGCACCATTGACATTTTCCCGTTCGGCTGGACGCTTTTAAAAAAATGGTTCGCACGTTTGTGTATTCAGTCTACATATTGCTGTCTGTGAAACCGGGCACACATGCATTTCTGAATGCGTACCAAATTTGGAAAGCAGAGCAGAACGACACAGAGACTAAAAAATGCAATTACTCTTTCTGCTATCGATGGAAGCGCATGTCAAATATGTATATTAATTAATACGGACCATTCTGTTGCACGAGACGTTAAAAATATTGCGTTTGCGACGCGCTCAGCTGTACTGGCATTTTTCAACGTTTGCAGAATGTTACGGGTCCTAGAAAATTTCCCAAAAATTTCCACCGAGTCTTGCGCAGACAGGGGATGAAGTTGTAGCGCGGCCAACAACGTAGCTCGAATCTTTTCCGCGTCATAGGTTCGCGTACAGATTGCTTTTGCGTCAAATACATATTTTACCTGCTCAACCGAGCGTGCCTTCCGAAATGGCGGCGAGTGACACGCATCTCGCCCTTTCTCTAACCCCCGGTCTATCCCACGTCCTCGCAGCGCGCCTGGGGTGGGGAGGGGGGGGGGTGGTTGATTGCCGAAATTCATCATCTTTCGTGATGCTAGCTTCACCCTCGGTGCGTCATCTTGGTGACATTGAATCTGACGGGAGGGCCAGGATTTATAGGGCGAAAGGGCCTCGAGTGAACTTGTAAACTCCGACGTACGCCCCAATCGAACGTGACAATTTAGAATCCTCCCCGGCATGGCCCCATTCGAGGCAGATGAATTGAAGCGTCTCGCGTGGCGGTCGTTTATCGACACTGTAACGGAAATCTGATAATTAGAACGGGGAGGATTCTTTGGACAAAAGGAGAAGCGGAGTCATTCATCGAGCATCCCGATCGGTTCAGCTACCATCGACCGTCGGCCACGCACGCGGGAATCACCGGATTAGCGAATGGAACTCCTATGTTTTCTCGAGAAGCACGGATCTGGGCTTTTCATTTCCGCGCCGGGTTCTCGCGAGAAAGCGGTATCGTCGGATTTCTGACGGTGTAAACCGACGGAAAGATCGCGAGCGCCACTTCCGAAGAGAAGGTATGGTCGCGTTCGATTAAGCTTATATGAGAACTTGGATTCGATCTGCTGGCGGTTTCCATCGATCTCGAGGCGTTGTTGCGCGAGCGGCAAGTTTCTCGCCATTCAGCTAGCGCGGAGTGACGTGGGAAGCTATTTATTTCGCTTTATTCGATTCTCTCGAGTAGCGTGCCCCGGGGACAAGAGTTCAAAGCTAGTCGCGAGTCGTGACAAGCTTGTTAAGTGTTCGCTGCGGATTAAGAATTATCCGTGGAGATTTAGAGCCATCGGGAAGAGAGGATCCTTTAAATGCAGGCAGCAATATAAAATATTAAGCAGCACGAGATGCGCAAGAAAATTGGTATGCTCGAACCGCAAAGTCTACCCCGAGGGTAGGCACTGAAATTTCTCCAGCGAAGGCAGTTCACAGATTCGCCAATTCCGCTCGTTTAAGAGGAACCAAAAGCGTGGCTCTCTCTTGTTATTTCGCGGGCAAAAGCGCAATCTCGTGTATATTAGATTATTTCGATCGCGAGCACTGATATTTAGGGGTAGCTGTACGCGCTGCGGTTTTATTGCGCCCGGGTTAAAACAAACCATGCCCAAGGCTAAAGCTTGTCCCACGCTTTTTCTCATCCCCTTCCATCGTCGAATTATCCGCGCCTTGTTTTCTCTTCCAACTTTCTCCTCAATTTTATTTTACCTTTCGTTTTCCAATTTCTTCCATTCCCACCCTTTGCTTGTTTAATTTATCTGCAGCCGATTTCATTTCTCTTTTGGACTTTCATTTAAATTTTCCCCTCCAGCTGATTTTGTTTTCTTTGGTCGCTGCTCAATTATCCCTTATCTGTTCTCATCTCGTCCTTCCGCGTTCCTTTCCTCCTCGCACCTATTTCCACCCCCGTCTCGCTTACATTCAATCCGATCGCAACCTGCTTCTGCCTCTCCCTCGCGCCCCGCTTTAATCTCTATCTGTTCCTCGCCCATTCCTTCCTCGATCCTCCCTTATCCGCCCTCATCTATCTGCCCGCCCCTCCGCCTTCGCATCCGTGTCTTGTTCTCCCGGCTTTATCACAGCCTACCCTTCCGAACCCGTGAAAGAGAATCGAGATTATCTCTGTCGTGGGCCACATGGGCACGTACGTCGCCTCGGTCCGTTAATTATCTTTTAATTATCTTGTTTATCTTGGCAACCAATGGCTCGTGGAGGTGAAGTTTCAGCCGGGGCGAAACCTCCCTCTTGAAATTCTCCGCTGCGAAACTGCGTCGCTGAGAAATTTCAGCTGTTGTTTGTAAATAAAGAAATAACATCCCCTCCCGAATTGGAGTCTTGTAAAATGCTGATAAGCATGGAACATGCTTTTGCTGGAATGCCCCAAGATTTCGCAGGAAAGAACTCGACTCAACATCAAAGAGAATTTGAACTTAAGCTTGATACTTATCTATCGAGTCCACAGTGATCGCAGATCATTCGGCAATGGTGCGTGCCACTGGATAAGTCCTCTCAGATGGTGTCGAGGAGACGAAAAGTGGCGGCTAGTAAGAAGCCACTAGGTCGATGGGAAGCTCATTTTTCATTTTGACACACTGCATGACAATGGCCCTGCCAATCGTTACTTTTATACGGTTTTTCAGCGCGAGCTTCAGAGATACATTATTCATTCGGCTGGTTATTAACTTTTACAACTTTTCGCGAAATTTACGAGCTCTCTGTTATCCACGAACGCCAAAAGGGTGCACGTAGTGCCTGCGGAGACGCCTCGTCGTTTTTTTTATTTTTTATTTCTATATTGATTTCGGTTGCTCTGACAATGAGAGGTATGCATTTAGCTTTGGCAATGTTCATAACGCCAGCGAATTTCTGTTTGATCGTTGAGATACACTTCGCGCGGAGCCAACTGATGGTTTAATAACGCGGCAGGCAGCTTTTAATATTTACTTTGGCGAAATTAACTTTCCGTGGGTGTATTATGTTTGGACCCGACGCGTTCGACAAAACTGTTTGCCGCCGAGCAATGGAAAAACGATGGCGGGGAATTCGTAAATGTTATTCCGACCGAATAGCGATGGCCGAAACGAATCGCTGGAAGACCAAGTTTCTAACTTGTAGATGAGAGTTTCTTGATTGCGAACAGAGTCCTCTGATTCTTTTCGTTGCACGGCGCCGATAATTGCAGCTATAATTCGTTCATTTTTTAATTAGATCCCTCGAGATGTTAAGGCACTCTAAATAATTGCTGCGCATCGGTTGCTCCGTAAGTTCGCTCATTAAAACTTTTTCAAACAAGACTTTCCAACTTTCCGCCTCCCTTTAAACATCTCCAGTATCGACAAAATACACTTGCCACTCGTTCATTTTTATCTTGTGTTTCGGGGTTTCAATCGGGGATAAATTTTCACTCGTTCCCGATAATGTCACGCTGCACACCGACGTCACATTTTGTGTAGTTAATTTTTTTAATCTGTCGTCTCGACCGGCTCCTAAAATTTGGCGAAGGTGTTTCGCAACCTTTTCGTCGTTACTGAGAACGAAGGGAATGGGGATTTTGAAAAAGGAGGAAAATTTAAGCAACTTTTTACATTGAAGATTTTGACACTCGAGGAAAGTTTCACGATGCTCCTTGATTCCATATTTTTGCCAGGGAACACACTAGCCTATTCTGCTTAAAGAAAGAGAACAGATTTCCTTCATATACATTTATAATCCGGCGACTTAAAAGTCTGGCGGGCTGAAGCTCGGTTTTTTACGTCCCCGGAATAAAGGCACTACCTTCTTGGGCAATAACTGGAGAAGAAGAAACTCCCACGGGTGAAATTTTCCATTTCCCTTGAGTCGTAATGTAACGTTTATTTGCGAGGAACTTGGAATGTGTCCACACTCGCTGCCCCCTTGCTGTTTAAGTGTTGTCATTGCGTAGTCGAATCCTTTGCCCCCGGCGAGGCAGTAATTTCTAAAAGAATGAGACAAAGGTTTGCGGTTCCCAGCGGGCCACCTAATTTGCGCAAATTGCTTCTGACGCTGAAAATTAGCTGAGCGGGTCGGTGTTTTTCTGTTCACACGAGGAAATCCGAGTGGACGTAACGCAAAGCCCCCGAGGCCCCTTTACCTTTCCTTCCTTTTTTCCCTATTTTTTTTCTTTTACGGAAATATTCCCGACACCGAGCAACGCGACGGGGCTCTTTTTAGCACTGCACTCGCCGATAACGAAATACCCGAGTATATCCGATTTTATACTTGTCTTAACTGTTCTCCGGATCCGTGGAATTCCTCTAACGACCGAGCTCCGCAGCGATAAAGATGTCTGACGGCTGGGAAAGCTCAGCCAAGTACGGGGAAAGAAGGAGCGGTGAAATTTAGTGGGAAAGACGGCTGGAGGGTTTTGCGGATTGTTCCTTTGTGATCTCTCGGCTGCATTTATCATTACATTCAACGATCCATTTCCAGCGTAATCCTACGAAGCTCGCAGAGCTGCCATTTAGCAGCATTGTCCCCTCTGTTCCAGGGAGATCGTTTGACGGAACGCGCTCGCTATCGAAGCACCGCGATAGAGATGTTTGACCGCGGAAGGTGGCCGTTAAGGAGGAAAAAGCAGAGGGTGGTTTGGGTTTTTCCGGTGAATGGCCGTGCTCGTAACGGCCCGGCCCGATGGCAGACTCATTTTTCAGCGTGACATTCTGCATGACAATGGCTCGCCGGTGTATCGGTAGCGGCGTAGCTTCGCAGTATCGGCAAAACCGAGTCATCCAGGCTGCGGCCACATCGTTTCACGGCACATTGCCCGTAGTCGCGAGAGAAATACGCGCGCCGTCGCCCTCGAAAAAGCTCGGCCAAAGAAAATAGGTGACCGAGCGATTCGCGAAGCATTTCGATGCTCGTCGCGCCGCGGCGCCGCCGAGCAGCCGCCCCTTCCGGATCGGCGCGCAACGCAGCTCGAACGTTTCGATCTCGACACCATGTGGCAAGTCTGCACGCTTTAGTTTGCAACGCTGTTACCGTTCTTCAGGCAGCGTGCAAACGAACCGCGAAGCTACACAGATTTTCCCCTTCCAACTCCGTGATTAAACGCCAGCCGACCCGCGCTGAGAGCTCCGCTCGCCGTCAAGTCTCCGTTAATTTCCCCGAAAGGATTTAATTTGCTGGTGATTTAGCTTCCACAGAGGGACAAAGCGGCACCCTTTAATCTCGCTCCTGGTCCGGCCACTGTTCCTCTACAATGCACGCGAGAAGCTGAGCGAAACTGAACGCTGCCTGCCGGGTACCTACATGGCCTACTTTAGTCGCCGGGAGTCGAATTTCGGTGCCAGTGACGTTGCCCGGCCCTTCCTGGCGGGTCCCAAAGAATCCTATTTCTGTTACCACAGAAGACTCTGTTGCTTCTTTTTATCGCGAAGAAGAAGATACGATCGAGCGTGTCACGGCTTTTTTTCTGGCACCTCTTTTTGTAGGAGTAATAGTTTTGTCGCGATAGGAAATGCTTACCTTTCTCTGAGCTTACGCTCTTCAACCCTTACAACTATCCCCTAGTTGGACCGTTTCGCCTAAGAGGACCGTCGCTTTTGCCCTCCTCGGGCACGCCTTATCGCAGTCGTTAATAAGCCGATCTCTCTGACACGCAGTTTCGATGTCTCTGTCACTAACGATTATTAGCTATACCGCAGCGTAATGCAAGCGGATAGGTAGTAGGTGTGGGTGTGGAGAGGGGGAGGGCAGTAGTACACGATCGGGCAATAGGAGTCGGAACCACTACAAGCTGTTACCGAATTACATCCATGGCAATCCCGCTGACCATCAGACCGTGTGAGCGCAGTTAGACAAATTATGTAGGTACGTGCTCGAGTTGTCCCACGTTAATCCCTTCTAACCGGCTTTTCCCCCTGCTTTCCCTTTTGCCCCTGTATTTCCAGCTTCTTTTTTTTACCCCGGTGTTTAAGTTTGTCAACCCCTCCGCTTTCCGCGATCCTTAGTTTCGAGTCTCGATACTTTTCCTCTCCCAATCGTCCCGACTTTGAAATGTCCCTCCGTGCCTTCTGTACCCGAAGATTGATGTACGTACCTCGCTTAGGTGCCTATTTAAGTGAATTAGAGCAGCTGAAAAAGATTCTTAAATTCTAGACGGGTCGCGTCACTTTTAAATGACTCAATATGAGTAAATATCTCAGAACATATGATAGATATTAACACAAATTTTGGATATATGATGAAGAATGACATTTGGAATACACACATCCATGTCCTAACAGTATAGATACACAATACACATGTATAGTGGAGAAAATAACTTTTCGATATCCTGAAGTAACTTTTTCTTACTGATTTAAAATTGTAATATAAATACTCCCTTTGCAAGTACGTGTTTCTTCTTTTTTTTAATATTTAATCTGGTCATTTTTAAATTAATACTGATCGTTAGTTATCACTTTTAAGTGTCTCGTTAATAAAAATTTATAATTTAAGTTCAAAAGCCTGGCTGGGGTCGATTGTAACATCGGCAGTCGGGGTCGGTTGTACCGCGACAGAACCGAATAGTAACAAAGAAGATGAATAATATTGTCTTGTTTACACGGAATAATATAACACAGCACAAACAAACAAATGTAAAATAGATGGAATGTACTGAATGTATGGATTGATCACATGAAGAATGTACCAGCCAAAACGTTTTCCATTTCTGCCACAATTGCGATACCGCATAATTGGTTATAAATTTTACTTTTTTCCATTTACTATTATAATTAAAATTAATAAATATTTTAATTTTGTGAAGTTAAATTTGTGCTACTATCAACTTCATGCAGTGTTACAACCGACCTGGAGTCGGGGACGGTTGTAACACTTTGTCAGCTTCTCAATTTTTAGTAATAACCTGGATATTACTTGACAAACAGCGAAGCTGTTGTGGCTCAATAAGTGTCAGATAAGTAAGTAACATTTTCGTATAAAAACTTTTGTTGTAACTTTACTAGTTTTTGCATAATCGTATTCCAAAATCAAAGTGTTACTACCGCCCCCGGTCTACCCTACGTAGGTTTATGCCGTGCACACGAAGGTAGTGTTCCTTCTCGAGAAATTTTCTAATTTCTTATTTCTCATTTCTCGATAAATTAGAGTATTCCTCGAGAAACTTAAGTGTATGAAAATTATTATAAATCCCATTTGTTGCCAGAAATGATTTTTCAGTTACTTCAAATTGTGTGTTACTAGTTAATCGTGAACATATAAACACATCTACAATCTGTCATTTTTCATAAACCTTTCTCTTCGTGTCGCCGATGCTCTATATACAATTAAATCAACATCCATTCAACATGAAAGAAATTTTTCTACCGCCGCAGATTTTGTCACAAAAAAGAAGTAGATTCGCTGACGCGACATTAGACGCATTGTGCTTTTTAAATAACTATTTCAAAACAAACAAGTAATTTTTCGCCTTGCTCGCATTTTCTATTAAATAAATAAATTTATCAATTATATTTAATATCTGTTTTTTTTTTCATTTACACAAGTTTTGTCCAAGTTAGACACGAAAAAAAATTTAGATAAATATTATCAACATTATTCCAAATATATAAATTTTGCAATGTTCTTTAATTTCTTGAGAATTCTCGAGAATTCTCGAGAAGTATAATCTGAATTCTCATTTCTCGAGATGCGAAAAATATCGAGAAATCAGGAACACTATGCACAGGGGAAGGACGAATGAACGCGGCGTGAGCCCGAAAACCGTGGGGCAGGTGTACGGTGGGCTGTAACGGGAGATATTAATATTCACTCGTTAACGTCCGCGGTCAATCGATACTTTGCGGACACCGTACACTAACAAGCTCGTCCGTGCCCAGGAAGCACGTAACAACACGTATTCCCAAACGTTCCGGTACATTGGGAATCGAAACGGAACCGGCTAAAAATAATTTCCCCTCCGCTTCGGTCCAAATTGAAATGCTGCAAATATTTCTATCGAGCGTAGGAAAAAAGGTTGTTGCCCGATCCCCGGTGGAGAAACGTGGCCAGATATCTCGGGCGGCTTTTATAAATTAATTTCTTCCCGTTGTTCGCGGAATCCCGGTCTCCTTCCCACGTCTACGATCCGATCGATCAGCAATTTATCCAACCGTTCACAGGACGTTGCCCGAAAATCCAGCAGTTAATTCGTCACTGTAACCGCCCTCTTTCTTCTCCGTTCCGCCCACGTTGCCCGCTAATTCCTCAGACTACCCTCGAATCGATCCGCAGCCGGTTCGAGGGTCCGACGCGGCTCCCAGCCGTTCGCAAATTATCATTGCCTCTATTGGTGTCTGCCGGCGTGAAACCGCACCCCGCCGATATTCATGCAAATCCGAGGAAAGTTCGCAACATCGTGCAAGTCGGAACTTGGCTGCGAGCCGCGCTAATAGCGGAAATCGCGCGAAAATCCCGGGACCGCGCCGAAATCGTCTGCGAAGTTCGATAGGAATTTGTTAAATGAAAGCGGCTGTACCGAGTCCCCCGTGCAGATGTTTCGGGCGATTTTGGAACAGTCGCGCTCGGCTGGTTGCGTTGCGCAGGAATGCGCCACGCATCCTCCCATCACGCCCCGTCCTATTTCCAAGTGGCAGTTGACAGTTCTTGTGTACATAATTAATAGCATCGGCACGCTCGGCAGTGCACACTTAATCCCTGCGACTCAATTCGCTGCAAAGGCAAGCGGACTGCCTATTGCGTTTTCCCGTTGTCAGTATGCGTGCAAATAAAGTGTCCCTTCTAGGTAGATGATCCTTACTGCACGTTGCACCGAATTATCGAACGGTAAATTATTCCGTGTGTGCGCGTGACGCGAGCGCTGTTTGCGACACAGCTGAAATGTGCACTGACGCCGCGGCCGTCTGAATTAATAATTTAAACATTCGCCGTGACTGCTCGATCGTCGCGCCGGATTGATTCGCCAGCGGCGTTAGTAGTTTAACGGGTTACGCCTAGTCAGCTGGCGAAAAAGAACACGGGTTTCGGGATTTTTTGTGGAATATCTACTGTATATTTTTGTACAACTATTCGCTTATTTTAAAAGTACATATATGCAGCAACTCTAAGTAATTTTGTTATAGAAAAATATTAAAAAATGAACGAATAACAGCAATTCTCGCGGAAGCTGTTTGGCGGAATCCCCCTTTAACCGGCTCTCTCGCTTCTTACCGATATAATTTTCACATTCACGGAGATCCCTTGGGTTTTTTTTTTTTTAAAAATACATTCTTTTAACGCAGCACTACGCGACGAAGGCGGAGATTAATTTACGGGAGGAAAGACGTGGCGCGATTGGATCTGAGAATATCCTTCCGCTGGGACGAAGACCAACGTATTAAAAGTGTAATTAAGTCGGGGCTACTTAAAAGCACCGCTGGCAGATGTAAGAATCTTAAAATGCTCGAGTGCGCCAACGTAATATTAAGCTGTCTGCGACAGAATTGTTAATTTAACACAACCCCTGCCCCGACCCCCCCTCTGTCCCCCGACTATACAAGTTTACGGCTATCGCGCATCTCTATATCTGCTTGAAATTCATTTGCCGTTGAACAATCTCGTCCGTGGCTTGGGATTAATCAGCTTGTCCTATTTAGCATGAGCAGCTCCGAGTTATCAATCCTCCGCTGGCCCCTGACTAAGTAGTTGCACGAATTTTGGTCGCGTTCGGAGCAAGTGTTACATTTTCCTGGGCACATTGTGCTGCCCAGCAGATGTAACGGGAAGTCCATTGATATAATTGTGGTCACGGAGACGATGAAGGACGATGCATTAAGCGCACCACCGTCTCAAGCTGCAGCGCACGACAGTCAGACGTATGTGCAGGTGTAACTGTCAGTGGGGGGCAGAGCAATTCGTGTCAGGAACACAAGGCGTTGGTCCAACGGCAGTAAGGGCAACGCTGCTTGGTAGTAAATTATCATTCAGCAGATGGTACGTTAACACTTCCGCGCGAACGGCCGATTGACGTGACGGCGCACAGTGGGGAAATTTGGCCATTTTATGGCCAAAACCACAAAAATAAATTTTTGAATTTGACAAAATAAATGCAAATGTCAATTGAAGAACTAATATGAGCATCAAATGCAGTGTTGCCAACTCAGATTTCTGAAAATCCGTAGAGAAAAGTTCAACATTCCGTAGAATTCCGTAGATCCCCCTTTGAAAAATCCGTTGACCTTCGGAGTTTCTTCATAAGGGTCAATTATTACATGTATGAAAGAAGCTAATTCTCTTGTTCATGGAAACCGTGCTTTCCCAAATCCTTTTTAGAAATCTTATATTTCGACTCTCCCCTAACATCCTCAAAAAAATTATTGTCACGACAATAATTCACAAATTACGACAAAAGTTCACGTGCAAAAGTTGTGAAATCGACTTTTACTAATGCCACTTCAGTACAAGAGCTTTTCCCAAAAATAATATTTTCTCGAAAGTCGCTTTCGCCAGACTTTCGTCCCGACGTAAATTCACGAAAAGGCATTGAAAAAGTTGACATGCAAAGATTCTGAAATCAACTCTGCTAGTTCCTATTGTACTCGTTCAAAATGCACGGCAGTAGAACTAAAAAATGATAGCTTGAATTCCAGCGATTAAGTGTAATGAAAAGCTCTTGTAGTGAAGTGAAATTTAGCGACCCGCAGTAAAAGTTGGATCGTAAAATCATTGGGTCAAATTAAACAGTAAATAATTTCTTTAATCAGAATCAGAATCTTTTGTTTTATCAATTAACTCATGAAAAAGGTAAAAAATCCGAAGATTTCAGTTTACAATCCGTAGATCCGTAGATAAAGTAAAAAATCCGTAGATCTACGGAAAAATCCGTAGGGTTGGTAACACTGATCAAATGCCTCAAATTTTACTGTTAAATGTTTTAATACAAAGCTCGTGTAGACTCTCAAATATTTAGGTTCATGTGAGGTTAGAACGATTGCACAGAGTTAATCTAGATTTTCGAGTTACTTCAAACATTTATATTGTATTATCCAAAGTTCCGAAAATAATTTGAAAGGTTGGATTCAATTCCTGGTGGTGCGTAAGATATATTATTGTCCTCAAAATAATTATGTTTTGGTTTTTAATACGCATTTTATACAATTTTGAAAGTAGTGTTTTAGAAATAATCTTTTCATATAAGAATCAATTTTCATTACTTAAAATACTTATAAATCCCATAATATCGTGCAATGATTTTCATTCCTATTTTACGTTGAACTATTTTCATTCTATAAATGCAATTATTAATTGCTAATAGTTGCTAATCTTGTAATTATATGAATTTTTTTAAACACGATCCAGTGTGTCTTGTATAACATACGACATAGGTAACTGTGACCGGGACGGATTTACACGTTATACATTACAAACCTTTTTATTCTTTTTTTAAACGATTTTATTCAACTTCGATTCTCTGTTTGATTGTTTGTATTAATAGATTTCATGTTATTTTACAAGTAATATCAAGTGGTTACGCAGTAGATGTTAAAAAATTTCAAATGTATGTTGTAAAAGCGGCAAAATTATTTGTTGCATTATATCCTTGGTACATGATGCCTACTTACTGTACACAAAAATTTAATTCATGGTCCTCACATAATCGAAAATGCTGTCCTTCCAATTGAACAGCATTCGGAGGATGCTCAAGAAGCACGGAATAAGGATATTAAAAAGTACCGACAAAATTTATCTTCAAAATGCTCAAAGGAAAAAACTACGGAGGATGTTTTCAATTGGTTTCTATTATCGTCAGATCCACTAATTAGTAATCTAAGAAAACTTCTCGATAAGTTTTCTATGCCCTGCTGCACTGTGGCAGAGGCATGCTCTGACAAAGAAAAAAGCGATTCCGTCTGGGAGTATTAGTTTTAAGGGGAATATAATTTCATAGGTTTGAGTGCATAAATGTAAATAATAAAAAAATCTTTATCGTTCGTAATTTTTATAAGTGCTGTTTATTGGATAATTTGTTTTCTAATATATCAGAACGTAAAAGTTCCGAATTTTATATATTAAAAATAAGTTTTCAGGTTTGGACCACGAAAATGGATATAATTCTTCAATTGACATTTGCATTAATTTTTTCAAATTCAAAAATCTCATTTTTGTGGTTTTGGCCATAAAATCGCAAAATTTCCCGACTGTGCGGCGCAGTGGAAAATTAGAAACAGTTGCCCCATCCTGGCGAGCATATTATCTGATTATCTCTTCGTCACTAAAAATCGTCCAATCGTGACTTTGTTCTGCGGAAGGATAATAAGACCGGGACGGTTCAATTAACACGCTTGACGAACGTTGCACATTAATTATCGAGCCGATGCGTCCCATTCCGTGCGCGTAATTAACGCGATCATTAATAATAAATTGATTAATCGCGTTTTCACGTAATTACCTCGTTGTTCGTGCGTGCGCCCATGCGTGCAATGATCGCGACGCCACGCCACGCGACAAAGACGATTTTCGGGGAAATAAGGGTGGCGTTTCGGGGGATTTCCATCCACGGTAACACTCGAATTAATCGTCGCGAGCCACCCCTCGCGAAACTTTCGCAATGCTGAAAAAGCCTTGATCCTCTCTCAAACGAGAATACTTTTTTCTCCTGCTCAGCTTGCTCGTCATCGTATGGTTATTCATCAAACGTTCTTCCCCGCGTAGTTTTTCACAGCGCAGTCGACCCGAGAAAAAAACTTGCCGTCTCGGAGGTTCCGCCGTATCCTCGAATGCCGGATCATCCGTTTATGCGTAAGATACTTCTACCAATTTTTAGTCAAATGACCGAGCAGTCTATTTCGGACGTTTGCTCGCTCTCAGAATTTATGTGATTCCGTGCATTCGCGCGAGTAAATTGTAAGTCAACTTGCAGTAACGCGGCACGAACGCAAATATTCACAGGTGGAAATGCAATTGTAATTAACAGTGAAAAGGGGAAGTTTCAATGGCGATCAAATGCCATCTGTGTTAATCGATTACACTCGCGATACGCGCTTAAATATATCTGTCGACATTGATCGAAAATTCGTTTCACTTTTTGTGGGTCGTCGCACTTGCCACAAATGAGACGAACCCTCAACCCGTTCAAGTGTCAGAATGATCTGAGCGATGCTGCGTCACAAATTCTTCCCCGGATACGGACAGCCTCCAAACGCAGCTCGTGATGTCCGAATAGCGTCGATCAACGCTTTACAACGGCATGCCATCCATCAGCTTGAAAATAATCAGGAGCGACGTGAGTCTTGCCCAGTCATCCTCGCCTGTTCCAAAATGTGGTCTGTTTCCTAGAAGTCAGACACGCGTTCGAGGGTCTAACCAGGCTTAGGGGCCCGGCTTGGAAAATTGACGGCCCCCAGCGGAACTACCCTCCACTTCGCTTTATGGTAACTGGGAAAAGAATGACGACGACTCGTCTATATCAGTGACGAGCCACCCGCGACCCGGGCTGCATTTAGCCCTCCAGCCACTGACCTGCGGCCCACAATTGTATCAATTGTAAATCTCAGAAATGCTAAAAATAATAAATTCACCCCATAAATTAAAATTCTTCGTTTGGTATATTTAAGGGGTAATGCCACTGTGGAGCCCGGAAAAGCCGTTTGATTTTGAGAATATTTTTCATGCGAGTATAGTGAAACGAATACAAAATCTGTTTGAAGGCCTTTGTTGCATCTACATAGCTTGAAGTATGATTACAATTTTTTAAATATTTTTTTAATACAAAATGGTGGCGCCACCGCTCAACAGAAAAAGCTTCTTCTGAAAAAAAAAACTGTTCCGCGGCCGGAACCAAAATCAATTTTTTTTTAGTTCTCTATAAAAATATCTCGGGAAGTACACGAGGAAATTAAAAAATACTGTTGTTTGTAATAATGGTGCGTGATTGAACAAAACGTTTCAACAATTTCGAGGTTGTGACAGTTCCGTGTTTTGTTCAATCACGCACCATTCTTACAAAAATCAGTATTTTTTATTTTATTCGTGTACTTCCCGAGATAATCTTATATAGAACTCAATTTTTTTCAGTTTTTTGTTTTAGGTAAAACATTGAAGAAGAGAAATTAAAAAAAAAATTGTGATCATACTTCAAGGTATGTGCAATAAAGGCCTTTAAACAGATTTCGTATTCCATTCGCTATACTCGCATAAGAAAATCTCAAAATCAGGCTGCTTTTCTGGGCTCTACAGTGGCATTACCCCTTAAGTATTTAATATAAGGTTGTTCATCACTGGTCAATATACAGGTAGAGCTAAAAAACAAGCATAAATTGCAGAAACTAACTTTGCATTAAAAGTGAAACCATCGTTCTATCATTCTTCGACTCGAACGTGCACCGTGGCACGGCGATAAAGCTTTAACAATTGCCATAAACAATTGTGCGTGTCCTTTCGTCAAGCGAGCAGTGCACCGGCGGAGGCGATCAAACCGCACCCCCGGCCTGTTAGCTATACGAATGAAATAAATTACGGCTTTCTATTTAATAATAGGTCCGCCATCCCTTTTCTCTGCGTTAACGTTGCCGGATTTTACGAGCATTTACCTCGTGCCTGGGGACTATTAAGTTTTATTACCAGAGGAGGAACGGGCTGCCTGGACGAGGGAAGGAAAGAATATCTTGCGAGAGGGTGGGGGGGGGGGGGATTCTTTGGACCTGCAACCACTTTGGAACTTCCGCCTCCATTGTCTGGTATCCATGTATTGGTAACGGGTAAGTATATTTGTTCCCATCTGGGACATATTGGATATTGTTTCTCTTCCTGGATTTACTGGCTAGCATGGTGGTCAAATAAGAGTTTGGAAGATTTTTAATACAGGCTTCCCTGTCGGCCACAGGGTAGGACGTCTCGCGGTGTTCTGTCCTTCCTTGTCGTTACCATAAATCGATGTCGCACAAGCTCCTATCACGAATTTCCGTGAAATTACTTCTCCAGCATGCTTGTGGCCTCTACGCGGCGGTATTGGGGCAGCCATTCTCCAAATCATCGACGGGAGTGAAGAAAATGTAATTGAGAGACCGGAGGATAGCTTATTTTTCCGGCTATCGCTGTTCAAACAGCGGCCGGGATACCAGTCATCAAACATAGAACGAAAGAAGCCGAGAGAACTTTGCTCTCGAAATATGTTCTCGGAAGTGGCCCACTCGCGGAAAGGAAAGCTCTCTATTACTGATTGTTCCAGTATCAGGAAAGCGCACGATCGAGCCGCATACGTGCAATCGATCTCCCGCGATTACGAACTTCCCTTCGTTTCGATGTTTACTGGAAGATAGTAATTCGGTCCCTTTACCAACGGTTCTCGAGGTCCTTTCATAACGTGACTTCTCCTCGCGGAAACGGTTTCACTGTTTTAACGAACTCTGCGGAATAATAAATTGTTTCCGCGGCGAGGGAAATTGAATTGAAAAGTTTGGAATGTAATAGCGAAAAGGGTATCCGAAATCAGAGCTGGTCGTAAGTTTTTCTCCGGTACACGTGACTGCGAAGGGAATTGTCCAGCTTGTTCCTCCATTTTTCCTGCAGAGAAATTAAGCTGATTGTAGAAAAGGGATTGCCGTTGCGTTAAAAATAGGATTCTGGGACAAAAGAGCGAGGGCAGATCGAGGCAAGTACAAAGAGGAACAAACACGAGAACCTTCTCACCATTGTTTCGCACCTATTCTGTTCAAAGACCTTTGCACATTTTCACGCGGAAACGCACAAATTGTCGCTCACCCGTGAAACATTATTTGCTCCACATTTAAGAGCCCTCTTCGCTTAATAATAAGAAGATCGTTGCATCTACCCGCCTATAATAATCTGGACATCGCAATCATCGCGCAAACGCGTCCAATTTGTAAACTGGTGCTTTTTGAGACTTCATCCCGCAAAACAGAAATACAGAATAATAATAACCGCTGCTAATGATTTTTTCCGGCCTAGATATATCGATTCTTCTCGTTAGCGGCTCCACACGTTCTAAATTCCTGCGATTCGGTATATTAAATACAGGCGTTTCCAATTAAAACTATCGCGGAGCCGTTTCCTTGTGTTAATTAAAGCAGCCGCGCGAGGAAGCATAGGGGCAAAGTAGGTTGCGGGGGAGAATTAGCGCGTTGACTCGAAGGAGCAAGAAAGTAGGCGAAGGTTCGAATTGGTGGGGAGCGACGCGATCCCGGCGCAGAAAAATATTCCCCGGCGAAACGCATCCTGATCGGATCGCCATTTTCAAATTAAATCCCATCGAGGAACATCCCGCGGGCGAATATCGTCCGACGAAATTGCTCGGCGAAGTATTCACTTATCGGCGCGAGTTTAGACTCACTGGGAAGAAACTGTTGGAGCAGGTCCCGAGCGGATCGATCGGATGGGAATGGCGAAGCAGCCGAGGCGGTTCGGCTTTACGATCGCTCGTTTTCGGATATACCGTTTCCGGATGTTGGATGCGTCATTCCGCGTGCACGAGCATCATCCGGGCCTCAGCCAGCGAAAACGATCCGGTTCTACTTGATATCCCTGCCTTCGAAAACGGCGCGACGGCAACTGCGTTTCTTGCGCCAGTATTCGATCCTCGTGTCTCTAGGGAAAACACTGGCTTCCTACTTAGTTCTTACTTCGAGAGATCGCCGATTATGTCGAGAGTATCTGGGCATTGGTAGGGGAGGGTTGCCTATATCGTACCATTTAAGGGCACTAGGCAGTCGTTCCTGTCTAAAATGAAGCACTTCTGTTTCAATTAATTACAAAGAAACAAATTGAAACTGAGAGTCAATCTTTGGCATGAAGTTTATTAACATCATAACCATTAAAAACTTGTTTGTTTAGTAAAAAATATGCATTATATATGACGCTACAGATGGACCATTAAAGAGGCTTTTTAAAAAAAGTTTTTTGTTTTGCAGTGATAACTCAAAAAACGGAGGTTCCAATCGATTCAAAACAAATTCGAGCATCTTCACAAAATGTGTAGTTTCGGACCAGATCTAAATTAATGTTAATGAAAACTCTTATTCTTTATAAAAAGAAACTAAATCCCCATTGAGACCCCATTGATGAGGTTTTACCATCCCCCAAGCCCCAAAAGATGAGGTCTTAGTGTCTTTTCATAAAGAATAAGAATTTTCATTAACTTTAATTTAGGTCTGGTCCGAAACTACACATTTTGTGAAGATGCTCGAATTTGTTTTGAATCGATTGAAACCTCCGTTTTTTAGTTATCACTGCAAGGCAAAAGAAACTTTTTTTAATAAGCCTCTCTAATGATCCATCTGTAGCGCCATACATAATACATATTTTTTACTAAACAAACATTTTTTTAAAGCTTATGATGTTAATCAACTGCATGTCAAAGAACAAGTCACAGTTTCAATTGGTTTCTTTCTAATTAATTGAAACAGAAATGCTTCATTTTAGACAGGAACGACTGCCTAGTACCCTTAAGACATTTTACGTTATATTTCATATTTGGTACTAATTTGAACACAAATGACTATTGGATATTGTGGCTTGATCTTTTAGGCACCTACTATTATATGCTTAACCATTTGTTCAGAACAAATTAATTTGATATTTATCTTTTTGTCACATACTAAATCGTACCTCCAATAAAAATAGGGATAAAGAGTACAGTGGTTGGCCACCTGACAGTGATTGGTCCTATTTTGAGAAATAAAAAATATAAAGAAATACCAATATTATGCTTTTTTTTAATGAACATATTCATATTCCTTGTACTTTCTTGCTTCGGATGTAATCAATATTTCTCCACTCATTATATACCTACTGTGATTATATTTAAAAGCAGATAGGATGCCTCGGCTTTGCAGCTTGAAAATTACAGCGGTTCAATCAATAAATCATAAGAGTACAGTTGAAAGTTTTCAAATATTTTAATGTATTTGTGATATCTGTATCTCTCATATTCTGTATATATTGATAAATAAAGGTTAAAACTCTATTTATTTTTAGATTATTAGGGTTTTTTCGTACTTATTTATATTGATTTTCATTTCAAATTTACTAAATTCATATTTACAATTCACTATTTATGTGACACTCTTACTTAAGTAGCCAACCATTGTACTCTTTACCCTAGTATCAATAACAAATAGAGAAGAAAATATTCAACATAAAGTGATGATTATTATATAGTTACATATACATGTGTATATGGATCACACACAGGCCACAATAACCTATGCATATGATATATGTATATAACCTATATAACATACGAGTTGTCAAATCCTACTGGTAAGATTGTAGTGTTAGGATTTAGGAAACATGATCAATTTATTAATAAATATCAATTTAAACTTTATAATGAATGTAATATGAACTTAAAATGAATGTAAAATATTCTGCATTAAACCCGCTTTTAGAAAAATACAAAAATACAGGACAAAATTGCATTGTTTGATTATTATCAGCTAAAATAAACTGGTAAAAAGTTACATCAATCATACCTGATTATTTAAAATGTTTATAGTACGCACAAAATAGGGTGCAAGCTCAAAAGGTTTTGTTTCTATTTCCTATTTCGCATTTACTTGATATTTTTATTGTCAGATGTCGTTTACATTCATTAATTACTGAGAAATCGATGAGGTACGATTTAGGTGAGCAGTGCGATATTGGCAACTCTCCCCTAAGTGTGCTCACCTTAGGAATAACGAATCGATCATCGGGCAAGAGATTTTACGTCGTCAGAATTCTGAATGAAATTGGAGCAGACGGGGTCAAAGAGAATGGTGCTGCGTTATCGGCGAGTCGCGAACGTCCATTGCAGCACCTTCACTTCCCGTTCTTCAACTCCGCCGAGGTAAATTGCAATTCAGCGACGATTATTTGCAAGGAACTCGTGCTTCGCCGTCGCACTCGCTATGGCACGTATTGACGCGACGCTGTTGCCCGGTTCAACAAAAACGTATAGAGAGAACAATAGGGGAGGGAAAGGGGCAAAGGGGCACAGACGGGGTGAAAGAAAGAGTTCCTGTTGCCGTCAGGTGGGTAGTAATTGCGAAAGTAAGAGGGCGGATCTCTTTTTCCTCATTTCTTTCCTCTTTTTTTCCCCCATCTGCTCAGAGATGTTTGTGATGTAAAGCGCGAACCAGGATTGAACCTCTATCCTCCTTTCTTCTCCTTGTCACTTGTGTGCCACTTTTGTCTCCTTTTAACTGGAGTGTATTCTTTTTATTGGTTTAGCAACGTGCCAGCTTGGGTTCACGGGAGCACGAATAATACGAGCGTTGAAGGCTCCAATGTATATAACATATATTCCACGTTGGAGATCTTTAGAAACTGATCGGACGTTGTTACCGTTTCTGGCTCGCTGTGGTATTAGTTCGTTCGCCAAGAAGCTCCCATTAAGTTTTCACTTTGATCGAGCGAATTAATCGCCTCTAATGATCTCCGAGGCCCTAGAGAGAACTGGCTGAATCTATGAAACAGAATCGATCGGGGACATTAATTGTTTCGCAGAAATGTTGGAGTACAGCCGTGGTCGAAAGGTTTCATCGACGGTGGCCCACTCCTTGCACGCTTCATCCCCTCAAATGGGAGAAGAGATAACGCGCTCCTGAAGCCTAGCCCCGGCTAGGGCGTTGAACGAGGATTGTCGTTAATTTTAATTAAAACGTTATACTGCTGCAGAGAAACGGGGAGTTTTATCTCGACCAAACTTTCCGTTTATTTTCCCGTTGCCGCGCGACTCACGCTCCTCCTTCTTGACTCTGTTTTGCGGGGCTTACTTAGAGGACAGTGATCCCAAAAACAGATGAATCTTGATAGAAGACGAAGTTGGACCTAGGAGAATTAATTTAAGTAAGTTCACGAAAAACTTGGAAATTGACACGAAAAGTTCCGGCCCTTTGAATAAAATACCGTCCCGACAAAGCTACACTCCCGACGTCGAAGAAATCTTTTGAAAAGATCAACCGAAATCGGAAAAATGGAGGCTAAATCTTTTCCAGGATATTATCGCGAAATACCTAGTCTTTTCAAACGAATTAGAGCCGAAAACATCCGTGCATTTCTTTGGCCGCGGCTCGGCGCTAACATTTCGTAGCTGCCGCGCGCAAAATAAATTCCAAAACACATCGCATCCGCCTGTAAACACTCGGCGTTAAAAAAAAAAAAAAAAAATAGCGAACTGCGAATGCATTCAGGGAACCGAATCCCCTGAAGACGAGTCCCTGGGAATTCCGGCCTCGGCGGATTAATTAACGCCGCAAAACATTCGCGAAACGCGTTCGCCAATAAAAGCCACGCTTCCGGGCAAAGTCTCGCGAAGAAAAAAGGGAGAAAGCCGTGAAAGGCAAACACGATGCCTCCGTCGGGCCATCGAGTTTAATTAAAAAATTTTAATCGCTGAGACAAGGAGTTCCGCGCAGGAGAGCTGCCCGATGGGTTCAGGGCGCAACGGGACGAGAAAAGTAGCTCTCCGACTACCTTATGCGTATTCCTTGGATCGTCAGGCCGGTTAGCACGTTCGCTGGAAATTTCGCAACATCCGAATGAACTTTAATTCAACCG
The DNA here is from genome assembly GCA_947577245.1 of Andrena bucephala. Lineage (NCBI taxonomy): Eukaryota > Metazoa > Arthropoda > Insecta > Hymenoptera > Andrenidae > Andrena > Andrena bucephala. Next base: position 32,947,851 of record OX387717.1, on the reverse strand, counting down.
CGGACACACTCGCGGGGGTGTGTGCGCGCGCGGAACGCGTGGCATTCATGCAGACCGTTAGCGCCACCCCCAGCGAGCCAGCGAGCCCTTTCCCCATTGTAGCTGGAAAACGGTCGGACAGACTGGAACACATTATACAGTGGAAAAGCGAGCCGGAGATGAAGGTGAAACAAAAGTGTTTCAGCGAGCGGAATAGGAAACAGTCGGTAAGCCGGCGTGGGGGTTGGGCTGGAGGGGCGAGGAAGGCCGTAGATATTGTCTAGGAACCGAGGAAACGTTTCTCGCTCGCTGAACGCTCGCGTGTATCGATAATGCGCTCGCGGAGTCTGTCCGTTCCTGAAGAGAACTCGGCACAACAGGAACGTCCAGGAATATCCGCAGACATGCGCGCACATTGTTGTCCAGCGAATGGTTCCTGGCAAAACACGAAATTCATTTTCACCAGACTTTCGTGTGTTTCGTTGTCCGCAATTAAATTGCAATTCGCGGAACGAAATTGCCGGTCAGTCTGGCGCTGGTAAATTAGATTCGACGGTATGGCAAGGTAGCAAGAAATTTTCGATCTCCGAATCAACATAGGCGTCCGCAAATACTTAATACACCGTTCTTGTAAATTACTTTGCGGGAGTGGGTTGTAAATGGGCCGGTTTGGTTTTCGGTGTTGCTCGCAGTAACGGGAGCAGATGCGGCCAGTGCAATATCGACGTGAAATCGAATCCCGAGGGAAGGCCTGCGTCGTTTCTTGCTCTCCCTTGACACCTACCTCCCGTGTTGCTCGAGAACGGCCGCGGCGTTCCTTGCGAAATCGATAGTCCAGGTTCTCTCGCGCGGCCCTCGTCGGTAAATCGACCGAATGCTTTGAATTCGTTGGCAGGGAAACGACCCGATCGCGCCTCGAGAAACGCTGATGATCGGGCAAGGGTTCCGCCGAACCCTGTTTCGCTCAAGAGCACTCCGCCCTCTATACACTCTTGAGATTTTAGTGCTTTTCGAGGGCTCGTTTTACGGCGCTGTAAAACTTAGGGAGTTGCTAAATTTGAGGGACGATTGCGTGAAACGACTTGCTTGGTGAAGCGAACATGTTGGCTGAGGGAATATTTGGAAACGATCAGAGTGGAGGAGAGGCCAATGATTTCTTTAATTCCTGCGGGTCTTAAGCGACATCGGCATTTGCACGGGTTAAATTATTCTTTCTTCCAAAAAAGTACAGTGTAGGTAATTTAAATGAAGCCAGAGTGAAGCAGTGATTTCTAACCGTCTGACTTGCCGTACAGCACCACTACTGGACGCTTATCGGAATCGCGCTAAACCAAACGGCTGAAATTCATTTCTAATTCGGTAAACGCACTCTCGGCCCGCTGCATTCTAATGAATATTTAAACGCAAAATCTAATTGCTAGGATACAGTAATTAAATCTTTAATTCGCAGTGCGGGCGATTTGGCTTCACGTACAAACATTCGAAAACCGTTCCGGGGATGTGTTGGAAAGTTTGCATTTGGTGAACGTGATATGAACGCGTAAATGTTGTAAATGTTGTAAATATTGTAAATGTTTCAATTGGAAGGTAACGCAGAATTGCGAAATTTAAATCTAACGTTTATTTAAACGTATTATTAAAGAGACCGAATTCTGTTACTTTATGTTATTTTCCTTTTTAATGTAGAACAAGAAGTTCCTGTACCGGAAACACATTTGTATATTAATCGAACCGTGAAATTAGGTGAATCGAAGGTGAGTAACGCGGGATAGTCAACGAGAACTCGAACACTATTTAAAGTGGACTGAACCGAACGAATTTGTCACAAATCCCACCCCGTTTTACGCCACGATTCGTGCGATTCTCAGACGCGAGTAGCCGTTTAAAAAAGTTCAATCGAGCGAAATTCATTTTCCCGCGGATACTGTCGCACGGCCTCACGACTTCTGGCGTTTATTTTTTAATGGTGATCACAGGCCGGAGTTAAACGAGAGGCTTTATCGATTCCGTCTCACCTGTCCCTTCGTCGCGTCACATCCCGTTTCCTCTCGTTGACGTTGCACCGAGCACAGACCGCCGGCAACAGCTTCGATCTTCCTCTTCCAAAGAGAATTATCGATGCGTAAATTAAAAATTGAATTCCAATCGCGCACGTTCATCGATCGCCGTGCGCGTCTTCAATCACACGAATTCTCTTCAGTTCTCGACACCTCGAACACGGGGTCACTGCTTTTTTTTATCTCTCGTTCACGAATTCTGGCGTTCCAAAGTTAATTGGAATGGCTAACTGGAAGACCACTTGAAAACTCACGAAAAACGCACTCTAACTATTCAATACAGGAAAGTCACGAATTTTACAATCTACGTCCTCCTATTTTATTGATTTACACCGCGAGTATTTCGACCAAGCACTGTTCGAGAACCAGCTCTCAAAGAAGCAAAGAAGAAGCTTCAGGTTGCAGTCGCACACGTGTGATGAATTCGGCAGGTTCCAATTCCCGCATCGAGGGTTAAAATTTATTGTTTCATCGCTAACCGCGCTAGAGAATTCCTTGCTGTCGAATATCGATCATTATCAAACCGAAGTTCTCTAAAACAAATCATCATCTTTCTTCCACTCTTTGCGAAACCGCACAGCGGTCACTACTCTTTCGATGCTGCAGCTTTTTTGCGAGCCGTTGGAATGTGCAACAGAACGTGACGAACGGAAGAAGAGGAGAAGGGACGTGGACGGCCGCGGTTCGTGCAGTCGATCGATCGGTACGCCGAAAGACAAAAGCCTCCGAATGAACCCCGAGGCTTTATTTCAGGTCGATTTCTCGTTGCAATGCGAACGAGTGGAAGGGTTGCGTTGTAAAAGGATTCTACCGATTCTTGTGTGCATCAAGTCGCCGCGTTTCAAAACATCGAATGACACCAGGGAGGATGCTGCTTACCAGGGAGAACAGACACGTGCCCAATACTTAAAACATGTACCAACCTTCAAAATGCACAAGCACCGCGCCATTTACAGACAAATAACACTTCTCATCCTTATTAAATGCTTAAAACTCGTCACAGCTTCGCAGAGTTTTGGTGACGCGTAGGCACACGTTTTCCCTCGCCGGATTTTCCCGCAGCACGTCGAACAGTCTATCGAGTGTTTACCATAGACGAACGTTTGATAAATTCCAGCCACCTCTTTATGCCGTCGTCAGGCGAATGGTTAATTTGATGAAAATTCTGCATTGCGAAGAAGAAGTGTCTGGTTTCCTCGCGGGGCTGAAACGCCGCGAGGATAAACAAGGGAGCCCGTTTGCGGGTTTAAAAAATTCACTGGGTGCTCCCGGCACGGCTGGTATATTTTTGCACGATCTAATTTTCTCCGCGCATAAAAGGGGATTCACGATCATAAGCGAAATTTATGAATCACGCGGAGCGGCTCGGACAGTCTACTTCGTCATGGGAAATATGAGATCGGATTAGTCATTTAATATAGCGCATAGTGTTGAAGGGGACGCGTGGGGCTGCAACTTATCGGCCGCGACTGCAATCGGAACTGTTCAAGCCTCCGCGGACAGCGCGGTTCGGGCTAAGTAATTTTCAATTAATGTACAGGTTTCGCGGAAAAAGAGTTTCACGAGTTAGAATTTTACATTTCACGTCGGCCGGACTATCGGAAACCACCAGCTGCGCAATTGAAATCAGAGGTGTCCCTCGACCTATGGTTCCTCACCAGCAACTGTTCACGGATTTCCCTGTCACCGGTTCATCCGTGTTGGTGTGTGCGCATGCAGAGAGATTTTTCGATATTGAAATTGACACTGACCGGAGTTTTCACGGTTCTGCGTTAACGGATTGCCAGTATCGCGTCGGATTGATTGAAATATACTTCGCTGGCTCGTAGGAATTGAATCGCAGACGCATTTATTTTTCAATGTTTAGCAAACGCGCGCGATTGAGGTGGCGGTGGACGGAATAGTTAGGCTGAATATAAAGGAGCAGGGTATGTTTGGGAAAGTACGAAAATATTGTCACAGTCATACCAACAACGAGAAGGGAAACTTAACTTAAAGCTAGAGCAATGAATAGGTATATCGAGGAAAGAATCTGGCGAAGTGACAGAAGAAAGCATGGATAGTTAAGAACAGATGAGAAATGCGTGGTGAGGTCAGAGGCAGACAAAGAAAATGCGGGATGGTGATATATAGAGGGAGGAGAAGTATCTAGGGTGGTCTGGGTTCGCGTACCACGAACACCGTAGAGATCCGTCCGCTTTTTCGCGTTCACGTCTGATCGATATCGGCCAAGTCGTTATTGGCGCAGTAGGTGATCGTGACTCGCTATCGAGAGGGAAAGAAGTAGAATCGGGTTCGGTGCATAGTCGGCTTTTGTACGTGCACAAGGCTTAATGGATTAGCTGCATCCGTATACCTGCGCGAGCAGCAGCGCACGTTTAGTCGAAGACGACGTTATTGCTGATGACTAATGGAACGAACGTTCCTACAGATCAGTTTCAAGGTTCCAGGGATGAAATCGAAACTTTATCCCTTGGAAGCTGCACATCGTGACATTTCAGCGAGGAGAGGATTGGGACTTGAATAACCTAACATGTTGCTTCCAACGAAACACTTTGCGAGTGGATGAGACTATATATTAGGGTGGTCCTTATATGTATGGTAAAAAATTATTTAAATAAGAGTTTATTCTAATGAATCCCAAATACAATTTGTTTTTTACTTAATAATGTCAAAGTTATGAGATTTTATTCTTAACGTCCTGATTTTGCCCCGGGCTCCCCTACATGCGAAATATAAAGTCCTTGAGCGACTTTTATATATCAAAATATACAAATAAAAAACACGGAGATATTTTTTTTGTCAAATAGAAGATTTTAAGAGGGTCAGACAATATATATTTTAAAGTTGAAAAATAAGGACCACCCTACTATATATTGTATTTAATTAGAAAGGATCGCAACAACCCTTTGCTTCATTATGCCTAACTATTATGCAAATTAACTGGGGAATATATTTATCTAAATGTAGGAGAAAAAGCGAATTTCGGGCGATGGGATTCGAACTCACGATCTTCGGATCCACTCTCATCATAGACCTTTCCTAAATGCCAAACTCCTACATAGGGGAAGTAGGGGCATGACGGGGTAGCGAGGGGTATCTCTCTAAACCCTAATTAAAAGATGCTAGTCACGTGACAAATACGTCATTAGGAAGCCACTGTATTTTAATAATGTGATCGCTGGCAAAAGCGACTGGGGGAGCACGCGTTTTTTATTTATACAGTGGCGGACGAAAGAAAGTTTACAACTTTTAAAATCGCATAACTTTTATAAAATCAATCCAAACGAGTTGAGTTTTTTTGAGAAGCTGCAAGGATTAGTTTGCTAAGTGACGTGTTTCGTCGTTTTGAAAAGAATGCACTTGGTTGCAACAGGAATCAAAAATAGTAAATGTCATTTTTTAAACTTTTTTTGCGAGCCTGTCATGACAATACATGCCTAAAATTTCATCAAAATCGGTTAACGTTGCTCTGAGCTATAAACGCTTAAAGGTCGCAGAATAAGGTCGAAAATCGCGAAATTCCCGTTAACCGATTTTTATGAAATTTTCAGCATGTATACAACTTACTTCAATCTACAAACGGGTTTTTTGAATTTTCATTACAGGCTCACAAAAAAAAGTTTGAAAAATGACATTTACTATTTTTGTTTGCTGTTCCGACCAAGTAGATTTTTTTCAAAACGAAGAGACACGGCACTTAGCAAACTAATCCTAGTAGCTTCTCAAGAAAACTCAAGTCGTTTGGACCAATTTTAAAAAAGTTATGCGACTTTAAAAGTCGTAAACTTTCTATCGTCCGCCACTGTAGCTGTGAACCGTTTGCGTGCTGCGTCGACATTATTTCGCGTGATAAAAGGATTTGAAATAAATATATATTTAAGAACGGTAAGTCTATTATTTTTCTTCTATGATAATCTCCATTTCATCTATTTTAATGTGACATATTCAACATTTCAATATTTCTTTATTTGTTGTAGAAATATATAAATCTTTGGAAAACGATGCTTTGAGGCAAGATGGGGTCCTTGATACCTAACCCCATTAGGGGCTAGGTCGGGGTACCCCATCATTCCCCGTATCATGGTTGTTCATGTGAGGTTAAGCAACGTCATCGTTCTCTATTATAATTTAATTCAAATAAATCTCGTTATTTTTAGTTCGAATTTATAAAATACTTACAAGGAGAGTATTTTAGGTGTCCGCCTCCGATCATTTTGATTTTTGGATATGTTATAGAGGACCGAAAAATAAGAAATACGTGTTTTTTTATTTTTCCCCGTTTTCATATTTGGGGGGTGAAAACTGCGTTCAAAGTTAGGGTTGAAAAATCATTTTTATGGAAAAAATGGACTTTTTGAAAATCTGATGAGTCAGTCATATTTCGCATTCAAAGACACAAAATTCGTCCATTGACACTATTCCCCTATCTCTAATAGTTCTCGAGATATTCCACAAAAATGATTTTTCAACCCTAACTTTGAACGCAGTTTTCACCCCTCAAATATGAAAACGGGGAAAAATAAAAAAACACGTATTTCTTATTTTTCGGTCCTCTATAACATATCCAAAAATCGAAATGATCGGAGGCGGACACCTAAAATACTCTCCTTGTTAGGCAAATCATTTCGGTACCCCATTTTACCCCGCGGTAGGGGCAAGACGGTTTTTTTCCATCTGTTTTATAAAGTTTAGGGTAACTCGGGGTAATATGCCACCGCGGGTAATATGCCACTTCTCAATATTTTTTTAAATAATGCACAGATGGCGTTATATTTGCACTAATTCCGTTCAATTTAGTGTAACTGCTAAGACGACAACAGATTTTGGCTTTTATCTTCTTTTATTTTCAATAAATCCTGGTAAGTTATAAAATTATCGGCTTGATCTAATTTCATACTGTAACTAGAATGCAAATTATACATATGTGTGAACAGTTATACAAAAAATCAATAGATTATGATAAAGTATACTAACAAACGAATTTTATAACCTCTCAAACATCCGTTAAAACTATGTTCTTTGTGGAGGGATTTTCCATCCTTCTTCTTATGGCCGTTTGGAGTAATATGCCACATGTTTGTCGGTATAATATGCCACTCTTATCTTTATAACTCTTTCTATTTAATGCCATCGAGTTGTTTTTTCGTATTAGAACCATGCCTAAGAAGAATAATAGGAGCTGTTCTAGAAATAAAAACCGAAGAACAAATTTTGAGAATGTAGTAGATATTTCTTATATCGATTCAACTGATGCAGAAAATGACAATTACTGTGCAATATGCGAACTCTATTATTATGATAAAAAAGAACCTAAACGTGACTGGGTAAAAACTACTTGTTGCAAAAAGTAGGTTCATGAAGACTGCGTAGAGATTGGAGACTGTTTAGTTTGTAAGAAATAGCTATTTTTTCAAATATATTTAACGTTTCATTGAGTTCAAATATTTGTTATTAGTTACGAATAGCTTAAATAGTTTAAAATATTGTTGATTCTCCAAAATTTGAGTGATTAGTTCGCACTTCGTAGCTTGTGGCATATTACCTCAGACCTTGTGGCATATTTACCCACCACCTGGGTAATATGCCACTTTCGAGGACTTTTGTATTTGTACGCTTCTCATTGAACTATAAAAGTTACATATCTCTACTCATTAGTCAATACACAGAATTAGTTACACTTTCATATAGTTTTATCTTTTTCCCGGTATCTACTTATACTTGCGAGATATCGCGTTTCAAAGTTAACTGTGGCATATTACCCCAAGTTACCCTAATAACTTAGACGCCTGACCTCAGAGAGTCCGAAGTGTGTAACAAATGTTAAATCATTAACTTATAGTATACTTGTATTTGTAGTAATAATGACTTAATTAATAGGTATAATCATCACTTTATTTGCATTTTTCTTTAGCTTCCCCATCATGCCCCTACTTCCCCTATATATTTGTTGCATTTGAAGATAGAAAGAAATGTGAAAAGAAAACGTCAGAAATATGGATATTTCAAATGTAATGGTAGAAATGAGCTTTTTTCAGAGCCGCCATTGTAGTCGGGGAGCTAGAGGGGCTAGATGATACGCTCTGAAATGAGATAACACAAAGTCGGCAAATTTAAGCCCACCTCATTTCTCGAGCGTGCAGAGCTGCGGTTCCGGCTCTTTCTTTTTGCGACTCTGATCCTTCGCGAATTTCGAAACAATGGGTTCTCCGCAAGATTCGCGCGTCCCTGCCACTTTCGCGGAGAAGGAAGTGGTTCAACTTCAAAGGAGCGATGTTTAATCAGAGTTCTCAGCGACCGTCGCGGTCGTTTGACGAAGTCCGACTTTTATTTCGGGTCGAGTGACGTCGCAACCCCCGTTTCTATTATCCCGCGACTTCCGACCGGCCTCCGCGTTCATCCTTTCTTCCGCTCTCGCTAATCGAGTCGAGGGAAGAACGTCTCACTCACGTTTCTTCATCTCTTCCATCCCTTGCCAGCAGGTTTTCGTGCGAGAAACGTCCCCCGAATGCCCTACTAACGTCATCAACCTCTGGAATGCAATCGCCGTCCGAAACTTGGACGCGAACTCCCCCGAATGTGAATTACGAGTTCTCCTGGATATTTGGGACGCGTAACACGACATACCCTTTTCCCAGCCAGCGAAATTTGTAAAGCTCTGCTCCTGGAACGCGAGCTGTTTAAAGGGATTACGAAACTTTCAACCCTCGAGAAGTCGAAACTCGAACGGCTATCGGACATCACCGAGAACAAAGAGCAAGAAGGGAGGATCAATTTTTGAGGCGAGAGCTTAAACGTGCGGAAAAGTTGGTTTCCTCTCGGTTCGCCGTAGAGCCATGGTACAAAATACATATTTCTTGGGCAGGTTGCTTCGTCGAGGACGACGCGACGGTCCGCCGCCGTCGCCTGCTTTTTTCTTTTCACGAAGAAAGTTGGTTAGTTCGATTGCGAGGTGAAATATGGCGCGAGAAAAAGTTTCCCCCCGGGTAATAGGAGTTGCGACTGCGTAATTGAGGTGCAGAAACACGGTTTCTCCATTTTTAACTTGACGGAAAGCAAACGAATGGTGAACAGTGGAAAGCGAGAGTGCTGGGAAGCAGCTAGCGCGAGGAAATTAACTTGGCGACTTGTTTTGAGCGGTGAAAAAAACTTTGAGTGCTGCGACTTTACGAAGCACAGATGTTACTCGCTAAGGGCAGGAGGGTAAGAATCAGCACAAATCAGAAACTAATAGCTCGCTTGGAAGTTTGCCGTTCCCGGAGGGATCCCAAAATCGCCGAGTGTCTAGGGTCAAAGGAATAACAGCCGAAAACATAGCAGGTAATGAACCGAGAAGCCTGACGATTACGCGAAGGCAGTCAGAAGACGGGGGAGTAGCCTGGCGGAGGAAAGTCGGGCCAGGATTAATGGCGGGCACAGGATAGAACATTCCTTATGCTATTCCTCTCTGGCTTTCCTACTGACAACGGCCCCGGTAACAGCCTTCCTGTACTTCGTCCTTCGCCAGCTCCAAGGAATTATCGCCCTCCGCTGTTTCAACCACACGTACATACATACACTTACACACACATACGCTTGCTCGCGTGTTCTCTCGTGCTGCTGCGACCGAAGCTGCGCCCGGGACCAAAACACCCTCTCGTCGGTGTGACCATACAACAGACACGTCGAAGCCTCGCGGCACTATGCGACCGTATATTTAGAGCGGCGTCAGTACTTTGTCTGACCGAATGAATGGCTGTACTACTGGCGGAGCGGTGGATGGCGCGGCGGCGGGCCCCGGCCGTACCTGCGCCGGTATCACTGGCAATAAAGGACAGACGGGAGTGTCGACTGCCATGGATGCGTACACCCGCGCGAATAACTGGCCACCGGCGGAGGATTAATATTCATTTCGGGGGAAATGCGAGGCCGATGACGGCCGCTGATGCACGCTTTCGCTGTTTCCAGCCATGTAAGGCCGTGGACGTTTTCACTTTACACGACGCTCATCGACGGATCATTGAAATTCCTCACTCGACGGATCATTCGTTCTAGTCGCACGAGGGACTGGAGACGGCTGCGGAGTTTCCCTTGCTGTACGAGCTACCGCCTATGGCTTATCTTGGTCTATAACTTTCGAAAGCTTCTCCATAAATTCGTGCATCAAAAATTGACGCCCGCATTGGGACGGAGGCCAATACGTGACACGAGCCCCGCCAGCGGACGATGTTACGCGCTCTCAAACTTTCATAGGGATTTATGTCCGCCGGCTTATCATTATCGCGTTCAGCTTCAGCGTGTCGCCGTTCATACGGGGGAGGGAATATTTGGGGCAACAAAAGGGGTGAAATAATGAAGGTAATGTCCTTCTACTGTTTCGAGGACCGGTCCAGTGGAGCGTGTATCACGGTATTTCGCGATAATAATTCGAGACAATGCTTTTCTTTCTCCAATGAAACTCACCTCTTCACCTCTCACCTCTCACACCTCTTTACCCTCCGTTTCTTTTTTTTCTCCGACACCCTCTTGCCCCTTCCTTTTAATCCCTTTTCACTCTCCGTCTCTGCTACTCTCTCTCTCTCTCTCTCTCTCTCTCTCTCTCTCTCTCTCTCTCTCTCTCTCTTTCATTTCCCTCGCCTCCGCCTTTCGCTCCCTTTTCACGTTTTGTCCCCTCTGTTCTGTTTTCTCCCGGCGACAAAGCGTCGAGACGCGTAACAACCCCTTCCAAGTACTGCGAATATTGTTTCGCGTCAAGCAGCCGGCTGGAGGTATTAATTTACACCGCTCGCCAGGGAAACAGGCCGTAGGAAGGGGGGGGGGGGGCAGAGGGATTCTTTAATTTCATGGGAGTGTTCCCTTATCGGAGGAACGCGTTCCGCTCGAGCGGAGAGGGCTCTTTCACCCGGTGAAACCTTTTTATAATACACTCACTCTACGGTAACGTTGTTAAGGTCTCCTTTCGCGCACGCTGAAATTACGACGCGGTTTCCGCGGAGCTGGCGTTTCCCTCGATATTTTTCGCGCCCTTTCCCGGCTGATTGTGAAGCTCAAGTGGCGTTTATGCGTTACCCCGTGCCGGGGAAACGGCGCGCCCGCGGCGATGAATTCTGATTGAAATCACGATCGAACAGTTGTTCCGCGACGCCGAGCTTCTCGTAAACATTGCAGGATATTTATTTGAAAGGAGGGCAGCGAATGGTAGAGAAGCAGCGTGTACACGCATACGTTTACGTCACGAGCACGGCAGGATTGGATGTTGCGCGTGGTACGTGACTGTGACACATGGAGGTATCGTAAGCGCGAGGCGTATTACGCCGCCGGAGTGATCTGAAATCGATTGACTCTGACCTAGAAGGAAGGTTAATTTGGAATCGCGTGCATAGGTTTCAATTAGGAGTTTGCCGGAATGCGTCGACACGTGCGGCTTGACACCTCGCGCAGCAGCGCGTCCACGGTGCATTCGTCCGTTTCGGCGGATTTTAAGCCCGATGGTTGGCACGTGCTGCAGAAATTTACTCTTCGGGAACTTCGACTAGGAAAGTTTCGCGGCACAGAAATGCCTTCTGGAAGAATTACACCGCCGTATTTTATGGCCACTCAGAGGTGGAAGGTTAAGTTTAAATACTTTGGTAACTCCAGTTGAAATGAGTCTTGCGCCTTCACAAATTTCGCAAGTTAGATTGGGTAACTTAAAGGGACACAGGGATCAGGGAAACGATATGAATCGCCCCGTATGTAGCTGCCCCGTTCAACCTGTGCTCTTTACTGACACGGAAATGAGTGGCCCGGTGGAGCGGAGGAGGGGGGAAATCTGGGAGGTTACAAAGGGGTTGGCGGCGGTACGTTCTATCGAGTTTGTCCGAGAACGTCTTCCGGCTGGGAAGCAAGGGAGTCTAATTACCGTTGCTTCGGTCAAGTAGCGGCCGTACGAAGGACAAGCCACCCCGCGGTCTGCGGTAATTGAAACTAAATGAATTTTGAATTGTCGTTCAAAGCCAGCGGCGCGGCGCGGCGCGGCTCCAGCGAAAGGTGGAAAGTTTACTGACCGTAAGCGGCAGCCGTGACTCCCTGGATGACCCAATTCGCGGACGACACGGAAAATAACGAAACGCCCGGGAATTCAATTAACGACGCGCTGCCGCAGTCAGAATTTAGCCCAACTTTTCCGCCGGGTCTGAATTAACAATAAGGTAGAAATCAGGCTGCCGCCCGACCGACGCTCCTCGTCATTCGCTTTAATTATCGTTCGCGTGGCTCGATCCGCTCCGCGCAGAAGACGAGGAGAGCCGAGAGTGGCCACCGAGAGCTTGCGAGCCTGGTCTCTTTGTTACCAGATAAAGATGCAGTCGATGGTGCACGAAGGTCTGTGTCGTGACCGAAATCGGGCAAGACCGAGGGCGCAGCATCTGAAATTATATCGAAGAAGAAACCCGCGTTGCCTTGATCCCGATTGGTCGATTTATGGTGGATGCAACAGCCCCGCGGAGGCCAGACCACTCATCTCGCGCCGCTGCACCAGCAAGATACACAGATACACATTATCGTCTCGGCTGAATTACGAGGTCCGCTGGGGAAGTTCCCCCGGCCGACGTTAAATTTTCATTTGCCCGGGTATAAATCCGTGGCAGAAGCTGGCGATCCTGGCGTTTGAGCTGGCGGTAGGTACACAGGCTGCACGTACCGTCGGGCAGTATATCGCCCAAGTCTGCAACTTGATGTCTCCGCCGCATACGACCGTCGCGTCGGCTCCTGCTACATAATCGTGCATAATAATTATGACGTCATCAATTAGCCGGCCGCCAGTGACATTAATGCGTGCTCGTATGACCGCGACAGGTCCTCGTCGTGTAGATTAACAGAGAGGTGCATCAAACATTCGTCTGTGCGCGCGCGTCCAAATCGAATCCGAGCCCTCGATCGCGAGCGAAATCACAGCTATTTCACGAAAACCGCTTCGCCTATTAGCGGGGAATCGAAATTTCTCTGATCATCCTCCCCATCCGCGTCGCCGGCCGCAACCGGCCACCGGTTTGAGTCGTTTTACTCGCGGCGTCTGGGGATTTTATTGGACCGCCGCGCCGGTTAGCCGTGAAATCGTATTAATTGCGCCGGCGAAGCATCGCGTGGCAGGTGGAACGCGTCGCCCCCGCCCCCCCCCCCTCTGTTTTTAATTATGTTAACGTATGCGGTCCAGATTATAGATACGATCGGTGTAATTCGTTATCCTTCCTCCGCTCGATATGTATCCACTGTGAACTGTGACGGCGCGCCGGCCGTGCCGCATGCCGAGCCGAAATTCAGTTTATCGCTAACGCTTCGTGTGTTATTGTTTTAACGACAAATGACGTGACGCATTGCGCACCCCGTGTCCGTGTGTGATCAATGATTTCCCAATTTTCCCGCTTGCGTTTGCGCGTACCTTCTTCCTGTCGGCGAACAATATTAACATTTCATGGGGGGCTACGATTCGGGACACTTGCCGATTTCTTGCTACTGCTTTCTCGATCCATCTTCTCATCCACCGAGAAGCATCTTACACTTCAAGTATAGGGTAAGGGTAGGGTTTGGCCTATGCAAGCCATTGCTGAAATCCAGCCCGATTTATGTGGAATAGTCTTCCAAAAATGAGTCGCTCGGATCGCCTCCTGCAATCGAAGCCGTGGAGGCTATTTGAACAAAGTTATTTTCAAAACACAACGGCACTGAATGTACTCTAATCTGCGATAAAGATTACCGCCATACCACGCGTTACACCTCTATTTATTCAATTTCAAAGATCCAGTGCCGTTATTGAGAGACCCTTTGCTTCTTACCTAGGCTTCTTCGGCGTACAATATTATCAGGTTCGCCGGGTTAATTGGTAGCCCGGAGACTCTGCAGGATGAAGCCTTTGGCTGAGCATCTGCCACTTTTACCAGCCACGATGGGGGGACCATTCAATATTTGATGGTAACGCGCTCGACGAGCTGTAAATGAACCTTTCCCCGAGCCAGCAGCCGCGGAAGAGCGGAGCTACGCATAAAATAGAAGGCTGTTGGCTCATCTGCACCCCCTCGCCCCATTTACCAAGCCCACTAGTGAAAGGTTTATGTGTTATCTGGGGAAGTTTTGCCGTTGATAAATTTCCTCGGCGAGAGCGTGCCGAAGGAACGTTTTCCTCGTCGAACGGCGCAAGCTGCCGCCGCGCCGTGTCCCAGCTATTCATCATAATCCTTCGCTTTTACGCGCTTTCCTTCGGGTATAGTTCCCTGTAGTTTCATACTTTCCATGCCCTTCGTTTCTGCCCCATGAACGTTAAGCGCGATCGTTCGCGCGTGTCCGCGATTTTGTCAAACAAATTCCGTGGGAAATATACGTATATTTGAAGATTAATGAATATTTCATTAGAACGTTTGACGTGGTTTTTGGGCGGAACATTGGCAAAAGGGTGAAACAGTTATTCGAAGCAGCTAATAGGGACCCAGCTCGATGTAATGGACGAATGAAAATTATATATAATTGTCCGCGATAACATATTAAAAAAGGGGAAATGACACAATGAATTACTACCTATTAATTACGTATCGTGGGATCGATCTATTGTACCCACAATATGCGCAAGTTACAGGTGTGTGGGAAGGGCTAGGTTAATTTATCCGATACAGGCAATGCCTTGTGTCCATACGAGAGGTCATTGGCAGCCTTTCACGCTCTAATTCGCATGCATGCGCATCTAGTGTAATTCGCTAATACGACGTCTCGATTTCCGCTTCATTGGCCCCCAATTAATAACTCAACATCTACATACTACCCGGCTATGCCTACGAGGCCGTGCAGCTTTCGAATTCAAATAGGACGGGATAAGTTATGCGAGCGTTTCATGTTTATTTGCATGCTAAGAACTCTCCGTTGTGCCGCTGTGCCGTAGTCCCTGCGGCTGACTAAACCCGGCTCGTTCCACTTGCTCTCCCGAACAGCTGCAAGCCTCGGATAAGAATTTCTTTCGCGTTACATCTCCAAATTAATCGAACACATTGGTTACGCTGCTCGCAATAAAGCTTGCGTGGTGCTTCCTCGCCCCCTCCACACGCGGCAAGAGCAGCGCAAATAGACCGACCTAAGGACCCCACCTCTGACGGAGTACTAATGTTCGCACATTTACGACGTAACAAAGGTCCGTTTGCCGTGCAAACGTCGCTTCTCCCTCGCGGTGTATCTGCAAGCTAAAACTCCCACTTCGTTACAAGGCGCAGATTAAGTCCGCCTAATTCGGCTAACACAAGAATACACGGGGGAAGCTGGAAGCTCGCTGCAGCGGGGACAGTGCGAACGTGTCAAGCGCATAGCATTTAAGTTCGCAGGTGAACGACGCTGGGAAGTTGTGGTGCCCGGCAAACAAACAGCAAACACAGCGCGAACAACCAACGTGCATCCCTGCTAAAAATGATAAAGTTGCCCAAACACGGCGCGTTCGGACCCAAGTAAACTCGTCACACCCGCGAAATTATGCTGAACAGATGTAGCAGAAAAAAAAAACATCGTTGAAATAGACCATTTATACGCCATGAGGAAGGAGTTTCGCATCATCAGTTCCCCGTTGAAGATCCTCATCGATCAGTTTCCTCGTCGATACAAGTTAGCGAGTTCTGAGGGGCACAGGAGTCAGGCGAAAGCTCGGCTAAGGGAGTGGAGGATCAAGGAACGACTGCGCCAAGGCCTTTCCAACCACTTGACTGTACTTAAAGCGACGTCTTCGGGCACGAGTCTCGTGGCGGTGGGGGGAGCTGGTGCGATCAGGTTGATTCGCGGGACGAGCTTCGACTGCTGCCTAACTAGAATGATCCGAAGAACGAGTTAGGAAGTTCCTCGTTGCGGTACACCCCGGCAGCTGGACGGGAAAGACCCAGAGACAGGTCAGCCTCGTCAGCCGGAAACCATTCACTGGACTGTCCGGGGCAGAAGTCGTTTAACGGTATGTCCGAGAATTGCTGTAGATCAGGAAAACGATTCAGCGATCACAGCGAGGGGATAGCAATTACGGTGGTCTGTGCTGAAGCAGTACATTACAGAGTGTGCACTCTAATACAGCCAAAATAACCTTTCCATTATTATACGTTGGGGGGGGAAACGTAGCTGCTTAACGGGTGTCTGAGGTTAACAAGAGGCAAGTGGGTGAAAAGTGTTACGATTGTCGTTTACGCCAAGTTCGCTCCCGACCCGCGCCGCTCTATAACCCCCTCAGGCGCGGAAAGTTAAGATGATTGCGCGGCGCAACTACCGAATAGCATTGCGGATGACTATCAGAGGAATCCTCAAGTTTTGTATAAGGTTCTCAGCGATCGCGAGTTGAAAAAGTCGGATAACTGTCGCCGCTTACATAATTGCTTTTGATCGTTTCAAACTTACTTTGTTACTCTTTCCACGGTACTTAGCATTGTTCGAAACTCGGCGAACTTTCTGCGAATTGATCCCTGCACAGCAGAAATCTCCTTTGTACGGGAATTATTGAGATTCCTGCAAGTAGCTTGCAAGAGTAAGTAACTCTTTGGTCTGGAAAGTTGCAGATACACGTCGCGCCTGCCTCCCCCTTCGTTCTGCCAGGTTCTTGTCCCGCTCTTGTCACCAGCACCCTATAAATATTATCGTCGATGCTGTATCCGTTTTCCTCGCATCTGTTTGCACACTTTTCATCCCTTGTTATCGGATCCACGCCGGGCCTCGAGAGGAAGTTGATGCTTCGTCTTAAATAACCTGAAGCGGCTAAACAGTTTTGCCAACCATCCCCTCCTCCGCCCCCGAAACTTTCCTTTCAAACCGGGGAACGTTTTGCAACTTTCCCAGCCGCCCCTCGTGATAAATAGCCCGGCTCGCAAACGTTACCATTCGCCGACACGAATTTTCATTTTATCCACCACGCACGCTACATTGTCCGAGATTTTCTAGGGCGACACACGCTCTCATAAATTCTTCCACGCTCGCTGGAATTGTATGCGTTACGCGCGATACAATAGTGCCAGTTTCTAATTTGATTTATAGGACACCGTGGAGCCGGCAAACCTTGAAACGATCATTCCATACGGTTCTGGAGAAAAGTGGAAAATATTGTCGGCTGTGAAAGCGGTCAGTAGTATCGGGAAGATATAAATCCTTTTCGTTTTGCCAGAGAGAATAGTTGAGATTTCTGGCCCAGGAGCGCGCCACAACTGCGCGGAAAGCGTTTCATTCAACGCGCCTGTTTTTTCCCTCGTTCTTTTTTTTTCTCACCCTTTTCGAGAAAATGGACTTTATAAATTTATTGGGTGTCCGTGTACTCGACAGAAACGTCTCGGTGATTCATTCGCTGTTAAAACGCGAAGCGTTAACTGACGTATCGCAGAAAGGGCGCACGGTAACCGTGAAAGCACGTGCCGGGTCCGTCGTTTCTTTCCACTTTCGGGAGATTGTAAACGAGGAAACGACTTGCCGATGGAAGTAAAATTTCCTCCGCCACCTCCGACCATCGCCAGGCCCTCGATCGTTCCCAGAATTTTTGCGCGGGACCCCCCCCAGTGTATCGATCCGAGTCGGCCTGTATCGCGTGCGGGAGACAAGCCCTGGTAGCGGGGGCTGATTCGCGACGTCGTGCCCGATAAAGTCACCGGCACCCAGTGATTTCCTACAGCTTAAAACAGCTTTTAAAATCCCGGGGAGCCTGGCTCGATATCGGAAAATGTAAATACGCCTCTCCGGGGCCGTGGTTAACGGTGGGTTTCAGGGGGAGGTGCGCGGCTGTCGGGCCGGCCACGGCCGCGACCGCTCGAATCTCCCTGCTTCCCCGAATTCGCCTTTATTTGTTCGCCCCGTCGTATCTAAGTTCGCAAGTGGGTAGCTGCCGCTGGAATGCGA
Organism: Andrena bucephala; assembly: GCA_947577245.1. Classification (NCBI taxonomy): domain Eukaryota; kingdom Metazoa; phylum Arthropoda; class Insecta; order Hymenoptera; family Andrenidae; genus Andrena; species Andrena bucephala. Next base: position 32,929,972 of record OX387717.1, on the reverse strand, counting down.
AACAAAAGAGAATGAGCTGTAGAATATCCGAAAACAATACATTGTGCCCGCGATCGACTGACTGCCGGCCCCTTCGGCCCCCGCGCCCCGAAACGCGCCGCACAAAGATCTAGCCGCTGCTCTCGGGGCTGTTCGGCATGATGCACTGCAAAGATGCTCGGCTTTCCTTGCCAAATGTCTGGCCGGACACGTTCACCGAACCGGCTACTCGCTTTGTTCACTGTTCGCTAGTATTTCCCCGCGGGGCGAGGGGGGAGGGCGGGGAGGGAATGGTGGTTGCATGCATCGCGCAGGGGAACCGGTGTACAATGCACGTACATAGAGAGAGAAATATACGCACGTCAACTGAACGGACCGCAGCAAAAAGTTTATCGATTTAAATATCAATTTCTGGGAAATCGATTCGATTCCCACGAGTCGCTCGGTAAATGGCAGGTGGCAATTTCCTCGTGGATCGGATCGTCATTAAAGCCTGGTAGCTGGGCTCGCGCCTCGCGGGACTTTAACGAACGAATCATTTTTCACGATGCATCGACGAACGGTGGTGAATGAATCGAAACGGAAGGAAACGACGAGGAGAAACGAGGGAAGTGGAAAAAAGGGGCGAACGTTGCAACGTTTACAGGTCGTGAATATCCCGGAGCCGTCCATCGGGCCGGGCTGCAATTCCGTTTAAGTGGAAAAACTCTCGCCGGTGGTCGATCACTCTGCTGATAATATTTGCAAGCTCCGCGAGGGCTCGTGAAATTTTCACGAGATATACGCGCGTGCAAGACCTGCAGGTTACGCCAGTCTGCCGTCGATCGATTTCCAAGGAAATGTATCGCGAACTTGCCTGGATCTCACTCGAGCCTGTTGATCGATTTATCGAGGGTATCTCGAGCGCCCGGCAAGGAGATCCTCCGCGCTTATGAGTATTAACGATGGATTAGGGCGCACCCCCGGGGATACTATTCACCCGGAGGAGGCTGTTCGCCGGGTTTTTTTTTCTGGGGTTGGCTCGACAACGTCAACCCCATTGCGACGGGAATTAATCTCCTTGGGCGGAAGTAGAATTTTATCGCGGCAGGGTAATTGGCAGTTTCGGGGTGCGACGAAATAAGGGGGTGATATTTTAGTGGGATCTCCGGTGATTTCATTTTCGCCTCCACGCTTCCTGTATAATTTTTGGTCACGTCTATCCCCGGGAACAAAGGTGAACTTCTTTATTCTAAGATTGGAGATTGAAAGAACCTGTTCTGCGTGGCAGTGCGCCCTGTGAAGCTGGTGGCGCCACATTTGCGGCACGCGTATGCGGAGATCTAGTGAAAAGTAATGACAGTTTCTGCACAGGTGATCACACGGCGCGGAGAAATTAATTTCAAAAAGAAATAGAACGTCTCTAGGGGGCGGTAGCGCCGAGAAGCGTTCAAGAGTGGAAAAGGGTAGAAAATAAAGGCACCAACTCCGTTGAATTTACACGAACAAAATAGGGGAGAGTGGTGCTGGTGTTTTCAGCCGCGGTGTACTCGTAAACCGGTGGATTTTTTTTTATAGTTTGTCCATTTAATTCCAGCTGCGGCGACGGCGTCGCCTCTTTTTATGTTTAAAAATCGGAATAATAATTTCCCGTGTATTTGTTGCGTCGCGGACGCGGAATATTTTTCTTCTCGGACGCGGAATATTTTTGCGATGGAAATGCTTTAGGAGATGCCAAAACAGGAATTCGGAGAATGCAGGAAAAGGCAAAGGGCAGTTTAAACGGAGATACGATTTACTTCTCACTACAGTTGCAATGCAAACAATTATAAATACACTGAACATTTCGACTTTAAATTACACCACCTTAATTTTGTTTGAAGCCCTTCGGTCCCTATTAACGAACTCGGATGCAAAGAGAATGCTCTCTCCGAACGCTGATCCGTTTCCCCGCGGCAGTTTCATCTACATACCAGTGCATATTGCGAGCATCTCGCGGCGCTTGTGATCTTATCGCCAAGTACGCGAACAAATCCGACGTCAGATAAATTTCCAATTTACTTGTGTCGACTTTACGAGCTGGAGCGCGGCCTTTTAACGGATTAATGAAACTCGACGATGCCTGGCGTGTTCATCTGGCCACAACGATCGCTCAAGGAAACATAATAACCAGCCATAGCCACACTCAGATAAGAGCAAAGTGGCTCCGTTAACCCTCCCCTGAGGTTCAACGTCACAAGGGGTGGAAGTAACGTGCTCTCTGCACTTTAGGAGATATCTGGATCGTTGATCTTTGTCCAGCAAGTGGATTTTGCTTGACTAGTCGCGTTCTGTCTTCTAAAAATTCGTTGACACTCTTGGTGTGAGCCACCCACAAGCTGATTTTGACGCTCTGTGCATTCTACATGCAAAATAAATACCTTCTTTCCGAAGCCCACTTACAAACTATTTTTTTCCTAAGCATATTATATCTGAACAACAACTCTGTGGATTTTTACCTTCTAATATTGAAATATGTAACAGTTACAATTTTTTGAAGATTTTCTTCGTTTTTTCTCGACATATGGTAGCTTAGATTTTTTTTGCAAAAACTGTGATAATTTTTCAATGAAAAAATTAACAGAATACAGTCTAGAGAGCTTGAAATTGACCCATGATTTTTTTCACAAAACTTGGATTCTTTAGATGAGAATGGCAGTCGTTTAAAAATTGCTCTGGGTGCGAGCCACTCAAGTATGTCAAAGTTGATCGAAAAAAGAGGTGTGTCAACGAAGGGTTAATGTCGCATTACATGCTTGTCCCATCTGTTCCTTGCAAAAACGGCTGTCCGATTGTCGATCTGCATGGCACGCTTTGAGTAATTATTCTCAATCCTATCATAAACTGCCCCAATGCCTGATTTCGCATGGTACTCGTTGGACGAGCTGAGAATTCTCGTTAATGGAAATAACCCGTGTGCACCACGCACTCCTCGCGTTTTCAACCCTTATCGAGCTCATTGATCCGCCGGTTTCCTGAAAAACGACCGTCTATGCGAAATTTCATAAAGCCGTATCGTGACAGGGTTGCGAAATTGTGTCATTACGCTGTGCTCGCTCACGACGTCGTCGTCGTCGTCGAGCAGTTTTAATGAGCTCCGAAATTACAAAAATGCAAAAAACACGACGGCAGAGCCGCGGGATGCTTTAAATGGTGGCAACGAATCACGGTAAAAAGCAATTTATTTTCCATTCTACCTTGCAGTATTCCATCTTCCTAGCAGGAAGTATTAAAGCGCGAGGTTACTTTTAAAATTCAGCTTCTGCGGGTCATCGCCGCGTCGTCCTACAAACATTGGGCTTCGCCATTTATTGTTCATTGTGTGCGAATTTAATCGGATTCTTGTTGCTTTCACGATGGAAAATCCGGGATGATGTTGTTAAATGGTTTTAGGAAAGAGCAGGCTACTTAAACGAAGCGGGTGCTTCTAAAGCAACTTTAGTCGTACGCGAATGCACTTTTCCCTAAACCCGGCCATAAACGTCAGAATAGTACAATGCTGTGCGATGTGCAAGCAGCCTATTTAAATGTATTGCCGCCATCACTGTTTGCAGCGGGGAATTCCAGGAAATACAGATTTTCGCAAAATTCCAGTGTTCTATCAGTTGTTCGATCGGTGGATTATTCCTTTACTGTCGCGGTTTCGATTGTTTCGAAATTGACGGGAAGCGGGAACGTTTACGCGAAGATAAGCCAGCGTAAAAGCGACCTATCGTGGTCAATCATCGACGGATTACCGTTTAATTAATCCGTCGAATTCGTTTTCGCGGGATCATCGCCAGCACAATGGCGTTCTGCAACCTCGTTTATCCGCGGGGAATTAGCGGCTTCGAAACGAAACCGCCCGTGTACTCGTTACTGTGCCGCGACCTACCTGATGCAGGCATCGATGACACAATTTCGCTGAGTCACTATGGGGCCGGGCCTGCATCATTTCCCATAACCCATAAACGATTCACCATTCGTCTTGGCACAGAGACAGCTGTGCTTCAAAACGCTATTCTAATTTCAGGAGCTTGCAGCAAGAAGGTTGCAGCTCCAACTTCGTGTAAATTAGAAAATATTGTTTATAAAATTATTGCTTCGGCTTAACATTAAAAAGAGAACACTAAGTGAACCTGGGTGAAGCTGTCGAGCTCGAAGAATGCTTTCAGAATGTCTAACACTAAATGTATATTTTCACACAATAAGTAGCAGTTCTTGAGCTGTTAAGTTTTTATTTCTATTTTTGACGAAAAAATATTCTATAATAAAAATACAAATATTAATCTTTTCAGAAATTCGGTTTCTGAAAAATATGAATATTTCTATTTTCATTTATTTGCAATAAATACCTTATTTGTTATCGAATTTGCATAGGATTTTACGTATATTACACGTCATACTTCGAAAATTCAGAAATGGAGCTGCACCCCTCTTTGCGCAAGTTCCTCATTGCTGCTTATATATAGAACGTACAAACTGGCGGCGTTTCTTATAAGAAGAGTGTCGATGTCGAAGATATTAACGCCCCCTGAGAGCACACAAGCTTCTGCCGCTCGTAAATTCTGCATCCTCTTTATCGCGGAAGGAAAAAGTTTTACGACGAAGAATTATTTTAGCGCGATCGCTTAGTTTTCGGATATGCCGCGGAAAAATATGAGCCTCATAAATATCAGCGGCTTTGGAGTGAAAATACCGCTCTCTGTATTGGGAGTTTCCACGGTGAAAATAGAGTAGCACCTCATTGATTATCGATTAATTGGTCGCTGTACACATTACGCACTTGTTCGCGTTACAGAAGTTCGGTTTAACAATTGATTTCGGTAAAACAGATACCTACAGGTTTCGAAGGGAGCCCGGGAGAAATTCAGTTGTTATCGATTCGAAGGAAATTCCGATGATAACTCTGCCGGGGAACGATGTACGAACGAGATCGGAAAGCGAAGGCGCGTACGCGTATTCCAGTCGCTCTTATTCCCTTGGATTAACTCGACTCCTCGGTATTCCGGGGAACTTTGCCGCGTTACTTCGCGAGCGTATCGCTTGTTCCGAAACAATAGATGTTTACTTTATTGAATACTGTTAAGGGAGAAGCGCGCACGAACTATTTCTGAAACCGATCGTGCAGTAGGTACGTAGCTCGGATGTACGTGGGCTGCATGCGTTCCCAGATGGAAAACGGATGGTATTCGGTTTCACGAATTCATCGGCGCGCAGGAAGCTAAATGTTCGCTCCCCCAAGTGCATCTGCATTGGCCTGGAAACAGCGCGGGTGCACGTGTTTCTCAGACCTATCAATCGTTAATGAGGAAAAAGGCAATCAGCTTTAGGGATCGGAGAGAAATTAATTCAGCTGGCTATTCCAGTGGCACGGGTCATTATATAGTAACAAAGATGGTTCGCGAAGGAACGATAATGTCTTCCAGAGTGTTCCAGGGGTCGCAGCGTATGCGGGTGGCCGTGATTTCGCGACAGGCGAGAGGAGCTTCGCGATAAATACCACGACAGCCTCCTTGGATAATTTATTCGCCAAGTTAACGCGCCGACCTGGCAGTCCTCCCTACGGACCACCATCTCGACCTTCTTCCCCCTTGCCCCCGGTTCGTCCCGTTGCCCTACATCCCGATGGAAACTGGGTCGTCGAGGTTCGAGGTATCCGCGCGCTAAGTACTACCCCGCGAGCGAGTTTTGCCAAGGAAATTCGTGCCTCCGAGGGATCTTCGCCACCCCCAACCGCCACTATCTCCATCCCCTTGGTATTCCTTTTTTTTTCTTCTTTCTAAGTCGTCGTTGTCGTCGGCGGCGTCGTCGTTTCGTTCGCTTTTGCTGCAGTGCCAAGAACTGGCTGCCCGTAATGCATCCCTGTGTGCCAGCCAGTCCTCCCTAATGAGGCCACTTCGAAGGTTTCGCCATGTCTAATCGAAGGGGTTGAACGGTGTCAGGGTTCGAGGAGAGCACGCGTGAATGTCTCGGCTGAAGCCTAATGCAGCCGCTCTGATCCTCAACATTCCAGCATTATTTTTTAATCGCCGCAGCCACTCTGGCGAAGCGATCGTTTCAGGAGAGGCGTCCAGCTAATTTTAATCGGATCGATACCGAAGCTTCATCTCTGCGAAGTTATTTCCACGTACATAATTGGAAAGCATACGCGGGCCGCAGCGAATAAAGAATGCATGGAAATTTCCGCGGAGCGTTCGCGAATTTTGGAAATGTTACGAACTGGAAGGGAACAAGCTCGTACATTCAACCCCGGCTAGAACTTGTGTAATTGCTTAACGCGTCGTGGCGCATTGCCGGCGAACACGAAACTGCCCCCCCCCCCCGCCGGGAATGGCTCCTTGACGGAATTATTACTTGCCAAGTGGAGTTTGTTGGGCGTTCAAAAAAAATGCTTCCCTCCTCTCCTTTTTCTTTCGCTACCCTCGCCAATAAATACGGCCTGTCGTAGAATTCTTCTCCCGCTGCGAACCTCTTCCTTCCCGCTTCCTCGAGCGCGGCTGCTGGAATATCATTAAGCGCGAGCTTCTTTACGTTGCTCGCACGCTGCCGCCGCGGGATTTTAACGGTGGCCCTTCGTGGACCGAGTTACAACGATTCCGCGCGTCGAGGATGAACGGCCCACTCGTCCAGGAATATATAATCACGTTACCAGCGGGGTTAATTAATCCGCGGCCGAATAAATTGAATTTCCCCGTGGCACCGCTCGTTCCCCTAGCGTCTTCAATTACGTAACGATTACGCCCACTCGTATTTCATGAGCGCCATTAGCGCGGCAATCCAGGATTCAGGTTTACATACAAGCAAGGCGGACGGTCGAAAGACGTTTGTGAAAATAGTAATTTCCTGGGACACTGGCATTAATTCATTCCGACTTTCTACGCCCGGCTCTTGGTCCTTGGAGTGCTTAATTAACCGATCAGCCCGATAATTGTACAAGATTCCTCGGTTTCCTCGAATTTCGACAGATCGTGTACGTTAAACCGACTGACAACGGAAGGCTCCCACCTGTAAATTCAAAAAATGATGAACCTCTGAGGATCTGTAAAGGATATATAGGTAGATATGTATCACGCATTCTTTTTTGTTGCCCAAATTCACTCTAAGGGGATGAAATTGGCCCCTGAAAATTTTGCTATTTTTGTGTTATAATTCGCGAATTCGAAGAGATAGAAAAAAGTTTTCAGACAAAAGTTACTTCTTTTAAGGAGGTTCGATACCGGAACAAAAATGATAAGAAATATTTTAAAAGTCTTTTAATGTAATGTTCAAAGTGTAGTATGCATTACGTCAAAATTTGAAGTCGATTGACGGCACGGTTTTTGAAAAAATTAAAATTAAAGTTTTGCTCTTATACACAGGCTCTTATGGGAGAAGCGATCAAATTTCTATAAAATGTTACACAGAGTCCTTACAAATGACAAGAAAATTCTAAAAAATGTCGCAATGAAAGGCTTAAATATTCCTGTGGAATTCTAAAAAAGAAAGTCGGACATGAACCGTACCGGTTTGTTAGATAATTGAATAAATAGACAGCAATGTTCTCGTATTTTTAGAACTGACTGAAGGAACTGCTTGAAACGTGGCTACGCTGTGTGCCGGGTAGTGATGTATACAATGTATACTTGTACAAAGCATACAGTAGAAATTGGTAGAAACTCTATAAAGCTGTGAACATGTATTTAGTAATTTATTACGAACCGGTACAGACGCGCAAAAGGATGCCAGAAGTGTGAGATGGAAAGAGAAAAAAAAAGATGAACGCAAAGCGACGTTACCGCATTTCACTTATATATTTTACGATACTTTTAATGAAAATATTGTGTTTCTAGTTGCAATAAACATACTTTTTGTTTAAGGGAGGAGCCCTATTTAGGACGCTAGGAATAAGGTGATTCTTGGGAATTTGTTTCCTAAGAAACTGTTAAGCGGATCTTTTCAAAACTTTCAGGGTATTTTAGTTCACAGTCAGACAATAAAATTTAATTTTTATGTTTTAAAGTCTTCGGTAGAAATGGAGATATATGAACACGTTCGTTAAGACCCGCGCGCCGGAGTAGCAAATTGGCGATTGTAATGGTGACCTCATTTCTTCCCTGAAATAAAAAAACCAAGGATTTTCTTATTTCTAGTATAATTACATTGTCGATGAACCTGAGACATTGATAAATAAATTGAATTGAATAACTCTTTTTCCATAAATAGTACGAAATATCTTTGGGCAGAATCGTAACTTTTTCTTTCAAGTCCCTCCAATTTGTCAACATTTAACTTTTTTTTCGTTTGTTAGGTTCATCGACAATGTAATTATACTAGAAATAAGAAAATCCTTGATTTTTTTATTTCAGGGAAGAAATGGGGCCACCATTACAATCGCCAATTTGCAACTCCGGCGCGCGAGTGCTAACGAACGTGTTCATATATCTCCACTTCTACCGAACACTTTGCAACGTAAAAATTAATTTCTATTGTTTAAATGTGAACTAAAATACCCTGAAAGTTTGGAAAAGATACGCTTACCGGTTTCTTAGAAAAAAAATTCCCAAGAATCACCTCATTCCTAGCGTCCTAAATAGGGCTCCCCCCTTAATTGAATTAAAAAATAAAATATGTAATAATAATTTTATTAGAAATAGACATGTAAATAACATTTTTGTCTACATAACTTTTTTTTATCTAAGATTGGTATCAAAAGCAGAGTTGGGCAAAATGTAATCTAATTACAACTTACAAATTACGATTACACTGCAATTGTGTAGTTGATTACACATTGTTTTCTGTAATTCGTTAATTTAGGTAGTTGATAAAATTGTGGTCAACCACCTACATTAACGATTACGAAAAATAATGTGTAATCAACTGCACAATTACATTTTAACCGTCATTTGTAAGTTCTGATTAGATTACATTTTGCCTAACTCTGCCCGCAAGTGAGGTATTGAACCTCCTTAATTAGGACTATCATTTGGTAATTTGCAGTTTTTATAGTACGCAACTTATATGTTGGGTTGAAGATCGGATAAAAATAGCTGGATTGTCGGGGGTCAATATCACCTCCTCAGAGTTAATTGAGCCACTAAAACAAATTAGGTAATTCATATCTATACATCCTCTGAATATCTCCAAAGTTTTGTAATTTTTGAAATTTCTGGCGGATCTTCCCTTGTGAATCCCACTCGAGATCGAGTCTTCTGTGATTGACGATATTTTATTCCCATTGTTCCACAAAGAGGCGGTGGAAATTGCTGCGAGCCGAGTTCGTAAAATAATCACTCTATCGAGGAGGCCCGTTTGGATGGAGTTAATCGAGTACCAGGCAGCGATACGGGCTATTTTACGGGTAATACCCAATAACTAGCTAGGAAAAGTAACGTAAATCGTTTGCAAAGCGGCACGGAACTCTGGCGACCGTATCGAATCGTCGCGTCGATACTTTTGTATACCCAGAGAGAACCGGTCAACTGTAAATTCAGCCAGCAGCGTTCCACGGGGTCGCATCAAAAGGCCGAATCGAATTTCCCGTTAATTGCCAGAAGCAGCCGCGCAAATACCTATTTCCAGGCTCGTTCGATCTATTCATCGAGGAAAATTGCAAAAGATAAGCGTCAGCCTGGAGGGTAACGAATCGAAAGAAGATGGCCGAACAGAGCTCTCGAATCGATGGCATCTTGCCGTGCTCGCAATGATAAGCATTTATCAGCGTACCGATCCCTGGCAATATTACCGAACACTTCATCCCTTTGCCTTTCCCCCTCCTGCCCGCCTGCAACTGTGTCGTTCGTTAATCCCGAAAGCCGTCACTTTGTCGGCTTTAATTACGCGATTTAACGACGGAGAGACGTTAAAACGATTCCCGGGAAGAAAATTTCGCGGCAAATTGCCCGGCTCGAACGGTTGAGCGGCTGAACGCGCGGTCAAGTGCTCGCGCTTTATACTTGTGCATGGGGAAGAGGTTTTTTGTTTAACGCTGCGCAGCAGCACGGCTATTACGCTGGTTATAAATGATCGATTGGAAGCGATAACGCGGCGCGCGTTGTTGGGGCTTGCAGGTGTTGGCACGATACCGTGAATATTTGCCAACGTTGCCTTCCCCGATGTTTCTAAACACAAGCCCATTGTCCGGCTAAAAATCTGAATTTCATATACGCGTTAAATCGCATCTCGCCTGTTCGGCAGCAGGCAATTATCAGCGGGATAAAGAACGCTGCACCTCGCATAAATCCCCGGCTTTTTGTTAACGTGTCAGTGTTAATTTCGGGTCACGCAGGATAAGCGAAACAATTCCAGCAGCGTTTCTTTCTCGCCCGCCTTCCAACAGGAATACACAGCGGCCCGCTCAAAATACAATAGAATTCCATTATCCGGCACTCGGGGAAAATTGTAGAATATAATTGCTCGTCGGCGAATCCGTTAAATCGTTTACTCGAACAAGCGATGCTTTAACGAAGCGCGGGCTAATTACGAATAATTCTCGCCGATTAATGATGCACCGTAGACACTGCGATCGCGCCGAAACGCTTGCACGCGTGCCGCTTTTCCGTTCCCGATCCCCCTTTCCCCTGCCAACGTTATTCCCCCTTTCGGCTTTTTTCTTTTTTTTTATTATTTTCACCGCGATATTCGTCGCTCGTTTACCGAGCCGGACGTAACGCACGATTATTATCGTGTAGTTGTAGTCTGTCGGTGCCGGATCGATTCCGGCCGCCGCGTTGATTTTTTCCGCACACGGGGGAGGATGTCTCGTAGCTGTGCCGGACAGGTGGTCACAGTTTCACGCAAATCAATCGTTGTTTAACCGTGAGTGCTCGGTGAAATAATGTCAGCCGAACGTAGAGCCGCGCCCCGCCATCGCAACCGGCGACGTTCCAAAGCTGTATCCCCTGGTTTCTTTATCGCTGTACTCTTTATGAAACATTACGCGACGCTTCGTTCCCTCCCATAGCTGCCGACAATCAAGGCAATCGCCGGGACGTGCCATGTTTACAACCCCCGCTCGTACGAGGGGTAGTAAAACTCGCGTAACTGTACGTCAATCTCGCGTGCGCAATTACAGGCGTCGCGAGATTACAAATGCCTCTCCCCCGTTTGCTTTTGTCGCGAAATTGTGGGCGAGGGGGGAGGGGGGAGGGGGAGGGGGAGGGGGGAGGTTATAGTCGTTCGATAAAGCCAACTTATCGGGCGAGGGCTCCGACTGAACGCGTACGTAACGTCCCAGTAACTTTCGCCAGGGATTGCGGCATAATTGCACGTGAAATTTCATTCTCACGTACACGCGAACCTCGAAACCGCGCGGAACGGGCCGCGGTTTTCACGATCCACTTCCGTCACCTTGGATACGATTCCGACGGATCTCGAAATTAAAGGGCACCGGGCGCCCGCCTATTTTAGCCGGAAATGTCACATTAAATAGGAAATCGGATGTCAGCCGGGAAAATGGGTGCAAGCCAATTTTACCCCGTTTATTCCCGTCCGGTGGAAAAGTGACGAGCAGTTTCTTCGTGACAGCCGGCTCGTTATGTCGAAAAGAACCGCGTGCCGATCGATGAAATTGGCGGCCAATTCACGGAGCCGGGACGTGGTATTATGAAACTTCTCAGCGCCGCGGCGCTGGTGAAAGCAGCCCGATTGAATTTTATTTCCCCGGTCGCGACGTGTAAAAATGTGCGCGGCAGCGAGAAAGAGGAACGGAATGAACCGGCCGCGGCATTTGCTTCAACGTTCCCTTGACTGATTTGATTTATCCGAGCCCTTGATTTATCGACCCAAGCCAGCCGCCGGCGATTTCGCTCGGATTCGACCGGCTACTGGCGTTTACAAGGAAGAAGGGGCTGCCCGCCGTTCAATCGCCGGAACAATTAATTGAACCGGTTATTCGGAGGGGCCACAAATTTTTCAGGGGCCGCAGGAAACTGGAGCGCTCCTCTCCAGGTTGTTACATCTGCCGGCGAGCGGACGAAGAATGGCTGACATAAACCCCTCGATCTCCTCGGCCACTTCCCGAAAAGTCGATACATCGCGCCGCGTCGTATATAATTCCTGCGTGGATACGCCGAGCTACGAAACGACAATGACCTCGTTTATTCCGCCGTTTCATCGACTTCTCGGTTGATGGAAGGGATTATGCGCGGTAGGGTAGCACGGGGAAACAGGGTGAATCAGAATGAAAGAGGGGTGGCGATCGAGTGAAGAAAGATTGTAGGATTACGAAGCAATGGCGTGGCGCGCTGGCCTTTCTATCAGGCGTATTCTTCTTTATTTCATGCTCGGGGTTTCTTCTAGACGGGCGAGAGAGAAAAAAAAATTCTCCGTTAATTGATCGGTTCCCGAGTTTTGAAGCCTCCTGGTATCTAGCACCTTCATTTCCAAGCCTCTTCTTTATTCCCAGAGTCGCGTGTCGGTGTTAAATAAACCGTCTGCGGTAGGAACTTTTTGGAGAGGGTGGAAGTTGAGAGTTAGAGGGAGTGGTTTATTTAATCCGCCGCGGAACCTCGCGTTCGGCCGATTTATTGGTTTCCTTTCGCTCGCTTTAAGACCGTTCGAGAGGGCGAAGAAACGTGTTTTGTATTTCGAGTGGTTGATTTGCGCATTGTTAAGTGGGAGTTTTTCTCCACCGATCTTTTCATTCGTCCAGGGCCCTCGCGGCTCTTACAAATAGAACGAAAATGTGTTTCATGACGTTAGAACTTTCCAAACAACTTTCATCGCTTCTCCGGCCGCCCGAGTGTGTATACCTACCTAACTTCTTTTGAATCCCGTGCGAGATGATTTTCAGAGGGAACACTTGCTTGCTCCTCGAAAGCTGCAGTTTGTTGGGGACCATGTTACGTGCGCCCGTAGTTAAGAACGAATTGAAATGTATGAATGGGCTGATCTGTTTGACAAATTATTATTCCACGTATTTCAAGCGGAAAACGTCAGAACCGCGCGTGGGTAAAAATTGGGGGGGGGGGGGGGGGGGACGATCCAACTTTTCAAACATTTTAACGAGTCTGTCGCTCTGAAATAATTCACCGCTCCTTTCAAATGTTACAACAGAGGCGAATTATTTTCACTGACACGTTCTCAACAAATGACCTTTTTCTGGAGAAGCTTAATATAAAAATTTCGTTTCAAAGCTGTAACACGATTGTGAAAAGGAATAAAGTGATGAAATTCCGTTCGTTATAACGTCTTTGAAAAGGCGAAATATAAAGATGATATTTTAAAGCCGCGTAACCACAAAACGGTCCCACGAATCTGTTTAAGAGATTCGCGCTGTGGCGAGATCACGCCTCACACTGGTCCGAAATCCCCATATCAAGGAAAAAATATGATAGCATTAATGTGAAACCTTCAATTTATACCAAACTTGGTATCCCGGGGTTATTGAGGTCGCTGTTTGCAAATCTAAAGTCAAAATTACTAGAAACCAAAATGGCTAATCCAATGTGAAACAATAATCTGCGTTAACGGTGTTTTGAGAGGTATAGGTGCGGAAAGGTAAGGAACTTAAAGTTGGGGACGATTCATAATTAAAATAAAACAGATAGTTTTGTGATTTGTAAAAAAATATATTTCAAATTTAAATAAAATACGAAAAAGGAATATAAGTTATATTTCTAGTTATATTATATAACTATGCATATGTAATTATAGTTTTGGAATCAATCGTATAAAAAACTAATTACATTAAATTATGGCCTCCTAGGAACCATTAAATTTTTATCTATAACATTTTTCGATATTACGAAAAACGAAAGCAAGATACTCCAAATACTGATTAAAGGTATAGAAAAAATGCTCCCGACACCAAAGCTGCAGGTTCACGCAGCTGAAACCTGTTTGGTTATGAACTCAAATGTATAATGCACCACTAGTATTAAGTCTTACCTTGACGCTAGCTGTCGCAAAAAAGTTATGTCTAATTAAACCTCGATTCTATTATCAAAAATAGCTCTTTGTTCAACTTGTCGTACTGAAATCAACGATGGTGTCATTGACTTAATTCATGTAATTTATTTGTTCAATATGGACACAATCAAATTACAAAATTGCGATTTTTTTAAATTTACAAATACTTTAAATTTTACTTGTAAGATAGTGCGTTTGTAACTCAAAATTGCAGGTATTCTGTTCCCCAACTTTCATATTATAATTTCCTTACAAATTAATGGTATTTACAGAAAATTCTTCTTGGTTCTGATACTTCAACTATCCTACTATGGAATTGTATTGAAAAAATTCTGTGTACATTAACATTAAAAAAATGTATTTCTTCCTCTGTTCGAACCACTGTGCGCCTGCGCTCTGAAATATCACGTGTTGTGTTATTTCCTGGAATTTAGCGTCCCTCGAACGAAGCTTGTATCCGTATACGCGACACACATCTTATAAAAGGTCGATGCGAATTTTCTCTTGGAAAGTTCCCTTCAGTTACGCTTCTTGATAAACAGGATTTCAGTCCATGGCACCGACAAATCGGATTTTAGTTTTCGCGTGCGCAGCACTCGGAAGAGAAACGTGTACAAACGGAACGTAGAATAGTCTCGGTCCACCAAGTGTGAAGTTTATGGTTTACAGATAACGGGGGTTAAGTGCTCCTTTTCTATTGGTCGTGAAGCACGTTGCGCTGGCTCCTACGCGATTCTCTTTCCTCGTTCTGATTTTCCAGCCGTTCAAGTTTCTTTTCCCTCTTCCGCCCTCCTATTGATTCCTCCCCCCCCCCCCCCTTTCTTGAACTTTCATCCGCGGCAATAGTTAGTTGGCGCACCAGGCCGTCAGTGTATTTCGCGTTTATTTTATTCCTCTCTTCCCCTAGAGCAGGTTCCATCGACCAATTGAACTGTTTACTGAAATCGCGGTTGCTGCAGAAGCGTTTCCGTAGCGTGACTAGGATGGCTTAAGAATCGTTGCTCGACCGTGAATAACAGAATCTTCTTTTTCCACTGTTATATGTAGTTCACCCTCGCCGACACAGCTTCCACCCCCATTTCCCTATCACCCCCACCGCTCCGGGGCACTCGAGTTTCCCCAGGAGAGTCGATGTACATTTTCCACGAAACGCAGTTCATCAGCTGAAGGGGTAAGAGGAGACACCGACAAGTAGAGAGGAAGACTAAGAGTCTCCGGGACGAGCAACAACTTTACGGATTACAAATGTAGGATGATCACGGAAAAAGGAAAGCCTCGGGGAGCGGGACTCGAACCCGCGATCCTCTGCGCGCTGGCCAGCCGCCTTAGCCAACTCGGCTACCGCCGACTTCCCTATGGTAGTCATTCCCGTGTCCCTTCTCTTATGGTGGAGTTTCCCGATCCCACACTCGGCCCCCCCCCCCCCTCCGACGACATTCGCCCTCGAATGTCATTCGCCGCCGCTTGTGTCTCGTTATTTTTCGCGTCGCGGACACAACGACCGTGTGTCTATTATTTTTCGCGTCGCAGACAACGACCTCAACGCCATCTCTCGGGGGGCTCCGTGTGGCGATCGGTGCTCCCCCCATCCCGGACGAGCCCCCATTTGTAGGATCACGGAAAAAAGGAAAGCCTCGGAGCGGGACTCGAACCCGCGATCCTCTGCGCGCTGACCAGCCGCCTTAGCCAACTCGGCTACCGCCGACTTCCCTATAGTAGTCATTCCCGTGTCCTCTCTTATGGCGGAGTTTCCCGATCCCACACAAATGTTCCTGTTAACCTGGTGGTTTGCATTGTGTGTATTTCAGTACCGAGCTCCTACATACACTCCCCTCCTGAAGCCCCATTCTCCACGGTTTTCATATCTTTTATCTTAGAAGAATGCCCCTGCCGTCGACAATTACATAGATGATCGACCGAGCAGTATCATAGATAGACCGTCCCGTTGGCGCGTCACGCATAATGGTTCAACCCCTCCTATTAAGTGATTCAGCGTTTACGTGACTGCTACGGGGACGACGGTGTCGAGATGTCAATGCGCCTGCTGTCTGCACGGTTGTTACCACAAGGACGCGTAATCTTGCCGATATCTTGGTACCAGTTCCAATTGGATACCCCGGCGCTCGTCAACGCTGTCTGTCTCGGGGGGTGGATGCGTTTCATGCGAATTATTATTCAAGTCTGTCGAAGAAATGTTAACTACCTGAAGCTTGAGCAGGGACAAAGGCTTTGATCTTTAATAGAACGTGAAACAGAGAGCTACGGATGTAGAATGAAAAAGTGAAGCGTGGGGCGCACGAAGCCGATCGCAATCGGATCCGGGGGAACGGATTCATTTAATTATATTTCCCGGCACCGGGGCATTGTATTCTAACAGAGCAGTGGTGTTCGATGGAAGCGGCAGGATCGATTTGCAATTAACATTCGTTCCAGCTGATCCACCTCGAAAAACCAATTAAAACGTCCAACGTGGCGGCTGGTTTCCACAACGGTAGACGACAACAACGCGTGTATCCGTATCGTGCAGGGCCGAGGGGGGGGGGGGGGGCGGGGGTGCGAGGTAAACGCCGGCAACGTGCGCGCGGATTCGGTATAGAACAGAGGAGCGACCGGGGAAAAATAATTAATGAGCGAGAGCTAAGCCATTGTCAGGTGGGCGCGAGTTCGCCGATGATGGATCGTGTCGAGATTATCGGGACCGGTTCTCTTTCCCGTCGCTCGAGTGCCAGATAATGAAACATTTATGAAAGGACTTTTGTGCTGGGGTACACAATCGGCGACGAGATAACGAGATCGATGGCTGGCGTAAAATCGTTGGAGCTGAAGGAATTCGAGCTGAAAATGTCGTATAAGACGCCGATAGTCATCCACCAACGAACCCTTTCTCGTTTTTGCCGTTGCAAATGATCGAGGAATGTGACGGGACGCGGGAACAAGCGATTCTGCGGAGTTCAGTGGAACAACCTGACGAATGGTCAGCCCACGTCACCCATCTCGCAAAAAGTGACTCGAGAAGCTCTCGATTCCAAAAATTCCCTGTAAATGCAGCGAATAGAGATTGAAGGAACCTTTCCCCGAGTTCCTCGCTCAATTTCACCCGGAAACTGTTCAGCTGCCACGGACTATCTTCACTTTTCAGACAAACGAAGAAGTATCGAGGCGCTCGGTACATCTCGCGCAAGGGCCGCCGGGTCCCCGTTGCGATCACTCCACGAGACCAGTCGAAACATCGATTCCGAGATGTAAATGGCTTGCCGAGGATCACCGGGCTATTCTATTTCTTCCCCGTTCCCTATCCCGGGAAACTGAATCCCCGGCGCAGGACTTTCCACGCACATTTTCCTTAGGTGTATCTCACAGCCTCCCAACTGCTTATTACACGAAAAAAGGGGGCGCAGAGGAGAACACATAGAACCCTCTATATCACTAACGCATCAAAATTACGTCCACATGCACTAAAAAGGCGGATATCTCACCCTCGTCGCCGAGCCCCTCGGAGAACTCCCCCCCCCCCCCCCTTGTAGCTTGACAAGAACGAGAAAGCTCTAGCTCGCAGCGGGGGCGGGAAAAACTTGGAAGCAATATCCCGACTGAGGCTCGGACGACCTTAACCGGCATAACTGCCAAAACGTGGATCCCATTTTGTCGTGGGGGAGATAAAGCGGGAAAAAGCTGGCCAGACGTTCGTACGTATGGCTCCACGGTTGGAGCACCGCGGCGGGGGTGGGAAGTAGGCGGACGTGGTGGCTTTCTTGCTGCCACGAATGTCGGTTGAAAGTACTGGCGATGCAACCGCTGTCGTTAGCCAGCGAAACAGGCGTAAGTAGCGCGGACGGTGGGGGAGGGGGGTGGGGGAGGGGGGGGGGTGGGGGTTTCGGTCGGACAGAGGGGCCGAGACACGAGCAGGGTACTTGGGCCAACTGACACGACACTGTTTTAGCCAGTGTCACTGGCAAGAAACAAAAGCCCTACAGCAGCGTCCTCCAGGGTCGAGATAAAATGGAAATGTACGTTCTATCTGCGGCCGTGTACCGTCTGGTTCTACGCGACAGTGTGCGCGTGTTTGCGTCCGGATTGGGCGCGGGGTGCTTTGACTTTAAGCTCCTCCGCAGGGGTGTGATAATATTTTGCTCGCTGCGTGTTCTCGGCCGCGTTACTTTTGCCGCTGCTTTTTGCCGGGGGTGCATATCGAGGGCCGAGCACGATGAAATTTTCTTTATTTCTCTGGGAGTAGGTTTAACAGTGTGTCTGCGTATTATAGAAAGCCTGTAGTTTAGAAACGGCTGTTCTGGCCAAAGTTATGACGGCTAACGTGGCTCGTTAAGTCACGCTACCGTCTCGTCGGAACCTAATTGGCACACGCTGCCACTAATTGCGCTGATTCGCGGTGAAGTAAAGCATTGCATTACCGGCAATGGAAGAACTTCAGGACGAGTGGCATCCCACGTAGGTATACCAGCGGCGAAGGGGGCTTGAAACTTCCGAATTATTACATCACGCAATCCCGTTTCCTTTCGAGTAGCAGAAGATTACTTCCGGTGGAATTGAAATTCGTCGATGCTTAGTTCCTCGCAGCTCGGGGGGAGGGGCTTGCAGGAAGATTCTCGTGTCTATTCGGAGTTGGAAGAACGTTCGTCGTTTAGCTCTCCGCTTTGTAGTTGCCTGGCAAGGTGGATATTCAAGTTCTCCACTTTGGAAACTTGAAGAACCCCCTGTTTGGTATTTAGTCTCTCGTCACTGGGAGTTACAAGAACAATTTGGATATGTAATTCTACGATCCGACGGCGTTAGAAGTTCCGAGGAGCTTTCGTATAGTTGAGGGGAATTCGAATTCTGAGTTATTCCGGGACAGATAAGTGAGCCCGCCGGTCTCCATCGTTGGGATTACCTTTGCTAGCATAAAGCGACAAAACGAATTTCCGAACTCGTTCAATTACAGAGGAGCCTGGAAACCGTCCAATCTCATCAGGGAATTTTTCATCGGCGAGCAATCGCGACCGAGGAGTGGAGGTTCGATTAACAGGTAACAAAGAGGGCCTTGCCCGCGTTTGTCTTGTCGTAATCCTACGCGAAAGTAGCGCGATGCCAGACGAGGGGATATGGAAGACGTTTCGTCGTTAACGCTCGTAAATCGTTCGTAATAAAGTCATCAAGTCGGCGATAAATCTTGTTAAGTGTTATACGCTGCCGCGAAACCGACTGCTCCGGTCGTATTACGTCGTATCCAAACGAACCCGTTTCCCACTGCAAATTAATCTCGCCGTCTAATTAATTATTCGGTTATCACGCGACGACTATTCCCGAGAGAATAGGCTCAGCCCATTCGAGTTCATCGTTCGTGTAACCAGCACGGCGACCAGGTATACTGGGTGTGATTCTCTTCCTCCCCTTCTCCGGCTGCGAGGAGAGACGTTAAATATGGTGGTAGGATAGTCAGTGATAAATGAAACGGCCTTCCAGCTCGTCGTACTCGTTTAATCCAGCCGCGAGAACAACTCGATTCTTCGTGGTATCCGTGCGAGTGTTCCTCTGCCGTTTCCCGGCGAATCTGTCACGCCACTAGTGACAACGCAATCCATAGCATCCGCGGCTGTGTTAAGTCTCATTATCAGCCGGGAGCGCTCCATTTCCCGCTTTGCAGGTCATACCCTGCTATCCGAAACTGTTTTCTGGCTTTTCAGTTGCGAGTTCATTCCGCGCAGACATCCGGCACATTTGTTCCCTGCGTCGATACGGCATATCCACGGAGAGAAATCGGCTAGCCAGATATACCTACCTCCTTATTCCTACATTCGCGGAATAAAAATCATGGGGTGGAAGCGATTCGAGGTCGTTAGAATAGCGAGCGAACCGACGTCGCTCCGTTATTCCAAGGGAACAGATGACAGCGACGCAGCTACTGAAAATCGAATCGTTACGCTCGACGTTGCCTCGATTTTATTCACCATCGATCAAATGGGCGAGCATTACAATTTTCAATTTCTGTTGCATTTGCCCGTTACGATGTTACCGAAGTAACTCATCGCGCGCGTTGGTTATTCCATTCAGTTAAAATCGTTCAGCCATCGAAATTTCGCGGAGAGCGTCGATTTTAAAAGAAACCAGATGGAAGGGTGGGGGGGGGGGGATAAATGGGACCGCTGTATGATCGATTAATACAAAATAAAAATGTCTGCGATGTACTTTCGTTTCACAATGGGTCACCGACAGAGTAAATAAAGCGTGGCTCGAAATTGCAAAGTTTTATTGACCTCTGGTGCATTTAATGTGAATTCTGCCATTCGCGGAGACGGGTTAAATACTGTTTGCAAAGGGACAGAGAACCGTCCATCACCATCAACAGCGACTTCCCGATTGATCCTGGGAACAAGGTCGCCGCGGGCCGAGCGACGTGTTCATTTATAGAAACGCGCGCGTAAATTCACAGGGCCGCCATCCCCCTCAAAAGTACAATTCATTACCGGGGGAAAAATCAGTCAATTAATCAGCGGCAGGACGTTCGTTCCGCCCGATGGAAATTACAGGCCGATCGTGTGCCGGCCTTCCAATATTTTATACCCGTTGTTTAACGAACGATTCGCGGCGCGTGAAATACGCGAGCGTTGCAAATAAAATGAAATAAAATAAAGAAAAACCGAGCGCAGAGGTGGAAAGAGGACGCGCCCGCAAAACGATCCCTGCATAATCGACGCGTAATCGGCATTCTATGCCACGCAAAAATAAACATCGTATCCTATTTGCAAGTTAATCGATGTTCCGCCAGTGTGCCCGTTGCTCGATTGGCTTATCAAAATTTTAGCGCTGGTTACGTCGTGCCTCGGAGCCTCGCGCATTTCCTCCGACCTCGCTTCCACGTTCTCCGCCGTCTCTGATTGGCTGACGTTTATGACTCAATTAATTAAATTTTGACGAATGGCTGCAACTGCAGAGCGCGCTGCGAGGTAAACATGCGTGACGCTCGCGGGCTGTTTTAAAAGCGCATTCGGCTACGCGTCTGGGATTCTAATTTTCAGCTTTCCAACTTGAAACCAGTAGGGTAAGTCGGGGAGAGATGGCCCACCTTTTTTAAAACAATCAGTACACCGTAAATTTAGTGGTTTTATAAAAGACAAAAATATATTTGCAAAATGAAATACATTTGAATAAATAATGTAAAATTGAATTAAGAAAATAATCATACATTTAAAAAAGATAAAATAAAATTGCAGTCTATGCGAAAGGCCATCTTACCCGGACTGTCCGGGTGAGATGACCCATATAAAATATACATGTTATGAAGTTAATAAAACGAAAAATTATTTCTTTTTCTTGCACAGAACTTTTCGACACTCATTGCATAAGTTCAAAAATTTTGAGCATCCTTCGTAAAACCATTTTTTACAGCTGACCCAGTCATCGGGTTTCGATGCACAGCTGTACTGCTCCCCACAACCCACCCATTTTGCCATTTCGGACTGCTTCTACGGTTTTCAACAATGCGTCGTGTGTCCAAAACTTTCTACGTTGATTATATCTTCGTTTATATTCCGTTGGGATGTTCTACAAAAACATTTACTAGCTATTATGCATGATTTTATGATGGGCCAACTAACCCCGAAAAAATCGTATCGAAAAAAGCAGTTTTTTCAATACTGCTACGACAATATCTCATCACAACAACGTGAATATAACCTCTAAACATTATATTAACGCACTGCGTTAAGAAAAAGTAATTACTTTTTCGCAAAATATCAGTAAATTATAATTTAAAGAACACGTAGAAAATTTTCGAACATAATCCATTTTTATATTACAAATAACTTACCTGATTTCACAGTTAAAAGCAAACAGAAAGCACGATTAATGCGGCGTGTGAGATACGCGCAATATACCACTAAAAATAACTGAAAATCGCAATGTTCTAAAACATAAACGTGATCGAGCCATCTCACCCGCAAGGCCGTCTCACCCGGGATTACCCTGTAGCTTTAAACTATAGTTTCTTTAATATTTCTACGTACGTTGAGTTGAATAAGAATTCGAAGAATAATACGGAGCTCAAAAGACCCCAAGTCGACTAAACCCTGGCAGACCAGCTCCCCATCGATACACCCTCTGCCCCCGTAGAATCTTTCGCGACGATAAACAGAAGAATCGTATTTCTCCTGCAATTAGTTCTGCTCGATAAAGCAGCAAGGAAATGCTCTCGATATCCGGCACTGCCGCGTGTCGTCGGAGACGATTCACCAGCCACTTGGCAATTAGAGCAACCCCTATCCTTGTCCTCGATTTTTATACTGCTTTAGATCGATACTGTTACTCAATCTTCCACCGAAGAACGATGCCTATGACTGCGCATCCTGCACGGAATTAAAGATTCTAAAGCAAAGACACGACTGTATATACTGGCCGGAGCTTCGACTGTCACATAGGTCGCTGTTTATTTCACAGTGGCGGATTCAGCAATGCGTACGATATTTTAAAGAGCAATCCAGATAGTAGCACGGTTCGCGTTCAAGAGTCCGTGCACTAATATGCAGCAGAATCGTTGTCCAATCCGCAGGGACTACACAGCAACGACAATCGTAACCGAATGGCTGTACATGCTCACTTAAGTAACATCGTAGCTGACCCAATTACGGGCCAGCCGTAGCCGAGACGATATACCTGCTGTGTCCCGAGATATCTAGGACTGTTCGGCAAACCCTTCCCCGCCCTTCGTGCACTGATTTCTTTCCTAAGATATCTTTCGAATGGTCCGGCGATCATCTTATCGACATCTCTCCGCAGAAAAAGTTTTTCTCAAGCACGCATGGAGGCATTACTTTATTGAAAATCGCCTGGGAAAAAGGAGCCTGATAAGTTGAACAATGGCGAGTAGAAGCTCACAGTTACCCTGACGCCTCCTCACCGAACCTCCCTTCTACGATAGTCATTTTACCCTACCGATACTCGACGGCGCCTGATTACACACAATCACCATTGGCCACTCTGTAGACCAGTCAGTTGCCTTTGTTTTATCGGAATGTGATGCAGCAGGCTCTGCTGCAACGGAGGTTGACGACTGTTAAAGTCCGCCCTATCACCAGAATCGTATGGTCTCGATGCAGGTTCTATGCACCTACGCCAGGGTTGCGTCGTAACGAGATGAGGTCCCCGTTAAATTCACGACAAACTTGGACACTTCGAACGCCCTATTCTCCGAGGTTTGTATTATTCGGTCTTCTGCGTTGCTTCTTTGAGTTGTTTGCGCGATTGGTATGTATAGGGGGTGGAGAGAGTACAGAGAAAGAACCTGACCAGTGCAGGCCGGGGGCAAGAAGCTTCAAAGCTTTTCAATGGGATTGGAAATGATGGATTACCTGCATTCTCCGGATATCACATTCGTTTTTCTGTTGTTCATGACAAATGCTGCGAGATAATAGGATCGAAAGGGAAAGAACGCTGTGGGTCCAATGATGGACTAACAAATTTACCGGGCAGCATCTGGGGAACGTCGAATTAAAAACAGATTCAAGTAAATCCTTCTCGATAGTATCAAGACTTTCAGGCTGACGCGTTGTGGTAAGAAGTATTTGGAACATGATCGAGTAGAAGAACGCCAGCAAGAAGACTCGAAAGAGGATCCGGTTTCGCACGAGTAAAATTGGACGATGAAATATTGAAGAAGTTCAGGCAGAAGAGTAAGGCCGGTGCAGGGTAGTAAGTCGCGGTGAGACAGAAAAAGACGCCTCCCGTTTTTAGCAATATCGATATCACTGGTTCCGCTGCTTGGCACAAGTAGCATAGCACGCGTAAATAATATATCGTATGCCGCAGGTAGGCTGAAACTCGTACGGAAAAAGCTATAGATGGGGAAGAGTTGTGTGATTCGATGAGAAATGCATGAAATAGAGGAACGATGTGGAATGTGACAGAGGGTCAAGGATTTATTGAAAATTCTCAACTTCCCTTTGAGAGGCGAACGAACGGTAATCAACGGGTTCCTTCGCGAATCTTATTTTCCCGCATCGGCACGGGATAAAATAAATTGAACCCAGTTACGAAGCGGGATTGCATTAAGTCACGCTTCTCCTCCGTGAAAGAGTGACCCAAAAATTAGGCCTTTTTAGCCTCTTTTTGGTCCCACGATTTTGGAACTGAATTTTGTGCCAAATGATACCTTATGATGAGACATCATTCACAACAAATTTTCAAGTTGAGATGACAATTAGTTTCTGAGATATGGGAAGTCAAAGAAGTGAAAATTCTTTAACGTGGGAGTCCATGCGCTGCGATGTACGAACTTCTATGTCAGTCCAATAATTTACACAATTATTTTTAGGGGGTTTGCTGACTGCTAATAACGAATTTGAACCTAGATTTTCAAAATTCACGAACAAAAAATCAAAATCAAGAAAAATAAATGTCTGTGTGGTGGGTGCTTTTTTTTAAATATATCGTCCACCAGATTGAATCGGCCATTGCGAGTTTTGGTGACTGCTCGCAACGAATATGAGCTTAGATTTTCAAAATTCACAAAAGAAATCAAAATAAAAAAATTTAAATGTCCGTGTAGTGGTTGCTTTTTTAATATATCGTTCACCATATCGATTCGGCCATTGTGAATTTTGATATATTTAAAATAGCACACACACTACACAGTCATTTATATTTCTTGATTTTTATATTTATGTTCGTGAATTTTGAAAATCTAAGTTCAATTTCGTTGTTGGCAGACAGCGAAACCCCTGGAAATAATTGTTTAAATTATCGGACTGACATAAAAGTCTGTACATCGAAGCGTATGAGCTGACGCGTTAACGAATTTTCACTTCTTTCACCTCGCATGTCTCAGAAACTAATTGCCACCTCAACTTGAAAATTTGGTGTGATTGAGTTCCAGTTGATTGAGTGTGATTCAGTTCCAAAATCGTGGGGCCAAAGAGAGGCTATTTTTTGGGTCAGTCTTTCGATGCTGCAGGACAGAGAGCAGTCTAGCTCCTCGAAATTGCAAATACGCGGGCTGCGCCTCGTTCTGGCCAGAGCTGCGAGACACAGACGTTGTTTCTCTAGTATTAGCTGTTCGGCTTTCATCACTCGTAAGTAAAGTACACCAGAAACCCTTCGGTCTAAAGAATTTCTTGCAAAAAGTGGAACGCTCGAGAGTTCTCGAAATGTTCGTCAGTCCCACTTTTATTTATCTTGTTAGCTTACGTACCTACACCTTTCGACCCAATTTCGGATCTTTCGGAGGACGAGCGAACGACAATGCTGAAGCTCGAGTGCGGGGCACTTTCTATCGAGTGCATTCGTGGAATAATAGTCAAGTTTCATAACGATGGAACACCCGTTCAATCGTTAGTGGCAATTATTTCGTATCAAGTGGCGGGAACTCGAGACTTATCAGGTTCATCGATTAATTATTTAACGAACTCCTTCCTGCCTGTCGCTGTTATTCGATCCGCGGTTGCAAAAATTGCGCGCTCGTACGCCCGAAGGGCGGTTCTTACCGCAATTTCGCAAAGAGATTCTTTTTACTTAAAATGCAGATGAAAATCTATTGGTTCTAATTAATAACGTTACATAAAAACGCTGGAGGGATACAATTACACTAGAAAGATAGAATTACACAATGTACAACGAAGGCAGGTATAGTGTGACTTATTGTTAGCAAAAGAATCATCGAGCTACATCCGAGTTGAGCCCTTTTTTAAATATCAGCCCCTCTCGCAAAATACCTTCGATATTGTTTTTGCCGATTTTATCGTTGTTTCAACGGTAGAGTCGCCGTGAATTACACGATCGGCCCTTTACAATTTCAATTTGCGAGTACGTATCCCGTTGCGAAACACGCGTTTTCCAACCATACTTCACACATCGCATCCTCGAAAAAAAATTCACATTCGCTCGGTAGACAGTGTATGTTAGTATGTGCGTACTTTCAACATTTCAAATCAAAATAATAATAATAATAATAATAATACATTCACTAAATCACTAGAAATTTGAACAGTGAATTAAATTGTGAATCAGTGTCGCTAGAGAGACTCCAATTCGGAACGTTGTAAGGTGAAAATTTGCAGCAGTACATGGAATTGGAGCGAGTAGACAACGGCACTGTTGCGCAAATGGGAAAAAACGAGGAGCGCAGGGTTTGAGACCGAACGGTCGTGTCCAGGTTCATACATCAATTAACAGTGGCTCTACTTGCAGTTATTTACCGTAAATCGATGAAGACTGTACGGGGATTTTTGGACAGATTAAAGCCGATTCTACCAGCACTATTGCTACTGGTTAGCGGGTGGAGTCCGCGTGACTGCTAGCGCTTTTAATCCCATTAAAATCCCATCATTCTAACCCTCGATGCCAGGCTACTAGCTCTGGGAACGCAGCCTCGTACCGTCCCGCTCGGAGATTATCTGCTTCCGCGTCCTTCCGTGTTTTATTTTAACCGGTTTTTGCGCCACTTTTACGGCCCCGGTTGCCTGCATTGCGGTAACGAAGAATGTAATTCCTGTCTTCGCTAATGACACTCATTTCACCCGTCCAAACAAACGACCACCGTCCCAAGATCCTCTCTTAGATCGATATCCTTCGTTTTCGGGAAATTGAATTCCTTTTTACCGGGGGTGTCCCGGGCTTACAGATCGCGGACTGTTACTCCAACAAGTTCTCACTCATGTTCGCGTTGCAATTTCGCCAGCGACGAGCTCGTCGCCTCCGTAGAACACAGCCCCCCGTATCGTAGCTTGCCCGAAAGGGGTCGAAAACTCTAAAAGCTGGAACCGCCTCACTCTCGTCGAGATTTAGAGAAGGTTGATGCACAATTCCCTCGGTCATACGGTGTCATGTGCGCTACGTGCGAAGCACCGCCGGGCATCAAGATTATCGATAAGTCTGGCCAAGGGGAATTTTATAGTCGCGAAACGTGTCCCCCCAATCGACAGGACGAGGAATTTTATCGGAGACACGAGACTGTCAGGGACTGAAAATTTCCAAGCGTGGCAACTTTCCTCCTCATTGTTGTGGAGATTCTACAGAAGTGGGGCGCAACAAATCCTTTAGGTCTCTGCTCGAATACCCGTAAGAAAAGGCCTCGCGAGATGTTCGCTTTCTCCGCGCGGTATCTCTGCCGAATTTTTTATAAGAAAAATCCCCGGATCACCCTCGACATGAATAATTCGTTGCAGGCTAATCGAGAATGTACTGCGGTACTGGTCGGATATAGAATGAGACTTTCCACTGGGAGAAGTGAAAGAATTTAACAGACTGGCCAGTTGTTAATATTTATTGAATTCTCACGAAAGGGCAGTGAAGTAGTCGCCACCTTACGCAACTGTCCATTAACCGATCGACTCTCTCGAAACGTACTAATCCACCAGCGTTACGTAAAATAGAGGTAGTCCATTTGCAGGGTGGTGTCCGCATAAGCAGGCTGAGCAATCTCTCTACCGATGCGCGAATTATTCCGCCGCCATTACCGTGATCAGGAAGAATAAATAACTGGCCGTGCACTTCAACGAGGAGTACATCTATCGAATCTGAGGTTACAAAACGTTTGCGCGCCGCGCTGCCGTGCAGCGTAAATAATCCAAGTCCACGAGATGACGCATTTCGCTCGGTGCGTGGGCGTCGTCTCGTCTCGCGGAACTCCGCTTTAATTTATCGGCTGGCAGCGAGCGTAATTTGTTTGCCGACCGCGTTTAATTGTGAGTAACGCTCTATGGAGCCGGTGCTGTCGAATTAGCCGCGGCGGTTCCGCGGAAGTCCAGCTGTTCCGCCCCCGCGGAATTCACGTCCGGCATTCGTATCAGAATTTTTGTCGCGATCGTTTTCCCACCGCGGCGGGGAGGCGCGCGGGGGAGACGGAGAATAGAAAAAAGTCGACCGCCGTGATTTTCGCCGCTATTGTCCGACTCCGGGGGTCAAAGCCCGCCGGGACGACCAAAGTATAACGGATGTTGGTCAGCCTGCGTGGGAAATGGAAATGCCCGCCAGTTGCCCGAAAATGTTTGGCCGCCCAGTGATTGGCGGATTTGCCGTTTTTCGCGAGATATTTATATAAGTACGGGGAAATATTCCGCGCGTTGGTCACGCGGTTAAACGAAGTTTCGCCCCAATGCTTTATGCATGAACCTCCCTCTATCTTCGCCTCTGCCTCGCCCCGCTTTTGCTTCCGACACGCGTCACGTTCGAACAAAAAAAAAAAAAAAAAAAGAGAACTGTACGGTTTTTTGGGAGTTGAAGCTTCAACGCGGCCCGTCACGTATTTATTTGTTTATTCGCGGGGTCTGTTTTAAATATTCCATAGTGCGCGATCATGTATTGTCGGGCGTCGATCTGCTATTCCATTTTTACCGTTTTCGAAGTCGAATAGCGGCATTTATTAGCAACGCTTTGATTGGCGAGCTGTTATAGCGTGCGGTGCTGTTCGCGATACGTACCTGCATCATTCGAGTGCGTTTAATCGAACCTTGTCGAGGCTCCTAATGAGAGATTAGATACAGCAATCGTTAATAGTCTACGAGAGGATAGCTCGTAGCACTCTGCCTGGACCCGACCGACAGAATTTTGGCGGAACTTTACTCTTCCTAAGCGTTTCAGCAAACTGCAAACCGCTGAATATTGCAAGCAGAATGTAAACACTTAGCTAGTACCTTGGCTGCGTAACTTTTCTCTAGTGGCATTGTTACATCGATCCTGTCAGCGTGCAGGCTGACCACATATTGGCTGTCAGAATAGGGGTATCTTGTAATAGAGGGAACCTATACAGCTAGCCATTGAATACCGGCAGCCACAGACGTTTGAAGTGGTACTCTGCAGCTTAGAAACACTTTGGTTAACGCTGAATGCCTGATACTACTTAATATCTTGTTACGGTGCGATGAAGTGCGATGTGCCATGTGCACAGCTAAGGCTAAACGGTTTGTACGCTGAACTTCAATCGCCCTTTATTACATGCGTGCCGTGTCTGGCAATTAAGAGCTTCGAAATTAATTGCACCCAGGTATTCGGCTTTAATATCGTTAACCGGCGAGTTCGTCTTCTCCGAAAGATCCTATAAATGAAATTAGCTCCATCGCATCTCGTCAACTTTCCTCGGAAAGTCCTTCCCTGGACTCGCTCGCAAATAGTCCAAGTTTAATTCTCTTTATCTCGTTGCCATTCCTTGTTTACACCCTCTTGCAGTTAATAATTACATTCCGGCTGCTTTAAATAATGTTGGCTTCGGAGGAGCCCAACTCTGATGCCCTTACAATTACTCATTGTAAGCGTCGCGAAACTTTCCTTAGATTTTCTTTCTCTTAAGTAGTTTACAAGATCCTCTTGCGATCGTTAAGAGTATCGGAAGAATTTTCTTTGCGAAAGTTTACTGTTCGATAGAACTCCTGTTGCCTCCGCTAATTGTACACCTGGTCCAGTTTAATTAAATCTCTCCCCTCGCACTAAATATAAAGAATTCGATCTTATTGAAACGGTGTATCGAGACGGATATTAAATTGGGAAATTAGAATTGCAGGGATTTCTGTTGCTGGTTCCAAACAGCGGGTTACGATGGGGATATAAATATGCAGAGCTGCATGAAATATTATCAGGTCTTTCGTGCTCGATATAGATTCGAACCTTGCGTGTTTCAAGCAATAACGATGGCTGTTGAGTAACTGCGATCCTCTAGTAATAACGAGTAACGCAACTGGGAAGGTTTGAATAAAACTTCGATCTTCCAGTTGAAACTTTGCAGTTCCCCAAGCGAGCATTCCCTTTTCGCATAATCGCCCGCTGAAGTTTGCTTATGAATAAATTTCGTCGTATCATCGTTCTTGGCCTCCCTTCCCCGTCACTCACCCTCGTTATTACTTTCCCCGGTTTACTGCCGCGTTAATTTACTTAGTTCTTCGTGCAAACACCAGCAGAGACGAACTTATTAGGCGAGCTCGTCACCAGGAATTCACGGACGGACTTTCTGGCCACGTATCGATTTGCTGTTTCCTTCTCGTCAGGCGTCGAACTCCACCTTACGGGGGGAGCCCTATTTAGGACGCTAGGAATAAGGTGATTCTTGGGAATTTTTTTTCTAAGAAACTGTTAAGCGGATCTTTTCCAAACTTTCAGGGTATTTTAGTTTACATTCGAACAATAAAAATTAATGTTTACGTTATAAAGTGTTCGGTAGAAATGGAGATATATATGAACACGTTTGTTACGACTCGCGCGTCGGAGTTGCAAATTTGCGATTGTAATGGCGGCCCCATTTCTTCCCTGAAATAAAAAAACCAAGGATTTTCTTATTTCTAGTAAAATTACATTGTCGATGAACCTAAGAAATTGATAAATAAATTGAATTGAACAACTCTTTTTCCATAAATAGTACGAAATATCTTGGGGCAGAATCGTAACTCTTTCTTTCAAGTCCTCCAATTTGCCAACTTTTAATTTTTTTTCGATTGTTAGGTTCATCGACAATGTAATTGTACTAGAAATAAGAAAATTCTTGGATTTTTTATTTCAGGGGAGAAATGGAGCCATCATTACAATGGCCAATTTGCAACTCCGGCGCGCGAGTCCTAACGAACGTGTTCGTATATCTTTATTTCTACCGAACACTTTGTAACGTAAAAATTAATTTTTATTGTTATATGAACTAAAATACCCTGAAAGTTTGGTAAAGATTCGCTTAACAGTTTCTTATAAAAAAATTCCCAAGAATCACCTTATTCCTAGCGTCCTAAATAGGGCTCCCCCCTTAAGGGCACTAGGCAGTCGTTCCTGTCTAAAATGAAGCTCTTCTGTTTCAATTAATTACAAAGAAACAAATTGAAACTGAGAGTCAATCTTTGGCATGAAGTTTATTAACATCATAACCATTAAAAACTTGTTTGTTTAGTAAAAAATAAGCATTATATATGACGCTACAGATGGACCATTAAAGAGGCTTTTTAAAAAAAGTTTTTTGTTTTGCAGTGATAACTCAAAAAACGGAGGTTCCAATCGATTCAAAACAAATTCGAGCATTTTATAAAATGTGTAGTTTCGGACCAGACCTAAATTAAAGTTAATGAAAACTCTTATTCTTTATGAAAAGAAACTAAAACCCCATTGAATCTCCATTGATGAGGTTTTACCATCCCCCAAGCCCCAAAAGATGAGGTCTTAGTGTCTTTTCATAAAGAATAAGAATTTTCATTAACTTTAATTTAGGTCTGGTCCGAAACTACACATTTTGTGAAGATGCTCGAATTTGTTTTGAATCGATTGAAACCTCCGTTTTTTAGTTATCACTGCAAAACAAAAGAAACTTTTTTTAATAAGCCTCTCTAATGATCCATCTGTAGCGCCATACATAATGCATATTTTTTACTAAACAAACATTTTTTTAAAGCTTATGATGGTAATAAACTGCATGTCAAAGAACAAGTCACGGTTTCAATTGGTTTCTTTCTAATTAATTGAAACAGAAATGCTTCATTTTAGACAGGAACGACTGCCTAGTACCCTTAACACAACCATGGAAAAGCTCGGAAATGGAAAGGTCCTGTGCATCCTTTCAATGTTTCTTATAATAGCTACAAATTATCGCGGACCTTATCAAAATGCCATTAAATTACGATTAGTGTAAACCTCTACAAAAGCCTGTTCCTTATTTAAACCGCCCCACCACGCTGTTCCTCCGTTTTTTCTCGTTCATTACGAACCAAACTACCATCCATGTTCTCCATCGATTCGGTTCCTGTCTTTTTACGGGGGCCCTGGGTTTCCGGGACTCGAGGGTATGTCGCCGCGATTCTCTGGCGCCGTCTGATTAGCATACGCATCAATCCTCGAGACAAAATCGCCGTTTTTGTCTGTAGAGGGTGGACGTGCGACATATTTTCGGCGCCGAACATTAAGGCAGCCAATCGGTGACGAAGCGTTTCTCGATAGAGGGAACGTCGCCGCGGTTCGCCGTTTCTTTATGGCCCTCCTGAATCGTTTAATCCCTCTTCTTATTTTCCGCCGTCGCGTCGCTTTTCGCGGCGTCAGGGCGAACAAGAGAGTTATGCGCCGAAAGCTTGTGACGTTGGCTTCCGCGAGTAAAACTGAGTTTACCGATTTTTTCGAGCTGTCGAAGTGGAGCTTCTCCGATACTTCTTTCTTAACATGAATTCAAGTGGACAGTGTCAGAGAAGTTCCTCGGGCGCGGCAAGAAAGTCGCCGTCTCGTATTATTATTTTCATTCGCCAGGAAATTGCAGTTGCGCTCAAGCAACTCGGACGGGAAACGGTAGCGACGCGAAAAACAGTAGCGCGTCGCGTCGGCGTCGTTCGGACGGAAAGAAAGGTTCGCGCGAGCCAGGTGGTTGGCGAGATTAGCGCGGGACAAAAGATTCGTTTTATGAGCGGTTTAATTGAGCCGCTAGTTCGAATGATTCGCGAAGGCGCGGCGACTCTTATTTCTGATTAAAACGCTTTGCGGCCGGGGTTAATGAAGAAGAGAAACGAACGCTAGATTTCCCCCGGTGCCATCGGATTAAACGTCACAGCTGCCGGAAATGGATAGCGTCATTTTCTGTTCGACCGTATATAATCCTTACGGAAATTTATTCGACTCGTTTGCAGTCGCGCGAACCTCTGTATTGCGGAGTGTAATCGATAGATCCCCCCGAGATAATGACAAATGATTCGGCTGTTTGTTCGCCGATAAAGACCTTGGACGTATCGCGCAGAGTTATGATCTTTCCTTTGTAAGCGTATTTGCAAGTGATTTGTCGCGGGCAACGCGCTCCGGCGTAATGAAAAAGATTGTAAAACAGAGCGGGGATACGTATACGAACGGTGGATCGTTGACTTTACAGTTCGCGACGTAGATCATTTCGACGGCTTCTGAATTAAATGCCACCTCTTCGCTGCGGCACGAAGGCAGAATTATGGAAGCGCCTTTCCAGGCAGATTCGTTTATGAACGAAATAATATTCAGCGATAAATTTCATTTCCGTGAATTCGGCGAAGATGGGGTTTATTCCCTACATGCATGCATAATAATTTAATAATGTTACGCGAGATGCTTGCTGCTGATTTATACGGGGAATTAATGTATCTGACGTTTTTAAGTATATCGTCCAAGATTCGGCGATAAATATCAAATTGAACGTATCGCGTGATGCGTTGTGTTATTACGTTTAGTGCGC
The DNA here is from genome assembly GCA_947577245.1 of Andrena bucephala. Classification (NCBI taxonomy): domain Eukaryota; kingdom Metazoa; phylum Arthropoda; class Insecta; order Hymenoptera; family Andrenidae; genus Andrena; species Andrena bucephala. The sequence continues at coordinate 32,896,980 of OX387717.1, read as the reverse complement.
TGCAATTTTGTGACGCTCGGAGAGCGTTCGCCGCGGGTAAATCCCTCTTAATTTTCAATTTACTTTAATTAAAGCGTCGTTCGGGGCAACCTGGTATATCGACTTACATCAGTTTGGCGGTTTCGCGCTAATGGATCTGACCCCCCCGAAACGTTTACCGAATTCCAAACTACCTCTATCGTAGATCAAATATTTAGTCCCTCACTCACGGGACGCGTACGTAGATCAAAGACAGCAAACCAGAACCGATTAGCAAATTTTGTACGTTCGCTGTTTTTTTTGTTCAGCTACTTCTTCATCGTTCCACGCGTCAAATTATATTATAGACTGTGGCTCTGATAAGTTATCATTGTTGTAGCTCTGATACTATCACCTCACGCTGATGTTTACTTGCTTGCCGTGTCCTCCCACTCATTGACGATCGGACGTTTTCATTGCGGTCGGTTAACTTTGATTTATCATTGTCGAACTGTACGGCTTCACTCAGCCGTAATGCTTGTTTATAGAAAATTTCGACGAATCTTCCCGTACAAAGATGTTGCGTTGCTTTTGTTCTCACAGACCCTCTGCTCGTAGTCCCTGAACGATAGCACTCACAAAGGCTCGAGACAATTCATTTTTATACACGGATCTTGTGTTAATTAGACTTCCAAAGTTCGGAACAAAAGCACGCTAATTATAGAACTGGCGAAGAGATTTCCCAACGAGTCTTTCAATTTCCTCGCTGGGAATATTAACGTAATTAGACGGCTTCTGGAAACGTACTGTAAAGCCGTGATAGTTATTAAAATTCCATTTTAATATCCGTCTAATTACGGTAGAAGCTACTCGAGCGTCGATGGCACGTAATAACATCTGATAACAGATCAGTGGGGATAACACGCGTTAATTAGCCCGCGATTGGCCATTATCAATGCGATCATTTATAATAAATAATCCGCCAATATTTGTTCGTATCACACACTAGACGCTGGTATATTCTTTAACGCGATATATTGACGCATGCACGTAAAGTAATACCGGTTCTTTTAAAAGGCAGTGGCGGAGATGATTTGTGAGCCCTTTATAGGAGGATTTGTGGTTCCTCCGGCCGCAGAACGCAAATATATTTCCCCCTGATCCCTCGAATTACCAAATTATCCAACTCGAAGAGTTCTAACTGGGAAGATCCACCATCTTTATTGCCCCAGCGAAACTTTCGGGAACGAGGATATTCTACACACGCATCTTTTACTGTTTTCAGTTTCTTTTCCAGTTGGACCGTTCCGCTATTCTTTGGATTACGATTGAAGCGACTTCAACAAATGAACTTCCCTATGCAACCAAGTATTACTGCCTCCTACGTCGAGTCCTCGTTTAAACTCCAACTCCGAATCAACTGCCACACTTAATATACTTGATTTAATGCCTGAAACTTCGATCAGTCTTGTGTTATTCGTCTGGATTTTATTTCCCGTCTGGCACGGATCTTTCTTATTCAAGTTCAAGCGAAGTTCCAAGGTGTACGGCCATTCACAGAGCTGTCTGCGTTCGAATTGCAGCCAATGCTCCCAGTTTTTCCGTACTAGCCTCGAAATACGAACTTATCTAGTTGGAACGGTGCGGTGTTCGATACTTTGTCTCGTCGAGTGAAAGAACGAAGTCCCGGAATGTCGTTTAAACTTTCCGACAACTTTTACAGTCGCTGGGGCCCTTGCTGCGCTCCCCTTTCTCCCTTTCCTCCCTCGTGGGCCATTCGGGGAGCATGTAATCGCATGTGGAACGTCCCCACCGTTTCTATATATTATAATTACTCCTTCGAACCGGACGCGGGAGATCGGAATTCTCCACGTTGCTTCCCAACGGCTTTAATTCTTCCAACAGTTACCACCTTACGTACAGAACTCTGAGGAAATAAGATTGAAATGAAAGAAGCAACGCCACAAGTAATTGCGCGAAGACTCTTCGCCGTAGCTGCTGGACTGCAAATTCGCGGAACAATAAATTGCTGAAGGGAAGGGCGAAGCTTGTTAGAGACAGACCGGCGGCATATTGACCCGTCACCCTAACTGGAAATGATAGTACGTAATCGCGTGGAACGGCGAAAGGAATGGAAAGAAAGGGCTTCTTCCGTGACGGGAAACGCCGGGAGAAAGGGAGGAAATGGGTTTGTAAATAAAGCAAGAGGGAAGCAAAAGGGAAATGGACGGATATTGCAGATAGACACAGAATGTACGTCAATTACGTAGCTGATCAATAATGGTGTCTACCTGTCCGTCTACCTTAACGAGGGGTACTCTTACATCATTAAAGTTGATCTTTCTCCGACGGTCAAACCCTTTGAGGATTCTGGGAAGGGGATGAAAATACGATAAAAAGTTTAAGGAGCACCGACATCTTGGGGACATTTCGCCGAGGCCGGGAACCGTGGCAAATCAATATTGCAATGGCTTATCCAAGCAGACGTTTGATAATTACGTCTCAATTAAGGGATCTGACTTAATTTCAGACGTGGCTCGTTGCCTGCTCAAGACCAGCTTCAAGATCTTCCGGCTCGGTGCGCTTTCAGAAACGTTTATACCCCGGTTGCGGTAAATACCTTAAACGGCGATGAACTTGGAAACGATCCGTGCACGTAAACCGCAGTTTCATTATCTTCTGTCCTCGTAGCGGCCGCAAAGTTCATCGGTGCGAGGAGATGGTTATTTCACATTGGAAATTGCCTTCCGAGATTATCGATATTAAGCGCCTTCTTCTACCATACCCGGCCAAATTAATTACTACCGTTTCGGATCCTCAGATCCCGCCCGAAGTCTCATTATCTTCTCTAAACACGTGCCGGTGGTATATCTGCTAAACGGACACATTCAATCGGATCTACTGGTATATTATTTTAAACGGGGAGCGTTCAGCCCGCTTACGCGAATGTTTCCACTAAACGGCTTGCCGATTACCGAGCATTTAATTTCGCCAATCGATTGTAGTCGAAAGTAGTTGTCATTCAACTTAGCAAACGTCCCGGCGCCTTTGTCGAAACATAATTGCTTTTCATGCCAGAAGAGGAACAAGGAGGAGCTTTCGAAGGGACCTAAAGACCTCTCGGTCGTAGACGGTGTACGTCTTAATAAGGCTTAATTTGCAAAGTATCCTAAGTAGATCTTGTCCCGGCAACGATTCAGTTTGAGAGGCTGAAAAGAGGGCAGGGGATGGCCTAGTTAGGATCATCCCTCTAATTTGTATAAAATTTACTTTCCGCCGTGGTTGCCGCTGCCCGCTCTTTTGCCGCGAGCTAACTTAATTTAAGTTGGAAAGTTAACATCACATCTGTGGATCGTAGGCACCTGAAGTACACTCTTGGGCGGTGATGTAGATTTCCACGCCCGTTCGCCGGCACTAATCTTCTGTGCATTAAGGCTCGAAAATCACGAGTAGTGTTGCCCGGTAATTAGTCAGACGCGTGCGTTGGCATTGCCTCCGTTGCCGCGCGAGTGTCACTTTATTGCTGCAAAGGTGTAAATTCACCATGGGATTTTGCAACAACTAAATTTAAATAATGGAAATAATCTCGAGAGACGAGATTTTTTGAAATATACCATGAAACTTGTCTCATGAATTCATGACGAAATAATTAAAAGAATATTAAATAAGTGAATAATTATTTCGTCAGATTAAAGTCTCACGCGGGACACGATATTTTTGTCTCGTCGTGGATTTGTATCTTAACGAATAACGAATGCTAGAGAGGTAAAAGAAGGGTAAGGATTCTGGTTAGAAATTACCTTATCGTTGCTGAGCTTCCTCTTTGAATCGCGGACACGGAAGTTTGTAGGAGGATTCCCCAGAGTGAACGCAGTATGTTTCCGGAGCATGTACGTAGACCGCGTGTGATTGCACGGGAATCGTCGGACAATTGTAATTCCGCGCAGCGATTCCTGGATAGTGTCCTGCAATTTTGTTACACTTTGTTGCGCGCTTTTTGTACGCCTCGTCGTAACCGACGGCGTATCGTACGTGCCAGGAATAAGGGGAGCACGTGTGCCAGTTAACTGGATGAAATAATGCATTTCCTTGAAACCACAAATAGAGGAATCGATGCCTCGCATGGAGTACCTGTTTTTTTCTGAGGGCCAGAAATAGCTTCATTTATTTCGCAGGGAGCAATGAATTTGAGAAGTTTCCGCCATATTGAGGGTCAACGAAGGAGGGAAGGGTTCTGCGGCGTGCTTTTAATTCCATTTGTCCTTAATCGGGAAAGTTTTCGCTGCAGCTAGTTCCAGAGCTACCGTCGTTTGTTGGATCTGTTAATAAAATTATCTTTGGGATTGCTGAGGGATTGCTGGGTTGTAGTCACCGGGAACTTGCTGGCCGCTTAATCAGGCTAGAAAACCCGAGTTTTATTTAACGGGTGGTGCGAAAAAGGATCGTGCAGATTTTAGTACAACTGACAACGGCGTGCGAATCCGACGTAGCAACGAAAGGCGAGCGTATAGAGCGTGCATGATCGAGACTCGAATTTGTATCCGTAAATGGAAGGGTTTAAAAACAGACGTGCCATAAAGTTGAACAAATTAACCGACGATTACCGCGCGAACGACAAAATCGCTGGTGGAAAACGTGCTTCTGTCACGAGAACGGCATTAATGTCCTCGCTGCCGTTATTTCTGTAATGGGCAACATTAATAGTTCCACGGGGAGTGTCGCTTTAATGACATCGCGGCAGAGACAATTGCAGAAGCTTCGCGACTTGGAGCTTTAAAGAGCGAAGTATCACTCCGCGCACCCTCTATTTGCATCCCTGTCGTTGTTCGCTCGCCGTCCATTTAGGTGGGACGGGAAAGAAGCCCGCGCCTCCTTGGAAACTTCTCCCCCCGTCGATTCGCCGGTGGTGTGTTCTGCCGGCCTGCTCCGTATCGGTCCGCGTAACAGAATCGACGCGGCCATTTGCAAAACGTCCAACAACAAATTCCCCTTGGCCTCCTATTAGCCAGTTTGCTGAAACTCGCGGCGACCTAGAATTCCTGCTCGCTGCTCCGGGCCGTTTCAACGCACCACTTCCGACACCTTGACGTAAAATGCTTTTCAAACCCGCTGTCCGGTAAATGATTACTTTTGTCGCAAACTGTCTGCACGGCAAGAGAGTGCATAGATTAGGGCTTGCTTTCAGGTCGCTTTTAGGTCACGAGCAACTTCGCGCGAAACGAGAAATAAATACCTCTGAATGTTACTTGGCATACAACCCGTTGCACGCGCCCTCGTTCAACGGTACACAGTTGCTGAAATTACACGGGCACGCTGAGGTTATTGTGTAATTTTTAAGAAAAAAGAAAAAAGGAAACTGAGGGACCGGTGGCGGCAATTATAGTTCGCAAACAACCCCCAGCGGCCATGGAAACTTGTAACAAATTTATCGGCGGTCCTTCGCGTTCATACTGTTGACCTCGGCTGTCCATCGAATAATTTTCCGCTTTATTGCTTTGCACATTGCAAACGCCTGAAACTTGTTCCCTGACACTTGCCCGAATATTCCCATCGAGCGTCAGCCACCGTAAAACTTCACGCCGCGCTGCTGAACCGTGCACCGCAACCGCCCGGCAAACATCGTTTGATCTCGAGAACGTGAGAACTCGTTACGGTAAAGGACATAAAAAAAAAAGTGACGGACAGGCTGCCAACCAAAACGGTTTCCTTATCACTGGAGAACACTCGCGATAAAACATAGCGGGCACGTGATCGTAAAAACCAGCAGGGCTGAAGGGAAACTCTGCGGGATACACAGGTACGTAGCTGTTTCTATATCGGAGCTTGAAAATTTCAATGGAATATCCCCGAAGTCATCGGACATTTGTGAATTCCCATGATAGGTACATTAATTAAAAATTCAAGGTGATCGATATGGGAGGTTCATTATCGGTCACGGAGGACCACGGGAAAACGCACGTTGCCTCGCGACGAGGCTTTCCCTTCGAACGACGGAACGGCTCGGGCGCAAACGTTGCAGTCGACGCATGATTGCTTCCGCGGGAATACAATCTGGAACAGTGCACATTTCCATTTACCGTTCCTCTCCGAGATTTAGAGGCTCGTTGCCAAATGTCAGGGCGCCGAGCACCACCCAGTAATTAAGTTTACTCCAAGAAACGCTCCATCCGATTCTGCCCTGATTCTACCCGTTCCCGTGTCCCTGCGCTCCCTGCAGCCTCTCTTTGTCGAGCCACTACTTCGCTCTTCCACCGAATCGTAAGCGGGTTTCGGATTCCGAGCTTGTAGGACAAGCTCTTTGTCGGCGAGCAGCCATCAGAATGAAGCATCTTTGCTGTTGCTACGGCACTGCCAATCTGCCAGCTTTTACTTGCTGCGTACTCGATCGACGGTGGTCTCGCCGATTTCCTTATAGAGTCGGCGGAGAATCGTTCTTTTCTCTGTTTCCGTTTCGAGTTAATCAACTAATTAGCGCCGGAGCGGGGTTCGCGAATGCCAGAGGTGTTATTCCAGCGCGAGGCAAACTCTCGGCAAGCGTGGAAATTTCGTGAACTGTGAACTCCATCCCCTTCTTGCTCGTTTTCCGCCCCGCGGTGACGCGCTGTTGTGCCGACGCCGACGCGCTCGCGAAACTTGCGCTCCGAGCCTCGCGAATTTCGAGAACCGCCGACGGGCCGCGGAAGATGTAGGAAAAAACGCCGACACGTAGCGGAAAGTTTCTCGGAGGATGCTCGCGGCCGCGCGCAACACTCGCTCCGGGTGATCTCTGGAAGACTCGACGTGTTACGCGACTCCAGCCTGAAATATCCAGGCAGGCTCGGAGGGAGATTGCGAATAACACGCGGCAAAGGATTGCGGAAACCGAGCGTTAACTTTTTCGTCCGCGCGCGAAACCTGAAATACGTGCATGGTTTCAGGGGACCGGGGAAATTGAAATGCCGGGCGACCTGAAGATAAAACGCGCTGGAATTACTTTCGCACGCGGGAACAAGGAGTTTGCAGAATGTATGCAATTTTTGGATCCGTCTTCTCAGCCACCATCCGGATTTCCGAACCAAGTTATTCCTTTGGTATTCATTCGCAGCTTTGAACAATAGCGGCTCCTTTTCTTTGCAAAGCCCGTCTGTCGATTGCGGCTGGGAACGTGTGATCACAATTCGTACGGGAATAACCGCGGAGCTGCAAGAAATCGGTTGGCGAAACCGAGAAGCGAGGTCATAAATATTACCAAGTGCGAAGTCGCCTGTCTAAACGCATTGGTATTCATACGGCGGAATTCACATTTCGCCGAAAGTGTATAATAAAATTCCGCGGTCGGAGGTGTTCGTGGCTCAGCGACGTAAGAACGGGAACGGGGACGTTATAAATGCTGGTCCGTGACTCGGTCGCGTTACACACGACGTGTTAATAAAAATCGCGGGCGATTTCTTCGCGGGCAGGCGGTCGGCCCCGCACACCAAGTCGCAGCGAACAAGTGTCGCGGAAACTTAAGGTTGAGAATGCCTTCCCCCCGTTCTTTCCGTGGAAAAAATCCACGGAAGGATATCGTTTCAGAATATACGACGGTTCGTAGAGTTTGCGTGCCTGCAACTGTAATGCGTCTTGACGGCCCTCACGTGCGATACTTTCCTCGGCAAACATACGTTGGGTATGTAAGTAGCCGTTTCCCATTTAGTATTTTAATTCGCTTGAAAATTGCGAGCCGGTCAGGTGTCGCGTAAAACAGTGAATGCGTGGTGAGAAGAGTGACAAGCGCGACAAGAATATGGCAGGTGGAAAAATTTGCTCCGATGTCAGAATGCGCATCGAGGTCGGCGTGGTATCGTGACGTTCCAACAGCTGCTGCACCATGATCGCCCGAACCGTGAAATTACGGTGGGATCGATATTCGAACTAGCTGAGGTTTTTGCGGAGCAATGGGAGAGCTCGATGAACAAGAAAATACCGATTGGAGTGCGACTTGGAGCGAGCCTGTTTCCTCGAGTTATTCGCCGCGATGCGATGTCGGCGAAGCTCCTGTGATTCCTAATTTCTCTTCCCCGATCGCCGGTTAAAAAAAGGATAATTATCGTGGCAATATAGGGTCGTTCCGAGTGGCAACAACTGGAACTTGATTGATTTCGTCCTCTCGTTTCCACGCAATTACCACGGCATTACGTCCCGAGTTAGATTAGTGCAGTTTCGAGCAATCAGCTTCGGCTGCGACTCGATCGAGCCATCTTCATCCAACGACAGTTCATCTGTCGGGACTTTTGAGGGCAGCCATGAGGTTAAGCCGCGATTAAGTACAAGCGTGCTCGACGACCGGCCACGATAGGCTATGCAAGTGTACAGCCGAATTTCGTGCTCGATAGCTCGCTCGCGTGTACCACGAATAAATCTGTTTATCTAATGGCCAGGCCACAAGGAGACGGCCCCTTATCGCATACGCCAACATCGTTCTTTATTCGCATCGCGGGCCTGTTTTATTCACCAGCCGACCGTAAACCCGCCCTTCAGATAACATTGTGACGCGATACCACCCCCCCCCCCCCCGCGGCCATGTTTCCTCCCCCGCAGCAGATAAGTCTGTTCCCTTTCTACGCCGATCGACAGCCATTAGGGAAGTTATGGTTCCGTCGATGGGCGGCTATTGTATACAGTATAGAGTTGGTATAGCGTATAGAGAATCTCTGCTACCTCTCGATAGGCACCGACTGCGTATTTCCCGAAAAAAATCCAGCCGCTCCACGCAACGGGACTATTAATTTATCGCTCTTGATCCGCAACGCGTCTCAATCAAGCTTCCTTTAATGAAAAAACCGATACCCGGGACTCGATGTATATTCGTTTATCAAATTACGATTCGAACGGTAGAGGGAAGCTTTTCTATCTTTATATCGAATAATTGAGAAAGATCGAGGTTGGTTAACGGCCGTGATGGCTGCGAGAGTAGCGGGAGCGAAGCTCGAACGAGCTGAAGGGTGTAATAAAACTTGGAAGGCGGGCGGTGGCGGAGGTTTTCGGGCTGCGACCCGTTTCCCGGGTTCCCCGACTCGCGATTTCCGGTCTGGTCCGAAAGTAACGAGCCTGTTGGGCGGAATAAGGAGAGGATAAGCACCTGCTGCACTTCTTAAAGGAAGCACAAGGTGGGAAGCTGATGGTTCTCTCACGGCCTCTGCTCTGAGACGCGCGAGAGATGAGCCAAAATACCAGACTGAGATAAAAAGGTGGGGAAGTTGCTTGTACCGCGGTGCAACGGGACCGATGGAACTCTGGCTTTCTTCAGCAACTCGGGGAAATGTCTTGGCAGTTGGATCGAAATTCGGAGGGTCATGTCTGACGCAGCTGCGATGAAATCGCGTAAAAAATCGGTAGCTAGGTACTCGTTTGTCTTTTCTAAGAACAACGCTCGGGCAACGTCCGCGAGAATAAAACTATCCGACACTGGGGAGTGGAAGAAAATTGAGTGGAAGCTCAGTTTGGAATAATATCCGGCTAAGTAGATTGAAACGAAAAAACTACCTCGTAATTCTGGGAACTCCTGTACCTATACCTTTAGTTGATAATTATAACCCCATTTCTTCCATTTCACCCATTCCCGCCGTCTCTCTCGCTCATTTATTCCAACGATTGCGCACCGACTCCACCACTTAGCTACTCTTCCTGCACCTCGACTTTATTACTTCACTAACTAGCTTTAAACGCGAACTTTAGTTTCGCGTCTGGAATCTCAACTCCGGAATATACTGGCCGTCGCTAAAATTACTTCACCTCGGAATCGTCAAGAGCCACTGCAAGTAATTAAACGCCGTGGGACCATTTTCAACCACCGGGAAACGTCAATCGCTCTTCGCACGGTCAATGACACCGCCGGCGTTTCTGTTACAAGTATTATATTACTGTTAACTGCGCAGCAAAATCGGCTGTCTGAAATCAAGGGAATTAGGGGCGGGAGAAGGTGTCAGCCTTGTCACCCGATCAGAAATGTTCTCCCCGATACCGTGGCAAATCCTTGAACAGGCGGTGTAACGATATACAAATAGCATTGTTCCCGATAACAGATACGCGAGCAGAATCAATAGAATCTTGCCGGGATTTCGAAATATTTCTGCGCAGAACAGAATTCAGATAGTATATGTGATTTACGGCAGCGCGTCTGAAAATAAATATTGGCAAAGAAAAATCCTGTTTGAGAGGAGGATGCGACCGTTTGTACGAATATCAAGCGTTCAAATTCGATCGAAAAGTGGAGGCAAATTTGCCGGTGACGAAATGGATTAAAGCCTGCCGTTGAACAAGGAGGAGGGATTTGCGAAAGGATCTCGTATTTGCTTTGGACCCGGGGATCTCGCCCGTTTATAGCCTTACATCGAATAGAAGGAATAAACAAGGGACGTTCAGGTCGCGAATACGTTCAATCTCACCCCGCTGGTGGAATCCTTTTGACGGCGCGGAACGCTGACTCGCAGAATTCAATTTTCGAAATTACCAAGCGAACGAGGTGACGCGGGCAGAATTTATCGGGTCTAATGCGAATTTGTCGGCCCTCGGTGGTTACCTGGCCAGATCAATCAGATAGTCGACGCGGGGTTCGGCTTTATTAGATCGGGCGAGGGAGGAATTTTAAAGGATCCTGTCGAGGAATAAATTCGACTGTCGAAGGGAAGCAACGCCGCTTGCTGACCTAGGAGGGGACTTCTCCTTTGATGACGAACGAACGGGCGGTTTGTTTTTCAGTTGCAGGTTGGAAGAGTTCCATTGAAGCACGGAAAATCGACGTGGAAGTTAAACGTGGCCGTATCAAAGGGGTTGCACGTCTCATTAGCAGATATGCGTTCGGCTGATAGGCGGAATTATAATATTCGACGAGTGAATAATTGAAGTGATTGCGGGTGGCAAAGGTTGGCAAGTTGATACGTTTTTCAGTTTTCAATTTTTTTCACATTTGTTTAAGGATGTATTGGACCTGTTTTCAAAATAGTGCCAAGTTGATGATAATTTGTGAGATTGTTCTTCTTAATCTTCCTGGTGTGCTCCAAAAATTTTAAACGAATTCACTAAACGGTTACTGAGTTATAACGAATCAAATTTTCACTGATTTTACACGTACTCTTATGGAAAGAGACGATATTGACGGATCTGAAAAAATGTTGAAGAAATAGTGCCAATGTTTTCAATTTTTTTGTACATGCAGTATATGTGTAGATGAAAATATCTACCGAGTTTCAATTGTTTTCACTACACCGTTTTAAAGAAATAAATTATAACTTGAGAAAATTGTGAATTCCGGGCATTTTCACTGCCAAAAGTTTTGCAAATAATGCTTGAGAAAGCATTTGTAAAGTGAAAAATACCTTCCTAGGATTAAAAATAAGACTCCAACTGTCGTTCGAATTCCTTACATCTAGATTTACTATGCGTAAGACGTAGATATTCAAGTATTTCAAATTTCATATACTTTTGTCTGATATTGTACGTCCGATACATCCTTAAATTAATTACTTAATAACAAATATTCTAAAATATACTTTGGTCCTTCCTCTTTAATATTTTGTATATTAAAAGTTGATAAAATTCATACAAATTAATGAAAAAATGTTATTTGGACGAAGGTAAAATGTATCAACTTACACCACTGCGGGGCAAGTTGATACTGCTCTGGGGCATGTTGATACATCTGTAAAATATCCGTTAAATGAGTACGTAACTAATAAATTTGAAAAATAAAATGTTAATCTAGATACCTTTCCAACAATATAGATAAAAATTGAACAAATATGTATCAGTTTTCCATAACGGTTTTTAAATTTGTAAAAAAGGCTTTAATATTTTTTTTGTTAATAAGTTTTGTTAAAACTTGTTGCACGACTCAAACCAGTAGCTTCTGGAGTCCTTAAGGAGAGGGTAGGGTGCCTTTTCGTATAGCGGCTGAACCACTCCGTTGATGCAGCTTTACAATTTTTCCATGTATTGGGAATTAGAATATCATTGGCAACACCTAAGTCATACGCCAGACTTCGTACATCCTTAGGAGTTAACCCATAATAAATTTTGGAAGAATGCAGAATGTATTCCTGTAGCTTATCTTCTAAACTGTCTGTTAAAATTTTCGGATGTCTGGAATATCCCATTTTAACATGAGGTGTCGTCTTCTTTTTGTTAATATATCTTAATAAACTCATTTTGTCGATATTGTATATTTTCGCGCTTTGCCTTAATGATATTGAGCCTCTTCCTATTGCGACACACGCTTTTTCAAAAATCTCTTGCGATATTTCGCCACGATTTGTCTTTATGACATAATTTCAAACCATTTTCCTAGAAATAAAAGGAAAAAATCCAATTAAAAGATAGTCGGGGAAAATTGATACACTGTATCAACATGCCCCAGAGAAAACGTATCAACTTACCCCACAGGAAGTCATTATGCACAAAGATCTCCATAAAAAAATGTAGAGCATATAAACAAAATAACAAAACGTAATTACCTTACCTTCAAAGGACTCACTGTGATGCCCAATTAATTTGAGTGATAAAATTCTCTGTACCGTCTCAAGACGGATTTGAAAGTGAACACAACTATTTACTTTTTCTCTATGGAAACGAAAACAGTTAAAAACGGATTGCTAACGTCAAGGTACATAGACGGACGCTAGATCGTAGAAAAAAATTGAACAACAAGCTTCACATATCTCGCACACTAAGAACTACATATATACAGTGTAGAGATAATTCGTCTGTATCAACCTGCCTCTGTATCAACTTGCCCCATTTCAATGCATTCAATTCTTTGGGTGTTTAATTCTTCTGAACCGAGAGAAGCATTTTGATAACTGTCGACTGGAAGGACTCCCGCCGTTCTGAAAGCGCAAACAATAAATAGTAAGAGGCAAAACGGTAGCCGTGACAATAAGGTCTTAATAGGGATCGAGGAGGATCGCAATTAAATCCATTGAAACAAGTGGATCGCTAGCCGCGCCTCCGTCTCGTTACTCGAGATAGGCTGTCGCGCGCGAATTAAGGATTCGTAGTACGAGTAAGACCGACTGTCCCCCTCTCGTCAAGACCCTACATTATTATCCCCCGGAATTTCTAGAATTTCGTAGGAACAGTTAGGGAAGTGGATCTCGACGGGAGTCGGTAATTGCTTCCTACGTGCAAGACGCGCTGATTAAACTAGTTGCCAAAAAGTGTAGCTCGGCCGAGCTAAGTTTACCCTCGGAATACGTATTAATTTGACGGGGCCGTTGTGAACTGTTGGCCTCCGGATTGTCAAAACGAGTCAGCTGTACATTTACCAGACGAAAGTCCCGCGGAAATATTAAATTTGTTGGTCTCTCTTGGACGACGGGCGCATATTGTTCGTCTGTTCAAGATTTATGTGAACGACCTGTGAAAATTCAGCCTCATCTCGTCCAGAACTGGGTCTGTCGGTTCTAGTATTACCTCCGCTCTTCAAAGGGGAACCGGCTTCAAGGCCTTCGTCTATCCTGTTGCATCCAACTGAATCCGGGAACACTTGCAGCCTCCCGAGACTTTGTTCAAACGAGTGGCATTTCAGCTCGAGGCCTTAAGATTGCTGTTTTCAGACGGCGCCGGTGGATCGGTACACTTACCGCTGCCCTTTAGCGAGCATGACAGGAAGCTTTAGACAGTGGTGTGCCTCAATAATTCCTCCCAGCTGTCTACATCTATTTCTACATCTATCCGGTATTGCGGTCCTCTTACAGGATCCTTCATCCCAACGGGACACGTTTCCATAATAGTTTGATCCCTCTTCCAATCTAATTTGCCAACACAACGTCTGCCGATCTCTCTCCAGTCCTGGCCCCTCCAAGTATCGATCAGGCATCGTTCTCAAAAGAGACTTCCTACCTTCGGGAGGCAAGCCTGAGCAAACTAGACGAAACAGTACACCTTAACCAGCCCGATGACGTAAATTGCTCATAACCAACATTCTACCCATGTCATTTTCTGAACGCAGACCCACGCGTATTGTTTCGTTCGCAGTAAAAGCCAGCCAGCCTGAGTTCTTTTTTTTTTTTTTTATACAACAGGCAGTTGCCTTGGGGGTGAAGCGCGTGCCGCATTTCGAGAGAAACGGGAGGATGGTTTCACGTGAAAGCGGCACCCTCTAAATCAGCCGAAAATCAGTGACAAAGCAGGGTAGTACACATGCACCGGTTGGCTCGTTTGTCTTGTTTGCGCAAGTGCTTGGGGGTTCGTTTGCTCAGGGGCACACGCGTGTGTTAACGTTAATATGCACCGCTGCGTGATATTTTGCCCATGTCGCGATACGTCGCTGTCGTTTGCGTGTGACGTTGCTTCAGGCCCAGCATGTTGTAGCTGAACGCGCGAGATGAGCTACCGGTCTCAAACCGTGGGGCCCCTTTGTCGCCATCGGACCTGGAAATTCTCTATTGTTTCTGCGGGCTCCTTAACTCGATGGCGAGCAGCCAGGTGGTCCTATGTCAAGGCACTATCTCGGCCACAAACTTCCTCTTCTGTCCGCTTCCCCACGCGCCTCGGTCTCCGCTTTTCATTCAAGAATATCGCTGCGCGTGCAATTAGACCATGCACTGACGACCAGACAGCTATCGGTCTCCACTCTGCGGTATATCAAGTATATGAAATAAACGTGGCTCGTGCCATTTTCAGCAAACCCTCCGATACACCAACTGTTGTTCCATCGAATTCCTTCGCAATACAGTTTATAGCTGATACCTTATGTTTCAATATAGGAACAGAAAGTCTCGAGTATGAAAATTCAGAGATATTCTCTCTTTGCTCGATATCCCTCTTCCGCTGAAGCAGCAGAGTTTAATATCGTTGTGTGGAAGCAAAGATCGGTTACGTTGTCCGTGTAATTTTATACCGAAAGCTTCCCAAGAATCTTCTCCAATTCGGGGGACCCGGATCCGTAACGATTCATATAGAATTTTTCATAAGAGAGAAACAGAGCAGCCGCCGTTTCTCTTGAGGGAACTCGAACTGATCGTAGAAAATATCGACGCCACTTAAACGGCCACTGGCCAGCAGCGAGCACACTGGTCACGCGATAAATTTCCAACGCAAATGTTCGAATCGATGAGAGCACGTCCGAGAGGACAGTTACAAAGGAGATGCAGCCTCCGTCTGAAGATGTATGTACTTAGCCCTGCACCGTAAGAAATATATTGCAGCCCGCCGGTTGCGGCGACCGAGGGATGAGATGGTTTCGAGCGGATTGATCAGAGGGACTTGGCAGGGCATTTATCTGGCTGGCTACTCGGTCCCGGGGAATTATCATATTTTTGCATAATGGAATCAACCGCGACCAACGTGTGTGCAAGCTCACGTGTACGTGCGCGGGCCATGTATTCAAGGTACCCCTAAAAAATAACGCCGTCGCCTGAAAATTTTATGGGCGCGATGAAATTCAAGTCGAGAAATTATGCGGGTTCCTGAATCGCTGGATTTCGATAAATGTAAGGGGGTAATAGTAGCCATGAGCCGGAGCTGGTTATCTTTATCTCTTTCTTCGTATTCGCGCACCTTCCCGAGGGAAAATCGACGATTGCTTTATGCGTGAACTTTTGCTTGACGCTCAGCGATCGGGGAACTGAGAAGCGAAAAAGGAGTAGTGAGTTGTTAGAGTTGTCATGGTAATTGAAGGGTTTATAAAATAATGAGGGGATGTAATGATCCCCCTGTTATTCCCCTGTAGATGATCGAGTCAATTGTTGGGTGAACATAAATCGCGAGGTAGGGGGAAGCGGGGTAATTCCAGCCACTTCTATTTCTTTAAACAAAAACCGCGTAACTTGACTCTGTATGCGTGTTAATTTCCCTTCGATAAAAGTGCATTACAAATTCATAAGTTATAATAGAAAATAACAAAATCTTCGATTTTCAAATAAATGGGAAATGTCCCTTTTACGACTAGGTGGTTTTAAATGGGACATTATAAGTCATGAAAGGTGATACGTTAATAAAAATAAACTTATTAAGTATTACAATTATAATTGTAAATCCTAACGATACAAAACAATAGACTCTATGAAAAAAATAAATCTTTGTACTAGAAATCATCAATATTTTTTACTATCTTCATAGAGTGTGACATTAATCATAGCTTTAGCAGTTTTTTTAGTTATAAAGTAATATTTTTTATAAAATTTATGTCTTACAAAGTAAGTTCAACATAGCAATACCCATGAATGGTAAATATAAGTACATATACAAAAAATCTATAAAACACTTAAATAATAAAATAGTTTAGAATTAAATTCTACTTGAGCAAAAATGAAATCAATTGTACTAAAACAGGTAGGTACGTTTTCATATTGCAGATTAATGATTTTATTATTCATTTTTGACGATAAAGTTTGTCGCTTTGAAAAATCACTTTATTAATCTTAAATTTGAAACAATACGCCATCAACTAATAATTGATCATTTAAAACAATGCCATCTATGTATCAGATGATACACTAATAACTTTACAGGAAAGTAAAATATAGTGTCCAGCAATACATGTGTATGAGAAAGACAGCCATGAAACGGTCGTTCCATTTAAGACTTGTTATGCTGTCGCTTTTAAGAAATATAAGTGAGTTTAATATAAAATCACCTCAAAACAAAGAAAATAATCAATTAAGCTTCTCTGTTAAGTATTTTCGTTTCAGTTTAGTACAAGCTATTTTAATGATATATCACTTTAACATTTTGTATATATCTTGATCTGAGAAAACGACGCAGAAAATCAACGAAAATTTTAGTTTTACTGCCGAAAAACATCAACCGCGGATTATTACTCTGTTGCAAGTGAGACCGCAGTGAAGTTTACGTCAAATGACTGGGCACTATGTGCCATAAACAGGAAAATAAATTGCATGTCTAATGCGTTTAGAATTTTGGCAATTTTATTTGTCCCATTTAAGACCTGTCCGTTTTATAGCACCTCAACCCTAATCTTATAACAGTGGTCGATTGTTAAGCAAGGTAAGTTAGTACATGGAATAGATATGAATCATTAATATTAATCTCATTAAATAGAGGAATGTTTCTACTTTCAAACTCACATTTGGTTTTTGGTGATATTTAAATTGAATTCAGTGTATTACATCAAATACCTGAACATGAGGTGTAGGGTAATACCGGTCAAAAGTGAGGGGTTTTTCCAGCCAGCTTTTAACATTGCTTTTTTCTGGCGTAGATGCCACGTACGTATAAAAGAATTTCGAAGAAAGCAGAATGGAACCAGGAAAATTTATTTAATAATTATTTATTAAATAAATAAGTAATTTATTTATTTATTTATTAATCTACCTGGGAAAAAAGAAACTGAATTGTCAATCGGACAATTCAGATATTTGTGACGAAAAAGTAGAGCACGATATTTGCTACTTTTGCAAAGAATTCGGGAAAGGTGATAAAATGTGGTTCCGGTGCACAGTATGTGGTCAATGGGCACATGAAGAATGTTCAGGATGGGATACATTTGTGATATATATACTAATTAATTTTAAAATAAAAAATAATACAATTTTTTATTAATTTAAGGGAGAACACGTTTTACGTACAATTTTTTATTAATTTAAGGGAGAAATGGAGTATGCCATTTTTAAGAATTTTTTTCAGGAATAATTTACAGTTTTCATAGAAAATTTGTATTACCTATTTTTAGCACGCTGTCTTAAGAGACTATACAAAAGAATAAATAGAAAAATATCTATAAACTATAATATATTAATTAATCTTCTAAACCTCCTCGCGCGAGCTGGTCGAATGTGTAACTATGGAACAGCAGGTCCGAAATCAAATGTATTTTTTTTTTATAATCTATATGAGTGTAGTTTTCGTTGCACGTACGGATTTTTTTATCGAAAATAAATTTTTTCAAATACGCTCGAAAAACTGTCCATCTTATTCGCGGATTTTCGAAACTTTTCTTCTAAAGCGCACCATTTTTACAAAAATAATTTGTTTAAGAAATCGGTACGCACAACGGAAACTACACTTATATAGATTATAAAAAAAAAATTAAATTTGATTTTGGACTTGCTGTTCCATAGTCACACATTTGACCAGCTCGCGTGGGGGGGTTTAGAAGATTAATTAATATATTACAATTTATGGATGATTTTCTATTTACTTTTTTTTGTATAGTCTCTTAAGACAGCGTACTAAAGATAGGTAATAAAAATTTTCTATGAAAACTGTATATTATTCCTGAAAAAAAAATTCTTAAAAATGGCTTATTTTTCCGGCCGTCACAGTGGTGTTCCCCCTTAACAGTTTTCCTATCTCTTTTATAAAGAAAAATCATAAAGCCAAATGACTATTTTTGTGTTATTGCTCCCAATTTTGTTACAACGTAAATTTATGCTTTCTCGGCCATACTAATACAAACTAGAACTTCAAACTATCAATTAATATAAAAAAACTAACAAATGTGTAACTTGTTCAAATTTTATAGCATTTACTGCTTATGTGGTCGGAATTACGCCGCTTTTCCCTAATGCTTTCAATAGGGTGAAAGAAAAAAATAAAACTTGTCTGACTCTTTTCTAATAGTGAAAAAAACTTGCCTTCAGTCTTTCAGATTAAGCTTGCAAACTTGTTACTATGCTTTTACTTTTTAAAGGTTTCTTTTTAAAGTTTCTTTTAAAAGGAAGCGCTATTCATAAAATCACTAAAAATAATGATTTTTAAGTGCGATGCGGCACCGGAAACCATTTTGTTGATCACGTTCAGATTTTGACAGCTTAAATACCATTATAAAAGGCACCTTTTGCCAACTATTAAAAGTCATGAATTATACAAAAAAATTCTGCCCCCATAATTCGTTCGACCCTAATTTTCAATCGTCCAGAGTCCTTCCAATTCAAACTTCTACTAATTCATAAAACCACAAGCATTCTGGACGGCTGTAGCCGGTAAATTCGTTCTCTCGTTACCCAGTGGAACGGGACGTTATATTATAGCTGCACGTTCGATTCCCAAGCCGAGGGTAGCCCAATTTTGCAACCCTTTCTGACATACAAGTGCGCAAACGGACGTACTTTGGATTACACGCGCTGGGCCGAGCATCCGGTTAATACGCTGCTCCTAATGGCCGAGTAAACTATTATTGTTATTATCACGGTTACGGGCGAGGCACGAGATTTGCGGGGGTGGGTATACGTAACGATCCAGTCGCAAAAGGAATAACCCTCGGTGGTCGGGACATTACCGATGCGAACGGCTCGGTGCAAAAATTAAGCAATTAGGTGTACGGCTGATTACGGCCACGTTACGAAAGTTCCTTAATTTTCATAGAGTCAGGCGCCCTCTTACCCGACCACCTCCAGCTGAGAATAATACTTCTGAATCAGGCTGCTCCAAAATTTCTCCCAGCTGCTTTGGTTGAACGCGTTCGACGTGCACCGATATAATTGAGAAATCAATGGATCCCGAGGCAACGTTTAAATATTGCTTGACATCGCCGACGCTCTAGTAATGCTGATCTAGGGAACAATGGACACCGATTAGAGATGGTGGCCTGGAAAAGGGTGAAACGCACGCAACAAACACAACAGCTGTCACGCGAAGCGTCGGTATTATTCGTGGCTATTAACACGATCATGAACACGTACTAAACGCAATCGATTAATATCCGCATTACCCAGCAATTCGGGCAGCAATAGAGTTACTTGCCCCCATCGGGCAATAAGCTAACGCCGTGTCAGGGTTCATAATCGACAAATAGCGCGGCTATACCGTTGAGACAATGCTTGCCTTGCTCCGATTCTGAAATGAACAATACCACACACTACAATGTCCCGCCAATGACGGCTCTGGTAGGGCTTTTACTAGCAACATCTCTGCCCCGCCGCGTGAATGATATTCGTTTATAACGACACTCTGGTTAGAAGCACTCGCAGAGCAAAAGGAATCCAGTCCCTGGTTATTCGAACAAGTTCCCAGAGCGCCTTCGCATTATTCGTCTTTCTAAATCGCCGGACAAACAGGGTCCACGAGCTTGAACCAGGTACCGCGGTCTGATCCTCTCGCTCTGCAGATCAAAAGCGTCGATAATTGAAGGCACGATGATGAAGCAACCTCGCGGTGGATCGCGGCTAACGATGTCGTTAAGAACGTCTATTTTGGGACGTTGAACAAGGAATTTGGGCTTTTAAGCAAATCCACTACCCAAGGGAATTGGAGAGAGGTTGCCTGGCAAAACGGATTGACTTCGCTGCACGAGCATTTGCTGGAGCCTTGGTTCCGTTAACGGGGTAGATGCGTGCTCCAGATGCACCGGTTTTTGCGCATATCGGCGGGGTATTAAATCGTCAAGGCAGTGTGTAGGCATTAGCCTTTGGCAGGCAACAAGGTTTCGTACTTTAACCGGCGCAGCAGCCGTCGTGTTCAACCGGGATTCGCAGACAGGCATTATGGAGCAAGGCTTCTGCCTTGCAGCGTTTCTGGGAACGATTCTTCGGCGATTAAGCAGCATCCAGCATGCGAAGTTAACTCCTACAAGCTGCCGAGCTCGTTGCTCGTTCCAGTCTTGACCCGATCGACCCTTGAATCTTTGATCGTCGGGCGCACTCGTGCGAGCCAAGGAGCCTCTAGAAGGGAATACAGAGCGGGGATCGGAGACAGACGGAGGATACCGGGAGAAAAGCCCTTCGTCGCGCAACGAAGATATCCGATCGCTACGGGACCTTACATTTTCAGTCGCACAGAAAGGATCCCTCTTTGTCGTCCCTTACGTCTGTTTTCGCGTCAGCGCGTGGATGCGGCAGCTGAAAGGAGAACGTTCGTTCCGTTTGAGACGCGCTCGTCTTTCCGACATGCTCGCGTTACTCGCGCATGTACGCCCGTAGAATTCGGTTTGGAACGGGTGATGCCTGCGCGTCGCGACGCTCGTTGCGCCGTGCCGTTCCGATGGCTGCCCTCGTGAAACGGGGGTAACGATGGCAAATGGCTGGGAAATTTATGGTCGCGTGGCTCCGGGATATCGTGAACGCTTCACTAATTGTACATCCTTCCCGCCAGTTTGTTACAGCAAAAGCAAACGGCGAAGAAAGTTCTACCTACTCGAGTTCGTATCGAGAAGGGTGGGGTGTATTAGCGAATCAGTTTAGGGGACCCGGAGGGGTGTATTAGCGACGCGCGATAAACGGAAATGCAGGAGGCTTCTATCCGGGTGATCCGCGGCCTGGTAACCGCGGAGGAACGTGGCCCGGCATATGCGCGGGGGCCACGTATCCCGGGAACGAATAGAATTCAGCCCTCGTTCCTTGGTCCAAGCATCGCTGCAGGTTCAATTCAGATAGCCTTTCTACTCGGCATATTAAATTTATGGTATGCACGCCGCACATAACTCACCCCTCGGGGGGTGCACGCGCGACGCCGCCTGAAAAGGACGCGGCACCGACGCGGCGTGGCGCTCCGTTCGCTGTTCTTTCCTCTCGTTTTGCTATTTCCCTTTTCACGGTTATTTCCGCGCGGCCACCTGAGAGAATGAATCTTTCGCCGCTTTTTTGCCGGGTCGCCTCCCCCTCGTCGCTTCGAATATTTACGGCGCGCCCTTTCAGCCGCGATTTTCCTGGCCGCCCACGGTATGGCACTGCAAATGTTCTGCTACAGACTCGCTGAGATTCGGGAACTGTCATCGGGTGATGATGGTAGCGACGAGGGTTGGGAGGAGGAACGTAGCAGTGTTTTCAAGGTGCTCCAGTCGGGAAATGTGTGTCTAGGTACTCTCCTCAAGTTCTATCGAAAGAGCAAGGTTCTCGCGTGGCTGAAAACTGTGCTTTCCTGGCGAAAAAGTGAAATCCGTAATGCTGATGATCGCTGGGAAAACACTTATCCGCGTGCAAGATGCTGGTGCTCCCTAAAGGGCATTACAAAGAAAATGTCATACACTCCCGTAGCTCCCACGTGCACGGAGAGGTTTCGAGGAAATTGGAGGTCGTTAGGATTTTTTTAGGTTTCCATCGGCGAAGGAAGCCACGAGATTATTTTCATCCGATAAAAGGAGCGAGCTCGGCACCACCGATATACAAGCCGACTCGTTATTTTTGCACGAGTCCTCCACCACACACACCACACCCACCACCTCTATCAGCTCCGCGACGCCTGTACTTTAGGAAATATCACGTTGCTCCGTTCCAAGTAATTTGCGAGTAAAGTTCAGCGCACTTTGTTGCGAGTAGTGGAGGGAATCGCGCGAAATCGAGGCAACGACGCCGGTGGTAACGGCGCGGCGGAGTAACGGGAAAAGGAGAGAACGAGATCTGGAATAGAAAGGAAGGAAAGTAAAAAGGTAAGGGGCGGTGGAAGGGGGAAGGGAAAGGGGCGCGTAAAAGAAGACCCTCGACGTGGTCCACCGCCGTCACGCTTCCGTAATTGAACTACTTCCGGCCAATTATAAAAACCGCTGACTAGCGTGGGCTTGTTAGTCGTTGGATGAAGATGGAAACATTCGGTGGGTGGGTATCGGTATCCTTCTC
This sequence comes from Andrena bucephala, assembly GCA_947577245.1. Classification (NCBI taxonomy): domain Eukaryota; kingdom Metazoa; phylum Arthropoda; class Insecta; order Hymenoptera; family Andrenidae; genus Andrena; species Andrena bucephala. Next base: position 32,874,553 of record OX387717.1, on the reverse strand, counting down.
CCTCGGTAATTCCCGTTTCCTTTCTTCCTCCCTCGTCCCCAGCGGCTCTTAGGGGCACAACTTTTTCCCTATCCTCCTCGATCAGCGTTTGGCCACCCCCCACTTTCATCAAATTTCCGCCCGTACGAAGCTATCTTCCTTCCATTCAGCCGCGCCCAAGCCTTTCGAACGGCCCTGCAAATCTTTCGCCGCCCAAGGAGCCATTCGCTCGGATATTATCGTTCCCGTGAATGGTTAAATCTTCGCTCGAGAAGATCGATGAAGTGAAAAGAGTCATTGTGCTTGGCCCGGCACGGCCGAGCACGCTTATGGAAAAGAATCTTTGCTGCGAGCGACCCAGAAACTACGTCAATTATCGAGCAGCTTGATCGGTGCTTGGTCCTGTCACCAGCCGATCGGCTAGGCCGGAGGGGATGATTTCCAGCCGGCTCATTGCACGAGTCCCAATTAAATCAATTTCTCCGCGCCCCGGCGAAAAACAACAGCGGGCTCGAGTGGGGATCGTTGCCGCCAGCAGAGAGGAGCAATTCATTATTTCAAGTGTAATAAAGGTAAAAGTATTTGCGGACAATATAGCGGATCCCCGACGGCCGCGCTGACGAAATTTATATGCAAAACCGTGGAAACTGTGAAAAGATCTCGCCCGCCACACACGAAACAACATTTCCACAATGAAACCCCGCTTTTGTTCGGTAATGGCTATTGGAAAAAAAAAAATTCTGTCCGCGTTTTTTTTTTTCGCCGCACCGCTCAGACCCTGAGCGTGTTAACACGCTTTCAATGGAGCTGGTTTAGTTGAACTCATGCCCCCGACAAACAAAACAGGCTTCCGACGATTTCCGAAAACTTCATGCACTGTTTGTGCCGGGAGAAATCTCCGCCCCTACATTATCCAATCCGCGTGCTTTCATTTCGCGTCGTAAGCGAATTACGCCGATAAAACAAGAATAAACTCAATGTTGTTTTTACTGCGAAATTAAATATCGCCCGAATTTCGAACTGTATAGAAAAATTCTCTATACAAATTTCTGCTGGCGGCATAAAAACGGTGGCTTGCGCCCACCGTTGTGAACGCGGAGAAGGGAAAATTAAAATAATTCTCTTCCACGTTTATTTTGTTTTCGCATGAAATTCTTTGTGAGAGTTCTCTGAATGGAATGTCAAGGAGCAAACGCGCAAATAAACTCACTCCCTTCTGACAAAGGAATTGCGTTAACTTTTACACCGCGCCACGCAATTACAGTTATATAATATAAAAAATCATTATGGCAGCGAGATTCCCTTGTGTTTGTGGCAACAAACTGGGAGCTTGCTAGCGGGAGTACTACCAGCTTTTTTACAACCGAGCACGGAAATCGAGTAAAAAGCCATTTTATTTTTAATGAACGTCGGTGTAGATCTGTGGCACATTACTAATATCTCTTATTACGTTCGAATATTCCCTTTGTTTGAATAACCCAGGGTTGATAATATTACACGTGGCTAGATTCGTAACTGATATTCCCGTTTGAAAATGGCCCGTCAGCTGGGTGAAAGGGTAGAATTGAAACGCGAATATGACACGAGAGGCGAAGAATGCTCGGCTGCGAGAGGGATGAAAGGGAGAACGTGCGTAGAGGAGCCGAAGTTTAGGGTGGTGAGGTCAAACGCGAGTCCACGAACCTTGAAAGACCTACGGTCGACAAATTCTTCGGAGAAATATGATCGGGGAATAATCCTTGACTCTGGTACTCGATAGCGGCGAGATGGATAAAGTTACCGGCGGTTTCTGCCCGTGGAAAGTATAATAGATCCTCGGTGAAGGAGCATTGACAGCTTGGCCGCGCGTTGCTTGAGATCGAAATGATTTCGGTGGGCTGCGGTTGAAGCATTAAAAATAGACCGTTTTCAGACTCGTTGGAATAAGAACGGGGCGTGTGTCAACGTTAAAAAGTAGCGTAAAACCGCGGGGAAACATTTGTAGATTGGACGGAGAACCTGTCGCGCAGAAAATCTGTCGTTCGCCCCGAGACCGTCCGAGGGAGGAACGTTGTTCTCGATGGCCGATCGAACATAAAAACTGCTCCGACTGTCGAGATTGTGGTCGGACGAAGAGTAATGACGCCGTGCAAGTCGGAGAGAATACGGAAGGGAGAAAAGGTCGAGGGGTGAAGCGAAGGGAGACCCGGCGGAGAAAGATGAGACGGGAATTAAGTGGATGAGGAGAGGTCGAGAAGGAACTGGGACCGAGATACGGAGCTTGGCCAGCACTTTAATATGTCTTCGACCATCTTCCGACTTGTATGGAATATCGCTTAACTGCAATCTGCCCCCGTTCTTTGTCTTGTTATTTGCGCCGCCAACCCCCATACAAATTAGACCGTAACAAATGGCCGTTTTGTGTGGAACGACAGGGAAATAAACGTCTGTTTACGGAGAACACACATGCGGAGTCTCGATGAGGTTGAGGTATTTGTTTATACACGCCAAAAACCAACGTGGCGGAGCAAGTTGCCGCGTTTACACGGGATCGACCACTTCGCATTCGACGCACGTGCCAGCGGAAGAGGCAAATGTTTGACATTTCAGCAGGAGTCGAATAAACGCGATTGTTGACATTTAGTTACGGGTGGACAGGTGCGCGAAGAAAAACGCGATCGCGGATCGCCACGGGAAAATTGAATGCACACAATCGCCGTAACGCGGTGTCAACCGGCGCGGTAATTACTTAAACATCCCGCGACTCTAAACGCCGTTGCAACATTCGCGGCCGAGTTTGCCGTCAAACAATCGAAGGGGCCAATGGCAACAGGCGTGGAAATTATTCTTTTACCGCGACAACAGCCTGAAAACGGCATTCGAATTCCATGAATTACACGCGTTGGTTTACAGAACGTCACGTTTCCTTCTTGACACTTTGCATCGCGTAGCGTTCTCCTTGTTTGCAATCGCTGGGACGTTGGCAACGCATTAACATTTATTCGGAGGGGTAAATGAAAACAGAGGAGTAATTACGCCCGGTAACAGGGCTGGCCCGCGCGAGCGGGAAATTTTGACGAGCAGCCAGAGAACAGGGGACGGTTTCCCATCGTTTCTGCCGACGTGCAGGCAAGACCGATCGCTTTTTAATCAATTTTAAAAAGCAATTACACGCTCGTTAAGGGCGGAGAGAAATGGATTGAGAACGGGCTCGCGAAATGTCGCGCTGGAGGCCCCCCGTTCTCGCGGTTATTATTTTCCAAACCCCACTGACACGTTTTTGCATGACGGCGTTACATGATTGATGCACGAAAAATTCTACACCCGCAAGCTTTCTGCAGCGACTGTAGAGAGGTATTTCGCCGCGATTTGTCCTGGACTTTTGCCGTGAAATTTTAGCGCTTACCGCCACGTTACCTGGGATAAGAAGGCTGCGCGAGTATCCCCTGGAGACATTTGGAGGAAAAGCTTCGCCAACATTCTAAAGTATGTCCACTTAAACGGATCGAGGAGACTCATCTCCGGGGGAAATCTCAAGAAAACTAATTGCCCGGATTCTATTCAGCTCCGAACTTTATTTCCATTCACCGGGTAGTCGGCGTCGTTTGCCGGATTCAATTTTCGTCGACGGTGAAATGCACTTCCGGCTGGTTTCCGTGCCGCGGCGTCACGCGCGACCCCGAAACACCGGGGCGCCGAAAGTGGCAAGGAACGGCCCGGAAACGTGCAATCGTCCGATTGTCCGTTTTTATGAAAAGCTTCGGTGGCGGCGCGCGCGTGTTGTTAGTCAGGGCGGGAAAGTATTGGCCCTGTGGACAAATAACGCAGCCCAACTACACGTTCCAACTCCTTCGATTAAGGTCAAGACAAATGGAGCCGGATGTCGGTCGGAAATTAAAATCTCGAGGACGAGCCGCTCGTTAAGCGCCCGACTGCTACGATCGAACGGGAAACCACCACCAGCTCCGCGAAATTCGCCGAGAAACTTCTGGCCCGATTGAATTTTTACTCTTGATGCGTCAATCAGCCGCATTCTCCACTTTTCTGTGCGTTAGAGAGACCATAAGTAATTTCCGCTTCGTAGAACGTCCAGCGATTTCTTGTAAAACAGAAACGAGCTCCACGTTAATGGAACAGAATGGACATTTTCCACGACTAATTCTTTCACATTTTGTGGGGAGAATTCTAGTGCCGATATAATGTACGGTTCCGCGGTAACGAATTCCAAAGGGAACTCGAGCGCAGAGGACTGCCGTCAAAGAGTTTGCTCCAACTGCGCTAGAAATAACATTTACCGAGGTTCCAGGTAGACTCGCGTGCAAATCGACGCGCAAAGCTGAAGGTTCGCGAGCAATCACGAGCCCATCTCGTACCTCCATCATCCGTTAATTCAAAATCACCCCATGTAACCCATGTCACCCCCTAAAATCACGTCCCGAAATGAAAACCAGCCACCGGTGATTATAATATGGTTTCTAATGCTCGTTCCAATTCACGCACACCAGCAAAAACCTGCCAGAACGGAAGTCTATTTGCAGGTTTTGAGCATAAAGCTAAAACAGAATTACAGTGAGCATGTAAGCGCGCTTACAGCGAAACAATTACGGGGGCCGAACGAATGCGAGGTGTATTTGCATGAGAGCCGCGTGTTCTCGCTCGTGGACCCCACACTGCAGGCTTACTTCAAACTTATTATTCTGCCGGTAGAAAAGAACGGCAGAGCCAGTTTCGGCTCTGACGACGTTACCGAATAAGAATACGTATTAACATACCGCGCTGACCTTTCAGCTACTTCGCGTGACTTGACTTTAATTAAATCCCTTTGAAATCCGTTTCAATATGATCTCTCTTGCAGTCACGGCCGTGGTAAATTATGCTTAATAGCACAGAACAATGAACGTTCGCGTTCGCTCGGCATCACAAATTTCCCAATTCGCCCGCGTACCGGCGGACAAAGGTCGGCCACGTTCGGCGAGCCTCCTCTTTTCCAAATGAAGAGCCAGCGGGGAGAATATTTTCTTGTGTCCTCATAGAGAAATTCGGGGGGTAACGCAACGTTGACCTACATACATTCGCATACATTGCTTTTAAGGACGGTAAAAAAGGAAGCCGGGGTATGACAGAATGAGCGAAACGAATGGAAGAGGCGATCCTACGGTTCCTGGGCCACGAATTCCCGCGAATACCTCGGGAACGATTCGTTCTGAACTCTACACGCTTCCGTTTCCCTTCTGGGCCAGCGGAAATTTCAGGAACGACCTGAAAATAGTTGCACCATCCGACATCGAGCCAGTGTGTAACGGGCCGTCAGTCCCTGGCAGGAATACCACCCCCGGCTTCGGGACTCCAAGTTTCCAGATAAATCGGCCTGCTTGGACGGATGTTCTGCTTCGAAGCCGGCATACCCGCTACGTTATATTACTTGCCGAACTTTCTTTTTCCGTTCTTCCGTCGCGACTGCTGCCGGCCGGGGTCGAGGGGGGAGGGGGGAGGAGGGAGGGGGGAGGGGTCGAGGAGGATTGCACGAGCAACACGGACGCCAACTGTTGGCTAACGACACCACCGTAGCGTCCGGAATAGGAAAAGTTTCCACCCTTCGGGCGAAAAATTCATTAAGTCGTCCGGCTCGCGGCCGGGCTCGGCTAGCCTTTCCGCGTTTCCGGTGATGGCCCGTTTTGCGGTGACAATTGTTGGCACGCGGGGCAACGATTAACCGCACGCGTGTGCCTTTCCCTCTCAAACTTTTATGCTCCCCTTTTTCACGCTATTGTTAGAATAAGATGAGATAGCCTACTCGTCGCGGTCTGACCAGCCGTGGAGGGAGAATACTACTGCGTGCGAACCGTCTGACCGAACACAGTTCGTCACTACTTACTAGCGATTCGGATATAAAAGAGGCGTGGCTCTTCAGTGATTCGGTGGAAATAATGTTTTTCAATTGATTGAATGCTTTACGGAAATGTTGATCGGCTCTGAATTGATGGTGAACGTTACGTATTAATGCCTCTTAGCGCAGATCATTAATATGGGATAGCGTTTGGAACGTTTACGTGATTAAACAGCGATCCATCGAAATGTTACGAGATAAGTGCATTTAATGAAAGGAATTTCAATGCAAATAAACATTGGCACTAAATTAAAAACTTTTCAATGGATTGTTCGTGACTGAAGATCGTTGTGGTTCATTTTGATTGTGCGCGTAGCAACAATGACCCTTCCAACAAGAAGAAACAGTTTCGTCCTGTGAAAGATGATGACCACTTTCGAGTTTCGAGGATCGCACAGAAATATCTTGGCGGGTTCGTGTGAAGAGAGGCAGTTTTAAACGAAGAACCTGTTGGGTACTCGGAAGGTGATCGATGGCCTCTCGACGGGAAATGTTTCTTTATTTATCCGACTCGCAAGCTCGCCAATTTACGCAAATGGCTTTCTGCGCGTCAAATCGATAGCTTGTAGAAGAAATATTTTCACGGCGTTACAGGATTAACCGGGCTTCGAGTCGTGCAATTAAAGGCACTGAATCATCTGCACTTTAATGAAACTGGCCCCCGATGGCCGAGAATCTCAAGCGATGGCTCGAAAGATTTCACTGAATTAAATACTCTCGAAATACCGATACCATGTTTCTGTCCGGAATTTCGTTTACTCGGAATCCGGAGACCCTCAGTTTCACTGACACAAGTAAAATTATTGGATGCCCAGCTTTCGAGGGTTCAACCCCTGTTTCATCGTGTGACGCCTGCTCATACGAATATTCGTAATTTCAACCCTCCCTCTCTGAAGGGCAGACTCGACCCTGGATTTCGAAACGAGGGGACACGGGGTTGCGTATGAATTTCTGGGTGAATGCGAAAATATTTCATACGGGAGTCGCGAGATTGCGGAGCGGCCGAGATGGTCTCGTTTCAAAGAAATTTATCACAGAAATAGAATATGTATCGACGTCTTTGTTCCTTTTAGTTGTGTAATTTAGTGGCAAAATGCCCAGAACAAAGCAGCAACACGTTCGTTAACGTTTCAAACATAAACACGGGGCTGAACAAAATTGCCTGCATTAAGGGGTTATAACTATAGTCACGAGACCGAAAAGAGACGAATAACTGTGATTTTTTTTGACAAAGCGGAAGTATATCTTTCTACAGATTTTTGGCACTTGAAAGAGCAACATTTAAAGAACACTCGGTAATTTTTTTGTAGAAAAATATTTATGTTTATAATAAAAATATAACGATATTCAAGAAGCCTTTCTAAAAACGGTGAGCAAGATATCTCAAAAACTACTACACCAATCTTTCTGAAATTTTGTGGGTATATTTTAGATATAAAAATCTAGTGGTTGATCGAAGGATTTCTTTTTTCAATATATACTTTCGATTTTATGAACGAAAAATGGCCGTTTTTTTTTTGCAAAAATCGGAACCTTAAATTTAAAAAGCCGCCAGTTTGCTTTAGCTTAATATTTCGGAAATTCCAACGATTAATCAGAGGATAAACTAATATACTAACGAAATCTTATTGGTTTTTTGATTTTAGGACATTATCGGACATTGGTTGTAACTTTCCTATAAATGAATATTTGTACACGAAAATATTATTGAATTTTCCACAAATGTTACTCCTTTAAATACAAAAAGTTCTGTACCAATATATGCTTATCCTTTCCTAAAAAAATCGTAAATATTCGCTTTATTTCGGCCTCTTGACTTGGTATAACCCCTTAAGGGGAACTCTAGTATAACTGTCCGTTTTTCAACGCCATCTTCGGGAATTTATTTAACAAAAACTATAAGTTTATACTATCTGACGTTTTGCTTGCATATTAAGGTATGTTTGAAGTAATACATAGAATTTTTTGGAGTTTTTTCATCGCATATATACATAGATATAGTCGGTGGCACAAGCTTCTACAAAAAGAAAATTTCCGACGGTCGACGGTGCGTAGACTGTTACAGTTATTCAAAATGGAAAAATTAAGGTTTATTTTTTAATATGCTTGACGCTATGATTGGAACCACGGGCGAGTTTCTATCTTGTATAAAATTAATTTTACAGAAGGAAAACAGTTAAATTTTTAGTAAAAATCGAATATTTTTTTCAAAATGCTGTCATACTACGAGTTTTTATTTTTAGGGGGCCTCCGTGGTTCGAACAATAGCGACAACCATAATAAAGAAAATAAACCTTAGTTTCTCCCTTTTGGAGGAACAGTCCCCAAAACTGTCAGTTATACTAGAGCACCCTCTTAAAGGAAAAAAAGATTGATACATACGCCAATGAAAAACGAGGGAAAATACAGGAAAACGAAGGGCAACTGGTCCTTACGCCACTGCGTCCAGCAGCTGCCTTGCAAAAATGGTCGCCCTCTGAAGGTAGCCGGTAAACACTGCCGCGTCAGTTATGTTTACTTCCTCCTGCATGCGTATGCATTTCCGGGATTTATGTGGGTCAGTCGGTCAGTCCCCACTCGCCGAGGTAAATAGAGAACTTAAACTGCCGTAACTCCGCGCAGAATATTCGGATTTTCCGCGAACAATATTGAAATTAAGGGGCGCGCCTTCTCTACGTAACGAGTTGTCGCTACGGCGTCTCGAGTGTTTGGAGCATCCTCTGTATCCTGCTGCACCTGTTCGGTCACACAGGGTGCCAAGCTACCGTCTACGTCTGTGCGGAAAATTCTCGCATTATCATTTCCCCGGGGGCACCCAGGGACCTGGTGTACACAGCCGCGCGCGATCCTTTGATATATTTACGCTCGGAACGGAGTTCCCGCGGCGAACGTATCCATTTCGCGAGCCAGGACAATATCTCATCGACGCTCCAGACGCAAGAAACCAAGTGGAGAGTTTGTTGGTTGCGCGCGCATTTGTTGCGTCGCCCAGAGCTTCGTTTTTTCACTTTGCCGCTAGACTCGCCGCGCCGCTTATCTGGCCGCTAGGAAAGCGACGGTCGACGAGCATCTATCGCGCGAAACGACAGCCTGTGCTTTCCTCCTTGCCGCGCCCAGCTTCCTCGAGCTTCGCTCATGCGAGTCGATGTTTTCCCCTGCGAAGCGGTCCCCGCCAACCCCCTCGCTGCCCGACCGTGAGAATTTAAGGGTGGTATCAGCGTGTCTGCGTCTCGATTTCGGCGCCTCCTTATCGTTCATGATTCGTTTCGGGAGAAAGTGGAACGTTTCTGCTGTAACGCGCTCGGCGCTCTGTCTTCCAACGTGGAAAATTGTCCCCTGGTCCCGGGGTGCATTTCGCCCAGCAATAATTGCAAGCTCGGGGGCTCGGTTGAAGTTCACGGTGACGCGAACAGCGAGCAATGGGTGTGTCTAGAGACGACATCCAAGTAACGGAGCGGTGCGGGAAATGAGCGCTGAAGAATTCAAGTGATCCCGAAGGTGTCATCCGTGACAAAGCATCGACATTCGGGAGAGGGAGCCGCACGCGGAGGGGGGGGGGGGGGCGACAAAAATCTGCCCTGACGGTGAATCGCTGGAGCATCAGTCGGCCGTCAAGCGGAAGCTTGTCAAATGACCCATGCCTGATAATAAACAGCGAGGCACGAGCAAACCGGCCCGGTGATATTTTTCATCCGGTCCCGGGCTTCGGTTTCGAGACGCTGTATAATGCACCGCGCCGGCCAAATACAAACCGGCGCATAATGCAGGGCAGTTGTAAATAATGCATGTTTCGCGCATCAAGGGGACTCTATAAATATATTATACGTCAGCTTTTCCAGCGGGCTGGCGACGCGACGCGGCATTTCCACCGGGTGGTCGTGGGAAACGGGGGAAACGCGGCGAAACCGCCGACAAATAATCCTTGGGAGGTGGCAGTTCTCGCCGCGCATCCGCCAAACACAATACCTCGCAATTTAGTGTAACTGCGCTCCTTTAACTGCAGGAATTTCAATAAGCGCGGAACCGTGGCCGAACGACGCGCGATTTTTCGTCAGCCGGAAATTTCGCTAGGAACGAATGGTGGGGGGGGGGGGGGGAGGAGGATGTGGAAGGATGGGGAAGTGGAGCGAGAGGCAGAGAAACCCAAATGGCTTCGAGCGCCGTTCGAGAATGCCGGACGGTTTTTCTTGCGCGGCTCGGTTTCGATGTTGGGCGCAACGATCCGTACCGGACGCGCATCGACGCGTGCGACTCGCAGCATGTATACGCTCGCGAGCCGCAATAATAACGCGGGGATGACGAATAACGCGCCACCGATGCATTATGCAATAGACTAAAATATTCATGATCGCTGTTTCCTGCGCCGGCTATTGAACCGTGGCCGGTCATGATTTGCAGCTCGACTATCGGCAAACGCTTCGCCGCGATTGTCAACGTTGAAAAATTGATGCTGACGCTCTGGTATCGCGACGGAAGGGATAATTGAGGGCACGCGTGCAACAGAACGACACTTGGTTCGTGCGATGCTCGACGTCGGTAATCTGAGGTAGCGAAACGGTGAGTTTGTTTTCTTAAATAGATTATGCTGACGTTAGGATTCGGTTAACAAAGTGTACCTACCCTTTCGGATAGAAAAGTATGTACCTTTGCTGCACCAGCACGCGCAGCTGTGCAGCTTGAGTAAAATTTGTTCCAAGTACCTGCAATAGAACTGGTCTCCTCGGGTTCATTGTTTTCTACAACGGCTCCAATTCGGCTCCCTTTACTCTTACCTGAAACAAGGAACGATACCAGCGTTAGTTGCAATATCCCGCCATTACGCGGAATAGTGAAACATCATAGAAGCCTCCGATAATGGTTTCATAGAGAGAAAAAGCGAGCTGAGCACCGGCAGCAGATATTGCCACTCTCGAAATGACTTGCCCGTGCAGCCAAGTGAAAGACGTGCATAGGTGCGCAGGAAAATTCAACAGCATTCGCCTTTTAATTTCGTGCTCGTTTATGCGATCGTGACTGCTTCGCCGGAAATTCAGTTCCACCTCCGCGACTTATCTTTGAGAAGAACAATCACAGCTTTTCAACGAATATTCGGCTTTAAATGACATCCACCGTACCATATCCAATTTCAGTGCTTCACTAGAACTCGTTTACGAAGTGAAACCAGACACCTATATTTTTCACACAGATGAATATTTGGAATTTGATATTTATACTGAAATAAAATGTAGACAGTTAATTTAGCGGGAGATGGTTCCGTATTAAAAGTTTCGATGGAACGTTGAACGGTGTCAAGAGGTGGCTGTTTAAAGCGGTGTCATTTTTAATACTTTCCTCCGGCTGTCCCGCAGCCCAGGCTGGAGCTCGTATTACGGTGTCTATGCCCGAGATAGTCACGTCCCTGTTTCTCGTTCTCCTTGGCGCGGTGCGGCGCAAGAAACTAAGACGCGAGAGTGTTCTTCGCGGGAACGCACACTTCACTTTTTATAGGGATTTTATTCCTCCGCCGCCGCGCCGAGGGAAAACCAGCGCGGCACAACTGTCTGGCAAGTTCCTAAAGCAGCCGAGTGCTTCCACGGGGGTTTCTTCTGATCCTCAGGCAGTCGGGTTCACGCGTATACTTTTATTTTCCTCGCGTGCCGCGTTCCCACCGCGAAAAACATTTCGGTTTCGCGCTGACGGGCAAGTGGCGCAACAAATATTTCTTGCCGGCCACGGAGCTGCTGCGAGAGGATCAGTTTAACAACTATTTAATTTTCATGGCTCTCGCGACAGGGGAAAATGGCAAGGAGCACGTGACCGAAGCTGTTAGCGAAAAAAGGGAGCCTCGGCGACGGGACTCGAACCCAAGATCGGCGGGGTTGGTTCCTCTGCGTAGTGCGTACTGATGGGTTAATAGAGAAATAGATATATATATATATTCTTAACTTCTTTACGATAAAGGAGTAGGTCGAGCACGGCGAAACCGGCGACAGTCAGCAGCCGTTAGAATGTTTTAAAGTAAAGTGTCACGGGCCTCCTCTTTATCCGCTAGGTCCCCTGACAGGGTGACAGTTTTTCCCCGCGACCCCCCACGGCGCGGCGCGCGGCGCCGGGACACGGGCGCGAAAATAAATTCGTGAAAAGGGGGCGAACGCCGGACGTCCGTTCTTCGTAATAAACTACGCTTGCTGCTGCGGAAATATTCGCGTCTACGTTCAGCGACCACGCCGGAAAACAACCGTGTTCGCGTGGAAAATAGAGGGCTACAAGTCGAAAATTCCCCCCTCCGTTAAATTATGTTGGCCACACTTCAAACGTCCTTGTCTACCTTGCATTCATTGCGAGCTGAATTTCTGGGTGTGTGCTCGCGTAACGCTTATCTTTCGCGTGTTCCGTGGATCTTCAGCTCCGTTTCCTTATTATCAGAAACACTGAAGCGGAGTTCTATCCCTGTAGCTGTGTAATTCTTGACAAATTGTCCCCTGACCTGAACACGCAGACGTTCAACTAGTTTCTAATTGTATCGCAGGATCTTTCCGTCGTAGACTACTTCATCCCGGTTTAATCTCCAGAGATCCAGAGTATCTAGAAACTTCCCGATCGATATCCGTACGACGGGAAACCTGCAAAGATCCAACAATGTCTCGATGTCGACCACGTTCTCGTTACCGGCTACAAAAACTGTTCCAATTAAATACAGAATTAAATGATTTTCGCCAAGTTAGACCGAACCATCCGGCGCTCGTTATCCTTCGTTCGTCTACACCTGCACAGTTCCTAGAACAACTTGTGCCGTGCATTTAATGAGTGCACGTCGAGCTAAACAAAGGCAATCGAACCATGAGGAGAAAAATAATCCTTAATGAGAACCGTGACGAAACTGTTGGAAAAGGCGACACGGTTGGTGTTAGATAGCCGGTAATCTTTCCCCGTTGTAATTAATATCATTAATTGCAATGTCAAGAACAGAAATGACGAATTGTTTCGCGCAGCCATATCGAGCAGTGCGTTTGTATAACCTACTTTGCAACGGAGTGTAATCAAAATTCTATAGAATGTCGCAGAGGGAAAATATTTTCAGCGCAACACGCTTGAAAGGGGAATGAGAGTTATTTATTTACATCCCGTGACATTTCGACAGTTCATTATTTTCGTATTACGACTCCCACATTCATTATATTAATGAAATATCTCATCAATCCAGTATAACTTTCTGACGTCCGTGTTGCCCGATACGCGCGCCCTCTTTTGTTGAATCGATCATCATGTTTTATGCTGCTGCTTTACTACGCGGGAAAGAGCGTGTAATCAAAGCTGCATGAAAAGATTGAAAATTGTGACAGGGGACATTTTGATTCCGTGATTGTTATCGAACGGGGTGGACTGGAATGAATCGGCAACGGATGAAAGTAAACAGCGAAATAGAAGCGTTGCGTATGCCTCGCGGCCGAATGGATGGGTCTAAGGGTCGAAAAATGATCCGACGCGAGGTCGTACCCGGTTCTCTGTTTGCAACGAGACGTTTTACGCGTCGAAGACGATGCATTTCTCGGCAGAAAGCCGCGAACACCAGAATACACGCCGCCGGCTGGAATTCCTGGTGGTTGCCGACGCAATCACTTCATCGCGGCGCGGCGACCGAGAGAATACAGCCGGCTCGCTGAAGGAGCAGAATTGAGACTGAGACGCAGGGGAAGGTCCTTTGTGTCCTGCCGTTTACCACACTTGGAGTCTGACTGCGTTACCGACTACTTCCTCTCGCAGCCTCCCCTTTTCTCTGGTACCGAGCTCCGTCTACCCCCTTCTCTCCCCCCGTCCTTCCCTTTGCGTTTCCGTCTCCACGCCGGTATTGTCGCAGCAGCATCGATGGGGAAACGTAGCGCGAACCCACGGCGAATATACATGTGTACGTCGGCCGCAGCGAGATGCACAGCCACAGCCACCGAGCCAGGAACGATTTAATTGGGATCGTAGGGTTCAGCTTGCAAGCATCTACAGATACGCTAGCGAGGCGAGAGATCCTTGGTTACCATTGTCTTAAATGACTAGAAATGGATCGAGTATCCAAGTAACAGGACTCGAGTGTCAGTTTTTCCGCGAAGCCTCCCCATCTGACAATCTGCCCGTGTATGAAAAGCAACGCGTTGCACCGGCACCTCCCACAAAGTCGAAGCAATCTTGCCCGAAACGCGCGACGCTATTATCATTCGCCCCGAGCGCAAACATCAAGCGTGACACTCGTCAGATCGGCTGCCTCTCGTTCGCGTTCTCTGGCTCTCTGGCTCCCTCGTCATGAGACGAGCGCCGCCGCGTTCACGTGGCAGCCAACCGGGTCGTTTCGCTCGGCGACGCGTAATTTTACAATACAGGAGCGCGTGAGCGTGGGAGGGGCACGGCACTGCACAACACACGGCAGAAGGAAGGAGAGGGTATACAAAGCTCGGCCGAGGGTAAATGTTTACGCACCTAAAGTTACGCGTTCCAGCGACGGAATTACACGACGTACGAGGGACGCCGGTGCGGCGTCGGCGTCGCTGTCGACGGCGCGATGTATCAGGAGAATTAAATTTAATGAATCCCCATAACGTTGGAGCACTGCATTATCCGACCCCCTCTCAGCGTACTCTGTCCGGCTTATACGACCGCTAAGGCGAAAGGCTACCGTAATTTGATTTAGCAAATGCGCCAGCAACGCTGTTACGGCCCCTGCTAATCTAGACTCTTCGCTGTTCGACCCCAACGGTGACCCGCCTCGTGCCTAGTGCCCGGCGCAACGAAGTTGCGTCAATCGTCAATGGAGAATTCAGAGCTTGGCGAGCCTTGCACGGATCAAAAGCACTGTACTTCTTTTTCAGCCAGAGCGTCCAGAGTCCGTTGCTATTCAAAAGGATTTCCGGGGATCGTAAATCTCGTTTACGTTTAAATCGCGATGAAGATCCAGTGAATTGTATAGCTCGAGTGTTATCGCAGGTGCTGGTGTTTGCTTTTAACATTCCAGTCCAAAGTACGCGAAGAGAATGATAAAAATGCGGTAAACCGGCGACATCGATTGATGGCTAATTCCCGAAATTGCAAACTTCACTTTGCCCCTCCTTCGTCTGTGTCACCAGAGGCAAATTGTGTAACAGCAAACTTGCCAAGGACTACGACATCCCCTCTCAATGATATTTCGCTGACAGTCGGTGGAACGAAATCTCACCATCGCGATCTGTTAAGGACAGTCCCGAGGATGAGAGTACTTTGCCCGTTTCCAAGTTTATTCGTTCATAGCCCGGAGGATCGCGGAATCTTTGCTTTAACCAGGAAACTTTAACCAGAACTTTGGAGATTTAGATTCTCCTTCGGAGTCCACGGTAACGACTGACCTATTATAAACAGACGTGAACGAGAGACTTGGGCGATGAGGGACTTGAGAAATGGCGGATTAGTCTTTCGCGAAGTCAACAACGTGGAATGAGTCGCTGTTGCGAAGGAAATGACAAGCTTCCCTACCATCCGACGTTGAGATTCAATTTTCTATACCATTTCGAGATGCACAGGATGTCTTGGATGACTATTGCGATGTCTATCGGTGTTGCTGTGAAATCATTTTGGCAGCAAGGTTGACGTCACGTCGATAGGAATCTGTGTAGTAGGCTCGCGTCGCCGCGGACACAGCGTTGCCAGATAAGTGTTGCTAGGCGGTTGGCCGGGAGAACTGCGCGGCCGAGGCAGTCTACGTTGAGCCGAGTAGCGAGACACGTTATCTGTATACCTCTATTGTAAAGAAGTCAAGTATATATATCTATTTCACTATTAACCCAACATCTGTGACGTGAATTCGCGTCCAATCAAACGATTTATGGGTGCGTTGACTCAAATAGGGCGGCAGAACCGTAAAATTTCCACGGCAGCCCTCATAAAAGCCACTTACGTCGCGGAAGCGGTTGTGGTTTTGTTGATGACGCGGAACGGCATAAGTATAAACCGCAACGCCTTCCCGGCAATAATATTTGATGGCCACCGGCGATAGGATTGTTGTATCCTCGCGACCGAGAAACGCTCGGGATTAATCTTATTGCCAGCCATTGTTGCAGTCGCCGTGAAAGTGTAATTGGTATCGCAAGAAGTTTCGAATGGATGGTCCAACTTGGACAATACGAGGCTACTCGAACCCGCTCGCGTCGGGTCGTGTGAGAAATAAAGTGTGAATAGTTAGGGGGGTCGGGATTGTTAAAGCTATCCAGCCTGGATTCAGCACTCGTCGGCAACGTTGGCGGGGGAACTTGACGAGCTTATCAGGAAGGAAAGTAAACATCCCCGAGACCTCTCCCGAGGATTGGAAAACGTTTAGAGGCGGCAGCGCGAGTCACGAACACTGTTTGCACTGACAGCTTCAAGGGGAGTGTCCTTCCCCCCAGTCTGCCTCTCGTTACGGTGAAAAATACAGTTAAAAATGGACTCGTAAATTCTTCCGCCAGTGCAATAAAGCCCCTACGTCCGCGGCTATCGCGTTACGTAACCATTCGCTAACGAACACAGCCACGCGCACGATCACCCACACAAAAATATTATTCCAGAAGGTTTCTCCGTCCCTTCTCTGGCGCCCATCGCCGCAGAATAGAAAATCGATTCAACGTCTGAATACTTAATGTAGCCAACCACTCTCTTTCGCGCGAATATCCCTCCAGCGTTCCCCGCACACCCTGCCGCGCCGCGCCCCGCAGACTCCAGGATCCCGGGATAATGAAGCAGAAATTATTTAAACAAATGCCGATTATCATGGAGAAACTTTCGCTGGCTCGCGCGCTCACCCCGCCCACCGGGACCGGTTCGATCCAGGATGGTCCAAGTTCGAACTTTCAGCAGCCCTGGCACGGGGAAAAGGGTTCGCGTGGGCGGGCGGGGGGTCAAACCACAACTTTGCTCAGTTCCCGTGTAGCCAGGCGGAGGCGTCCATTATAATGCGTCGCAACTTTGCGCCAGAAACGAGTTCCCAGATATTTCTTCATTAGATTCTTCCGCGTTGTTGATCATACAGTCTTGGTAAACAATCTCGCCGCCCCTCCCGGTAAGGGAACAGAGAGTTTCGAACGTGTAAAACGATTACGGCGAATTCTCTGGATGCTGTTGGTCGAATGAACTGTCACTCCTGCGCCGGGCGCTGGGGCGTCTGACAAATGGCAGGCTCTACTACTTGGACGCTTCCGAATCCCGCGGCCGGCGAATCATAAGTCACGACTGTCTGTATTTGCCTTTGGGTAAAGCTTGTCGAAATCATCTCAACGTCCCTTTCGACGACAAGGGAACTAGGAAAAAGGGTCGCTGATGCCATTCAGAAATCGATTTCCAAATGGCAACTCCTCTACACCAGGCGTTAAACAGTTAGCAGTCCGTTGGCAGTCAGCCAGCAGTGAATCGACTATTAATTAGCAATCAGCTGGCTATCAGTCGGCAGTCAGTCGGTAATTAGTTGGCATTGAATTGACAATCAGCCCATGGTAGATCGGCAATCAACAGATAGCAGTTAGTAATAATCGTTCACTTGTCAGGGGAGACGATTTCGCTTAGAAGTAAAGAAGTATACGTAGTTATTCGATCACCTCCGCTAACATGGTTTTGTCAGCCGGATACGTAGCTGGAAATTAAAACAACACAGTGCACATCCAATCGCTTTCAGTGTATTGAACAGTGTAGCTGAGGCGAGGCGACGTCGCCCTGCACTTAGTTCGAGCAGAATTCGAGGAAAATTTAACGATACCGCTGTACAGTGTCTTAATTTCATTTACGGCGAAAGAAACGAGAAATTTCTCGGGTGGAGTGCCAGGTAGAGGGATTCTCGCGGGGAGAAAGACGGGTCTGTGAGCGACTTAATATATTAAGCTCCCATTGTAGACCTGTGACGCGCCCATTCTCTCCTTCTTCCCTCGTTTCTCGCGTACTTATTTCCTCGTTTCGACGGAGCTGCTCTCTGTCAAGCGTTCCCCTTATGCACGCTGCCAATTTTATACCGGCATATTGCGCGATGGCCCGCTAGATCCTTTTACCTCTTGGGAGGTAAATTCATCGAGCTAGGTGAGAGGGTGGAACCGTCAGAAACGTGCAAGATTGTTATGAATTGTCCTCAGACGGAACATTGCCCGAACATTCAGAGATGTTTAAGTGTTTAAGACCCGAAGCAGCAATACTGATCGCAGCAATGTCTCCCGGTGGCGGACATGTCAGTAAACCCGAAAAAAAAGTTACCACTGAATCGTCGTTTACTAGGGTAAACGACAACCACCGAGAGCGGAAGCGGTTTCGCGCTGCGAATGGCCCGACTTAACGAGAGACTTCTGTGTGGGCGTGAACCGTGGGAAACCGCGGGATCGAGAACGATGCGAAGAAAAAAAGACGGGGGGCCAATTGTTTTAATTGCCCGGTCGACGACTAATTGCCACCGCTATGTCCAACCTCCTTCCGTCTCGCATTACAGTTTTCTTCACCGCGACATGAAAAGTGCAGCCTGGCGGAGGAGAATTAAATAATTAGCCGCGGCTCACCCGGGTGCCGAGGAGAAAATTAATTGAAACCCTCATGGAACAAGCGTCGCGATAATTAAAAGGGGAACGTTAGAATCGAAAGGTTCTCCGTTTCTGTCGCGCTTCCGTGGAAATCGCGCGGAAAATCGAGAGCCCTCTCCGGAAGAGAAGCTGGAAAGAATTAATCCGCCGCCACGAGAAAGGGAAACACTCGGGAAAAGTGAACAAGGAAATCGGATCTGGCTCCGGCTCGTTAAGTTCCGTAAATGGACGGACGTTCGCACAGCATGTTCGGTATTCAACGGAACTTCCGATCTCGAATCCCTACGCTGCCGCCTTGCATCCGATGGCTGACCCCGCTAATTTTTCGAGCTGTTGACTTTTCACGGCATCCTCCTTGCCTTTGATCTTATGGAAGCTGAATGTTGTCGTGCTCCTAATGCCCCGCTTGCCCTCTACCAGACTAAAGGGTGCTTAGAAGTTCTTGAATTAAGCAGCTCCAAGTATTTTAGTTGAAGAATGACGCAGCCGATGGCAAGTAACGACCAATGATAACGAAACTCCACCCTCCAGTATTTCTGGGCCTTCTCTGGACGAAACTCTGTCGGAGCTTATGCGAAATTTGCAGCTGTTAAGGGCGTCTTCCGTTTCCCTGGGTATTAGTAGCTAAGCTTGCGTATTCCCGTGTCGCAGTGGCTCGACCATCGCGAATTGAAAGCGTCCGCCGGCTCGGCCAACTTTCATTTAGAAAATTTCTCACGCTCAGCGGAAGCTCAGGGTATCCCCAGGAATTAGAGTGCTTGAAAATCGAGGGATCTCACGGCCAGGATTCACCCAGGCAGCCACACCTTTTCGCTTCCACGGCCACGTTCAAATTTCTTGTTACTCTTACTGCTTTGTGCCCCTATCGAAACTGATCCAGTCCGGATCATCGCTTTTCAGCATCCAGGATGATCCTCCAACAACGACAAGCTTTCGTTCCAACCTGCACCTTTCATTGTGGACCTTCAGCGGTTAACTCTTGCGGCTGGGGGTGCATTTAATGTCGACGTACGAGAATTGGGTTTTTAATCGCCTACACCGACCGATGCGTGTCGGTTCGCGTAAAAGGAATTGACCGAGAGCTCATGGAATAATCCTTTGTACGATATTTTGGTGCACGAAACTGCTGTTAGGGATTGCGATCCCTATGCTCGTTGTTGGTGTTTTTTTTTTTTTTTTATTAATCTCGTCGCTCAATTACTTAATTCCTTGTTTTGCGATCTTTCTAATCGCGAGCGCCATAGTTTCATTTATTTTTGCAGTGCCTTACTTACTAGGGACACTATTCGGTTGATGATGGAATCGCGCAGATTTTTTTATATAGATCGAAAGTATATGTCACCATGGTCACAAAAATGTAAATTAAGGATACTCCCAAAAGCTGGTCTGACCTTGAAAAATCAACAAATGTGGAACACGGGGAAGAAGAAAAATGAGGGAAAGAGAATGACAACACCGTTTGTTGTAATTTAATTATCTGTATTATATGAAAACACATTACATTAAATGAATGATAATAGATTAATGATAGATAACAATTAGAAAAAAATTAATGATTATAAATCAAATTAATGATAATAATATTGAAATCACAACAGTGGGTAATTAACCATTACATTTATGATAATCTTGTCGGCAAGAAGGTTAAAAAACTGATTGAATCAATAATAATTTTCACGATGACTGCAACGAGCGAACACTGTTTCTTTCATACCTTGACCAACGAGACAGTCGAAACATGTCACGACGAAGACTGATAGACAGATCACACACACCTATACTGCGCGACACTATTTTTTGCCGAATATATGATTATGTATAGATTAATTGAAAAATAAATGCCCAGAAAAGGCATGTACAATTTTCTTAAAAATCATGTAAAAAGTAAATAAGACAAAGAATTATTAGTTAGAAGAAGATGGTGTATTGTTTCAAATGTAAGAATTAGTAAACAAGTGACTATTCAAAGCGACAAACTTTCTCGTAAAAAAATGTGTCGCAATAAATTAGCCCTCGTTATAAGTTTTCTAAAGTTGTATGTAAATTCCGTATATTCAAATTGTTTTCTTTGTCTTATTTACTTCTTACATGATTTTTAAGAAAATTGTATATGCCTTTTCTGTGCATTTATTTTTCAATTAATGTATATATAATCATATATTCGGCAAAAATTGTCGCACAGTATACGTGTGATCTACACATAAAAATTATTATTGCTTCAATTAGTTCTTTAAACCTTCTTGTCGACAAGATTACCATAAATGTAATGGTTAATTACCCACTGTTGTGATTTCAATATTATTATCATTAATTTGATTTATTATCATTAATTTTTTTCTAATTCTTATCTATCATTAATCTATTATCAATCATTAAATATAATGTATTTTCATATAATAGAAATAATTAAATTTCAACAGACGATGTTGTCATTCTCTTTCCCCCATTTTTCTTCTTTCCCCTTTTCGACCTTTGATGATTTTTCAAGGTCAGACCAGCTTTTGGGAGCATCTTTAATTTACAGTTTTGTGACCGTGGTGACATATACTTTCGATCCATATAAAAAAATTTGCGCGATTACATTATCAACCGAATAGTGTTCCTAGTTAGTTGTCGAGGTAAACAGAAATACTAAAATCGTGGATTGCGACGAACGAAGCCTCAGATATTAAATCTTTCAGTAGAATTTTATTGATTGTTTGATTAACAAGTCTGATATCCTGTTCGATGGGAAAGGCCCGTTTCGATAAATCGGGCAGAGAAGGTCGAGCGTGCCGTGAAACTGGATGGCGTGACGTGATCGCGTCCACTTTTCCAGAAGGAAATTTCGTTTCGGAGAAAATTCCTGGATCCAAAGACGCTGTCTCCCCTTAATCCCGTAGGATACCGAACACCCGGCCTCGAAGAAGTTCCTTGCACTCTGTCAAATCCGCCGGTGAATTTAGATGCGACAGCCGCGGCGGGAAAGCTTAAGCCGCGTCTACCTTGTTAAGTTCTGGCTGCTTTAACGAATTCATCGTCATCGAATCGCGAGCCATCGGCTCCTCGGAGCTTCGTCCTCGATCTTCTCATTTTCTCATCCCTCGTCCCATGATCAACGTTAAACCGATACTTTGTCGTCCATCAGCTTGATGAGAAAATGTGGCCAAGAGCGTTCCACTCGCTTTGCCTTCGTCCACGTTCTCGTGATCACGCTTCTAGCTGCAACACTTTAAGAATATCTTTGAGGATGAAATTACAGCGGAGGTACACCGTGTCACCGACTCCCTTAATCAGATGCCTTTGAACCCCAGTGAAACGCGTCACCAATTTTACCGAAAATGTCGACGGCTCGCGTGAGCGAAGACAGCGTGCGATGTTTTCAAGGTAAATTGACTACGTCGCGAACTAAATGATGCGAAATTATGTGGTAGACTTGTGTACTTGGTTGCGAGGGATCTAGTGTAATCTAGACGATGGTAAGCCTGTCTGAATAGACTCCGTCTCCCTCCACCGTCAGCTCTCGTCAATGGCGACAGCCACAGGGAGATGCACATAGACAGTCGTGCGGACTTTTTCACGAGCAGAGTCGGATTGTATATTCTGTGCAATAAATACAGCTCGGGATTCGCGGTGGCCCCGAAGGTGAACCTCAATTGAAACGTCCGCCCGCGTATAAGCGGCGCTTCCGTGGCAATAGGACAGCCGTTGCTCCTTTTTCCCCCGCAATAGGGAGCTTGTTAGAATGGATTACGTTTGTTCGAGTTTCATAATGCGAGCAGGCTTCTCGCGGAGGTTCCTTTAGGGGCTGTTTCAATCGCGCTGCCTTCCCGGGGGAGAAAAGAAGCCACCGTTGACCCCTTGAGCCGCTGCTGCGACAGTAATTGCTTCCAAGCAAGTATATAGACCTTATTATCGTAGACATGGCCTGCACGAATGGAGCGATGACAATTAGTTGGCAATTAGTCGACAAAGTATCGCGCGGCACCGTGTGCCAATTTGTCCAATAACAAACTGAACACTGTTGGCTACATGGCGGTGGTGCCTCGCAATTTTTATTCGCCACGACGCCGCCGCGCCGTAATTCTCAGCCGCTTTTATTTTTCTAGTAACGAGCGCGTCCCTCTTTTGCGGGACAAATTTAAAATTACTCGCGCACCGTGTCGCCCCGGTCACTAACTGCGCCGCGACGTCGAATAATTTGCGGCGACGAAACCAGGAATAAATAACCAGGTCGGAAGCGCGTGATATAATTAACGTCGGATACGGTCCCGTGAAAAAAAAATCTAATTTCATCTTGACCCGGGAAGGAGGCAAATGCGCGCCGAGAACGTTCCGCTGACATTACACGAAACGGGCATGTGTAATGTGCGATGGGAATGGACCTAGGGTACGACTGAAATCATCCACGGCCTTGTCGACGCATCGGCAAAGAGTGGAAAACGTATTCGGGTGCCTGACATCTTTCCTACTTGATTCGAAACGCGTACCCGTTGCAGCCGCACGGCGGCGAGCGTATTAATAAAACGATGATTCCGTTAATAGAATTTAACGAACATTGTCCAAGGGAATTATCGTTAGAGAAGTGCGTGAAAAAGCTGATGGAGAATGCAAATGCGTCGAACGTGACCGCGCCGGGGAAATATGCAATGTGGGTAGTGAGGAGAATTAATTTTTCATCAGGGGCGCAACCTTTCGCGGAATATTTTTTCATATTAAGGGCGAATCGTTTTTTGCGAACACCCTTATTTCCATCTATCCGAGGCTGAGCCCGCTCACCGGCGTAATTAGCTTCGTTGAATATTACATGAAGCTCAAATTTATTAAAATGGTCTTCAGCCCCGCGAAATTGCGACCGAGTCACTACTACGTAAACGGTGCCCCGTTACACTCGTGATTTTATTAATCTGTTTATCGAGAAATCGTGCCTGGAGAGATGATTAAACGCGACGCGATCAAGTAATCAGTCTTTGTTCGCGCCGCCCGCCTGTCCCCATACGTAATGCCTTCAGGAATCTGTGATTGGCAATAATTGGTGATTAAAATTGTATAGAGACGCGTAATGTGTTTATCGGAGTCCATGAATTACGATACAGTTCATTCGCGACGAGTTCCTGTGTCCAGAAACAAGGGGTAGATGCGAGTTCTCACACATATCTCTCGGACTTTGTTGTCGCTTCTCGAAACAACGAAGCGTTCGCAGGTCTCTTGATTTCGATCAAGCGAAGCAGCAATCTCCAATTAGCGTGGGGAAAATACAGAGAAGGTAATGCGCCCCCTGAATCTCAGCCGGAGAAGTCGCGGAGAGAAATCTGGAGAATTCCAATATAAAATGCCCTCGAGAACCTGAATGCACCTGCTGCTGTTGCCGCGAATCCCTGGTTCGACGCGCGACGAGAACTGCATCCGTCTCACCGTCGCGCCGCGCCCCGCCGGAGAAATCCCCTGGCTGGAGTAGTTCTTCAGGGAATACGATGTCGCGTGCATTTCATTCGCCGACTAGCTGCAGGTGTACGTGTCTTAAGGTTTCACGAGCGTGCTGCACTTTCAGTCCCGTTTGTGCCTTCCCCACGCGTTCTCTTGTCCGTCCTCAGCCCCGAGCTTCTACCTCACGAAATGCAATCGTTTGCCAGTTGCATTATACGTCGCCGATACAAGCTCGACTTCCCGTTAAACTTCGAACGGATTACCGAGAACAAAAGGGGGAATAAGTACGAAAGTTCCGAGGCGTCTGCCAGTTCCATAATATCGGGGAAGATTATTGCATACTTGCAATCGCAGCCGGGTAAATTGCGGTCGCGATCCTAGATAGAGCGGAATGGCAAGCCCGCGTGGAAGGTATCACGGTTGAATTTCTTTGGGGCCGCTTGGTGGCCGGCAAAGCAACATTAATCAAAATTCCAAGCGTTGCCTCCGCGTGGAAGGTCTCTGCGGATGCAATTTATTAAGGTTCTCCGGGGCCACTTAATTACTTGCAACGCGCGGCCCGCGGGCCCGGCATGTTTTCTTCATCTGGGACGAGAGAAACGGCGACCTGCTGCTCGCGAAACAAAGATCTCACCGCGAGCTGGTACTTTCCAACGATTCCTCCCTCGATCCGAAAGCATTGTTGGCCGAGCTGTGCTCGCGGATAAATCAAATTCACCGCAAATAAAGTGCCCCAGGTCGCGGGATAAACGACTCCGAACGCTCACAATTAGAACTCGCCCTCAGTGAAATATGTATCGATCGTGTTCGAAGCGCGGCGGTTCGCGACAGCGCGGGGCGGGGCGCGCGGCACGGAAACCAGCCAGCGAATATTTTTAACCGCGCGCCCCGCGTGCAAATCGCTCCCGAATTATTCTCACAGAAATATTGTTGCCGACGCTGGAAGAGGGATGTTCGAATTACAGCTTGAACCTCCTATTTCATCCAATATTATTCGACGCGAAAGCCAGTCGGAGGGGGGGGGGGGGGTGGGGGGTGGGGGTGGGGGTGGGGGTGGGGGTGGGACCCTTGAAATCCGAAGGATCGAGTTCTTCCAGC
Source organism: Andrena bucephala (assembly GCA_947577245.1). NCBI lineage: Eukaryota > Metazoa > Arthropoda > Insecta > Hymenoptera > Andrenidae > Andrena > Andrena bucephala. The sequence continues at coordinate 32,849,683 of OX387717.1, read as the reverse complement.
GATCGGGTCTAAAGTTTCAGGACTCGGTGCTTCCACAGCGACAGAGATATTAAACTGTTTAGAATTCCGCGGTTAAGCCGCACGCCGCCAGTTCGGTATACTTAACCAAGTATTTTGGGGCTGCGGGGGAGGGGCGGGGGGGGAGGGCGCGGAGGAGGAGACAGAGCAAAGGAAGTAAGCCGCAGAAGCTTAAGGCGACCCTAGAGTCTTCCTTCCTCTTCGCCGTTCGTCTTCAGCACCTGCGAGTCAAGTATTTTCTGCACCTTCGTCTCTATCTCCATCCGAGACCATTTTCACGTCGATGCTAACGCCAAGTGATACCTCGGGGCCGAAATTGCCAGCTCGAAAATATCGCACACTTAAAGAGTACCTACCCGCGAAGGCATTTATTAAGCGGAGCAATTCAACCGCTTAACACACCGAACCGCTTAGCGCGGAAACTCACGCGGCATCCCACCCTCGTGAGATTCTTCCCTCCAACCCCCCCCTCCCCCTACCCCTCCATTCGAATCCGTTAATGCGAAAATCGATTATTAATCGAGCGTGAGATTCGTCTCGGACGAAAAAGCAGGGTTCGCCAGGCTTTCTGGTTCGGTTCTTGCGAATTTTCGCAGAGAACAGAGCGCTTACCCAAGACTGACGACGTATTTAACGCTGGAGATTAGGTGGACCAAAGAGGGTACGCGTTAACCACTCCCAGCGGCCAATTTTTTACACTTAATCGGTCGGGCTTTCTGTGCTTTCGTCGAGCGACTTAACGGGGAACGCCGCGCCGTATTCTTTACCCGTGCGTTATTTACTTGTTGCTCGAGCCGAGGATAAATCTCCACAGAAACGGATCGACCGGCTTCGGTCTCCCGTGCAGGGAAACCGGGGGAAATCGATAGCCCAGCCCCGATGGAAAAGGCACAGCCGGGGCGAAAAACATTGCATCGATTCCCATTTCTTCGTTGAAATCAGTCGACGGCTCGTGACGTGAAAGACAAGCCGAGGTCGGATTCAAGGGAAACGGAACGGTATTCATGAGACGGATCGTATTATGTGATAGGGGAGGAGTTATTCGAAACGCCTGACGTTACTTCGTATGATTCACACGCCGGCATAGATATATCGGACGTGAATTCCGCGAGATACCTCGATCTCGGAATTCTCCACGATAAATACACACGCATAAATGTCAATTTTTCAGTTCCCTTCGCGCGAATATGCCATTGGGTAAACGTTATCGAATAAAAGAGAATGTATGCCGCGTACGTGACCCTTCAGAAGGTGAGCACCGCCGCCTTCCACTATGCGGAATATATTCATTTCCTGGAATAATTCCGTTGTTTCCGGGGCAAACGGAAGACGGCTCTTGCTCGAACCACGTCCTCGGCGAATTCGCTGAAACTGCGAGATCGGCGAGGGCTCGTTGCGCGGCCGCTCTCAGAAAGATCCACCCGCTTGATCTCGTCCGACGGCGAAAATCACGTTAAAATGTTGAAGCAGCAGCCGGGGTTCTTCGTTCTCTTTGGCACTCGATGAGTCTTTTTGTCGTCGCTCGACGTCAAGATTACCGATTTTTGAAGACGTCTGCTTCGCGAGGGGGATGCATCGCGGTGGAAAGTTTCTCGAGCACGTAGATGCCGCGTCTCCGTGGCCGGATTACATCGGAATTCCTCTGTTTCGCGGCGTTTTCTATATTCCCGGTGCCCTCTCCCGCGCTATGAAAGGGAGAGATTGGAAATCCTTCGGTGTCGTGGGTATTGCGAATCTGAAAGGCGGAGAGAGGTCGTGTGACACGTGTCAAGAATACGCGGGAACCACGCGAGAGCGAAAAATAGACAAATCCTACCCTCTCCTTCCCTTTTTACTTTCTTCGTGCTCGTGTACGTTGTTTGAAATGCACGTCGGCTGGAGGCTCCAGTGTCTCTTCATTCCCCACCGAATGTTCGCCTCTCTCTTTCTCATTTCAAGGATATTTTATGATGGCCGAGCGATCAAACGGTCATTAAAGGGGTATTCTACTGTGACGGTCGAAGAGAGGAAAAATCGGCCCAGCAAGATTTCTTTGAGAAAGAGGAAAGTGTTCTCTATGGACCAGGCGCGGCAGATTTGTTGTAGGGTAAATCCGGGAGACGCGGTCGGGCCGGAGATTTGGTCGAGTCGCTATATTTCAGACTCTATAGAGTAGACCGGGGGCGGTAGTAACTAGTGTTCCTTCTCGAGAATTCTTTCTCGAGAATTTCTCGAGAAACTTTCTAATTTCTTATTTCTCATTTCTCGATAATTTAGAGTATTTCTCGAGAAACTTAAGTGTATGAAAATTATTATAAATCCCACTTGTTTCCAGAAATGATTTTTCAGTTACTTCAAATTGTGTGTTACTAGTTAATCGTGAACTTATAAACACATCTATAATCTGTAATTTTTCATAAACCTTTCTCTTCGTGTCGCCGATGCTCTATGTACAATTAAATCAACATCCATTCAAAATGAAAGAAATTTTGTCACAGAAAAGAAGTAGATTGGCTGACGCGACATTAGACGCATTGTGCTTTTTAAATAACTATTTTAAAGCAAACAAGTAATTTTTCGCCTTGCTCGCATTTTCTATTAAATAAATAAATTTATCAATTATATTTAATATCTGTTTTTTTTTTCATTTACACAAGTTTTGTCCAAGTTAGACACGAATAAAAATTTAGATAAATATTATCAACATTATTCCAAGTATATACCTAAATTGTGCAATATTTTTTAATTTCTTGAGAATTCTCGAGAAGTGTCGAGAAGTATAATCTGAATTCTCATTTCTCGAGATGCGAAAAATATCGAGAAATCAGGAACACTAGTAGTAACACTTTGATTTTGGAATACGATTATGCAAAAACTATTAAAGTTACAACAAAAGTTTTTATACGAAAATGTTACTTACTTATCTGACACTTATTGAGCCACAACAGCTTCGCTGTTTCTCAAGTAATATCCAGGTTATAACTAAAAATTGAGAAGCGGACAAAGTGTTACAACCGTCCTCGACTCCAGGTCGGTTGGAAAAAAGGAAAATTTATAACCAATTATGCGGTATCGCAATTGTGACAGAAATGGAAAACGTTTTGGCTGGTACATTTTTCATGTAATGAATCCTTACATTCAGTACATTCCACCTATTTTTCATTTGTTTGTTTATTCCGTGTAAACAAGACAATATTATTCATCTTCTTTGTCACTACTCGGTTCTGTCGCGGTACAACCGACCCCGACTGCCGATGTTACAATCGCCCCCAGCCAGGTTTTTGACCTTAAATTATAAATTTTGATTAACGAGATACTTAAAAGTGATAACTAACTATCAGTATTAATTAAAAAATGACCAGATTAAATATTAAAAAAAGAAAAAACACGTACTTGCAAGGGGAGTATATATATTACATTTTTAAATCAATAAGAAAAAGTTACTTCAGGGTATCGAAAAGTTATTTTCTCCACTATACATGTGTATTGTGTATCTATACTGTTAGGACATGGATGTGTGTATTCCAAATGTCAGTCTTCATCATATATCCAAAATTTGTGTTAATATCTATCATATGTTCTGAGATATTTAACGTGTTACAATCGTCCTCCTGTTACTATCGCCCCCGGTCTACCCTACGTAAAAACGCGTTAAAGTGCAGGCCAATTACTTCTCTAGAAGCCAAATAGTTGAATGAATAGCGTCATTTCGCTTCCTTCTGTGTTTTTTTCTGGATTTATAGGCTTAAAAAAGGTAAATTGAGGTTACATTTAACCCTTTAGCGCCCGCACCTAGATCCCGTTGAAGGAAAAATATCCTGTTTTGTTTTCATCGTTAAAAATGGTCTGAATTTATATATTTTTATACAAAAATTTTTTTTTACTTTTTTTAATTTATTTGTTTTCAGAGATCAAAATGCATAAAACCAAAGAATACAGGGTACAGGTAGGTCCAACTTTCTTCAGTGAATAAAACTACGCTAAACATGTATCACTTAAACTGTTGCAAACACTGAAATACGAATGCAAACGGCGAAACGGCAAAAAAAAGGAGTGTGGGTATCATATATGATACATTCGGCGCTAAAGGGATAACCTCGTTTGTCAAACAGCGGTGTACAGAATCAGATTTAAATATGCCTACTTCTATGTTTATTTTTGTTTAATGTTTGGGATAATAAGATAGTAGAGATATTAAGGGACAATGTAGCCAAAGTATTTGGCCATATTAACTCTTCCTCTCAAATCTAACGAGAAGACCATCTCTCGCTGCAAATAGGAGAGATGGTCAAGTTACGATTTTTTTATTATTTTTGTTTATTTTATTACTTTTTATTATTATTTTTGTTTATTTAGTTTATTTATTCACTTTTGTATTCATTTGTCTTGCTAATAGCCAGTAGGTAGTTCACTTTTTCTTTGACGTGTTCCTTACTTGTTTAGCGTAAACAAATTAAATATCAATAAATCTGTAGTTGTATTCACTCATAAATAATTTTACTTTCTTCTTTGTTATTTTTCCATGAAGAATTATGTGAGTAGTCTCTTCCAGCGACGAAAACCATTCTCGGGAGAGGTGGTCAGATGTCATGACTTCGGTTTTCAATCCGATTTACAGTAAATATTGTCTTGAAACAAATATCGACCAGTTTTTCTGAATCAGCAAAAAATTCTGAACATATAGGTTTGTTCTCATAAAATAAGTAATATCTATAATAGTTTCAATAGCCATTTTATATTAGGTCGACCGCGTCTCCCGGGTTTACCCTAAGTAGAATTTTGGTTGCCTTAAACGCGGTATTCTCGAAACGGTATTTTAGAAAATGGTTGCCGCGATATCCCAAATTCTATTTGACATATCAACTTAAATGTTCAGCATAAAAATCTTTCATTATGTCCATAAAAAAAATCCTGAAAAAGTTAAAAAGTCGCATGTCACAGTAAAATACCACTATAAGGGAACACAAGTCTAGAGAAACTCTAAAATTCGAGGAGAATGCTTCGGTAGAGAGCCACGTTAATTTACGTAACAGGCTTTCGCGCCACGCTAGAGCCGTTGTATTTTTTCACGAGGTCTTGATCTAAAAAGTCTGCAGCCGAAAGAAGCCCACGAGTCAAACGAGGCGACGGAACGCGTTAGTTAAATCGTAATGCGATGCAATTAATTGCTCCAACAAACACGTATGCTCCGCGCGAGATTTATACGTGCCCGTAAACCGCAAACAAGGGACGGGCTGTTGCCCCGGTGCCCGTGGAAAGAAATGCCCGGGGCGGAGGGGAAAGCTGCACGAGAGCCGGGCAGAAACAAAAAGGAACGGAGATATACGAAAAACGGCACGCAAAGGAGGAGCGAAATAGAGAGGACAGTGCAAAGGGAATGGTACGAAAGCGAGCAAACTGGAAGAACGGAGAAAGAGGAGCAGGGGAGGAGCAGAGAGAAACATTTTAGCTGGTTATATACAGTACGAGCTGTTGCCAAAAAATATCAAAAATCTTTTGGCCGCTGGCCAGTGGAGGTTGAACAGAAACCGCGGACCGCACGCACGGCGAATAGCCAGCCGAATAATAGGACTTTATTGTTCGACGTAGAACTCCATGTATGAGCCGTACGTGTTCGTTCATATATTTTCCACGCAGATATTGCCGTTCAGGGGGTGCTGATCGACGGGCCGCGGCCGGTTCGTTTGAGTCACGATCCATTCGTTCGATGGTAGCTACAGAAAAGCCGGCGGACTTGAGAAAACATAGACCGAAAATTCACTTGATCGATAAACCTTTGAACTTCAGCCATCTGACGAGCACCCGAACTACTATCTCAGCCGGCGCGGCGTAATCTTCTTTTCCCTTAATCTTCTGTAATCAGTTTTCTTAAAGTGCAATCTCCAGTTACGGAGGAGCTTCCCTCCGAAGTATTATGTCTCTCAGCTTCCGACTCGAAACATATTTCGGATGTCGGTAATAATTTCAACGATGAGATCGCAGATCGAATGGAACCAGCGATTTTGTATAAGGACGAACGGATTATATTGAACGAACTGCGTTTATAATTCTCGATCAGGACTATAAGCAGAGGGAAGCATGAATGGCGCGGAACAGGCAATTCAATAACCCGCTGCTGTCCATCCAGTAAACCAACTTTCTTTGCTTCTCATCTACCCATCCGTTCCCTCCCTGCTCCCCCCCCCCCCCCCCTCCATACCGCTCCTCCGGCTCTAGCATCGCGATTCAAGAACGGCAATAGAAAGTTTTCTAGTTGCCCGGCGAACAAGCATTCATAATTAACGATCGAAGTTACACGGCTCGTCCGCGCGCGCGAGCTAGACCGGGTATTATCATCAATTTCGTGTAATTGCATAACGGGCCTGTATATTAGGGAATAAATTGACGTCCTGTGTCATCTAATTAGCGCGCGCACCCATACTTGGAATTGTTTGAGCGTGTAATTATCGCGAATTTCTCGGGCACCGGTTGGTAATTAGTGATAAAGCGTTATCAAGCTGTATAATCATCAGAGACGGCCACGTTCCCACGTACAATGACACGTAGCCGGAAATCGATACGCGATGTTTTCGCGCTTCAGTTCCTAGACCGTAGCCCGGGACGATCAAGTTTATACGTCGGTAGCCTGGCCGATATCGCTTCTGGTCCCGGTCCAATTCGGTAGAAATGAATTTCGTTAATGGGGGAAGATGCGAGGACACTACAGCCCGCCTTGGCCCCCCCTCCCCCTCGTCTCACAGCTGAAACTTTGCAGATTCCCCTGTAAAAATGCCTGACCAGCAAACCTCAAAGGTTCCAGAACATCTTCATACCCAGGATTCCTCTGCGGCTTGCATCCCTCGCAGAGGTCTCTGTCGTCCGACGGAGGAGCACTAGCAAGCGACTACTTGAAAGGCACAAGAATCGCTGGACTCGCTCAAGTGCACGACGGCGGGATTTCAATCGCTTAAACGGTCAGATCTAGCAACAGGTACTCACCATACCTGTCATACTCGCACGTGAATTCCACCAGTTGTGCGAAACTCAAGGGAACCAGCAATTCGTTAGCGTCGCCGTCTCTGTCTGGATGCCGCGCTCTTATTCCACTTCGTTTGCGGTGAAATGGTCAGAAAGCTGTACGCAGCTTTGACGCGGCCAAGGAGAAACGGAGTTCGTCGCCCCGATTCCACTAGGCTGTAATTTGTCGCGCGCGTTCCCGCGCAGCTTCCCTTTGCGTCGCGTCACGCCGTAATTGCAACATTTTTCCGTCATTGCCGGAACTAATTAGTGTCGCGACGCCACTTCTGCGGCAGTTTTAGGCGCTGTTTAGCTCGCTTTCCGCCGCGGCGATTACGCTCGGCATTTGAGCTTTCCTCACCCCCCCCCCCCCCCACCCCTCCCCCCGTCGCGATCCTACACGCTTTTGTTTCTCGAGCACGCAATTTCGCTCGGACTGCAAAGAGTCTCCCAGCGAAACCTCTGGACTCCTCTCGCTCGCCGTTCGAATCGGTGTCGACGCGTAGAGGGGTTGAAGGGCGGCGTCGTTCGTTGGAAATTTTCGTGACACGAATTGGCGGGAGCGAAGACGAGCGCCGGGTGTTGTAGGAATTTCGCGTGGAGCTTTAGAAATTGTTAAGTGGAAGTGTGTAAATGAAAATGTAGTTTGGCTTCGGAATAAGGGACGTCGTAAGTCGCTTAGGTAACGCCGACGGCGGCGAATCGATAGCTTTTGTGTTGGTCTGGCATGAATTATCGAGAAATACGTGTAACGATAATGTGGAGAGGGACGGAGGCTGCTCCTCCGAGAGCGGTTTCGCCGCGATTCTCCGCCGGCGCCACCTCTCCAGAGTAATTTAAATTCAAAGGGTGCCGCAATTAAGGAGACCACTCGAACGAAGTACCGGCGTGTTCGTGTGGACTTTTCTATTTCCGCTCTTACGTAATTTGCGTCGCTCGTGGTAGGAGCTTATCGCGGGTCACGCGATTACGGCCCGATAAAGGGGAATTATTGTTCGGCGGGGGTGAAATATGCATCGAATTTCACTTGGCATGCACGAAACCGAATTCGGCTGTACGTGGCGACCATTCAACAGAAATTAAACGACTGATTACGCTAAACTGTTGAAATTTTCCTGGCCTCAGAGTAAATTAGATCCGTTAGTGGGGCTCCAATCTCGAAAGTGGCGAAGAAGTCACGTCCCAGACCCTATCAACCGCCCTTAATACCTTTCTCTCATATATGCCTCTCCCCCCCCCCCCTCCGTCCCCGCCCCGCGTCATTCTCACCCCAGCTCTTTCTTTTATTCGAGGGTAAACGATCGTCAGGTTCTCCGGATTCGCGTGTGGCCCATTGATTTCGCCCAAGTTTCGCCGAAAAGGCGATTAATCTGCTCCTCGCGTCGCGCCGCACTCGGCTTCAAGGGGGACGAGCGGCACCGATGGGGGGAGTTTCGAAAGAGAGGTGGGACGATATTTCAGGCAAAGATCAGTCGTGCCGTATGCCGGCGGACTTTCTTCGCCGGCGGCCATTAACTCGAATTACGGTCGCTTCGGCGGCCGGCCTGAAAAGAGGAACTTCAATTTGAACGCTGTGCAGGCGACCGCGAACCGTACGAGAGATCTTTACGAGTCCCCGCGATTGGTCGGACTCGAAAAACGCTCGCCAGATCCTTCGCTACTCGTAAAAGCCTAAGGAGCAACGTGACCGCGGGTTTACGCGCCACGCGCGGTTAATGTCCCTGTAGAAATCGCCTAACCGATCTCGTCTTCTTCGTTGGATTCCGAGGGATCCAGTCCGCGGACCGAGGAGGAACTGGTACGAGCAGCTGCCTTGGCCCTTTTGCCCTTAAGAGCGCTGCTAAAATTCCCAGGATTTCACATTTCCCTCGCGTAGCGTCATAACAAAGCTGAAGCGGAAAACGCGGGCGGTTTCTCGCGCGAGATCGTTGGTTGACACACGGCGCACTTTGCCTCGCGAATTCCTCGGGGACTCGCGGATTTCTTTGAAAACTGTTTGCGAGGTAATCTCCGTGGGGCTAGCGGAGAAAATGTTTTATGTTTTGTGCATGCCTGCTGCCGGGAAATGTTTGCCTTTCGCCTCTACCTTTCATCGGAACTGGGTTACAAGGTGTTCCTTACTTTTCAAAGGAAATATTTCATCATTCAAATATGGGTAGACACTTATTCGCTACCGTCTATGAAGAAATACTGACCAATAATAGCGATAATTCAGTTGAACCAGAAATCATTTTAATAAGTTATTCTGTTTGCAAAGAAGTTACCTTTCTCCCGAGGGATCGCATTTACAGGACGGAGCGAAGAGAAGCCTGTTGGAATAGGTGCAACGCCAATTTCCCTCGCGTTAATCGACATTTTATTATCATCGCGGTGGCGATTCTTTCGGTAACTCCATTATCGGTGCCCTTTGCTCGGATCCTGCCGCGAATGAAAGAGCCTTCGAGGTGAAAGGAGCCTCGCGATAAAAACCTGCTAAGACCCATTTCTTTCTTCCTTTTAACCCTGGGAAAATTACTTTGACGCCTCTCTTTGCCTGTCTAATCTGAAACGTCCGCGAGGGTGATTTCCGTCTGGCAGGCTTTGATCTTTGATTTTCGGAGAGCCTTGCCGGAGGAGATTCTCGGCTCCGCGAGGTATCTCTCGGTTCGTGAATCACTCGATGGAAATTTCTCTGGGAAAGTCGCGGAAGCTCGCCTTCCCAAACAGAGTAGCAGAACTGGAAGGACAACTATTCGAGCAACAAGTAATCAGCGCGAACGAGATTGCGGTGGAATCTATGATAATAATAAAGTGGTGGGTTCAAGTTTCGCCGGATCGAGAACAGTCCGGCGAATGGCGGGAGATCCAGAGAGCGCGAGGAGGGAAGAAAGCAATCGTGAACCGTAATTAGATTCGTGAATAATAGAGAGGCCGGTGTGCCACTTGTGCGAGTGAACTTATGCATCGGAGAAGGAGTCAGGTTAACAGAAAGTAGAACGAGCTCTTGAAAACGGGGCGATCGCCGGGCGGAAATATACAGCCGGCACGGTAAGGGATTGACCGTGTAAATTTCCCTGGAAAGACGGCCGGCAGCTTTACGCATTTACGGCGGGCATAAAAGAATACGGATATTATAAATGAAACATTCCGGTTTTCACGGGAGTGGCAGGACGCGAGGGAAATAAGGCGGGCGCGGCTGTTACGTGAAATTTTCAACAAGCCCCGATGCCGTCAGTACCATTTGTTAACTGTTTATGTTCGTTGCACTACGGCCGAGCGAAATTCATTTCCCGCCTGTCTGGGAATTTCGTTCAATGATAATATATTGCTTCCGTGGCGGTTATCTCGCCTCCCCTTCTACCTCTTTTTAATTGTCTTCTGGATCGTCGAGCGAATTGCATTCCTTTGCATCGTGCTTTATTTTGTCATAGCTGCTCGACAATTTGAACTTCAGCTTCGTCAGACTTATGGCTGGGGCTTGAAGTCACGCAGGTACATAACATTACCTAACATACCTCATCACGCAACAGAGTGATTTATTATAAATAATACATATTCCCGTTGCCGTGAAGTATCTATTTGTTTATTGCAATCCACCGCCGAGCTGCAAGCTGGAACAAAAGGGGTTGAAACGTTCGAGGCTGACCCGTTAATCCGCAATATACGCGGTTGCAGTTTAAACCGTCGATTCCCGCGATTCGACCCGTTGATAATCGATTCCTGATAATTATATTGTATTCGAATACACGCGGATTTTAATTATTCATTGATGGCGGTCGCGCGAATCCCGCGTGAAATAATAAGGTTATTAATAACATTCCTGGCGGCCTCAATGGGAGGCTATCGCGCGGCCAGTCTGTGACAAATGCGGCTCGTATCGATACCTTTTAATGATTTATACAGCTGTACGTTCCGGGAAATATACCGGGGGTTTTTCTTCAGCCTCGCTACATCGAGCGTCGTTTTATTGCGGCGAACGTGAAGGAATGTCCGAAAGAACGAAACATGTTCACCGAGTAGTACGACATTACGAAACAGTTCGCCGAAACAGTGACCTATACTACTAGATACGCTAGCAGGAGGACTCCTCGAACGCCTCCAGCAGTAAATTGCCAAGTCAGAACACGCGTAAGACTGTATCTCTCTCCACCAGCGGCCTGTCTGCGTCTGAAATTATGTAAGTCATATGGAGTTTCCTTTCCTTGAATATGCAAAGCATCCTGGACAATAGGAACTAAATTGCCTGAACCTCGCGGCTCACCGATGTAAACCGAATGCAGACCAGCACGCTGAATTCAGTAACGTGCACCAAGTAACTTGTTGCAGATTTATTCCAGCGGCATTCCCGACCTAGATCACTTGATCGTTCATTATTCCTTACTTGTCAACCATCATCAATCCCTTCATTTCTTCACCGTACCGTTCAAACACACTTGAACGAATAGGCGAGAGAGTTTGCACGAAAGAATTAAATAACGCGAGCGAGTAACGTAGTCGAGGATCCGAGTTCAATTCCTTCGATGGTTATTTGAGCAGAATAATCCCAGGCATCCCCGCCGCGTAGCCAGTGTTCAATCGCGACGGCGTCTCGGAGTTGTTCTCGGATGCCCGCTGTAATTATGCGCAACGATTCGACGCGCGTTGCATCCAGGCTGCGTAGGTCGGCCGGAAACGGGATACCGATGCCGGCGAACGATCGGATTCAAGAGATTTTACCGTCGGAATTTCAAAATGAAGCGCTCGAATCGCTGGCGGACCTCTGCGAGGGACGTCGCGATGCAAGCGGATGCGCATGCCGCAGAAATTCTCCACCGTCACGACGTTCTTGAAGGCTTTACGATTTTATCGGAACAGCGACTTCCGTAGACCGGGATCCCCAGCGGTGGGAACGGTCGGTATGCTTGCGCATACAGCCGTGAAAAGCGTAAAGTTGACAATTCCCGGCGCTCGTCTCGAACGCAGCTCCCTGGTGGTGCTAACGTTCCGGCTTGCGGAATGACTATAAAGGAAGTGTTGGATCCACCGGGGTTCCTGGCGGTGGCGGTGAGGAATTTACCCAGCTACGGAGAGAGGATTTCGAAGGGGGAGTGTATAGCGTCCCTTGGCTGGTGACAAAGGACACCTGAATCCCCAAAATCTGGTCTCCAATGTCATCTCGGCAACTGATCCCCGATAGTTACTCGTGTTTCATCTGAATATCTGGGCGGGCAGTGAGCGGAGCTCCTAAAAGTCTTGGGGGAACCTTGCAAGAACTACCCCTCGGCGGTTCAATCTGTATATTTTAATTACGCGCCCATCGATCATCGGCGAAATTAATTATGGATACTGAAGGCAACGTCACAAACACTGCCCCGTAGCTGTTGATCGATGGGCAGATTACTCTCGGCATATTCGTATAATTACTTTTCGTCCGAATCGGAGACACCCTCCGCGCCGGCGGGTATGTATTCGGTAAATTAAAAGCGGCCGCGCTTAAAAGGATTTCGGGGCGTAATTTCCGTGGCCGGTTATGCGGGCCCGCGTATGCACATCGCGGACGCCAGAGGTCAGCCAGAAAGACGGGTGAGTCCTTGTTTCGTTGGTTTGAAACCGAATACATTAGCGGAGGGTAGCTCGGAAATATTTTTTCCCCGTTGTTCCCGGGAAGCAGTTAATTCCCCGGCGCGACTCGAATCCGTATGCCGCTTTATCAAAGCGTGGCTGTATCCGAAACGCGACCAAAAATTCCCTGTGTTTTACGACGGAACCGTCCACCCACGTTCCTCCATATATTTCACGATTCTCGATAACCGTGTTTTACGCAGCCAGCGGAGGGGAAACGATCGCGTGAAATCCAAGAACAAAGGGTGTGCCGTTTCAGACGGGGGAGTCCTGAAAGTGAGCTCGCACCTGGCCGAGTGACGTGCAGGTGACGACCGTGGCTAAGAATGATTTATTGGGCGCCACGGCTGGAGAATAATGCCAAGGAATTTTACGGCGGCAACGGTAACGACCTGCCTCTAAAATGGAGGGGAACATTAGCGATTTCGGGGCGGAAAAAAAAAATGAATAACTGTCAGTCGTCCCCTCGCCTCGTATATAGAAGGCTTAGATGGAAAAATTGCCGGAATAAATAAGGGTGACTGGGTGTCACCCGATGGGGGAATGTATTTCCAGCGCGAGATGCTTGCGCGTGATATTGGGAACTGTGGAGGTTTCGGAGAATTCGTCGCACCGAAAGTGCGTAGCGATTCCAAAGTTACGGACTTCTGAAAACTCAGGGATCCACCGCCACGCTCTACTATCGTAAAGTTGCAGCGAGAAGTGGGGCTTGGTATTCATCATATTTCAAGCTGTGATAAACTAGTTTTCGACCTGCAGATCGTCAAGATTCTGACGTGCTTGTAGCTGCATGAAACGCAGCTTGTCTCAGCCCGAAGCTCAGCTGCCACGCGGAAGAAAAAGTTTGTCCGTGCCGCGCTGGAAAATATATTAACCCATGAACACAGGGGAAAACTCTTGGCGGACGGTATATCGCGCGCTGCAATCTGTCTCTCGCAGGATTCTTTTCTATCTGCTGGGAAATGCTGACAAAAATTCGTATCCACCCGAGTATTGGAGCATTTGTCACGTGAACGCACGAGTGACACGAATGCCGAGCGATTATTCTTTCCATTCGCCTTGCACCGATAGAGGAGAAGTCTCGTTTAGTGACAAAGTACAGCGTGACAATTAAGCGAGGCACTAATCACCTTGAAACGTTAGAAATCTCGAGCTCATGGAAACGTGTAAATTGATAATACGCGGCAAGTATCGACCAACACTGGTACCCATTTCCACGGCAGAGGTAAAAAGGGAAGAGGAACAAAGACGAGAGGGAAACAAAGTGAAAACCTGCAATCTGTTATTAATTCCGCGGCGCGTTGCTCGCGAGAGTTCGTTTTCTCGTTAACTAAACCGTCAGCGGCACAGAATTTATCGCTGCCGGAATTATAAGCAATCCACTGAAAGTGATTTAAAGAGGGAATAGATGCTAGCAATTTCTGCTACGTTCATCGTTCCCTTCTGCCTAACGGAAACAGCGAACTTGGGTTTTGCCGTTTCACCCTTACTTCCTCGCCGATTGGTGAAAGGAACTTTTTGAAGCGAAATGAATCCCTGTCGCCGCTGTCACCAGAAATGCAGAAAGGCAATACCGATTTTTCACGCGCCTTTTCTCCTCTTTGTGCAATTTACGTACCCCGCCTTCATCGCTGTTCGGTGTTCTCAGAATTGGGTTACTGTTCCCGGCGCTCCATTTAGGAAAATCCTTCTCACTACTGACCTTTCCTGTGGAGCTGTTCGTGTAACTTGAAATTCGATTCGAGCCGGGACTTAGTTTCCGATCCGATTACAAGGTTTTTGAACCTTAATCAAATATATCGTTTCCGATGAATTTTTGCTCGCTGAAAACGAATTTGGCGGTGAAAATGGCGTAGCACATCATGATACATCGATGTTATGAATCTGATACTTTCCTGGACATTTCCTACATTCTGGTTAAATTTCGATCCGACGCACTTTGCATCGATTAGGGGAGAGTCGTGCAGTACCGACCGCTCTAAGTTTTTTTTTTATATATCTTGGGGTAGAGTCGATGAAAATCAGAAATTCAAAAACGTGTTTGTAGTATAGATGGGGCTTACTAAGAGGAGGGAAATTATTTTTGTGAAATTTAATAATGAGAATTGATAATTCGCAAAAGTAAAAAAGTTGTAATTTCTAGGAAACGAAAAATTGTCGTCCAATACCGACCAACTATTAAATTAGTAGATTTTTAGGTCTAAATGATTAACAATGTTAGTAAAAAGACATTTAATTACTACAATATAAGATTTTTTTCAAATTTTATTTGTACAAACTCGCAAATAAAATAATTAATATTCTCCTGATCTGTGCATTCGACGTGTGCCCAACCGTCACAGTCGGTACACTGCACCCAATCTTTGTCAAATGATTCCTTGCAAACAGAGATGGGCAAAATTTTTATTGAAATAAAATTTCGAATAAAGAATAAAAAAAAATTAACTTTGTTCGTCGAATAAAAAAAAATAACTTTATTCGTCGAATAATCTAAAGTTAAAGTAACTTTTATTTGATCCTTATTTACATAATTTTTTATTTAATTAATGCCCAATTCTGCTTGCAAATAACACACTGGATAACTTCTTCATTAAATCCTAGCTTCCTGTTTGTTAGGTTATCGTACCTCTCCTTATTTACTTTATTTTTCTGCGGGAAAAGGTAGAAAGAAGGCTAAATGAACATCTAATAAATTAATTTGAGTTGCTAACAGATTGAACTTACAGATAAGAAAAATTTGGTCTCTACTGGTTGACAGAGTCTGTTGGTCGGTACTGCACGACAGTTGGATGGTCGCTACTGTACGACAAACACAGGGAAACATTTTAGATCATGGTATATTATGTACAAAAGAATATTGCAAAACTAGGACGTTTCATTAAACTTAATAGACTAGAGATAGTATACATAATAGAACAAAATCATTTACTTAAACGAGAAACAAAAGATCAGCTTTAAAAAATTACTTTTAACCCACTGAATATCAACGTATACGTTTAATGCCTCAGAACATCGAGAGCAATGGAGTAAACAATATGATCCCGAAATAGGTTACAAAGAATTGTGATTTTCATTGATTAATTCAAATAAAGTGCTAATTTCTGGTGAAAGATGCGAGAACTAGCTTTGGTCGGTACTGCACGACTCTCCCCTACTTTTTTACGCATACGTGATTTGGTAATTCCTGTGAGGAAACACTTCGTACACTAACCACCACACTTTCCCTAGCATTTTCTTTCCTACACATTCCGGAATAAACAGACTGTCGTGAACCGCGCGGCGCTCGAATTTTCACCTTCATTCCAGGAGAAGGGCACTCAGTCGAAGGGTTAATCTAAAGGGAGCGTCGTTTCGTTTGCATTCCCACCTTTCGTATTTAAATATAAAAACTTTTCCTCTTTTTCCCCGGCGATGGAACGATTCGACGTCGGGAGCGTTAGCCATTTGGGAGGGGAAAGTTCCCGGTTTATTCGACTTGCTACAGGCTCTCCCCGCTGGAAAAACGAAGTTTCGCAGTTTTTCAGGAAACTTTCTTATCTGGCAGCAGGGCTACGAGAGCGAGATAAAGCACGTCGATTGCCGCTGCTGCGAAGATAGTCGTGCACCAACTTTTCGGTCACGATTACGTATCTAATTACGGTTAATCGGTTCGTAATACATAAATCCGTTTTATCCGTCCCCTTCTTATCTGCAGCACCGCTTTCGTGTTCAAAGGGGCCCTCGGATCGACGAACCACTTGAAATATTCTTTCAACTGTATGTTAACGAGTAATTTTCGCTTCTCTGATATCAGTTCCGATGCTTTCGTTTTCTGTTCGACGGAGAGTCACGGTTTTCAGAAGCGAAACTAGGTACCGCACATTTACTACACGCCTACGCTTAGCGCTGAAGTCAAACATATGAATACATAAATAGTAAGACCCACAAAACTGGCGACAGAGCTTTAAGACGTTTCGAAGGCAACGCAGTAGTGGTTTGGAAAATCAACAAGAGTCTCGGGAAAATCTACTGGCAGTGGCCGAGCAACTCAATAAATTCAAAACTTAAACCTTCTGCCGATGATCGGAGCAGCCGGCTGACCTTTATCGTACCTATACCACTCGCAGCTCTCGGGGAACCGCATGTGTCCAATGTTTGCGTCCTAAATTTGGTTTGCTAGGGATTCGGAACTTCGGAGAGACTGTTAGCGCTTGTAAAACTATCGCGAGGGTCCCGTGGTATTTGGATTTACTCGGATGATCGATTAGAAACAATCAGAACGCGACGAATATACAGTGTTGACTGGGGCGAAAGTTTCGAGGAATACTACTTAGCATTTTCACACCGCTACTCGTGGAAAGTACTTCTATAAATCAGTTCCGCGTAAGATTCATCGTGGCAGTTGCTGAAATTCGTCCTCGGTGGCCGGCGAACGTCACCGTGTCGTTTCGCTCGCGTCAAAGAGCGTTGAAGGGTGCTCGCCACCCTCGCAACTTCCTCCGCGGCGGAATTCAAAGTGGTTCCGCATTGTGTCGCGGCTTAAATTCACCGCTCGCCGCGAATCGACACGGTGAAATCCAGCGAGGTGGTCGCGGTGTACCGTGTCCACGCGAGTCTCGAAACTCTAAGCCCGGTATTCAACTGGGAATCGACAATGGACTGCGGAGAGAGAGAAGGAAACTCTGTACCAAGATTTAGGCGAATCTCGCGACGTCCCTGCTTCATTGTGAATGGCTTGAAGACGCTTCACGGCGCTGAGCGATCTCTGCAGCCCGAGAAAAATGACGAGTGGCACGTATTCGGCGTGACAGGCGTTTCGTCCGAGTCGAAACAAGCAAACAGTTTAGGTCACATTTCCCACGAAAATGATCCTACTTCTGGAAGCTGTGCACAGCACCGTCTCCTGTCGCTACAGCCATTTCCGTATCATTGGCTCTTGCCATTGTTTCGGTAGAATTCAGCATCGTTGAACATAGAGATTCAACGGGGTTGCCGCGGCAATTAAGAAATTTATAAAGCTGCAGTCACGATCGCAGCGGTCGCAGCATTTAAAGGGATTGCAAAGTGGCTACGTGCGCTTCGCGAAGCTGTGTCCCCGATGCACGGAACGCTTCCTCATTACGGAAACAACGCTCCCGACGCCGTATTTCAACCCTAATCTGGCTGGCCATTACTTGCCCCGAATTAAAAATATCAAAACAATTTATTCTGCGGCGCGCATCTCGATGATCTACGGGCAAATTACGGCCCGCGGGTAGGAGAGCTCACCCTCCGGTGCAGAGTGATTCTAAAAACTCAAATGGATTTCGTACAGAGAGCGAACCGCGCCGGTTTCAAGGATAGGCAACCCTGTATATTCATCTCGCTTTTTCTATCTTTCTAAGAGTTCGGAAAGAGGATTATAGGGCGAGTTATTACGACGCGCAGAATTTGTGGCCTGGCGCGATCATACAGCGTAAAAAATTCCACCGATAAGGGTATCGTAGCCACAGTGGCCCGTGAAATGCAGAAAGATTAGGAGCCCTCGAAATTTAGCACGGGCGAATGCGTTCGCTCTTTAACGACCGGGGATTATCTTTATCGGAGTCCACTCTCCAAGCAGCTTCAGAGAAATGCACGATAATAAGTGTCAGAATGATCGCGTGATATCGGCGAGTTGGTCTGTACTAAAAATTCCCCGCAAAAAAGGGGCCGTTCTCCGAGGACCTGACTGCTCATTTGGCAAGCATTTGGAATGCGGGGAATAGCAGGGCAAAATCTCGGGCTAGATACAGAATTTCAACAATATCCGTGCTCGTCGGGGTTCTAGACCGGCACAAATCGGTAGATAGGGTGACATGTTCCAGTGAATGAACACTTAAGCTGCATGTCTGTTAAAATTAGTATTCAAAAGTCGTTATTTAATCCCCTGAATGTTATTGCTATAAGCGAGCTGTTTTATTACTAAAGTCGGACGTCTCGGAACACCACTCTAGCAATGTTTGATAGTCATAGCTTTCATTAAAAGTTTGGCAGAGGATTAAATAAAAAATTGGCCAATGACCAGTGAATGAACATAAATTTCTAATGATTGAACAGGGGTACCCCAGTGAATGAACAGGATAATAACAGAGGTTAGGTTTCCAATGTATTTAGACGATTTTTTGTATAAAATAATTTTTTATTCTCCAATTGCAATAATACTATTGATTTGATACTTTACTAAGTAGTCTTATAAGATCATAATCATGCATAGTTGAAATTTGTTTTCTGGGCTGGGTTAACCTAATCTCCACACTGGCGGCGAAAGTGTCAAGAGAAAAAAAGACCGGGTACGTTGTTCATTCATTGGTAAAGTAAGAAATGTCCACGTTTTCCAGTGAATGAACGGCTGTGTGGACAACTGTTGAATAAACGGAATTAATGCCGTATAAGTTATGAGTAAAAAGGAAAACGCTCTTGCGAGACGTCTGTGGGTGTCCACTCTAAATTTCGGCGTAAGTTTGAACGTGAAATTCACTATCATTCACTGGACAGGTCACCCTATTTGTCGATTCCCGTTGAATCTCAGGCTTGTAATTAATAAAAGATCAGGGTAAAAACGGCTGGAAGAAAGGGGCACGATCGTAATCTGTGGCAGCGACAGGAAAATTGATAATTCATCGTTCGCGTCCGATCGAAACGAACTGGATACTCCTGCCCCGTGATAAATTCGTAATCACCAGGGACTCGAAGCGTGGGCGGTGCTGCACATCGCCTTTTTATCGGGACACGGTGTCCCCGTATAGTTGGCCACCGTATATTGTGTCGCATGCAGAATTTAATGTCCAGCTGTCGATCGCAACTTCGTTCCACGGAACGCTTGTTATTAACCGGAGGAAACTCGAACTTTTCGATTACCGCGGACGCTGCTTGAAACGAAAGGACGCTGCTTGAAACGAAATGTAGTAAATAACCAACAACCTGAAGCCCGCAACTCCTTTGAGTTATGTTTTCTTCTTTTTCCACGTCCCTGAGTGTTATTTCATGGAAATTATGCTTCTCCGACAAACACTGGAGACTGATGTAAATATTATGGTTACAGGCTCGTAGCTTGTGCTACGAAATAGTCTCCACCGTATAAATAACGTTTAAATACGGTTCTTCCTATTTCAACTCCAATCCCGAGCTGCAGAGATATTCAAAGTATCCACAAGCATCGAATCGACGGAGAATACTTTGATGTTCTGTCCTCCTGGCTCACCCTCTGAACTCCAATTATAAATAGCGGAAAGAAGTTGGTAGAGCTTCGACGACTGGTTCATGTTTTGTGGAACAGTTGGATCTAGCGCTCGTAATTATTCGATGGCGTGGGTCGCGCGCGAAAATCTCGTAAATTCGGCTTAAAAGCTAGCGTATAATCGTGGATTACGCGTTACCGTATTAATACGGATACTCGTAGGCATATTCGAAATTCACCGACGAATCGATCGTCGGAGACTCGAGCGTGTAATGAGTGCAGATTGTTTATAACGATGTTTATCGGGCAGCCTTGTAGGCCGTATTCCAGCTTTATTCCTCCCATACATATTATCCGGCGGTTTGCGTCTGTGCTATCTGACAAGCAATTAATGCAAACGCACGGTCGTCCTCGACGCCGTTAACGAGGCAGTATTTGTTTAAATAATGTAACAGCAGCTGGTCGACGCGCAGCTTTCGGTTTTTCGCGGCGCTACTTGGCACTGCTCTTGCAAATGATTCGATTCATGTTGTACCCTGTAATGGAAAAGACACGAAAGTGGAAATAACAGTCCACGCGAGTAACGCTAAATTCGCCATCGGAGGAACCGTTATGCAGTTGTAGCAATTTAATTACCACCCGTTATCGTTCTTTCCCCGGTTGGTATCGACTTTACAGCCGAGAATTATACTCGCACCTCTCGCCATTATTAAACATTAACGGACTGCCCGTACGAGCTGTTAAGCCGCTTTAAGGACGGCATTTGCAGGACGTGATAAGGCTTCTTATCGCGCGACGGCTGGGATAACGTATATCACTCACTCTTGAGCTTGAACCACGTTCGCAGCGAAGCTTCGCGCAGCATCGGCATAAATTTCGTTTCTCTTCAACGCCGTTATGCCGGCGATGTGCCATGTTTTGCCGCTGAAAAGTAGACGCGGAGGATGCATCTCGCTGGGATGTGATAAACCGTTTGATTCGGGGGGGGGGAGAGAGCGGCAGGTTTGACGGCCAGAAGAGCTTCGCGCGAAGATACCCGATCGCTCTGTCCGAATTGTGTCACGATAAACGGCAGACGAGCTGGGTTGTCGCGAAAAGCGGCCAGTGTCGGGGGGGCCGGTGCCAGGTGGCTGACCGTTTATAGATTATCGATTCGGCGGCTATGACGAACAAAAGCCACTTCGCGGTGAATGGTCGAAACTTTAGTCGTTAAAACACTCAGCCCTCGCGGTTCCGCGCTACTCGCGCCAGCGGCTCAATGACTGATAACGCGGCTGATAGACGGCAGTAAATCCAATTTCGGGGAAGTTAGAAGGGCCGTAAACGTCCGATTAAGAAGCGAACGATCAGAATTCCGCGCGGGGCACATCGCGCGCCCCTTACATCCACGTCATCAAGGGGTTAACGGTTCAAAGTTGAAAGTACGTGATCCATGCATTCTTCCTCAAAGTCATCAGGCCCCGATTCCTCAAACTAATCCAACCAATTCACGCGTATCTGCGTTTACAATGAGTCCCGAACTGTGAGTCTCGTCAGCCACAAGATCGACGAGTAACTTATCGCAGGTTCTCACAATTTACTGTCTTTCGAGACTCGCGTTAACGCGTCATTGTGCAGCTACCACGTAACATATGGCCCCGGTGAATCAGAGGAGGGAACCGACAAACGATTCCCCCGGAACGACAAGTAATGGTTGCGCAGCTCGTTGAAAATCGAGGTAACGAGTCGCATATTCCCTCTGTTTCCCTTCCGACCTCGTTTTCTTGCTGCAACGTTCCAGCCAACGGTTTTGGCTTAGTCGCCGGTGGAGATGCGCGGCCCAGTCCGACCCGACTAAGTATTCCACCGTTCCTATTAGAAGGGACGCTGTATTGGAAGCATTGTGCGCTGCGAGAACAGTAAACTGGGCCATTGCGTACATACAATAATTGTACGCGCTGCTGTTGTAGCGTTACGGTAGCAGCGTGAACCGTAAGAGACACTCAGGGACACCGCGCACGAATCTTGCTGCGGATTAACCAAAGATCGCGTGGTAAAAACAAAACCACAGCGAGCCGGTGCGGCAGGGGGGGGGGGGGGGAGCCGT
Source organism: Andrena bucephala (assembly GCA_947577245.1). Classification (NCBI taxonomy): domain Eukaryota; kingdom Metazoa; phylum Arthropoda; class Insecta; order Hymenoptera; family Andrenidae; genus Andrena; species Andrena bucephala. Next base: position 32,827,847 of record OX387717.1, on the reverse strand, counting down.
AAGGCGCGGAGCGCAGAGCGCAGCAGGGAAGTGGGGCATTATACACAATAAAGGAGAAACAAGAGGGTAACGTCAGACACACTTAACGTCGGAACTTTTTGCCAGCGGCTCGGCCCATCCTTTTTCCTGCTGGCGCGGAGACCAGAAGAATGAAAGGGCAAGAAGGGGGAGCGTTAAACCCAGAGGCAGGATTTAAAACGTTCCCGGGCAGCCTGCAAAACAGCGACGACAACGACGACAACGACAGGCCGTTCTAGCTGCGACGGACCAAACCGGACCGAGCAAAAGTTATTCGTGAAAGCCGGAGAAATTATTCCGGTTATCTTTAATCAGGAAATGGAAACCTCTTTCCGTTACAGTGAAGCTTGCTGTTGATTGATATTGCGCGAACAATTACCAAGCTGATTCAATTCGCTCTGCTATGTTGTCTCATATCGATGAATTTCTGCGTAATGTTAGCAGAGAGTACATAATCGGACTTGCGAGCAAAGAAACAGGCCCTCGAGGTACCGTCGCTGCGGGAACATTGATTAAATCGGATATGTTTCCTGTTCAAACTGTCCGTGCATTCGAGTAGGACACGTTTAATTGTGTCGGTGCGTGTCCCGGCGATAGCTGGAATCAAACGAGAAGCGCCCGCTTCACACATCATCAACGGGAAACAAAGGGACGGAGAAGTATCGAAAGCGATCGACGTCGAAATTAGCGATATGAAGAGAGGCAGCCCAGAGCGAGCAACCGGCGGCCCGGTGGGTCGAAACGAACTGGCAGCAGCAGCGCTCCGCGATCTTTCATTCCCAGGGATTATTCGGTCGGGCTGATTGAAAAATCAACGGAACGCTGTGTTGCGCGAATAATTTCGTGCTTACCCTCTCGACGGGCCCTCGTCTCCGCGGAGGGTCATCAAGCAGCGTTAATTCGCGAAACAACGATCGCGGCTCGGCCGAACGGTGCGCTCCACTTCGAGCCCCAGCCTCCGGGATAATGCATCACGGTCAATTTGCGACCGGTACTTTGTAATTCCTGTGTTTGTTTTTCCATCGTGGCCCCTTGTGAACCGGGGGATTTCGATTTACGGGGGAATTAACGACCGTTTATATTGTCCTTTGTATCTCCGCTGGCCGGTGCAGGAATTTATTCAATTCCGCGTGTGCCGCTGAATAATTGCTCCTCGGATAAAGGCGGGGGGGGGGGATTCGAAAGAGAAGAAAAAGGGCGTGTTGCCGGTGGGAACTGGGACAGAAATCGTGTCGTTTCGGCGCGTGTGCGAGCGCCCGCATTCGCGGAAGCCATCGCGTTGTTTCGCGAGCAAGTTCGGTGTACGCGTTATGTTTCCACCTCTACATCATTCCGTTTCCTATATCGAAGCGGCTGGCCAACGAACTCGACGAGAATGCGGCAAGTTACAGCTTCCAGAGCGGTGTCGGATGAATGCGACGTCTTCTGTGAAATGGATTCGAGATAAATGATCGGGTCGATGGCGTTTATGAAATACTCCGAGGTTGGGCCGTTATTAATGGGTGGGGCACTAATATCCGTAGCCAATGCGAATGTTAAAGTAACGAGTTAGTTCTTGCACAGTCCTCGGGAATAATTCTACTAAGGGACACGCCGTCGTATTATAAATAACTGAAAGAAGAAGGCACTGTCGGTCACAGTGCGTAATTGATGGTAAAAGTATGCGGTATCTATAGTAACGGAGCCAAGAAAAGTGGCCGAAGGGACGGGAAGACGGAAAGCTCTAAGAAAAGAATTCGAATAACGATGGCAACACGGCGTGTTACTTACGAAAGCCCCAGCAGCTACTTAACGTCACAGCTACGCTCAGCCCTGCCATTGTGCTTAAAGCAAACTAGCTTTTTGCAAAGTTTCCGCGCGACAGACACAGCAGCACTCTCGGCAACCATGGGACACATTTCAGGCACCCTGGAACGATCCTCGTTGCACGCTCCGTCGAACGTCAAACGCACGATCCGCTCCTATAGAGCTGCTTCGGTAATTTGCGCTCACAAATCCAATAAAACCGCGATACTCGCGTACACCGAACTTCGAGGCGGGCAACGTCCTGCCGCGCGTTCTGACAGCAAGCTAATATTTCTGCAGGCTGTCAAGCCGCGGGCCGGTGAAAACTTTTAGCACGCCGTAAACCGAGAAAACGTCACAAAGCAAGCTCTCTGTCGCTTTTCTGTATTCTCGTGGAAACCGAAGCATTTGATTAATAATTCGCAGCTGCGAGGAGCTTCCTTTGGGCGCAGCTTGTTAACTCGTGACCAAATAGCCATTATATATATCCGCGGCAGTAACCGAGGATCGTCATACTGTTGCGAGCTTTCGCCCGGCAATTAAGCGGAATTACGAACAGGTAAACAGCGGAGCGGTGATAAAGTAGCTTGCCCAAGAATCCCGAGCTTCAGACTGGCGGTCACGTCCCACTGGGGATTCGAGAGATAAAGGACAAGTCCGAGTGTGGTGCTGCGGCTGCGGCGGTGGTCTCTGGAGAAGGCGCATTAAGCAAGAAGTCGGGTACGGCCGTGACCGGTACGGTCTGCAGCCTTGCCGCCTTATTTTCTCTCCCACTGACAGCCCCGTGCAAGATTAATCGCCGATCCGATGCGTTTCCCCGCGAATTGAAATGAATTTTTCATCGAACCCCAGGGTTCCCTCCGTCTTCTTGCTCCGCGAGCAGCAAGCTCGTCAAACTCACGCGACAACATCAGCCCCGTAACGGTAACTCGACAAACATGCGCGGCCGTGCGCATATATTGGTAATTACCGTAGATTGGCCGCTCAGTGAACTCGATCAACGACGGTATCGATCTTTCGCGGGGTCCACGGTGGACTCAGGATGCAGGGAGAAGGGAGCGCGGTAATAAAGAAAAACGATAACAGTGATTGTTGTTTCATTAGAAGGAAGAAATGAGCGCGACGGAAGGGCTCCGGTTGCCTGCCGTTGCCTTCCTTTTGAGCCGCAGGCACGTTTCGCCAGATTAACGGGAAAGAGCGTCATCCCCAGTGGTAGCGGAGCTATTGTTGAATCACGCCGAAGCCCTTAGCCTACAACAGGACTGCGTCCTCGTCCTCGCGCGTACAGGCAATTATTGCGTCGTTAAGCCGTTTGTTAGTACTTGAAAGTTCCTTTGTCCTTTCTCGGTTGTCGCGCAGCCACGCCACCCGTCGCAACCAACGTCCGACGGTAATCTCTAGGACGTCACTGTTAACGCAAAGTGCTAATCCAATCGTGACTGCGGGGCACAACAGAATCGTCTTGCGCGCAATCAACCTAATTACGCTAGGAAAGCTTTGATGAAACCGGCGCGTTTTCTATCGGAAATGAAGGTGTCAGTCTTTCCGCTAGCTCCGCGGCCGTCCGCCTCGTTGCACCATCAATTCTCCAGAGCACGGTGCCTCGTAAATCCATTGGACGAGCGAGACCCGAAAGCCGCGCCGCTAGAAACCGCGTTAATCGAAACGGCCGTAGCCGGGTCTCGGCTTTCCTCGAGGAACGGTCCCGCGGTGCTTCCCCTGAGTTCCAACGGGATGCAGGGGTTTAACGGTCCCGTAATTATTTTCGCTGCGACCGCGGTAAACCCAGGCCTTGTATAAAACGTCACCTCCAGCGCTGGCAAGGATCAGGGCCGAAACAAGACGAAGGCGGAGAGAAAAAGCGAAAAAGCGAGAAAGCGAGAAAAGTGAGAGAAAAAAAAATCCGGGAAAGAGGAAGAAGCATGGCTGAAGGAAACCGGGAACAGGAAGGGGTGGGGGAAGGGAATGAAGGGGGAGAAAGGCGGCCCGCGGCATGGCAAAGAACTTTTCCTCGCTCTTTTCCCACCGCTTCCTGCCTCTTCTCCCAGCATTTTCATTCGCTGCTCCACTGCCCGTGGAAAGTCTTTTTTAATGACCGTTCCCGGTCCGAGTGCGGACAGAGGCCGAACGGTCTACGGTCTGGCGGGGTTAGAGGGGCGCAGGATATAAGACTTGTTCCCTTAAAGCGAGTAGAAGCCATTAGGGAGGAATATAATTTTTTTTACGCTGTCTCCGTCCCAACCTCTGTCTCGTGGTCCACGCCTTATGCCCTCTTTCTCGGACTCCGTCCCTTCCTCCTCCCTTCCGTTCTCCAACCATCCTCCCCTCCGAGCCGGCCGTAATTCAAAAAGTTTTGCCGGATTAAAAATGTGACCGGACTGTCGCGATGAAGGAGGTCGTTCGCATTCGCCCGATGTCTTTGTCTCTTCAGTCTTCTCCTCGCCTTTTGTACAGCACCCCACTATGCAGACCCTTCGTCAGCTGCTCTTCCGCCCTCTCCACTGTGCAACGGGAGAATTTTTTTGCCAGTCAGCTCTATCTGTGCCTCCGCGCGGCCAGAGCCACGGACCGCGTACGGACGTGCGCGTCCGTAAAGAGGAGCCCCTCCTCAAAATAAGAGAAAAGGTTCAATCAGAATCGCGGATAGGGAATCGACGCTGACTCCCGTTCCCGGTCCGGTATCTCCGATCGAAATCTGGAACGATCGACCCGCTGTTTCCGACAACCACGAAAAAGATTGCTATAAGCTCCGCGACGTTGCTCGTAATAAATCGCGAAGTGGTTCTTCCAGGAGCGTGGAAAGACCGCCTTGAGCGACGAGATTGTTATCTCGAGGCTCGGAGATACCGTGGCGAGTTTGGTGTAATCATAAAACTCGTCGAACACGCCCAGGGGCGACGTTTCGAACCTCGTGAGCGCCGCCACGTCGCGCGTAGACAGGAATGTGTCATAAAGAGCGTTTCGTTAAGAAGGGAACAAGATGAAGATTAAATTCGCTGGTGCGTACAACGAGTCCTCTCGCTTCGAGGAACCTACGTTATTCAGACTTCGAGAAATCATATCGCGTCTGAAATATTCTTAAATGTCACGCGAAATTCGCGGCGGTTTCAAAGGAACTAAGGTTTCGGTGCAGCTGTTCGAATCATGTTTTCTTCGGGTAGGGGAGAGCGGGGACAAAAGTAACATCTTTTACGTTTGGCCTAGCCTACAATTACCTTTTATAGATATAAAAATGAGAATTATGCCTTAAGATAGTATGTTTCTTGGTCTACCATTTGAGCATAGATTCAGCCTTACGTGATAAGTAATCAAAGAGTTATAACAGTTTTCCGCAGTGACTGTCATTGTTACTTTTGTCCTGCAGGGGTAGGACGAAAGTAACATACCGTGGGGACGAAAGTAACACTAATTATTTTGAGGAGAATTAAGTAAAAACACTTCTTCCAACGCAAAATATGATTTTTTATTATAAAAAAATGATAGAGAGAAACATTTAAATATACATATTTTAAGTAACGATAAAAACAAATAAATTTTAAATAACGAAAGGTAGAAAGCATAACCAGCTTCAAACATTTCTTTGGTATTGTGTATTTAGCTGAATGATAGGTGTTAAATTTTACATACTTTGAATTAAAATTATGATACGTAGTGAAGATCACCCATGGTGCAGTCTTCGTGGGATTAACCCTTAAAATTTAGACATTGAATCCACTTCTCTCTCGAACAGCTTTCACTGAAAGGGTAAAAATAAACCGGACATAGACAATCATTATCATCTGGAGAATTCCTATCTTGTATGCTATTTTGCTCACCCAAGTAACATGTTACTTTCGTCCCCATAGTGACGTGTTACTTTTGTCCCCAGCTATGTTTTTCAGAATAGAACTGTTATAACATACAAACTATACGAGACTTGTTGAAATCAAATACAGGAGCTTATAAAGACATTATCTAAGAACGCTCTAGCAAATCATTGGCTTAATATCTATAGTTTAACTATGAATATTAATAAAAAAAGAACAGAATAGGAGACACTTACCTGAATGATCTAAATAACAATATTAGCTTGCCCACAGTATACGATTCGTGTTACTGCTCAGCGTCACTCAGTACAATAAAAGAGACACTATACACATGCAACTGTGTAAAGCAAACGTTTTAGAAATGTTTGTGGAATGGGGGAGAAGGCGTGTTAATTTCGTGACGTCGCACAGTGCGTTGCTCAATGGACAAAAATCTAAAAATCAATTTTTTTGCGATTATTTCTAACATGACCGTAATCCAGACTCTTTATTTGTATATGAACACTCGAAATAAAACAAAATAACAGCCCCCCAACCCTCAGAAAACACCCTAGTATTGGGAGAATCTATTTAACGCATTTCTTTAATGTATTTATTTAGTTCTGTCCTATACTTCAAAGGCCACCTATATTATTAACATTATGCATAAATAAAAATAATTTTCAATGGATCATTTAACTGAAGGTACTACATACTCTGTACTGTGATTGTGAAACGATTTTTTTTACTTACTTTAAATTCAGTTTTATTGTCTCGAAGTTACACATCCAATAAATTCCTCAATTATATGTTTCCAAACTTTAATTTCATTTTTCTCGAAAAGGGTAAAACACGTCTTGGGGGTTATGTTGGAAACTATTTCTGGAACAATCCCCTATATTATCATACAAAAAAAGTTTGCACATGATTGCACTTTGTTTAGTTACAGTAATTTTTTCAGAAACATGTTTAACGAGGACAAATCGAGATATATTTGAAAGGTGGTTTAGTTCTGTCGCAAAAGTCAATCAAATGGAAGTTCTAAAGATCCGATTTGTTTTTCCAATTGTTTATACAATACCTACCATGACTTTTCCATCCTGGATACTGTTTTCAGTTTTAAAATAGCTGTCAAACGCGATACACATGAAAAAAATAATTTGACACAAAAATGTTTCGAACAAAAGTTAGTCAGCATTCAGTTGACAACAAATTGCAAAATTAAATATTGATAAAAAACTTTTAATTCAATAAATAATCGAGATCACTTCAATTTTTTTGAATGCAACTGTATATTTTTTTCTACACCAATCGATGCATCTATATATTCTGGTTAAAAAAGGTTTGGGGTATATAGCCCAAAAAGTGATTCGTTCAGAAGTTATGATTTTTGTTCCGACTTCCCATTGATTCAACGCACTGTGCGTCGTTACGTATGTCCCCGCTCTCCCATACATGGCTCGTACCTCAAACGTGAATTGTAATGAGTAGAGAATTGGAAGTAGACAGGGAATGCCACAAAACAGATTTATCGAGAAAATTAAGTTTTAATACTTTAGTCCACCATTAATGAAACAAGGTACAATGAATTTTTTATATAATTTTCTTCTTCAATAATCTCTTGTTTTATCTTGATAAGAGAAGATTGAAGCTTGTGTTTAGGCAATGAGTGGGGACATTCCGTATTTACTTCCAGTGTAGAGTGGACATTTTCTATTTTTAACGTTATTTTAACGTTTTTCTTTAACGTTATCTTACGGGGGTATTTGAACTTTATAATCCTGTGCGATTCGACAGTTCTGTAGTCCCAGTTGCCAGCAACAAAATATGTTATAAATCTCAAAAACCCGAAATATGGACATTTCCCGTTTTTCCCTCACCCTTCAAATATTATTTTTATGCCGAATAACACAACAAACGCGTCGATATATGCCCGCAATAAATATTTATCTACTATCAACTGTTTCGTTCCACGCCCCTTGGAAAATCGATAAAATGGCGCCGCATGTCGCATGTTTATGCAGCATCCTATTTAAAGACGTCGTTTGGCGGTATTACGCGCGGCAATTTGGTATAGTTAAGCCGTGGTCTCGACGATTATTAACGAATTCTAGTGTGGCCTGGCGAATACCCGATCAGTAATCGCGTTTGCAAACCTGGATAATTACCGCGGGACAACGAGTCGGCTGCAATTTTCGCGGAGCTGTCACGTTATTGGCCCGTGAATCCATTTCCGTTGATTGAGCGGGAGAGAAAAAAAAGATGTAGGCGCCGTGGGGAGATGGCCACGAGCGTAACGAAAAGATTTCAAGTGGAACATTCGATCGCTTGGTGGTTAATAGCGGAGATTAACTGGTATTAGGTAGTAATGGAGATCGAAAGGCCAAGTAATTCCGCAAGAACTTGAGAATGTATAGTTCCTGCGACAAGAATACCAGTCACCCATAAATTTCGATGTGGTATTAATTCCGAGGAATACCTGAATTCCTGCGATGCGATCTGCCGAGGGGCGGAAGAGGTCTAGCAGACTTTTGAAGCGGTGCCCGTTTCGGGGACATATTCACAGTCTATTTGTCAAAGTGGTAGTAAGTGGTATACCGTAAGGTCTATTTTTATTAAATAGCGACGCTGGATTCGGCCACGCAGACAGCGTAGCGGGGGCACACTTTTCACCGCGGAACGGCCAATAAATCAGTTTTTGAACCGCGTAACGAGAGTAATCCGCACGCGGACCCATTAATCTTCCGCTCGTGATAAATCGTCGCGGACTTTCGCTGCTTACGATCAACTTTCGGCGGCAACTTGGTTCTCGAGTTGCGCTTATTATTTCCCAGGTAGCTGGTCGCAGCGTGCACGGGCAACGACAGCAACGCCTTTGTCCTGATCACCCTGCGCGTTTCGCGCACGGCAACGTAGCCTCCGCAACACCAGAGTCTTGTTAGGTATAATCTCCTCAACGCGCGCAACGTCTGACGTAGATTTTCGTGTTGTCGGGCGTGATGCAATAAGTGTAGACTCGACATCCATTCACCTGCGAAGCTGCTCCCTTGTATCATCGCGAGCAGCTTCGCTTTAATTGAAATTGCTTTAACGAGTGCTAGGAATAGAGTAGGATGGCACGCGAAATCTAGAACTTTCGACTCCGGCCGCTCCATCAACGAATCTTTCTCGTTGCACACGCTAGCCTTTCGCCAAGATCTCGGTCGATCATTAATCATCCCCCCCCCCCCCCCCCGGCGGAAAAAGCTCTGGGAATAATGTGCCTCGAGGACTCTTCATCGGCTCGTAAATCCTTGAGCAGAGACTGCACGTGTCGTTGCTAGACAAACTTCGTTAGCTGACGATATTGAGTACGACGTGAAATTATCGACAGATTAAGGTATCCACCGACAGCGTCATTGTTGTCTTTCAGCTGCTACCCTCTCAAAGTGCTTTAGAAGTCAGCTTACACGTCGGGGCTCACGGCTCTATCGAACTTGTCCCTTGAAAGTATATACGGCTTCACAATCTCCACCATCGAACGAGATTAGTCTTACGGTGCTTCGCGTGTTTGGTGTCCTTTATACGCCTGAAGCACGAGCGTCATCAATATCTCTGCGCTCCTCTTCCCAGAGAACTTCTTTAAACAATCCGCGGGAATCTGACATCGGCCTGCTGCATTTAGGTGTTCGGGCAATTTAAATATTTATCTGCCCGATACCCCTTTCGCGCTGCTAGTCCCGGACGCTCTTGCGCGGAAATCCATTACGGACCATTCGGCTCCGATTCTGCAACTGACAGCTCCATCAGCTCGCGCTGGATGATTGGACCGTGGAGAGTGTTGCTTGGTAAGAGAAGCTTCTCCACTGGAACTCACGCGACTCACAATGCTTTTGAATTATTCCTTACGCCTTTGTCGCTGTGCTCGCGATCGGTCCTCACTCCCTTTCTTTTTTTCTTTCAAGCCACTTATTTCATCGTGGCTTTGTACGGCTCGAGGATCGAATTTTTCAACGGTCACGTTTCTCCTTTTTCCCCGGTGTCTGAGAAACGCGGTCGTACGTGTTCGGCGATAAAAGCGCCGGGGACGTGTTTTGTCGGTCGTTAGAGCTGCGGGCTATCTTCTTCGGAACAGTTTCTTCTTTGTAATTGCTAGTTTTAAAATCACTACTTCCAGCTCGAGCACGCCTGATTTAATAACTCGAATTATACGCAGGTAGTTCGTTTCAGGAAACGACGCCGTAGAATTCGCGAGGGCAAAAGGTATCGCGGGGAACGGGAATGCCCGAAGAAACGTTGCAGCGAGAAGAGTGGGACACCTCTGAGCTCCTCCTCCCAGAAACAAAACCCAACTCGGGACTGCCGGTACAGCAGGCGCTGGGACGACGTTAGATAATGCAAACCCCGGAATAGTTATCGAACAAGTTGCAACGTTTCCCGACAATGCCCGGAAAATTAAGGGAATTATTATTATTGCCTGCGTAAGCTCTCCCTCGCGCCATGTCGCTTAATGCCTTTACTGCTGACTCCCAACTACTCCAACGTTTTGCAAACCGATTTTTCGCCTCGCAGTTCCTCACGACTTGCCAGTACTCTCCACCGTTTTAGTAACGTTTACTCGCGCAGGTAACGTGGCAATTGATTCGTCACAATTAACGCCCAAAGTACGAGCCATGGTAATTAAAAGACATTTTAGTTTCCCGAGTCCCTTTGTGATTGCGCAGGTATAATGCCACCACGAACGCATGATAATCACTGTCTAATAGGTCGGCGAGGTTGACGTTTCAAAGGGTGGAGTGTCATGCGATATTTCCAGGTGCGCTGTACGCGTGACGCTTTCGTCATTCGATATCCCGATAGAATATAATGTGAAACGAGGACGATGAGGTGCGAGAAGGGTGAAAATGCGGAACTGCCACCGGTAAATCATCTTTCTGTCATGTTTAATGCATGTTTTTCAATTGTTTCAGGGGTCACGTATTCAGAGGGCTATTCCTTCGACGCGATCGATTTACTGCCGTCACTGTATTGTTTGGATTGCGGACGTCGTTATCGAGTTTGATGTTTTCCCTCTATCCTCCGAACCTTTCGGTCCTTTGCGCGAACTTTGTGTGCAGGAGAAAAAAATAGGATATGAATGAAATAAGATTTATAGGTTTCTAGAGGACATTAAACGTTTCTTTTGAGTTTACGATTTCTTTGAAGTCGTAGAAAGGTATGCAGAATATCGATTGCCGACTCCCAGCCAGAGAAATGCTTCCAACCACTGAACACGATTTTCCTGCGAGCTGAACTATCTTTCTTGACACGATTAACCGAGCTTATGTCTAAAAAAATTCTCTTTTTACTGAAGATGAAGGATGAAGGGATTCATTCCCATGCCAGCTGCACGTATTGTAGCATATATTAGACGGTTATTCCACGCAAAGGAGATTTGCGAACTCGTTAACAGAAATGTGAAATAATATGGGCGCTGAACTTTCACCCGTGGTGTGAACTTTCACACCTGGACGCTCGACACTCGTTTCTTTTCTGCAATTTTCATTTCAGTCCCTTCTCGCATAATTGCATAAAAGAAGGAAAATACGAGAAATGTTTCAGTGATAAAATTAAGCGCGAAAATGCTTCGTTTCTCCGAGCCATGAATTTTTCTCCGCTTACCGCGTCACGCGGTCCCCGCCTCTGTCTGATATGTGACATTCCTGTTCTACTTACTGCGGCCGGCTTCGCGCTACGGCAGCTACTGCTTCAGTCGCCATCAATCATAAGAAAAATTAATGTTGCATCGTACATCGATAACGCAATACTACGATCGTTCCACTTCGATTTTTTTAAAATATTTCATTCCATCATTATGTACCGGAGCTGGCAAGATGCATCGCGGAAATTCGGCCAGCACGAGCACGGAGCACAATGAGCGGCTGCTTTTTTTAAATTTTCCAGCGACACGGCGGAGCTCACCGGGCAAATTCCGCAGAGTTTACCCTCGGCAAATCTATTATCCGGATGATCCGATATACAGTCGCGCGCGCAACAGGATTCCCGCGTAACCCAACACTTTGCCCAGCGGTGTCAAAAGAAGCAACGTTATTCCTCCGAAACGAGTTCTCCCTTGAAATTGAAAAGTCCTGCCAGTTCTTGACGCGCACATGTCTCCTTTACCGTCGCTACACCGATGTTATTCCACGAATTCCATCCGATCGTGATCCCTGAAATATCTCCGAGGTCTCTCCCCTCGAAGGCGAACCGAGGAAACGAGAATGGACAGGCGTGTCGCGATATCTTGGAAACGTTGCCCCGGAATAGAGCGTACAAGATAGAAAGGGAACCTTCCCCGATCGTATACGTGTTGTCCCAAGTCATTCGATGCTAATTCCACGCCTGATAACTTTCCTCGATACATCAAAGCGCACATAGCGCGCAAGCCGCCGTGCGGAGTGCGAAGAGTGGAAATCTCGACGGTGGCATCAAATCCCGTCACTTTCTCGCGCAGTAAATAACCGGCTGAGTCGTTTCGCGTACCTTCAAAGCCTCACACGTACGAACGCGGCGGTTTAATTAAATTTCATAATTAGTCGCGGCGTGTAAGATCCGTCACGAGGTTAGCTTGCACCTTAATCTCGCCACTCATCAGCGGTCATGCGGCTCGATCACTGGATCTGTGAATCAGACCCGCAAATGGGACGGCGGTTTAGCAATTTCGTTCGACCGATTGTGGAACGCCAGTGAAGTACGTTCCCTCTTCCACGTAATAAGGAATGTAGCGACCGACACACGCGCAAAAGAATGTTTTCTTTTCTCTTGGGGTTGTAAGGCCCAAGAGACTCCGTGGCGCGCGGTGTTAGTTGCTTTATCACTCGCCAAGTTAATCTTAAGTGACTGTTTTATTAATGCGACAAAAAATGGACTTGCTGGTCCGGATGATGAACGGACAAGAACACGAATGTTTGATTAGCTCCGAAACGCGCTAGTCCGGATGATGACTAGAATCACGTGAGCTATGGACTCCGAGTCTTGGTCGAAAGCTTGACTAGCTCTGAGACGCGCTAGTCCGGATGCTGACTAGAATCACGTGAGCTATGGACTCCGAGTCTTGGTCGAAAGCTTGACTAGCTCTGAGACGCGCTAGTCCGGATGCTGACTAGAATCACGTGAGCTATGGACTCCGAGTCTTGGTCGAAAGCTTGACTAGCTCTGAGACGCGCTAGTCCGGATGCTGACTAGAATCACGTGAGCTATTGACTCTGAGTCTTAGTCGAAAGCTTGACCAGCTCTGAGACGCGCTAGTCCGGATGCTGACTAGAATCACGTGAGCTATTGACTCCGAGTCTTAGTCGAAAGCTTGACCAGCTCTGAAACGCGCTAGTCCGGATGCTGACTAGAATCACGTGAGCTATTGACTCCGAGTCTTAGTCGAAAGCTTGACCAGCTCTGAAACGCGCTAGTCCGGATGCTGACTAGAATCACGTGAGCTATACTATCGTTGCCTGTATCAGTAGAGTGCTGAACGAGTTTGTAAACGAGAGATGATTGCGTTCGTTCGAGCGAGGATTGAATTCTGCCTCCTCTCGCCTGTCGGCGTCGAAGGTAGACAAGACTTCAGATTTTCGGGAGGTGTCAAATTGCTGATTGGCTAGCCTTTCCTCGAAGAGGAGGAACCTTCCTTCCGCGATTTGGTAGTGGAGGAGGAAGGCTTCTCCTTCTTGGTGACGTAGCGGAGGAAAAACCAGACATCTGGCTAACAAACCTAGCTAGGTTGTTCGGTCGGAGTGTTTAGCCAGGGTCGCGGTTTATGACCGTATTGTTCCGTGAGTCAGCGGTGGACGACGGGAGGTACCGGTCCGAGGTAACCGTGTACCCTCGCTGACAGAGCAATTTAACGGATTATCTAAGGACGAAAGTAGTCAAAAATACCAGGCAAAAACGGCACGATGTCGATTGCCTCTTAGTCATATGGCAGGCAAATGGTTCCCAACGAACGTTTTGAGAACGAGCAATTGCCCACCGTAAAGGACTTGAATTTTCGCCTCGCCTTGAGCCCGCTTTTGTCTCGTAAGACGGAACATGCTCCCCCCGTTGAGAGGTCCTATCGATCAATGATATGCTATAACGAGCGGACTATGATACACTGAGATGTATGATTAAGATTATGATTATAAAAAACTTTGATACGACAAGCCTTTAAGCTTCTTCTTGAATGGGAAGTGGTGCCCCAGCTGCTTCACGTTCCTTCTGTAGACTCTGTTGGTCGTCCTCACGGTGACAACTCGGATGACCTTGTCCTTGCCGGGATGAACCGTTTCGATTCGTCTGAGGTGCCAGTTGAGCTGATTGCTTGGTGTTTGGCTAAATTCGATCTCGGGCAAACTCGTCAAAGAATCACCAATCAGAAAGTGACCAGGAGTGAGAGCTAGAGGATTATTAGGATCGGATGATAATGGTGTCAACGGTCGCGAGTTGAGGATAGCTTCGACTTCAACGACGAACGTGTTGAACTGCTCGAAGGTAAATAGCTCTTCACCGACTACGCGTTTAACATGATGCTTAAATGATTTGACGGCTGCTTCCCACAGACCGCCAAAAATGAGGAGATCAGGCAGGCATGAAGTGCCACGATATTTCCCTTTCGGTAAGGAATTGTCGCGCCTTTCCGTATTTCTGTAAAACTTCGTGAAGCTCAGTCAATTCATTGTTCGCACCAATAATGTTACTGCCATTCTCGGAATATATGTGCCGACATATTCCTCTGCGCGGGATGAATCGTTTAAGGCCGCAACGAATGCCTCGGTTGTCCTATCGCTAACTACCTCGAGATGTGCGGCTTTGTAGCAAAACAAACAAAAACTGCGACGTAAACCTTTATTCGTGTGCGGTTTCGGAAACGTCGTTCTTTAATGTAGAATGATCCGCAATAATCGATGCCGCAATTGTAGAGAGGCCGGCTTTCGGTTACCCGAGTGGCAGGTAGGTAACCCAGAATGTAATCCGTCGCAGGTGGCTTAACTCGGAAACACCTGACGCATTGGCGAATGATTTTACGTGTAGCATTCCTACCGTCGATCGGCCAGTAAGTTTGTTGAACAGCGTACAAAGTGGTAGTGATATCTGCATGGTGAATTTCGACGTACGCTTGTCGAATGGTGAGATCCGTAATATGATGACCCTTTGGAAGAAGAATCGGATGTTTCTTCTCGTATGATAATGCTGGATTGTCGTGTGACCTGACGTGCTGCCAAGTATTTAATATTGAATGATTATTTCATTTTTACGTGATGAAAAGGGAGCTTGCTGGTCCGTATGATGACCAGACAAGATGACGAATGTTTTCATCGATGGTCTTAATCACGAATGCTTGATTAGACCAAACGAGCTAGTCCGTACGACGACTAGTTTATTTTACGTGCCGAAAAGGAGTTTGCTGGTCCGTATGATGACCAGACAAGAGTACAAATGTTTGTATCTGAATGTCGGCTACGCGGTTCGCGACGAAAGTTTTTAAATTGCTTGGTTCCTTGTTAAGCCAATTCAAAATGGTCGAATCGGTTCAGAAGGTGGCGGTTTTGATTTCTTCTGTCATTAACGTGTCGTTAAGCGACAAGCCGCTGCTCGATTTGGCGGACTCGTCGAATACAACCTGTACCTTCGTTGTCGTGCTGGAAGCTTTAATGACCGCGTGATGAGACAGGTAAAAACCGTGCGAATCGTCCGTTCGTATCTGACTCATGTGACCGAGCGATAGATATTCTTTGATTACACCATGAATACTCTCGTCTTAAGTCCGGATCGCGACTGAGTTTTCGTTCCAACGAGGAAAAGCGATTAACGGTACGCGAATGCGATTCACCGAGGAGCGATATCCTTTCGTTGGACGGTAGTGCGACGATGTGGCGACCTGATATATTCCGTTGAACGTGATTAGAGAAATGATCCTCGCAAGTCTGTTCCTCGGATCAGATATACCATCCGTGTGGTCCTTCTTCGACTTCCTAAAAACCCTTTAGGTCGAAATCCAGTTTCGTCAGGAAGGTGTTGCGTATTGCACGCGGCGCCGTCGAAGGTGCGCTCCCCCCGATGATCCATCCGAAATGCGTCTTCTGGAGGATGAAGTCCGGTGCGTTGTGAGAGGACAGGTTGATTTGCCTGACACTTTGAGACGCGAGTGAAGGGCCGCTTCCAATCAACATGTCTACGGGTGCCGGTCGGTAAAAATGCGGATCGGCTAATCGAATATTTGCTGGAATTTGTAATTTCTCACGATCGATTTGCGTGTCCGGTAATAATCCTGATATTCGAGGTATCGCAAAGAATGTCAGGTTCCGCTTATAATTTGATGAACGCGATTCGATGATAGTCGCGACGATTTGATTTGTTACATTATTAATGCCATTTTGAGTTTCGATGGCTACGGATAGTTTCCCCTTTTGAAGGCGTAGTTTCGTAGCGAAGTCTTCCGTAATGAAATTCGCGTTCGCACACGTATCCACCAATGTCCGACACTCGGTTGGTTGTTGATCGCGATCAAGAACGTTGACGATCGCGGTGGCCATTAATCCGTTGGTCGGCCCATCGGTGATTAGAGCGATTTTCTGATGGTTGTGTTCTTGAGATTTCGCTCCAAATTTCCGTGGCCATTTACACGAGGCTGATAGAAGATTCAGTGTCGGCGCGAACTGCTAACTCTTGATGCAGCTTCGTGTTATGCTGTTCATTACATATCCTACATCTTCCGGATTTACAATTTTCGATTTGGTGATCTGATCGCAAACAGTTCAAACACAATTGTGCCTTGCGCGCGGCTTCGATGCGTTTGTCGACTGTCATATCAATAAATTTCGCACATTGATAAGCGGTATGCGAGTCGTTATCACAAATACGGCATTTGTTGATGGAATTGCTAACGAATGCTTGACGTTTTTCTTGAGGCGCTGAAAGCGAGTATCGCCGTTTGATTGCCTTGCGAGGTGAATTCGATCCATTGGATTCGTTTCGGCGTTGCGTCTCAGCTTGCGGACGCTGATGCAAGTGGATCGCTGTTGATTCCGGTTCGTAATTTTGGCACTGATGTGACGTGATGAACAGAAATTTAAATATTTCCGCGATTTCTGGCATTTCGGTGTCCGTTAATGTTCGTTCCCAAGTCTTGCGCGTATCGTTCGCCATGCGAGCCACCACGATGCTCGTCAGCAAGTCGTTTGCAATATTCTCCCACGTACGGCCGAGAGCTTGTAACGAACGAACGTGCAACTGCATATAATTTGCGAGATCGAGAATGGATTCTGACGAATCATCGGGCATAGCCGGTGTGTCTCGAAGAAGCGCGGCGTGGCGGAGAATGAGAGCACGCTTGTTGTCGTATATCTCGATGAGATGATTCCAGGCTTTTTCATAATTTTCGTCGCAAATCGTATATGCTTCTATTGCTGTTTCGGCCTTGCCCGATAACGAGAGGCGTAAGTAATTGAGTTTTGCATGTTGCTCAACGCGGGTTGTGCATGTATCATGGAAGTGAACGCGCCCTTGAACGTGACCCACCTTTCCATACGACCGTCGAATTTTGGTAGGTCGATTTTCGGGAGCTTGACCGAAAGCCCGTATGTGGACGTGGATGGCGCAGGTGATTCTCGCGAGACATTTCCGATGTTTGTTGGTGGTTCAACTCGATTCGCGCATGTTTCGAAGCTATTTAGTAAAACTACCGCTGTAGCTATAATGTCATCGAACTGATCCGTGATTTCCTCGCGTTTGGCCTCAGCTTGCTCAAAATTCTCAAGGCGTGCCAATTCGTCTTGAATGTTGTTTAACGTGGCGAATTGTCTACGAAGCCGTTCGATACGATCGTGAAGTTTTACGCGTTCCTTATCTGAATTTTGATACGATTCAATGTATTTTGTGAAACTATTGATCTGCGTCTTGAATGTACGCTGTTTTAGTTTCAAATTTGAAATGATCTGATTGTTATCAGTGGCGCTTGCTCTCGCACGCGTGTTCGTGTTCGGTTTCGACATTGTAATACAAACGGATAGAAATATATGGAAAAAGGAAAGTCACTAAGAAACTGATTGACAACACTCAATAACGAGCCTACCTTGATCGATGCCTTGTGCTCAGGTGGAGTCGTCTCAGGCTCGGATGATTATCCTTGACGTCGGATGTCCACTGCTCGTTGTGGGAATTTAGGAGTCCGTGCGAAGAAAGTAGTGTATAGTCCTTGTTCACTGCACTTCCACGATCACGGATCCGGCTCGAAGGACCAAAACTATGTAGCGACCGACACACGCGCAAAAGAATGTTTTCTTTTCTCTTGGGGTTGTAAGGCCCAAGAGACTCCGTGGCGCGCGGTGTTAGTTGCTTTATCACTCGCCAAGTTAATCTTAAGTGACTGTTTTATTAATGCGACAAAAAATGGACTTGCTGGTCCGGATGATGAACGGACAAGAACACGAATGTTTGATTAGCTCCGAAACGCGCTAGTCCGGATGATGACTAGAATCACGTGAGCTATGGACTCCGAGTCTTGGTCGAAAGCTTGACTAGCTCTGAGACGCGCTAGTCCGGATGCTGACTAGAATCACGTGAGCTATGGACTCCGAGTCTTGGTCGAAAGCTTGACTAGCTCTGAGACGCGCTAGTCCGGATGCTGACTAGAATCACGTGAGCTATGGACTCCGAGTCTTGGTCGAAAGCTTGACTAGCTCTGAGACGCGCTAGTCCGGATGCTGACTAGAATCACGTGAGCTATTGACTCTGAGTCTTAGTCGAAAGCTTGACCAGCTCTGAGACGCGCTAGTCCGGATGCTGACTAGAATCACGTGAGCTATTGACTCCGAGTCTTAGTCGAAAGCTTGACCAGCTCTGAAACGCGCTAGTCCGGATGCTGACTAGAATCACGTGAGCTATTGACTCCGAGTCTTAGTCGAAAGCTTGACCAGCTCTGAAACGCGCTAGTCCGGATGCTGACTAGAATCACGTGAGCTATACTATCGTTGCCTGTATCAGTAGAGTGCTGAACGAGTTTGTAAACGAGAGATGATTGCGTTCGTTCGAGCGAGGATTGAATTCTGCCTCCTCTCGCCTGTCGGCGTCGAAGGTAGACAAGACTTCAGATTTTCGGGAGGTGTCAAATTGCTGATTGGCTAGCCTTTCCTCGAAGAGGAGGAACCTTCCTTCCGCGATTTGGTAGTGGAGGAGGAAGGCTTCTCCTTCTTGGTGACGTAGCGGAGGAAAAACCAGACATCTGGCTAACAAACCTAGCTAGGTTGTTCGGTCGGAGTGTTTAGCCAGGGTCGCGGTTTATGACCGTATTGTTCCGTGAGTCAGCGGTGGACGACGGGAGGTACCGGTCCGAGGTAACCGTGTACCCTCGCTGACAGAGCAATTTAACGGATTATCTAAGGACGAAAGTAGTCAAAAATACCAGGCAAAAACGGCACGATGTCGATTGCCTCTTAGTCATATGGCAGGCAAATGGTTCCCAACGAACGTTTTGAGAACGAGCAATTGCCCACCGTAAAGGACTTGAATTTTCGCCTCGCCTTGAGCCCGCTTTTGTCTCGTAAGACGGAACAAGGAACGACTGGATTTTCCCGCGGAATCTCATTTCCCTTGACATCAAAGAACGGTCTATTGCTCCAAGTTGCAATAGATCAAAGTATCCCGGGACTTTCGCACGTAGACGCATCGTACGCGCCAGGAGGATCGATCGACCGTCGACCGGCTGGAGAATCCTGCGCGGGCATCGACCAAGCCGCGGTGGAACGCAAAATGTTGCCGAGAATTAGCATAACAGGATTCCGTGGTGCACGTAATGCAGCAACGCCACGGGCCTCCCGCAGATTTGCATGGTCCATTTAAATACAATTTCTTTTCCTCGATCAAGAAATTACGTGGATACGCAAGCCAAGCAGCGCAACGCTCCCGCATGTTTGCCCCGGCCGAGGCCGGATTAAAGGAGGCTGGGCATTAAAGCCGCCAGCCGAAGAAAAACACCGCGATTCACTACCGTTCCTTCCGCTTTATCCACGCCTACCGTAATTAATTCTGTTTGCACGTTACCTACGCTGCCTTTCGCGTCGCTCGGGACGCTTGGACACGAGCCGCTCCAGCATTTACTTCAGCAACACGCTTTTCCTGCCGCTTCGTCTTCGCGGCGGCAATCCCTAAAAGGAGCTGGCAAATCCCTTTGTGCAAAAGGAGAAAAATGTGTCGAAGGAATTACCGCTCGAACGTTGGTTGCGACCAACGGCGTAAGTAGAAACGGTATGCGAAAGTCAGACAGCCGTAGCGAGGGTCGGTTCTCCAGATAACGTCCGAAAGAGTGACACTTTCAGATCCACAGCCCTGATGTTTCGTCAAACAAACTTTCTCCATAAATCTCGCCGATTACTCTTTGGGGGTAACAGCGTTTCCAAGCTTGTTAAGGAAACGTCGCGAAACGGTCCCCGAGATTTGCTTGCCCGGGTAGGTTGACCTCGAAAGGTAAAACCAGTTCGCGGAGATCCAGGCCGGAGGAAGCTTCTTCCCGGAAAGAGAGCTTCGCGTCGTTTTTCACTCTCGAGTCGGTAAGCGATAAGCGAGGCCGGCAGGAGCCTCGAGGAAGATAGAAACCGACTGGCTAGATCTTTTGAAACAAATGCCCCGAACGTGTTACCTCTCCGTACGTACGGATGTATTTTCGGCTGGCTGAAGCGATCTGCAAACACGTACCGCGCCAGGGATTACGTCTAAGTATCGCGAACGATACAAATAAGTGGGTGGAACGGAATCGAAATCGACGGCTTCGGCAAGGCGCGGCCTCGGCGAGTACCGGGGCAACCCACCGGCAGAGTTTGCGCACACACGTGCGATCGTGGACGAGATCATCGGTTTACCACCTAAATGTCCACGCGGATACGCTCGCAGGTCTGTGTTCCGGCGACCCGGAGATGCTCGAGCTCGATTTGCCAGCGAGAGGGAGGATCGTCGAAGGTGGAATCAATAATACTTGTAATATTTCGGCGGCATACATTAGAGACGTAAAAAATCGAGGGTACGTGCGCAGCGCAAAACGCGAGAGCGAAGGGCACAAAGTGATGCATCGTAATGGAGGGGGGGGGGGGGGCGAGCAGGGTGATCGGGTAAATTCCACGGGAGGCAAAGCGATTTATGGCAAGCGAACACCCGGCTATAAAATAACACTTCCCATTCAAATCGGCAAATTAATGGCCGTTTTCGCGGATTCTTTGTTTGCGCCGGCTAACAATGGCTCGCTGCTGGGTTATTATTCCGAAATAGTGCGGCCAAGTGGTGAACGGGTTCGAGCAAAATCCGTGGAACGTACGCCGGCCGGAGTTCCTGCTTTCACCGGCAGCTTTTTCCCGGAGATACGGCAGTTTGAATTAGGGACAGGGGATTTTGTCGTATCCGATCTTGTGCTAATCGTGAACTCCGCGGAACGATACTGGTCAAATTCAGCATTTTACCTTTCCGAAATAATGTCTTTCGTTTTGACATATTCGTTGGCTAAACGGTTGCCGGCGGCCTATTTTCGCACGGCTCCCTATTTTCCCTTTGCCTCCTGCCGTTTTTGTATTGAAATTAATTCGTGTCACCAGCTAGACGCGCGGAAATGCATCAAGAATTCCTTTGACAGCGGCGGAGCGTCGATGAATGGCTGTTGAAAAATTGGCATACATTTCTGCCGTTCGAAAGGACTCCGGTGCACCTAGCGCGCACAAAGAGCCTCGCTGTTGGGAATGAAAACACGAGAAGCAGACGAAAGGAAATGGAGAAAGCAGAGCGGGGAGGAACATTAACTAGTCTGTGACATTTGGACCTATTTCGGGGAACCAAGGATAATTGAAGTTAATCCCTTTGAGACTCGTTGCTAAACAAGCACTTGCCTGATTCGCTTGATTAAACACTTATGTATTCAATCCATATTAATCACCCCTAATTTTAATGGCCCGAATGCGGCGTATCGGAAAATCTGCTGAAAGTCTCGAAATGCGTGGAACGGCGGCCTCCCACGCCAAGCGAAACGTCAAGCTTAATGCCGCAGATGGCAAGACTTAACAACTTTTTCGTGGTATTCACGAATGGAGGAAGCATTTGGCCCGACGTGCTTCTTGCGGACCGTTGCTGGATCCAAAGAATAATCGTCCAACGAATGCTGCAGAAAATTCCAAGCGTGCTTCGAGCAAATAAAGGCAAATACAGTTGCACGGCATAAAGAAATTCCTGGCACAAAGGGACAAAGCACGGAAACTCGGAAAAATGACGAGAATTCTT
The DNA here is from genome assembly GCA_947577245.1 of Andrena bucephala. NCBI lineage: Eukaryota > Metazoa > Arthropoda > Insecta > Hymenoptera > Andrenidae > Andrena > Andrena bucephala. Next base: position 32,806,014 of record OX387717.1, on the reverse strand, counting down.
GAGTTCCTTTAGTTTGAAATTTTTACCTTGAACCGGCGCGTAAATGTTGAGGTAGAGACAGTCCTCGCTCTGGTTCCTCAGGTAGGGCAGCAGCCTCCTCAGATAATCGAGCCTCCCCTTGGGCATCTTGTCGGTGAGCTCCGGCAGCCTCTGAGGGCAGACGGGCCCAAACTTGTCAGCCACCTTGACACCGTGCCAGAGCGCGCCGCTGACAGGCGGCATGAATCGTAACGATCCGATCGGCGGCGAGGCGTACGGAACACCGCGGAACACCTCGACGCCCTCGAGGTGCCGATCGAGGGTCACGATCACGCCCGAAAGTTCCCCGTACTTTGTCCTGACGATCCTCGAGCTAAGCTCGGCGCTGGCGGAGGCCAGCACGAGACCGAGCAGCGCCAGGATCGACGACGTCATCTTAGTTCGCGCCCTTCAAACCCCGTCCCCACGGCTCGTGTTCACTCGATCCACTTGGAACATTCCATCCCGTGGCTTTAGCCGCCTCCCGAAGCACGGACGTACGCGATCGTGCCCACCCCGTTGCCACGAGGATCGGTAGCGCGTCCAGGAGGCATCAGAAGTCGCCACGATCGACGCCAGAAGGATTTCGATGACGGTGACAGTGAACAATCCGAGCGAGACTCTGCTTCCTGGATCACGATCGACCAGCTGGACTGATTCACGTCATTCCTCGATCTTCGAAGGTTCTGCTGGCTTTTCTGTTGCTCTTGGTAAGGGTTAGGGGGATTAATCGCGACGCTACTGTTACTCTTTAAATCAAGTTGCCCATCCACCTTTGTTTGGCTACCTCCGTTCGCTCGGAAAACCTGCTGACGATTTTCCGCAGTCAACGCGCGTTTGTAGACATCCTTGATTCAGCAGGGTATTCTGATGGGTAAATAGTCAAACTTTGCGCGGTAAGCCTCCTCGACGGAACTCCCGAGCTTTGTTTCCGCTACGCCTGGCACAATCCTCTTCCACTCACCGACGCGTATCCTGAAGATGGGATACCGCTTGCTCGACGACCATAGAGAAACGCAGTTCACCAGAGAAATAGATTGTTCTTAGGTTGCGCTCGTCCTGGTCAATCCTCCAGAAACGAGTCCACCCTTTTCATAGCCCTGGTGACCGTTCCCAGGCTGCCTTTCCAGGCCCCAAGTTTATCGAAGCTGCTTTCGCTCGAGGATTAAATTAGCTGCGGGGTTTCATTTGGAACCCATTAGATCGAGTTACAGGAAGACGATCTCATTTCTAATGGCATGCTTGATGTGTCGGTACAGATAAAAAGCGCCTGCCCTAATGACGCCCAAGAGAAATCCACCCCTCGAGTGTTTACCGGTTCGCTTCATCCTTACGAGCCAGCTTCTTCGTGAAGGCAGGGCAAAGAAGAGACCGGAAGCCGTGGAATTGTGTCCACCGTTACCACCGGACGCTTTATTGCCCCTTCTCGCGAGACCTCTCTGGACGGACCCAAGCTTCGCAAATTGCTCCTATCTGCTGTCACACGGGCATCGCAGCTCTCGCGCACACCTAGTTCTCGCAGAATCGTAGAAGAACCGACGATTCGGAGATTGGACGCGGGGAACCTAGCGGCCCCTAACATCACCATCGAACGTGGATCTTCGGCCGAGTCGGTGTAACTTTAGAGATCACCATCCAATAATATCAACTCCGATCACTGGGGACTCGCGGATAATCGGCACCGAACCACCGTCACACTACATACCGCGATCATTGTCTCGGTTAAGGGAGAAGAATTTCCATGCTCGATGAAAACTCCGAGGCACTTAGTCTCGCTACACCGATCTCTCCCTGCTCCTCGATTAGGTTAGTTCAAACTCCCCGAACCGACTGAGACGTCGCAGGGACGCGTCCCTCGATTTCAGGCTGCGTCCCAGCGGACCCAGCCACGAAGATGCAACCAGATCCCCGTTGCCAATCCGCTCCGGAATGGCTCGACGACACACGCGGACACTGGATCCCGAAACACTTTTGACGCCTACGCTCTCTTACGCACTTCACTCCCGTTGCGACCGGTGGTGATCGACGTCGCGTGGATCCAGCGGCATGACGTGAACCGATCCACGATGATCGCGGGGGAGAACGGAGAGGGTGAAAAAGGTCGAGACGCGGCAGCAGGACGCGCTGGATCAGAGGAGCCGATGTTGCTGTCACTTCGACCTCGGGCAAACTGGCATCAAGCGACACCGCTCGTACGGATATGCGCATGCCCCGCGCAAACGTTGCCCACTCTGTACGGGGCATGGGCGTAAGTCCACGGGCTCGTCGATACGGCAGCATGGGATCGATGTCTGTGGAAAGCTGGTTCGAGTCTGGGACACGTTTGGCTGTTTGTTTCTACTGCGACGTCGCGCGCCGACTGGGACGAAAAACGCGATACAATTAGGAACAATTAGCCTGATGATCGCTGCAACTGTTTCAGCGTTATGAGGGCCGGTGACTAGCGATGGGACCGAGTCCACTGTGAACACTCGAGTCGGGATCAAAGCGGGACACCTGACGTCCGGGCTGCAGCGTCATATCAAATTTGAGGAGGCTAAAGCGACAACCAGAATCATGGGCTGCTCCACCAGAGTGTATAGGGAAGTACTAGATATTATGAGACACTCTGACAACATCGACCGTGATCCCTACCACTTGAGTTCTATTTGAAACACTTTCCTCCCAGTTTTATGATCGATCAGCTTGAGTGCTACTCGCAATCCTCTTAAACTCATCTCAAGTCGCAACTTGCATAGTATGGGGTGTACTGCTGACAGATTTATAAACGTTGCTTGAGAATATGCGGGACTGTGTGAAAGATGGCTGAGGGGGCTGAAGATTATACAACTGCAGAACTGATATGGCCTTATCTGAGAGTTATAATCATGTTTGTGTTACATTGATCCTTTTCACAAACTGAACTAATATAACTGGATTCATATAACTGTTTGCAAACACAATTTGAAATTCGGTGTATGCTCTCGCTGATTATTTTGTAAACACGATAGCACTATGTTCTATGTGCCCCGAGCCATGCCTGCTTGCCCCCGCGGTAAAGGCTCTACGCGTTGGTGTTTATTGTTAAAATTTTGCAGTAACTCCGCGATGCTTTGATAGTAGAGATTAATGTGTATCTAGTGAATAAAATTTTACAGCTCAGATGATATTTCCAATATGATCATTCTATCTCATAGCAGATAATGTTAAATTGCTCTAGCTTAAGGGGTAATGCCACTATGGAGACCGGAAAAGCCGTTTGATTTTGAGAATATTTTTTATGCGAGTATAGTGAAAGGAATGCAAAATCTGTTTGAAGGCCTTTATTGTACACAGCAGGGCTGTGAAGTCGGAGTCGGAGTCGGAGTTCAGAAGGAATTTTCTGATTACCGGAGTCGGAGTCGGAGTCGAAAAAATATATGCCGACTCCAACACCGACTCCGTATTAGTAAATTTTATAAAAATCGGAGTCTGTTTTATTTTGTGTTTATTTCAGTGAAACGAATTTCACTTTATATTAATTTTTCATTACTTCTTTTTCTTTTTGTCAGAATTCATTTGAAATAAAAATATGAACAAACTTTACTTATAATATTTAATTTTTAAAAAAGTATTTTATTTTGTATTTTATTGAAATAAAAAGTGGCCATTGAAATGGCCATTGAATGTATTAGTTAAATTTAAAGTTTGTTTTCATTATCGGTTCTTTCCTTTATTTGCCTTTACTGTTAGCGTAGCTTTAGTTTTTTATCCTGTAGATATATAATATATACAAACATACTATATTATAATATTAGTAATTTAGTTATATGTACTGAGTACATTAACAATCTATTATAAATGCAGGAGTCGGAGTCGGGGTCGCAGTCGGAGTAGGTGGTAAAAAAAAGAGGAGTCGGGAGTTTTGACTGCCGAGTCCGCAGCCCTGGTACATAGCTTGAAATATGATTACAATTTTAAAAAAAATTGTTTAATACAAAATGGTGGCGCCACAGCTCAACACAAGAAGCTTCTTCTGAAAAAAAACTGTTCCATGGCCGGAAGATTTCTCCTTCAATTTCTGACTTAGAACACAAAACCAATTTTTTTTTAGTTCTCTATAAAATTATCTCGGGAAGTCCACGAGGAAATTAAGAAATACTTTTTTTTGTAATAATGGTGCGTGATTGAACAAAACGTTTCAAGAATTTCAAGGTTGTGACAATTCCGTGTTTTGTTCAATCACGCATCATTCTTACAAAAGTCAGTATTTTTTAATTTCCTCGTGTACTTCCCCAGATAATCTTATATAGAACTCAAAATTTTCCGGTTATTTGTTTTAGGTAAAAAATTGAAGGAGAAATCTTTCCGGCCGCGGAACACCGTATTTCAGAAGAAGCTATTTTGTTGAGCTGAGGCGCCGCCATTTTGTATTAAACAAATTTTTAAAAAATTGTGATCATACTTCAAGGTATGTGCAATAAAGACCTTTAATCAGATTTTGTATTCCATTCACTATACTCGCATAAAAAATTTCAAAATCGGGCTGCTGTTCCGGGCTCTACAGTGGCATTACCCCTTAACAGATTTTAATCCACGATTTTAATCCAGATTTTATTGTCCGAAGACCCTATCCATCGCTCTCAATGACGTTACGTAGATAATTTCGATGAAAAGAAAAAGCGATGCTAAAAGAAAAATTGGAATATCAGCCACATAGAACGGGAAAACTTTATAACGAGAATTTCAGGGAAGAATGACTACAAGCGGTCGGTTTCTTCGCAAAGTTTCGCAATGTACTCAGCCTCGTCTTCATAGTTTACCGCGTAGTTATCCTTGTTAACAAACTTCGATGCTCGTCGAGCTCCCGTTTAAAAACAGACGGTGTCCCAGCTTTTGCACAGATGCGACTGGGGCTAGGCTTAGGAAAACGCAAAGTGTCTTCATTAAGAGCCCTCTTAAACGTGATAATACAGGCTACACGTGTAGTCGCGAGGCCCTCGAGTCCAGGGTCCAAGATTAGCGACACACATCGCAGAAACGCGGAGGAAATCGATCTAATCGACCTAACCGAGGTGAAGAACAATAGGCACGGCAGTCTCGAGCAACGAGATCGCGCAAGGGTTTAATACAGACGCTCTATCGTATCGTTGCTCGAAGGTGTTATCGCGAAAGCTGTCGACCGTAGCCACCCTGTACGACGAAGTTTACTTAACGTCGAGATAACGAGGCCGAGAGTGCCTCTCGGACGACCCTTCATGAATTACCGACTTAATTCTTCCGGGCACGGAGGTATAACGCATTTAACATCGTTCCCGTCGCGTCGTCGTTCTGGTGCGTCAACTTTGCCAATGCTATTAGCTCGTATCCTAAGGCTAACGCCAGCCTCGCGGTGCTCCCCCTAATCGCGAGGGCGCGACGGAAGCCTACGTGTTGTTGCTCGTCGAAAGCAATGCGTAATTCAATCAAGCACCCTTCTCACGAGACTTCGCCCCGGGCCATCAAGCGTTAAGATAATGGATCGATTGAAATACGATAGCATAGTAGGCGTGCGAAAGATGAGCCACTGGCTTGAGAAGGGCTTCCTGCAGTTTTCAGCTGCCTGAAAGTCTGCCGGAGCACAAGACACTGCCTGGATTCTCTGATTAACCATGTACTCCGTCATACTCCGTCTTCTTTCCTCGCGTGCAAACCGCGATACATCTCATACCGCGCGCCGACACGGGTTAGAATGGGCGAATACAGTTCTCACGCCACTAAAAATCGACGACCCGTAAAGCCGACCTGTGGTCACAGTTGACGGTGGCGTAGCCGAGGAAGAAAGTAGCTGACCTCCCGCCGCATGTTTCCGGTGACACGTACGCCCACCCTTAGAACCGCCTTCGATTTATAATGATGCACGACCAGCATCCACAAGCGTGCCAGTCGTGTCGAATCCCTCTCCCGATGATAAATCTAGCCACTCTGAGCCACGGATTCTCTCCGGTGGATCCTCGTGCCTCGTGGTCTGCTAATAAATCGAGAAGCCAGCGTGCACGGTGTATACAACGGACTTTTCATATCGATTAGCGAGCAACCCTGTCATCGGGACTCGTCAAAGTTGAAAACGCAGTTTTTATGGGCAGCAGGCAAATGAACGTCGTATAAAATCTGCGGGATCGAAATGCACGTGCCCTATTTTCAAAATTGCGCTCGGTAGTCAATGAAAATTGCAAAGGATTGTACCCTTCAGAGCTAATTATAACTAGAAGTTTCTTTAAGTGTCCATTTTCGATTGACGAAATTCATGGTGACATTTAGGGGTGTTGTAAGCTTTAGAACGCAAAGGATATCGAGACTGGAGGCGCGGATGTATTTAGCGTTGCTTGCTGAGAACGCGCGGAGAAGGAATGATTGCCGAGGACAATTAAAAGACTCGTTTGCATTACAAAGGGCGCGAAGTCAATGGACGAACGGAGCGGGAGGGAAGGGACAGGCAGGCCCCTGTCGAGGATGTGATTATGATTCACAGCGCACGCCCGTGAGCAGGAAATTCTGCCGGTGGATTCAAATCGTTATGACTTATTCATTCCCGTTAAAGTACCCTGTCCGGTGGATGTCGCGCGGGAAAAGTAGGGAAGAGGGAACGGAGGAATTTATCTGAACGAGGTTCATTCCAGGCCACCACGGTCCCTCCATAAGGACAAAGGACCTGTCTTGGAAACGGACAGTTCTTTACGAGGATCTCCTTGGTCCTGGCGTTTCACATCTCGCGGAGCGCAGCTCGGATCGATAAGAGTTTGAGGCGCCCTAAAATCTGTCTGTCACTATCGCACAGTTTTGGATGATCTACATTTTACTGCCGCTGGCTAGAAGATGAAATGCGCAGCTTTTATTCTACAGAACGTCATTTTATGGAAATTGTAAATGAAAATGTAAAAGTGGTTGCCACTCGAAAGATGTAGCGAAGGCGAAGTACCTAGCATAAAGTGTACCATCTTCATCTTCTCCATGAAAGTGCTTGATACTCGGGAGTGCGTAGAAAAAGGCAATTTAGGTATGCGTAGAAAAAGGAAGCGATTATTAGCCGAGTAACCGTTTATCGACGTTAACCAGGTGGCGAATCGATTTATTCTTCACTTGGAAAAACGTGATCCGTAGCAGGTGTCATTGTCTTCACGATTATTCCGCGGTCCAGTCTTACCGTACTCGTCCGTCAACGATTTTTCTCCGCGCGAGGGAGGTCCTTTATGTCCAGGGCATAAATTAATTTCGTCGCGTGCGCTCAATCGTAGGACGTGCCTCGGCTGTCTCATAAATTTCTCGAAATTCAACGAGCGACGTGGAGGAAACGCGTCCATGCAACTGGTCTCTCCTTCCGAAGGTAGTTCATCGTTGTTGTATCGAGTGCTCCGCATAGTCGAGCGAGAAACAACGCGACCGTATCGAATAAAAGGGAGTCCCATCGATACGTAGCAAAGAATTTCAGTAATGAAAACCTCCCTGAGAAACCCGTCTCCATTCGACTCCCGTCTCGCCGCATTAATTAAGAGTCTTGACTCACATTCGAAGCTCTTCAACCGCGGCTACGTGAATAAAACACGGGACTAGGGATAGCGGATCGATCTAGCCGGTTTCATCTTGAATGCCGAAGCGCAAGAGACGCACACATCACTGAGACTCGAAACTTCCCAGCCGTTTGTGGATTAAGCACGTGGAAATGATGAAAAGAAATTTCATTCACTTCGGGGAACGCGTTTACGATTCACCGTTCATCCCAACTTCTATGCGTTGGCAAGCGTTTACGCGTAGACGGACCTAGCCCGGTACCTCTCGACAAAGCCTGGAGAGCTAGAGAATGAATTACAGCGAAGATTGGAGGTTTCGAAGTTAACCAAAGTGCTTTGCAGAGGAAGAAGACGAGGATGCTCTTTACGTTCAATGCTGTACTTACGGTGATGTTTCATCAGACTCGAAGCGAATTCTGCGGTTGAAAAATTCGATATCAGAAAGAAATTGGTTTCGGAGAGGAGAAGGGAAAAGTGTGGTAACTTGGAGAACGTGGCGTGGCTGACTACGTCAGATCCGACTTCCACGCAGTTCTGTATAATATTCGCGTAATCTATCAAAATCTATCGGGAGTGATGGTGCTTCGACGTCCACTGTCACCTCCCCCGTGTGAAAATCTGTCTTCGTGTCCCGCGCCCCAGAAAGTTGGCTAATGTTCTTTGCGGTGGAAATTCGTGGTGGCCCATATGCGCCGGGGTAATGTAAGAAGCCATGCTGGACACGCTTTATTTAATAGAAATGCTCCGCGGATGTATCGGAAAACAAAGCGTATTTTGTACATCTTGCGAAACAGTCGGGCGAGTTGGTAGTTTCGTGCGATCGGCGTCAATAACTGTTACCCATCGGAGGAGACGGTATTTTCGTTCTTTACGACAGTGCTCGCTTCAAACGATTTCCCCTCGGCTCTGCTTTGAGTTATGAAAACACTTTTGGAACCTTGCGCACATTCTAGGGCGATGGCACGGTCGCAAAGGAACGATCGTAAACGGGATTTTTCTCCCTTACACGACGCTTCGTTTCCTTTCTCTGGATGCTGGGGCGTCTATATCTTGCCGTAGAGTGCGGTCATCAAGTACCGCGTTGAAATTACGCTGGTAGGCGAGTTTCATTGGCGACCGGAGATATTTTCCCTCGCGATCTATCGATATTTGTTCCGCTTGTTTCCGTATCAATGAGGATTCCGCCGTTCTGCTCCACGATGGAGACACAAATGGAGCGAGTCGACCAACCCCGGTAGTTCGAATTTGAAATAAAAAGACTGTTAACATCGAAGCCAGTATCGCGGGAACGGACTGTTGGATAATTGTACGGCGAATAATACGACCAGATCCAGCTAATCCCAGAAAAATCCGCCGTGAATGAAAGCCTTTCCTCCTCCTTTCATCCGTCGCGCCGTTTAATACTACCTGTTACGTACACGGCTCTCGCTATTTCCTTCGAATTATCGCCTTGCCATTGGATAAATGTTATCCGACCATTCGATACAGATCGAAGTATTATTTCTCCCCGAGAAGGAACATAAATTTTAAGCGAACGAATCCGCGATACCACTGGGAAATTAATCGCTATACCTCTGGGTGGGAAGGGTCGCACCTGTTGAGATTCATTTAGAAATGTTATGAAGATCCGTACAAAATGCAATAATTCGCAGCATTTGCACTGGGAATTACGTTATCGACGCGATTCACTCGCGAAGAGCGGCGTCCTATTTCGAGGCATCTCATAATAAAGGAAAGGAAAAGCAGCGGGAAGCAGGAGAGGAAGTTCAGGAGGGATTTTTCAAGGATTAGCAAGGGCCCGTAGCTTGTTCGCGCGGTGTTCGGAGTACGTTTTTCCATGCGGCTATCGTTTCAACATGCCAGATATACGTGCACGTTCTTCGAGGTCCACGGGGGTTGGTTGTTTTTCTTCTGCGGATAATCCCGCGGGCGTTTTACAAGTGCTACATTATTTCCTGTCCGCCAGCGGGGCGGGCTTTCTCTAGAACACGGAGAGCTGTCCCCTTTTTCTATATTTTGTCTCTTACATTTGCAGAAATGCTGGAAGTGTCAAAAATGTGTACTGATTCTCTCGTGAACGAGCATCGCTCAACACCCCGAGGCACGATCAATCGAATATCACACAGCAATTAATCCCCCAGCGTAGCTGTGAACGCTCGCATCTACAACAATTAAATGGCTGAGAACCCATGAGAGCATCGTTTAAGGGTCCGTCGATCGAGGGAACGCACATCCTGTTACGCGCACGCCTAGACATGTATCTATGTATACTGGAATTGCTCAGCGCTTCGACGTGGCCGAACTTCAATCAGCCTGAAAATTCAACTATTCCAATCCTATCGTTCCGTTGGTTCACCGTCGATTGGCCAAATCAAACACGATTACCTGGCGCACGCCTCTCTTGTGTCCCTAATCTCATGAACCATGAAATCCCATCGGCTGCTGGTTTTTGGTAGGACTCGGTGTTTGATTCGAGATCGTCCCGGCGAACGAGGGTGGCAACGATCGCTGACTTTCCCTTTTCACCCTCGAAACATATATAAACGTACATACATTTCGCTGGAGCACATCGACCAGCCGGCTCTCGCACGTTTCCGGAGTAATTTTCCACCGCGGACGACTGGCTATGCGAAAAAGACAATTTTGCAAGCGGGTCGTCCATGAGGCGTCGCGAGTTTTACGGCGAGTTACTAAAAATTTCATGAGAGACTGGCAGCATAGGGGATGCACCGCGGAGACGTGTATAATCCACTTTCTCTGCAGATACCGAGGCCTGGGGGACCCATGTAACTTTCAGTATTACGAGCAGATTACGTTCCTTATCACGGCCACGAAACCGTGGATTTAAATGAAATTTAAATGAAATTTCGCCACGGGCAAGGCACACACGCGAATACGTCTGATAAAATTTCCCTGTCACCCGCGTCGCTCTAAAATCGCTTAAGGGGCGTCAAGTGGCCCGGGCATACTGTGCTCGCTGGATTTATTAAATCGGCAGCGAAAAATCTTGGTGGGAACCGTTCCCGGGCGAAACACCGGGGCGATGTAAAATAACGCTGGAGGAGACGCGTGGCCCGCTATGGATCCCGAGCATTATAACATTTCAGCCGTACACGTGAGTGGTGGAATAATACGGTAGACTGCAAGCGAGGAGTTTACGTAACAATCCCGGGTTCCAAGGAGATTGTAATTCTGCAGCGGACCGTGCGCTGGTCGAAAATTAGGAGCTTTCCCGAGTTTATAGGCCGTGTTAGTGAACCGTTTAGAGAATTGAAGTTTCACGCAGAGCGCAACAAAGAAGGGAATCCGAGGGATCAGGGGTGGGGGTGGGGGTGGGGGGGGGGGGGGAGAATGGCAACCGCGAGCAGAGAAGTAGAACGCGTTCAATCCCGATTTTCACGAAAGAACCGACACCGAGCCCTTGACAAGCAGAGGAGGCAGAGGAGCCAGAAGAACGTCGAGGCGGTGGTTATCGGGGCGCAGAATCTTGTAAAGTAGGTAAAGTATAACACGCTGGGAGTGAGAGCATGGGAAGCTTGAAAGAAGGGACCACGGGGTCCCTTTCTTTTACTCCCTACCCTCTCTGCCAGTCGAAGAATCCAAGAATCCGGCCTTCCTTGTCAAGATCTCCCCCATCGATTCCTTGGATTTGAATGCTCGACAATCCAGGCACGAACTCCCTGCGTCACACTCCGTCGGCTTTCTTCCCTTCCGTCGAATCTCTCCCGCACCCTTCCACTCCCGGAGGTCTACCCTGCTCCAATGTCTCCTGTTTCTCCCTCCGAGGCAACTCTCAGTCCTATCTACGATACATCGGAAGACTGGGTAGCGTCCTCTCGGACGATCCCATTGGGCTTTCCGATCGTGATTAATTCGTCCCCTGATATCGATCAGGGAAAAAGGAAAGCGATACGCCCGGCACGAGCTCTTGGGTATTCAGAAACAAATTTTATGGGCAACTTCTTCATAGCTTCGCTAATGTTTCGTGGAATGGAGTTTCTACGATTTCCACTCTATTTAGTGATGACACTGCAAGTATTACCGTTAGTTTCGACGAATTCACAGATTTTCCGAGAGGAGCCGGCGACGGCGGCACTACTTCCCCCAGAGGCTGCACCCTTTTCACGCTTGAATGGATAATGCTGTCTATCTCCCCACAGCTCGCGCAACTACGCGTCGTAAATAAATAAGTTTCCCTGAATATCTGGTGGCGAGGGTTGCGCGGTTGCAAGCCTCCGTGTCGAATCAGCAGCATGGAACTCTCAAAACTAAGATTCGTGAACTTGCCTCGCGTACACGGCCAATAAAATCGGCAGAATAAATGGAACAGGGCGGGGGGGGGGGGGGGGGAGGGGGGGGGTGCAACCTTGATCGAACCCTGTGGATCCACTGCGCAGCCCCTCCCAGATCGTACTCAACCTAATTTACGCTTTCCAACTTTCCTCCCACACTTCCGTTCATCCTCGCTTCGTATTCAACCCCCGCTCCCAGCGACTTTTCAGTCGCCTTTTTCCCACAGTTTCAAACTAACCCGTAAACTAGTTCCCTTTAACGTCGTTGCTTGTCTTTCGCCGTATCTGCATCAGCTGACGGTAAACAAGCTTAAAGATTACATTCGGCGCTCGTCAAAGGGATGAAAATGTTTTGCGTCAATTGACTGGGCAACTTTTCTTACGTGCCCGCAGTTCAGCGAAAAGGTGACTTAACACGTGAATTTATTTGAAGAAGGGAAGATTCAGTTTTACTTGGCGACAAAGCTACGACGATTCGATGGAGCAGACTGCGATCCCTTAACTTCAATAAAATTACTTCAACAAAAATGAATTGGACGTTGAGACGAGTGTAACCGACCGCAAACGACAATGACCCCTCGCGAAGATTCGAGTTGATCAACGTAACCAAAGTTCACACGAAAAAGAAAGTAGTGGATTCACAACGGCCAGGGGAGGGGGGGGGGGGGGGGAGAAAACGAGGGGAACAATTTCTAATAACGCGACTTGGCGAGTTAAAAGTTGGGGAACCGCTGTGTCGTGCCGTCTTAAAAATGCAAGGTTAATTATCCGCCCCCATCGTCGGCGGTTCCCGTTGCTTTCGTATGGTCATATTTTATAAAAGAAGAAACTTGCTGCGACCGAACCACGGTCTTCGCGGCAACCTCTGAGAGTGCATTATTCAGGGCTGGATGGCGGCCCGCAATTAGACGCATTTAGTACTTCGCCGGGTGAAGTTGCGACAGCTTTTCTTGCACGATTTCTTTCGCAGGTACCGTGCCACGACAGTCGCTTGATTTACAGACGCGTTGTGTTACTGCTGTCTATTTTTCCAACGATCTGGTGTCCCAGTATACTCGAGAACTTACTAAGCACATAATGTGAAAGGACGACAGGGTTCCCAAATAGAAAAGACAATTATGTCTCTGGATCGATCGATTTTCCTGTCTGCGGAAAACATATTTGCCCAGGAAAGAGGGCGAGCCGGATGATTTCCAGCTGGACTAAACAAGCCAACTTCGAAGACGGATAAATTCTCCAGGGATTGGCATGTATCACGAGCGAACTGTTTACGCACCACATGTTATTTATCTTCATATCGCAGCCGTTTGTTCTACGATCGGTAGCCGGGGAAACAGTACGTCGCACCATTGTGTATGCATAATGCTTCGGGTGAGAGAGCCTGTTGGAAAATATTGGAAAACTTCGCGGATGATGTTAAGATGGAGGGCAGCATTCAAATTAATTGTGGAGTTTCATTCGCGGCGGTCGAGCGGCGGTTTCCCTTGTAAATATCAAATATAACGCTCGGCTGCCTGTTGGACGCAGCGCAGTAGGGGCGGGGCTGAAACTTGAAACCGACGAAACAGTTCGAATCGAGCAATTGATTCCATTGAAATGATAAAATTATATGCTCAATTATATTCGTTAATTAAATAGCGCTCTTGATTGTTGTTTCGTGGCTGTAGGGGTGGGCGTGTATCGTTAAATTTTTCGAGTCTCCTGTTTCCATGGAGGGGTCGTGCACTTCCCTCATCATGCGTCTCGAGGACCAAGTAAATTCATTAACATAAATGAGGTGTTTTTGAAGGGGAGCCACTCATCGACGAACTCCTCTCGCCCCAGGACTTCTCCAAGCCTTCTTATCGGTGCTTTAACACGCCGTTACGTACACTGACAGGAGCCGCGCGTGCGTGCAAACTAACTCGCAAGAGAACTTTTCTAATCTCCTTTCAGCGGTCGAACGTCAGCTATTATTTCCTCGCATTTCTCTAAAAAATAATTTGCTTGAACCGCCTCGGAAAGCCGGCCAATAGACGCGTGGACAGAAATTTGATGGCCGATCGTGAAACGTTGCTCCGAAAATAAAAGTTTCAGCTTGTAACGCAACCGCCCGGCGGCGCTTCCTTCTCAACGTATTCGCGTTTTAATTTTAGCACACACGGACTCAGTTCGCTCGCGAGTTCCATCGAGGCGAAACTGAGTTCGCGATATTCGACGTGCGTTCAACGATTTCGGGCGTTAATTCGGGCGAAACTGGGAAGCTGAGGGACAGCAAGGCTCTCCTCTTTTTCATCGTTCTGATTGCAGCTCGTCGTGAGAGGGGAGCTTGCGTGAACGTGTTCACGTTTATTTGAAATATTCTCGTCCCGAATTCCATCGAGATCGGTTTACGTGTTTTAGTTGCTAAAGGTAAAGCGAGTGGAATGGTGATTAGTTGAACTATTCGCCGGTCGATTTTCTTCGCGGCTTATTGTTAGAAATATCGACACATCAACGGTAGAACAGAAAGCGGCATAACGCGGTCCAAGAATACCCGTGTCGCTTGGAGCAAGGGCAGTCAAAAGTTCAATATCCTCGACAAAAGCAGCGCGTACTCTCTCCTACTCTTATCGCAACGGTTCGCTAAAATATACGATAAATCGCGACCTACGGTTCCCTAATACCGTCAGTTTCTATTCTACCACGCCGGAGCGAAAATTCTCGAGCGAAATCACGCGTTCTCGCGATTGAATTCAGTATTGCGCATTCATCGAGAAAGCTCTCGCTCTCACTCGACGTAACGTGATTCGCTTGCGTGTAAATCGCGTCAGGAAGATCGATAACCGTCGCGTAGCCGTGAAACTTTACGCTGAGGTTATTAAAAGAGAAATAAAAATGGAACCCGAGCGTAGAAAAGGAGGGAAAGGAAAAGCACCGGGTGGGATTTATTCGGCCGACAATTAGTCACACTGTAAATCACGGGTATTCATAATTTAACGCTATTGACCGCCTTTAAACGCGCGTTAAAACGGCTCCGGTTTCAGTTCGCCCCCCGCATAATCCGGTTTTCCGTTTCACGCGCGTGGCAAGGTTTTTTCGTAAATTTCGTTGAATGATTTCCCAGACGAAACAGAAGCGCTTTTGATGGCAGCTTTTTCAGAGGTGTGAATGCAGTAAATTTACACTTTTCCAGCCGGTTCGCTCGCCGCCGCTGGACCTGGTGTCCCACACCAGTCGTATTTTTATTTCCTTCAATTAATTCGTTGAATTAATTATTTCTGTCGATGGTACAGTGTCGTCTTGCCGAGAATTACTTCTTCGACCCGTCTTCAGTTAAGACAACTCGAGATCGTTGAAGAAAAGAAATTTTTCTAATGACGTTACAACGAATACTCGTTTCATTATCTGTCTCTTATAAAATTAATGTGTTGTGAACGCTGCCGTCACAAAGAGAGCGGTGAAATCCGCCGATCGAAAGGTGCAGGCATTAGGGATTAAAAATTCATGAAAAATCTCATTAATCCCGGCATGAAAATGTTCTACAGAGGAAGAGGAGGAACTTGGCGTTCTAGCGCGAACGTGCGCGAAGTTTACCAACAGAAGGAGCGTTCTATTTAGGTCGAAAGTAGAGTGCGTGCACGGCCCGCTCTTTTTCTCTCTCTTCCTCTCTCCTCGCGTACGTGCGTTCACCCTTGTTCAGTCCCAAGAATATCTCCGGCGGAGGACAGCGTTAGAGAGTCTTCTTGCCTGGTTTTAATCGCCATCAGGCCGGTCAACGTAGCACGAAGTCGAAACCGCAGTGCTTTCGTGGCCTGTCACCTATATTTAAAGCGGCCGTGGCGGAGCGAGAGTCGCTTCAGACGTGAAACTGGAGAGCTTGACTCTGAACTTCCCGTTTCATTTGATCGTTGGACTTAGAAGGTGCGCCGAAGCAGTGCAGTGCCGCGGGATTGTGAATAATTCGGTGATGATTTTGTAGGCAGTTAAAGAAGCTCGGTAAAGACTCGAAAATGTGGCACGCGAAAATGTGACATCGGAGGAGCTGTCAGTGCATCGATCGTCAGCAGAGGAAAGGAGACCAGGAAGTTGCCGACGAAAATGTGAGACACGCGCGCACGTGGTGCCAAAACTGACTCGAAACGATTTTTGGCACGGCGCGGCACGAAGAACGTGTGCCTTTCGTCCACCAGCGACGGGATAGTGTCGCCCGTGACAGCTAGAGCCACCGAGCGATAACCGAGGAGGCGACCGGCTTTCCCTCGCATCCGGTGCAAGAACGGAAGAAGCAGGAACGTTGAAAAATTATTTTTATCCCGCTGCTCGAGCAGTTTCGCGGCGCGTGACTCTGTCCAGGCCAGCCGAGTCACAAGGTGTTCCCGTGGAAATTCATTGCCACGCTTCCCGGCCATCGAACGACCAAACAAATGTCGAGGATGCTGCGATTGGAGCTGGTAGGTCTCGTGCTGTTGGCCTGCACCCAGATCCTCACGGAGCACCGCGACTTTTACGAGTCCAGGACCCAATATGGCTACCACTCAAGGTTCCACGAGCCTCCGGAACGTGCGACCAGAGAGGTACGGGTGAAACAGGGACGTATACGGGGCATGGTGGCCCAGCCGAGGACCAGCCACGATCTGCAGACGGTCGACGTTTTCCTGGGTGAGTCTCGAGTCTCCAAACACCTTGCTGAATCTCGTTGCATTGAATCGAATACTGGGAAAGTTTCGCTTGTCACGTGGATTGTTAAGCAGCCTTGATTGTCTGCCGTCGCGCGCGAACTCTCCGAAGTAACAGTAACCGGGGAATATGTGGCATTAATTCCATCATCGCCTCGGTGAATCGTATCTGTTTAGCAGAAATTTGTAAATTAATTTCGTTCTGGGAGCAAATTTGATACCATGAATAAACATGAATCATACCCGAACGAATAACATGCGCGGGGACAATATTTCATTTCATTCCCTGTATGAATATCGATTATCTGAAAGGATTAGTTGTTTAATACTAACGAATGTGACCACGCGCCCAGCGGCGCTAACGGTGTGAAATAAATAGGCCACTAAAGTTGGACTGCGTACCCTAACGAACAGAAATTCTCTGCGGCAAAAGCGGAGGCACGGTGAATGCCGAAAGTAAGGTGGGATACGTGTTTAAATCTCGGAAGAGTCAATCACCAGCATTGAAATCCGTTCACAATCATGGTTAAACGTCGAATGGCAGTAAGTTCCGAACTCTGGGCCCAATCATAGCCCCCTCCGCCCTTTCCCAATCGAGCCCTATCAGCCGGGGAACGATAGTACGCCACGATCCCCAGTGCCAGCCCGCCGATGGTTGCTGAACTTTGGTCAGCGAGCGAAAGTTTCCACTCAGCTGCATCAGCTTCCCTGCTGCATTACCACGATGTATCCGCGCTTCGAGAATCCCGATACGTCAAAGGCTCCGAAACGAGAGCCGTGCCGGCTATTTCAGGTACAGACGCTACCCTTCCCCGTCCATCTTCCATCGCGCGTATACCGCTCGCTCGTTCGCACGCCAGCCTACAGCCGTGCACTTTCTCGAGTTCTACGAGAGCCCCTGACATTCCTTGGCAACGGTTCGTCCTCCACCACGATCGTTCGCAGCGCGTCTCGTCGCCTGGAAGCGACCTTACCTTAGCGAGGAATAATCTCCAATTATGCGGGGATGATTGGACACTGTTAGGAAGCTGTTTCGATCTCGCTGAGAAAGAAAACCGCTGGTAAGGCGGGTAATGAAGGATTTCAAAGTTGCTCCAATTTCGCCCGCACCTTTCTAATGCCACTTTCACAATCAGGCTTTTCGATTTGTACCCGCCGCTCAGACGACGCGCGATTTAATATTTTACGTAGGAAACGGTGGCCCGAGAATCCAATTTACCCGGGAATTGGATGAAATGGATCGCCGTGATCCTTGCCGCCAAGGTGGAGCGTGTTAACACGAATGCCGGACGAACGCGATCAATTTAATCGATCCGAGCACGGCCCAATAAAACTTTACGGTGATTGCCTTGGCGATAATTCGCGCCCGATCATCTCCAGCCGAGCTCCCCTCGCTAACAATAAGGACTTTCATTTGCCGCGAGAGTTTCACCTGATATATCGACTATTTACTGTGAATGCAACCGCGAATGGGAAGAATATTTCGCCTCTGTATTCCCTCGGTGGACCAGGTCAGCTGACTAAAAATTCTAGGGGGCAGCTGTTTGGTCCAACAGCAGTTCCCGATCCCCTTATTACCCATGAAGCCTGGGTGTGCCTGCCGCGCTGGCAAAATGGTCCCAGTCGAGTCTCTCGCATGAGCACTGGTGAGCTGGCTCGGCTCCCCGGGATCGTCAGCTCCCGTTCTGAGCACGTGCTTCCGGGGAATAATCTCCCATGGAACAAGCCCCGGTGCCCCGGGGATTTACCAATTGACAATCATGCTAGCTGGGTACTCGATGTTCCAGGAGTGCCGTACGCGGAGCCTCCGGTGGGATCCTTGAG
The DNA here is from genome assembly GCA_947577245.1 of Andrena bucephala. Taxonomy (NCBI): domain Eukaryota; kingdom Metazoa; phylum Arthropoda; class Insecta; order Hymenoptera; family Andrenidae; genus Andrena; species Andrena bucephala. The sequence goes on along the minus strand of OX387717.1, from coordinate 32,787,738 downwards.
ATTCTCCCCGCCGAGATCGCCGGAACCGTGGCGCGGTGTGAGACAATCCCTGGACTTCGCCCCCGTGTGTCCGCAAGTGGTGCCAAAACTACGGGACGAGGTGAAGCCAGTTCGTTACGAGTACCTGGAGAAGCTGTTGCCGTATCTGAAGAACCAGAGCGAGGACTGTCTCTACTTGAACGTCTACGCGCCGCACCAGCCCGAAGGTAAGCGACCCCGTAAATGGAGATTAATTGTTTCCAAGATCCTCGAGCTCCCGATGGCAGTTCGGAATCGAGTTACCGCCCCGGCCGAAGACTAGTTAGGTGTTTCGAACGTGTCTTATGAGAGCGTGGATTCGTTCGTTCAGCCCCAACTGTTAATGAGTTCATGAGACATCCAATTTGGGGCTTGAAGAACGATCTGTAAGGCAGGTATTTCGCGCGGATAGTAATCGGGGCTGAGACGCCAATTTCCCGGGTCAGCGGGAAATGAAGCGAGGGTGGATGTCTGGGATTGCGAATGTATTTCATTCCTGACAATTGCTGCCACTTATCTCCTTCGGGCGAGAGTGCAGTGTACTCGGCAGTAATTAAATATTTCCTCGAAATATGCTTCGGGGCAACTTTATTACCTTGTAAAAAGAATGCCGTGATATTATAAGAATGGCACGTCAAAGTGACGAGCGTTCTTCGAATACCATCCTCAGGTTTATGAGGAAATTTTTTCCAAAAATTCCTGCATTCCCGAAGCTCTTTAAAGGCGGACTCTTCCTTATAGCTGAATTGATGGTGTACTAAATTTCTATGTCGCTTGCGAACAGAATGATTGATATTTCTAATGTGTGATACCTACATCCTGCGGAGAGTATAATATCATCCCTGATTTAAACAGAAACAGTGTGTGTATGCGTTTCCACAAGACGACGATGTTTTACATTCTCCCGCACAACGGTTGCGACTGGGTACATAGGAAACATCCATTCAAGCGACAGTTTTTATCACGAACTTTCGTGTATGTCGACAGTGCGAGCATCCACGCAGCAGATGCACGGCATCGCTCTCGTTCAATGAGTCGAACGCAAGGAACAGGGAAATCCTTTCACAAGGGAACGATAAAGTATCAGCAGTGTACATCCTTTGAGTCAGAGTGGGGAATTAACTAAATAAAAAATTATTTAAATAATGGATCGAATAAAAGTTACTTTAACTTTAGATTATTCGATGAATAAAGTTAATTTTTTTTTAAAATTTTTAACTTTAACTTTAACTTTAGGTTTTTTCAATACATGACGAATAATTTTTTTTTAACTTTTATTTGATATTCGCAATTTTATTTAAGGGGTCATTCTGGTAATGACGCCTCAAAATTCAGTTCTTTTTCCTCAGTGAATGCAATGAATAACAATGTCAAACTTTTTTCATTTATTAGGTTACATATAATGTAGCGGAACAATTTTTTATTACACTTTTAATTGTGTTTGAAAATACGGTGGGAGTGATTTTAGCTCACAGACTCATCTGAAACAAAAGAACCAAACTGATTCTTAATCATTATGAGTACCGCTATCGCAGGTACCAAAATTAGCCACGTAAGTAAAAATTTAACAAAATTGCGCGCATTCAAACTTCAAGTAAAAATGGAAAATTTCGATCCTTGAAGTTTAAATGCGCGCAATTTTGTTAAATTTTTATTTACGTGGCTAATTCTGGCACCTGCGATAGCGGTACTCACAATGATTAGGAATCAGTTTGGTTTTTTTGTTTCAGATGAGTCTGTGAGCTGAAATCACTCCCGCCGTATTTTCAAAGGCGCGACTTTCAACTCCAGATGACATTGAAGAACACAATTAAAAGTGTATTTAAAAAATTGTTCCGTATACATTATAAGTAACCTAATAAAAGAAAAAAATAGTTTGACATTTTTATTCATTGCATTCACTGAGAAAAAACCTGAATTCTGCGGCGTGATTACCGGAATGACCACTTAAATATAAATTTTGCCCATTTCTGCTTTGAGACATACTCACTCGCTTGAAAGACATCGAACGCTGAATAAACGGGGCGACTGGAAATAAGAGTTTGAACAGTATTAGGGCGCGTGGTATTTACGAAAATGGATAACAAATTATCCGAAACAAGTGTTTGATATCCAACCCAGTCGGACTGAGCTGGAATCCTTGGCTCTATTAACTAATCCCTTTTGTGAAAACGGTTTTCCGAGAGTTTCAACTGTATGACTGAATTCAAGCGCGCCATGTACGTCTGAGAGCTTAACCGTTTCCACCTTCCCTGCCCCCTTCAAGAAGCTAATTAAAAGTAATCCCTCGCGTTTGCGATGAGCAGATAATTAGGGAGAAAAAATTGTGGAGTGCGACGTCGATTATTCCTCCGGGGATTACGCGAGATTTCCTTCCTTTTCCTCCTGCCCAACGCTGCTGAAAACTTTCGTCCCTTTTCCTCGCCCTCGTGGCAAGCTTCCTTTTTCTGTCGCGTGGCAATCAACATTTCTTTTTCTCCGCTCCACAGATAAGGGTAAGAATTAACCAACAGCGGGTTTATTTAGCATTGAAGAGTAAGTATTATTAGCTGCTTGGATTGTACACTTCTCCGGTGCGAAACCGGGAGCAAAAATGTTTTCCTTTAGAATCCTTGATTTCCTTTCCCAGGAATAACGTGGCGCGTCTCGATATCTGACGCGCGGAATAATTGTGGCAATCGATAAATATTTCCATCTATTGTCCTTTAATCGGGATTCGAAGTCGCGTTGCATCCGCTGGGATAAAAAAAAAAAAAAGAAACGAGCAACCGAGCCGTGTGATTGGGCGGTGCGTTGAAGGAAACACGAACGGTCGATGAAAGATGCGGCGGCGTTGCAAATAAATTGGAACCGTCCGGCTGGGGGTTGCAAGGGCTGTTCTCAGGAAGATATATATGGCTCTCTTAAATACGGGAACGAGTGGTGCTGGACGCAAGGGTCGGGGATGGCGGACGTGGAGGAAGCCGCTTTCAGCGGGCTTGCGTCTGCGATAGGGCGCGTGCCCCCCCGCGAGCTTGTAAAATATCGGGAAATTCATTAACGGTCGATCTGCTGGGCTTGGTCAAATAAATTTCGCGCACGGATGAAATTTGCTGCGGCTGCACGCTGGCGCGTTCACATGAAAGCAGACAGCGGCGTCGATACCCCACTGTTTCTCAACAGCTTTGTCATGATCAGGATGCTGTAGACGTTATACTGCCAATTCCTTTCTGCCTCTTGCCTCGCCCGAGCCTGCAGTAATAAAGAATTTCACGCTGAACAGCGTTGGCGGTCACATAATTGGCAGAATTTTATTGTTTTAAATTGTCGTTTTATCGTATAAGCAACGTTTTATCGTTAAGCAACCATTTGCGTTTGATCACCACTCGCCTCCATAAAGCTTTTTAATTTGACTTTACACGAAATCCGATAAAAATATAATAATTCGACCAGTTTATAACGCTGCAGGCTGACTTTTCCACGCGAATTCGACTCATTCAACTGGCCAAACTCGTATGATATCGTCCCCGAGATGATTCTGTTTTAACTGTCGCCGAAAGCCACTTTTTTTTTTTTTCATTTGTACGAGTAACTTCATTTCGAGCTGGCAAATGACGCGGAGTTGATCTGCGAACCACGTAGCCGCCGCGCGCCGGTAACAACCTTTTCGGTTCTTTTATACGTCGAAATGAATCGCACGGGGGCCACCGGCGAACCATGCTCGGGGAATAATAAAGAATCAAGCGTTTCTATAATGTAGAATACTGCATGATGCGCGTGCATGTGAGTAGGAGCCTGGGGAAATTCGACAGAGGCCAATTAATCGTGGAATAACTGATAAGACAGCAGGCTTCTGCGTTGCGCTGGCACGATTCCTCTTCGCGATACCCTCGGGGAAGAGGGAGGAGAGAAGGGACAAGGGTGAACAGGCTGGGTGAAGCAGTTTGGAGAAGTAGTGCCAGGTGCGCGGCCGGAAACACGTCGACGCTGCTCGATTCTCTTCGCGTGGTTCCGCGTCGCTCCGCGTCTACGGATTTCCGCCAAATTCAATTTCTTCGTCGGCCTTAATCCTTGCCGTTCGCAGGATGCTCGTTGATCCCCTTTGTCCGACATCGGAGTATCGGATCCCCGTAATCCCGCGCGGAGACAAATTTAAGGCAGGACGGGGTGCTCGAGCAAATTTCGTTTCCTTCCACGGAGCTTCGCGCACTTTGATCCCTGGAGCTACCTTGGAAATCGCGTCTATTGCTTCTTCACCCTGTTTAAACGCCGATCCGAAAACAGGGTGTCCTTAGTTTCATTTCCACCACGCGGCCATTCCCGTTTCCAAGTTCGAGCTTTCTTTTTCTCTTGCGATCGCTTGAAGAACAGGTAGCGGCAATCGAGGGCCCGGGGATTAGGTAGAACGGCCAATGAGAATCGAACAGGTATTGTAATTGGGGGTGCACGGGATAAAGGCTAAACGGAACGGTCCGGGGGATCAAAAATCTATCGGGGGTGTTGAAATTGAATTTTATTGCCACCTTTCATTTCAGCTCTGTTCTTATTTTTCTTTTTACCAAGTTGCTTTTTCTCTTTGCTTTCCTACGTTCGCGGGATGGCCATTTTCTTTTGTGCTTCTAACAGGTATCGGTACATTTCCATACATGAATTTTCATTTGAAACAAAACGGCACTAGTTCCCTCGCAAATTTTCCGCATTTTCTGCAATCAGCAAGCTGCGTTACACGCAGGCCGTCCCTCGGGCCGAAGTAGGAAGAAACACGCCCGAACCGGAGCGAGGAAAAAAGCAGAGTTGCTACGGCCGGCAAGCAGAAAGTTTATGGATTCCAAGTTGAGTGCCCTTCTTCAGGAAAGCGGTCGCCGTGCTGCGCTGGCAAATTCCTCTGAAGTCAAAAGTCCAGTGAACCGAGGCAAATCTCTGAATCAAACGACTAATACACAAGACCTCGTTAAGGAGACTTTATAATGACCCTAACGAGCCGTGGAGTAGCTTAGAGAGCAGCATCCTCGAATGGAGACGTCGCGTCAAAGAAGATTCTTGACAAGGTCATCGAAACGTCGAACTCTCGATCAATTCACCGGTCTCGACCCACTTGCCGTTTCCTACGCTGCGATCGGAAATGGCACGGAACCTCCTCACAGCGGCGCCGCCGTTCAACTCTGCCACCAGCGCCAACTTATTAATCAAAAGCAAACGACGATCGTCTGTCTGCAGGTGAGCCCGGGTTTCGAGGCTGAGGATGATCCGAGACGGAAACGTGTGTTCGAGTGCCACTCAGCTGACTCGAAGCTTTTGTGCAGCCTTGTCCTCGCGGGCTTCCACAAGGTTCAGACCTCTTTGTACCGCGTTTTATTTCACACCAGACAGACCGGCAGAGACGCCCTCCCGTTTCTTTCATTCATCCCCGTTGCCCTTTCTAATCTCTGTTTCGGTTATTACCAACTTGATGTGGTAATAATCCATTTCCCAGTAGTTCTGACGCCACTGCCCCGATGCAACTTTGAAAAACCGATTCTCAGAAACCCCGACGAATTAATACTCGCGCAATTCCTTCGCCAAATAGGCCTGATCCCGCCCGCTTCTCACTTCGCCGCGAATTACCCTGCCGCGAAATATGAATGTCGCTTGAAAGTTGTGCTAATTGAGCGTCCACATCCCATCATCCCGCTAAAATGTTTCGCGAGCATTCACCGGCTCATTTACCGGGCAACTGCGTTGGAAAGGGACGCGAGCCGTCCCCTATCTCCGGAACAGAGTGTAACGAATGAAATTCCGCGGCCGCCTTTCCCCCCGTTGATACTACTAATTAATAGTAAATCAGTCTGGTTGGGTAATGGATGACGTTTTACCAGGTTGCATCAGCGCACGTCGGCGTATCGCGAATAACAGGCGTGCTCCATGTCGGGCCGATAACGTCGTTATCAGTGCATATGGGTTTCAGGGCCCACGTGCGTTTGTCATATCTGCAGCCGTGACGTCGGCGTCGGGGGTTGGCGGTTCGGAAGAGGGTCGAACGAGAGAAGAGGAGAATAGTGGCCGTTCATGCATCCTTCTGCCGCTCTCCTCCATTCCCACGTCCTCTCTATCCCGTAGGGTGGCGTTCCAGAGTTAGAGGGTGATTTCCATCCTACACCTTAATATGGAATTTAGACGGGACGGGAGGTCTTTCTCCTTTTCACAAGCGCACACGCGTTGATAAAGTTTCGAGAAAGGTCCTCGGTGTATCGGGAAACCGTAGCGGTTTGTTTGGCCTCGCGGATGTCCGAATCTTCCTCTGTTTTCCTTCGTCTCAACAACCGACGAAATAAGTTTCCACGCGTTCGCGCTAACTTGGCACAGCTTCGTAAATACCACGAGTTCTCTCTCCCTGCACGAACGGCTGATCAAATTAGTTTGCATTTACGCGCTGGGAAACTTTCCAACGTTTGTTCCGAGCTCCTTCCTTCCTGGTGGATTCTTTTTAATGGGGCGGACTAGGGAACTTTGTATTTTTAAGCAAGGGAATTTAAACTACCAGAGTCTCGCGTCTATTATCGTGATTATTTCCTTCTCTTCAAGCGAAGAGCAAAGTAAGTCGGTGCTTTGAAGCTTCATTACTTTGCGCGAGGTGATTCAACGTGAAGGAGGTAGCGATTGAAAGGTATTTCTAAATCAGAATGCGTTTATACAAACGCGGAGAATCACTCGCTGGGTTCTGAGAGAAAGAAGCGGGAAACGTTCACGAGGGTTTCCAAGGATGTTCCCGATGCTCGGAAATTTCAGCGACTGTTCCTCGAGAAGCGTCCTCCACTGACGAAAATAACTCCGATAGAGAATATCGCGTTGGAATAGATCAAAATCTGGACCACCTGAGTTCCCGAAACGGAAATTGAAAATCTAGTCAGACTGTCGTGCATCACGTCGCTGCGGAAGCAATGAAAATCGCGGGGGAAGATGAAACACTTCCCGGACGGGAAGTATTTTTCAATTCACTCGATAATATTCTCCTACCCCCATAAGATGGTCGTCCGTCACTTTCGGAAACAAGCAGATTCAATCGCGGGCGTCCTCGGCATTTCATTTACGCTGTCCAACTTTAAACAACGAGATCGAAAGCAACACAGAGTTTTATAACAAATCCTATTAACATCGTGAGAAAATTGGTCTTCCCAAAAGAAGGAAGACCCATTCACATGTTCGAAGTTGAATCGAATTACTACATCGACATTGCAGCAAAGTAAGTGTCTTAAAGTCGGACGGTAGACTAGGCGCCTGACCATATACAGGCGCTTTCTACTTGGCGCAGTATCGTGTCGCAGGTTGCACGAGGATAGGGCATGAAAAAAGAATTACGCGAGAGGCGATGTTGAGGAAGAATGCCGGGTCGTGAAGAAGTTGGTCCCGTTAGTGGTGTTATGGGATCGAGCCGGGAAATTGGCTTTGTTAAGACAGGGAGTCGTGCGTTTCCTCGCGTCGTCGAGTTTTCTGAAATACTTGCACGCGTCACTTAAAAGGAACGTCTAATGGCTTGTGCCGTGAAACTCCTCTCCGTTACGGCACCTTCTCTCGTTACAACGCGCATTTTCGACATGTCACGTGTAACACGCAAATATATTAAACGCCAGCTACTTGCCTCGCAAACATAGACTATTAGTTCTACCAATCAGCTGGAGTATTGGACATTTTGGAAACGTAAGAATTGAAGAAGCTGGGGTTTCTTTAAAATTACCGCGAGTAGGAAGGGAAAAATGGTGCCACTTTTCCGGGCGCAGTACCGCGGGGAAACGTTAAACGATCGATTATAATGAGGGGTAGGGACCAATAGTCGGTAACGATGTGCAGCAAAAACGAATGAGCCTTCAACTGCTATATATAAAATTTGTCTAATGGTTCAGAGAGCGCGCCATGCCGCGCCGCGTCGTCCCCCTTACTCCATCCGCCCTTTCTTTGCTCTATTTCCAGCACGATACCTCCGCTCTTTCGCCTGGCAGCTGACCTTTCTTTCCTTTTCCCTATCTCTTCCTTTGTACCACGGCCACCCCGCCGAGCCCCTGCTGCTCCTTCACCACCGACGCCTTCTTCCTTTCTCGGCGAGTGCGCCGGAGAGTTTGAAAGAACTTAAAATAAACGGCGCGCACCGGCTACCGTTCCTCTCACCGACCGACAATACTTCCTACCGTTTCTACCCCTATCATTGTTGCTTCTGGAGAGCCGAAACTTTTGTCCCCGTCCGCGGAACTTGCCCGAACACTGGCCACCACAGCAGCATACGCGCGCAAGGATATGTTTGTGCAATCTTAATTCTCCACGATTTTCTCAATTTTTTATAGAAATTTGTATTTCAATTTGCGCAATCTATGTGGCATCGTAATCGAGGCTGCCATTTATTCGTGCCCGAGACGCTGGCGCTCCACTTCTGCTTCCTCTCGAAACGTAGACTGGATAATGTAACGGAGAACAGAGGAAACAGCTTGTGCGCCTGTAACCGGTCTTCTTAAAACGTTCGTTAACTAAATAGCACTTTGCCGTATAGCTCATTAGTCGGTAATAGTAATTTCCTGGAACGACGCAGCGGAGGGCTCGGGATCGGAGGCGGGCGTCTTGAGAGCTGGCAGACACTGCGGACGTTGCGGACGTTGCGCACACGACAAGCTCGACGACATTCACCGACCAGCCGGTGAAACCAAACGCCTCCCGGGACTCGCGGCTATTTGCATTCCCTATCTCCGTAGTTAATCGTTATTCGGTAAACAACTGTCCGTGCCCCGACTGGCGCAGTCCAGCCAGATTGACACTCCCGTACAGGGTGCTCCGTTTCAACCTAACCGCCCTGCCCCGTAATCATTTGAATAAGCGTGGTATTTTAAGCAGACCGCCTTGCCTCTAGCGAGGTCATAGATTAAGGGAATACATCACAACGGCCATCTGCGCATCTCCCGATGGCAACGCGCAATTGTGCAAAACCCCTTTTGTTTTGATGCATATGATAATGATGTCAGCAACCTACTTCGTCAAGGTCGAACCGGGTCACAGCCCTTGTACGGCAGAGCGCGGGTATTGATAAAAGGTTTCACGTTGATTAAAATTGTGATTGCGTCACGAACGCGGAACGGAAATAGCGCCCATTGAATTGTACCGCCGGTCGCATTGATGTGCAGCACCATTCATTCGCGACATTCCCGTATTAAAAACGTGCGCCGTCATCGGCCCCGCGAAATCACGAAACGCGGAATTATTAAATACTTGATTAAAAGCGCGGGACCAGCGATGCATCAGGGTATCCGTGTGGTCTCGCGCGGGCGCGGCTGCGAGCGCAGCGGTGTAATTACCTCAAATGGTTTTTCCAATGGAACGCGTAATTACGTTAAAGGATTACAGACAGGCTGGAAAATTAAAAATCGTATTAACCTCGAGCACGTACACCGTCGAACAGCCATTAACCGTGACTAATTGAAATCTGACTTAACGAGCCGAGTTATCGTCGCGCTGAAAGCACGTGCTGAGGTGTAACGTCGAGCCGCTGACACGAGATTAGTATTTATTTAGGCTGTTTTTGGAGGAGGAGGTGTTAAAGAAAGCTGGCCCATTCAAAGGACTGCAGCTCGATCGAAGAGCCGATTTCATTTGAAGCAGGGCGACCAGGTCCTCCGATTTAATCGGTCGCGCGAAGAAAATTTGTAGCCACAGCAAAAGAGTTGTTAGCAGAGTTACTTAATATGGAGGGAAAGCATTATTCGGTGCGACTGCTGTTCATGGCCTATCTGCGGGCGGCCAGACGCCGGCCGCCGTGGCAGATAGTAACATATCGGCGGTGCATGCTACGGGTTACGGTTCATCATTATGGAAGTCTCGAACCGTGCCGCATCGAAGAACCCCTCCGATAGCACCAGCTCCTATGAATATCCGTCTATTCAGCTGGTCGTGTTTACCCGCGGTTAGACCTTCGCCGGAGACCACGTAAGGAATAGGAACGTGAGCTTCATAATGATTGTCCTCGGTGGCGCGACGTGGATTAATTTTCACGTTAAATGTTTGGAGCCCTTGATTATACGAGGGCCTTTTCATTGAAACGCTCGAAGATACTTTCTTGCATGCCACGAAACTTGATGCGGTTGCCCGATGCTAATCCATCGCGGATAGGAGGATTATAGCCCAGTCATTGCGAACAACTGCGCACAATCAGCCCGTTAATAATAGAATCCGGCGCGACTCGGATTCCAGAAATTCTGGAAATTAAATTCACTTCGTTACGCAGAGTCGGATGATTCGACACTCTCGAGCCGGCATCGTTATCAATTCCCCTGTTCCACCGCCTCTTCCACTATTTCGCTGTCGAATTTCTATCCGTCGATCTCTCGCGGATTAATTTCGCCCGCTAAAAGTGCAAATTAATATCGCCGCGGGTGTCGCGCGGACCCATTTTCAATCCTCCAATGTAAAATATCAATTACCCGTTGGGCGTTGGAACGTTTCCGCCCGAGGGATATTAAGAAAGTTCGAAAACAAAAATGCGGGGCGCGTGCGTCGACCATCGACGTGCCGATCGGCGCAGATCGATCCACTGAACCATTTAAACGCTCCGCTTTTCCTGTCCCTGATGAATATTCAGTGAGGGAACCATAAATAACTGTGACATCCTGAAACCTGTGAATTTTGAGTCCCCTTATCCGACAGCGGCCGTAGCCGAAAAGTTCTTGTTCAAATAAATGCTCGGTGTCTTGAAGATGTAAGGCGATTAATCCAGTTCGGGTCTCGTCACGGAGCCGAGACTTTGTCAACTGCAAAATTCATTTTGTCACCCGCCACCGTGGACGTATCACGGAATATTCAACGTTGATCCATCGCCTTCGTCGCGGCAGAAAGCTCGATCCCCGAGGGTTTCGTTTATCGTTTACAAATCGTGGCAATCCGACGGGGGATCGGTTCGAGGGGGCTACTGTAAATTCATGAAGCATCGATGGGACTCGAACGAGGCGGTTTCGCGCGCGGACGGGCAGAAACGTCTGCGCGATGAACGGAAATAGACGAAGAGCTGTTTGGATCGGATCACCGTCGCCCCAGGGATCGATGGATCGGCGTTCCTTCGCGACGTGACTCGTTTGTCGCGATAAATGACGCGCGAAACGATGCTGTTTCTCGTGGAAACTTGCCTATTCCGATTCCTTAGCTTCCGCCTTCGCCCCTGGTAGTTTGAAGTTGAAATTAGAAAACGGAACCGAATTGGGATCGTGGGCTATTCTTTCGATCAAAGTGTCCTTCTATCTAACCCACCAATTCCCCGCGAAGATTAATTGATTGCCTTTTCAGTAATTAATTTAAAGTCGGCACCCTCGAATAAGGTAAACTGAATTCGAGCAGAATTTTGAACAGTAAGATTTGCAATGTAAATGTTACTTGTGCATAAAAACTTGTGTTGCATACATAATTTATCGTGTCTTAAAGACCCCTGAGAACCACTAGAATAAGGATTCGCGGTGTGTGATCAAATTGGGACGATGGATATTCGAGGCAACGTGAACTTGTTACAAGAAAAATAACTTAAAGCGTTTGGACCTTTTTATGGCCCTTTTTCGATTACGAAATGAATGAAGTTAGATTCTAGTTAAACCGTTGTGAAGTCGTCAAGGGATCTGAAACTAGGTAAAAATATTTCTGAAAAGATTCCTTCAACAGTGGCTACATTTCTCTTTCCATTTACCTTTATGTGGTCGACAGTAGCTCTGCTTGTCGGATGTACCAGCACTCGAACTTGTCTGATGCAGATTTACATAATAAGAAAGTTATCGAGATGCCTTGGGGTGGAATTGTCACCCACCCTCGCTCGAACTTGCTGTCGCTTAGGCAACGAAATGCCGGCTAAACTTTGAAATGTTACTTGTTGGTCGTTATGCCTGTACATATACATACACGAGTGACTGAAGCGCAATTCGAAGATCAGACGAAGTCTGCCTCCGGTAATCCAGCCACTGTGCTGGAACGGACTCACGAGAATACAGTGCACTACGAGTTCTTTGTTGACTTGGGGTAAAGTTAATTATACGCCAGTGCGTCGCAACCAGCTCGCGAATGTGATTAAACGGGGGGGGGGGGGGAGGGAAAAAAGAGATATAGATGAAATTTAATTGAACGGAATGGATAACACGAAGGTGAAGGATTAAACCAACAATCCCATCAATTTTTCATTTGACTCGTTCGTTGAAAACGTCGCATCGCCACGGACATATCGACGGATCTATCGAAGAATATCAAGCGTAACGGCACCGTCAGACATTTACGAAGAGCATCAATTTAATAAATGTCTCGTGACCGGATTATTGACGACTGCACTCAACTTCGGAGCTTAAAATCAATGCGGTCTCTCCGCGTAACGAATCCTCCGCTTGCCTTGAACGCAGCGGATTGGCCGTTCGGCGCTCGCGATTCCGTGCCACGCCGTAGAATCGAGATTTAAGTAAGGAGAAAACACTCGCGACTCAAAGCGGCGAGAAAAAGCAGACGGGGAGGTCGGGAGGTGGGACGAAAAACGGAGAATGTTAATCGATGTCCCTTTTGCACGGCTACGGAAACCATTAGCCCGCCATTCACCCCCCTCCCCCCCCCCCCCCACCCACCCTCCACCCCCAGTTCGTTCGTGGGGGAGGAAATCGTAATGCACGACAGGGAGACGGAAGTTTTCAATCTCGCTAATCGATGTCTCGAAACTTCTTCCCGGATACGGAGACTTCGAAACTTCCGGCCCTTCGTTCTCCGCATTTCGCGGGGTGCGTGAGATCGGGGGCTGAAGCAACACGGCCGGGGGATGATTTATGAACGGAAGAAATTTGGTACTCGTTCGCGGAATCGCAGGAAGCCGAGCTAAAGTTTTCGCGGAAAGTAAAGCATTACGTGTTTCTTGAATAACACTCAGGTGCAAGTACAAATGACGAATAATTTAATCTTCCACTGTAACGTCGCGTCAACTAGGAAAGCCGGAGAAATTAATATAGAGGGGAACGCGACGAAGGGAACTTCAAAATCTCATCGAAACACGAGAAATTATAGAAACGCTCAAAACTGATCCAGAACGAGGCCAGGCGATTCTACGCTTGCGTAAATAGCCGCTCGGGGGCAAAGGCTGAGGGTGCAAACCCCCATTAAACATTGCCAAGCTGTAACTACGCTCTAGCATCAGCGGACTTCTTACTTTCTAATGAATATAAATATCCATCCGTTCTCTTTCCCCGTCTTTCTTTCGTTCTCGCCAGCTACCTCTCCCTCGCCGCGTCTTTTTGTCTTAACTCCTCCCCGCTACTCTATTCCCCGTCCTATTTCACTTCCGCCTCCCTCCTCGGCAACCCTACCTCTAACCCCTGAGCCCCCATATAATTGTTTCCGAGCGAACTTGCGGACTTACAGATAAACTTCCTATTATTTTACTAACACCGCGCTCTCTCCACGTCCCTTTTTCTCAAGCTCGGCTTCTCTTTCGCTTGTGGCTTCTCCGTTTCGCCTTTCATTCTGCAAGCCAGTCCAGAATACCCAAGAAATTGTCCGCCTCCCTCTTCCGTCCGCTCGATAAAGCCTTGCGAAGGTTCAGACAATTTATTCGATCCATTGTCAACCAACTCCGTTCCAGGCGATATAGGATCGTTGGATATGTTCTTCCTGATCTTTAATTGAAATTGCGTAATTTGCTGCGCGTGTTTCTTGTCGGGCACGATTGAACCGCAGCGAGTACAAAGATAGCCACTCGACGAAATCTCGCGCTTAAACAGTCAAGGCACACCCCACGAGGACGTCACGAAGGGGATTTAAAGTGGGGTGCTTTGTTAGTCATGAATTTTTATGACGCGGATTAGCGGCCGGCCGACGGAGCAGAGAGGGTCAGAAAATTTCATTTAAAGTTATATACCGTGTCACGCTTCTTTCCTGCGCCTTCGAAGCGAATTGGCGCCGGGATGTGTTCGGGGTCGCGATGTCACGACACCAGCTAACGGCTATGTGCGCCCGTACACTTAAAATCACCTTCCCTGAGAGCCAATAGACGTATACATGGACTCGTGTAACAGCGTTCTAATACGATTTCTGCCCGATAACTTCCGGCACCGATAGGACGGCTTAAACGGTAATTTTCCGCGTCCACCAGAGAAGCCGCTTTAATCGATTCCAATTAATTCCATGCAATGTAGGACGCGCCGAGTTTTTTTGCTTCTTTCAGGGGTTGCTACACGCGTTGAATTAATTCAAAGCTAATGAACGTAGATGGGAGAGCATTGGCTTTGTCCCTTCTTTCGTGTTCTCGCAGCTTTTGCCAGAGAAGACGGTGGACGCGACAATGTCAGTGGTGAAAGTAGACCTCGATGTTCATCTACTTAAATCCCTCGGGACACGAAACAGAAGCGCCGCTGCTGGCAGAATGGACTAATCGCGTGCCGAGCCGGTTCATGTTGCTCTTTATTCGGGAACCGTGAACCCTCCGAGCCGCGGAGCACGAGATTTTTTCCAACCGTGCATCAAGTACAGATAAGGGCTCGCCACTTATTGCCGAGAAATATATGGGGACCCATTAAGCTCTGTAAGAAGCCAGGCAACCGCGTTGCTCTGATGATTTACTGGCCGCCCGCTGAAAAATGCCGCGCGGCTACGTTCGAGTTCGTGCAACGGTGTCCCACGTTCCGCGAATTTCACGGACGATCGCCGTTGCACAGAATGAAACGGATAAAAACAGTGCGCCGGTGAAGGTACCAGCATTCGAGCAAGCGACTAGAAAGAAACTGCTGTGATTCCCGCGGCTTGAAAACGCGCTACTAAAAGTTGCTGCTTTTGGTAGCAACGGAATGCGATAATCGAATAATGAAGCGAGTGAAACTTCATCTAAAATTGAAGAACATTGGAGCAAGACGGGCGCAGCTCCGTCTTCACCAGCTTCAAGTAAATTAAAATAATTATTCTTTTGACGTAAAATTGAAAAGGGAACACTGATTGAAAAATATATTTTTTTACGCGATTAGTACTAAGTAGTTATTGAGTTGATAAGCTTTTATTTCTACTTTTGACAAATTTTTCAAATCTGAAGCATTCGTATTGCGTAAAACAGTAATGGGTGCAGACTCAAAATTTGCAATAAATCGCTCATTTGTTATCGGATTTGCATCAAACGTGCACCACACGATGTAGAATTTTTTACGTATATTTCTCGCCATAACTCAATAACTGTCAAAAATGGAACTGTGCACCCCCTCCTGCTGCAAGGTTCTCAATTCTTAGTGCGTGACATGTGTAGACACATTCACCAATGTGATTGTTTCTCCCCTGCGCGTAGCGACGAGAATTAGTACGCCGGGCAGTAGTATAGACCGCCATTGGTCAGACAGCCTCGCTTCGAGCCTCCTTCCGTTCAGCCATTCGGTTCGTCGTGATTAACGACTCCACGCGTTCCCCCGAATCCATCTGCGCGCGTATTTATTGCGCCAGGGATCACGGCTACAATTAGTCGGCTGTTCATAATTCGTAATTAATCGTTGCGCATCGTTACGCGGACTTTTTCGAAAGTCGTGCTCATAAATTTGCTATTACGCGCGCCCGTAAACAGGGTGACTGATCCATTAATCAAGCGTAGATCTATCTAATCTGTCTTTCCAAGATGTTTGCCAATTCAGGATAGCTGTTTATCTCGATCGTTATGATTCCGATGCTCGTGATTTCGAACAGGACTCGATTCAACCCGAGCGGGGGCTGTTTCGCAACGGAATGCCCTTATGGGACTGTTGAATGTACCGCTCTACTCAACTGTGGTATCCCGTATTATACTGAGGTTGCTAAAGGACGCTGTACACGCACGGAGCGGTAGAGCTTTCCATCAAAGGCGAGTCATTGTGCGTCGCCACGCAACTATGCGAACGAGACCAACAGGCTCGGTCTGCCGATCGTTCGAATGCACCGATATTCGGCTGTCCGATTTCGCTCCAACGTTTCCACGACTTTTGTCGAATTTTCTACCGGCGCGGCCGCTTTGTTCCTCGTCGACAGTCGGGTAAAATAATGCCACGCATCGGAAAGCGCGAAGCCCGTCTATGGAAAGGATTAGAGTTTAATTAATACGTTACGCAGCGTACTAGTGGCCTATCTCCTACTCGTTTAAACTTGTCGCGTTTGTATATATGCACGCGGATTTTATGTATGCACGTCCGCCGGAATCATCCATGAGAACAGTCACGTCCGCGTCTGGTTGAGCAGAGAGCGGAGGAAGTCTCTATTCCTGCGGGAGGGAGCGAAGAACTCGGGGCAGGAATTCAAACGTGCGCCGCTACGACCAATTATCGTACTTGCGGTAGGCTTCGCAACGCGTAATGCAGCCCCGTAACTTCTCTTAACGCGGCACTCAATGGTGGAGCAGAGGCGGTGTTTCCGTGAGACCGGCTCCGCTGGAACAGCGAGCTGTTCGTGAAATGAACGTCGCGTGTGCATGCCACTCAGCAGATTGCACCCGACTAAAGTCCGGGGCTCTGAAGTGGTGGCGTTTTTGAATGGCGCCGATGATGCTGACGGCCGCGGCCGTCCCGTTGTCGCGGATTCGACACCCCCGACGGAGCCACGGGCTGCGAACAATGCCGGGCTTAATGAGTCCTTAATTATTGTGTCAACGCGGAAGGTTATCGCGCGACGTTTATTAACCTCGATCAGCCGGCTGGACTTAATTAATTAATAGTTCAACACTGGCTTCGTTAAAGAGGCGGACGGCGTTTGCCCTCCGTTGGCAATTCTAGCATCGGTTCTTGTAGTTTATGGTTTTCCGACGAGTTCGATATACGGCGAAACTATCGTGACTAGGTGGCTGATTTATCTCGGGCAATATTTTCTTAAATTAACATTCACTACTTGAATTCATGGTTGAGAATAACTACGCCTGAAAGTCTTACACGAGAGCATAATTTAATGTACAAAGACCTGTACTTATCTAACTAATCTCGCTGCGCAGTTACTGCAACGCGCTTTACTCTCACGCGCTAAGTTACGGTTTCGTGGGAGTCACTCGTTAGGATCGTCGTTTAGCGTGCGTACTTGCTACAGTGTGGAGTACGATGTCGCGTTCAGTCCGAGCTGCCGACTTTCGCAAAGAAAAAGGCGCGGGACACCAGTGATTCGCTGCATTTCGAAAGCGTCACGACGTTGGACAAATATTCGTGGCTGATCCGCGTAGTTCTACGGGCTTTTCGGGCAACGGGGGGCCCAGGATGGGTCAAGCCTCCGCTGAGATCCGTGTGCAAAGATAACGAAGAGTAATCAGGAGCACGATGGACCCAGGGAAACGAGGAGACGCGTCTCCAGGCGGCGATTCCCATTTCTTGAAAGGTATTTCCATTCGCTGAGTGGCTGCTTTCCATTTAATTATTCCCTCTTATCCCGATATCTCACCGTTCGTTGAATACCTCGGTAAATTAAGTTACCCGTTCCGCTCCGGGGAAGCTTTGAGAACGAGACAGCGGTCGAACGAGGAAAGGGTAGGATTCGGATCAAAGGGAGAGGAGAAAAGTGCAGGGAGCCGGGGACTGTCTTCGCTGCAACTGATTCAAACAACGGATTCGTTTCACGCCGAGATAAACTGGAGGAATTTCTTTTGATTATTAATAATGTAGCGGTTCCGCGTGCTGTTTATAACGTGACTTGCACCGGCAAAAGTCATGACGAGCTTCTACCAATTAACTAATTTCGATTGAGTTCAATGGTCCGCCGTGAGAATTGAATTGAAAATTATGAATATCAATCGAGCATTGAATCGGAATATCCGTATCCTTGCCGTACAGTTTTTCCATATAGGAGATGCTTGATGCGTTTCCAATTCCCCAAGTTTCTCCTTTATTCGCAGCAGGAATTTCGGTTCAATTAGTGGCGCGACATTGTAGAAATTATTGGCGATTCCGGCGGAGAAACGGAACGCGAAATGTCCACTGCGAACGTGGTATTAAAACTTTATGACGTGTCGTTCCGGGGGATATTTCGCTTCATAACTCACGGTCCGAGGCCAGCTCGGACCTTGTTTGCGCGGCACAAAAGAGCGGGCGAATGCGTTCGCCTTCGAGCCGACGACTGGCCGGGCCGCGCCGTTTCTTATTTCACCGTGAATATTTTCGAACGAGCTCGCCGATCCGAGGAAATATCACGGGAATAAATCGGACGGCGTCCATTGTAACGTCCGCGAGCGGAATTACAGGAAACGCCGGACCGTACGTTTCTCTTTAGCGCTTGTGAAACGAATTCCGCTCGATATTCCTTTGCCCCGGGAATAAAACGTCTCGATTGATAACGTATTATTGTGAAACGGCATCATAAACGGTGGAGAATTAAATTTCCGTAGCAGATGGATGTGACACGGAATTCACGGGTAAAGAAACTCAGAAACTCGGTCCCCCAAGTGGGCAGCCTGTTCGGAAGCGGGCTGCCGCGAGCCTGGATCGATAATCATTTTCGAGGCTTTCGATCCGTTCCCCTCGGAGGGACCCAAAGACATTTTCCTCTTCTCGTCAGTGTAACGGCCCGAATAACGGCCCCGGCGATAGCGTCAACTTCTCGTGACGTCGAGCGTTTTCCGCTTGGCCGAGCCTCGGCGAAATATACATGCGGGTTCCCTCGGTTTTCTTCAATCAGCCAAACTCCCACGATGTCCCCGAGCTTTTGCAGGCAGCGCGTTCACTCACGCAACGTTCAATGAATTTTAGATACTTACCGCTCTCGTGCTGGTCTATATTTTTCAATCAGGGGAGAGTTGCCAATATCGTACTGGTCATCTAAATCGTACCTCATCAATTCCTCAGTAATTAATGAATATAAACGACATCTGATGATAAAAATATCAAGTGAATGCGAAATAAGAAATAGAAACAAAATCTTTTGAGCTTACACCCTATTTTGTGCGTGCTATAAACATTTTAAAAAATCAGGTATGATTGATGTAACTTTTTACCTGTTTATTTTAGCTGATAATAATCAAACAATGCAATTTCGTCCTGTATTTTTGTATTTTTCTAAAAGCGGGTTTAATGTAGAATATTTTACATTCATTTTAAGTACATATTACATTCATTATAAAGTTTAAATTGATATTTATAAATAAATTGACTATGTTTCCTAAATCGTACCACTACAATCGTACCAGTAGGATTTGACAACTCGTATGTTATATAGGTTATGTACATTAGGGTGGTCCTTATTTTTCAACTTTAAAATATATATTGTCTGACCCTCTTAAAATCTTCTATTTGACAAAAAAAAATATCTCCGTGTTTTTTATTTGTATATTTTGATATATAAAGGTCGCTCAAGGACTTTATATTTCGCATGTAGGGGAGACCGGGGCGAAATCTGGACGTTAAGAATAAAATATCATAACTTTGATATTATTAAGTAAAAAACAAATTGCAATTGGGATTCGTTAGAATAAACTCTTTTTTAAATAATAGTACATATCCAATTTGTTTAATAGAAGGAAAAATACAAAAAATAATGATTTAAAATATGATCCGTTTTTACGATTTTACACCGTGGCCTAGGTAAAACCGGGTACCATACTAGATACTGGCCCTAGCACCTATAACAACGAAACTCATCCAATTCTCCAGTCCCCCAACCAGTTAGAACAAGCTGTAAAGGAAAAAAATTTTTTTTAAAAATTTATTCCAAAATAGTCATATTTCATTGCCGTTGAGGGACCTTTAATCCTTAAGGGGTCTCCCTAGTGTGACGCCTGGAAAATAGGGCAACATTTGGGAATTTTTTTATGGAAATGTACTTGATATTGCAGTTTCAAACTTTGGAGCATTTATTCAGTTACATTTGGACAATTTACTCAAATTTTTTGAAGCATTAGTGATAATTATAGTTTATGTTTGAAGGATTACAATGAGGAGCTCGCAAATAAACGGCTGCTGCTGGCGATCACGATCCCGGCTGGCATAGTCATCTGAAACAAAAAACACAGTTATTTTCTTAATCTATATGAACGTAGCTAGGGTTTGAACTAGAACGAAAATGGAAAACCACAAAATACAAAAATGGCAGCACTTTAAAGAAAAGTTTTCATTTCGTGGCAAAAAAGTTTTTTGAGCTGCGAAATTCGAATTTTGCATATAATGACTTCATTCTAGTTCAGGTTCTAACAGAACACGCAGTGAATATATATGTTAAGTTTTAAGTCGTTTGGTTGAGTAGTTTTTTAGATATCGTGATCGCCGCGCCAAAAAATGTTTCGAGTAAAATGCGTTTAAATATTCGAATACCATTTATCAAATAATAAATCATACTTACAATTAGTCTTCAATGCCTGGCCCATAGAGAACACCTTCCTCTTCTTCATAATAGATGTTGAACGTTCAGAAAATACAAAAAACAAAAAGTTGATTTTTTTAAACCGTCACACTAGGGAGACCCCTTAATATATTTTAATACAATTTTAGACGAAATTCTTTTAAACTGTTTGGAAGCTTCTGGGAGGGTCAGAAGAAATTTTTAAAAAATTAAATTTTTTACCATACATATAAGGACCACCCTAATGTACATATATCATATTCATAGGTTATTGTGGCCAGTGGGTGATCCATATACATATGTATATGTAACTATATAATAATCATTACTTTATGTTGAATATTTCCTTCTCTATTTGTTATTGATACTATTTTTAGTGGAGGTACGATTTAGAAGACCGGTTGCCTAAATCGTACCTTTTACAGTATGTGACAAAACGATTAATAACAAATTAATTTGTTCTGAACAAAAGGTTAAGCTTATAATAGTAGGTGCCTGAAAGATCCAGCTACAATATCCAATAGTCATTTGCGTTCAAATTAGTACCAAATATGAAATATAACGTAAAATGTCTTAAGTGGTACGATATAGGCAACCCTCCCCTAAATTTCACTCCCAACACCGTCCACCCTTAGAGCCACTTAAACGAACTAGAATTTGCTATTTTCTATATTCGACATCCTAGTTCCATAGGAGAATTCTAAATGGCTCATCGTACGGCGACGAAAATATCGGGGAAATCGATACAAACGGCGAGAGAATGAAAGGAAGAGAGGCAAACGAAAGGAGAAAGAGACTCGACCATGGTACAGCTTCGTGGCAGAAGCTGCGCGGCGATTTTCGATGTCGAATAATTTCCAAGTGATTATCGTCTCCGATGATACGTTCAATTCTCTCGGCATGCACACAGGTGCATCCGAATGTGACGTGCACGGTTGGAAATGTCAGTATCAGCCTACCGATGCCAGCAGCGTGCAGCGTGTCGACTGTACAAGGAACGGTGACGTCAGAGCAGAAGGAGGTGGCTCGGTGGCGACCCAATTTCTCATTTTGCAACCGGGACTAAAAGAATATGCGGGGGCTGTGAAGTCGGGGGCTCGTAGCGAGGGAATGCGATATCTCGGCGAACTTCCTCTCTTTTCCCTCTTTTCCGTTTTCGGGTGTTCGCGCTCCTTTATTTCGATACGTTGTAAAGTTCTTGCGGCTCGAGGGCGGCTGGATGGCTCGTTCCCACACTGGTGCAGCAGCGCTCCTCGAACAGAAGTATGTACCTCGGTACGTGAAGTTTTTACGCGCACGGTCATTTGCGTTTACATTTCCTTTTCAATCGCGCGATGCGCAGCTACCCATCCCCTGCACCGGGGTTTATTGAAGGGTAGTAAAGGGGGATATAGGAGCGCGCTGCCAGCCAAGGAAATTTCAAAACTTTATTTCAGGCTATTGTATATCAATCAGCGAAACATCTGGACATCGCGCGTCCAAGCAGTATCGAAACCGTTTCATTCAGCTGACCCCCCCCCCCCCCCCCGATTTCTCAACAAATTCAAACTTTCGCGTTGAAAATATTCGGTCGGCTAATAACCGTTACCATTCGAGTTATTCCAACAATGACACGGTACCCTGGTCGACACATTGCGCGGGATAACTCGGCAACGATTGAATCCGCAAAGTTATTGATCATTATGGCGAAACGATCGTGTCAGGAATTTTTATTCGAGTGCGTGCGCCACGGTGAACAACCGATTGAAATTCGCGAAATACCGCGCAGCGAGTATCAATGCACACAAAAGGCACCCGCGATACCCGATTCCATTTGGTCGTTATGAGTGAACGGGAACTTCTATACGAGAGATTCTTGTAGCTCCGATTGATCCGATTCTTATCAAAATTCGGTACAGGCTTCTCTGCCACTAAAAACTATATCGCTGAATGGAGTGGGAAATGGCGCTAATAATAACAACAGCGACGACCGCGGATGGGCCAAGAAATGTAGGACAGCGACGGATCGAAATAGCCGGAAAAGGAGGAGAGAGGAGGCTAAAAAAATAAAAGGTTCCAAGAGAAGTCGATATCCCAGGGGCGCATCAACGCGGACGGCGCGCGTTAATTTCACGGTGCAGCCGGTGCATAAAGTGCATAAAGTGCATCTAACGACACCGATGACACGAATTCACCGAGTCGTGAGGCGCGAGCGGGTGGAAAGAAGCGGCGCGGAACGGAGCAGGGGCTGGTCGCAAAGTAAACAAGCCTGGGCTTATTAATGCGTCGATCCGTCGAAACGTCATTACGCGCGCGGCGCGATTATTTCGAGTTCACTCCCGGCGGCATTAGCGCGCGACCGTCGCGAATACTCGAGCCCTGCCGCCCCCCCCCCTCCCCCCTCCCCCTCCCCTCCTTCGCGCCGCCGCGTTACCCGATGATTATCCGAGGGGTTTGATTAATTGCTTCGTTAATTCATTCGCGGGGGCTCGAGTCGATGCGCAATAACCGACGGAGGGTGATGCGACGCGTGAAAGGCCGGACGGGACGCTCGTTTGTACGTTTGCGCACCGTGGGGAAGCTCGATTCGGCTGGTGTTGCGACGCGGCACGTAGAATTGTAGACG
The DNA here is from genome assembly GCA_947577245.1 of Andrena bucephala. Lineage (NCBI taxonomy): Eukaryota > Metazoa > Arthropoda > Insecta > Hymenoptera > Andrenidae > Andrena > Andrena bucephala. The sequence continues at coordinate 32,764,874 of OX387717.1, read as the reverse complement.
AAACTCCGAATGCATAGTACCCCCGCGCCCCTGGACGGACGAAAGCGGTCCGAAGGTCCCAGCGGTGCACGCGGCTCCCGCCGCTGTACGCGTCGATCGTCCCGTCGTGGTTTTTCGACGCCGGATACACGGAGGGCAGGAAGCAGGACGCAATGTCCGACCGTGGCAAATAGTCCGGCAAATTACAGCGGGCGATGACTGGCGAGCATCGGGCAACAAAGTGCGACTACGCTGGTAGCTAGTAGTTTACAGGGGCGCTCGGCCGGCTCGGCTCGGCTCCATAATCTGGTACAGAGGAACCGGCGAATTCGGGCGGCGCGTAGAACACGAGCGTGCCAGGGGGGGTTCGGGAACGATGGCGATGAGGCGAGAAGGGTGGCTCGCTCCGACCCGACGCGGTGAGAGGAAACGAGCAGCGGGGTGACAGAGATGGAGGAAGATAGACTAGAAGGGTGAGCAATGGAAACGGGTGATTGAGGGGGGGGGGGTGGGGGCAGGGGAAATGGTGCACACCGCGGGCACGTACGTGCGAACGTGCGGAGAGCCGTGTACGTAGAATCTTGCATCTCGATCATAGCTCAGACTTGAACCGAAAAAAATAAATAAGGGTGGAAAGATTCGCAGATGGAGTAGAGCCGGGATGGGGGAAGGCGAGAGGTTGGCAGAGAGTGACAAGTGGTCGAAACAGTGATGGAAAAGGGTGTACTCCCGAAGGGGTGAGCGAAGAAGGAAAAAGTTAAGGGCAACCAAACGATTTGCAATTCGTGGCAGTACGAGGGGAATGGGGGGGGGGGGGTCGGTTGGCGAGAGGAGAGGGGGGGGGGGGAGGGGGCGAGAGACGCGACGGAGACGGGGGGTGAATTGGCAATTTCGAGCGGGCAAGCGTGTATTCGTGTCCTGGTTGTTTGTATTCGTAGCGGCGGCATTGCCTGGAGCATCGTTTTCCGAAATTACGAGCCGATACCCGTTACAATCGGTTGAGCGATGCACCGCCGCGGCACGTCAATCGCTATATATTTTCTGCTAATCGATCGCCGCCACTTCCGGTGAAATAGATCACCGCGCCTAGACACCACGGACGTGTCGGCCGGCGTGGAAATAACGGCAATGAATTTACCGCGGTTTTTGATAGCCCCGGATTTAACGACCTCTCCTCCGCGCGTCGCCCTGCTGTCAATCAAATATTGGTCACACTCGAGGGGTTAATGGAGGGCTCGGCCCTCGTCTTCCAGTCCGCCGGCTCGCCTTGAATAATTAACGCTTCCGCGAGGATATCGATTAGTTGAACGGGATCGGCGGGATTAAGCCGGCAGAAACGATGGAATTAGCGTCGAGCACTTCGAGATCAGCCCAAGTCGTTCGCTCGTTATTGAATTTCCTTCTGGGTCTACCCCAATTCTTCTCCTCGTGCTTCTACGGATTTCAAAGAACGCGCGCTGCAGTGTATAATCCAGTTTACACGCTGTAATCAGAATTCTTAGGCACCTGAAATCGCGGAGATTATTAAGGGGGGAGCCCTATTTAGGACGCTAGGAATAAGGTGATACTTGGCAATTTTTTTTCTAAGAAACTGTTAAGCGAATCTTTACCAAACTTTCAGGGTATTTTAGTTCATATTCAAATAATAAAAATTAATTTTTACGTTACTCCGCGCGCCGGAGTTGCAAATTGGCGATTGTAATGGTGGCCCCATTTCTCCCCTGAAATAAAAAATCCAAGGATTTTCTTATTTCTAGTACAATTACATTGTCGATGAACCTAACAGACGAAAAAAAAGTTCAAAGTTGGCAAATTGGTGGGACTTGAAAGAAAAAGTTACGATTCTGCCCCAAGATATTTCGTACTATTTATGGAAAAAGCGTTGTTCAATTCAATTTATTTATCAATTTCTTAGGTTCATCGACAATTTAATTATACTAGAAATAAGAAAATCCTTGGTTTTTTTATTTCAGGAAAGAAATGGGGCCGCCATTACAATCGCAAATTTGCAACTCCGGCGCGCGAGTCGTAACAAACGTGTTCATATATCTCCATTTCTACCGAACACTTTATAACGTAAAAATTAATTTTTATTGTTTGAATGTGAACTAAAATACCCTGAAAGTTTGGAAAAGATCCACTTAACAGTTTCTTAGAAAAAAATTCCCAAGTATCACCTTATTCCTAGCGTCCTAAATAGGGCTCCCCCTTAAGGTAGTTCCTAACCAACTATGTTAGTCAAATTAGAGTTGGGTAATAAACGACAAATATAAAGTAGTAAGATACTATGGACATTATAATAATAATTTTTAACATGATGTATATATATTTAAACAGTTCAATGTTAATATAAATAATTGTAATACGAAAATAGAATATTAAATTTGTTAGCGTAGTGAATTGGAGCAGCAGATCTGACAACGTCGCATTCATTCGGAGCGTCTTTTATAACCAAAATGTCAGAAAAAATGTTCATATGAATCTGAATCTTCGATTCGCTATTGAAATATCTAAACATATCGATTGTGCGACGTTGCCGTATTCACTGCTCTATGTAATTTCTAAAAAATTTGCATGTAAACGTATTTTTTATGGGCATTTACGAAGAAACCATGTGGTCAGTTTCGCTGAAATAAATAAATTCATTTCGTGACATTTCGATGTACTTTGGTGTCAATTTTGGTACACTTCTTGAATACAGTTTTCCTGTTTCAGCAGAAAAACTGAAACTATAATCCTCTTTTTCCGACTCTGGCAAATGCCACTTTGTTAAAATGCATCAACTTTAATTAACAATTTTCCGATAACTACATGGTAAATCTATTTTAAACTTTGTATAAGGGTTTCTTGTATTCCAAATTAGTTTTGAACGAAATTTAAAAGAATCCTTGAATTTAGTAGATTATTCAGGAACTACCTTAAGCCCGACGAAACGTGCTGTAATTGTTTAATTTTTGGTTTAATTGCCATCATTTGTTACGCGAAATTGAACGCCGCGGGTCAACTATGTACTTGGAGCATTAAATTGTCACACTAGCACGTGCATAAAGATACATTATTCCCCGCCCAATTTCCATGCATAATCCTGCACCGGCAGTCAGCCAGTGATTTCTTTCATCTGCCGCGAAGCGATTAGACGAAGTTGCGACAGCTATGGTCTAGCTGGAAAGTGAACGTGAACGGTTGAGCTGCGAACGTTACGTGTGTCTGGTGCTCGGCGGACGTGGAAGAAGGAAGTTACGGGAGGCACGAAACTAGCAAGAATTTCCACGGGACATTAGTATTCCCCGAAAGTCGTGGTGACCACCGCCGCGGCGGCGTTTACGGCAGGCTCTCTTCCCGACGTGACAGAAAAGCTTTTAAGCTCCGCTTTAAAAAGGACAGTCCGGTTATCGTGGGCCGCGTAAATATATCTAGACACCGAGTAAAACCTTGCCGCTTTTTGCCGCCGCAATATCGGATAACTCGGGCACAACGGCGAGCTGCGCTTCATGCATTTAAACGGGCGAACTAAAAACGTTATTAAGCTTAATAATGCTGCTTATTATTAGGTTTGTTTGCGCTGCGATTGGTTCCGCTCTACCTAGTTATCATTTTGCCTCGCTACACGAAAGGGGGGAGCACGGAGAATCCTCGGGTAGTTAAGTTCTGATCAATGTTCATTTATGCAATCGTTCATTGCGCCGGCTTTAATCACAAAATAAACGGAGATAATGAAAGCGAGAGAGAGAGAGAGAGTTACAACGGCGGCGCAGATTTGTATAATTCAAGAGGGCTGGAGAATCACGATTTTATCATTTAATAATGGGTACTACTCTATTGATTCCGATGATACAGGTCAACTGTATAGGAATCTAGGCAAAGGAATGTCAGAAAGATTCACTTAGCTACTGTTCAAGTTTTTGAATCAGGTTTAATTACTTCGCAGAGTTCGTTTACAGAGGTTGGAAATAGAACGGGGGCCTCACTGAATCAACAAGTAGCTTTAGTTAGTTCTTTTTTAAGCCGAAAGCGTAGTTAGATTGGATTAAAAATTACTTTCCTGGTGCAAACTCGGGAAAAGCATTATATAAAGTGGAAACAGATTGAGCGACTAAAGCGCCGAGAGAAACATTCTACGAATCCGCGTTACGCAACCTTCCATAATGCGTTCATTAAACCTTCCCTCTTGATATAAAGATCAATTTATAAGCTACTGAGATAATATACTGGATTGAATAACACCCTCCCAATAGCCAAGATAAATGAAACACGGGCGTTACCAATGATATCGTATCGTAACACGTAACTGGTATTCATTCCCGTGAATGATTAGCATCGGATTCATTCGCCAGTTTCTACCTACAGTATAAATTGCGAGGGTAAAGTAGCTTGATGTGAAATACGAACGAAACGCGATCGGCTGCGTATCGTGCGTCACCATTTCCGTACTTCACCGCTTCGTTCGGCATTCTTTCTCGTGTATTGTTGACTCTCGACGGAACGTAAACAAGTTCGAATCGCATGGAGTTATATCACCGCAAGAGCTGGGCGCCACCGCGGAGAACGCAATTGCTAATACACATAATTTGCCGCGTGCAATTAGTTTGCGTGCAGCGGAACTTGATGATATTTACAACTGCTGCTTCCATTAACACCCTCTCGCATTCTGTCCTCAAAATCCCGTTTTTGAAGAAACAAAAAAATACTTTCAGAATATTTACTATTAATCGATCGGGGAGAGAAGAATTGCCGAAGCCGGCAAGCTGCAAATATAATAAAATATCGGGAAGTTTCCTCGTGGAGGTGAAGCGTTCGACGAATATTCCAACTCGTTCCCTTCGCATTGTTCCAGAATATCGATAGAAAAACGACAGCCGTGACTCCAGTTTCTTTCGTGCATCGCTTCATTATGCATGCGATTCTCATTATCCACGGAATGAACGTTAATCGCCCGCATCGTTACAGGCCCGTCAGTTTCTTTCTGCATCCCCTGCCGGTCGAAATTCGTCTTCGGACGTGCCTAACGAGTTGTCAGTTTGGCGAGGTCCATCGCGGCCCTGTTTGCCCCTAACATTCTCTGACTGAATCGTTTTCTTGCAACATCGGCCGGTGCCTCGGTCCTCCAAACTGTCGAGACTGTAGGCGAACGAAAAATGGGACGCGCGCGGGGGATCGCGAATCTTAAAAGGAATCGGAAGGAGCGCTGCGATGGTCTGGATAGAGCTGACAGATTCTCGCGTCCGGACTGCGAGTTTATCACGGAGCTCACTGATAAACGGATCTGTTTATGGAGAGCGGCACACACGAGAGAGGTGATGGCTGCAACGGCCTATCTGCTCGAGACGCTCCGCGTAATACATCGGGATACGTGTAGCTTGGATTGAATAGCGTCGTCCAGGATAATGGAAGGCTTTGCCTGACCATGTATCTACACCGCTCTGTGTTCGCTATCGCGCACTAGGATCTCTCACGGTTCTGTTTCCCCGCTGGGCGAAGCGAAAGATAAGGAGGAAGAAGAGGAAACAGAAGCAAAAGGGAGAATAAGAAGACGAAGAAGGGGGAGGACGAAGCCGGAAGAAGCAAAGTAGAAAGTCGGCAGGCCGGGAGTAAAGGTTCTCGTTCTTGTTTTTCAGAGCTGCTGGCCGGGATCTGCATGGGGAATCTATCGTGTTTGTTTAACGATAGGAATCCAGGACTTAGCTGGAGATCCATTGAGCGAAGTTGATGTAGCCTACAAAGCATTTATTCGTCCTCCAGCGGGGCCGGTCCTCCGCTCGCTTTTCTTTCATTTCCCCTTTCCTGCGCCCGTAGCTGCCTTTTGTTGCGATGCTTGTTGCCTCCGGACCAATTTCTCTGTTTAGAAACTCGATAGAGGAGGATGGGAATTCCCTGCTGGGTGAACGGAACGCTGAGGGGATCTTCGGCGACACTTAGTGGGAGATTCGTGGGACTCGCTAATGGAATTTGGTGGCGTTGACACGGTGTAAGTCGAGCGGCTGGTAGCTTGGCAATTTCCTCACAATAGACATTTCTATTTGGAGCCGAACTCCCCACCCGAAGGAGAAAAATTTCGGAACCGCTCCCGGTGGAACGAGGACAAATGGAAAAAGGCCTCACAAGAAGGATTAGGGAAATCGATCAAAGGGAGACTGCAAACACTGGCCGAGAACTCTGCCAAAATTCTAGTCCGCGTGGCATGGTTTCGTGGCGAAATGAATACGTTGGTCAACCGGAGAATCTCGGATCGCAACGGGGAAGCATGTTTCTCTCGTCGAACAGCGCGCAGACCCTAGGAATCAGTAGTTACTGGAAGGTGCATACCATCCTGCATAAAAGATAGGTACCTAGCATCCGCTCGACTCGCATGCAAAGTCGAATAACGACGGATTTCCAGGAGCTCCAAAGTGAATGGTCGAGGAGCGAGCAAAGGGGGCATAATTCTTTGAGATGAAAATGCGGAGACGAAGGTAATATGACGCTGCGTCCGCGCAGACTCGTCTCTGCTGCTTCTCAGAGGCAAGGAAAAAAAAGGTCCGCCGAAATTCTTTTTACCTTCTAACGTTGCTCGCCTTTGACTGAGGGAAATGTAACGCTATTATGCGCCTGGATCGTTCTTCTCCAATTGAAACGGGACTGTTGTGCTTTGCCGCGCGTTTACGACTATTAAACGGGAGCTGGAAAGCGTTGCTTGGAACGGAGCAGTAGTTGGTGCAACGGATAGCGCACTCGATTCTAACAACGGAGGTCACAGGATCGAGCCCCTGACGGATGGGGAATCACTTTTCGTCGGGATTATACGTAGTAGGGAAGGGCGAACCTGTGCGAGAAGGAAGAGCAATATTGCTTCGCCCCCGTCAATTTCAAATCAATCAGCATTTCGCCAGTCGTATTCCGTTGCTCGATTAACGTCTCGCTGTTCCGCCCCTGAACGCGCGAGTTAAAGGCAACGAACCACGAGAGTTTCCAGCACCAGGAGTTGATTGCTATGGGGTCGGAAACGCGGATCCCCCCACCCCAGCCCCTTGTTATGCCATTTTCCAACAGCCGTTTGCCAGCCTCGGTTCTTCTCTCCTCGATTCTCGAGGCACGGCCGCATCGTAAAAAGCGGAAGACACGATTTCGCACTTTGCCTGCGCGAAACGGTGCCGGGTCGAAGGAAGCTCGCGAAAGTAGCTGTTGTCTGGCAAAATGCGGCGTCGATAAATTCATATCGAAACGCGCGCACCGAGAGTGGTATATTAAATGAGCTCCGCTTTTCGACTCTTTCGTCGGTGTCGTGACGGCTTCTCGCGAGGGGGTTGCATGCTTGTAAATCCTTTAAAGTTACCGAGTCAATGACCGGGATATTGTTTGCATTTAAAATGCATCGTTGCCAACGCCGCGGGAAAGATAATGGAAGAAATTACGTAGCAATACGGAAACCTCTGTACTTTATCGTTGACCCATGTCACTTATGTATTTTCGCAGTAGTACGAGTCAATAATACACGTATCAGTTACAGCGTGAATCCAGGTACAGAGATACTTTTTACTCTTGCAAATCCCAACGAGCTTTAAAACCATTTTCCAATAAAGTAACTACCGAAACGATGCACAATATGAATGTAAAAAAAAAAAAGAGACGTCGATTTAAATAACAGGATAACGTTTTTCAAGCTCGAGTCAACGATAATCCGAGCATTATAACTACTGTTCGTCGTATCTTGCGCACACCTGGGTTCCCTCGTTTCAATTTAATTAGGTAATTAGCTCGTTTGCACATTCGAATAGTCGGTGAGCGTGTACACAGAAAGTTCGCCAACCGATCGACGAAACACACGAACTAAGGCGAGTCAGAGGTTCTGTTGTCTGTAGAGCGTAAAGAGAATCCATTAATCGTTTAAATTGAATTAATGAGTTTATGATTCTATGCATTTAAGTGGTCGCTAGGATACAGGAGCGACTGTAGATTTTCAGCCAGTTGCTAGGAGACGGCAGAGTCTATAATCTTCTGACGAGATAAATGAAAAGGCGATTATTGATCGTGCGGAAAATAATTTCGAAGTGTAAGAATGCTTAACCTTCGCCCCTTGGGAATTCTCGGGTGGAAAGAGTGGTTTCATAAACGCTACGACACACGGGCTCAACTTGGAGGAATGTTTCCTTGCTGGATGCCAAGTCGCATTACGACTCTTATCGCGAGCCAAATGAAGTTCAGTTCCGACGGTGCAGCGCGTGGAAAACAACCCTCCAGCTTTTACCACCACTTTGTCCTGTTATTGCTGCAACCCCTTATTTTCCTTCCCTAACGTGATATAATTTTCAAGAGGGCATGCATGATTTGTCCTTGTCTGTTTTTCATTAAGGGGTGACTAAGGGTAATTAAATAGCAGATGTGAAATAAGCATCGCTGATAGGTGAATGGCCACCTGTATCTCTTCACGCCTTCCTAGTTCAATCTCCCCTTCACCACCAGCAATGATATTCTCGAGCAAAACGTGCTCGCATTATTCTCCCTCCAAACGAAATGGCGAGTCAATGGGGGTGTCTCGGTGGCTCGTGGAAACGCGACGTGTGCCGACATCTACCCGAGTATCGAGGAACTTTGGTCGAGCGGAGTTTCGCCGCTCGTCTGAAAGGTGGCGGAAGCTGGCGCGTTTTCCACCCCCGGGATCCACCCCTTTGCGAACCAGATGCTATACCGTTTCCGTAGAGACGGAACACTCCCCTTCGCTCGATGGCGTTCGTCCCGAATCTTTGAATCTTAGGATTTCGTTGGTTTCGAGGGCTCACGGTGACTACAGGATTCATCTAAACGCGAGCCAGACACCCGTGGTCTCCGAAGGGAGGCCCATAAAAGAAAATCGGCCGTACGGGCTGAGTTACGAGGCCATCGACGTCCGAATGCCGTATATACGCCGGCCATAAATATTTATCCGACGCCGGTCAGAAACGACGAAGAAGCGGGCGCACGGGGGGTGCCGATAAAAATGATTACGTCGCGGTAAAAACCGCCCCCGACGCAAAAGGGGCTCGCTCGTAAATCGAACGTTGATTTGTTTTATGTAGAAGCGCGGCGGCTGGCGACTACGTCGATTCGAATCTTGAATTATTCCGGGCCGCCGGGACGTAAGTTACGCGCCACTGGTGTTAGGATGAATTCAACAATACGGGCTGCACCGAGACCTGCTGCTGCTACTGCTGTTCGCGGGGGGCCGATAAGAAGAATGGAACTTTTAATTTTACGAGCCCGCCGGCCGTAACTCTTCGCGTATCGTCGATGTCGAGTTATTGTTTTCAGGCGCGGCCGAGGATTGCACTCGGAGTCTCGGTGGCCGACGGTTCCATGCGGAAATTTAGAGGTGCATCGTTGCGCCTGATTTAGGGACCTTTACATTTTGTATCCTCCGACGCTTTTATCCACCCAACTATTACTTCTCTTCCCTTGTTTCCTGTCACTGCAATCTTGCGCGCCAGAATCCTTTTATTTCCGCTCCGATAAGGGTGCAGTGGCAAGAGTAAATGCATCGTTTGTTGATTGGATATCTTGAGTGGCCCATTGGTCGGCAGCAAAAAGGTCGGAGGTGTTGTAATGTTACGGACCACCGAAACTTTAAACGTGAAATATATTTCCATGCGCGGCTCGGCTTGAATCGAGATGGTTATGCTGTGCAGCACAGTGTACCGCCCGATATCTTTTTACAGCTACACAGCCACCACGTTGGTTGTTTTATTAGGATATACATTCGCGCCAATTGATTTATGGCAGATGCTTCGATCTCCACTAGGATGCAGCGGCATGCACCGTCGGACCAAGATGAAAATATCCCGAGGCACGAGTCGCCATACGTCAATTTCTCGCGGACCGTATCGATCTGCCTTTTAATTTTCATGGAAATTTCACGGCTGGAGGTTCGCCCGTGCGCTTCTCTTTGTTCCCGCGACCCACTGAATGCTCTTCCCTGCGACTTTTTCTGCTGGTATTAAAATGCAAAGAGCTGCAGGCCCTTAACCCAACGTGATAATCGAACATGGAAAAATGGTAGAACAAACAGCCGTAGAAATGACCCTTGGAAAAATAATTTCTCCCACTGTAATTAATCAATGGAGAAATAAATAAGCCAATAAATTTGTAAATTTTTAATATATCTATATTAGATGTATGCACGTTTGAAAATGAATTTCAATGAAATTAATGCAGCCTCTGACAGCCGCATCGGTGAAATTCATCTCTTTTTCAACGCGTTATCGTATGCACCCGGAGGAATCAATTCTCCTGACCCAAAAACAAAAGTTAATTAAAACGTCGGAACTTGGCAGGGCGGTGCTTTTCGCTGGTTCTCGAGTTAACACGTCTCGTCTGTTGCCCGCTCCGAGCATCTTTCTGACATTTGGACGGTGATGAATCTCCGTCATTAACCATGAAGATGGAGCATCCCTTGAATAGGGGTGAGATCGCACGAGGCCCTTTTTAACGCAGCTATTTGCCGGGAAACGCAACCGGAAATAGGTCGATATGATCTTATGGATGCGGGTACACGGCCCATTTATTATTGCAAGAGAGCTCCCTGTATGATCGCTTCGACCTATTTCTGGTTTCGTTTCTGATCCGCCGAATGTGCTGCGCTGAAAATGCGCCTCGTGCGACCGAAATCCACCGATACTTGGAAAACTAACTTGCCGCGGCTCCCAGGGACATTTTAATAAAATGAAGGAACTTAATCTCGGGAAACTGGAGAACGATATGTGTGTCTTGTACAGAATCAAAAACATGTTTAAAAGTAAGAAGAAACGGGAGAATCCTGTGTAAAGCGAAAAGCAGGTAAGCTCTGATCTGGAGTAATGTAACGTTTATACAACAAAATAACAGTTTTGGACGACGGTAGAAGGTAAACGCGACGAAAGAGGCACGCAAATAACGCGCATAACCCCTCTCGTAGCATATAATTAATTAGTGAAAAGGTAGGTGGTTGGAAATAACAATTTCGTGTGATGAGAAAAGATCATGTCGAGGGAGGAAGCTCATAAACAACGCCCCGTTTTCATCCCTCAGTAGCAAATGATTCAATTTGACCCCGCAGATAGAGCCATATTTCTCTGACAGTCCATAAACGTGTTAACAGGTCGTCAACGGACGCCGACGCTTCCCCTAACCGCTGCCCCGACGTTTATTTCTTCCCTGTTTACTTGCAATATTTTTTCACATACCCCAGTGTCCGAGCCAGCTGCCAGGTAAGCTGTGCAGCAGAGCATTAGCATAACAAATTCGACTCTCGCTGTAAAATATTAAGCGAAGGATTACTGATGCCTGTTGCGAGGGAGGTTGCTAATAAAGCACCCACTTTTTCTCACTCGACTCGTAGATGGACGAGATAACGCCGGATGGTAGCTTTCGAGATTGGACACGCGCGCAACCGCGTCCATTATTTCCCACCCTTATAAAAAAAAAAGGGAGAGAGTATACGAGGGGGTAAGTTGCACCGGTACGTCTCATCCGCCGGAAATTACTTAAGCAACAGACTTCGCCCTGTTTGAAAGAAACATTCAGACTTAGAAAAGGTTGGCTCTTGGGTAGAAGTTGGAGTAGTTTACAGTTTACGGGGATGCTTACTGGCATTTTACCTTCGGCTTCACTGTTTTAACGGATTTTATGTTTTCAAACAATCCGGTACAGAAATATCGTGATCAGATACAGAGTAAAGTGTGCAACGAAATGGAGCTAGGTGCTCGTTAGTAAGTTCCTTGGGGTGAAGTACCTAATTACCTTTCGGGGATAAATAAGACGAGCACGGTTAAATATAACCCCCGATTGGCATGGTATTCAAATGTCAGCGCGAAGTTCGCTGCTCAACGGAAACTGGAATCGTGTAAAACAGATTCCCCAATAAATCTTGGGGGGGGGGGGCGGTTTGTAGGGCGGGGGTGGCTGGGCGGTTCGCTGCAGTCTAATTTGTGGATCGTTCACTAAAAGGAAACTACGTCGTCTACAGGATGGGAGAGAAGAATTTATAGATACCCTAATACCGAAAACTCACAGTGAATAGTTGGTGAACAGGGTGGAGGGTGGAGGGGCGGAAGAGTGATAAATTTTGGAACTGACCCGACTCACACGTGTGTTCGCTCCCATAGGCAAACTCCGCCAATAATTTTTCAGCTAGCGTAAATCAAAAGTCCTCGTAAAAAAGGCTCTGGCAGGAAAGGACACCCTCGCGAAAATCATATTTCAAACCGGATGTTACTGTTGCTAATAAGCAACGGGGATGTTGCTATTTATTTTGTCAGGAGAGATCGTTGTACGTTTAAACTTTTTATTAAACGCAGATGAACCAGTCGCGAGTATATAATTACTCGCACCTTTTCTTAATTAAAGTTCTACTTAAATATATTTTCAGATATGTGATTTTAGTTATTCACGGTAATGCTTCATGCGCTATTAACGGGGAAAATATTCTAGAATATTCATTTGCCCTTCGGAGGGCAGATGCTCTTAATGCTTTTGCGTTGACAGTCTGTACCGTTTTGTTTCCAGGTCAAAAGGTGTTGCGAAAGTACCCCGTGATGGTGTTCATTCACGGGGAGGGTTTTGAATGGAACAGCGGCAACCCCTACGACGGTACTATATTGGCAGCTTATGGTAACGTCGTCTTCGTCACTATCAACTTTCGCTTAGGCATCCTGGGTAAGTAGATTAAGCATCGTGGTCGGGCACGTTCCAGTGGTACAGCTCAATACCGAGTTCCAAGTAATGCGAGTCAATAATTTGTGCGCCCTTCACATTTTCTGGATGCCTGCCCAAAAACTTTTGCTACATCAAAGGAAATCGAAACAGTATTGAAGCGAGGAGGGTTTGCACATCGTGTATAACCGTTTCGGTTGGAAAATTTCATCGGGAAATGTGGAACAAGCCTCCCGGACGTCTCGGCGCGGATTTATGAAATCTTGCCGAACTCGCCACGCCGCGTCAGTCTTGCATGAAATCAGGAATTCTGCTTCATTAACGTTCGCGCTTCGCTGCGCCATCGGTTTTTGATCTTCGACCAACTTCTTTCTCTTTTTCCCCTGCAACTGTCTATCGATCCGTCATCGCCCAGCAAAAGAAGCAATACTCCTCCGATATCTTTTATAGTTCGCTCGTATAAATAACACGCTTAAAGCTCTTTGCTCTTACGACAGAATTCTAGAGGTCCCGGCGACATTTTTATCGTTCCCAGCGGTTCCAGGCACGTCCAAGGGTTCGCATAAATTTGTGCTCGAAATGGATATTTGAGCAACTTTGAGTTTAACGGATTTCAAGTGGTACGAGGCGAATGTAGCTTGTCTTCTGCCTTACTTGTTCAAGTGACACGCAAGATATCAGCCAGCCGGAGTCACGCGATTTTCCCACGTAACGTGCAAGCTGCACAGCTGAATTTTTAACCCCGTCCAATTACGCGGTCGAACATTTATCCTCCGAAGAAAAACTCCTATTCGTTACTCAAGGGCAAAAAGTCACTACGACACCGGTGACCGTAAAATTCCATGCAACCCCGCCGGTCTGCATATCGCGCAAAAGAAAACTTTTCCCGGCAAAGGAAGCTTCCGCAGCCGAGACAAAGGCTCTCTTTTTGCCCCCGAAGCTTCCATCGATCCTCGCCGGTTTTCCGTGGCCTGCTCTATTTTTTCCACCCTTCGTGCCACTTCCTCCCACCCACTGTCACCCTTCCTCCTCCTCCTCCTCCCCTCCCCCCCCCCCCCAGTCCCTCCTCGACGCCGTAACGACGAGCCTCCGCTTATCCTTTCCCTTAAAATGATAACGCGACCTCCGCGCGCAATGCAAATGGACGGACGTCGTGCGGCGCGCGGCCTGAGCCGCAGCGCGCTACATCCGACAAGTGGGGTGCTTTGAGGGAGGAGAGAGAGAGAGAGAGAGAGAAAAAAAAGGCGAGGAGGCCGCGAAACCATAATCATAAATTAGGTTAAAGTGCTGGGAGGGCGCTTAGTTAACTTCACCCTTCCCCCTGTTCACCAGCAGCCGGGTACAGTTAGTTTGTGAGAAGTCCGCGGATAACTTCAGCCCTTTGCGAAACAAGGGAGGAAAAATATGGCCTCCAGCGTGGTTCGTGCGAGCAAAAAGAACGATCTCGCTGCACGAGGGTAGTTTACATTCCGGCAGGTGATTCCTTGGCGCACTGTATAGACCGCTATAATCCAACGAGCACTCTGAACTGAATGCATCAACGATGAATTTAATCATCTTAACACATGGACCGATCTAACGTTAATTTACGCACAGCACGGGGGTAAAGCTTGCACAATAAAGGGTAATAGAAGCTTCAACTACCACTACCCAGAGCGTGCCACGAGCCTAAGAGAGGCTGATCCTTTCAGACAGCAAGGTAGTAGGTTCAATTAATTTAAATCTCGTTACAGGTTTCTTGAGACCTGGTATCAGGGACGACACGGCTAGCAATTTCGGACTTCTCGATCAAATAGCGGCGCTTTTGTGGCTCAGGGAGAACATCGCCGAGTTCGGGGGCGATCCGAACAGCGTTACGTTGGTTGGCCACGGTACCGGTGCCATTTTTGCTAATCTGCTGCTTATCAGCCCTGTGGCTAATAAGAAAGGTAACGGTTATTGCTGCGTCGCGTGTTTGCGACTTCTGCGATGCCTGAATATTAAGAGGACGCTTCCAGGGGAACACGTGACCTCCATGTTCATGAAATTGATAAGAACCCCGCGTTTACACTTTGATTTTGGATACCGCAAATCAGATACACCACTTACCATTAAAGAACCCCGTTTTCCCCCTGTAATTTCAAGTAGTACAACTCGATCGTATATCGGACGGCTCTTCGACGCTAGACAGAAGAGCTGGGATCGAATCTTAGGTATGACGTGGCTGCGCCGAGGACACGCATGTTCCCCTGGGAGATTCGGGTGAGAGAGAATTGTGGAACGGAAAGAGAGGAGATGAAACGAAAGAACAACGATGGCCATTTTTCACCTGCGGTGAAGGCCGAAGGGAACTTTTCTCGTCCGGCTGGGGCCGCTGTACCAGACTGTCTGGTCAATAATTACATTGCGCAATGAAAAATAACCGGATTTAATATTTCACGCGTAAAGGCAGCCGGTTTTCCGCGTCCCAGGGGACGCTGGTTATTAATCGTTCTACCACCAACCGTTTGCCTAGGTCTGTTTAAGCGGGCTATACTGATGTCCGGATCGGCGCTGAGCGCGGACGCCATCGGCAAGGCTCCTCTACAGATCACCAAGCAGGTGAGGAGATTCTTTTTGGTGTTGCACGTGAGCGACTACCCTATCTGGTCTTGGGGAAGAAGCAAAGTCACGTCGAGTTTCAACGGTCGAGTCGTCGTCACACGCTCGATCGGCAGCGTGTTCGCGGTCGTGGTACAAAAAGAGAATGAGAAAACGAAGACGACGTGGTTGCGATTCAAACCCGCCGGGGAGAAATATCGCCTCCCGTCCCGCGGAGGAGCCAGCCCACGATCGTCGGAGACGGAACGTTCATTGCATCGCTGAGAAATGGTACGAATCATTTTTCAGGTGGCGCACGCTTTAAATTGCCCAACCACCACCGACAGCGACCTGGCGTTTTGTTTGCGCGGCCAGGACGTGAACACGCTGCTGGACGTGAAGATTCACAAGCCGAAATACGTCCCGGCGTTCGCGCCGCTGATCGATAACGCGGTCATTCCGGACAAGCCTGTGAATTTAATGAAAAATCCCCAACTGCTCGGCAGGTGCGATTCACTGTCCTCGATTTAAAGGAAAGCACTGATGCCCACCGTTTCACATATTAATGTCTCGCAGGTTCGATTTGATGTACGGCGTCACGGAATCGGAGAAATTTCACATTTTACCACCGGTTGCTTTGCTGCACGGGATGCTGGACGGACAAAGGGACGAGGTTCTAAAAGATCACGCTATGGTATGAATGTAGGGAACGATTTGCATCCGGACTCCGTTACTTTGACGTTCCAACGACGAACGCTTGCCAAAATCCAAGGAGCGTCCTTTCAAGGGGGGAAGGGGGGGGGGAAGAAAATTTTCAGATAATAAATTATCGCGCAAGTGGATACGATTCCGCGGGAATTCGCTGGGCATTCCGATCGGGAAGTGACGCGATATTTCTTCGTCGGCAGGCAACGCACGAATTGGAACCGGAGCTCATTCTATCGAAGATTCTGGAACAATACGGCGACTTCTCGGCCGGGTATACGAACGAATACCCCACGAAGAATCGGGACCTGGTGCTGGAGGCGCTCTCCGACAGCGGAACCGTCGCGCCATTAATAATGGCCGCGAATTTACATTCAAGGGCGAACCCGAAGAGCTACATGTACGTTTTCTCGCATCCGAAGGCGATGCAGGACTACTCCGGCGTAAGTACGTTTCTGTTCACACGTAGGAACATCCGTTACGCCCCTTGGGAATTTATTGAAAGCGGCAGCAAGTCGACCGTCTCTTGAAATAACGATCCTTTATCCTTTGACGAAGGAACATGCACTCGGCGCTCGCGACTGCACCACTCTCATTCATCTCCGACATTTACCGCAACCAAATTAGACCTAATTCGAACACGATCCAGACTTTCTCCGACTGAGCGTAGGTAAATACCGTTGACACGCTCGCGAAGCCGCTCAGTTCACGGAGCTCTGCTACATCCTAAGGCGACGCGAATATTATCAGTTTCTTTTGCCAAAGCCGCGCGAGTGGAAGGGCAGAAGAATTTCACGACCCCGCACCGCGGCACCGGTGTCTCGCGTGCATCGCAGCCTCCCCTGTGGCCTGACAAATTCATCCGGGTCAAGGATCCGGAAGCCAGCATAGATATTAAGGGAGCGCATAAATCGCGGCGGCTCTTCCCGTCTGCCGTGGAAACTGGAGCACGTACGATTAGACGGTGTACTTTGCATTTTATTCATTTTCCCCGCGCCGGATTCCTTAGCCCGGGGGAGGAGGTGGAGGGGGGGGGGCGAGGGACGGCAGGGTGAGCGTGACCTACTGGCTATTCATTGTATTCGTGCGCACAGGGGCGGCGGGGGGGGGGGCGGGGGGGAGGAAGGGAAGAAAAATCCCGGCTACGAACCCATTTGGACCCTGGCCAACTATTTTTATCGTCGCTGCGTGCCGGCTTGTTACGCTCCGAGTACAGTGACCGGCGGTGTCGTTAAACCGAATGTAACAACGTTCCTGGTTTTCAACTCGGGGTTAGAGGGCTGGACTCCCATTAGATATGAAATTTACGAACGACACAAGCTTGCAGACGTTGTTCCCTGAGCTCACAACGCGAGACCGTTTAACCGGTATCAGGGTGATTCTTGCGTACGGCGTCTGCAAAACGCCCCCAAGGGCCGTCGACCAATTGGGAATCTGGTTTTCAAACGATTAACACACCAGACGCCCAGTAACCGATAACGGAATCGGCGAGACGACCACTCCGAAGCGAGAAAATACACTGGGAATTGTTTTAAAATATTCCATCGGGAGCGTTGGTATCGATCGCGCGGCGACTAGCGAGGGATTCTGCAAAGTTACGATTGCATAGAGTATAGAGGAGGCTAGCGGAGAGGGCCGGAAGTTAATAACAATGCCCGCGGTTTCGAGGACCGGGCGAGCACTCTTGGCCCTTCTTCTGGTCCGGCAAATTTCGGCCAACTCCCCGCCGCGCCACGCCGCGCAAAACTTTGTTTCGATGGGAAGGTATACCGCGAACTGGCTCGTTATATTTGCAGCAACAACGTCAGCGGACGGTGCACGGAGAGGAACTGCCCTACGTCCTGGGGCTGCCTCTCGATGGAAATAAGTACGACTTGCGTCGTCGATATAATATCGGGGAAACACTTTTCTCGGAGGCCATGATGAACTGGTGGTGCAGCTTCGCGTACGTTGGGTGAGTTCTCCTTCTATTTTTATACTCTCGTTAGATACCGAGCAAATGCCGTAATGGAATTTTTTAAGATAAATGCAAGGCTTATTGAATCACGCGACACGGTAGTGCGTTAAACGGCAGAATGAGTTAGACAGTAAAGAAGTTGCAGTCACCCCCTTTCATCTAAAAGCTTCTACTTCTCCACATGTACTTTTTACCACGAATGTTTTACCGGAAATCCAATGAAAGAGCGTTAGCTCTCTTCTTGCGGAATAACACTGAAAACTCGATCTTCGAAAGCTCTCAAATCAGCGATGCTTGCCAGCAACGCTGCGCGCACAGAATGGCAGAGATTTGTACGCCAGGGTTTCTCCTGTCCACGGTATTGTTTACACCGTGGCCAAGTGAAATTAGCGATTCGGATCGGCCACGGAGAAACGGCTACCTATACACTTATTAGATAATAAATTTGAGAACGCGCGGCCGTTCGACAATGCGTCGTTCGGCGACGGGAAGCATTTCGCGCTTACCCTTCTCCGCCCGCGCTTCGCAATAAATCCCCTCCGAGTTTTATAGAAATTTCCGAATAATAGGTCGAACGCGTGACAACCGTTGCCAGCGGAGAAACAATCTCGTGGTAGTACGAGCCCCGTCGGGAAATTCTCGCCGGTCTGAAAATTCATTATCAGCCGGCCGCGGGAAAATAGACTGACGGCGCTTTCAAACATGATTTTCAATAATCCAAGCTTTTGAATATTTATGTTTTTTCCCGGTTGCCCGGGGGTCCTGCCACTTGTAACGTCCGGTAATTAGATCTCGAAACAGGAAGCTCGCCAGGGCGCGCCCGTAAAATTGACTTTGCCCTAGCGTCCGGGAGGGGTGGGAAAAAACATTTACCTCGGGAAGTCGATTTTCGCGCTTCGCAAGTGGTGTATGTACTTGCCTATACGGATTCGCGGCGCGAAGAATATTCGTTTCAGGGGAAACTTCCTGCCGTCTAGCGGTCGTTTCTGCTCATGAATTCGCGATTTTCCGTCGCGACGGATGCATATGCATCGGGACTCGTCGCCGGATCGCGAAGAACTGGGTCGATCCAATTAAGCGAAACAAAGCTGTTTAATGTACGCGAGTCAAAGTAGGGACCGCGTGTGTTTTACACGCTACGCGACGAGACATGATCGATATAGCGTGTGTCACTGTGCCCTCCTCGTCTTCCGTAAGAATGCGTCTTCCCGTTCCCGGGCTCCAGCGATGCACCCGATGCAAAAGCGAAGGGCGTGGCGCATCGCTACGTGACTTTGCAACCGGAAGCAGCGAACGACCATTAAATGAGACGACTTTTAAAGGTCCCCCCTCTTTTTATCTTGTTCCGACGCATACGATTGTCCTCTTCAACGACACAGCTACAACCCCTTTGATCGTCAAGTCAGTTTCGATCGGTAAATTTCGCGACGCTGGAAAATTGCGCGCCACGTCGTCTCTAAGAGAAATCATAGTGTCAGATGGTAGAACGCAGCTGTCCCTTTGAGGTAGTCGCTTCAATGAGAAATTCGTCCATACCGGAAGTGCGATCGCCGTGTATATGTAGAAGAGTCGCGTTATCTTTCATCAACATTTCGTTACGCAACTACCTTTCAACACATGAGCGCGAGGGAGACTATAAAGTTTGAAAAGTTTTTGGAAGAATTTATAAAACATCAATTATATTTTCCGCTTCCTGTGCCAATCCATGGCCCATCGACTAAACAAGGTACGGGCAAACGACGATGTCGTCGCGGAGCTTCTGTTATTTATAAGCTTGCAGTTTGCTTTACAGCTTCCTAATTCAGATTCAATCGATAACTCAGTTTACCAATTCCATAGACGTCGTTCTCGGAACAGCAATATGTAGTATCCACGATACTCCGAATGCTTGAATCTTCGATAGTTGAACGCGCGCCGTACAGCACGATGACTAAAACATTGTTTACGATAACGGTCTAATTGTATCGCGAAGCACCATTCATCTTTCAGCAAGTCCTCGATGGAAATGAATGAAGAGGAGGATGAAGTAGGACGCGGTCCATTGATTGAAAACGACGATTATACTGTAGTAAATCGTATTGTAAATCCGTATCGTCGTACGTTTCTCGCGTTGAATTCTATTTCTCATTCTCGTGGCAGGAACCCTAACATCGCGAAACGGTACCCATACCTAACGGACGGACTGAAGGAATGGGACCAGTACGAGGTCGACTGGCCAGAATACGATGTCCAGAATCAGACGTACCTGAATCTAAGTAAGCCCGAAGCACATGCGCATTCCGTGCGATTTGTTAGGGGCGACAAAGCTTAAATAAAATACATTGTTTCGTTGGCGCAGCGATACCACCGACCCCGGGCTCGCGCTATCGTTCGGTAGAGGTGCAGTTTTGGAACGAGCACCTGCCAAACATGCTCCGTCATCCGAACAAAGACATTCCTCTCCCGATACGACCGAAGGGGCTGCGACCGCGTATTCTTGACATAGCTGACGGGATTCCGAAGAACGCGAGCACCAACAGGGGCTCCGAGACCAGCGACACAAGGTTGGTAACGAGTTCGACGAGAAACTTCTGTTTCTGTCTCTTTGACCCAAGTCCTGAGGGCCAGAATTGGTCCGGGGATCTCGACCGACGACTAAGTTGAAGTTTTAATTATAACTCTACAGGGTGAACGAGGAAAAAATAACTGAGAATCGCCATTTAAAGCGTCCCATTTGGGTTGACTTGTGGTGGCGTAGACAGGGTTAATTAATTCGAAATGATATTTTCTTCGTGCCACTGACGTCACGGCATATTTAATTTCACGTTCGTTTGTAAAAAGCACGGGGGACCCGCTAATTGAAAAATTCAATGTACTCATTTGCGCGTATATTTATGCATGCGTGCCGGTATTGTTTTTCATTAATGAAATGTCACTTGCACCCTATCGCATTCAACGCCTCCTCTTGTCTCGACCGTTTAACTGTCTGTACGCGTCGTTTAAATGGAATTTATTCAAACTTCTGCACAATGGAATAAAGGATTAGCAATTTAAAGTTTCAATTACGTATGCTGGCGGATCAATACCGTTCACGCTCAAGATATCGTATTGTCGGGAAGTTAATATTTTCGTTGGGAGAGGAGACGTAGAATACACCGAGAGTGTTTCGTAACGTTATTAAACGCTACATGCAGGGGGGCATGAGAAAAATAGATGAATGTAGAGATCTGTATACTTTTCGTCACGTCACTTGCAATTGATCGTCAACTGATGTACCCAGAGCCCCGACGCAATCGGCGATATGCTATTACCTTCAAATTCTCACTTTTCTCCATTAGAATTTGTCTTTGTGGCACGTAACTGTTCGACCTTTAAGGTTCCCAGCAATGGAACGGCACTTGACATCGTCTGTGACAGAGGTGAACGACGGCAAAGCCTCGATTCCAGATACCACGAGCCCTCAGCCAGATGAAGACACTGTCTCCCAGTCTGGCACACCGAGGAGCTCCTCGGTGATCACTATGCTGACCGGGTTTGGAGTGGTGTTCCTCCTGATAAACTTCACCGCGTTCCTCTACTTCTACTGCAAAAAGCAGGACGCGAAGGGCAAGGAGGCTGGGCTGAAGAGGCGGGCCAGCCAGAAGGACGACTCGAAGCGTGCGAAGTCAGAGAAGTACGAGAATCACTACGGCGACCTGGGTTATAAAAGCGACAGCAAGCCGGACTTGAACGATGTGATCAAGAACGACAAGGCGTACGACAACAACTCGAACTTCGGCCGCCGCTCGAAACTGTCTAGACAGAACTCGGGCTCCACCATCGACACCCACATCAAGGTTAGGGAGTGGATACAGCAGGAGATCGTGCACAGGTCTGTAAATATTCCGCATGCCGTGATCGAGAGGGCGCATCCCTTTGAACTCCCTTCGCTTTCCCTTACTAATTGCACAGATTCGACGGCAAGTTCTCGGAAATTCGTGGGTAGTAGACGAACCGAGTTGCCTAGCGCACTCTGTCAATTGAATTAGTAATCTCATTTAAATCCCAGTCGTTTCGAAACGTTAAGAGTGTTTCCGGTGTACCGATATATTTGGCAATTAACTTATTCTTTCAACACTCTTATTCGGTATTAATACAGCATCTCTGTCAACCGAGCAAACGTTCATCAGGCATTTCTGTGTGTTTATGAAGGTGTTCGCCCAGGTTTCTCCGTAAAACTCGAGAAACCCTGCAGAAAGAGCACCAGGACAAGCTGACAAAACAACAGGAGTACGAGGAGCAGAGACTGGAGGAGGAGATACTGAAGGAGAAGAAGGAGGATCCGATTTACGACGAGAGTCCCGCGCTCGTCGTGCGTCCTGGCAAGAAGTCAAAGCTAGCAAAGGTCTCCGTGGCCATTGACGCCACACCCGCGACTAGGACCGAATCGATTCTCAACCAGGTGCCAATCGAGCTGGCCAAACGCGTGGAGCCGTCGGACGAGCCATTTAGCAAAAGCTTCGACTTTCAAACCGCTCCTCAGGTGGTCGTCATAGAGCACCATCACTCAAAGAGTGACCCGCTGCCGATGGAAAACGTGTTGAAGAGCGTGAGGCCGAACTTTTCCACTCCGAGGATTTACGAGTCGGACTCCGGTAGCGCGAGCAGCCTGTACGCGAAAATTAACCCGAAGCTCAAGTCCCGGCTGCCCCGTTGCGAGCTTGGTGCCAATCCTGAAGAATCCATTGGGGGCGAGTCCGATGATATCTACATAAAAGCGGGGCCGAAGCTGACCACTTTCGGCATCAACAGTCCTCCGCCGTGCGACATAAACGTAACATGCAGAGAACCAATGGTAGAAAGGGAATGCATCAGCCCGGAAGAAGCTCTCAGGACGATCAAACGCAGGAACTACCCGAAAGTTCTGCCAGATATCGAGAAAAGGCGATCGCTTCCGGCACCTAGCAGCCTATTCGCGCCCAAGCAGCATGCCAATTCGTTCAGGGAGTACAGGGGTGGGCTGCATTCGTCCTCGTCCACCTCCTCTCACCATCCACCCCAACCCCCTCCGAGGATGTTCGGACCGTCTAAGAGTCTGGACTTTGCGGAGGAACACGAGAACCAATGCGAGACCGAGCAAGTTACGACTAACCTGCACGTTGGCCCGTTACTCAGAAGGCAGGAGTATTCAACGAAAAATAACTCTGATCCCAGCATCATCGACTCCCTCGACGAGAGGATAGACAGAACGACGAGGGCGCAGGCTGGCGGCAGCGTTGACACCATCTACTCGAACCCCATGTGTCCGGTTCACGGAATGGGTCAGCCGACCTCTCATAGCATGGACAAGAACGTTGGAAATCCGATAGCTCTATTGGAAGCAGGAAGGGGCAACCCCAATTGGTTTAAATCGTCTTCGTCAGGGAACGAAGTCTCGATGCTAACAGCTTCGTCAGAGCCGCGGATAATCAGCAGGGAAGTGGACAATCAGCTGCAACTCGGCGGCTCCAACTGGGACACCAGGGTTCCTGCAATGGAACCCAGGATCGTAATCACCCCAAGGGTAGGCAATCTCTTGGGCCAGGCGAATCAGAACTTGAGTCAGACGGTGGTGAATCTGGGAGGCGGGTGTCCCGATGACAGGATGCATTGGGAGCCTAGAATAGGCGCTATATCGGACTCAACACCGACGATCAATGCGAATGCAGCTAGCAGATATCACGCCGGTTCTGCCGAACAGTTGCTAGACTCGCTAGCGGCCTGTACTTCCCCAGAACCCAGATTACCGGTCACAGCTAACCTGGAGAGAAAGGAGCCGCGAATAATAATCATGGCCAGAGACACGAAGGGACCTTCGAATCTGAAACAGCCGAAGATCATCATCAAGCCAACGTCTAGCCTGCAGAGGCCGCGCGACCAGCGTAACATACCCAAGGTGTCAGCCATTCCGCCGCCAGAATCGCAGAGCTGTCAAAGCAACGAGAAGGACAAGGTCCCCGACCAAAGAGAAAAGCCACCCCTCAGGGAGAAGCCGAAAGTTACGAGGATCCCATCGTTTTCGAGGCGCAAGGAGGACTTCCCGAGCGGAATTGAGAGGCCATCTGGCCCCGTATACACCGAGAAGACGGAAATCGTGCAGAGGGTGGAGGCGGTGCCCAATAAAGTCGCGAACGTGTCTCTGACTGGCGACGGCAAGTCAAGCATTCCGACGTTACAGAGGAAAGAGACGGAAAAGGCTTCAAGTATGGACTCCTCTGCGAGCAACGGCAACTCCAGCACCGGTACGATCAAGAAAAAACCGGCGAACACGAAGTAGAATCTGCACGTGCGGGGCTGCTTTGGCGGGCGAAGATGTTTTCTGTCTGTTGGGTATGAAAACGTCGCGGATGAAGGGCTGAGGAGCCGAGTCACGCCAACATCAATCGAGGGACTAAATCATGTGTTTAATCCGATTGTACTGAATGAATCTGGCCCATACAAGTGTATATAGTTCTATTTGATCGAGGTGGTTTGATATTCAGTTGCTATACATTCGCCTACCCTACCCGCTAGCCCATCAATCAAGACTTTGCTTAATGAAACTTTATTAATAACCGGACGAACAAACCTCCCTCCCCATTACTCTTCGGCAACGTTTCAAGACTGTACTCAAGTATGCGTTAAGTAGTAGTCTATAATCGCGCATCTAATCACGCATTTTTTACGCTAATCTCACGTCATTATTTATGTAAATTAATATTCGCTTCTATGGACAGCATTGCGAAGTGTTCCTTAACGCGCTACCGGTCATTTTATAAGTTTGTTACCTTGTACAAGCCTGAAATAAACGATTTTCATACTTTTCCAGTAGAAAGCCGAGGGCTGAGTGTATGTCCCGGGCGAAGTGTCGCGGCGAGTTTCCGGTTATCATTTTTCAGTACGCGCCTGGCGTACGGTATCATTTATCTTGTAACTTTACCTTTATCCAGGGGAACTTTATTATTAAGTAAAACAAAGTCTATAAGTCACAGCGGTGCCAGTGTGTTCATGGGGCTGTCTAGAGGGGGCGGGCTGACGTGAAAATAGCCAGCGACTTTGCCAGTTCCCGTTCTTGCATCGTTCACTCGCGGATCGAATTGATTCTCGAAGTTCCGTTCGAGTAAAGCGATTTCCCTGCCGACCGATAAAGAAAACTTCATTCTCCCTGTGCCTTGTCCCGTCTTCGCCCTGATTACTTGCGAAGTCAATTCTGCTTGGCGAATCGGACCATTTAGAATTCACTTTAAAAAGCATTTGGAACACCAAAAGATTGCTTATTGACCATGGAAACCTATCTGCTTAAATTAGGAACAGGAAGATCCCAAACTATTAGGTACAGAAGTAGTTTCGTAGTTTGCGATACGTCGGGGGGGGGGGGGGGGGGTCGAAGGGTCGATGGCGAAAATGATGCACCAGTCTACTGGACTAGAAGTGCCTGTGCACACACTTGCATCTATAAGTCGCGCACGTACGAATATACAACAAGAAAATATATCCAGTGGCAGCATCGTGGCAATTTGCATTGCTAAACGTCGCTTCACATTCGATTCGCTCCTGGTTCCTTCGGTTTCAGTGTTTGCACGCGCGCATATGCGCTTCCTTGAGTGTCGGCATTTGCCCAAGGTTGGCAAGTTTCAATGGAAAATGGTTAGAGTCTTTCAAGATAATTTTTAAACCTAGCGTTCCCTCATTTTGTGGAAAAAGACAGAAAAAGACCATTGTTCTCTGTAAATTTAGGGTTGTAACCCACCTTCTTTTCTGCCTTGGTAGGTAAACTCTTAAAAGATCCGCCTCCCTGAAAAAATTGTACCAAGCATGGCGTATACCAAGAGTTATGTGGGCTATTCATAAAGTAAAGCTTCTTCTGTTACAAAAAAAAGTTTATTAATCCGAGCGTATATACCACGTTCACCTCAGCTTTCATCGCAGCCCATTCCCCGGCTTATTACTATTCCCGTCGCTCCCGAAAGTGATAAGAATGTTACTCGCGAACATTCTTCACATAAAAAACTTTGTTCGAGGCAAGTGAATGTGTATCCCTCATCGAATCATCCATCACATTGAGCAGCCAGAATGTCCATCGAAAAACTTCCGCTACGGCAAGCGTTCCGATAATGAGATACATATATTCGTTCGATCGCGTCCTCTGCCAGCAAATAGCTGGACAAATTCGGAGAATGGGGTAGCTGGTTGACAATGAAACAGGGGCGAAGAGGGCAGAGTGGGGACCTAGGGAGGGAATCTGGAAACATAGAAACAGGAAACCGGCGAGAACTGAACCGAACGATTACCAAGCATTAGTTACGGAGAGCGTAACGCAGTTTCTGGGTGCAGCAGTTCGGAAAGCCGTAATTGCAAGACAACTCCTCGTTCTCCGGTTGACGGGGGCGGATTAGTGGGAACGAATGCTTACGCGACACCGTGAAACTGTCGTCCAGCATGCGTTCAGTCAGCTTGACGAACATGCGACCCATCACCAGGATGATGTACGATTAACGGCCGCGAATGAATCGTAGCTGAAAACGAGCTAAATACGGGAACAGAAAGAGGAATCTGATCAAGGTGATTCCGCACCTGTCGGCAGACTCGACGTTGATAGGTAGATGTTGGACCTGCGCTCATAGGCAGGTCTAATCTACACGGGGGGGGGGGGGGGGGAGGGGATCGATAGCAGAGGCTTAAAGAGGATTCGAAAGCTTCTTAATGGCGGTGAGTGCGACAGAAGCAGGAGAAAGTGGAATTTTGCCGCGTTAAATGTGAACGAGGCACCCTTGAGGTTCGCGAGCCTATTGTCCAGGTCCTCGTGAACGGACATCGAGATATTTGAGAAGGATGAGCTTTCGATTTGTAGGTCGAGTGGACAGGTCGATAGGGAAGATGGTCGTTTTGCTTTCCCTCTTTCGCGAGATGCTTTTAATATGTAGGCTGAAGGGTGTGGGAGTATCGTTGTGATCCTTTTAGGGGACTTGACCCTTTGCTGAACTCTTCTGGGTCTCGTTTGTTCAATGCCCTCGCGTCCCCTTCAGGCCAATTCACGTCCACATCCGAAATACCAGCCGCAATTCTACGGACTAGTTTCCCCGTAACTTTTCCTTTACCGTTTCCCAATTTTCAGGACACCGGGATACGATATTAGACTGACTTTAAAGCTGCTCGCACACGTCCAGCGGAATGTAACACCGAAGAACTAGGTCTGTTTGTCGCGAGGCGGCCAAGTTTCAGGATCATCCTATAAATCCACTATGCCTTTAGACTGACACGAAAGGCACGTATCATGAATTATTCCAGCGCGCTGGTTTTGCGAATTATTCATAAGAAAACAAATGTTGGCTGGTGTAGTTCATTGTATTCGGAAGTTCTACTTCGACTTGCGTCGCGAATGGGAAGAAACTATAAATCTGGCGTATCCTGTTTTGCCCTTATGTGTTCCTATCTTCCGTGTTTTCGATTCAGCTTTGAAAAGTCGATACTTGAAATGATTGGAAGAGACCAAGCGAGGCGAATATTCAACGGCGTAGACGTATACTTGTTACCTGGAAATACTTCGACAGCAGCACTGCATAATTATTAACACTGCCGAAGTCCTGATCAACCTCTAAACAGCGCAAGCACGTTCGTCTTTTATTAACGTACTGTCGACGAACTGCGAGCCGCAGCTGCGGCAGCCTAATTCCCCGTCTTCGGCACGAGCCAATTAATAAATTTGTACCGCTCGACTGGCCACAGAACAGGCCGTCTCCGCCTCTGTTTCAAGAGGTATCCATTGTTGCGGAGACAATGCCAGCTACTTGCCGGTTAGACTACCTAATTGTCCGCAGTTAACGACCGACTGTGATGTCAGATTAATTAGATTTCAAAGTGAACAACTACGAAGCCGAATTCTGTTTAATCAAGCCTAAAGCCGGGCAAAGGGCAGGACGTCGGGGCGAGACAGAACGGGGGATGATGATAATCGAGAAACACTCAACGGAGAAGAAACGCAGACTTCTCTGCCAGCTTTTATCGACAGAATTTAGTAATTTCTTTTGGAAGAACGCGTTGGCTAACGACACCATCGCGGCACCTCCCCTTCTCAATCAATTTCACCCTGAATCCATGAAATAGCCAAGATAACTGCTGCTCTGCTCCAGGCCTCACCATTCCGTCGTTAATCATTCGTGTCTTGATTGTGTTTCCATGGAACGTAATTTCAGAGGCGCGGAGACGAGAGAAGGTGCAATGAATCCGAATGAATGGCTCGATGCGAGATAGAGTGGCGTCGAATTGCTTTGAAGACAAGTCTTTGAGAACTTTGTGATGAACTATCATTCCTGATGAGCTCCAGAATATACACTTTCTGTATAAACTTCCCATAGCTTGCACGCAACCAGCATCCCCCATTCCACGGCTTCCTCCCCTATTCCCAGTGATGAACAACAACGCAGCTCTATTTCCGTGAAAAAGGTCACGGCGCAAGGAGAAAGCACGCAATTTTCCTGCAAGCTTTTGCATCGGGTACGGCTCGATTACCAACAAAGTGCGATCTCGCAATCGCATTCCGGCCGAGGGTTGGTGTTTCCAGAGACACATTCGCAGGCGATATCGATTATCGGATGTTCGAGTGATTAAATGCATCTGCGAGGTGTAACGTTTCGGTCAGAGCTCAGTGTTAAACGACCCGCACCACTCGTAAATCATGGAACACTATGTTTCGAGCGTCCCTTTTTCCCATCGGCACCGAAACACCGAACTACCGATTTTCCGACTTTAATTAGGTGATATTCCGACTTTAGTTAGGTCCCCGAATCTAAACCTTTGGTGCGATCAATCGGATGAAAGTTAGCACTATTGTCTCTGTGTCACATATGTTGATATTCCTGCAGAATTTTCAGTGTTAACCTTTAATAGAAATTTGCCAGAGGCTGCTCCATCTCCGCTCACCCTAATTCGAGCAATTCTTTCTCATACGCAAATGATCCTATATCCCGTTCGCGCTCAGTGCACGGTAAAACATGAAATGGATTGTATTCTTACATGAAATTTCTGTGAGCGAAGGAAATGGACACCTTCATTCCGTGCCTTGGCATTTCATTGCCGGGCGGGGTGCCTCGTAAAAGTATGTCTTATCTTACTAAGGGTAAGTACCATTTGAGTGCCAAGTTATACGAGATCGTATCTGGAAATGCTGCTCTAAGGTCAGGCTCGGAATAAAATTTTCACGACCGCTAATTTACAGCAGAATGTCCTCTCGTTTGTCCTACGGCTGATCAGCCGAATCTCATTCTTCGCGAGCATTGTAATGTAAACCTACCCCAACGATGAGATCGCATCTCACGTTTACAGAAAATACTTGGATATCTATGCTTATACTACAATCGCGCGATAGCAATCTTCCCCACCGCAACGATATTCTTTCCGTTCAAGCAATAGAATTCCACGCTTCCTCGAAACGTAAATTACACGAAACCGGACAACAAAGTCCCTTTATCGGGCCAGAGTTCCACGAGATCTAGGGGGCGAGAGCGTTTCTTCGCAGTCGCCAGGATTCCAACGCTTCTTTCGTCAGTAATTAATACAGAATGCAGGAAATACCCTATACGGCGATCGGGGTGAAAGGCGGATGAGAACGGGAGAGGCAAAAAAGACGCGGGAAGAAAGAAAGAAAGGGTGGAAAGAACGCGGCTCGGCAATTCCAGAGACACGGTCCTCGTCTATCTATAATGAAATCTCCGGCAATATTTTCATCGCGGTGACTGCGAGAATTGCAGCAATACTGAAAATCGTCCAGATACTGTGAGTCAAGCTAATGTTCCTCCAGTCATAATCCCATCGCAGTCTAAACTCTGGATTTGAATGGGGAACGGCTTTTGGACCAAAAGTTTGGTAGAGTGCACTCAACTTCCAACTTCTGTCGACGTCTACCTTTCTACTTGTCTCGTCGTTTCGATGTCGTTCTCTCTATCGAGTTCTCATCGATCGATCTGAATTCCACGCGTTTCCCTTTGTCTCGTTAGCAGTTTGGGGGCTTAAGAACTGGCGACAGGACTTGCAGGGAGAATCCACCGCATTCGCTGGGTTCTTCATAGAGTATATTACTTTTGGATCGTGTGTTTCGAGAAAACAGAAACTTGGTACTCTGTACTTAGCTCTGAGAATCTTCATCATCCTTAAGGGCCCATTAAATTGCTACTATGTAATCAAAAAACATATTGATTGATTTCTCGAGAAAAGGAGAGTTGAACATGCAATGGTAGGGTAGGGTGGGGCTAAAAGTCCGGCGGGTAAAACGTCTCGAAATCAAAATCTCTATTTCTAAACAATGTATTGAGTTTCGCAGTAAGTATACTAAGTAAAGGGTGAGAAGAAACGGAGGTGCCACAGAGTCGTCAGTCGCTCCTGGACGTTCGTGCGAATTACATGACGCCTTCGTTATTTTATGTATCGAAAACAAAAAGAAATACGTCGTCTTTGTTGTTTTATACGAAGCAAACCGCAGTTTAAAAGCGTATCAGCCAATTACGTCAAGGATGTATGTTCCTTTAGTAATGTGTGCATGATATTGTTTATTGCTGAATGATAATATTTTCTAACGTACCTATATATCGCAGAAACTATAGAGGTACCATTGGAGCAAAAAGTCCCTCAGGCTGAAAATATATATTTTATCATTTGTTTTCATAATAAGATGGCCAAACTATAAAGAAATGATGGCAAAGTCTTTAAATAGTGTTTTTGTTTTAGTTGAGCAATTTTTTTTAGTTTTTAGTTCAAAGTGTGCCTATGACTTATATTTTTATTTTTTGGTAAATGCTTTCCTTTCAATATTGTAGACCAAAAAGAATATTTGTTGATTTGAAAAGAGTTTCTTACTTATTTAGTTTAATATTACACGAAAAGACATTAGGGACTCTCTACCCTATGCAATGGACTTTTTGCCCCGTGCGTGGGGCAAGAAGTCCATTTTGCATTGACAAACATTTTGTGTTATAACTCAACAGAAAATAACAGTATCAACAAACAAACTTCGTGAACGTAAAGCATAATAGTTATAGTTTATACAAAATAACACCAGATATCTCTAGATTGTTAGTACTAAATTTTATATAGGTTTATTCGAAAAACGGGACTTAGCCCCACCCTATCCTACATAAGATTCAGAGAGACGTACAATGAAGGAAACTATTATTTTTGACAAATTTACGAAGTAGATGTAAATGTAATTTTAAACAGCGAATATAAAAGCTCAAATTTCACAAAAAGTGGACATACAATATTTGTGCACTAAGCCATCGATATCGTTGCAGGCCAGTAGTTGAACCTAACTAGAAAAGGTTCAAAGCAAACCAACATTCCGATAGATTAAAAGGTGCAATTGTTAGAGGGGCCACGTTCTTCCTCCGCTCGTTACTGAAAACTGGCTTACGTACTTGAACCATCAAGCTTCGTTTCTGTCACGCTCCCCTTTCTTTCTCATCCACGTCGTCCCCTCCCTCCGCCCCCCCCCGGGCCTCTCATTAAAGATCTTTATTTCACCGCGCGACCCGAATTGAACCCTAGGCTCCTCCGTGTTTCATTTTATTTCCACTTTGGCAGCGGACAGAACTGTGTGTACCGAGAACACGATCCACCGCCACAGTAGCTGGCGCTCCTCGAGCTTGTTGCTGCACGAATCTATTTTCCTCGGTCCCAATTTTTCCCCTCGAACGGTACTAGCCTTTCCACGAATTTCGCCGGGATCTTCGAACTACTGCATAAGGGAAATTTCGGTGGAGGTTGCCCGGATTATATTCCCTGAGAATATGTGTGCACAAGGGAAAAACGAAGGGGTTAGTTCTCATAATAACTAAATGGAACAGGCTGCGACTAAAGGACGACACTGAAGCAGCTCGAAGATATTATGGCGACTTCCTCGAATCGGAGGCAGGAAAGCAATAACTACAGAACGAGAATTGCTCACTAGCTTATTAATTACAGAAGGATGAAAACCAACCGGTCGATTCAGAAAACAAGGTGAACTTTCAGAATATTCTTAAAAATGTTGGGACCCACTTATTCTTCTCTGCCTGTTTTATTTCTTTTGATAGTTCTTTTCACTCTAACAGGCTGGAAATCCTTCCTTGCAAAAAGATACCCGAAGTCTTCCAATAGACTTCGTTCCATTATGTAAGAAATAATTAATAGACGTAAAATTTCTCATCAGGGACTCCTTTACCTGGCATTACGACAATGGTCGAAGGAATAATTAATCATAAACCATATCGTTATGAAGTCCATCGTTAATTAAACATGCCTCCGGAAGCAGAAATTGTAATTTCAATTAAAGTAAAGTAATGGTTATTCGCAAAGGGGCTGAAATGCAGAGAATACCAACGGAGATATATATATTCTAACCTTCGAAGTCTGTTACCCAATGAGGGACAGTTTCATATTAGTATGCTGGTACATTGATAAGCACGCATTTAGGGACTATTCGCCCCAATTCCCACGCGCGTAATATTTCTATTTCAATTTCCCTAAAAGCTACATTGTCATGTGACTCGTCTCCATTCACCGAATTGTAACAGCGGTTTCGTGGGATTAAGGAAGCCGGTTCAACGAGACGCAAGGTGAAGCGTTTTAAAAGGAACCGACGCGTAATTTCATTTTATTATATTTGATAAACGTTCGCGGCCAGGCACCAATGAGCGGGGCCAGAGAAAAGTCCGTGGCGTTCGGTCAACCATTCCCTGAACGTTACCTTCCGGCTCGGCACACCCGATGGTCGTGGCCCTTCGTTTTGTCGCGCCGCGCCGGGCCAAATTGAATTTCATGCCGCGTTTTCATTCATTTTCTTCGCGCTTTTAGAATTGCCGGCCCTCTTGCCACCTACCTCGCTGCCCCACGGTGTTCCCGCGGTTGTCCACAAAGGGCAGAGAGTCCGAGGGCTGGTGCCAGCAGCTGCCGTTGAAGCCAGTCACCTTCTTCCAGCCATCTCTATCCCGCCATCAGCGTGTCTTGAGAGACGGTAGACAGGGTGATTCATCTTCCGGGAGGGGATTATTGTGGGCTGGCTGTGCGCGAAAGCTCCCCGTGACTCGTCCTCCTTTGGTGTCAGCTTCTCGGGCTTCTTCTTCCTCTTCTTCTTGCTTTCTTCTACGTTCCACTGATCCCGTGCCAGCAGCTCGATGGCCGCGTCCCATTTTACCGGAACACAGCCAGCCCCGAGCTTCCTTCCGTTAAACCAGAGTAATTCGAAGGGCGAAGTTCAACTCCGCCGTCCCCGTGCTTCCTTCCGCAGAAAACTCGAGTTAATTCTCGACCATCGGCGAACACCTGCTCCCGCTTTGGTGCCCGTTAATTCGGCGGCTGTTGTACAGCCTCGGGAACGGTAAACAGTTTGCTTGACCAGGGAAGCGTTACGGGCCGCCGTTTACCTAGAGAGCCTCCAGAACGTCGATTCGAGAACTTGCAGGCCATCCACCCTATCAGGCTTCGTAAGGAAACCATGCTCGTCGAAGGACAATAAAAGTGGATGGTGAGAGGAAGAGAAGTGTACAGCAGCGGTGGGTGAGGACTTATTACCTACCGTCCCGATCGGGGTAGTAATTGCCGCTTATCGATCGAGCAGAGATATAGATGACGCGTTTAATTACGATACGACGGGTACAGGTGTTCGCAGATGGCCAAGAACTAACTGGGAAGTTCGGGATCTCCCGGGGGAGGACGATGGAGGAGATGCCGATCGGAAGTTGAAATGGGTGTCCGATGTTCCTGCGACTCGGTGATGAGAAGCACGGGGAGGGGTTTAAGAAACTGACACCGACACGTGAACTGCTTCCTAGTTCTGCGAAACAAAGTGATTCCGTGCCCGCCGCAGCGGACTTTGTTGACGGGAACTTATTACCGTAAGTATTACCGAAGCCGAAACGAGCGTCTCTGCCAGAGACGCGAGTCCGTCTCCGGATCAATGCGAAATCCGGACACTTGGACCTCTTCCATTCAGTGTCAGAGATTTTGATTAAGAAATAACGCGCGTCCCTCGCTCGCATCAGAGGCTGTGGCGCGAAGCAGAAACTCGCTGCAAGTGGATAGGATATGCGCCCCAAATGCCACCGCAGCCGTTATAACTTTAACCGAAGCGGTGGGTGCGCGCTGGTGTGCGCCCGTCCGTGTTTCCTTCGCGGTATATCTTCGTTGGAGAGACGCATGCACGCCACGCGCCTTCCAGCCTCGGTATATTAGAGGGATTCTTTGACTTCGGAAAGGTATATAGCGTGATCTTCTTCGAAGCCCCAGGTCTCTCCCTCTTACAGGAAGAGCAAGAGGAGCAAGAGAAGCAAGAGGAGGAGGAAATAGGTCGCATCGAAAGGTTTTCCGAAGTACCACGAACGTAGCGAACCGCGAGTAGGAGACGTCTGCGTTCGCCGCAGACAAACGCATTATCTGAATGGCGCAGGCTTCACCTTTTCCACCACTGTTGCTCCTCTCAGCAACGTCCTTAAAAGCGGATCAAGGAAAACCCTTTCCTTAGAAGACACTAATTCGGTATACTCCATTTCTAAACGCCTGCCCATCTAAGTACTTATTGTAGAAGCTTGCAATCAATGCTCTGAGTACGAAAAGAAAATATGAACGCTCAAATTCTGTTTGCACAGGCGTGCAAAGCACTAAGGTAATTGCCCCAGTTGTCGATCAAGTCCCAGTGCTCGATCATTTTCACAAATATTATGATAGCCATGAAAGGTGTTCAAAATAATATTAAACAACCTTTAGAAAAGAATAAATAATAAGATAGAAATTAAGCATACCTTATTATTGTTTCTTATTAGTAATTTAAAAGTTTGTGTTGAACATGTTTTGTATGTTTATACAAGTATTTTATAAAAAAAATTACTTTTTGCACTTAAGTATTTAATATATATTGAATTATTAAAATTTGTAAGATAATTTAATGAAATAAATTATTTATAAATGTTTCGGAAGGGTTTTCTTTATAACCTCCCTTTTCTTGATCGACTACTAGAGCAATTACTGATCGACAATTAGTTCCGACCGTAATTTAGTGATCGACATCTGGGGCATCGACACTTTTTATCTCAATTATAATTTCCCCATTTAAATATACATATATATAGATTCTATTTTTTTACTTTGCTATCGTCTATATTAATGTTAAAAATAACTGCTAAAAGAAAAAAAAAATTAATTTTGGTTCATTTACGTAAATTTTTTTATTAAAAACATTTCGACCTCCTACTAATTGATCGACAACTAGGGCAATTACCTTACTAGTGATTCCATTTTCATCGGTTTCATGGTAAAACGCTTCAGTTAATTGTAATGGATGCGAAGATGCACGGTTATGGCTTTTGTTAGATATCGATCGCAATAATGTCCATTTCGAAATGGGTG